>CM051351.1:26507411-27901020 GCA_028015215.1 Gynostemma pentaphyllum
AAATTAAATTCCTTTTTGCTTGCTTGTTTATTGTATGATTATAAGGATGTCTTGGGAGATTATTTATTGATTTTAAATATTATGTTATATGCTCGTTTGATTTGCTAATATTGTATTTATTTAATTTATGTTCGTAGTTTGTTAAGTGTTATAATTAGAGTCTAATAACAATTTAAATTTAATCTAACATAATAAACTTCTATTAAATTTGTAGAGCTGCATGCTTAGCATGACATGTTAACATGAGTGGTCTTATACCCCACTATGATACTTATATGCAAATTTAATAGTAAGTTAAACTTAATAAACATCTATTAAATTTGTAGAGCTGCATGTTTAACATGGCACGTATCATGAGTGGCCTTATACCCCACTATGATACATATATGCAAATTTAATAGTAACAAAGAGATGTCGTAGGCTAAGTACCTACTAATGATTGACATTGAGGCAAGAACGAGTATCCTTATGTTATTACAGTTATGTAAAATCTTTGAATTTGATTCGCTTATTTGAGTTGGAGTTAATCTACTGAGCTAAAAACTCACGATATTCAAATGCCCTGCAAACTTTTATTTTGCAGGTAATACTGGTAATAATAGAAACTGAGGCAATTGACGAGGATGGCGCTACACATGGAGGCCTTAGATTATATATCTGTTTGTTTTGCAATTTTCAGATAACTTTTGGATTTCCTTTTGTTAATTTCAATTGTTTATAAGTTTTAAAAATTGGCGCAAAAAACAAAGACTTCGTTTTGAACTCCTCTTTAATTAGTAATTAAATGCTTCCGCAACTATTCGATTTACTCTGTTTTATTCATATTTTAATAAAGAATTTTCTTATTATTTATTTATTTTGGATATATCAAGTCGGGTCGTTACAGGTTAGTAAAGAGTTTGTTAGGTCTTTGGACACAATTTTCGATATGGAATTTGATCCATAGGACTACTTGCTTCCGTTTTATTCTCATTAGTATTTTTATACTAATGTTGCTACATTTTTACTTTTCGGGTACTCCACGTTGTAGAGGACATGGTAGGGGAGTTGGAACCACTTGATAGACGAGCGATGAATGATGAACAATGGAATTAGATTTTTAGTTTTCTTTGGCATTCTATGAATGCATGAACTTGAACTTTCTCTTTCACTCTACTTGTCTCTTTGTTTGAAATGTTGTTGATTTTGGGCTCTTTAGAGCATTTGGATTTGCTTTTATGAATTATGTTTACTTTGATATTTAAATTCAAAAAGGAAATGCACAATTCCATGTTTTTATCACTTTATCTGTTGGGAAATTTGACATAGTCCTAGTTTTAAACGACACCATGCCGATTTTTCATTAAAATTTAGTCTTTTACTATGTCTTTTAATTTAAGGATTTTAAATGGAGTCGGGTCTTTACAAAAATACTCCTTTTTTTAAAATAAATAAAGTTCTATTTTTTGTTATTAAATAATTAAGTCTCTTCTTGAGAGAGATAGGAGTTTAAAAAATAAAAATTGAAACAAAGGAATCTTTAGAGCATATGATTCTAAAAAAAAAAAAAAAAACTTTTTTTAAACAAGTGTTTATATAATTAATTATGCATTATTTTATTATATTATTGAATGAAATTTCTATATCTCTAATTTTTTAAAATTAAAATACTCCATTTTTAAAATAAATAAAGTTCTATTTTTTGTTATTAAATAATTAAATCTCTTCTTAAGAGAGATCGGAGTTTAAAAAATAAAAATTGAAACAAAGGAAATCTTTAGTGCATGTGATTCTAAAAAAAAAAAAACTCTGACCATCACTTCTATCCCCAGTCCCCTTCATCTTTATTTTCAATAGGGGTGCAAGACGGAACCGAAAAACCGAACCGAGCCGATTACTGAGCCGAAACTGCAAAAAACCGAACCGAACCAAACTTAATCGGTTCGGTTTCGGTTTGTGCATTAAAACCGAAATCCTTATCGGTTCAATTCGGTTTACTCTAAAAAAGCCGAGTAAGAACCGAACCGAACCGATATTGTTAAAAAAAAAGAAAATAATAAGGGGTCAGGGGCATGAGAGGCTAGCCTCTGTCTCTCATCTCTAAAGTCAAGAGAAAACCCTCATCTCTCAAAACGTAAAACGAACTCCCCACCCTCTTCTTTACCGCCGCTTGCTGCTCCGTCGCCTGCTTCTCCGTAACCGCTATATTCTCTGTCGCCGTCAGCTTCGTATACGTCGTAGGCTTCTTTCTCGCTCGTTTCCTTCCTCCAATCTACAACGCCTCTTCGTGATTTCATCTCCATTTTATTTTGTTTCCTCCATTCCAAGGCTACAACCATCAACCATCTACTATCAGATCTATGTTTATCAACTTCAACAATCAGATCTGAATTTGCAAGAAGGTAAGCAAGGTTTTAATTGAATCTTCCATCAACAATTAGACCCGACCCGATTTCGCCCAAATCAATAACCCCACCTGACCCTGACCAACCCGAAACCGAACCCGAAATCGATTGTCTATCGGTTCGGTCGCTATCGGTTTGTGCTAATGTCGGTTCGGGGTCGGTTTCCTCTTATTTCTTCCCTTCTTATCAGTTCGGTTTCGGGTATAGCCCAAAACCGACAACACCCCTAATTTTCAACCTTGGGATTCATCTAGCTCAACTCAAGATGATGAGTGATTTCCTTGAGACTTTTCACAAATTATCTAAACATTTAATAAACTTTTAGGCTTCACCCTCATATAGAACTTCTATGGGTCCTAAAAACGAAGGGCTAGTACGATATTTAATTTTGACCCCTCTATTATATAATTCTTAATAAAAAAAAACTTTTGCTATATTTGTAAATTAAGGTTAAAAATGTTAGTATTGAGAGTAATTTTTCATAATAGTAACTAAAAAATTATTTGAAATATTTATCAATAATATTTAATGTGTTAAACATTAAACCAAGAAAAAATAAATATTTTTTATCGAATTATTTTAACATCATTCAATTCATATTAACTATAAAATATACAAATATAATAAATGAATAATTGTAGGAATAAAATCATGATTTATACTCTAACTTTAACTTATAAAATTTATATATGATAAATTTTTAATAGATAAAATGAGAGGTAAACTTGAAAGGAAAAAAAAAAGAGAAAATAGTTTTAAAAAGTAGGCTATAAAACTTTGAAAAAAATACCCAAACAACCCTCTATTTCTCCTTTAAAAAATGAGGTTTTTTTTTTAATAAATAGAAATAGAAATAATTCCACCAATAACCACTTTAAATCACCATATTTCAGAATTAATGGTGGTTCATTATTAATATCAATTTTAACCAAAAACCACTAATTATGGTTGTGATTTGGTGGTTTTCGATTTAATAGTTTACCATCTTACCCTTTTATCTCTCCTAATAACTATATCTTATTGGTTATATATCATGTAATTAAATAATTTAATTTTTTTAATATTGAATTTCAAATCAATATCCCTTGATTTAAGGATCCTTATTTTTGTTTTAAAAAACTCAACATTGATTATGTAACCCTAATTTCATCAATGGAAGAGGAAAAATCCAATGGCGGTGTTGTCGGAAATCTCGTCGGAAATGGTGGTTTCGATGGTGATTCATGGTGAAATTGGGTGTTTTCCATTGAAGGAATATGGTGTTTTCCATTGAAGGAGAGAGAAAGAAGATTAGGGTTTAGGGTTTGAAGGAAGGGTGTTTTCTATTGAAGGATTAGAGGGTGGAGGAGATGGTGATAACGGTGGAGAGGAGAGAGAAGATGTACATCGGGAGAAAGAAGGAAGGTTTGAGATGGAGGAGTGAAAAACGTCGTCGTCGCGAGATTCAACGAAGACATGGCGATATTTGAAGCTAGTAGATCAAACCGTCGTTTGCACGGTGAGTTCGGTAATGATGTCAGCGTTTTGAATCCAGAGAAGCTTCTTACAACGTCGAACATTAACGTAATTTTTCGTGTTATTCATGGCTGCTATTACAAGTTTGTTGATCTATAATACACCGTTTATTAAATATAAACATTTTATTTATATGGCTGCTGCTACGAATGTTAATGGTTGTTGCAGATTAGTTTAACAATAATATGCAGTTTATTAAATATAAACATGTTAAACTATTTTTGTAATTTTCGCAAAGACAATCGTTTATAACTACTGCTATAAGTTTTCATGGTCGTTCATATAGGTTGGTTTTTCAATTATACACTATTTATCAAATATGAACGTGTTTGATTTGATTTTTCAATTTTTTTCATGTTTTATTTTTAATTTAACCTTGTATTTCGTTTAGTTTTGTTAAACGTTTTTTTTAAGAAAATGAATACTAGTTACTTTTTTGTTTATCAATTATACACAATTTAACATTGTTAAACTAACGGTGATTCTCTTATAAAAATTTCAGAGTTCGAAGAAGTATTAATGGCTGTTGGAGGATATCGAAGAAAAAAGAAATACGATTTTTTCTAGAAGAAAGAACTATTTAGAAGCTTTAAGATTTTTTTAGTTATAGTTTTAATTATTTTTAGATTTAATTTTTCCATTAATTTTTCAAAATTTAAGGGATTTTATAAATTTCCTTAAATCTTGCATAAATTAAGGCAAATTAAATTGGGGGTATATTTCGTCTTTTCACAATGTAATTTAATGTTTTTTGTGGTAGTTTTGAGTAGTTTTGATATATATATATATATACATAAAAGAATGTGTTTTTTTTAGATAAACAATTTTAATTTGTCTATTACTGAAATTAACTCATAGAAATAAGTATTTAATATAATTTAAAAAGGTTGAATCATTAATTTAGTCCTTATGTTTTTTAAATTTTAAATTTAGTATTTATGATTTGGATCTACGTCAATTAAGTTTATATGATTTCAAAGGTTTAATATACCTTATAGTTTAATCAAAACTAAAAAAAAATTCAAAACTTTCTAAATGGTTAGGTGGGTAGTTAATTTCTATTTCTTTAAAGAAATAAGAGAACTATATCACGTGGCTTGTAAGATGCATTAATTAATGATCTTGTCAGTTTCCTACATTAAAAAAAAAAACCTGAAACAACTTTGATTGCACAGATTTTGAAGTAAATAATGCAGCACACAAAGTCAATAAAATCCAGTTAAATATAAACAAATTGAAAAATTAATTAAATAAATTGCCAAGTTTTTCTCTTAAAAAAACCCATTTGACAAACCATTCCCCAAGATAATAATTGAAGATGTCATCCATTAATCCCATTCCCAGCCAACTCCGACAACCCTTGGTTTCTCCGTCGACCGATTCCGCCGCCATAGACAGTGACCATGAGAAGCTCACTATCGACAATATGCTCCAAAAATATTGTGGGGAGTTTGGGTTATGGCAAATCAGACAGTTTCTTCTAACAAATCTCAGTTGGGTACTCGAAGCATTTCATACTATGATCATTATATTCTCAGACCGACAACCCGATTGGCGGTGCTTGGATGCTTCTCGCTGCGACATGGCTGTTCATAGTGTCTGTGACCTTCCTCCTGGATCTTGGGAATGGGTCGGAGGTTCCGGGATTTCGACTGTTGCTGAATGGGGTTTGATTTGTGGCGAGAAATATAAAGTGGGTTTGGTTCAGTCTATGTTCTTTGTTGGTTGCTTCATCGGTTAGTTTTCAAATCTCGGAAAATTATTGAATGTGACTGTTGTAAATGTAGCTTACTTGTAAATGTTTATTAGGAGGAGTCTTTAAAACCTGAGTTTAGGGTAGCTTGTGTTTGATTATGTAAATTAAGGTATGCGTTTCACGACGTGTTCTAATACGCGAGTTTAAGTTTGAGTTTTGTGTTATTTGATTCTTTTACGAGAGTTTAACAAATCCACATTTGTTACTGTTTAATATCTATGGGTTTAAAAAAAAAAATCAAATTTGGGGTTTATTGAATTAACACGATTTAGGTTAATGAAGCTTAAACCATCCCAACCTAGTCCTACCAAATACCCAAGAAAGAGAGTTGAAAAAATAAAAGGCAAAATGGTGTTGGTGCAATTTTTTATTGGGTGTATGTAATATATTCTTGGCAACTTACATGTATAATTCTTAATAAAAATTATTAGTTTTTTAGATTTGTGAATGTCTTTTTCATCCGAGATTATTGAATGAAACTGTCATGTTAAATGTAAGTTTTAAAATGAGAGAACATCGTGTATATAAATCGAAGGTTTAAAAGTGAGAAGATCAACAGTTACATTGTAATATTTCTATTACATTGGTTCATGTTTCTCAAATGTGAAGTTTCATTTTCAGGGGCAGGAATATTTGGCCATCTAGCAGACTCCAACTTGGGGAGAAAACGTTCCCTCATGCTAGTTTGTTTATTAAACGTCATTTTTGGGACATCAACAGCATTTTCTCAATCCTACTGGATCTATGTCCTATTCCGATTCCTCACCGGCGTCAGCACCAGCGGCAACGGCATATGTGCTTTCGTTCTCGCCACTGAACCTGTCGGTCCGTCCAAGCGCGGTCCAATCGGAATGTCCTCGTTTTACTTCTTCTCAACCGGGATCGCAATTCTCTCCGGCATCGCTTACCTCTTCCAATCATGGCGTAAACTCTACATAGTTTCCACCATCCCTTCCTTCCTCTTCCTCACCACCATTCTCCCCTTCATTTCCGAATCTCCAAGATGGTATCTCGTTCGTGGGAAAGTCGATGAGGCCATGGAAATAATGAAATCCATTGCCAATTCAAATGGAAAACAAATCCCAGATGGAGTTTCCCTTTCTCTCGACAAAGATTCATCGAACGATGAGCAATATTCAGAATCCGGCACTCTCATAGACATGTTCAGATCACCCGTAATTCGAAACCGTCTCTTCTTAATTACCATAATCTGCTTCTTTTGCGCGGTTGTTTACTACGGCTTGAGCTTAAACGTCGTAAATCTCGACACGAATCTCTACGTGAACGTATTCCTCAATGCAGTGGCAGAGATCCCAGCTTTCATTATAACAGCATTGCTGTTGAATAAGGCAGGAAGGAGAGGGATAGGGATTGGGACGTTTTGGTTTAGTGGTTTGTTTTGCTTGATGGGCAGTTTTTTGGGAAGTAAAGGGAAATGGGAGATAGTGAAGATGTTCTGTGGGATTTTGGGGATATTTGGGATGGCTGGAAACTATAACTTATTGTTTTTGTATTCGGCGGAGCTGTTTCCGACCGAGGTGAGGAATACGGCGATCGGGTGTTCGTCGCAGGCGGCGCAACTGGGGGCTATTTTGGCACCATTTGTGGTGGTTTTGGGTTATGGTTACCCGTTTTTAGTGTTTGCTGTGTGTGGGATTGTGGGTGGCTTGACTGTGCTCTACTTGCCAGAAACACGTGGTAAGCCTTTGTATGATACCATTGCTGGTTTAGAGGATGGGGAGAACGTTTGAAAATGTCTAGCTACTTTTTTTTCTCCTCCTCCCGAATAATACTCACCTCTTTTTTTGACCATTATTGTGGAGAACTTCCTAGTAATAATAAGTGTCCCTTTTAATTGTGATTTGAAAATACTGATAAGGTAAGTTGGATTTAATTATGGGGGGAGAATTTTTTTTTTTATTTTTTTTTTTCACACAAGCAAATATAAGTAACGGAATCCCAACTTGTTTTTAATAAAAATCTTTTTTATTGCCTTCAACTAATTTTAAAATATAATTAACTCAAAAAAAAAAATTAAAATATAATTAGAAATTAAAGTTAATTTTTTATGGAACACACATATATTAATTTAAAAATTATTCTTTGAAAGTATAGCCTAGAACAATCATTTATTGAAAGAGATTATTTAATTTATTTCATTATTTTAAAGATAATAAACCAAACTTTAAATTAATATCATTAAATTGATTTATTTATAATTATTCTATATTATAATCGTTAAAAATAATTTTTTATTGATTTTTAAATATGCACAAATTTTAGTTGAAGGTTAATTTAAAATTTACATATTAAAATTACACAGATTTGTTCAAATTTTTTATTTAGATTATTCAAAAAGAGATGAAATTCAATCATATTTATGAGACAACAAATATTTATGATTAAATATATAAGATAATTTAAATTTTCAAATATTAATAATAAATACTTAAAAAAATATTAATAATATATATTTTTTTTAAATATAATTTGTTTAAAATATAATATATATGTGTGTTCCATTTTTTTAAAAATGAACTTTAATTTCTAATTATTTTGCAAAATTATATTTATTAGTTGAAATCATAAAGATTTTATTAAAAAGAAAGTTAGAGATTCAACTATTTTAAAATCTCTTTGTTACTTGAGAAAAAAAAAATCTTTGTTTATGTGAAGAAAATAAAATAAGAATATCTCCCCATAATTAGATCCAATTTATCTTTATCAGCCTTTTCAAATCACAATTAAAAGGGACACTTGTCGTTACTAAGCAGACAGCCTCACTGCTCCGGGAGCATTGAAGAATTTCTCATTATTGTGACACTTTCTCATGGGAAGTAAACATATTTGACTGTGGTAAGAAGGTTTTTTTCAAGTAATTAAAAAAAAAAAAACGTAAACTACCCAAGTTTGTAACCTTAAAAACGTTTTATGGTTTATCGTTTACTGTGAAAACATTGAATGGTATAACGTTTTCCTTACGGGTCAAAAAACCTTGATTTCAGTCTCTGATGTTGGCAATTCATCTGACATTTTAAAGTTTTTTTTTCCTTATCCCCTCCCTCTCTGATCTACCTCTACGTTTGATCTCACAAAAAATAAAAAATACCTTCCATATATATATACTCAGTTAAGTTTTCACCCAAACAAATATAATTTGATTGGATTGATACCCAAAACATTTCCATACGTGTTCTTGAAGTTTCCTCAAGGGAAGCACTGAGAAATTTGCTTCCTTGGGTTGGAATGAGCCATCAAATCCCCTAAACTATGGCATAAACCATCTAGTTTGAAGGAAGGGACAAAATGAGAGATAACTAAGCAAATAGCCACTTTTTGTTCTTAGCAATAAAAAAAATAGTCACCTCTCATTCCATTATATTTTTATTCACTTTTTTATTTTTATACCAATTTTTTACCCTTAAAAGCATAATAGTACAACAACTGTCACTGTTCACTCATAACAGCAGATTTTTTGACACAATTTACTATGCACATTGTAAAAATAATGTTTACAATAGATTTTTTTATGCACGGTTGTCAATGATATTTTAAAAATTTTCCCTATAATTTTATCTCCTATTAGATTATGTATATCACTATACATATTGTACAAGTAATGTAGTTATACAATATAAAAATCATTACATACTCTACGTATGATATAATTAGTATATTATATGAATTTTTTAAATTTTTTTATTTTTTATCTTCTTCTAAGATTCGCTACTGCACATATTGTACATTTCCTTTCATCAATTTAAGACATTTTTTGCTTTGAATTTTCAAAATCCATGGTTAGATCTAAGTTTTTTTTTTCACAAAAAAAAATATTAGAGATAAAATAATAATTTTGGAAGACCAATTTTTCTGAAAATGAGAAAGAGAGGGGATGAACTTTTAGTGGTGGTGAAGAAGAGAGAAGAAAATGAAACAATAAAGAGAGAGAAAATAAAAACTTTCCATGAAAATGGTGGAAAATGAGTTTGAAGGATGAGAAATGTAGGTTTTTTTAGAGAAAAAAATGATTTAATTTTAGAAAGATAAAAAAAATGGAGAGAGAGTGGGGAGACTCACATGGGTTATAGGAAAAATGAGAAGAGAAGAGAGAGAAAATAGGGAAAAAGAAAGAGAGATGATGTGATAGCATAAGAAAATGTGGGGGGTGTTTTGGTATTTTGGTTGACTCCTAGTGGTCGTTTACACTAATGTATAATGGGTGGCTAAAAAGTGTTATATGTTGTCCTTACATGGCTATTTCCATAGATAACCCCAAAAGGGGTGAGGACGAAAACGACAGGTAAAAGAGAGAGAAGAGAAAACCTAGGGAAGAGATGAACGAAGAAGAAATAGTTTAAAATTCTAATAAAATTATATAAAAAAATATCATTTATTTGAAAAATTGAAATCATTTGATTTCACGTTTTCAAAGAAAGCGTGATATCAATGGAAAAACCATTTCACGTTTTTCTTTAAAAATGTGAAACCATTTCACATTTTCTATTCCAACATGGCTCATAAAAACGTTAAATGGTTTAACATTTTCAGTCAATGGTCAATACCCACCCTATTTTGCTTAAATGTTTCAAAATGTTTCTATTTTGTTTATTTTTTAAGACTAAATTATACAAAATACCCCAATCTATAGAGTTTGTTTCAACTTTACCCCTAATGTTTCAAAAGTTTCTATTTTGCCCTCGATGTTTTATTTTGTTTCAAAAATACCCTTTTGTAAGCAATTTTTGTTAAGTTGTACAGAAATTTAAGTGTTATAGAAAAAATTGAAACTTTTAAAATATTCAAGGACAAAATTGAAACTTCTTGATAAATTTTGCCTCTCACATTTAAATTTTCAAACTTCAAAATCGTCAAGAAATAAAAGAGTTTATTATTATCAAAATACTAGATAAGATACCCCTTTGTTTACTAACGATTTATAAGTTTTCAAGTGACCATAACGTAGAGCCCAAAATGAGGATTCCAAAACATCTTGAATCATCCAAATCGGAGTTCAAACGAAGAAATTATGGCTAAAAGAAAGTTTACAAAGTTGAAGGAGATGAGTCTTATTAGCATAATTTGAAACTACAGAGGTGTGATTTGCCGTTTTTAAACTATAGGAGTTGTTCATGAATTAGACCGAAACCACAGGGGCGTTATTTGCAATTTACCCTCTTTTTAAATACTTTCTAGGCTACAAAATTTGTAAATATTAGATTTCATTTTGACATACTAGTATTGTAACACGTGCATCGCACGTGATATTCTTTCTAATATTTGAAAGTTAGTATATTTTCTTATATAAATTTTATATGCAATTAGTTTTAACTTTTTAACCTGTGAGCTTTCTAATGATTTAATTTCTTCATATTTTTTAAACTAATAAAAAATAATTATGAAAATAAATTTTAATTTAAAATAAAATATTTATTTAATTGAAGTAAAACAACAAACAAACTATAATAATATAGGCATTTTTAACATGTTGAATGATTAACATAAAGAATTAAAATAATTATAAAAATTTGGTAAGTAGTGTTTTTAATATTTTTAAATTTTGAACATATTTGTAATTTTTCTACTTCAATAAACATGGTAATATAAATTAATATCAACAGTGTAATATGTATTGCATATAAAATGTTTTTTGAATTATAATAATTTATTTTACTAATTTTAATGAATTATTGATAAATTGATCAATAATTAAAAAAAATTAAAATCAACATAATTAATACATAAGTGGTAATTAATTGGTAACGGCATATTTGTAAATTGAAGGTTTAATGAAGGGTAAACTTAAAGTAAATAATGACATATTTTATAATTTTTAAAAATCATGAAGGATAAAGTAGTCCAAAAATGTTTCTTAAATATTCCACCTTTAATATACTAGGTTTTTCACACGTGCCATGCACGTGGAACACGTGGTTTGTCTTTCAAATTTTATAATAAAAATGTCAATATTATTATGAAGTTATTTTCTTAACTAATATTTTGAAAATTCAAATTTTATAATAAAATGGAAGAAATTAATGTAACCCATATTAAAAAATATCTTTAAGATGAAAAAAAAACTTAAATTTCATGATTTAATATCATCTTGTTACTCATGGATGATGGATACATGTGGATGACTAAAGATTAATAATGATTTTATATCATCTTGTTACTTCACCATCATCATATGGCTCGCGGCCTAAAGGCCGGCCCTGACTTGACCCGGAAGTCAACGTTTGACGGGCCGGCTCGGCTCGGCTCGTTAATTGTTTGGATTGGATATGAGCCTCCCTTTTTTTGAACGGGCCGGCTCGTGGGCCGGCTCGTTTGAGCCTCCATAAGGCCGATCCAACGAGCCGGCTCAAGCTCAGCCCAAATAAAGCTCGCAATATTTATTTATTATTTAAATAAAATTTTATATTATTACAATTTTTTAAATTTAAGATAAAAAATTCTATTATAACTTAACAATAGAGTTAAAAAAAACAAAAAAAAAACTATTATAACTTGACAGTAGAGTTTAAAAAAAATTAAAATTTTTTTAATTAAAATTAAGCGCCAGCTGCTCTAGCATGAAGAAGAAAATATTGAAAAGTCAACTGAAGAGTTTGAGACATTCATTTCACCAACGTCGGCTAAAGAATGTGATTCTCCCAAAGAATAATTTATTCATTTCATTCATGTAATTTTTTTAAGTTGAGAAAAATGCATATGATTGACAAATAAGTGGATGCCAACCTAGTTGGGATGTACTTATATTGTAGTGATGCACTTTATTCTCAAATATTCATGTATGAAATAATTAATAAAAATATATATTTTTAATGTTGATACTTTTGTGTAATTACTAAATAAGATAAAATAAAATAGTTAAATTATTTAACAGAAAAAATTGTTATTTAAAATAATAAGTTTAATATGTTAATTTTGTTAACACTTGATTTAAAAAAAAAAAAGTGATTCGAAAGTTATACACTATTGGTTGTTGAGAAAATATAATACAAAAATGAACTTATATGATAGGTGGAGCTTGGCTCGTTCCAACGAGCCAGGCCTAAGCTCGGCTCAATGAGCCTAGCCTATGAAACGAGCCGCGAGCCTTAACATTTTAGATTGGGTGAAGCCTGGCTCATTCAAAAGCAAAAGCTCGTTGGGCTCGAGCTTAGAGGAATTATAAGATCTAAAAAGTGGCTTAGAGGAATTATAAGGGTAAAAATGGAAATCAAAAGTTTTTCCTCTAAGCCACTTTTTAGATAGTATAGATTAAGGATAAGGATTTGTAAATGCCCCTAAATATTTAACGTCTTGATCCACTTTTTATTTATAATTTATTTCTTATTTTTTCAAGGGGCAGATGCACATTTTAGGGTGAAGGAGCATTTTTTTTTTCACAAATTATTTATTTAACACTGAAAATTTTAATCTTTATATAATTTTCCCTAAAAATAATTCTTGGGCCTGAAAAAGAAAAATAAGAAGAGAGAATGAGAAAAAAAAATTAATGATAGATAAAAATACCCAAAATTTAATTATTTAACAGTGTTAATGGGGAAGAGGTCTCGTTGACATAATTCTAGAACTACGTGGAAGTGATTTGTCATTTTTTAACTCCCGGGGTATTCGTGTATTTGACCGAAACCACAGCGGCCTTATTTGTAATTTACCATTTTAAATTCGTTTAAGAAAAGTAGACATATAACAAAGAAATTGTAAATAAATATGTTTGATTAACAAAAAAAAAAACATTATGATGTTACAAATTCCATTGAGGCTCATGAATGTCTTGAACAACAAATCAAATTCAAGTATAATCTCATTAGAAACTGCAAGATGAAATGACATGATGGTGATAAATCAAACCGTGAAACAGAAAAGGGAATGAAGTAGTTGAAATTCATTTTTGGATTTTTTTTTGTCATTTTGAAAATTGTGATACAAAAACAAATGCCATCCCCAAAAGGAATTTTGGCAAATAACTTAGAATTGTCATAATCACCAAATTACAACGTAAAGGGAGAATATGAAGACCTTCATATGTTTTTTCAGGTAAGAAGAAGGCCTCAAGGTAATTTTTCTATGCTAATCAAATAGGAATGAAAAGAATTATTTAGACAATTTAGAAAAACAGTTTCTATGATTTCTATTTACAACACCTCCAAGCTGATACCGAGAACAATGGTCGATCTTGCCAGCAAATCATCACACAACCATTCTCTTCTTTGATCCTATAACCATCACAGCCGTATCCCTGCAACAAGCTCCTCGCCTGCAGCATGCCGTAATAACTCAACGAAACGTGTCTGAACCCAGCGAGATCGAACCGTTGAATCCATTTATCGAGTTTTTCGTGTCGTTCCTTCCTCTCAGCTCCTTCACAAGATATAATGTTCTTAATCTCTTCTCCAAACAGCATCTTTTCCAACTTTAACCTCTCAAGTGATGTTCTTGACATATTGGATTCCAAACAATCAAACATAGCTGCATATGTGTGGAGAGCTTCTAGTAATCGCTCCATAAGAGTTGAACTGTTGTGGTTAGAATCTTGTTCCGTTACTACCATCACCTTTGGTGTCAAACCCCACAAGCCATTCAGAAAGCTGTCAATTTTCACTGCATTAGTTTGAGAGAGTGGTGACGAAGAAACCGAGTCGGGACTCGGACTGCACCCATTAACCAAATCCTTTTCAAGCAACTCACTCAACGTGCTTTCGTTCATATGCGGATATCGGGAATATTGAATTCCATTTGCAGTCTTTGGTGCTAATGGAGATTGCTTTTGCAGGGCTTCAGAATCAGAGGCCAGAAGGGTGTGTAACTGAAGAACTGAGCTGATAGCCAACGCCTCCCCGGTTTTCACACGAAGTTTTTCCATTTCAAGATTATCCAACCTGCTGACAACAGAATTGAATTGAAACGGGATATCCAATTTTTCGGCTTCTTCAGTCAGCCTACGAGCCATTTGATCCAAAACTTCTTTCTGTGGATGAACCCCAGTGATTCTCAAATGGGGAGGACCTTCAGGCCTGGCACTGAAAACTTGCAAAAGTGCAAGCCACTGAGCAGTTTCATTAGCATTGAGATCAATTATATGAACCATCTTTTCCCCCTCCATAGCTTCGACAATCGCTTGATTCGTAAGGACCAAAGCTACCCTAAGGAATGGAAATATTTCAAAAAACAGTCTCTTAACAAGAATCTCCTCTGAAATCATCGATGTTTTAGTGGCGTTGAAGGCCTTGTAAAGACCACGCCAAGATTTGAGGATTCGATCGGCAAGAGCCTCGGCGAAATAAGCAGCAATTCGCTGCATAGTATCACCATCCACAGAAGCAAGATGGGATATCTGATCAAGAGCAGCATTTGCACTATCAAGGCCACCAACAGCCACATGATTTGCACAAGTTAGCAACAACTGGATCAGATACAAACCCCGGTCCTCGGATTTTAAATCTCGAAGCCACGGGTAGGGTGATCCTAAATTAGGTGAAAGGGACATCATTGTGAAGAACTGAAGAGGGGATGAAGTTATAGATGAGGTCCCTTCTTCTTGAAACATTGTTTCAATGCAATTACCAACACAAATTTTTTTTATAGACACACACACACACAATACGTAATCTATCAATTTCTTCACTCAAAACAAAGTAATATCTTGCTAATCAATACATTCAAGAACCAGTTTTTATGATTCAAAATTGAACAAAAGTTTCAATTTTCCTCATCATCTCTTTAAAAAAGCTCATAGGATATTATACAAAAAACAAGGAATGAATCAGATTAAAGGGGTAAACGGAAACAGATGGTTTAATCAAAAGATGAACATTCAGGGGAAAATGAAAAGGAAGATCCAAAGGATTCAATCAAGAAAGAAAGGAAAAAAAACAGAAAGACTCACCAGATTTTAAATAATAATTCCAAAAAAAAAAAAAACCCAATGAAAATCTCATGAAAATTCCAAAGCTTGAAACATGAATCTCTCCGTCAAGAATCAAGAAAAAGGAAATGGGTTTGGTTTGGTGAAAATTAAAGCTCTGTTTTTTGAAAGACTCTTCCATTCAATAATAATAACAAGACCATATGACTACGTTGTCTTGTCGACAAAGCGTGGGGTGATCGTTTTGTCGTTGTTTGATTTCTTGTCTTTTACTCTTTAAGTGGAGAATATTGGAATTTCTGAGAAGCCCAGCCTTGCTTTCTTCTCTTCTCTCACTACTGCAGTTTTTGTCCCTCCCATAACATTTTCAATACTCCCGTTGAAAGTACTCCAAAGTTACCTTACCACTTTTTTTATAAATTTGTCAAGATATTGAAGAAGATAAATTTTCGTACTCTTATTGTACCAAAATTTTAAATGTTTTTTCTATTAATGATACGTCACTTGTATTTATTATCAATAATAAATAAATAATTGAATCTATCACTTTAATTACTTTCACGTAACTTATTTCGAATAGTAGCAATACCTAAACAAAGAGTTTTCAGAGTTTTTCCCGGATTTCACCTTATAATATTTTTTGAATTGATATTTTTAAAAATAGTAAAAAAATCTTTAACATTTTTTTTCCATTGTATTATTTAGGGTAAAATGCAAATGAGACTCTTGTGGTTTCTTCCAAATGCAGGAACACCCCCCGTTGTTTGGAAATGGAAAATTAGCCATAACTTTTTCGTTTGAACTCCGATTTAGATGATTCAAGATATTTTAGAATCATCATTTCAGGCTCTACGCTATGACCATTTCAAAGCTTCTAAATCATTAATGACCAATAGAGTTAAGAGTGTCAATCGTATCTAAAATTTAGATGTTAATAAACTATTTTATTTATTAATATTTAAAAGTTTCAAAGTGACTATTATGTAGAACCTAAAATTATGATTCCAAAACATGTTGAATCATCTAAATCGTAGTTCAAACGAAGAAGTTGTGACTAAAATAAAATTATTGACATTGAAGGAAAGAGGTCTGATTGAAAAAAATTAAAACCACATGGGTGTGATTTGCCATTTCCAAACCACAGGGGGTGTTCATGCATTTGAAAGAAACTACAGGGGTCTCATTTGCATTTTACCCTATTATTTATTGACCAATATTATTATTGTATTGTATGTTTTTTATTGAGATATATTCTATTGAAACTCAATAACTTTTTAAATTCAATTGGTGTTTATGATTATGATTTTAAAATTTTCATTAAAAATAATAAAAATACTATTTCTGAAAATTTTGAGAACTTTTGATATTTTTATAACGTACAATTCAAAAATTGTCAATTTTTTTGGATATACCCAAAAATTAATTATCTTCTCTTTCTCTCTCCAAAAAAAATATGTCAGTTTCTCACTCTACAACTTGTCTTGTCTTTCATATAATCCGCTCTCTCTTTATTGTCTTTACATCTCTTTCTCTTTCTCTTTCTTGTTGAAGATCTCTTTAATGCTTTCCCCACTTTAATTGTAGTTTTGTCTTGACATGGGGTAGATGGGGAATCAAGGAGAAGGCTTTGGCCTTTTAATATTCCCAAAGGTTAGATACATCCAAACATGCCCTAACAAAGACAAAGGGATTCTCATTTGTTGTTTTGTTTCTTAGTGGGGGGGTAAGTTATGGGGAAATGCTAGAAACTTCAAAAACCAATGTGCTTCCAAAAAAAACTCAAAATTTATTTTTGTTTTCAAATGGAAATGACAATACAATTTGTATTATCTTCCCTTCAATTAAGACAAAAGGACATGGTGGTTAAGCTAACTTCCAAAAGTAGATTCTATATTTATCCCTACTTGTTGACTCCACCTATGCCCTTCTCAAAACCCTCTCTCTTTTTCTCTCTCTAAATTTCAATTTGATCCATGATTATTTATTTCCAATTTAAAAAAAATTAACTTGTGTGAATAATGAAAAAAAATCTAAAATGGAAATAATTTGGGGTTGGTTGGATAATTGTTTTATTCTTAATTTTGTGTTTTAGAAAAAATAGTTTGTTTATTATTATTTTCTTTGTTTTGAAATGTACTTTTTTTTAACAAACTTTTCAAATTTTAACCATTTTTTAAATGAAAAGTAATGTTTTTATAAATTAAAAAAAGAACATTTAAAAACATTAATCATCTCAAATAACAGATTATATTTATATATGTTCGTTTACATCACTACTTTTCATTTTTACTTATATAGCATATTTATTATTTAATAATTTATTAAAATTAATGTAGTAAATTATTAAAAATCAAAATACATAATCAAAATTAAATTAACAATTGATTTGTAATAAAATGAGAATTTTAATTCCTAAAAATTCACTTAGATGACAATTATTTAGCCCACAATAAAATTTAAAATAATAAATATTAAAAGTTAACTATTCAATAATTTATTAAACTATTTTTTTTTTTTAAAAAAGTTGTATTTTTCAACTATTTTAGTAATTCCCTTTCTAAAAATCTAGTTAAAATTTCTCTAAAATTTACTAGTATGTTTAAAAAAGTGGAAAAAAAAAACAGAGAAATTGTTACCAAACCACTATAATTTTTTAACTTAAAACCCTCTTGAAGCCTTCAATTAAGGGCGAAATTTTGCGGTCTTTACCCTTTAGATACTAACAACCACACATCAAAGCAACTTCCATGACTAAAATAATTGTCTTATTCCAATCAATAAAGGGCCGAGGATTTTGATAAGTGTAAGATTCAAATTTCTATATCCTCGCAGAGTTTTTGTTGAGAGTATTTTGTGTAAATTGTTGTTGTTATCTTGAAATATATCATTTTAACTACACCATCAATTTCATGAATTCTTATGGAAAGATGATGGTTAAACTTTTGTTTTATTTTATTCAAATATGATAGTATTATTTAGTTTACAACTAAAATGAGTTTATTATACAAGAAATGGAGAGGTTTGAATTTTGATTGAGTTTATTAAACAATTTATTCTTATCTAGTAAATGTATAACTAGTAGAAAGACACCTAAATGTATAATAAATAATTACAAAATATGTTAGTTTTTTTTATTTTAGCATTGAGCGATTGAGATTAAAAATATTTGAACTCACACATTCTTTTAAAGATGGGTCTTAAACAATAGCTTTTTGTCACCAGAACATTTTATTGATGGTACAAAGAATGTTAGTTAATACGTCAAAAAATGTACTAAAATCCAATGTAACAATTCTCAATTGCCTCTCAATATAATTTATTATAATTAACGTTATATTTTTTATATCTATAGTGATTATCAAAAAAAGAACAAACAATAGTTTGAGACGCATATGGCATTAGCAAGCTACATGTTTCCAAGAACTTGTCATTCAACATTCTCTCTAACAAGAAGATTGCATGTCAAGACAATTCGATCAATGCTTTATTTTAAATGATTGGGTTTCATATAGATTTCTAGTTTTTTATGTTAATTTGATAATCATTTGCTATCCAACCAAAATGTTGCCTTCCAAAGAATGCTATTTGTACAAAGAACAAACAAGAATTAACATTGTTAAGAATATTTTTTAAGTTTAAACCATTATTCCATGTTAAGTATTCGAATATTATATTTAATTATTAGGTTAATCCTTTGAAGTGTTAACGCTATATTATAAATCATGAGAGCTCAAATGATGGGGACAATACAAAGTCTTTGCTTCTTCTATTCGTGATTTTCTTCATGAAAGTTTTCAAATGAGTTAGATAAAAGAGAGATTAATAAAAGATAATAGCACTTTTTTCATTTTAATTTTCAATATAATAAAAATTTTGATTTATTTTTAAAATGAACAGATTTACTTTTATTAACGTTGACATTGCAGAATAATGAATATCATTATTATTATTTATTATAATTATTGAGATGCTTTGAATTATATTTATAATAATTTTTCAATTTTTATTAGCTTTTATTAATTTAATCTTTCCTATCACTAAATAAATAAAGGTTAAAAGATGTCATATTTTAAAATTCTAAAAAATTTTGTTATTTTTTAAATTTACTATTACAAAAATGAATCCCTGGTTTGAAAACTTATCAATTCGTTGTGACCAAACCCACAAATCAAATACCCTATTTAACAAAAGAAAGAGATATCTGAGGAGTGAAAAAGGAGAGGGAAATGGGGAGGTAGGGAGAGAGTTGTAAAGGAATGGGTGACAGGAGAAGAAGAAAGTTGCAAAGAAATTGTTTTTCTTGGATGAAGGAGAATAGGAAGGAAGGAAGTAAAATGGAAATGACTGAAGAACGAGAAGATAAAGGAAGGAGAAAGAAGAAGATGATATGAAATAATTATTTAATTTTTGTTTGTTTAAATTAATTTTAATCAATTAATAAATTAGATGTATATTTTTTGTCACATGAACAATTAAAAAAAATTACCAAATTAATTCAAACAATATCTAGTCAATCTTCTATTATTGGTAGACCATTTAGACCTATTTTATAGGGTTAAAAAGTAAGATTTTAAAACTTTGGGTATTTTCAAAGATTGTATTTTTAAAATTGTAAATTTTAAAAATAACCAAAGATTTTAGAATTCTAAAAAATAACACTTTTTTTAAATTTTCATTATATAATGAGAGCATCAAAATCATAAAAACAAACAAAACTGAAAAATTGCTTAATTTATATTTAAATCATCCCAATTAAAAGCATAAAAAAAACAACAATAAAATTGATCATTCATTAATAAATAAAAAATTAATAATTTTTTATTTATTAATTTAATGAAAACAATTCATTAAATAATGAAAGAAAAAAAATATTATTTTTCAAAATAAATTGAACTTTTACTTTCTTTTTTTAATGAGGTAGAAAAAAGTGCTATTGGCTGTAATTTTTCTTTAAAATTAGATAACTAAATAAATACAAAGTTGAAAATTCAAGAATAATAAAGTAATTTACCAAATCATTAATTTTAAGAAACTAAAATACTCGCATGATTATCAACTATACAAAATATGATCGATACAAGCCTTTCCTCATGGAAACTATATTCTTCTTCTTTAAACTATACCAGATGAGTTCTATTCTATGTAAAAACAAGGGTAAAATACACTATTCACCCCTGCACTTTGAAGCTTTTTTAATTTACACCCCTGAACTTTCAATTTGACTTTTTTCACCCTTACATTTTGCATTGTCCAATTTCCATCTAATTAAAGTGTTAAAACTATCTGACTCTAATATTTTATTAGTTTTTTTTATTTAAGGACTATGTGAAATGACTTTTGTACCCCAACTTAAACCTAGTAAGTCTCATCTCCCCTAACCGTAGTTAATGTAACCCTTAACCATAGTAAGAACAATTTCCCAAATTCTTATCATCTTCCTCACGATAGAAGTTATCAACCGATACATCGCCAGTCACTTCTACATGAACGAAGAAAAAGAGAAAGTCGAATAACAACATCTGCTAATGTAGGGTTATGATTTTTGCGAAGGAAATCTATGATATTTGGGTTTTTAGATGGGGATTCACGATTCAAAGAAAAGAGAGGAAAAATCTCCATGAGTTTTGGGGATACCCATCACCAATCATGGATTTCTCAGTGGTCTCCCTGGTGGTTTTGAATCATCAAGATGGAAAATAATCTCCCTGGTGGTTTTGATTATTTTCAGTTTAGGATGGAAAATGATCCTCTATGCATCTCAATGACAATGATAATTATATGCTTTTAAATTGAAATTTTCATTGTTCAGAGGTTCTGTTTTATGGATTCATAGTTACAGGGATGACTTAAAACTAAACTTACAAATATATTAAATAGATTGAGGTAAGACTTAGATCAACCAGTGAGTTCCAATATCGTTCGCTCCGTTCAACGAAAAAAGTAAGTTGGATAATACGAAATCAATGGTGATTTTGTTTGTGCTGCGTTTGTGTAGAAGCAGACATAGATGGATTACGGTGGAGAAGTTCTACCGTAAGCAATCTGTGTAAGGATTTGGGGAAATTATTTTTAATTAGGGTTAAGTTCTACATTAAATAGGGTTAGAGGAGATGAGACTTATTATGGTTGAAGTCGGGGTTCAAACGTGATTTCATATAGTCCATAAATGAGAAATTAATAAAATATTTGAGTCTGTTAGTTTTAACACTTTAATTGGATAGAAATTGGACAATACAAAGTGTAGGGGTGAAAAAAATCAAATTAAAAGTCCAGGGGTGTAAATTAAAAAAGTCTAAAAGTGTAGGGGTGAATGGTGCATTTTACCCTAAAAACAAACAAGTATCTTCCTTTGCCAAGATCATGTCTTGCATGGATATTGGTAGGGGTTGCCTTGTTCGACTCTGTCGCTTTCACCACGTATATTAAATCGAACTGAATCGTACCTTAAAAATGGGAGGGGCAGTTTCTTTAACCAAACTAGTCAGTTCAATTTCTAGCAGCATTGTTTTTCACAATTCAATGTTACCTTTCACAAATTGTATCCTCCTATTTTGGTAATTTCATGATGAGATGTCTCTAATACTGAATACTTTCCACCAGTCAAAAGGGAAGAAAATCTCTGATGATGTTTATTACAGTAGCATTTTGAGGTACTACTCAATGTATTATCCCAATCAAAACAAAAACAAAAAATTAGTTTCCCCCAATAATTTGTTTTTCCCAAGACCATAACAAAACAAGCTTTCTAATCATTGTCATCTTTTTAATAAAAAAAAAAAAAACGACGTCGTCGTTGTCGTCCAAACAAATAGAAACTAAGAAGTACCTTTGTGCTATTCCTCTCTGAGCTTGGCGAGGGCTACAGCAATCCTAGCACCCATTAGAGCATTATTCTTAACAAGTGCAATGTCTAGGGAAGGTAAAAGAAAACTGAGACGAAGCAGACTTCAGAGATATCGACATTTAAATATAACTTGTAGTAAAGAGAGATCAATTAACATGTTTTATTTCATCTCCATTGTGTTATAGACTAGGTGGAAAATTCACATATGGAAGGATACTAGAAGTGAGTGAGGCTCCCCCAGTTAGTTCGTTCACCCGTTTAAGTAAGAAGGGAGTCTCAGCACTTCCCATTATATTCTTCTCCCTGTGATTCAAATACAGAGAAAAATAAGGTTGAAAAATAATATATACAAAAGAATTAGATGCATGTGCAATAACGTTGACATTCAAGCAGATAACTAAACCTAAAATACACTGACTGCCCAAGTAAAAATTTTCTTCCCAACAATGGAAATTTTTTAGTTGATTACTTTTGTTTGATTCATACGATTAGGTGATTTATTTTGAAATCTTAACGTTGTCTTCAATTTTATGCAAAACTTCACATTATGATCTTTCCAACAAAAAGAAACAACTTTAAATTCCCTTTAAAGCAAAATAAACTGATTCTATCTTGACTCCATCCATCAGTAATTCTGAACAAATAACAAAAACTAATGAGCTTTGACATATAATGTACCGAGCTTCTTGAAGTGCCCTTTGAATTGCACGCTCAATTAAGCTTCCAGAAGCTGAATGCTCTTTTGGAATTGGAACAGCAATCAGAATTCCATTTCCAAGACCAAGCTTAAAGTTTGCATCTGTGTATGAAGATTATCAAAAAGAGAGAAAAAACAAAAACAAAAACACATAAGGCTTTAGATTGCACATGAATGTGTAGTTCTTTAGAAATCTGTAATTAGGACTGTTTTACAAAGAAGACAATAGTCCTAAATGTTTCAACGCCAGTTTCCTAATCTCTATAAAACTTTAATAGCAAGGAGGATTCTCTTTATTAAATCACCACTAAATCCAACAACTTAAGCTATGAGACAAAATAATTTATTTTTTTTCAACATTTATTCAACACGTGGGCTTGGATATTACCATGAGGCCTAACCACGTGAACTATTAATAAATAGGAGAAAATAACAATACAAGCATTTGAACTCCTCATATATACTATATTAAATCACCACTAGACCAAATTTAATCTTAAGGCTGGTTTTAGGAATCACTTTTTTAGAGACAAAATCAAGAAAATGGTAGGTACAACCACTAAATTGCAAAATGAAACATTTATGTTTTTTAATTAACATAGAGGAGTCTTCTAATTGACATTTGATTCAAATCATATTGACATTTTTTTAATATTTTTCTTATAGAAAGATGAAGTTTCATTAATCAAAGGAAATATAATGTAGTACAAAGACAGACACAAGGATGAGAAATCCTCAAATAAAGAAACTAAAAACAAACAGCAAAAGCTAAATGACATCAATCAGTGATAAAAACCAATTAACTACTTAAATACTGATGAAACTGTTAGGATATATATATATTAGTTTATATGGGCAGTTTGTTAGGGGAATGATGGCTATAAATGGTGTGGGTTTAGGGGAATAAGATTTATGCAATTCACTTAATATACCATCTAAAAAAGGCTACCCATTATAAACTCCCCATTAATCTTTTAAACATATATTCAACACTCTCCCTTTCACAGCAACAGTTTCCAAGGTTCTACACAATATATATTTGATTTTATCCCTTTTTAGTATGTATATATTTGAAATTAAGCCTATTAAATAGTAGGAAACTAAAATTAAAAGCATATAAAAAATTGTTCTTCCTTTTTTTTTAAAGAAAAGTTAAAAAGATCCCAAGTGACTTGCCAATGAGCTTAGCAGCATCTTCCGGGGTATCAACGCGACAATGCGCCTGTATTTTTGGTGCATGAACAAAAAAGAATGTCAATGTCATAATATCATCACAAATAAAACATCCCATTGACTAACAAAAATCTAGAAACCCTTCCTATGACAGGAATGAAGACAATCAACATCATATATTACTTATTACTTATTAGGGACAATTTGACAATTTAATGATACCTCCTAGACTAAATTGAGACCTTTTTGCCTTAAGTAAATAACCTCCAGTCTTTGCCTAGAAAGTAGAGACATATACACATGCAAAAGGCATAAAACAGATTTAAATGTAAATACCTTGCAGCCACTAGTATCAGTAAAAAATGCTGGAAATTCATTTGTCCTATAAGCTGCAACACACACTCCTTGGGTTTCCTGTTAAAAGAATTTACGGACGGTGTATAGTTAAAAAGAAAGCTGCATGACTAATAAAAATATTGAAGGGAAATATAAAGCTATACCAAATACTCAAGGGTCCTAGGAATGTCTAATATTGATTTTACACCAGCTGAGATAACTGCCACCGGGGTTCTTCCTAGCTCAGTGAGATCAGAAGATATATCCAACGCTGCAAACAGCAGTCCAAACATGTACAAAAAATTAATATAAATACTCAATGCTCCATTTTACTTGTGATTTTTTTTTTTTTTTTTTTTTTTGATACCGTGAGTGTCCAGGCCAGCTTACGCGCATCACGACTAATCTCACGGGACAACCTCATGACCCTACAACACTTGGCGTCGGTTCAATCGTAGGATAAATCCTAGGTAGGTGGCCAACATGATTTAAACCCAGGACCTCAAGGTTGGAAAGCAACCCCTTGACCACTAGGCCAACCCATGTTGGTTCCATTTTACTTGTGATATGTAAGCACTTATGTTCACTTCCCCAATAAAAAAAAAATACGGTGACCTATAAAATAATCTTAGACATGACCATCTAAATAAAAAACACTAAATCAATATTTGACTTATAACTTATAAGAGACTCTTAGTTTATTGAAAAAATGTCTACCTAACATCTTTCCTTCCTCTTAAAAAAAATTAAAGAAAAAACAATTTTCTGCATTGTAAAATGACTGATTCCTCCAGTTTAATGATAATTTAAATCATACTATATTAGATACATTTGATTAAAAGTGCCAGCAGGCAGCAATACATGAGTACGATAGAGATAGATGCAATCAATTCTCGCAAAAGTATAATGGATAGAATGAACAATATAATCCTATTTATCCAAGAGTAAGTACGAGAGCATACTCTCCGAAACTACCACTTATAGGTTGCTTTAAGAATTTTTTTTTTTTTGATAATAAACAAATGCTATTTCATTGATATATGAAAAGCCCCAAAAAAACAGGGAAGAGATTTACAAAAAAGCCTTCCAATTTAAAGCTATAGTGGAAGGTTTATAATTACAAAAAGATTTACAATTAGCACTCCAATCGGAGGCTTTAAGCACACAAGTTTCCCAAATCTCCTCCCAAAATTTATGCTTATCCATAAAAATTCTTCTATTCCGCTCAAGCCAAATATTCCAAGCTACCGATCCGATTGCATTATCCCACAATGTCCTCTTCGACCGTGAAGGTTCGAACCTCCCAACAAAGCAATAATATTAAACCCAGGGTCTTTGTGAAAAACCCAGCTCATGCCAAACAAATCGAGCGACTTATGCCAACAAGAAGTAGCTAAACAACAATCAAAAAGGATATGGCCTGTGGTCTCCACATTTTCCTTACATAAAACACACCAATTGGGTTGGAGGGCTATCCACGGTTTCCTCGATTGGATTTTGTGGTTAGAGTTAATACCATCATTGATAACAAGCCAGGAGGAACACCTTGATCTTCTTAGGAGATTTACCACCCCAAACAAACATGTTAGTTGTATCCATACTACTTCTATTGTCCCTCCAAAGCGATTCGAGAGCAGAGGCAGAGGAGAAACCCTTTTGCCGATCAGGCCTCCAGATTCTAGTATCCAAATTATCTCCAATCGAAAGAGGATCCAGCAAAGACATAAGATTGATCCATTCCTCCACCTCCCAGTCATTTAAATTCCTTCTAAACTCAACCAGCCAAGAATTAGTTTCCATATTCCCGAAATAACAAATGGGCAGTCCTCTTAAAGTAGCAATTGAAAACAGATTGGGGAACAAAGCAGCCAAAGAATCCTCGCAAGCCCACGAGTGTTCCCAAAAAAGAATTTTATCACCCTTACCAACCTTAAACCGCGGTTCGTATCCATCAAATGCTTAAGCTTGTAGATACTTTTCCATGGACATTTGTTCGTACAATTGGACTTCACCTTGGACCACCAACCCAAGTCATGAATTCCATAGATACCAACAATGACCTTGTGCCACAAGCAAGTGAGACTCAATGGGAAACCTCCATGACCATTTAAGAAGGAGAGCATCATTCTTTTTCTCCAAACTCCCGAACGCAAGGCCTCCATTTACATAAGGGAGAGTTGTTTTCTTCCATCTAACCATATGATCTCTACTATCTCCACCAACACCATTCCAAAAGAAATTCCTAAGGATCTTATCAATCAAATTGGTAATGAGACTTAGGGGCCTTGAAGACAGAGAAAAAGTAAATTGGAAGACTTGTAAGAACAGAATGGATTAAGGTCGGTCTCCCCCCCCTAGAAATGATGACATTCTTCCATTTAGAGATCCTTTTATAAATTTTGTCAACCACCTGGTCCCAAAAGCTTTTCGAAGAGGGATTCCCCCCCCAATGGCAGCCCAAGATAGGACAAGGGGAAAGAGTCTACAAGATAATTAAAGATATCAGCCACCTCTTGAAGCTCTTCATCCTCCAAATTGATGCCAAGAACAACGATCTGGTCTATTGACGGCCGGACCCGACATCCGCGCTCAAACAAAATCACCACAAGAGCAAGATTGGACAAACGGATGCTATCAAAGGTGGAGAAGAGGAGGGTATCATCAGCAAATTGTAAATGCGAAACCTCACAAAAACCAGCTTTGAAGCCCGTAACTGTCCCTCAAACCGAAGCCAAGATCAATCTACTAAAGCTATCACCACAATGAGGAATAAGAAAGGAGATAAGGGATCTCCTTGACGGATTCCTCAGAGGCTTTAAACTTACCTTTGGCTTGCCCATTGATGAGGATGGAGAAGTTAACACTTTGAAGACAGACCTTTGATCCATTGACACCAGGTAGGATGGAAACCTTTCAGATTTAAAATGTACAAGAGAAAATTCCAGTCAACACAATCATAGGCCTTTTCCAAATCAAGCTTAAGGACCACCCCCTTCTCCTTCTTTTGCCTACAATTCTCCACAAGCTCATTAGCTATCAAAATAGGATCTACAATGCTCGCCTCCTATAAAAGCATTTTGAAAGATGGAGATAGTGTTGGCGGAACCTTCTTAATCCTCTCAGCAAGGACTTTCGCTATAATTTTATATAAGCCAGTGAGGAGACTGATGGGGCGGTAGTCTTTGACCTCAATAGCATCAATCTTCTTAGGGATAAGAGTGATATATGATTCATTGACATTAGCATTGATAATACCTTTCTCAAAAAACTCATGGAACACCAACATCATATCACTTTTGATGATGTTCCATGCGTTTTTAAAGAATTCCATCGTAAAACCATCAGGGCCTGGTGCTTTATTGTGTCCCAAACCCGAAATAGCCGAGAATACCTCCTCCTCCGGTGAAAGGGATAATCAAACCTTCACTTTGAGTGGTGGAATAGGTTCCCAATCTAACTCCGCCAAATTAGCACTGGCTAACCGACTTTTTTTTGAATAGCTCCTGGTAGTAACCGATAAACTCGGCCTCCACTTCATCCTTAGACAAGAGAAGGTTCCCAGGATCTAGCCATGACTTGGGTAATAAGATTTTTCTTTCTTCTACCTTTGATGATATTATGGAAGATCTTAGTATTATCATCCCCTCCTTGAAGCCAAGCTACTCGCTTCTTTGCCTCCAATACTGTTTTCTTTCACTACAAGGTCCAAGAGAAGTCTTTTCAAGTTAAACCTTTCCTCTCTTTGTTTCGAGTTCAAAGAATCTGTTTCCTCTAAAGTGTCAAGATTATCAATGCTATTTTGTAGGCCTATTTTTTGGGAAAAAATGTTCCGAAAACCTCTTTGTTCCATTGCCTCACTTATCTTTCAACGACTTGACTTTCTCATGAAAGAGTAACCAGGCCATCAAGTATGCAAAGAGTCCCACCAATTTTTCAATTGGATTTGGAATTGTTTGTGCTCCAACCACATGTTCTCAAAGCGAAAGGGAGATGGACCCCAACGAAAGTCACCAGTTTGGACCAAGAGGGGGAAATGGTCGGAAGTTACTCTAGGCGATCTGTCAAGTCTAGCCTTAGGAAACCTATCAAGCCATCCATTAGAGACCAAGACTCTGTCAATTCTAGTGTGCCCCGGGCGTCTCGCAATCGGACCAAGTAAACTTGCCATTTCTCAAAGGAAGATCATTCGATTTAGCTCTTCAATAATACTTGAGAAATCTTTCATGCTCTTAGTAACACGCCCTCCTGTTGATTTCTCACTAATCCATCTAGTTACATTGAAGTCACCGGCCATCACCCAAGCACCTGAACATAAGCCTCCAATCGCAGCCACCAAGCCAAAAACCCCCTCTATCACGTTTATGATTGGGGCCATAAACCCCTGTAAGCCAGAAAAAGAGCTATCAGGGAGCTTAATTTTGATGGTTAGAGAATGCATTCCTTCATGGGCTTCCACAACTTCAAAAACTGGATCGGACCACATGATAAGGATACCCCCACGAGAGCCCGAAGCTTGAAGAGGCCTGACCAACAAAACTACCACTCCAAATAGATTTGATCAAATTCCTATCCAAAATTTCTAGCTTTGTCTCCTGAAGAATCACAAAATCAGGGTCATTACTCCTAATAAGATCCCTAACGAGGCTTCTTTTGGACTCACTCCAAGCCCTCTAACATTCCAATTAAGAATTTTCATTAACAACCGTAGTAACCCTTTGGAGATATTCTCTCTCCATAGGAGGCTTCTCGTAGTTTACATTGCTTTTGAGCCTCTTTAGTTCTCTCTTTCCTTTACCTTCAATCAAAGGAGTCTTGAGCGTAGGTTGCACCCTCTTCTTTTTATTAGGAATAATAGTTGCTTCTTGAGATCTCACCAATCCGCCAGTTTAACTCTTCTTTTCCCCCCATCTATCGTTGAATGCTATAAATATGCCTTCCGTTTCATCCATCTTTTCCACGATCTCAAGAATGGCTCCTCAAGCATCCAAGACTTTAGTCTTAGATTTAGATCTACTTCTATTAGACTTCTTCTTTTTCAATGGCGCAATGTATGTATCTGAGAGTCTAAGCCACTCCTCCAAATACATTCTTTTCTCACCCCATCTATCTTTGAGAATGATGAAAGTCTCATCAAAACTGTCACCACCATGAGCCACCAACCCCTGGTGCTGATAGTCACTACCAGAAAGCTCCTTACTAAAAATCATCTGGCAAGCTTCCTGCATTTCCGGGTTTAAAGCAACCTCCAAGCCTGCCTGCTCAAGAGGGGTTGCCTCCAAAACTAGCCCTTGAAAAATATTGTCCTCATACTGGATCACCTCCATTTCCTGGATCTCCAATGGCTCTTTACAGGGACTCGAATTATAGAAGTCTGGGTCTGAGTCTGTAGCAAGGTTTTTTCCAATAACGAGGTATGGTGAATTCCGGTCTCTTTTAAAAAGACCTTGTTTTGAGCCCTTTCTCTGAACCCAACCTTTTTCTTATAGATAGCTTGGTCAGGGTTTTTATCTTTATTTTTCTCTCTCCACTCTTCCTTTTGAATTTTTTGTGAGGGGGTTCTGTTTTTCGAGGGAATAGGAGGGCTGTCCTGTTACCCCTAGTCCGACTACAGTGAGGTCGCTTCACAAGATCCAAGGCATCCCTCGGGTAAGGAGTCCCTAAAACAGATCGCCCAAACTCCTTTTTCGACAAACAGTCCTTGTTAGTATGGCTAGAAGAGCCCTTTTCAAAATTGCTACCCATTCCCAATAAAAGTCTGTCAAAAGTATTCTTGCAGGGATACTCGTACATAGGTTCGACTCCTGAACAGTAGGCTTTTGAAAAAGCCGGGAGGGTGGTTGTACTTTTGGTAGCATGTAGTCACGTGAAGGATGAAGTCCTGTAGGTCTCCATAGCTCCCTCATTGTATCCATAGGGTAAGGACCAATGTCTTTTCCATGCACGGTGTCTTCTCTTTCAAATTTCCAAGGGGGACCTCCATGTTTCGCCGGCGATCTTCTTTCCAGCAACTTCCAGTCATGGAAAGCAACTATAGTGGCCACAAAACTAAAAACCCGCCGAATTCTTTACTTCCACTTCCGAAGGAATAAAGCCAGAAGAGTTTTTTCCAACCTTCAACACGACTTCAAAACAACCTATCCTGCTCGAGTGTTTTTTGAGCATTTAATGAACCCTCCACACAAGTCTCCAATGACTTTAAAGACTTCCAATCCCCAGTAAATAAGGGGAATGTTTCTGATTTTAATCCAACCACCGTAGGATGGTAATAAGTCCATCCTACCATGTTTGAGGTCGTCCCAAAATTCGAACTTCAGGGTTATGTCTTCAAAAGTACACCACTTTTCTTGAACACAAAGATTTTTAGCCACCTCCTGCATCCGGGCATTTAAGGAGAGCTTTGTCCGGATGGAAGGGATTGATATCAAAACGATCCAGCCTCAAGCATTTCTTTATGTTACCTAAAATGCACCCCCAGTCATTGTGGAAGCATTTTCTGGTCACAACAATGGTGGTCTGAAGATTTAACGCAACTATATCCTCCTTAATGTCTCCCGACGAACCTTGAGGAATTTGAGGCAGCACTTCAGCTTTGTGAGGTCTCTCAAGCTCCAAAGGTCTACACACAACTCCACCGTGGTCTAAAGCACCCACAGGAGCTTGAATCTTCACTGCATCTGCAAAGGAGACGTTGCTTCTTAAGGGAGCTTGTCTCCTGGGTTTTATCTGCACTTCAGGGGCTTCAAATTTACCATCCAAGAGATTGACAAACTTCTTCCACCCAGCCCTATTAACCCCAGAGGGTATGAACAGATTAGACTTCTCTCCATTGGAAGACACCTTCCAAACATCAGCAAAAGTTCCCCTTCGATTTGTCACCTTTTGGACCCAGCAAGTTCCATTCTCACACTCTCTTCTCATGAGGAATTTTTGATTGTTGGGTCTATCTACCATCATATCGATAGCATCTCTCACCCAGACAACCATCTGAGGCTCCAAGGATAATGCATACCAGTTGTTACTATTCTTTTCCCTGATAAGAGCTCTACCCTTCTTTTGCACCTTATCAGGGCCAATAAAAAAGATCTTATTATCTATCCTACATCTACTTTCAACCGAGAAAGCCATAAAGGCAGGATTACTAAGTCCGACTGACCTCTGCCATGAAAGGGATTAGAGGAAGGAGGGGATAGGAAGAGGAAGGGGGAAAGGAATCCTGGCTGTGAAGGACAGTCGGAGAAAAGTCAACAGGCTAACCCCGCTGGTGTAGGAGACACCGGAGGGATTTTGAGGGGTGTCTTGGGAAGCGGGTCGATCCTTAAGTGATCAGCGTCTTTACCATGGTTCATTGTATGAACTATTTTTTATATATGTTGTCCCTCCCTCTTGTAGCTAGGGAGTTCTTGTTTGGCTTTCTAGAGCAAAGCTTGTTTGAATTTTTTTGACCATGTTTGGGAAGCAAAGCTTGCAATGAATTTAAGAATTTTTTGAAGACCTGTTTAAGCCAATCCCTCATGAAGGAAAACTCCCAATAGGCCATATACATATATAACTTATTCAGAAAGTGCATAGCTCAAAAGAAATACATACGTTAAAATTCCTTCCAACTAGGAAGCATAATGCATCAGAAATGTGAAAAAGAAAATGGTAATTGTAATCAAATATGAAAGTACATTTGGCCATTCATACATAATCCCTCCCTCCCTCTCTCTAGCATAGTAGATAAAAGTGTCTTTGTTCACCATGTTTGGTCATTTATCGTTCATTTGCTCATACTCTAAGTATATAGATGAAAGTATCTCTATTCACCATGCACATACATTATCATTCACCCGTTCTCCATCTCTCTCTTACTTTGTTCATCATGTGCTTTAATTGATCATTCATTAGCTCTCTCTCAGATTCTCCCACAGTCACATGTAGATGAAAGTATCTTCTCCCACAGCCTCCCTCTTTTCATCCCTTCAACATATGAAAATGTCTTAAGTTGTTCACCACGAGAATGTCATTTATCATTTGTTTGTAGTGTCACCATTTGTGTGCAATCACTCATTATTTGCACTGCTCTCTCTAGCATATACAAGAAAGTTTCTTACCCCCCTGCCCCCCGGAAAAAAAACAAAATTTTTCTTACTTTGTTCACCGTGTCTATGAACTCCTCCAATCCCCCCAGTCACAAACACAGGGATGCCAACCTGCAATAAATCTCCATGTAATAGTAGAACCAGTAAGAACATCAAAAAGACTCATTATGAAGTACGTTTATTGAATCAAAGCTAGAAATCCAACATAGATAGCTCACCGTGGAAGCAAAAAACATCGTTGCAGAAACAGTAGTTGCACCATTTCCTTTGCTAGCCACCTTATAAGACATGAGATAGCATGGAAGTATTGGTGTAAAAAACATCTTGTGAACTTTAGAGAAAAGGGAAGGGGAGAAGAGAAAGAAAAAAAAAACGCAAGGGCTACGTTGTATATAATTGACTTAACCTAAGACAAATCATACTAACATATTTATACTGGTTAACGTAAGTAAAATACATTTGCTACCCTTAAAACAAATAAACCATAAATCTGATTAACAATATAATCTACACGTCTCAAGAAACACTACGCTTCACATAGTTTTTATATGTAGTTTACAATGTCCATGATCCTAACTAATGGAGAAAAGAAAAAATTATTATATTACACGACTACCAAAATAGATTTTTATGCCTTGAATAATTTCTGAATTACATTGATGAGCCTGTACAACCAGTAAAAGTTCGGATTTGATGTTTCTTTACACTTCTAACCAATAATATTTGGTCATAAAAAATGAATGGCACTTATTTGGGAGAGAGAACCTGTGAAAAAATGTTACAGAACTAAAGAAATATTGTTAAGATTGTTGGCTCCCATACTATAATTGACTCTGTTGTTTATACACAGATGTACTCAATACCAGCAATTGACGAAGGTCATAACCTGAAAACTGCCCAGGATGGATCGGATCGGCAATACATAATTCCTAAACTTAGCACTTACCACATGAGCTATATCTCTTCTAGCAGTCTTTTGGGTTTGGTTTCCAAGAATAGCCAACCTTTCCAATTCTTCCTCATTTAGACCTGCACACAGATTCCATAGAAATAGATATCTCAAATGAAAACAGGATTAAGATGAGATAGTCAGCTGGGTGGAAAACAAGGACAGGGATATAACGTTTACATCAAAACAATGAGTACAACAAAAGAGAAATGTAAAAACAATGAGATCAACTGGAGATCTTTTCATAATCTCCACTGGCTTCCAACTTGAAAGGATTTCCAATTCCCCCCTCCCTAAGTTTTGGACACGATTCTCTTCTAATGATATGGTCTATGTTTTCCATAATTAATAATAATTATAAGTTGATAGGAACAAACAAGTGATCCATTAACTCATAGAATGAAGTGGAGCAAATACGTGATTTAGTTAGTTTCAATTCAATTTCTCCGAGAAACATGTTCTTTGTTTGTCAATGATACATCCACTGTTGATGCACATTTCAGGAACTATAGCAGCATCTCTACCTAGCAGCCTTCACAAAGAGAGAAGAAAATCATGTTTTTCAAGTAAAATAATTAGGGAGAATCAAAATTTAGTGACAAATTGAAAATCTTACCTGAGTTACAGTGCAAATGCAAGACATAAATCAGTTCACATCACACCATGACCTAATCGTCGTAGTTAATATTATCATTGTTGGAGTAAGGAGATGGCTACATTAGAACTATAGACCATGTCCATTAGATTGTGCAGATTTTACCATTTGAATGCACAATGAGTCAATGATCACTCAATTAAAAACAGAAATCAGTTCACACTATGGCCCATGACACAAAGTTTAGTTAATTAACATTAATACATTAGAGCTACTATGCTTTCAATGTTATTCAGGATAGTTAAATTAAATTTTCGAGTACGATATAACGATCATAAGCACAAGCCTTGTCAGCGGTATAGGAATCGAGTAGTTTAATATAAACACCTACGCATGGTGTTCCATCTAAAATTGCTACAGTTGCAGGAACCGCTCCATTCTTCCTTACTATTGCTTCGACATCTTTTGCAGTTTCCAAATTTTGTGGATATGGCATCCCTGAATACAAGCAAAGAACACAAGTAAGAATTTTCAACTTTTATGAAGTGAATGAAAATATTATTCTATGTATATGCTAAATAAATCACAATTGAATTTTTAACTGATTTTTAGTATCCAAAAATCAATCAACCTTTATTAGTTGACCGATTTTAACTCTATGAGTAGTATTGATCCTACAATCTTAGTTGTCAGAAATGAATCTTCTTTTTTAAAATCAAATTAAACTATCAACATCTCAACCATTTTTCTCTTTAAGGAATTTCTCTTTTTGGGTGTCAAATTCCAATTTATTTTGTAACATTCCCCTTTTTTTGTAATTAATTGTTGGGCTACATAATTCTAATTATATGGTAGCCTTTTTGTTATTATACATCTTTCATTTCCTCAATGAAATGAGCTTTCGAGCCGTCTTTAAAATGTGAGAGAGAGATTTGAACTCAGGACAAAGAGAACTTTAGATCAATTAGATTTTACCAATTGAGTTGTCAGTGACAGTAATGAACTACAAAAAAACTGACTGATAGGAAGAAACCCGACTTTGTTCCAAACAATTAAAGTAAGACTCATGATTGTTCCCTCAAAAGCCCATTTCACTAACATAATGAAAGAAACAACAAAAGAGACCCGGTACAGAACCGCCACCTAATTACAAGTACTCGATTAACAACTGCCGTTAATGTTGTTCTGTTTCAAATACAATATTATTTTTACTTCTTAAGAATTATACACAACATATAAGATTTATGTATTGAAGAAATAGTTATGAAAAAAATATCTGCGAATTCAAAACTCTATGGCATAAAACTATGGAAAAGAAAACAAGAGTGTCACCGTGAGAGATGATGGTGGATTCTAAGGCAACAACTGGATGACCGCGAGATAAGGCATCAGACACTTCGGGGGATATCTTAATTAGGGCAACCTTCAAACAAAACAAAAGAACATTTCATTAAGTAAGATGAAAAATGCTTTGGAAAAAAAAAACATCATTCGATGATTTTGAACCTTTGAGTTATCTGTGTCTTTGGAGTTTGATGAGAGGAAGTGTCTGCTGAGATTAGATATTCTTGATAGAGCTGAAGATGAAGATGAAGAAGAAGACGCCATTGTTCTCTCTTTCTGCAACCGAAAACCCAGACTTCTTCGGGTTTATTTATTCAAACTATAGAAGCTACTGTATTTGTGGAGACATGGTTGACAAAGATCCCATAGACTTGAGGATGGGAGACTCGAATCTTCCATAATGCTTTATGTACCATCATCATCACCGATGGTAAGAAGTCGGCTACCAAACATTAGAAGGTTGGTTCAGAGCCGGCGTTCAGCTCAACGAGCTGCTTTTGGTCGCAGTTGGATCGGCCAATCTAAAATATTAAGGCCTCATGGCCACTTCGTAGCCATCGGCCATCGTAATGGAACTGGACCAGTTCGTTGAAATGAAATGCTTTCACTTATCATATAAGTTCATTTTTGTATTATATTTTCTCAACAACCAATAATGTATAACTTTCGAATCACTTTTAAAAAAAAATTAAGTGTTAACAAAATTAACATACTAAACTTATTATTTTAAATAATAATTTTATCCGTAAAATAATTTAACTATTTTATTTTATCTTATTTAGTAATTACACAAAAGTATCAACTTTAAAAATAGATATTTTTGTTAATTATTTCATATATTAATATTTGAGAATAATGTGCATCACTACAATATAAGTAAAAAAATATCAAAGAGATAGATTCAAAAAAACATATCAAAGAGATAGTCAACGACTCTCTCTATTAGAGCAGCTGACGCTTAAGTTTAATTTTAATTTGTTTTTGAAACTCTATTGTTAAGTTATAATAGAGTTTTTTTTTTTTTTTTTTGTAGAACTCTATTGTTAAGTTATAATATAATTTTTTATCTTAAAATTTTAAAATGGTAATAATATAAAATTTTATTTAAATAATAAATAAATATTGCGAACTTTATTTGGGCCGAGCTTGAGCCGGCTCGTTGGATCGGCCCTATGGAGGCTCAAACGAGCCGGCTCGTTAAAAAAAAGGGAGGCTCATATCCAATCCAAACAATTAACGAGCCAGGCCTAGCCTACCGTCAAATGTTGACTCGCCTGGCCGGAGTCGGTAGGCCTTTTAGTCGCGAGCCATATGATGATGGTGACTGCTATGATCAAATGGGCCCATGAAATTTGAGTTAAACATAACATTAAAATGTTAATTCACTCTATCCTATTAGATTTAAGGGTAAAATGCAAATAAGACCTCTGTGGTCTTTTCAAAATGCATGAAGACCCTTGCATTTTGAAAATGGCAAATCGCACCGTGGTTCCAATTTTTTTCAATCGACCCTTCCCTTCAATGTCAATAATTTTCTTTTAGCCATAACTTTTTGTTTGAACTCGATTTGGATGATTCAAGATGTTTTGGAATCTTCATTCCGGCTTTACATAATTGTCACTTGAAACTTTGAAATCATCAATAACCAAAAGAGTTAACGATGTCAATCATACCTAGTGTTTCGATGTTAATAAAATCTTTTATTTATTAATGATTTCAAAGTTTCGAAGTGATATTTATGTAGAGCCTAAAATGAGGATTCCAAAACATCTTGAATCGTCCAAATCGAAGTTCAAACAAAGAAGTTGTGGTTAAAAGAAAATTATTGACATTGAATGGGAGGGGTCTGATTGAAAAAAATTGGAACCACAGGGGTGCGATTTGCCATTTTCAAAGTACAAGGGGTGTTCATGCATTTTGAAAAGACCACAGGGGTCTTATTTGCATTTAACCCTAGATTTAATTGAGTTTTTTTTTTTTTTTAAATGACATTTTAAGAATTCTTTGAAATTTTCAAAAATTATGAGATGCAAAATTAGATTGGTGGACGAATCTCACGAAAATGTCATTTTAAAAATATTTCATCTAATCTTATTTTCTTTTTTAAAAAATAAAAAATATGTCATAAATTTAAACTTCTTGATTTAAAATCCTTAATTTCATCTAATCTTATTTTCATTTTTAATAAACTAGTTTTTCATCACACGCATTGAGTTTATTTCATTTTATAATTAAATAGTTTTATTAGAGGGTTATTTTCAGTAATGCACACTTTGGTATTGTTTATTTCATATAAACAAAATCTTATATATACTAGATTTCACTACATCCGTTTCTTGTTTTTTATTTTTATAAAAGTTTTCATAGATCACATTTTGATATGTTATAGGTACGTTGATCGATGCGCACATTGCTAGTTATATGTATATGTACATCTCCAATCTGTTGCACATCCTTCAACCTTCTGAAAAATTGTGCATACAGATTATTTTTCAAAATCTCCACCAGTTTTTTAGTTTTTCTTTCACTCAATTCAGGTTCTCCAAGTCTTTCAATTCTATTTTGTACTTCATTTGCAGTATCATAAAAGTATAATTCAAAGAATATCAACTTTTCTTCTGGTAATAGACTTGGAAGGTCGTGGTAAATTTGTCCTTGCACTCTAAATGTATAAACTTCCTTCTTTGAATTTGCCAGATTTTTATCTAAGTTTACCTCAAATGATGTAAAGGAGAAAATATTATTATAAGCTCTTATATTTTTCGTAAAAATAACTGCTTCTTAAGATTGTGATGAAAATAAATATTGTAGGTCATCAGGCACGGGTGTTTCTGTGAGTTTTATCTGAACATTTTTTTAATAAATATTTAGTATGAGGTTCAATATAAAAATTATTGTACTTAAGAGCAAGATGCGCACCTGACCATTGAAGCAATAAAATATAGGAGTTTCATGCTCAAATTTTATAGCTTTGTAGAACTTTCAAGGACTTGTTGTGTTAAGTTCATGAATAAGAGAATAAAATGGTTGTTGAAAATTGTCTCATCTTTAACATTAACAAATGTTATTAGATTTATTAAGTAATCCCAAAAAAAAGTGTTATTTTATAGGATATATTATGTAATGGTGTTGTAGTATTACCTTCATTTCCTTCCACGATTATTTGGGTCAGGGTCATCGAACTGATAATTTTATTTAGCTTTTTTGCTATGTTGCTGCTTTCTTTGATGTGTCTTTTTTTTACTTACACAATAGATTGTGCAATTTTCCTTCTCCTTTCTTCTTATGTAAGTATGTAATATGTTTTTTTTTTATCAATTCCCATATACTAAAATTTAAAAAAAAAATTATATATAAAAAGTTCATAAAATATAAATGATTGAGAAAATTTATCCAAAGTTATTTTCCTTTTTTATTAAATCCAAAGTTAGTTTTTTTTATTAGACTATTTAGTCTGTTGTTAATAATATATCATTTTTAAACTGTTAGATTTATTGTAAGTAGAGCACATCATTCTGATTCATTTTATTTCCATTCTTGGTCCGGTTCTATCGGTTGTGTTTAGTGGGTTGATTGGAAAGCTGAAATTTGAAATGGGTATTTATAATTTGTTCTGAACGGTTAAACACGACCCATGAATACCCAAATCAAGTTTAGTGTTATGCATGTACAGTGTAAACTGAGGTGTCCTATGGGCTGTGGTGTGTAAGATAATAAAGCTCCAATATGTCGTTTTTTTTTATTTGGTTTTAATGTTTTTTTTTTAATTTTAGTAACACATGCATCAGGTATTGACTTTGAGAAATGAAATCACACTTTGAAATTATATATTTTTAATATTTGTTATTTGGAGTTTTTTTATTTTTCCGAGTCTGCTTTTTGCAATACTATTGCAAACATGGTTTTTGATGTGTTTTCTCCCAAGTCTTCTCTTTGTTATTGATGATTTATTTTTCTTTTCTCCTAAATATGTTTTTTCCTCCTAATCTCTAATTGTGGTATCTTAAATACTTTGTATTTTCTGCACTATTGTTTTGTCTTCTCACTAAGTAAATGTTTTTTTTTATATAGTTTTCCTTTTTTTTCAAAATATTTTAAATTATGGTTCTTCTGTTTGGTTCTTATTTTTACTTTTTCTGCTTATCAATAAAGTTTAACTATGAAATACTTTAGGAGTCTTTATAATGTTTTTTTAGGAAATATGATTCCATTTTTTTTTAATATTTATAATCCTACAAAAGTTCTCAGGTTCTTACAGTCTCCCCACCTTATAATTTTGCGTCCTCGCAAAATCAAGCCTCGGAGAACAGGAACGGATAACGCTCCCTCATCTTGTCTTCGAGTTCCCACGTAGCCTCCTCCGTTAATTGATTCCGCCACAAAACTTTCACTAGTTTAATCGTTTTATTTCTGAGTACCTTTTGTTCACTTGCTAAAATCTCCACAGGGGTTTCCTTGTACGTTAAGTTCTCATCAAACACTATAGGCTGGAAATCAATGACGTGAGACGGGTCGGCTACATATTTCCGAAGCATAGACACGTGAAATACATTATGAACAGCAGAAAGAGCAGGCGGTAAAGCCAACCGATAAGCTAACTTCCCAACTCGGTCTAATATCTCAAATGGTCCGATAAACTACGAGCTAAGTTTTCCTATCTTCCCGAAACGCATTACACCCTTCATAGGTGCAACTTTGAGGAAAACATGCTCTCCCACCGCAAATTCTAGTGCACTATGCCGAACATCCGCATAACTCTTTTGCCAGCTTTGAGCGACTCATTTCCAGTATGAGTTAGTAGTTGAGCCAATCCAAAAGTCATCTCGCAAGTCAACGGTACCAGGTATGCCGGTAAACCTCGTTAGTTAAGAATGTTTTGTTCTTTATTTATGTTATTTTGTTAAGCATAATTACATAAGCTTTATTTAATTGTATACATCTCCTTAGCATACTCACGGGTTGAGTGGTGGTTTTGATATTCAGGATGCCTCAAGATATGGTGGTCTCACGGTGTATGGGTGTTGGACGTTACACGTGGTTATCGTGGCAAAGAAATGATGGAGCCCCAGTGTGCTATGTTAGAATGACCCGGGTGCTAGTGAATTGAAATAGTTTGAAATTGAGATGAGCTATGGCTCGAAGGTTGATTGGTTTTGTAATATGAGCGTAGTGAGACGCCGGGTTTGTATTGGTAATGTTTGTAGTATCAAAGAGTTATGACTAGTTGCCATCATCCAAACACAAAGCATTTGTACTTCATTCGTATTTTTAGCATGTTATTATGCACTTTCGCATTATGTCACGGTCATTCCGCATCACTATTCATATTCTTTTATTTTCACTAAGTGTCATGCTCAAAGGTGCTTTACATCACCTTTCAGGTAACGCTCGGGGACGAGGGCGTGGAGTGACAGATGGTGCTCGTTGATCATGCAGAGATGGAGCTTTTGGATTGGTCTCCGGTCACGCGAGCCGTATATTTTGGGAGTATAGGAGTCTTATTTTGACTTATATTTTCTTTTGATTTTGAGTCAACCATCTATGTATATTATGTTGTATAAGACTTTTAAACCGGTGCACCGAACTTTATTTTGATTATGGTTTTTATAAAACTCTGAACCGGCCGACGTGCCGATGATTCTGGAAATAAAACAGGTTTACTTTATTTTGTATGTGAGGCATGGACTTTACGAATACTACATGCCGAAATTTCCGTTTGTTTTTAATGAAAGTAATTGTTTTGAATTCAAAATTCCTTGCTTCCGCTTGCGTAACCACGACCGGCTTTTTAAATATGTCGGGTCATCACAGTTGGTATCAGAGCTGTAAGGACCCGAGAACTTTTGTAGGATAATTGAGAATTCTCCTTATTTTGACTTGTTTTATTTGATTATTATAAGTATTTTTGTTAATTAGTATTTAACCATGGTTAGTTTAACTATGGGTGGGAGTTTATTTGAAGGGAAAAGTTAACCATAGTAAATTTCTTTGAGTGAGGGCTAGTTAGCAAAAGAAAGAAGAGGAGGGGTATGAAATAAATTTAGGAGGTGGAAGGGCATGGTGTCAAATGGAAGAGGTGGAGGGACTTGGAAATAAATTGATTTTAGTTGTCATTTTTAATTAAGAAAAACAAAAGTTTAAAAAGAAAACAAGAAAAAGAAAAGATAAAAATTTACAAAAATTTCATCCTTTTCTTCTTCCTCAAAACCGTAGACCCCCCCCCCTTCTCTCTCAATTCTCTTCAACCAATTTCACTCACTTTGCTCTTGGATCTTGGATCAATTTGAAGGGTTTTTGTGTGATTCATGTAAGAATCACCATCTTAGGAAGATCCAAACAAGTCTTGGAAGAAGATTTGAGCAAAAACTCAAGGTATTGACTAACCTAGATTTCATTTTTTGGCTAGTTTTCTTTGGATTTGATTGGAGTGTCTTCAAGGATGTTAATTGAAGGTTCTTTTTTATTTTTAAATTCTGGACATGGTGGTGTAATTGATGTATATAAACTTTAAGTTCACCTCTTAAGCTTCTTTAAAAGGTAAAAGACATGAGTGGGTTCAAGCTTTTACAAAACTCCATTAATGGAGGTTTTTGAAGCTTTTTGTGTTCTTTGAATTTTAGGAATTCTTGACCATCACTTTAAGTTGCTCAATTCTGGTATTTAAGAGTGTTCATATGATTATAAGATGTATGAAAAACAACTTGGAAAGGAAGGGAAATGAATTTAGATAGAATCTCAAAATTGGCCAAAATGCTAGTTTTAAATTTAGCTAGTTTTGGGTATTTCTTTGTTGAATCTTAAAGGTTATCAATTCTGGAAAGTTTGAATGTTTGTATGTATATTTTATACATGGAAAACACTTTGGAAGATCAATTTAGTGAATTTTTGGTAAATTTCCATTTTTGATCAAAAATTGCACTTTTGTTGAACTAGTTTCTTATTTTTGGGTATTCCTTGAATTTTAGTGAAAGATTATCAATTCTGGAGCATTTGGTGTTTAAATGGATATATTTAAATAAGGAAACCACCTTAGAGCATCAATCCATTGAATATTCATAAGTACTCCTTGTTTGACCGAAATTTGCATCCCGAATCAACTAGTTTTGGCACTTGTGTCACTAACCAGGTTCGGGGTTATTTGTGGTTGTTATGGATGATTTGTAATGTATATATTAGCCTAAACATATATGGATTAACTTGTTGTAGGCTAAAGGCGAGAGATTACAAACGGAGCAAACGTTGAAGGTGAGAACAAAAAGAATCGGAAGGGTGATTGGTGTGGCGTCCCCATTCCTCTTGGAACTAATTCGGGAATGGAATATGTGGATATGAGTAAATATGAATTGTGATGTGGGTGGTAAAGTTTAGAAACAAGTGAAGTTACGGGAAGAAATATTGATTTCGGGCATTGGTTAAAACCTTAATGCTAAAATAGCCAAAAAAATAAGATTATTGTTTTGACTAGTTGATCATTGAAGCATGCCTAAATTGCTTTGTTATTATGTTCATAGTCTATGAATGAGTCATATACTGGATTTGGGAATATGATCATGCATATTTGATACTTTTTGATTATGCTCGGAAACTAGTTGTGAATACGAACCATGTGAATATGTGAAACATGAACACTTTATGAATAAAGATTGAGTTATATGCCTATTTCGGAAAAGTTAATCTACTTACAATTGTTGAATCGATATCTCGTTATATAATCATGTTATGAAGAAACATGTTAATCCATTTCATGTCATACAGTCCACTCATGCATATCATGTGATCGTTATGTGGCCATGGGGTTGTAACCCATGTAACGATGTATGGGTGTTGGACGTTACACGTGGTTACCGTGGTAGAGAAGTGATGGAGCTCCGGTGTGCTATGCTAGAATGACCCGGGTGCTAGTGAATTGAAATAGTTTGAAACTGAGATGAGCTACGGCTCGAAGGTTGATTGGTTTTGTAATATGGGCGTAGTGAGACGCCGGGTTTGTATTGGTAATGTTTGTAGTATCAAAGAGTTATGACTAGTTGCCATCATCCTAACACAAAGCATTTGTACTTCATTTGTATTTTTAGCATGTTGTTATGCACTTTTGCATTCTGTCACGGTCATTCCGCATCACTGTTCATATTCTTTTGTTTTCACTGAGTGTCATGCTCAAAGGTGCTCTACATCACCTTTCAGGTAATGCTCGAGGACGAGGGTGTGGAGCGGCAGGTGGTGCTCGTTGATCATGCTGAGATGGAGCTTTTGGATTGGTCTCCGGTCACGCGAGCCGTATATTTTGGGAGTATAGGAGTCTTGTTTTGACTTATGTTTTTTTTTTTTGAGTCAACCATCTATTTATATTATGTTTGTATAAGAATTTTAAACCGGTGCACCGAACTTTATTTTGATTATGGTTTTTATAAAACTCTGAACCGGCCGACGTATCGATGATTCAGGAAATAAAATAGGTTTACTTTATTTTGTATGTGAGGCATGGACTTTACGAATACTACATTCCGAAATTTCCATTTGTTTTTAATGGAAGTAATTGTTTTGAGTTCAAAATTCCTTGCTTCTGCTTGCGTAACCACGACCGGCTTTTTAATTATGACGGGTCGTCACAGTTCGTACCAGAGCCAGTTGGCTCTAAGTCATGTCTAGTATGAGTTAGTAGTTGAGCCAATCCAAAAGTCATCTCGCAAGTCAACGGTACCAGGTATGCCGGGTCGTCACAGTTATATTTATCTTAAATCCTCATGATCCTAGTGTATTATTGCTTAGCTTGAGTGGAGGATAATTTAATGGAAAATTCAAGAGTTATTAAAGGCTAAGTGAATTTCCATCTTTCATAAACATATCTGATTTGAAAAATAACAAAATAAGAAGGACTGCTCACACATACACACACACTGTAGAGAACCTTAAATGCGATGAAACTTGTTTTATAGTTAAATTGGTTAACATTGCGTGATATTTTGCATTTTTATTAAACCTTAAATTTTTTTATGATGAGGCTTTGGTTGTTTATTTAAAATATTGAACTAACAAATAGAAGCAAGATATATCAACATAACAGGGAATTGTTGAAAAACTTGGCCTAAGCCAAAAGATTCAGGTTTGAGTTTAGCGTATCCTACTCTTGAATTAATGATCAACATATTTTATGGGGATAAGACCAAATCAATACCAGGGCAATCTTGATTGAATTGACATTTTTCATACACTGAAATACATGTTTCTAAAAGTTCATGATTTTGGATAATTTTACTAAGCTAATCATCATTTTTAGATAATGGTCTTTCAAAGATTAGGTCAGTAAAACATTCAAGTTGTTTTACTCTTGATAGTTATCTAAGATAGTACATGAGTACCTTACCAAAGAATCCTTAATCTTTCAAGCCAAATGACATACCAAAGAACCCTTGATCGGCCATTCCAGATACTTCGCCAAAGCTTTCCAAAAGCCAATCCAAGTATATTGCTACTTTTAGAAGCAATTCAAATAGCTTATCAAACTTCTCTGATAGGCTAGTCTAGATATTTTACCAAAGATTCCCAATTGGTTTACTAAACCTCTCAACAGCCCATCTAGATACCTTTTTCAAACATTTCCAAAAGGGCAGTCCAAATCCTTTAGAATGCCAATCCAAGTGCCTTGTTTAAAATGTCATTATAAATGCCTTACTCAAATTTCTGAAAAACTCAATCCAATTGCTTCGTCAGATATTCCTAAAAATCAATCTAATTGTCTTGTCCAAAATTCTCAAAGGAAAGACCATTCCAAGTTCTTTTTCAAGCCTACGGTTTAGATCTCCTTCTTAAATGTCAAATACCCATGATTTCTCCTTGATGGAAACTATTGAAAAAAAAAAGACATTTTCTTTACTTCATCGGTTAATCTTGATTTTCATGATCTTGATCCAAATTTTTTTGAAAAAACGGAGGTAGATAAATGAATCGCTCGACTATGAGAAATTGAAATTGTCAAAAAAAAAAAAATCAAGCACATGCATATATAGATCTCATGCATCTTCAATCATACATTTTAGCGATGTTGCATTGTTTCCAACTTGTAATCCATGTTAAGTGTCTCATTAACAATAGATTTTAATTGAAAAATCATGTATCTCAATACAAAGATAAATTCACACGCAATAGTGAGATTTCATGCTTGTTTTACTTAGTCATGGACATTTCCTTTCATGTAGGATTATGTGTTTCTACACATATCACATCGTTGACATCATAATAAATTCATACTCATGTCCATTTCGAGGGAGATCATTTCATCATCATCATCTCAAACTATGTATTCATCTCATGTATTTTTTTTATAATAAGACATTTCTCATAGGTCATTCGTCATCTCATATGTAAAAGAAATCATATATGCATCTCATGCATTTCTTCATAATAGGGCATTTTGAATAGGCCACTCATCATCTCATTTGTAAAAAAAAAAAATCATATATGCATCTCATGTGCATGTATTTTTTTATAGACCACTTGTCATGCCATTTGCAAGAATAAGAAAAAATATTTACATGCAGATATCATAGGTCATTTATCATGACATTTGTAAAAAAAATCATTCATGCATCTCATGCATTTCTCACTAGTAAGGCAAATAACAAGTTATAGGAACATAAAATCATCTCATGCATCCCCTGCATTTTCTCAATTATGAGACACACTTTCATAGGTCATTTACATGACATTTGTACCAAAAAAAAATTATTCCTTACAAAGTTCATACATCACTTGCTTTGTCAATTCCGTATGACATGCATCTCATGCATGAAACCACATTGGTCATCATTTTTCATGTCATTTAAATAAAAAGTTGTGATAAATGCATCTCAAGCATACTTCAAGGACATTTGTCATATCATCTCAAAAAAAAATCCATGAAAATCATACATGCATCTTCTTCATGTCTCAATAATGATTCATTTGCATGACAAATATAAGTTACATGACACATGCATAATCTAAAAGAAAAGTCAACTCATGGACTTCTTATTCAAGAGCATGAATTATCTTTTATGATCATGAAAAATATTGCAGTTTTAAAGAACATGAGTTTTTATTCATCACATGTGCATGCATCGCCATATGGTCTGTCAGATATTACATTCTGCACATTCATTTTTCATTATTACGAGCATGATTAGTTTGATTCTATAAAATCATGATTTGAGTGATATTTGCATAAGTTAAACTGATATGCATCTTGCAACACTGGGGTAAAATCTTATATGATAATTTGTAAATGTTTTTGCACTTGTTAATGGTATATCAGATATAGCATTATGCATTATGCATGATCATTTTTCATTATTGCGAGCATGATTAGCCTAGTTCTTTAAGAGCATAATTTGAATGATATTCGCATCTAAAGCCACATTGATATGCATTTTGCAACACTGGGGCAAAATCATATATGGTAATTTTGTAAATGGTTTTGCACTCGTTAATCAAACTTTTTGCATGCATCTTATTACTTGACATTATGTGATAAAAAAGACATTCAAGTTATCTGAAATTTTTGGCATCCCATAGTTGATTGCAACATTGCTTACATCATCTTGTTTTTCATTTGCATAATAAAACTCAAGGTTTTCATGCAAAATCATCAATATCATCGTCTTCAAAATCTTTGAAGCTTCTTTAAAAAAAATCATCCACCATGCATCATGCATCACACTACATTTTTCTCATTATCATTTAAAAAAATGTATCATACATTCATATCTCATTGTGTACAAATCATTTGAAGAAAAATTTTATTCAATTCATTTTTTTGTCTTCAAATCCTTTATTAAAAAATATCATCGTGCATCACATCATATTTTTTTCTCAACATGATTGATTTTAAAAAGATGAACCATGCATTCATATCTCATTGTGTTCATGTCTTGCGAAATTTGAAAAAAAATTGTTCATCAAGCATGCATCATGCATCACATGACATTTTTCTCTATACATCATACATTCATATCTCATTCTCTTCAATATCATTTGATGATTAATCCAAAAAAATCTTGCATCGCATGCAGATCCATCTTTATCACATTCAACTTTCTTCAACATTATTGAAAGTAAAAAAAAAAAAATCATTTCATAATCATACACATTATTTTCACCATGAGACTTAGGCAACTCATTGATCTTGAGTTGAAAATTTTAAAAATCTCATTTTTCATCTAAATTAATCTTTACTTTTTCGGTTAAATCGAACCATACTTTTGGTTTAATCCTGGTATAGGTCGAAGCCTGCGTCAATCCAGGTCCATCGCTTTTATTTATCTTTCAGTTAAATCAAACCTTACTTTTGGTTTAGTCTCGGTATAGGTCAAAGCCTACGTCAATCCAGGTCCATCGCTTTTATTTATCTTTCGGTTAAATCAAACCATACTTTTGGTTTAGTCCCGGTATAGGTCGAAGCCTACGTCAACCCAGGTCCATAGCTTTTATTTATCTTTCGGTTAAATCGAACCTTACTTTTGGTTTAGTCCCGGTATAGGTCAAAGCCTGAGTCGATCCAGGTCCATCCCTTTTATTTATCTTTCGGATAAATCGAACCTTAATTTTGGTTTAGTCCCGATATAGGTCAAAGTTTGCATCAATCCAGGTCCATCGCTTTTATTTATCTTTCGGTTAAATCAAACCTTACTTTTGGTTTAGTCCCATTATAGGTTGAAGCCTGCGTCAATCCAGGCCCATCTCTTTTGTTTATTTTTTGTTTAAATCGAACCTTACTTTTGGTTTAGTCCCGGTATAGGTCGAAGCCTACATCAATCCAGGTTCATTGCTTTTGTTTATTTTTCGGTTAAATCAAACGCTACTTTTGGTTTAGTCCCGGTAAAGGTCAAAGCCTGCGTCAAACGCGGTCCGTTGCATTCTAAACTTTTTCAGCAAAATCAAATCTATACTGTAGTTCAGTCCTGGTAAAGGCGAAATCCTATGTCGCGCAAGATATAACATTTCCCGTCCAATTAAAAGACTTGTTTCAGAAAAAAAAAAATAATAAATTTGCGCCTTCCAAATACTATATCTATTCCTTTTCCAACTGTTTAATTTTTAAAAAAAATGAACAAAGGGGGGCAACTGTAGATACCGTATTTTGTCCAGTTCAAATTTATTAATTTTTATTTTTAAAATAAAGAAAATTGAAATAAAAAATAAAATTTGATTGTTTTAAAAATAGAGATAATTTTATTCTTAAAAATAAAATTGATCCTTATATTTTAAAATTAATTAGATTTTAATTTGGTTTTAAATTTAAATGATAAAGATGATTTTTATTTCAAAAATAAAATTGGCTTTTAATTTAAAATATAAAATATTTTTCAATTTTTATTTATTTTAAAAGTTGTTATTTAAATTTATTTTTTTTAAATTTTTGTAGAGATAAGGTAGTTAATTTTAAATTAATTTGAAATGGTCAAAGATAAATATGATTTGGGATAGATTTAAATAAATTTGTAGAGATATTATTTGATTTAGGTTGAGTTAATCTTTAAGAATTATCTGCTTTTACCATAAGCTTATCTCAATATATTTTAAATATCTCTAATTTTGGCTATGAATAGGACCCCTCACTCTTAGAATAGGTCACGATAGAAATATTCTAGAAACACAGTAGAAACACGGTAGAAACATAGTAAATACGGAGGATAAGAGAAAAAAGAAAAAGAGATATATTAGAAAGGAAAAGTGTAGAGGAATCATAGATTAAAGTTTGGGGGAGAGAATTTATAAAAAATTCTCCATCTCATTATCTCCTATACGAATCCATCCCTTTCAATCTCTTCAAGGAATCAAGGTAAGTCCTTCTTCTGCTTCAAATTATTTCCTAGCCATATGAGTCTTTTGTACTGTGTCTTTCGTGGAGTTTTGGCTCCTGTGTATGATGCATAAACTTTCTCACTCAAATTATCCATTTATTAAATTCATCAATTTTATGTACTTATTTTTGTTACTTGATTAATTTTATTTGAAAATAGACTGATAGACGAAGATATAAGAAAAAGAATCAATCGATTTTGATTTCTGGTTTTAAAGTTATGATTTTTTGAAGTTGAAGGATTTAACAGGATTTATTGTTTCAGGAAAAACTGTAGCATTTTATATTACGTATATTTTCGGTGATATTCCTATGAAATCTATTTTTAAAATTTATTTTTCCTTGAAACTAGACTGATAAAGAAAACTTTTGGAACAAGAATCACCTCGTTTGGATCAGTATAAAAAAAAGATATGATTTTTCAAAGTCTTTACAAATGCTGCAGAATTTTTTGTATTTGAAAAACGTGATTGAGGTCTCTTTTTCGTAAATTTTAATTTTGATTTATAAAATTAATTCATTTTAACATTATAGGTCAATTATAGATTAATAAATTGCATTTAGAAGAAAGAATCAAGTCAAAACAAATTATGATTAATGAACTATGAATTTTTAAAGTTTAGACTTTGATTTGAAATAATTGTTATCTTTTATTTGGCTTGTCATATTAGTATTTTAAAAGATGTATTTTAAATAAAAATAATAAAACCTTTTAAAATATAAATACAAACCCGATGATGGGATTTTGAGAAGTAACGACTCTCAATTTCTCCAGGTGAGGAATTTCCAATTTCGATATTGTTCAATTAACGGTCGTAACCCCGCTCAATTAATCTTTTAACTTACATCATTCTTGATGTTAAGAGAAGATTTAAATGAGACATTTGTTTTCATAAGTTAAAATCAATCTTTCACAAATTTGTTTAATTAGGGATCAATAATTTAAAATTTGATAATATAAGATAAAATTAGGGTAACCATTTTTTTAATGGATGTTGTAGGGTGCTAATACCTTCCCTATGCATAAATGACTCTCGAACCCGATCTGATTTTCGTAGACTATTTTTATTAATTAGGTGACCAATCACACCCGAATTTGGTTGGTGGTGACTCCAAATTTTTCCTTTTCACAAAGAGGCCTATAAATTAGACGTCAGCGCTCCACGTCGCAATTACGCTGTGACATTGGGAACGAAATTACACAAGATTGGAATTCACTCTTTTCCATATAGGAAAATAGATAAGTAGTTCTCTTATGGACTAATTCGGTGCTTGAACAACGGGGCCCCATATTATTCTGATCAAGGAAAAGCAAAGACGCATAATGGAGATTTGTAAGGTTGTTCATTAGAGAATCAGTTGGGCTTAAGGAACAACATGCGTCATGGAGGTTAATATGATAAAATTACCTAGCCATGGATAAGAACTACTTGTGAAAGATCAAAGTGTAATTAATGATATTAGCCAATGGACATAACTATGTCTATAGTACTAAGAGTGCAACTCTAGATATTTAGTGGAGTTATCTAGGGGCGTTTGATCAATGTAATTCTAGATCATTGAACCTTAGTCCTATAGGTCCATTAAGTCCTCCGAGCTAACGCATGTAATTGAGAACATAAATTAATATGGATTAATTTATCTGGAAAAATGGTTTCAAGTATTTAATTTGAAGTTGTCAAATTAATTAAGGTAAATACAAATAGAAAAGTCTATTGATTAATTAAATGAAATTAAATAGAATAGTCTATTTAATTATTTAATTAATGGTGAAATTAAATAGAAAGTCTATTTAATTATTTTAATAGAGAGATTGAATAGAATAGTCTATTGAATTAAATTAATTTTGCAGTTGGCCAAAACTAATAGGGATTTAAATTGAGGAGTCTATTTAAATATTTAATTTGAGGTAGTCAAATGAAAGAGGAATTAAATAAATAAAAGGAGTTTTATTTATTTATATATTTAATTGAATTGTTCTATTAAATAAAAATGAAAAATAAAATGCCCAATATTATCATAGAGATGATGATGTGGGCATGTGACCCATGGGTATGGTCACAAGCCACCTTGGTTAATAATTAACCAATTATTTATATTTTATTTTAATTAAAATATATGAAATATCTTAATTTAAATTAATATGATTAATTTAAATGAGTAAGATATGGAATAATTGATTTAAATTAATAATGATTAATTTAAATTATGATATGAGAATATCTTATTATGGAATATTATTCAAAATATATTGTATAATATCTTTATTAAATTATTTGATAATTAAAAAGATATTCAAAGATTTTCTGAGCCTTAGTTTTCCTATAAATAGGAACCTTGGGGTGACCCCAAAACACACAACTAAGAGAGCAAAAAAAAGCTCAGAAAATTCCTCTCCTCCCTCTCTCAGTGCCGCCGCCGCTCTTAGGTTTTAGGGAAGAAAAGATTTTTTCTTCCCTCTTCATTTTTCCAAAGAGGATAGTGCCTACGCACCGATACTCTTTTACGCTTAGTGAGGAAGAACTTTTTGGTGGCCCCAGGATCGTAATCAAAAATGAGGAGGAAGAGCCAGACTCTTTTCTACAATGATAAGTTCTCTTTTATGTATTTATTTTTTAATAATATTATACTGCAAGGAAAGATCCTTGGGACTTCCGCTTAAGAACTCTTTTATAGAGGCCTCAATCCCAACAATTGGTATCAAAGCAGTCTTTTATATATAATATTTTCAAAAAAATTGATGGGAATTGAAATTTATTTTAAAATGATTTTTAAAATATGTGGTTTGCGTTTTGGTTGAATGAGGATTTAGGCCTACGTTTTCTTTCCAGAAAATTTGTGTTCGTTTTAATCATATGTGATATCGATCGAAATGACGGAGGAAAGAAAAGTGAACTGGATCCCGGCTGGTACCGAAAGAGTCGGTACCGCGAGCTACAGTTGGAGATCACCACCACGGCGATGGCGTTGTGGCAGCAGCAGTCGAGGCTACTGCGGGATGTTGCACACGAACGAATAAAAAAAATTATGGGCAGCGGCGCCTAGGGTTACAACCCTAGGTGCCCCCTTCCCCACAGTTTTTCTGTTTTTTTTTTTTCGTTTTTCTGGAGATCCTGGAGATGTTCAAAATAAAAATTTATTTATATTTAGATATAGATTTTAATTTTCATAGATTTTGTCAATATTATCCCAACCAAAATTTCTTATTTATTTATTTATTATATATTAGATATAATTAAATAGTAATTATTCATGCAAAAAGTATGTCATAGATAATTATTCCCATCATAAATGCATAAATGCCATGATCATGCATCATTACTAGAGATTATTGATATTATGCTTATGCCATGTGTAAATATAAATGTTATATTTATTTTACTAGAATTTTAATTAAGGGTTTAACTAGTAATTACTAGTAGCATGTTTTAGGTTTTAATTAAATTGGTCTAAAAGAGTTTAGTAACCAATGTTTTAATTAATTGTTTAGTTTTAAATAGGATTTGAAACTAAAACCCTAAAATATGAGGTGTCATTATTTTTAATTAAAGAGTTAATTAAAAATTAATGAAGTTGGATTTGTTAATTTAAATATAAAACTAGTGAGAAAGCTCTGCCCTAGGTAAGAGGTTATTTAATCGTTCCATTAACACGGGGTCCCTCTAACTGGGAGCGATTTGGGAATGATATTTTGTTAATAATTCTCTTCATTGAGACGGTGCATGATGTGTTAGGATTAATAGAGATTAATCACTTGGGTTTCACATTAAAATCAATCTAAACAATTTATAAGAGCTATTATAAGTTAGATTGAACTTAGATATTAGAGGTAGCTTGTAGGAGTGTTCATTTTCCCTACGGGGACGGGGCCGTAGCGGGGAATCTCCATTCTCGACGAGGATGGGGCCGTGGATAGGGATGAAAAATTCTTCGTTCGAGTTTCGGGGACGGGGAATGTTGTCCCCGTCCCCGACCTCGACCCTGTTCCCCGATTAAATCCCAGAAAATAATATATATAAATTATTTAAAAATATTTTTATATTTAAACTGTTTTAAATTATTTTTTTAAAATGTTTTTTTTTTTATTTTTTTTAAAAAAAAATTGTTTTCATTTTTTATTTATAAAACTGTTTATAAAAACTTTTTTAAACTTTTTTTTAAATACTGTTTTATAAAACCCTTTTTAAATACTTTTTTAAAGATTGTTTTTATAAAACTTTTTCAAAAATTGTTTTTTTTTACTGTTTTTCATACCTTTTTATTTTGCTTTTATATATTTTTTTTATTATAATTGGTTGTATTTTGTTTATTGTGTTTTAGGTGAAAACGGAGAAAATTCCACGTTAAATTCCCCGTTCCCCATGATTTCCCCCGCGAGGAATCCCTGTCCCCGACCCCGACCTCTTTGAACGGAGAATTTACCTGGTACGGGGACAAGGAAAGGGAGCGGGGACGCTCTTATTTGATAATATATATTTGATAATATTAAATTATTTGATAATTAAAAAGATATTCAAAGAATTTTTTAGGCCTTAGTTTTCCTATAAGTAGGAACCTTAGGGTGACCCCAAAACACACAACTAAGAGCGCAAAAGAAAAGACTCATAAAATTCCTCTCCTCCCTCTCTCAGTGCCACCACTTCCCCTAGTATAGGGAAGAAAGCATCTTCCTTTTTCCAAAGAGGGTAGGGCCCATGCACCGATTCTCTTTTGTGATTAGTGAGGAAGAACTTTTTGGTGGCCCTAGGATCGTAACCAAGAACGAGGAGGAAGAGTCGAACACTTTTCTACAAGGGTAAGTTCTCTTTTATGCATTTACTTTTGAATAATATTATAGTGCAAGGAAAGATCCTTGGGACTTCCGCTTGAGAACTCTTTTATAGATGCCTCAATCCCAACATTTATAGCCTGCCTACATCTGAAGGAAAAGGGAAAGCAAAAGCTGATATTTATGATCATGATCACCTAGGAAACTCCCTTGATGTACTGATTCGAGACATGAACAAGTGACGTCACGACTTCTATTGATCACAGAAGTATATCTTATCTCTAGTTCGACTAAAGATAAAGTTCATTGGAGAATCAGTGGGAACACAAGGATAAAGCGGTAATTATAGGGGCAAAACGGTAAATTTATCCGCCTGTAATTATGAGGGTTCCACGTGAAGGATAATATCACAGATATAAATAATGATAAACTAAATAGATAATAACTCATCTATAGTGAGGGGAGTTCAGCTATGAATCTATAGTGGAATTATTCATAGTTAGATAATAAGTAATTAACTGATTATGTGTTAATCACTTAATTGACTAATTATTAAGCTCATGATCTATAGGTCCATCGGGTCCCTATGCTAGCCCAAATATCGTAGTTGCGAAATCAAGTAGAAGAAATGGAAATTTTAAGTAAAGTGAATTACTTAAAATAGGCAATATTAATTGTTTAAATATTGAGTATATTTAAACGGTAATTAATATAAACATTATTAATTGTTTAAATAATGAGTTTATTTAATCAGGAAAAGACATTATTAATTATTTAAATATTAAGTATATTTAAATGGTAATTAATAATTTAAAATTAATTAACAATTATTAATTGTTTAAATAATTAATTTTATTTAAATGGAAATTAATAATTATAATTAATTAATTAATTAATAATAAAATGTTATCAATAAAATTATTAATTAAATAATGAGTTTATTTAATGGAAATTAATAATTAAAATATTTATTATTAATTATTTAAATAATAAAAATTATTTGAATGGAAATTAATAATTAAATTTAATTTGATGATATTTAGTCGGGAGAAAATATTAATATTATTAATTGTTTAAATAAAATATTTTATTTAAATGGTAATTAATTAATAAATTAATTAAGTTGGACCTATTAATTTAAGAGAGAGTTTCAAGCTCAATTGGATTAATGAACCCAATTGAAATTGGCCCAAAATAATTAATTAAATAAATTAGAATTATTTATTATTTTATATGTGATTTTCGGCCATCATGGTTATTTTAGGAGGAGATAATTGTTTGAATTATATCATAAAATAATTACATAGATTTATTTACCCAAGATAAATAAAATAAAGAAAATAAAATAATCTCCTATTTATCTATGGCATTTTCGAAATTGCAAGATAAAGGAAAGAGATAATCTTTTTTCTTTTTGTATTTATCTCTATAGATTAATCCTAATGTGATTAAGATTCCTATTTTCCTATAAATAGGAGGGTTGGGTCATTCATAAAGCACACAATTCAATTCCATAGAAAGTTGGAACTCTCTCTTCCTCCTCTCCCCCCTCATTGCCGATTTTCCCTTGTCATTATTGGGAAGAAAATATTTTTCTTCTTCCCAATTTCTTCTTAAGTTCAATCCCACAATCGGGTTTCGTTTGATCGATCGGGATATAGCATAGAAGATCCGGTGTTGCTGAGGATTGATGATGTAAAGAAACCTCCAACCAATTCTCCAATTTTACTCAATGTAAGTTTCGGTTTGATTTTAATTTTCGAAAATTAAGCATGAATCTACATGTTTTTCCCAAATTGCATGATGTTAATAGATCCGTTATTAAATGTTAATAAGTTTACTAAATAAAATTCCGCTAGTTTAGTAAATCATCCCTTCAAAACCGACTTGTGGGAATCGAACCGGAAGAACAAAAGAAGAAGAAATTTCTTCTAAAATTTTCCCTAAGGAAAATCGGTAATTGGGAAAAAACTTGAGAGAGAATTTTCACTTTTCTAATTAAAGTGAGAAGTGTCTAAAATATGAATCCCAATGGTCATATTTATAGGAAAATATGATATCTAATCTATATAGATATGCTTATCTCCTAATTATAAAAATAAAATATATATATATATATATATATATATATATAAATTTCTTCATGGGCACGCTGGACGAAAATAAAAATGATATATATATATATATATATATGTATATTTATACTTTTATTTATTTAATAATTATTTATTTTTGTATATTTAAATTAGAAAAATTCAAATAATAATTTCTTATTAAATACATTTAGCCAAAAATTAATATATTAATTATCATTGAATCTTATTCAATTAATTATTTTGGGCCAAAACCAATTTGTTTCTTAAACCAATTGTATTTAATTCTCTCTAATATTTATTATTAAATTAAATAAACTCATTATTTAATTAACAATACTAATTATTAATTTCTATTTAAATAAACTCATTATTTAAATAATTAATAATATTAACATTAATTCCCGTTTAAATAATTTATTTATTTAAACAATTAATTTTGCCTTAAAATATTACAATTGATAATGTTATATTAATTTCCATTTAAATAAACTCTTTATTTAAACAATTAATATTGTATCAATATTAATATTAATAATATTAATATTAATTTTCTTTTAAATAATCTTATTATTCAAATAATTAATATTGCCTAATTTTAAGTAAAATCAATTACTTAAATTGTTTGTTCTTCCTAAGTTAAATTAATAACTTAGTTTTGCTACAACGATATTTGGGCTAGCATAGGGACCTGATGGACCTATAGATCATGGACTTAATAATTAGTTAATTAAGTGATTAACTCATAATCATTTAATTACTTATTATTTAACTATGAATAATTCCACTATAGATTCATAGTTGAACTCCTCTTACTATAGATGAGTTATGTCCATTTAGCTTATCTTTATTTATATCTGTGATATATCCTTCACGTGGAACCCTCATAATTACAAGCGGATAAATTTACCGTTTTGCCCCTGTAATTACTGCTTTATCCTTGTGTTCCCGCTGATTCTCCAATGAACATTATCTTTAGTCGAACTAGAGATAATATACTTCTGTGATCAATAGAAGTCGTGGCGCCACTTGTTCATGTCTCGAATCAGTACATCAAGGGAGTTTCCTAAAGTTCCTAAAATGTTTAGGTATCGCACTGATTCCGTTAATTTATAGGAAAGTTATTCCATCTCGTGAAGATGCATTCCCAGCTACTTATCTAGCCATGTTCCTAAAGCAGGAGTGTATTGAGCGTTCTTATAGATCGCTCTCAACCATGTGAATCAAAGAACATAACTCCATAAATAGGAGTCTGTATTTCACTCAGGATTGAGATTAATCATGGTTGATAAACTTAGTTTGATATTCGATCATTTTTCGTAAACGGTACTAATGAGAAATTTGATTGAACATCGTGGTCTTGTCTTATACAATCAACATTGCATATGATACTTCCATTTCATGTCTCCCACATGAATGATCAGGATTAGATCATCTGTCTAGAAACAAAATGAGAAGCTATCAACAGTGTTACTAGGATAAGGTTCCCAAACATTATCCATTTACTGTAGACACTTTTAGGTTATTCATCTCGACTTTAATCATGTCGTATGACTCACATACTAAGTCATGATTTCATAAAAGTGACTTAGGGTTTTACTGTTCGAATGTTTGATATTGATATATTTCCATATATTCCTAATATCGTCAATTGAATCAATCTAGATAACATAAACATAAAGAACTTATGTTTATTTATTTAATTTATTCGAAATAAATTATTATTATTAAATAATTACAAGTTCTAGGACACCATTCCTAACAGTTATATCCCAAGATCATATCACATAGTATCTCGATAAGTGACGCACATAGCCTCTTTCATCCATGGACTACACATATCCATAAGTATCCTGATAAATGACGCTCATAGCCTCTTTCATCCATGGACTACACATATCCACAAGTATCCTGATAAGTGACGCCCATAGCCTCTTTCATCCAATGACTACACATATCCACAAGTATCCTGATATAGTGACGCCCATAGCCCATAACCTCTTTCATCCATGGACTACACATATATCCACAAGTATCCTGATATAGTGATGCCCATACCTTCTTTCATCCATGGACTACACATATATCCATAAATCGGTTAATTACATGAGCATCTCAACACAAACAACTAACAAACAATACAATCATACTACAATTACACTCAATGACATGCTTATCTTTTGTACTTATCAAAGTGTTGCCTCTTACCAAAAGTCTCGAGTACATCAATCGAACTATCATTAGGATTGCATATTCCACGGTATTACCAAATTAAAACACAATCCTTATTACTTACACAAGGTAATAAGATCATATAAACCCTAACCATTATCATCACCGATGCCAAGTCCCACGAAGTCTTATAATTCCCCAAAGTAAGCAAAATCGAGGTTTAACAATTCAATGCTACTAAAGAACATAAACCACTTTGAATTACACGAGTTAACTCCCAAGAATTTCCTTTACTTTACTTTAGTCCAAAACTACCTAAAGTAATTCCAATTCCCAACTTTATCTCAAAATCTCCATAACCTTTAATATTTCCAAAAATAACTTCTAAACTACTTTGACCCAAGACTACTCCAAGTATCTTAAACTCTCAAATTTCTTCTAAAACTTTCCATAATCTTACGAGACTTCCCAAATGTTCTCAAACTTACTTTTTCACCCAAAATCACTAAATAGATCCAAAGACACTCAAATTCACTTCCGAGTCTAAAGTCACCAACCAATAATTATTAACTCCTATGAGATTGTTTTGTCACTTAACCTTGATCAACAATATCGTAATGAAACTCAATTCATAAAATTACTACCTTCCATTTTAAACTCACCTTAGCCAAGATGTCGAGTTTTCAAAGAGCTGAAAGAAAAGTCACACGAGCGTTTAACAAAACTTACAATAACACCGATCGAATACAATTTATAAACCATAACTAAATAAGAAAAATGATTTTCGGATGAATAGTGATTTTCGGGTGAATAGTGTTTTTCGAAATTCCGAGCTCAAAATCGTCAAATTTCTTGATGGAAATACATGATTTCAACTTCAAAACTCATTTATAAACAAAAATAAAGAAATCCATAGGAAAAATTTTGAAAACTCACATTTTAGGGTTTTCCTTAGAGAACGAGAAACACTACAGGGTTAGGATGGAATGAAAGCCCACGTCCCAAGCAATCCAACGCAACAGAAATTACGAAGATCTGCTGAGAATTGAAGAAAAACTAAGAGGAAAATCCTTGAGAGGAGACCCACGACCATTGAAGGGAAAGAAGAGAAGAATTATGACTTTTTGGTTAACTACTTGGTATTTAAAGAAGAACATGAATAGTAAATTGATATTTTTAAGAAATCGGAAATTATGAATGCATCCCTTTAATGATTTTAGCTTATAAAACGAAACCCGAAGCTCTTAAACTAGCCAAATGGTGATTGATAATTATTAATTGGCCCGTTAATAATTATTAATACGACCAAAACTAATTGAAGCTAATAAACGGATTAAAAAGGTTTTTGAACGAAATTAACTACTAAATTCTAAATTACTAATTCTAAAATTAAACTAAATACTTTTATTAAAATAAATAATTAAATAAAATATTAATAAAAAAAATTAAAAAAAATTTCATTCAAAAGTAACGGGACGTTACAATTCTTGATAAAGCCTTTTTTACTGTGCAAAATGTTATGCCTAAACATGCAAATGCTAAATTTGTTCCTACTTGTCATGCTTGTGGTGTTAAGGGTCATATTAGACCAAATTGCCATAAATTGAAAAATACTTATCACAATTATGAAAATAGGAAATTTGTGCCTAAAAGTAATATGCCTAATCATGTTGTGCATGAAACATGAAGTTGGTGGTTCAAAGAATGTAAGAAAAAAATTTGTGCCAACTTGTGATTATTGTGGAGTTAAAGGTCACATTAGACCTAATTTCTATAAATAAAAAATGCTCCTTATGCTTATGGAAAAAGAGATTTTCCAAATAAATTAAAATTTGGAAACAAGTTTAAAAGGAATTCTCATATTAAAAAGAATGTTCATAGATATTATGTGAATGAGAATTTCAATGAAATGCTTTAAATGTGACAAATTTGGTCATAAGTCTTATTCTTGAAATTTGCTTAAATTAAATTATTTGAAAATTGGAATCAAAAGAAAATGGATTCCAAAAGAATTAAATGCTACTAACCTACTTGGACCCAACAAAGTATGGGTACCAAAAGTTACTTGAATATATATATATATATATACTTGTAGGTTATGAGAAGCAAGAGGTTGCTTGAGCTTTATCATGAAATTTGGAAGAAACTCAAAGTCTTGCTTGATGCTTCAAAGGAAAAATCCCATTTTGGTAACTTTATTTTTGAAAAAGTCATATGATTTTTTTGTTTATTGGGGATTAATATCAAATTAGATATTATCCAGATCTATGACTTTGATAAATTTGTTGATTATTTGATGTGGGAAATAATTGTTGATTTATGAAATTTGAGTTGATGAAATTTATGACTATACTTTATTGATGTGGGCTTGTTGATTGAATATCATATTTTGATGAGTTATTTTGAAAGAAGATTGTTTGAGCTTTTAACACTTGAAAATTAGGTGTTAAATTCTTTTTGTTAAGGAGAGTACCTAAATTTGTATTGATTTATATTTCTTGAACCCCTATTTGATCAGATTGATTTTTAAAAGGAAATTTGAAATTTAAAGTTTTGAAATTCTTATATTGTTAATTGGTATAATTCTTTCTATCCTGATAATTTGATTATTTAAAATTGGTATCTCATGTTATATGTCATACTTATTATGGCTAATTCAGTTCTTAAATTTTTGAGATCATGATGACATAATTTGTTTTGATGGCTCCATGGTATTATTGATATACATTGTTATGGAGGAGTGCATATTTTTAGGGGGAGTAACGTCTCTTTGAAAATATGATTTATATTTGACACTATGTGTTTAGCATCAACTTATTGAAACCTTAATTGAAATTTGATTGTTTGTTTTGATACTTTAAGAATGTGACTTTTATGAAAAAAATTTAAGTTGAAATTTTTGGTATCATTTTTTTTAAAAGGGGGAAGAAATTTTAAAACTTAGTGAGTCCCTTATTAAAGGGGAGTTTTTAAAATTAAATGAGATTTATTATTTTAATCATGCTTAAATTGAAAACTCTATTATTGGTATCTTATTGATTGAAAATCTTCATTGATTTTTTAAAAAGAGATTGCTATAAAAAGGGGGAGAGTTTTTTGTTTTTGTTTTTTTTTTAAACATTGTGCTTATTTGATGGAATTACCAATTGGAATCCTTTATGCTTATTTTTTTTAATATTACATTTTTTGATTGATTCCAAAAGGAGGAGAAAAATTGAGGAAAAATGAACATATCATATTGAGTTGAACTGGTTAACATTGTTTGCTTTTGTCATTTATATTCGATACACACACTTAGTTTCATTTTTCTTAAGTAGTTTGTCATCATCAAAAAGGGGGAGATTGATGGCTTTTTTTGGGTCTATTAATCTCACTTAATTATGTTTTGATGATAACAAACACTTAGTACTAATCAATTTTAGTATTTAGTATTGTGTTTTATAGAGCGGTAAATAACGAGTACGGTGCAATTTGAATCGTCCAATTCAAAGCTAAAACAGAGAAGATATCAAGAAAAGAAAATTGAATTTTAATATATATATATATATATATACACAATTTCAGAAATTAAAAAAGCAAAATGAACCACAGCCATTGATCGCGCTCATTCGAGACTCTCCCTTCGTTAGTTGGAATTAATCAATTAATATATATATCGGAAAAAAAAAGAAAAAAAAATTGCAGCGTTCTTCACTGTCTGATTGCTCATCCAACGATCCTTGCTTCGCCACGTCTGCGTGTGAAGACAGATGCTGACGCGCCCTGCACAACGCTTACGCAAGTGGGCCCCACCGAGACTCCTCCTTTAGCGGTTAGTTGACAAGTGTCCAAGCTGTTTCCCAATGCATATTTCCAGCTCTCAAGGCCATGCGAAAATTCGTCTCTGCCCCTACTCTTTTGGACTTATACCGCATGCGTCCTGCCCCTTATTTGTTACTCTTGCTGATCGAATTTCAGCTCCTTCTCTCAATGGTTTTTTCTACCCGATTTGCCCCTGCCCGTGAGTTTTAATATTATTTTTTTAATATTACAAATATCAGATTAGTGAGCCTAGCATATGTTGATACGTGGCAAACGGCTAGCTGAGCTCTTCTTCCTCTCTTCATATGCCCGAAAATCAGTGGAGAAAAATAGTGAAAAATATCAATTTATTGCCTCCATTTCTAAGTGCTTTCAAGCTTTTTCTTACCATTATTTGAAGGTGTATTTTGAGTGATTTAATTTGGCTATCAAGAGCTTTGCAATATTGTGAGCCTTGAATTTCATATTTCAATCGTTTTGAGAGATTTGTAATTGTGTGAAATTATTAATTCACACTTGGGGTCGGTTTCCTAGCCCGTGAAAATAGGAACGTGAGGGTTTGATCTTGCTGCCGTTAAAAGGATATAGTTTGTTCTTGATGCTGGAGAAAGAACGATTGAGTTTGTTCTTGAGCCCGGTAAAAGGATTGAGTTGTACTTCCTCTCGGAAAAGGTATACAATTCCCGAGCGGCGCTCGGGGAGTGGACTAGGTCGGATTTTGGTCGAACAACTATATATTTGGTGTCAACCTTCTAGCCCCATCCTCTTTACTTATTGCACTAATATTAATTGCTAAAAATTTATTGTGAATTTTTATTAGGGATCATTAATATCAATCATTGAAAATTAATTGATATGCTTCACATATTTATTACTAGAATTTATTGAAGCTTGGTTGGTTTATATTAATTATGATTTAATATTTTCTATGTTTATTATATACTAGCACACTTAGTTTAGGGAATTTTAGTATAAAATTCATATTAATTGTTTGAAATTTTAAAGTCTAATTAAATTGTTAATTAGAAATCATTGATCGAAAAGTTTTTAACTTAACATAAAACCCTATTTACCCCCCCCCCCTTTCTAGGGTTGCCATACCGATCCTACACTATGTTGATAGCTTACAAAAGCATGGAACAAATCAACAAGGTAAATAGTATGCTGAATTGTGAATTCGAAATGAAAGACATGGGAGTGGGAGCTGTCAAGAGCATATTGAGGATGGAGATTGATAGAAACTAGCTAACAATTTAATGTATTTAGCTCATAATTCCTATTCAAAGAAACTGCTGCAAAGGTTCAACATGATTGACTCAAAACCAGTCTATCTACCATTTGCATCTCACTTCAAACTATCCAGTGATCAGTCCCCAAGAAATGAACATGAAATAGAATAAATGGATAGAATTCCATACTCTAACACTGTTGGAAGCCTAATGTACAAATATGGTGCGTACAAGGCCCGATTTGGCGCATCCAACGAGTGTTGTTAGGATATTCATGTCAAATCCTGGAAGCATCACTGGGAAAGTGTATAATGGATCCTCAGACACCTTAAAGGAACTATAGCAGGAAAACTAGTTCATAGTGGAGATGTTAAGCTTGAAGGAGCAGAAATACTTAGGTTTGTAGATGCTAATTATGCAGCAGAAATTGACAAAAGAAGATCCCTAACAGGTTTTGTATATCAAGTTTTTGGTAACACAGTCAGTTGGAAGTCCTCACTTCAACACATTGTAGTCTTTTTCACAATAGAAACTGAATACATAACTCTTACCGATGCAATAAAGGAAGGAATTTGGTTGCATGGGTTAGTTTTTGAGTTGTGGAAACGAAGTTGTAAGGTTCAATTGATGTGTGACAACCAAAGCGCAATACACCTATCAAAACATCAAGCCTATCATGAACGGACTAACATATAGATGTTAGATTGCACTCTGTGAGGGATGTTTTGAGCAAGGACTCTTTCGAACTCAAGAAGGTATCAACACTCGAAAATGATGCAGATATGTTGACTAAATCAGTTCCACTTGCAAAATTTAAAATTTTCAAGTAACTGATTAAGCTTGATCGTGGTTAAAGACAGAAAAGATGGGAGAATCAGAACATAAGAACTTGAAATTCACCAACAAAGGTTTGGAATTAAGGTGGAGATTTGTTGAATGTTAATTCGAAATGATTGACTCATCTAAGCTCACTCATTCGCTCAGCAGACATGGCATCCTTACTGGCAAAAGTTAGTTACTAGCAGCAAAAGGAATAAACGTGAAATGTGTGATTGCCATGTGAAGCTTCTAGAATTGAGTTTATGTAATCTCAGTATAAAAAGGGATAATCTTCTTGCTTGTAATTCTAAGAGAGAATGTTGCTGTAATTGATAGGTTTATGAGCATATTTTAATGGTGAAAGTTCTGATTCTCCCCGTAGATGTGGACAAATTGTCGAACCACGTAATTCGTTGTGTTCTTTGTGTGTTCTTATTGTTTTAGCTATTTTCTTGTGTTCTTGCTCGGTTTGTTCATTGTTAGACAAAATCACTCATCTAGTAATTGTTTATATGCTCAACAAAAATAATTAAATTTTAATGGATAAATTAATCTGTCCAAAAGTATCTGTTTAAAATAGCACCTTGTAATATATAGAAAACAAATGAGAATATTATTTGTTTTTTACTTGAAATGTTTATTTAATTAATCATAATAGTAATTTTATAATTCAACTTTTAATTTAAAATTATTAATTTACTCAAATATATTTTATTTTAATAAATAACTTCGTAATTTGTCAAATTAAAAGATTAAATTTATTTGTACACGAATTTTAAGAGAAAAAATGTTAAAGAAAATAAGAATTGTATAATATAATACAATATAAATTAACTCATTTAAATTTAAATTTATTATTATTATTATATTATTCATAATATATTTTAGATTATTCTTAATACTCGCATTATTGTTATTTAATTAAATAGTAGTGGACAATTAATGACATGTTTTGTGATTTAATAAATTTGATGAAAGTTATAATGATCCGAAAATATTTCTCCATATTAACTCGATTTAATATAATCAAGATAAAATATTTATAAATACTATTGAAAAATGATAAAATTTATGGGAAATTTTATTGGTACCTAGAATTTTCTGTATTATTTGTAAACATACCATTTTGAAAAAGTATTTACAAATATAATATTTTTTTAAAAATATCCTATTCATGTGCTCAACTAAATCAATGATAACTTGTGAGTTATTGATTGCTTGCATAATATCAATTAATAATGTGAATCAGTAAAATCGGTGATTAGAATCAATGATTACATGTGCAGATTTAATAATTATTTATGTAAAACTGGTGATAATTTTGTATATACGCGAATATGAAGTTTCAGCTATATTTGTAAATAAGTTTTTGGGTTACTATTTTTTATAAATATTTGGTCAGGTTCTGCTATAAGCCCAAACATTAATACCCACTCCATACTAAATGAAGGAAGGAAGGAAGGAAAGGAAGGAAAAACAATGACAGTTATCCATTTTTAAGTACTAGCATAGATTTCACCAGATTTGATGTAAATTTTCACCCTGCAATCAAAATCATAACATAAATTATTGGTGAACTCTTTGGTTGAATAAAACATGATATTTTTTTTCTTCAAATGCTGAGATTTTCTGAAACATAGATTTTTTTTTTAGATAAGACAGTTTCTTCTTTCACTCTCCTTGTTCTTGTTGTTGAAGTGGGTGTTCTTTTTTCAATGGCTACCAGACTTTCTTTCTCCTTGATTCCTGATTTTCCATTTCCAAATGGTAATTTCCATAAGAAATCCGAAAGGGTCCCTTTGTTTGTCCTTCCTCCAATGGGAAATCATTTTAACAAGAGCTTTTCAAGCTTCGAAAGAGAATCTCTATCTCTTTCTCTTCGTGCAGTCAATCAGGAAGTGGTTCAGTCTCCAAATTCAGAATCAATAACGAATCCTGCTTCATCTTCTAAACTCGTTCTCGTTGTTGGCGGCTCCGGCGGCGTCGGTAGGTTCTATTTCTTTTAGCTTGATTAAAATTTGTAAGTCATAACATATTTTTTAGCATGTCTATTACTGTATCTGAGACTAATCTGTGATGAATAGTAATCACTTCATATGCTAACATCGTTCTAAAAATGCTATATTTAAAAAAACCTTATGTGGATTTGAGAAGCGTGAATTTGTGTAGTCTGGGATGGTGAAGCTTGAGTTTGTATAGCATGTATTTGGTATGTAGGTTTCTTTTCCCATGTTTAGGAACAATTTAGAAAATCCATGAGTTTAAGAAAATAAAATGGTTTACTCTAATAACCCATAAAACAAACCTGCAATCCAACACCCCCTTAGTTTAATGCCAGTCTCATTGATTCCTAGAATTGTGTATATACTGGTCTTGTTACTGTAAAAAAGTAGGACTTGCGAGCAATAATTATTAAGTTTTTATGTGCTTGTTGTGTTATAACCATTTATTTCATGTTAGGATTAAGTCTTGTTAATGATGAGTAATCAAAGAGCTTTTACAGGAGGATTTGGATCAAGTCTTGTTAATGATGAGTAATCAAAGAGCTTTTACCGGAGGATTTGGATTAAGTCTTGTTTATGATGAGTAATCAAAGAGCTTTTACAGGAGTATTTGTTTTAATCACTAGGTGATTTGTTTTATTAGGTTTGATGTTTCACTTTCACTTTCTTTTATAGGACAGTTGGTGACTGCATCTTTGCTTGGACGTAAAAATGTCAAATTGCGCTTGTTACTACGTGATCCGGAGAAAGTAACGACATTGTTTGGTGAACAAGATGAAGACATATTACAGGTACCATGGTCTGTGTTTTTTAGATAGGAAACAAGACATTTCAGTGATTGTATGAATGGTATAAAAGCCACCATTAGATTAAAAAAAACCCCATCAAATTTGTCTAACCAATTTGCAATGAAAGGAAAGACGGGCTGCATTCTCAATAGCTCAATAAAAAAGTGTACACCATGATCTGTCTTAGTTATGTAGATTCTTAAGGGCGCGTTTGGCTAGCTGTTTTGGATATGGTTGTTAAGACTATGTTTACATTGTGCAAGATAGTGGGTTTCTTAAGCTTGAGTTAGTGTAAAATGTGTTGAAAATGTGAAAATGAATGAGTTTGTTAAAGTTGATGGGTTCACTAACCTGGGTTCACAGATGGAGAGACAAACATCAGCTAGACTTATATAACCCAAACCCCTTACCCGTGAGCCAACCACCCCAGTGTTTTCCATCTTCTCAGGGATTTTTGCTTTTGACAGGTATGCAAAGGGGATACAAGGAACCCGAAGGACCTAGAAGATCCTTTTATGTTTGAGGTTTGTGTTCTAGATTAGATTAACACGTTTTTTTTCTCTCTTTGTTTGTTTTAAGTCATTCACTGTAGGGAACATGAACTCCTGTATTTATTTGATTAATTGGCACGCAAATAGCTGTAATAATCCAAGCAAAACTAAAGACAATTGAATAAGTAGAATGATAACATTGGTGGGCAACAAATTTTACTTCTACTAGATTAAATTCTCAATAAATTCTCACACTTGTTATTTTTATTACCAAACAACGTTTAGCCTCGTTTCTTCATTCCTTGTCATGAGAAAGAAACCTCCTTTTTCTATGGGAGGAATCCTCCTTCTTAGTGCATTGTCGAAAGTGGTCGTTCATCTTGTGTAAGAGAAATAAAACAGAGATTATGTTGGGAAAGGAGGAAAGGATAATATCTCTTACGCAAGGAGAGAGCGGAATAGACAGGGACAAGAGAGATGACAATTGAGGATGGAGGTCGGTGACGGGGAGGTGGTTGTTGAGCATATATAAAAGATTAAATTTTCCTTAGTCCATCAGCTTAAGCTTTTGGGTCTATTGGTGATTTTACATGGTATCAAAGCACGATGTTCTGAGTTTAAACCCCTGTGAGGACATTTCCTCCCATTTATAAATATTCCATGTGTTTGAGTTTTGTGCCAGTACCTGAGCCGGCATGTGAGGAGGAGTGTTGAGAATATATAAAAGATTAAATTTTTCTTAGCCCATCAACTTAAGATTTTGGGTCTATTGGTGATTTAACATCGGTGGGTAGTGGTGGGTACTAGAAAATTATTCTTTAGATATATTTGTGCATAAGGAGAGGATGTTTTATTTGAAATAGAAGGTGAATGAGAATAGAACCTGCATAGATTGAGATATGCAGGTTGGCTCATATACTGGTTACCTTGTGTAGGAGTTTTGAAATGAGACAATGAGTATTTTTTCAAGAGAAGAGTGGAGATTTTGAATATTTTATCAGATGCACTTTTAAGTTCATAGGACAAGGATAAGTAATCCTCCTCTTCCCTTGTAATTGCCTATTGATTTTAATATTTTTGTAGAAATAATTGTCTAGCGATAGATGTGACTGTCGATTTTTATTAAATTTTTTATAGCTGTTTGTTTTTGGTAGAATCTATTGTTTAAAATTTAAAATCTCCATTTTGATTGTTTTTTTGGATAATCATCTGTCAGGGTGTCACACATGTGATTTGCTGCACAGGAACAACAGCTTTTCCTTCAAGGCGGTGGGATGGGGATAATACTCCTGAAAGAGTAGGTCAGGATTATGTTACATTGTCAATATCTCTTAATAATCATGGGTTTCCATCTCAAAACTAGTTGGTAATGAGAGGAGTAACCCATAGACTTTATAAACATTGTTAGGTCTTTCATATTTCCGATGTGGGATTCTTAACATGCCGATCTTATAACTTAGTATTCCGTGGTTTGGTTAAAAACTTTGACTTGCTGATGTAAATTCATATTGCTACTTCTGTTTTCTGCTACATTGTTGAAATTAATGCATCCTTAAATTCTGTTCTTCCAATAGATATTTGCACACATTTGAATACTCACAAGCACACCAACACACATGTAGTTATGCCCATATTTCTCAAAGCTTTCTGACTATGGCTTTGTAATTGTAGATTGGGAGGGTGTGAGAAACCTTATATCAGCACTGCCTCGATCAGTAAAGAGAGTAGTTCTCGTTTCATCAATAGGAGTAACCAAATTCAATGAATTGCCTTGGAGGTAGGTTAGTTTATTTTAATTGATGCTCATGCTTTTTTCCCCACACCTTGTATCTAGGCTCTGGAAGAGGGCTAAGGCGCCTAAATGTACCTCGTTTAAAAAAAAAACATCGTTATATCTTAATTGTATGTTTCAACACTCGTGTGTTGTTGCTCCCAATATTAAATACTTATAATGCAGCTTAATACCAAAAGTTCATTGAGCAGATAATCGTGGAGCACAAATTTTGGCTATTTAACTATTTACATTGCTTTGCGTCTTGACAGGTTTACATTCAGTTATATTATGGGATAAATGCAAGATACACCTCTGCACTTTGGATTATTGTTAAATCATAACCCTGTATTTTTTTTGTTTTAAAATACCCCTGCATTTCAGTAAAATTGCAAATTACACCCTTCAATCGATTTGTTTTAACGAAATTGAGATACATTTCTATTCTACGTATGTCATATATTCTTATTTCTTGAAAAATAACAAAAAAATATTTGCCAGATGTGTAGAATTTTATAATAAACTCTTATGTTAGTTAATAAGACATAAAATCTATAAATAACACTCAAATGTTCCATTTTTTCGAAATTTTTAATGGTTTTGGAACATGTGGTATGCGTATAATTTAGATGTGTCTAAATTTCGTTAACATTAATCAATAGAAGGGTGTGATTTGCAATTTTCCTAAAGTGCAAGGGTATTTTAAAACAAAACAAAAAGTGCAGGGGTATGATTTAACAATAACCCTAAGTGCACTGGTATATTTTGCATTTATCCCTTATATTATTTATCATTTATCAGTATCATGTGCTCAAAACTTGAAATGTGGTGTAGAAAGTGAATGAGTCTCTATGAGCACTGTTTATTTGGAGGAAAACATGTAAAATTTGTACTTGAGTCGACTAATTTATGTTTTTTATTTTCTCAAAATTTTGTTAGCATTGTGAATCTTTTTGGAGTTCTCAAATATAAAAAGCAGGGGGAGGATTTTCTTCGTGACTCCGGTCTTCCATTTACAATAATCAGGTGTGGCTGGTTTGCATAAACTTTTTCCATTTTACTTAATCTAACTGTAATTATTTTTTGTTTGGCTACTAGGTGTTTTCTATAGTTTTCAAATTGAGACTGCTCTCTTGCTCACTTTCTATTCTATACAAATGTGTACCAGAGCAGGTAGGTTGACTGATGGACCATATACCTCATATGATCTTAATACTTTACTCAAAGCTACAGCAGGGCAACGACATGCTGTTCTTGTTGGTCAAGGTATGACCTTAAATTTTTTTTATAACGGAAGAAATTGCGTTGCGTTGATATAGAAAATGGTATGATGAACAAGTAGTCCTTTTCTCTGGTATTGGTTAAATTATCCCTAATTCTTTCCTAAATTTTTGCATTAATTTAAAATCAAGGGACAATTTTAAGAAGAGTATGCCAAATGTATTGCAAAATGTCAGAAGTTAATCTCTATGTGACTGTTAACGAGAAACGTGAAGATTTTACATCTTTCTATCATTAGTTGAATGTGTAAAAAATTTAGGCCCATTCAGAAATGCAAACATTCTTAATGTGTCTGTATATGTGTTGGGAAGGTAATAAGGGCATGTTAGTAAATAGTTGTGAGAGTTTGTTAGGGAATGGGGTTATAAATAAAGTGAGTATAGTAAGGGAGTTAGGACATCGAGATATCGAGTATAGTAGTGTTTGGACTATTGATGGGAGAGAACTAAGCCTACATGAATAGTGGAATCGTCATTTCCTTATTTCAGTACTAATATCAATTTGGTTCATATCAATCTGATTACGAGTCATCTTAATGTTTTGACACTGGACATATAACATATTGAATTTTGAATTTTCCTTCTAAGACATTGAATCATTTAGAATATGTTTATCTAGTTTTGGGTTTCCTTTATAAACCTTTGTTACAACTTATAAGATATACATCATTAGAATTATAGAATTAGCATTTTAGCTTCTTTTAGATGTTATGTATATTCTCTCTTTTAATTGTATTTTAAATGTCACTATCATAATTTACTTAACAAATCACTATCATAATGTTGTTTTTGCTGTTAAGTTCTGTTTTAACCGTCCATTTATAAATGCGGTTAATTTCTAACTTGGTTTCTCAGGTGACAAACTTGTTGGAGAGGCCAGTAGGATTGTGGTTGCTGAAGCTTGCATACAGGCTTTGGACATTGATTTCACTGAAGGACAAGCATATGAAATCAACTCAGTTGAGGTAAGCTTCCGAGATGGATTCAGTATATGGAATTTTCACAATTGATAAATGGGAGAGGGTCTTGACAAGGGTAAGGTTCGAACCTTCACCCTCACAGTTATAAAGAGTGTGTTTTTACCGATCCATCAGGTTGAATAATATATGAAATTTACACTCATTTTACCCGAGTTTATTAACATCAGAACCAATGTTGTTAATTGATAGTTAACAATTTGAAATTGGTTAATCCGGTCAAAGAGTTTGTTTGCTCAATATTGAGTTAAAATAGGAGATCTTCTGTAAATAGGTGACTTTTAAAATAATATTTTCTTTAAAATATTGAGTTATCTATTAATTTTAACCTTTTTGTTTTTAATTAGATCACTCACTTGGATTCAGGGGCGGATCTAGGAAGGGGAGAGGGTGGTTGCCCTCCCTATATTTATCGAAAAACAATTCAATGCAATTTTTGCCTCTCTTTAGATAATTTTTTGGATCCGTCCCTGCTTGGATTAATATATATATCAATTTTTGCAGGGAGAAGGTCCAGGAAATGATCCACAGAAATGGAGTGAATTATTCAAAGCTGCTGCTCAAAAACAGTGATTTATTCCCCCACATATCTCCATCTCTCTCTATCTCTTGTAAATATGTATCATTTACTCTCTCTGTTTCTTCTTCATTCAATCAGTGTTTACACTTTATACATGTAAATGTAATTATTTTCTTAACTTTGAATACTATGTTAAATTGAGGAGAACTTGTGTTTCTTGCTGATAAAATTAATATTGGACTGGAGGGAGATTTGTCCTCTCTTGAAATGTGAATTATTTCATTTGTTGACTCCTTTTATAATCAATATTGTTGTTGACATGTAAATATAAGACTTATGATGAGAGATAATAATTTGTTTTCATTTTTTAAAAAATTGGATGTTTTTTAGAGTGTAAAATAATCTATTTAATTGAAAATGGTCTTACCATCAAGTATTTTTTTGAGTTTGAATTTCTCCACCTAAAAAAATGTGGAAGTATTTTAATTCTAGACTTTTCCCTCTTTTTTATCAATGACAGATTTTATTCTTAATGAAATTATAAAATTGTTAAAGTATTACTACTTTATAAGTCTAATGAAGATATAATAAAGCATTTGTCCGTATAATTCTATCTGATTGTATTATTGTATTAGGCTTCTCTATATATGTACATTATGTACATGGAGCCCTAAAATATTAAACTATAGTTTAATGAACTATTTTGTTATTTTTCATTGTTATTTTTAATGATTTTTTTATTTTTTTATTTCTTTTTTCTTTTATTGTTTAATATAATATTGAACTATAATTATGCTATTTGAGTAATTTTTTTAAAAGTTCCGACATTTCAGCAATTTATATGTAAAAATATACTATAATTACCCCTTAAATTTACCCTTCATCAAACCTTCAATTTACAAAATATGCTATTGCCAATTAATTACCACTATGTATTAATTATGTTGATTTGAATTCATTTTTTAAAATTATTAATCACTTTATCAATAATTCATTAAAATTAATACAATAAATTATAATAATTCAAAAAACATATTATATACCATACATATACATGATTGATATTAATTTATATTATTATTTTGAAGGTGAAAAATTAAAAACACGTTCAAACTTTACAAATATTAAAAACTCGTTTTGCATAATCACAGTAAAATTACGATAAGACAGCTTACTAAACTAGTTAATTTACTCCCGTAACTCATATATTTACAATAATATGAGACTAATTTACAAATCATAAAGACTAACTAAGAACATTCATTTTACCTCAAAACTGATCAACATAAAACCTGCATGTTTCTTTTGCCAACCCAAAGTATTTTTGGCCAATCGATTCATATATTTTGGCTCAAATAGAAAATTGCTTCATTCAATGGCTGCGTTACCGCATCTAGCTATTTCTCACCAAAAACTTTACCAAGTTTTACAAGATAGAGCTCAGTCTATTATTGTACAGGTTACATGGTTATCATATGGTACACACTAATTTACTTGACAAATCAAAATCAGTGTTTCAAAAAGACTATGGAAGAGAAAACAAAAATAAAATGAAATCAAAAGCATCAGTATGGATGATACTGTGACATCAAGTTTTGATGTTGTTTCCAATAAATTCACCTCTTATATCCCACGGGCGATGTTCATAAGACTTTCCGATCATACTGCGTTTCATATTGACTGTACCATCTCCACAGCGGTACTCTGGAAAGTAATCAAGAAATCCTTTGCTTCCAAGTTCATCAATGCCATTAAAAAGGAAGTTCTTCACCAAGTCCTATGGATTAGATGCAATGTAAGAAAATGAATCATAAACGATGCATGTACAACACCATATTTCAAGCATGTTACCTTTGAACGGGTCTCCCCGATTAATTTATTTAGAACACCCTGTCCTGGATCCTGTTTTCGAGATGTTACATCAACGAGGTCAGCAAATCGTTCGAACCAAAAAATGGAATATCATGAAACTTGATTTTAATTATATCAACCTGCTACATGGCTGTATTTTATTAAATTTTACCTAATATGTTTTGAATAATTTGGTGCATTATTAAAAACCAATGAAAAAATATTGGAACTTTAAAATAAGTTGAGAAATAAAATGACATCGAACTCGCTTTGACAGTACCGAGATTATTGTTTACCTTAAATAGATGTAAAAGAAGAGATTTAGAAGAAAGTGCAATCTTATAAAACCATTATGGACACCGATTTGAATGAACTAGTTAAAGAACAATAACTACAATTGAAACGGGTCAGTAGCTATCCATTTTAACACATGGGAATATCCATTTACGATAACGGCTCTTCCCTTAACCTAGGGAAATAAGTCAGAAAATTTTCTCAAAACAGTAACATAGAAGAAGAGAGAAGAAGCATGACATGAGAAGTGATGTTTATTACCTTTTCTGCCCTCCATGACAGATACCTATGCTGTGCTTCTTGATTGACCATAATATGAGATGCATCCATTTCCTCCCTAGCATTTTTCATCAGCTCAAGCCATGCCTACCAGCACATCGAAACTTTCAGCTTATAATCTAAAACAGATCAGATTTTCTTTTTCCTTAAAAAAATATTTAGAAGACAAGAATTTTAACAAAAACTAGATCCTTATTGAACTGGATGCTTAGACAATTTCCTCTACCTTGTAATAATCCATGAATGCAGAAAATAAAACATCATAATTGGACTCGGTTGAGGTAAACTTGGTCCATATCACAATTGGCGAGAAAAACTTCAAGGACTCGCCTGTCAGCTTTCCTCCCCAGGGTAAGAGCTGCAGGAAGTCTGTTTTCAGTAATCATAGCATAAAATTTAGAACAGATAAAGGAAAAATGTAATATGATTATTGTTGTACAAGATATGTGTTTACTGTGCCAGTAATAGAATCACATTCACCTCAGCATATTTAGTTCCAAGATGCAATAAGCTTTTGTAGTACTTCTCTCTGTAATCTCTTTCATCAATGACATCATGCAAAGGGTTGAGATCCCTATAAAAGATTTGAGTTAGTGTCTGAAGCATTTACTGATACAAATCATATACATAATAGGTTCAAGCGAAAACAAGCACACTAACTAATATACTAGGCTAAGAGAATATTTTAATATGAAAAAGAACACGGAAAATAAGTTAACTAAACGTGAATTGAAGCATACAGTTCTATAGGTGTCTGGTTTTGAAAGCTGGGCCCAAAGCATAAACATGTTAAAAAATTCATGCTTATCCATTAGGGGTGTAAGTTAAAACCGAAAAACCGACGAAACCGAAGAAACCGTTAAAGTCGGTCAGAGTCGGTTTTGGATTACCCAAAACTGACAAAATTCGGTCGGTTTTAAAAAAATATAATTGCCTACCCCGACCGCCCCGACCGACCGCCAAGTTAAAACCGACCGACCGATCAGTCGGCCGTTCGGTGCCAAGCCCTTTTTCCAATTCTTCGGTCGGCGGCGGTGGAGAATGTTTTTTGTGCAAAACCGACTCCGACCGATTTACACCCCTACTATCCATATCTGCATGTTTTTCTTCCATGTGATATAATTTCCGAAAAAATTACCAATATTTATATTGGATCAATTTCAACCGCTTTTTCATAACCATTCATCTTCCATGAAAATTCCTGACAGCCACTCAAACAAATACTTGAGAAAACTCACGAACCAGCACACAACTTTCATTCATGTCACTCACTATTGAATGTCAGAGAAATTGCAGAAGTCTACAAATCGATACATGGCAGACAAGAAAATGTTGAATTTAAGCAGTTCCCATGTCTGTGGTATAAGATGTAATCATTTATATTGATTTTGAAACACTAGCTCAAAAAAATGAATGAAGTTCGGTAATTTATACTACTAGTTACCAAGGAATAATAGAGCAATCTCAGGCTGCATCTCCAGATAATGAACCTTAGGCGGTCAATTTTATATGCTATTACTGTTTTCCAATTGTTGTCGTATATAGACTACAAGCTCATTAAAAAAAAGGAAGAAACCATAAAGTATCAAAGATATAACAAAAAGCTCTGCAATTCGTCGCCGTTACGGTAAAGAATACTTGATATCTTCTTTTCTCTTTTCATGAATAGCTAATATTGTCGCTTATCAGATTCAAAAGTTCAGAGAAGCTTACAGGACTACTATATTTGTACTTGCAGCAGTGAAAATATTTGCACAAAATATGGGAACATCAAATTCTGGTTCTGGGAATGCAGCAAAATCTAAAATCTGCACCACAATCAATGAAGAGAGTGTTTTTAAGCATAGTTATTAAATAGACTCACGCAGCTCAGGTTTGAGAAAGCAATTCAGCAGCTTAAAGATTTAAGTTTCTATACTGCAGAAAAGAGTTTACAGAAAAATAAGAATTATGTTTTGGCTAGATGAATTCTTATAAAAAAAAATGTTTTGGCTACATGAACTACTTTCTGTTTAAATTTTTTCGAAAGCTGATAATAATTTTGGAGAAACCATAGGTACTAATCCTTATAAGATATACAATACTCATTTTCCATGTCTTCCAATGAGTTTTTACAAACCATGGCTTCTTAGAGCAATATTTTCTGTAAGCATAAGCATAACAGAACCATAACCAGAGCACTTTTGAAGTCCTAGCACCAAGCCTGTATTTTACTATCTTGGGATAAACTACCAAATTCTAAACCCGATACCATATTTTAGAGCTCATGGGATACATATTTTTTTCAATAAAATGAGAAGCGGGATTGCATTAAGAAATATAACAGTACAAGATGAGGACTTCCTAAGAGGTCCCCAACTTAGTATCACTTTCGCCTCAGAAAATCTAACTATTAAGTTTTGATGGAATCTTGTGCATTAGTGATGATATGTAAGTATAAAAAATAACAGAAGCCACACAAAAAGGGCTGGAGAACTAATACCAACTCTTATTAGGAAATAAACCAAATATGAATATGACAGCTTGGCGACATTTAGGTCCCTTGAACTAGATTTGTGTGCAGGTATATGCTTATTTATGGTAGTATTTTTTCTTTCTTTCTTTCGTTCTTTCTTTAGGATAAGAAACTAATGCACAAAGCTTTCAAAGAATTATTAATAATAAAAAAATTCCAATGATAAGTAATTATGGAGGGGAAATAATTATATAAGTATTTAGAGCAAGAACTAAAGAGGCATCCATTTCAATTTTATCAGATGTCTCTAAAGAAACAACTGTAAAAGGCATTAGAAATGATGTTATTCCAAACTTCTCACAAGTCCCTAACCACCTCTTGGAAAATTCTCATATTCCTTCCCACTAAACAACCTAAAAATAGCTTTTATACCTTCAACCAAAGGACTCTAACTTTCCTTTGGAAGTGAAAGCTGCACAAGAGAACTATTTATGGTAGAATTTTTTCTTTTTTGGATAAGAGACTTTTTCATTGACAGATGAAAGAAAAAGTATACAAAAAGCCACCAAGGATTACATAAAATTTCTATTTGATGGTAGAAATTAACATTCAACTTCTTTTCTCACACTATGAACTTGGTTTTGGGTTGAAATGGGTGAGTTACTGCTTGTTTGTTTAGAAAAATTCTTATGTTTCTTATGTTGAAGGAATGTGATATTACTTGGTTAATTGAGGGATGCGCTTGCTAAATCATTTAAGTGTGCACATTATAGTGACATTTGTTTATTCATCGGGGGACGAAAGCAACTTCTCTAAAATTACTACAATATCTGACTTATGCTTGCAACAAAACTTAAGATTTTATCAGCAGTTTCCTAAACAGAAAAAGTTGATCTCCAGGAAGTCCCAAATCTCTAAACATTATCAAATTATTTTGCATAATTCAGACATACAAAAGAAAACCATTTCACCCCCCGGTAATTATCTTAGAAGTCATTTTGCAACTGTATTAAATGAACTCTGGCATCTAAAGTTCTTCCTAACGGGTTTGCAATATGAAATGAAACCTGCATTGCTTCACTCTCAATATTCAAACTGCGGAGATGTCTGATCTTGGGAGCTTGGAAAGATAACATTTCAAGCTTGGCTTTCCCATCCATCGAAATCATGGAATTATATTTTTCCTGCAGAAAAAAATGATTATGCTGTTATGATGGCAGAAATAATGAATCAGTATCTGAATTCATACAAATTCAAAAAACAGGCACCACATTACAAATACATCAAGAACGCTAACAACTGTATAGGAAAAATATATAACACATCCGTGTCTATTGATGCAACATTTTCATTTTAATAGTTCGAGTTGATGCAAAATTATATCATTAGTTCAAACATTATAAACAAGTTTACAGCCATTACTGTGTTGATAACCTACAATCTATATGCAAAATCATATCATTTTGTGAAGAACACTCCAATTAGAGGCTGTACACCATACAAAACCTGAAAATCCTTCAAAAGAACTTCGTTAATTATTGAAAATCGTATAATTTCTTTCTTTCCACATATACCATAAAACTTGAGCCACTAGTCAACAACACCTTAGACTTGCTATGGAACCACAACCACCAACCGGAGAGGGTCTCCAGGAGAAATCGCTTATACGGCGAGGAATGCACCATTAAGAATAGTTTAACATAACTATGATCATAGACTAGAAAAGACATATAAAGAAGGATTAAGAAAATGAGTCTATTTGCAGGGTAATATTAATTATCATATTCAAGGGCGGGTTTGGTGTTGGATTGTTTGGTTTCTCCCTTTTGGGTTTTTCTCTCCTTTTGGCATACTGATTCCGCATACTTGTACTTAGGTGGCGGTTTTTTATTTTTCCTTCTTTCATTATCTAAACGAAATGGGCTTTTGAGCCACTCTTAAAAAAACATATAAATTATAATTATGCTTGTGCATTCTTGTGACAAACAAAAAAACTCAGAACACTATGCCGCTAGATAAAGAATGCTTTGAAAAGTAAAGAATTTAAACACAAAAAAGCAAAAGGAAAAAGACCCATAATTGGAAAACCCATTACCTGTAAAGGGGTGGAAGAGAGATTGGTATGGAGTTTGGTTTCATCCAAAGCAAAATGAATGAATTTCTGAAAAGAGATTGCAGAAACAGAGAAAAAACCTCTTTTACTCTTATTTTTGCTTATGAATGGGGAAGAATTGAAGGGTAAGTTGAAGGCTAAACGAGAACATGAATCCATTGAATTAAAGCTTCAACTCAAACTCTAGTTCCATTCCACCATTGCTTACTTCAAAATCCCATCTTATCTTTTTCTCTCTTTCTCGTACGAATAGTTCGCTTCGATATCGAGATTTATATTTTTTTAAAATCAGTATTATCTTTTTAAGAGGATAAGTCGGAATGTCGGATATTTTTGGTTTCCTGTCCATAGAGGAAACTTTGAAAAACTTTCAATGGCCGTTTTTGCAACAAATCTAGATACTCGAATTTTTTTTTTATTTTTTTTTTAAGACAGATACTCGAAATCTTAAGATGTCTGACATTGATATCTCATACGTCCGAAAATTTAGATGTCTCATATTTTTATATTATTGTGTTTGTTTTGTAGTAACTTTGGAGTTAAAACCACTTTTACGAAGGTGAGGATATATAAAATTTAAATGTAAACTTAGAAACCAAATAAGTTGAACGACTTGTAGGATCGAAAGTTAATATTGAGATTTGAAATGAAAGGATTAAAGCAGGGGCGGATCCAGACTTCATACTTTGGAAGGGCCAACTAATATTAATCAAAAGTTTAACAAAAAATATATATAATTATAATAAAGCAAGTTCAAGTTCAATAACAATAATAAATAATAACTAAAGTTGTGCCCGTCATTCATTCATGGAGTAAAAATCATCTATAATTGAATCAGAGCTAAAAGTTTCTGAAATTTCTCTTTCAATGTAGACAGTTAAATAACCTGCAAGGAACTCGTCTTCCATTTTGTTGCGTAATCTTGTTTTAACTATTTTCATCGTGGAAAAAGCACGTTCTGTAGTTGCCGTTGATACAGGAAGGGTTAGTACAAGACGAATGAGTCGATCAATCAAGTAATAAACCCTTGACTTTCCTGTTTCAAATAAACCACGACATAGTTCAGAAATTGAAGACATGTTCTTCAGTAGATGATCTTGACGTACATCTAATATATAATGTTACAATTGGAAACGCAAATGAAGTATCTCTTGTTCTGTAAAATCTTGAGGATAGAACATTTCTGCAAGCTTGCAAATAGAATCAACATCAACAATTTGTAACCATCATTAGGATTCAATTTTGAGCTTAGTACAAGAAGTTCAATAGTCTTCTCATTGAATCTGCTATTTAACTCATATAATTGTGAATCAATTGTTGCAGTAAATATATCGATTCGATAATGATGCTCAATTGTAATACTGTCTTGTTGTTGACGAGATCTACCACGCCTTTTTATGAACTGAGCACTCAAATCAAGAATTTCAATTTCATATCTATCACAAAATAATTTCACCATTTCAAGCATTGCATTCCATCGTTCTTCCCTTAAGTTTTGAATCAAACTTTTTGTCGTTGTGACCAGTTGCATAGCATTTAACATGTCTTGAGACTTTTGTTGAAGAGCTTGACAGAGAATATTAGTAACGCCCATGATCTCTTTCATTAAGTGTAAAATAAGAACAAATTCAAAAGACATAATATCTTTATAGGCAGTAGCAGCATCTCCACGTTGTGAATAAGTTGATCCTTCATCACTAATGTTTTGTTGTACTAAACCAGTTGCACCGAACATTCTTATCAAACTAGAAATTGAGCGAAAATGTGATCCCCAACGAGTATCTGTAGCTCTTTGCAAAGAACCCATTTGGTTTGCTCCTTTACCACTTCATCCATATCCAGTAGCTGATTAATTTCCATAGATTGGAAAGACTGCAATTCACTATGTCGTTTACAAGAAGAAGTAATGATATTGATCACAAAATTTAATTGTGAGAAAAACTGATGAACAGGAATAACATCTCGTGATGCTGCAACTAAGGCCAATTGCAATCGATGCGCAAAGCAATGTATATAATAGGCATTTTGACACTCATTAAGAAATAGTGCTTGCAAACCATTCTAGGGGTGAACACCGACCCCGATACCCCGTGAACCCGCCCCGCCCCACCCCATTTAAATGCTTAATCAGGGTCGGGGTCAGGGCGGGGTCGGGGTCACAAATATAGCCCCGTTTAATAAACGGGGCGGGGTCGGGGTATGGGGATTGAACCCCGTCGGGGTATGGGGTACCCCGATTAATTAGTGTCTCTCTCTCTCTCTCTTTTTTTTAAATCCCCACCCCCACCCCCCATTGGACAGTAGTCCATATTAGTTTTTTTTATATATTTTTTTCTTTCTTTTTTCTTTTCTTTCCTTTTCTTTTACTTAATTTTTTTTAATTGGGGTATAATCGGGGTGTAATCGGGGAACCCCGACCCCGACAATTAAATGGGGTGGGGTCGGGGTCGGGGTAAAAATTAATTGGGGCGGGGTCGGGGTGTAATCGGGGTACCCCGACCCCGCCCCACCCCGCCCCATGTTCACCCCTAAACCATTCCATTCACCACGCATATTACTAGCCCCTGAAGGGATGATTTACTAAACTAGCGGAATTTATTTAGTAACACAAATTAACACTTAATTTAGGATCTATTAATATCATGCAATTTGTGATAAAAACACGAAGAACATGTAGATTCATGCTTTATTTTCGAAAATTAAAACCGGAACTTACATTGACTGATTAATGGAGAATCGGTTGGAGGTTTCTTTACAGCATCAAATCCTCAACAACACCGGATCTTCTACGCTATATCCCGATCGATCAAACGAAATCCGATTGTGGGATCGAACTTAAGAAGAAAAATATTTTCTTCCCAATAAGACTATAGGGAAAATCGGCCAAGGGGTGGGAGAGAGGAAGAGAGAGTTCCAACTTTCTATGGAATTGAATTGTGTGATTTATGAATAACCCAACCCTCCTATTTATAGGAAAATAGGAATCTTAATCCCATTAGGATTAATCTATAGAGATAAATACAAAAAGAAAAAAGATTATCTCTTTCCTTTATCTTGCAATTTCGAAAATGCCATAGATAAATAGGAGATTATTTTATTTTCTTTATTTTTATTTATCTTGGGTAAATAAATCTATGTAATTATTTTAGGATATAATTCAAACAATTATCTCTTCCTAAAATACATGTCATGGCCGAAAATTGGCTTAATAATTAATAAATAATTCTAATTTATTTAATTAATTATTTTGGGCCAATTTCAATTGGGTTCATTAATCCAATTGGGCTTGAAATTCTCTCTTAAATTAATAAGTCCATCTTAATTAATTTATTTATTAATTACCATTTAAATAAAATATTTTATTTAAACAATTAATAATATTAATATTTTCTCCCGACTAAATATTATCAAATTATATTTAATTATTAATTTCCATTTAAATAATTTTCATTATTTAAATAATTAATAATAAATATTTTAATTATTAATTTCCATTAAATAAACTCATTATTTAATTAAAGTACTAAAACGATTAAAAACTAATTCGGACGAAAATAGCTACTAAAATAGAAGTTACTGAATTAAAACTAAACTTTAAAAGCTTTAATAAATAAAAAAAAATTTACCTCTAAAAGTAGCGGGACGTTACAGACTACCCTCCTAAAAGAGCTTTTCGTCCCCGAAAAGTAGGCCCCTAAGTGAAAAGATGAGGATGTTTCGCTCGCATCTCATCCTCACGTTCCCACGTAGCCTCGGATGAAACTTGGTTCTTCCACGAACTTTAACCAAGTCTATCGTTTTGTTCCTTAGCACCCTTGTTCTCCTGGCTAGGATCTCAACCGGTACCTCTTCATAGGATAGACTAGCATCCAAGGTAACAGGCTCATAATCGATAATATGCGAAGGGTCACCACATACTTCCTGAGCATGGACACATGGAACACATCATGAATCACGACAAGGCAGGTGGCAAAGCCAATCGATAAGCTACGAGACCCAACCCTATCCAGGATCTCAAAGGGGCCTATAAACCTAGGACTCAACTTGCCCTTCCTCCCAAACCTCATCACCCCTTTCATGGGTGCCACCTTGGAAATACGTGGTCACCAACCTCAAACTCAAGTGCACTACGCCTCTCATCGGCGTAACTCTTCTGTCTACTCCGAGCCACTCTCATCCTCTCTCGATAAGAGCAATGGAATCACTAGTCAACCGCACTAATTCAGGTCCCAGAAGTTTCCTCTCACCAACTTCATCCCAATGAGCAGGTGATCTACACTTTTTACCATAAAGTGCCTCAAAAGGTGCCATTTCGATAGTAGCCTGATAATCGTTGTTATAAGCAAACTCAACAAGATATAATCGAGTATCCCAACTACCACCGAAATCTAAAGTACAAGCTCCAAGCATATCCTCCAAAATCTGGTTAACCCTCTCGGTCGACCATCCGTGCGAGGATGAAAAGCGGATCGAAATCCAAGCAGTTCCCATAGCAAGATGCAGACTCGCGAATTTCGAAACAAAACGAGTGTCTCGATGCCAAAACAATCCTGATGGCACTCCATGAAGTCTGACAATCTCTCTCAAGTATAATCGTGCCCATGTCTCAACAGGGTAGGTTATCTTCCCTGGTATGAAATGTGCACTCTTTGTCAACCTGTCCCACTATCACCCAAATGGTGTCATAACCCTTCTGTCCCCGGTAAGCCACCGATAAAGTCCATTGATATTTCTTCCCACTTCCACTCAGGCACGCTCAAAGGGTTAAGATAACCAGGTGGACTCTTCCTCAATGCCTTTACTTGGCGACAAACTAAACACTTACTAACAAAGTCGGCAACTTCACGCTTCATGCCAGGCCACCAGGTAATCTTTGTCGCAGGTCCATGTACATCTTAGTACTACCTGGATGTACAGAAAATATAGAACCGTGAGCCTCCTCTAATGCTCTTTCCTGTAAGTCGATTCTAAAGGCACACATAGCCTCCTACGATACATTAGCGCATTATCTGTGGAAAAAGTAAAATGGCTAGGTAAATCGGATTCTACCTCACGAAAACCTTGACCAAGTGTTTCTCACCCCTCGTACCTCTATCATCCTCTGTCTCAAAGTAGGGCCAACCGTCAAACTTCCCAAGCTCACCGTAGTCTCAATCGAAAGAATGGCTATCTCGGCTCTTTCCATCTCCCATCTAAGTCTCAATGGAATAGTACTCAAAGAAGACAAATGTGATGACTTTCGACTAAGCGCACCAGGCAACTACATTGGCCTTTCCCAGGATGATATTGGATGTCACAATCATAATCCTTCACAAGTTCCAACCATCTCCTCTGTCTCATATTGAGCTCTTTCGTGTGAAAAAGTACTTGAGACTCTTGTGATCGGTGAAAATCGAATCTTCTCACCATACAAGTAATGTCTCCAAATTTTCAATGCATGTACCACCTGCTAGCTCCAAATCATGAGTTGGGTACTTTTTCTCATGCTCCTTTAACTGCCTAGAAGCATAAGCTATTACCTTCCCATGTTGCATCAATACACATCCCCGGACCCTTCTTGGATGCATCAGGATACACCGTCAAACCACCGGACTCATCAGGTGATACTAAAAGCTGGGGCCGATACAAGTCGCCTCTTAAGCTCTTCAAAGCTATCTTCGCACTCATCATTCCACACAAACTCAACCCCCTTTTTCGTCAAATGAGTCAAAGAAGATGCAATCTTGGAAAAATCTTGCACAAATCGCCTATAATACCCGGCAAGTCCAAGAAAACTCCGTATTTCAGTCACACTAGTCGGTCGTGGCCAACTACTAACTGCTTCCACCTTAGAAGGATCCACGAAATCCCCCCCTGGATACCACATGCCCAAGGAAATTCACTTCCTTTAACCAGAATTCACATTTAGAGAACTTTGCATACAACTTTTGAGCCCTCAAAGTCGATAGTACCTTCTCTAAATGTATAGCATGTAACTCCTCAGTCCTCGAATAAACAAGAATATCATCAATGAACACTATCACAAAAGTGTCAATAAATCCCTTGAACACTGTATGCATCAGGTCCATAAAGGCTGCAGGAGCGTTAGTCAAGCCGAAAGACATGACAACAAACTCATAATGACCATAACGTGTCCTGAACGCAGTCTTAGGAATATCAACATCCCTAATCCTCAATCGATGATACCCTGATCGAAGATCTATCTTGAAAAAGACATGGCCCCTTTCGGTGATCAAACAAGTCATCTATCCTGGGCAAAGGATACTTGTTCTTCATCGTGACCCAGGTTGACTCTCTATAGTCAATGCATAATCTCATAGAGCCATCTTTCTTCCTTACAAACAATACCGGAGCTCCCCACTGGTGACACACTTGGGCGTATAAACCCCAAATCTAAAAGTTCCCTGAACCGACTTTTTAACTCTCTAAGTTCAGCTGGTGCCATACGATAAGGTGCTTTGGACAATGGAGCGATCCCAAGGTATCACCTCTATCCTGGAAGTCTAACTCCCTCACTGGTGGCAAACCAGGTAACTCATCAGGGAAGACATCAATGAAATCCCTCACAACGGGTACGAAACTAGGGTGGTCACACTAACGGATGTGTCGACTACACTAGCTAAATAACCCCAAGCACCATCAAGCAAAAGTGCTCTAGCCTGGATCACCGAGATAACCATAGGTGTCACCCTACCTCGGATCCCATGAAAGCGTAAACTAGTCCCACATGGACCAATAAAGTCTACCACTTTCTCACTACAATCGATAATGGCGTGGTTGGCTGATAGCCAATCCATACCCAGAATAATATCAAAGTCAGTCATGGGCATCACAATCAACATAGCATGCAGAAAGCAACCCATAATACATAAATCATCAGTATAAATGACTCTATCCACAACAACAGATTTCCCGAGTCGAGTAGTGACATGCAACTTATGCCCTAATGGCTCAGACTGTAAAGCAGCAGACTCGACAAACCCAGCAGAAATAAATGAGTGACTAGCCCCAAAATCGAATAGTGCAAAGGTAGAGTGCCCTAAAACGGACAAAGTACCTGTCACAACTGTACCAGATGCCTCGGCATCCTCTCGAGTGGTGGCAAAGACACGGGCCTGCTGTCGTGTCTGAGGTTGTGCCTGAATTGCCAAAGGTGCTCTCTGCTGCTGAATAGGCCTAACCTGGCCCCTACCAACAGTCTGACCTCGGCCCTGAGTCTGTCCTCGGCCCTGACCCTGACCTGAACTCTGACCCTGACCTCCACTATACTGTACTGTATGCAAACTAGGGCAGAAACGTTTCACATGTCCAATCTGTCCACACTGATAGCATCTCACCACCTTACACTGACCCAGGTGGTACTCGGTGCAAATAGGACAGTGGGGTAAGGGAGGAGCAAGAGCACTAGACTGACCTGTGTGAAACTGAGGTCCCGTCTGTCCTCTGCCCTTACCAGGAGCCTGTCTCGATGGCTGTGTCCCTCGACCAGAGAGGTCGTCCCCAGCCTTCCTCTTCTGAGAAGAAGCCTGTGCAGCAATCTCAAAAGCCTTCTTCTCAGCATCCCCAATATCTAATGCCAAAGCGGCATTCAAAGCATCAGCAAAGGTAGTAGGTTGCAAGGCTCGTACCTGGCCTCGTAACTCGGCCCTCAAACCTACTATAAACCTCCTCCTCTTACTCTCCAGATCGATAACATGTCTGGTGGCAAACTTTGACAACCTGTCAAACTCTCTCTCATACTCCACCACTGACATATCACCCTGTCTAAGGGTAAGAAACTGAATCTCTAACTGGTCACGTGTATCCTCGGGATAGTATTTCTCAAAAAACTTCTCCCTGAACATCTCCCAACTAACCGGGTAAATCGGACTGAGAGTATGAGATATACCATTCCACCAATAAAGTGCATCATCAACCAATGAATAGGTCCCACAATGAACCTTCAGCTGATCTGGGCACTTAATAAACCCAAGTACCCTCTCAATCCTGGTAATCCATCTCTCCGCATCAGCGGATCGGTGGATGTACCATCAAACTTCAGGAGTGTTATACCTGACATACTCCTTCGTGAGTTTTCGCAACATCGTAACACCAGGATCGATCTACCACTTGGAGCAGGTGCTCTCTAAGGTGGTATAGCCTGATCAGTATGTCCCCCACCACCTCGTAATAGATCTCTAAAATACTCCCTCGGAAATGGTAACACTGCGACCATGACTAGGTGGTCGATCTCATCGAGGCTCATCCTCCCGATACTCAGGTGGTGGTGTAATCGCTCTAATACGGCCCCCGCCTCGCACTGCGGTCGGTCGATCTACTCCTACCTCTCCTCGGTGCAACTGTCCTCGGAGGCATACCGAAATCACATCGGAAAATCCTCACATGAGTTACCAGGAAAGTAAAAGTAAAAGTACACACAAACTAAACAAAAGAGAGCGTTCTAAGGATACCTGGCACCTGGTGACTTGAGCGATGTTTGGACAATATTAAAGTATGAAAAACATGCGATGCATGTGGTCTTGGAACCAAAGAGGCTCGATACCAATCGTAACGACCGAACCCGTTAAATTCTTTAAATTCAAATGCACAACGGAAGACTCGATTTCTAAAGAAAAACGGCATGGGTTCATTTAAAAATCGAATAATCAAAACCTGTTTACAACCCAAATTCCAGAAAAGCGATAAATCGGGAATTTCGCATTCCAAAAGACATTTAGACCATAAAACATAGACATATTTTACACAAATACCCTTTCGGGCTCAAAAAGACACAAGTTATGTAAAGATGGAATAATTACAAGCATTTCAATGAATGCTAAACAAAATGAGTTTTTTTAGTATTGTCCATACACCCTCTCGATCGATCACGCGGCTCCACCTCCTCTACCACGCTTCTTAACTCGAGGTTTACCTGAAAATTTTAAGTGTAGCACCATTAGCATAACATGCTAGTGAGAGTAAAACGAAAGCAAGTAATCCTATGAACAAAATCTCATAATCGAAATCGTGTCCAAAGGCCTATAATGCCAATACTACTCACATCCACACTTCCAAATTTCCATACAATCAATCGATAGTAGAATGCCACCCATACATGTCAAGCAATACCATGAGATAGAAGATAAAGACTTAAAGTAAAATTAACATTCACAACTAAGTCTCACTACACGTTTCTAAGAATCGGTAAAAATAACATTAACTATCCTTATTACCCAACAAGTTCATCGTATCGTGCTATTGTATGGATCGAAATCAACATACCACGTACCATAACACAACCATCGCACCATGATACGTATGGAACCGAATCAACATACTATCATGTGCCGTATTATAGATCATAATACCATGGTACGTACGGATCCGAATCCACGTACTACCATGTACCATATCTCAATCATCGGATATCAGGAATTTCACCATAGGTATCAGGAATTTCACCATAGGTATCAGGACTTTCACCATAGGTATCAGGACTTTCACCATAGGTATCAGGACTTTCACCATTTCAGGTATCAGGAATTTCACCATAGGTATCAGGAATTTCACCATAGGTATCAGGAATTTCACCATTTCACAACATGATACGTATGGAATCGAATCAACATACTATCATGTGCCACTTTACAAACTGTTAAGCTTCCTAAAAGTTAGTTAAACTCAAAGAATCCTTCTAAGCTATTACGAAGCCTAACTATCTAGATTACACGAGTTAACACTCAAGTGTATCACTTTAGCTACACTAACTTTCAACCACTCAAGTAACTCTCAATCCACTTTCCTCTAACATCTCCAAATCTCATTACCATACTTACAAACCTCTCCGATGTTCTCTAATCATCGAACTAACCATAAATCCAAACTTTCCTCCACTAACTTCCTAATTAAAGTCTCTAACCAAACTTAACTTCTAAGAAGCTAAATCTCGCTTAACTTCGATAAACAATAACATAATGAAACTTAATTCATAAAACAACTAACTTTCATTTTAAACTCACCTTGTAAACGAAGTCAACTCCGAAACACCGGTTGACCAAGAATCACGATCTATGCACGAAACCTATAATTAAATACATCTAAAGTATATTAATTAACCGAATCGAAGAACGATCGTCACGATACTAAAATAAAAGACAAAACAACCCGGAACTTATGCCAAGAGGCCCACGGCCCAAGGGAAAGGAAGAAAAAGAATTGTTTTCCGGATTTTAAGCACTTTAAAGACATTTCGGTTTGGTTTCGGTTACTTTGGAGGTTGGTAACCTTAATGGGTATTCGCAATTTAGGGTTTTGAGCATTAAACCATTTTGAAACAATTAGAAAATAGCAAAAACATAATAAACTAAACATCCTAAACAAAGCCCAAAGAGGGAAAATCATAAGGGACGGGTTTCTGGCTCAAACTCGGTTTTAGGGTTTAGGGAAAGTTTCTAAAATTGACCATAAAGACTTTCCCGATTGAAACCTTCAAGCTCCGGTGAACGAATTCGAAGATCCCAACTCAAATCCACCATTAAAACACTATTCACAACAAAAATAAGAAACTTTAACATACCTTTAAGCCTCGATAAAACGAGCGAAAATTACGTTCGGTAGGTTGGAAATGATCTACGGGCCAAGGGCTTTCCAACGGGAGTAGAATCGATACGATCCGCCGAGTATTAAAGAAAAAAAAAAAAAAAAAGGAAGGAGGGTTTTGGTCTAGGCACTCACGGCAGCAAGGAGGGAAAAATGAGCAGATTTTTGTTCTATTTTGGCCAAGTGTTGATATTTAAAGATGATGAATAGTGATTTTTTAGATATTTAAGAAATCGGGTAATGACGTCTACGTCCCTCTTTTGTTTTTGCTTTAAAAACGAAACCCGAAGCTTGTAAATAAATCTAAAGGTGATTAATAATTATTAATTGGCCCGTTAATAATTATTAATATCACCAAAACATAATTAAAGTACTAAAACGATTAAAAACTAATTCGGACGAAAATAGCTACTAAAATAGAAGTTACTGAATTAAAACTAAACTTTAAAAGCTTTAATAAATAAAAAAAAAAATTTACCTCTAAAAGTAACGGGACGTTACAAAAATCAAACATAAAACAGCCATATGATCCTCCCCAAAAACAATATCAACGCACTATGGAAGATCATATCTCTGTTTTAAAGGATTTCTCAAAAAATAGGAAATGGATGACGCGAACCTTCACCAAAATATACAAACATACCGACCCTTGTCAAAATGTACAATGGAAAAAAATACAAAAAATAGTAGAGGTATTAAAAATCCAACATAAAATAGCCATATGATCCTCCCTAAATACAATATCAACGCACTGTAGAAGATCATAAGTTTGTTTCAAAGGACTAGGGTTCAAAAATAGGAAATGGATGGGAAGACAACAAATTCAGATCCTCGTCCTTTTTCGTAGAATTGTACGGGACTATGGGTAAAACAATAGTACAATTATTGCGTTTATACCCATCCCCATTGCAATGGTCACATTTGAGAAGCGGCCTATACCCACCAACTGAATGGATTCGGGTGGATCGTGTGTGTGATGACCCTACATATTTAAAAATCTGGTCGCGGTTATGCAAGCGGAAGCAAGGAACTTGAAACATTTACTTTAATAAAAATAACAAAAAAATTCGGCATGTAGTATTCGTAAAGTCCATGCCTCACATACAAAATAAAGTAAACCTGTTTTTCCAGAAATCATCGGCTCGTCAGCCGATTCAGAGTTTCACAAACCATAATCAAAATAAAGTTCGGTGCACCGGTTTAAAAGTATTACACAAACATAATATACATAATCAGACTCAAAATCAAATAAAGCATAATCCCAAAGTTAGACTCCTACAACCCCAAAATGCGTGGTTCGCGTGACCGGAGACTAATCCAAAAGCTCCATCTCGGCAATGTCAACGAGCACCACCTGCCGCTCCACACCCTCGTCCCCGGGCATTACATGAAAGGTGATATAGATCACCTTTGAGCAAGACACTCAGTGAAAACAAAAGAATATGAACAGTGATGCGGAATGACCATGATATAATGCGAAAGAACATAATAACATGCTTAAAATGTGTATGAACAAATGCTTTACGTATGGATGATATCAACTAGTCATAACATCTTTAAATACATAGTTCCTTCCTCTTTGATACCACAAGCATTACCAGTACAAACCCGGCGTCTCACTACGCCCATATTACAAAATCAATCAACCTTTGAGCCGTAGTTCATCTCAGTTTCAAACTATTTCAATTCATTAGCACCCGGGCCATTCTTTACATAGCACACCGGAGCTCCATCACTTCTCTGCCACGGTAACCACGTGTAACGTCCAACATCCATACACCGTTACATGGGTTACGACCCTATGGCCACATAACGATCACATGATATGCATGAGTGGCATGTATGACGTGAAATGGATTAAACATGCTTCTTCACAACAATGTTATACAACGAGACTTAGAATCAATAAGTGTAAATAGATCTACTTTTCCAAAACCGGCATATGACTCAATCTTTGCTCATATAATGTTCAAGTCTCACATATTCACATGGTTCGTGATCACAACTATTTATCGAGCATAAACAAAGTGTATCAAGTATGCATAATCATAGCCCCAAATCCAGTATATGACTCGTTCATGGACGATGAACATAATAATAAAGCAAATAGGCATTCTTAAATGAACAACTAGCCAAAACAATGATTCTAGTTTAGGCTATCTAGCATTTCGGCTTTTTAACCCAATGCCAGAATCGATATCTCTTCTCGTTACTTCACTTTCTTCCAAACTTTACCACCCATACCACAATTCGTTATTATTCACAACCACAAACTCTACTCCCGACATAGTTCGAAGAGAAACGGGAATGCCACACCAATCACCCTTCCGATTCTTTTTGTTCTCACCTTCAAAGTTGGCTCCATTTGTATTCGCTCGCCTTTGGCCTACAACAAGGTAATCCATATATGTTTAGGCAAATATAAACATTACAAATCAGCCATAACAACCACAAATAACCCCAAATCCGGTTAGTGATACAAGTTCCAAAACTAGTTGATTCGGGATGTAATTTTCTATCAAACAAAGAGTACTTAAGAAAGATTCATTAGATTGATGCTCTAAGGTGGTTTCCTTGTTTAAATATATATATATATATATATATATATATATATATATATATATATATATATATATATATATATATATATATTTAAACACCAAATACTCCAGAATTGATAATCTTTCACTAAAAGTCAAGAAACACCCAAAATAAGAAAACTAGTCCAACAAAAGTGCAATTTTTGGTCAAAAATGGAAATTTACCGAAAATTCACTAAATCGATCTTCCAAAGTGTTTTCCATACATCTAATAATCACATAATTACTCTTAAATTCCAGAATTAAGAAACTCAAAGTGATGGTCAAGAAATCCCAAAAATCAAAGAACACCAAAAGCTTCAAAAACCTCCATTAATGGAGTTTTGTAAAAAGCTTCAATCCACTCATGTCTTTTACCTTTTAAAGAAGCTTAAGAGGTGAAACTTAAGGTTCATAAACATCAATTAAACCACCATTTCAAGAATTTAACAATAAAAAAGAACCTTCATATAAACATCCTTGAAGAAATTCCAATCAAAACTATGGAAAGCTTGCCAAGAATGAAAATCTAGGTTAGTCAATACCTTGAGTTTTTGATCAAATCTTCTTCCAAGACTTGTTTAGACTTTCCTTGGAGTATGATTCTTACACACAAAAACCCTTCAATTTGATCCAAGAGAAAAGAGAGTGAAAATGGTTGAAGAAAAATTTGAGAGAGAAAGGGGGGGGTTGGTGAAGAAAAGGATGGAATTGTATTTTTTTTTGGTTTTTTGTTTTTCTTTTCTTGTTTTTCCCTCTTTATACTTTTAATTTTCCAAATTTAAAAAAAAAAACTAAATGCAAATTAATTACAAGTCCCTCCACCCCTTCAATTTAACACCAAACCCTTCCACCTCCTAAATTTCATTTCATACCCTTCCTCCTCTTTTCTTTGCTAACTAGCCCTCAAACAAAATTAACCATGATTAATTACAATTTTTTTTAAAAAGAACTATTTATGGTTAATTAATAATTAACCAAAATGCACTTAGCAAAAGTTAGCAAACAATTTTCCTTAGTTAAAAATACTAAATAAACAAATCAATATAAGAAAAATTCTAAATTCCCGAAATCAAACCTCGGGTCCTTACAGTCTCCCCACCTTATAATTTTGCATCCTCACAAAATCAAGCCTCGGAGAACAGGAACGAATAACGCTCCCTCATCTTGTCTTCGAGTTCCCACATAGCCTCTTCCGTTAATTGATTCCGCCACAAAACTTTAACAGGTTTAATCGTCTTATTTCTCAGTACCTTTTGTTCACTTGCCAAAATCTCCACAGGGGTTTCCTCGTATGTTAAATTGTCATCAAACACTATAAGTTGGAAATCAATGACATGAGACGGGTCAGCTACATATTTGTGAAGCATAGACACATGAAATACATTATGGACCGCAGAAAGGGCAGGCGGTAAAGCTAACTGATAAGCTAACTTCCCAACTCGGTCCAAATCTCAAATGGTCCGATAAACCGCGGGCTAAGCTTGCCTCTCTTCCCAAAGCGCATTACACCCTTCATAGGTGCAACTTTGAGGAATACATGATCCCCCACCGCAAACTCCAGCGCACTACGTTGAACATCAGCATAACTCTTTTGCTTGCCGGCTTTGAGCGACTCGCATTCGCCCACGAATCAGGCTAATCTTTTCACAAGTTGTTTGCACCAGTTCGGGTCCTAACAATTTACGTTCACCCACTTCATCCCAGTGAACAGGTGATCGACACTTCATTCCATACAATACCTCAAATGGAGCCATCTCAATCGAAGACTGGTAGCTGTTATTATACGCAAATTCCACAAGATACAAATGAGTATCTCAGCTACCCCCGAAATCCATAATATAAGCCCTCAACATATCTTCCAGAATATGATTAACCCGCTTGGTTTGACCATCGGTCTGAGGATGAAAAGCCGTGCTGAACTCGAGTCGGGTTCCCATAGCCTCATGTAATGTCTACCAAAACTTGGAAACAAAACGTGTATCCCGATCAGACACAATCCTGACAGGCACACCATGGAGACGTCCAATCTCCCTCAAATATAACTGAGCCCATGCCTCTATCGAATATGTAATCTTCCCTGAAATAAAATGGGTGGTCTTGGTCAGTCGATCTACTATCACCCAAATTGTATCATAACCCTTGCGTGTCCTTGGCAACCCCGTAATGAAATCCATTGATATATCTTCCCATTTCCACTCCGGAACACTCAATGGCTGAAGCAACCCTAGTGGGCATCGCTTAAGAGCTTTGACTTGCTGATAGACAAGACATCTGCTAAAACATACTCCCTCGCTTTCTGAGCCTTCGCATATTTTATCTGAACATCGTGGTCAGCCCTCATTATTTTCTTTATCTCGATTAGTTTTAGAAATTTTCCACGAATAAAGAGATGGAACTCCTTAATAAACTCAATTGCCTGCGGGTGGTCATTGGCAACATAGTCAATCGGGCACACATGAATGTTATTGAATGTATGGACCTTAAAGGCTTTGGAATTATGATACCTACAACAGTGAACATGCCAATCACAACCATCTTTGTGGCATGCAATATACACCCTCGAGTTGTTCGATCTTACAACTTTAAAATGAAAGTTGTTTTTGATGGCCAATATCTTGAATACTTATTTCAGAATCTTCTTCGATGCATATACATCGTTTATGAAAATATCAAAACTACTACGATAGTCACGTAGATGAAGTTGATCAATATAACGAATGCCATCAAAAATATAAACACCGTAAGAATATGGTGACCGAACACGCGGCGATGTAGCATGCTCATCTAACACTTCCCCGGTTACCTTCTGCACTTACTCACACATACCTTGTTCTCTTGCGGGTATGTTGTGATTACAATGTATATTACGGCTATCTGGTATGTCTGTTTTTGAACGACTAGTAGTTGTGGTTTGGCAGGGGGTTTCAAGGGCATGTATATCGATTACCTTCTGCGCCTCCTCACACATACCTTGGTCTCCCGCGGGTATGTCGTGATTATAATGTATATTACGACTATTTGGTATGTCTGTTTTCGAATGACCAACAGTTGTGGTTTGAGGGCATGTATATCATCTGCATCGTCTTTTAAACATTCAAACGGTGGGGTCTCAGGTACGGATTGTATGTCGAAAGCATCTTGTATATTGTGTAAACCCGATGACTGCACTTTTCGAACGTGGCCTTGGGAACCCATATCATCTTCCACTTCTGGGCTATCAAAACGACTATCATTGCTGCGAGCATCAACCACACGATATCTACTTGGTCAACCACTAATGAACATTTTACACAGGACATTCAGAAAGTTGTACATAAAGGTTCAGTCTTCATCATAAATAAGAGGGATGTCTTTTGTAACCTCAGCTTCACCTACTAGCTTAATGTACATCTGGAAATTGTAGGGGATGTCCAATATCTCCTTTATCATAGCCTTAAAATTATGTATTTCTTGCGTCATATTTACAGAGATGGTTAAAGTTGTGAAAGATACATACTTCTCACTATCCCATCTGTGACGACCCGACTTGATCAAACGAAGCCGACCGCGGTTACGCAAGCGGAAGTAAGTAGTTTAAGCCCAAAATAACTCTTTTATAAAAGATTGAAAATTTTGGCATGAAGTATTTGTAAAGTGCATACCTCAAATACAATACAAAATAAACCTGTTATCAGAGTTCATCGGCTCGTTGGCCGGTTCAGAGTTTTCATAAAAACATGCTAAAAAGAAAGTTCGGTGCACCGGTTTTAAAATATCATGCAAACATAATATACATAAAGTTTATTCCAAAATAAAGCAAACTTAAGCTAAACTTGACATCTAAACTTCCAAAACAAAGGCTCGCGTGCCGGAGATCCAATCCAAAAGCTCCACCTCGTCATAGTCAACGCGCACCACCTGCCGCTCCACGCCCTCGTCCCCGAGCGTTACCTGAAAGGTGATATAGAGCACCTTTGAGCATGACACTCAGTGAAAACAAGAAGAATTTGAATAGTGAAGCGAGATGACGTGTTACAAAGCAAAGATACATAATGACATGCTCAAGTATGAATGAAGTACACATGCTTTAAGTTCGGGTAATAGCCACTGGTCATATCATTCTAACCATCACTTCCTTTCTCTTTGATACCACAAACATTGCCAATACAATCCTGGCGTCTCACTACGCCATAATTCAATTCAATCCTTTCTTGAGCCGTAGCTCATATTGGTTTTTAAACCATCTCCATTTACTAGCACCTGGGCCATTCTCACATAGCGCACCGGAGCTCCATCACCTTTTCGCCACGGTAACCACGTGTAACGTCTAACACCCATACACCGTTACACGGGTTACAACCCCATGGCCACATAATGATCACATGATATGCATGAATGGCATGTATGAATTGATATGGATTAAACATGCTTCTCACAGTAATGTTATAATACGAGACTTAGGATCAACAAGGCCAAATAGCTCTACTTTTCACAATCGGCATATGACATCAATCTTTATTTATGCAATGTTCAAGTCTCACATGTTCACATGGTTCATAATCACAGCTAGTTCCCGAGCATAATCAAGAAAAGTATCACATATGCATAAACATAGTCCCAAATCCAGCATATAACTCGTTCATGGACTATGAACATAATAACAAAGCAATTTAGGCATGCTTCAATGATCAACTAGTAAAAGAAAAATTATGATTTTGGTTTAGGCTATCAAGCATTTCGTCTCCTAAACCCAATGTCGGAACCATTATCTTTTCCCATGAATTCACTTGCTTCCAACTCCACCACCCACATCCCAATTCATGTGTCTCATAATCCACAAGTTCCATTTACGAATTAGTTCCAAAAGGAACGGAGACGCCACTCTAATTACCCTTCCGATTCTTTTTGTTCTCACCTTCAAACTGGTTTCCACGTATCTCCACTCGTCTTTGGCCTACAACAAGTTAATCCATAAATGTTTAGGCTATTATTAACATTAAAAAACATCCCTAACAACCACAAACAGCCCCGAACCCGGTTAGTGACACAAACACCAAAACTAGTTGATTCGGGATGCAATTTTCGGCCAAACAAAGTGTACGTATGAAATATTCATTAGATTGATGCTCTAATGTGGTTCCCTTGTTAAATAGATATAGTTAAACACCCAAATGCTCCAGAAATGGTAATCTTTCAATAAAAGTCAAGGAATGCTCAAAGACAAGAAAACTAGTTCAACAAAAGTGCAATTTTTTGTCAACTTGGGAATTTACCCAAAAATCCATTACTTTGATCTTCTAATGTTTTTTCCATGTATAAAATATTCATATAAACACCCAAACCTTCCAGAATTAACAACCTTGAAGATGCAACAAAGAAACACCCAAAACTAGCTAAGTATAAAAAAACTAGTTTTAGGACAAATTTGTCAATTTCTAAAAAATCACCCTCTTACCTTCCCAAGTTGTTTTTCATGTTACATATATCCATATAAACACACATACTTTCCAGAATTCATAATCTCAAAGTAAAACCATGGAAAACCTTACTTAAAGAAGATAGAAATTTCAAAACATTGCCATTTTAAGGTGTATTTCAACATGAATCTATCCATGGCCTTTGGTTCTTCCTAACTTTGATAACCATGCATCTTACAATCATATATCAACTTAGGTTCCAGAATTGAGAAGTTCAAAGTGTTGGTCAAAGAATTTCCAAAAGTCAAAAGTCACCAATAAAGCTTCAAAACCTCCATTAATGGAGTTTTGTAAAAGCTTGAATCCTCCCATGTCTCTGATTCTCTAAAGAACACTTAGGAGGTGATACTTGGGATTCAATATGTCATTTAAAACATCATTTTCAGAATTTAAAACAAGCTAGAACCCTCATGCAAACACCCTCAAGAACACCCAAACATTACCATGGAAACTAACCAAAATGGAATTCTAGGTTAGTTAATACCTTGAGTTCTTGATCAATTCCACTTCTAATTCTTGCTTGAATCCTCCTAGGTTGATGATTCCTCCACAATCCAACAAAAACCCAAAGAGAAAGACAAGGATTCTTGGAATTGGATGAGAATTGAGAAGAGAAAAAGTTGGGAGAGAGAGGGGGAGGGGGTCATGGCTAGGAGATGAGGAAAATGAAGGGATTTTCCAATTTTTTTGTCATTTTTTTCCCTATTTTCCTTTTACACTCATGTTTTCTTAATTAATTAAAACAACTAAATTCAAATTAAATCCAAGTCCCTCCACCTCTTCCATTTAGCACCAAGCCCTTCCACCTCCTACATTTATTCCATACCCCTCCATCTCTTTCTTTTGCTAACTAGTCCTTACCCAAAAACTAACTATGGTTAATTTTATCTTTCAAATCAACTTCCACCCATAGTTAATCTAACCATGGTTAAATATTAATTAACCAAAAGTACTTATAAAAATCAATTTAAAACAAGCCAAAATAAGGAAAATTCTTAAATATACAATAAATAGGTTCTGGGTCCTTACACATCTACCATTATGCTTGATCAACAACGACGCTTCCTCCATTTTCCCCTTGAAAACTATTAGACGATAAAATGGACGTTTTGATATGAAGATGAAATATAGAAACAGAAGGAATAGAGTGAAGAGAAACAAAGGAAGAAAATAGAGAAAATCTGAAAATTGTACAGACATCTTCTCATATGGCTTATATATCAATATAAAAAGACGAAACTTCTATTGCACACTTCATCCAAATCGGAGACCTTGGACCTCTTATTTTGGAGGGAAATTTTTGAAAAATCTGATAAGAAAGGCATAGATGGAGGCGGAAGAGAAGATCCGAATATTACAATTACCAAGATTTTCTCATCATTTTCTTCCGTACGATTACTGATGTGTGCAGTACACTAGATGAAAAAGTTCCTCAATCTAGCAACCCTACTAAAAGGGTGTCTTCGGTATATATTGTACATACTACCCATGGAGTGGCTGTTTTTATGATAAAATGAAAATGTGGCTATTTGGGCAATTACATGGAAAAAAATGTGCTATTTTTATTTTTATTTTTAATCTTTTTATCTATTTTACTCCTTATTTTTTTAAAAATAGATTTATATAATTTTGGACCTCCTTAAAAAACATTCTGGAGTCCCGTTGCCCACAGGGAGTCAATAGTAATAAAAGGACAACTATCAAACATTAGGCATATGGCACAAGCCATGTTTTATGTTGTTTTTTTTTTCTTTTTCTTTTATGGTTGGATTTTTGCTTACCACTATTTTTTTTTTCCTTCTAATTTGTTTCCCCGGCATCCATGTGAGGTCTGAGAGGGAGGAGGTAAGTTTTGTCCTATCAGTAGGGACCATTTAATATAGAATTGAAAAATATTTGGTATTCTAATTTATTTAAATATTTATGGGAAAACTACACGGTTGATCCCTGAATTTTGACTTAATATATGCTTAAGAAATTAAAAGTGTAATTTTCCCTAATTTTAATAAAATGTTGGGAAATTTTGTGTGGAAAATTTTATTTTATTTTTAGTATTTAATTAATGAGGTAGTTACTGAAATAACATATTTTTACATACTAATTATTGAAATGTCAAAACTTTTTAAAAAGTACTCAAATAGCATAATTATAGTTCAATAATTTATTAAACTTCTGTTCAAAAAAACAAATTTTTTATTATTAAACTAAAAAAAGTAAAAAAAAGGAATAAATTCTTTGAAAATAATAATGAAAACAACCAAATAATTCAATAGAATATTGAACTTGAACTTAAAAGGAAAAAAACAAACAAATTCATTGAAAATATCCATGAAAAATTACAAAGTATTAGTTAAATAATTTATTGAATTATAGTTCAATAAGTTATTGAATTATAATTATGCTATTTGAGTAATTTTTAAAAAGTTATGATAGTTTAGTAATTAGAATGCAAATTTATGCTATTTGAGACAAATTCTATTAATTTATCAACAATTATTTTATTTTTAAGGGTAAAATATCATTTTAGTCCTTGAACTTTAACTCCGGTTTCACATCTCTAAACTTTCAAAAGTTACATTTTTCGTCCATAAACTTTACAATTCATTCTGTTTTAGATCTTTCGTCTGTGTTTTTCCATATAAGACACTAATGGAGGGCTTATGTGGCATGTAATTGATGATGTGACATTATAGAAATATGCAGTGAGGTTAAATGTCATGGAAAAAAGAATATACAATGAATAGTAATACACAAAAAGAATATACAAAGAGATTAATCTATCTTTTTCCTCTTATTTGTAGTCTTAAACTTTATTTTATATTCGTTTTTTCATGTAATTTAACCTCATTGTATATTTATATAATGTCACATCGTCAATTACATGTCACATAAGCCCTCCGGTAGTGTCTCATATGGAAAAACATAGACGAAAGGATTTAAATGAAACGATCATAAAGTTCAGGGACAAAATATCACTTTTGAAAGTTCAGAGACAAAAATAAAACCCAAGTGAAAGTTCAGGAGCTAAAATAGTATTTTACCAAGTGTTTTTGCTTAGTCCCTTGTTTATGCAATGTTTTTTTTTTCTCTAGCTCATTTTTTCTTAAATATATTTTAATTCTTATTTCAAACGTATATAAATGATATTTTAGTGATAATTTTTTGTCCAAATCTATTATCAATTCAAATAACATTTGATTTAAAGTTCCTTGTTATAAAATTCCTTAAATTGTAAATCTTGCGGTTTCATTTAAGGGCTATTAATAAGAATGGTTAGTTTTTTTTAGAACAAAACAAAACAAAGGAAAAAAAACAATCAGACAACAATGGCGTTCATTTCCCTTTCGACAAGCAAAGACAGCCAAACGGGGAAATCTTCAAACCAGATGCGATTTTCCATATTGGATCTTGATGAACGGCTAGACGATGAGTAGCTTCATTCGCCTTCTTTCGAGTAAAGATAAATCCTAGCATTGAACCATCTTGTGCCATGGCAAGGATATCATTGATGATATTCTGAATTTCAGAGAGATTATCATCCTTCAAATGAAGCAAATTTCAGATGCTAAGAGAATCCACTTCAGCCCAGATTTGGGTGATTCCCATTTCAATAGCCGTGGAAATACCCCCGCGAAGAGCTAGTGCCTCACCAGTCTCTACACCCATGACAGAATTGAACGATTTGCTAAGCGAAAATAGCACCTCTCCTGCGATTTGCTAAGCGAAAATAGCACCTCACCGGTAGAGTTAATATATTAAGAAAAGACTAAAAATAACATCGATTTAATTTTCCATAAATCTTGTAATATTTAAGGAAAAATATGAAATCCCATAAATCATGCAAGATTTAAGGAAAATTTAAAACTAAAAATAAAAATAATTGCTATCTAACAAATCTTTTTTTTTTCACTATATCAGTTTTGAAGTATTTTTTCTTCTTCTAGTATCCATTTATTCTTCAATCTTTCTCGAACCGCCATTAAAGCTTCTTCAAGATTCAGAAATTGAAACGCAAATATTACAATTTGTTTAACATGTTTATATTCTATAAACCAAAATAATCAATAATTATTTATACAAAAAAACTGTAAAAAGAAGATAATTGTAATTTTAACAGGTTTATATTAAATAAATTTTAAAAAATCCATAAATAAAGGAAGATAAAATAAGATCTTTGTGAGTTTAACAAGTTTATATTATATAAATCAATATATCTGGATTAGATTAATAGAAGTCCTGATCAATTTGACATATTTATATTTTATAAACAGAACAGAACCATACTAAATAAAGAAAACAAATAGGTTGCATAGTTTAGCTTATTTATATTTTATAAACAGAACATAATGATATTTATGGTTGCATATTTTAGTCAAACTGATTGGATCAACACGTCAGCTCCATGTGTTTTACAACAAGGTGCAGACGGAGAGCGTATCGCCTAAAATCATGAGTTTGTAAAGAAAATGACACTTGTGTGGTGTCAGCCACTTGCACTCAGACGATTAAGTCAGTAAAAATTTTGGCAAAGTTTTAGTATGGTCGAAGAGCGTACCTCAATCGTTTAGAGTAGCTCAATTTATAGATGGTGATAGATTGGTTTTCCGCCATTCATTTGGTCCTTTTTGCAGCCTATCACAACTTGGCCTGCCATATGTCGAGTCAAGTGTCACGCATCAGGTCACCTAACATCATCAACCTACCCTGCGAGTGCCTCAACCTATTTGCCAGCTAAATAGTAGTGATGGAGTTTAGTGTATCCTATATGCTTCATGAAGCTCTGATAAGTCCTTAGAAAGGGAGTGTTCACATAGCTAAACTTGGACAATCTAGGTTAAAAGACCAAGTAATTAAGTAAAATGGTAAGATCATTGTATATATTCAAAGTACTTTTGTGGTTGCTAGGTCTTTTGAGGTTTGATCTTATTTTAGCTCTTTTGTGTGATTCTCCTATATTAATTAAGCGGTTGCTCCCAAATTCCTAATGTTGGCCATTGTGAGCTCAAGTCTCTAGTTAGTGCTCTTGGCAGTTTTCTGTTGTTCAGGCAAAACATTGAGAAAAGCATGTGAAGGTGATGCTAAAGCAAGCCAATCGAAAGAAGAGAAGATATTTACTTCTACTACCAGCTATTTTGATGGGACAAGCTGCTGTCACTTCACGCTACAGTCCCCTAGCCGTGCATGCATCCCGATAGACTTCACCAACTACTATTTTGGCAGGAAAAGATGAAAAGCGAAAAACGAAAGCAAGAGTTGGCCGATATAAAAAGAAGGCGAGAACATTAGGTCAAAGGAGAGCAAAGTCGGAGAATGAGAAGAACAGAGCAAGGAAGTGGTTGAAGTTTAGAGTTTTTTGTTGTTTGTTTTTCCTTGATAGTTATTTAGTGAAAATTGTATTTAATATCTCTGTTATGAATTCCTTTCAGCAATACTATTTTACCTTCATGATGTTGTTAGTCATGTTAGGCTAAACCTCCTTGTGGTGTTATGCTAAGTGGGATATGAATAGGTGAAAGTTGATAGTTTAAGACTCATGTATTTATTGAGATTGTGACGTAGAGTTCTTCATGATCATTTTCTTCTTTAAAGCTTTATGAAAATAGAGCTATAAGAGTTTATGCAAGCATTGAAAAGTCCATTGCATGACAACCTAGAGTAAGGATTCCCTTGTTCATCCTATCCTTAACTTTAGAAATAAACGGAGGGTTAGGGAGAATAGATGATAATAATTAGGAATTAAAGGGAAGTAGTAATCACCTAAAGTTTTAGAGATAGAATCAAGGGTTGGTGAGCTGCTTTAGAGCTTGTTTGAGAGAACTTGATCTTGCCTTTTTATTCTTACTATATTGTTGTCTCATGAACTCAGTTTGTACTAAAGGTCTCATAACAAGCATATTACTTGATGATTAACACCTATTCTAATCCCCAGCACATCATCACAATCTCACTCTCCTAATCTACACCAAGTGTCTGATCCATTTATTTTGTGCATTATAACGATTAACTTTGATATTTATATATCTTGCCTTGTTAATTACATTCACCCTTAACTTCTGATTTTGCTTTAAACCAACCATCCTTGTGGGACACGACACTCACTTACCACTACTATTACTTGTTGACCATGTGCAATTGTATGTCACCATTCACCACCTAGTTTGATCACCGTTTTCACCAACAAGCTCAAAGTCACATGCTGAGTAGGCTCTGAAAGGCTAGACTTAGGTGGCCTCAACGTGCTTGGCTCAAATAGGTGGTCTCAGCGGGCTCAAATAGGTTGAAGGTTATGAGGCTCGGGTAGTCATATTTTTTAGTTTGTAATTGATATCTTGGTTTATTCATATCTAATGGTATGAAAATTATTTTGGGAGCTTCATCTACCTTGCTAGGACATTTAAGGGAGTTTAGTTTAGTTAAAAGGGTAAAACAGTAATTTTTTCCAAGTTGTCAAGTAATTGAGTTATTTAAGTAGGTGAATTAAGGATTTTAAGGATTCTTACACATGAAGCAAAAGGGGAAAGGCATCAGAAAGTCTTTTTTTCTGTCATTTCTTCTTCGATGCAGTTAGGATTCGTTTCTATACTCGAGCAAAACGAATATCTAGGTTAATTGAAGTTTAATCATGCATCAAACGACAACATATCAAGAGGATTTGGTAAGTTTTGGTCTAGATTTATTCCAAAAGTTTGATGGTATTTGATGTTATTTGACGTGTTCTTCATCGTAGCTTACGTTTCATTAGAAATCTTTAAAAATCATGGAACATGGAAATGCTTTGGTAAAAAATCAGAGGTTTATCAATTGGATTTGAAAATTTTCCATGGATGAGTAAGCAAGCACCTCTATTGATGAACAAGCAAGCACCTCAAATGAACTAGTTTTGAAACCGTGAATGTTTTCTGATTCTTTTCTTTTCTAAATTCGTTAAAACTTCGTTTTGAACCTAAATGAATTGGAAAAGTCACAAAACTCATCGTTATTGTTGGTTTTCTTTCTAATTTTGAAAACCCCTTGTCTTTTTAATTTTGGGGGTGACCTCATATTTTTGGGGTGTTTCCTGGCTCGAGATGACTTTTACTTAGTCCGTTGTTAGTTGTTGAGTATGTTATATGTTTTTATTTGTCGGTGGTATTTTTGCACAAGACTTGTTATTGGTGGAAACGATGGTCAAACTAAGTGGTGTGTGATGGATGACATACAAGTGCACATGGTCAACAAGTAATAGTAGTGGTGAGTGAGTGTCGTGTCCCACGAGGATGGTTGTTTCAAACTGAAATTAGAAATTAAGAAGATTGTTACTACAATGATATGAATGAGTGATAAAACTAGAAGAAATTATGCACAAGTTAAATGGATCAACACGAAGTGTAGATCGAAGGATGAAGGTGTGATGATGTGTTAGAGATCTGGACATATTGTATCAACAAGTGATAAACTTGCTATTAGACTTCACATATGGATGGAGTCGTGAGACAATCAATACATATGAAAACAAGAGAAATGATGAGTTTTCTCAAACTACCCTAATGCATCACTTTACCCTAGATCTTATCTCTAAAACCTTAAATAAAGTATGCTTCTTTTGAATCGTCTTATATTGTTCTTTGGTCCTCTTAACCTGGGTGATTAAAATGAACAAGTAATATCCTATATGAAATTGGCATACAAATTATCTTCCAATATTTGCATACACTCTTCTGACTATATTTTCATACAGTATTAAAGAAGGATTATGAACGATAAGAATATTACATCACAATCTCCATAAATAGATGAGTCTCAAAATAATAGTTCATGTCCGTCCATGTCTACTAACACTTCATCACAAAAGGGTTTAGCCTCTCATGGTTTTCAACAACATGAAAATAAACATAGTCCTACAGCTAGAATTCATACTAAATATAAGACTGAAAATGCTAAACGCTAAACTACAAAATAACTTCGTTAACAACATTTCCTTGCTTGTTGCCTTCTTCTTTCCTTTCTGCTCTCTTCTTCACCGTCTCCCTCTTTTCATTTTTCATCCTTTTCTTTTTTATATCTCTCACTTCTTTCTCTTTGCTTAGTCGGTTTTACTTTTTCTCGCCAAAAAAGTAGTTGGTACAGTATATCGGGAAGCTCTCGTGGCTAGGGAACTGTAGCATGAACTGACTGCCGCTTGTCTCATCGAACAGCTCATCAGCGAAGATAATATCTCTTAGTCTTCTGAGTGCTTTGCTTCAGCAACATTACAATGTGTTCTTCTTCACATTTTGCCCTGAATCAGTAAAGAATTGCCAAGAGCACCCACTAGAAACTATGCTCGCAAGGGCTATATTAGAACGCTTAGAAAGTAATCAAATAATGAGAGAAAAATTGATCAAAAGGTCAAAGTGAATTAGAGGGCTCATTTCGAATTTGAAATTACAAAAGTGACTTAGATAAGTGTAGAAGCTCAACATTCTACTCAATTGCTTGGTCTTTTTACCTAAATTTATCCAAGTTTAACTATGTGAATACCCCTTTCTAAGGACTTATCACTCGTCTTTTCATTCAACTACATAAGGTGAGAATATAAAGGAAGGTTAGGTAAATCTACAAGGTAAGCAAGCTTATGTTTGACAGAAGATGGGTAGCATACTTTAAACCAAATGATAAGACTGATATTAATTCTCAATGCATTATGATATAATTTGTAATTATTTTTGTATGGATGGTTTGGATGTGAATTCGTAAGTAACGGTTATTGACAAATGTGGAATATGTTGTTTTATTTTTTAGATAGTAATTGATTCTAAATGGTTGTTTATGGTATTTTTAAAAGTATATCTTGTGTTTGTGTTAAGATTGATGCTTAATATATGTTTAGGTTTATGGTTAGGGGTGTGTATGAATGTTTGCTCATGGATTACACTGGGGGTTGTGAGAATTCATTGATATGCTCTGTTCCTTTCGTACATTCTAACCCTTCAACCAGTCAGACTTGTTCCATTCGACGGTAGGTATCTTCTAAGACAGTCAAACCAACAAGTTTTTCATCCATGTTTAAGCGAAAATGCACCGGCGTCTTGCATGCAATACGAGCATGCATATTTTCTCGATGTGCTTCATCCTTATAAAAGAAGAAGTTAGATTTATGAAACCTCAAGTACTTTTTCAAGTCTAGATACTAATGAGGATGATGCAATTTGAATCGAAATACACTACTAATAAGTATTAAAATAGCGTACCAATTAACATTGAATATGCTAGAAAGTCACTTATCGTCAAGAATATTGGGGGTCGCATCAAGAAATTTTGTTTCCTCGATATATCATACATCGAAGCACCCTCATTTCACATAGTTGTGAGCTTAGTAATAAGTGGTTGCAGGTATACATCAAGTCTTTATTTTAGACTCTTTAAACCGAGTATGATTACCGTTAAGAAAATCATCGTGTCTTTAATACACATCGACGGAGGAAAGTTATACGACGTCAACATCATCGGCCAGAGTGAGTATTATGCTCTCGATGTCTAAAACAAGTTAAATTCATCCGTGTACAATCCCAATATGACATTTTTAATATCTCTTGGGCAAAATCGGGATGACAACATTCAAATGCTTTCACGTCTCACCATTAAAAGGATGTCTCATAACTCTGGCCTCCTGAGAGTGCTTATGATGTCATCTCATGTGAGAAGCTCTCACTTCTGATGCATACAACTATTGGAGACGCGGTGTAATCGGTAAATAGAACATTTGTATATGTGGAATCAAACGATGTTTTCCTTGTTTATACCTGGGATTGAAGCAGAATTTACAATGATAAAGGCACACATCCACATCCCAAAATATCATGCATCCATTTTGACAACAATCAATCTTTTCTACAAGTAAACTGAGACCCTTAACTAGCTTCATCGTGTCGTACAAACTTTCTGGCAACATGTTGTTTGTTGGAGCACAACGATGAAAACATTGTGAACTTGAGTTGAAGCCTCTCATCGGGATGTGATACTCTACCTTTTGATATTCAGAAGTTTAGTAGCAACGGAAAGTTGACTGACATCCTAGTACAATGGTATACTCATTGTTTTAAGCATCTGGTACATTCTTCGTGCATATGGATTCATTTGCTCTTCCATGAAAGTCTGTCCTTCTTCTTCTTGATTGATTATACCGTACCCTTCATCATCATATATCATCTGGTATAGTCTTGCTGGATGGTATCAACATTCATATCAAAGTTTGAGATGTTGCCTTCATTCTGTAAAGACTTGTTCAGCGTGACATTAAACATTTTGTCTGTTTCCCCTGATAGACCCATTGATAATAATTTTAGTGGAGTAAAAAATATATAATGCTAATTTTAAAAAACAAGGGGGGCAAAATAGATAAATTATACTAAAATTTTAAAATTTCACCTAAAATATTGCTATTTTTACATAAGAAAAAATCATTTAAAAAAATTAAGGAGACATGGCCATTAAATTGAAGGTTCAAGTGAATCAAGTCTATTCTCTATGTTTTATATAATAATAATAATAATGAACCATCGGGAGACAAAACATTCAATTTATTGCTGCAGGGGCACTGTAGGGGGTAACAAAACATGGTTTGCTTTGGTTGACGATTACGAAATTCATTGATTTTATAAGGACAATTGTACAAACCACCCATGAACTATAAAGTTTGTCACAACGTAATTGCGACGCGGAGCACCAATGTCCAATTTATGGGCCTCTTCGTGAAAAGGAAAAATTTGGAGTCGCCACCAACCAAATTTAGGTGTAATTGGTCACCTAATTAATAAAAATAGTCTACGAAAACCAGATTGGGTTCGGGAGTCATTTATGCATAGGGAAGGTACTAGCACCCTACGACATCCATCTAAAAAACGGTTACCTTAATCTTATCTTATACTATCTAATTTTAAATTATTGGTCCTTAATTTAACTAATTTGTGAAGAGATTGATTTTAATTTATGAAAACAAATGTCTCATTTAAATCTTCTCTTAACATCAAGAATGACGTAAGCTCAAAGATTAATTGAGCGGAGTTATGACCGTTAATTGAACAATATCGGAATTGAGAATTCCTCACCTAGAGAAATTGAGAGTCGTTACTTCTCAAAATCTCATCATCGGGTTTGTATTTATATTTTAAAACATTTATTATTATCTTTTATTCAAAATACTCCCTTTTATTTTAAAACGACAAATCTAGTATTTATTATTTAAATAAAACTATAGTTATTTCTAGGGTTTTTGTATACTTATTGAGACTTTGATAAACACATTACTCAGCCTTCACAATTGTGAAGATTTCCACACATTTATCAAATTCGCAATAAACATATTACTCTTTCCCCAAAATATAATTTTATTAAGATAATTTTGTTATAGTAAAAAAAATAAAAGAATTTTAATGTACTAATATTACAAGCCAATTAAAAGTACCAATTGTTTCAAATCAAAGTCTAAACTTAAAAGATTCATATCTCGTTAATTAAAATGTGTTTTGACTTGATTCTTTAACCTAAATACACCTTATTGATCTATCATTGACCTATAATGTTAAAATAAATTAATTTTATAAATAAAAATCAGAATCCATGTGAAACAAATCTCAATCACGTTTTATTTTGTACAAAAATCCTGCAGCATTTGTATCAACTTTGAAAAATCATATCTTTTTAAATACTGATCCAAACGAGGTGATTTTTGTTGCAAAAGTTTCATTTATCAGTCTTGTTTCAAGAAAAAACAAATTGTAAACATATATATCAGAGAAATATTATCGAAAACGCCCAAGATAAAAAACGCTGCAGTTTTCCCGAAACAGTAATTTCTGTTAAAACCTTTAACTTCAAAAAATCATAACTTTAAAACCAGAAATCGAAATCAATTGATTCTTTTTCCTATATCTTTTTATATCAGTCTATTTTCAAATAAAATTAACCATATAGTAAAAATCAGAACCTTAAAATCACGAATTTAATGGAAACACAGAAGGCTCATATGACTAAGAAATAATCTAAAGAAGAGAAGAATTTACCTTTGGATGCATTGGTTTGGGAGAGAATGAGATGGAGAAATTTGATAGGTTTTCTCTCCCCAGAAATTTGAGATGTGATCTCTACATTTCTGTTTTTCTTCTTCTTCTTTATGTGTTTCTATTGTCTTTCTACTATCTTTCTACTGTTTCTCTACCATCCTATTTTAAGAGTGAAGGCTCTTATTTATAACCAAAATTAAAGACATTTAAAATAAATTGAGATAAACTTATGATAATAACAGATAATACTTAGAGATTATCTCAATCTAAATCAAATAATATCTCTACAAATTTATTTAGATCTATCTCAAATCCTATTTATCTTTGACCATTTAAAATTAACTACCTTATCTCTACTAAAATTTAAAAAAACAAATTTAAATAACAACTTTTAAAATAAATAAAATCGAAAAATTATTTTATATTTAAAATTAAAAGCCAATTTTATTTTTGGAATAAAAATCGTCTTTATCATTTAAATTTAAAACAAAATTAAAATCTTATTATTTTTAAAATATAAGGATCAATTTTATTTTTGAGAATAAAATTATCTTTATTTTTAAAACAATTAAATTTTATTTTTTATTTCAATTTTCTTTATTTTAAAAATAAAAAAATAATAAATTTGGCATGGACAAAATACGGTACCTACAGTTGCCCCCCTTTGTTCATCTTTTAAAGATTAAAAAAAAGTTGGACAAAGGAAATAGATATAGTATTTGGAAGGCACAAATTTATTATTATTATTATTTTTTTTTTAAATGAGTCTTTTAAGTGGATTGGAATGAATGTATCTTGCTTAACATAGGATTTGGCCTCTACCAGGGTTGAACTGCAGTATGAATTTGAGTTTGGTGAAAAAATTTAGAATGCACAAGATTGCGTTTCACGCAGGCTTTGACCTCTACCGGGACTAAACCAAAAGTAGGGTTCGATTTAACCGAAAGATAAACGAAAGCAATGGACCTGGATTGACGCAGGCTTCGACCTATACCGGGACTAAACCAAAAGTAAGGTTCGATTTAACCGAAAGATAAATGAAAGCAATGGACCTGGATTGACGCAGGCTTCGACCTATACCAGGACTAAACCAAAAGTAAGGTTCAATTTAATCGAAAGATAAATAAAAGCTATGAACCTGGATTGACGCAGGCTTCGACCTATACCGGGACTAAACCAAAAGTAAGGTTCGATTTAATCGAAAGATAAATAAAAGCGATGAACCTGGATTGACGCAGGCTTCGACCTATACCGGGACTAAACCAAAAGTAAAGTTCGATTGAACCGAAAGATAAATAAAGCGGTGGATTTGGATTGACGCGGGCTTCGACCTATACCGGGACTAAACCAAAAGTAAGGTTCGATTTAACCGAAAGATAAAAGTGATGTACCTGGATTGACGCAGGCTTCGACTTATACCGGGACTAAACCAAAAGTAAGGTTCGATTTAACCTAAAGATAAAAGTGATGTACCTAGATTGACGCAGGCTTCAACCTATACCGAGACTAAACCAAAAGTAAGGTTTGATTTAACCGAAAAATAAACAAAATCTATGGACCTGGATTGACGCAGGCTTCGACCTATACCGGGACTAAACCAAAAGTAAGGTTCGATTTAACCGAAAGACAAAAGTGATGTACATGGATTGACGCAGGCTTCGACCTATACCGGGATTAAACCAAAAGTAAGGTTCGATTTAACCGAAAAATAAATAAAATCTATGGACCTGGATTGACGCAGGCTTCGACCTATACCGGGACTAAACCAAAAGTATGGTTCGATTTAACCGAAAAAAAGTAAAGATTAATTTTTATGAGAAATGAGATTTTTGAAATTTTCAACTCAAGATCAATGAGTTGCTGAAGTATCATGGTGAAAATAATGTGTATGATTATGAAATGATATTTTTTTTACTTTCAATAATGTTGAAAAAGGTTGAATGTGATAAAGATGGATCTGCATGCATTGCGAGATTTTTTTTGGATTAATCATTAAATGATATTTAAGAGAATGAGATATGGATGCATGATGTATAGAGAAAAATGTCATGTGATGCATGATGCATGCTTGATGAACAATTTTTTTTCAAATTTCACAAGATATGAACACAATGAGATATGAGTGCATGGTTCATCTTTTTAAAATCAATCATGTTGAGAAAAAAATATAATGTGATGCACGATGACATTTTTTAATTTAAAGGATTTGAAGACAAAGAAATGAATTGAACAAATTTTTTCTTCAAATGATTTGTACACAATGAGATATGAATGTATGATGTATTTTTTTTAAAATGATACTGAGAAAAATGTAGTGTGATGCATGATGCATGGTGGATGATTTTTTTTTAAAAGAAGCTTCAAAAGATTTTGAAGACGATGATATTGATGATTTTGCATGATATCCTTAAGTTTTATTATGCAAATGAAAAACAAGATGACGTAAGCAATGATGCAATCAACTATGGGATGCGCAAAATTTCAGATAATTTGAATGTCTTTTTTATCACGTCATGTCAAGCAATAAGAATCTTATTAACAAGTGCAAAACCATTTACAAAATTACCATACATGATTTTGCCCCAGTGTTGCAAAATGCATATCAATTTGGCTTTAGATCCAAATATCATTAAAATTATGCTCTTAAAGAACTAGGCTAATCATGTTCGTAATAATGAAAAATGATCATGCATAATAAAATATCTGATACACCATTAACAAGTGCCAAAACATTCACAAATTGTCATATAAGATTTTACCACAATGTTGCAAGATGCATATCAGTTTAACTTATGCGAATATCATTCAAATCATGATTTTATAGAATCAGACTAATCATGCTCGTAATAGTGAAAAGTGAATGTGCAGAATGTAATATCTGACAGACCATATGGCGATGCATGCACATGTGATGAATAAAAACTCACGTTCTTTAAAACTGCAATATTTTTCATAATCATAAAAGATAATTCATGCTCTTGAATAAGAAGTCCATGAGTTGACCTTTCTTTTAGATTATGCATGTGTCATGTAACTTATGCTTGTCATGCAAATGATCCATTATTGAGAAATGAAGAAGATGCATGTGTAATTTTCATGGATTTTTTTGGAAATGATATGACAAATGACCTTGAAGTCTGCTTGAGATGCATTTATCGCAATCTTTTTTTAAATGATATGAAAAATGATGACCAATGTGGTTTTATGCATGAGATGCATGTCTGGCGAAATTGACAAACAAAGTGATATATATGCATGAAATGCAATTTTTTTAAATATCATGTTAATAACCTATGATATCTATCTCATTATTGAGAAAATGCAGTGGATACATGATATGATGTTATGTTTCTTTATCTTACAAATGAGGTAAACCTATAACTTGTGATTTGCCTTATCAGTGAGAAATGCATGAGATGCATGAATGATTTTTTTTCTACAAATGACCTGAGAAATGATCTATGGATCTGTCTCATTATTGAGAAAATGTATGTATATATTTTTCTTCTTGCAAATGGCATGAAAACTTACCTATAAGAAAATGCATGCACATGAGATGCACATATGCCCCTTTTTTTAAAAAAAAATGAGATGATGAGTGGCCTATTCAAAATGCCCTGTTATGAAGAAATGCATGAGATGCATATATGATTTTTTTTTACATATGAGATGATGAATGACATATGAGAAATGTCTTATTATAAAGAAATGCATGAGATGAATACACAATTTGAGATGATGATGATGGAATGATCTCCCTCGAAATGGACATGAATATGAATTTATTATGATGTCAAAGATGTGATATATGTAGAAACACATAATCATGTATGAGAGAAAATGTCCATGACTAAATAATGTGCAAGAAATCTCACTATATGCATGTGAATTATCTTTGCATGATTTTTCAACTACAATCTATTGTCAATGAGACACTTAACATTGATTACAAGTTGGAAACAATGCAACATCACTAAAATGTATGATTGAAAATGCATGAGATCTATATATGCATGTGCTTGATGTTTCTTTTATTTGTCAATTTCAATTTCTCACAGTTAAGCGACTCATTTATCTACCTCTGTTTTTTTTTTTTTTTAAATTTGGATCAAGATCATGAGTAAATAAAGATTAACCAATGAAGTAAAGAAAATGTCCTTTTTTTTTGCAAGAGTTTCCATCTAGGAGAAATTATGAGTATTTGACATTCAAGAAGAAGATCTCACTATAAGCTTGACAAAACACTTGGATGGGCTTTTGAGAGTTTTTTCAAGACTCCAGGATTGGCCTTTGGGAATATCTGACAAAGCAATTGGATTGATTTTTTCATAAATTTGAGTAAGGCATTTAGAATGACATTTTAAACAAGACACTTGGATTGACATTCTAAGGGATTTGGACTGCCCTTGTAAATGTTTGAAAAGGTACCTAGATTGACTTTTGAGAGGTTTGGTACACCACTTGGGAATCCTTGGTAAGGTATCTAGACTAGCCTATCGAAAAAGTTTGGTAAGGTATTTGAATTGCTTTTGAAAGTAGCAATACATTGGACTGACCTTCAAGGATTCTTTGGTATGTCATTTGGCTTGAAAGATTAAGGATTCTTTGGTAAGATACTTATGTGCTGGCTTAGATAATTATCAAGAATAAGTCATAATTTTTTTTAGAGGAAAAAAAACTTGAATATTTTATTGACCTAATCTTTGAAAGACCATATCTAAAAATAATAATTAACTTGGTAAAAGTATCCAAAATCATGAACTTTTAGAAATATGTATTTCAGTGTATGAAAAATGTTAATTCAATCAAGGTTGCCCCAGTGTTGAATCCCAAAAAAACATGTTGATCATTACATTTCAAGAGTAGGATACGACAAACTCTAACCTTCATCTTTTTGCTTTGCCCAAGTTTTTTCAACAATTCTCGGTTACGATGATAATTCTTGCTTCCTATTTGTTAGTCCAATATTTGAAATAAACAACCCAAGCCTCATCATAAAAATTTTAAGGTTTAAGAAAAATACAAAATATCGCGCAATGTTAACCAATTTAACTATAAAACAGGTTTCATCGTATTTAAGGTTCTCTACAGTGTGTGTGTGAGCAGTTCTTATTTTGTTATTTTTCAAATCAAATATGTTTATGAAGGTGGAAATTCACTTAGCCTCTAATAACTCTTGAATTTGCTATTAAATTATCCTCCACTCGAGCTAAGCAATAATACACTAGGATCATGAGGATTTAAGAGAAATATCACTCATTTTTTTCTTTTTCCATTCTTTTTTACGGTAGCTTTCACACATCCATTGTAGGGGCACCATACCCATGGTAGTTCGTCCCTTGACTATTTTATGATAGGCAAGCTCAGATTACTCAAAAGTGGCCCTAACTGATCACAATGAATGTAGCTCTTTCTGTCTCAATTCTCTTTTTTTTTACACATCCATTACCGAGACCTTTACCCGAAAGAGGTCTTAGCAGATCGTAATGGAGGCAATGCTTTCTGGCTCACCTTTTTTTTCATTTTTTCTTTACTCAGAACTCCACCCGATCTCCCTCAAATAAAAAGAGTAAATTGATAATTTTCATTTTAGAGCATACCTAAGTCATCTCCTAAGTGGAACATTACCCAACTCTTGTTTTAGACAACTTTTTAGAAAATCGAAGAGTCTTTCAAGACTAAATGGACCCCACACTCATATAAACGGTTCTAAAACTCTGAATAACAACACAAGTTGGACTGTGTGCACAAGTAAGGTGTAAAAGAAGTATAAACAAGATGAAACAAGTTTTAAGCCAAATTAGAGAACACACAAAATATTTCATAATTTTCAAAAACTTGAAATTTCTAATGGTTCTATCACTGGTCGATAAGAATCATTATTTCATTGGAACTAGATTCTCTTAAACTTTGAGAAAGTCAAAATATTATAGAGTTAATCATCCTTTTCTTTCTCTTTTATTATGAAATTAAAGCTCAGAAAACTTAGACACAATTCAAGATTAAACTCCAAATATTACTCTCAAAGTTCTCTAAAATAGCACATGAGTTCAAGGTTTGGCTGATGAAATTGACTTTGACACTCAGATTTCTTGATGAGGGATAATCATGTCATTGGTTAAATCAAAGGTCTCCTTCTGAATCGTTTTTAATCGAGAATTTTCCTTGATGAAGCTTGCATTTTCCTTCTTTTTTGGCGCATTTTTATTTATTCATGATTCACCTTATTTACTCTTGATTTTGATCCATTTTTTAAGATTGCATGAATGCCAGATAAATTAGTAAAAAAATTCATGATGTCAACAATGCACGATAAACTCACCTAAAATTTGGTGCTTCATCCAATCTCTATACCTATTCGATCACCTAAATGATTGATAATGATGAAATACACGAAAATTCTAGTGAATGCATATGCAAATGACAGACTTTACATTATTTTTTTAAACATGATATGCTCACCTAAACTTTTGTGCTTGACTCAAAATTTAACTATTTAACTATTGAAATGATTTTTTACGATAGTAAAATAATTAAATGAAATGCATGAAAAATATTTGTAGATGCACATGCACATGTGAAGATTATTTTGTGGATTGTTTAATTTAAAATGCATGATATGCTTACCTACCTAAACTTTACATATGTGACTATCTAAATGACTTCACATGAATGATGCATGAAAAATGCTAATGCAAATACTATATTTTACATGGTTTTACATGGTGACTCTTTAAAAGTTAACCTCATAAAACTTTTTTCATGCAAATTTGAACTAAAGCTCTTGTGAATGATGAAGTAATACTAGCATGTATGAAAAATGATATCTATGTGAAAGACCCTGACCCTATTTTTATTCTACATGATGATGTGTAGGATGTAATACATGATTTATGCAATGATTCATGAGATTAATCTAAAGATGGTTATTTCCTATCTTTCCTATGTGAAATGCATATGAGATTAAACAAGCTAGCATGTATATGAAATGCATTATTGAAAAAAATGATGACTCTTTCTTTTCTTTTTCTTTTTTTTTTAGATTTTTTTTTACTTCACACAATGAATAAAACTATGAGGATCAATTTTTTTTTAAATGATGATATGCAACTATAATAAAGATCTATGTCATTACAAATGAAATGCATAAGTGAAACATTAAAATGATCCAATTTTTTCTTTTTTGATTTTGATTTTTTTTTAACTATATCATGCTATATGAAATGAATCTAAACAAAGGTTTATGCCTTAGTTTTTCTATATGAATGAAGATGAATATTAGATGTAATGCAAATGAAATTTATAAATGAAATAATGATCATGATATGAATTTTTTACATATATGCAAGTGAATCTAAAAAGATGTGAGAAGATGATGATTTTTTTTATGTGATAATGTGTGAAAAAAATGAATTCATAATGCATGAACACCTAGAGAATAAGACTGTTGTAAGGACCCGGAAAATATTTGTAGTATATTTAAGAATGTGTCCTTATTTTGACTTCTTTTATTTGTTTAATATAAGTATCTTTGGTTAATTAGTATTTAACCATGGTTATTTTAACTATGGGTGGGAGTTTAATTGAAGGGCAAAGTTAACCATAGTTAATTTTTGAGTGAGGGCTAGTTAGCAAAAGAAAGAAGAGAAGGGGTATGAAATAAATTTAGGAGGTGGAAGGGCTTGGTGTTAAATGGAAGAGGTGGAGGGACTTGGTAGTAAATTGATTTTAGTTGAAATTTTTAATTAAGGAATAACAAAAGTAAAAAAAGGAAATAAGAAAAGAAAAGACAAAAAGAAAATAAAAAAAAATTCCCTTCATTTCTCCCTCTTCCACCGTGAACCCCCCCCCCCCCCCTCTCCCTCATCTTTTCTCTTTTCTTTTCTCATCCAATTCCATTGATCCCTTGTCAAATTCCTTTGGGTTTTTGTTGGATTGTGAAGGAATCAACAACCTAGGAAGATTCAAGCAAGTATTGGAAGTAGATTTGATCAAAACTCAAGGTAACTACTAACCTAGAATTTCATTTTTGGTAAACTTTCCATAGTTTTGATTGAAGTTTCTTCAAGGATGTTTATGAAGGGTCTTTTTGATTTATAAATTCTGGAATTGGTGAGGTAATTGATGTTATGAACTTTAAGTTTCATCTCCTAAGCTTCTTTAAAAGGTAAAAGACAAAAGTGGGTTCAAGCTTTTACAAAACTCCATTAATGGAGGTTTTTGAAGCTTTTGGTGTTCTTTGATTTTAGGATTTCTTGACTATCACTTTGAACTTCTCAATTCTGGAACTTAAGATTGTTTATATGATTGTAAGATGCATGTTTATCAAAGTTAAGAGGAACCAAAGGCCATGGATAAACTCATGTTGAAAACACCTTAAAATGACAATGTTTTGGAATTTCTAGCTTCTTTAAAGTAAGTTTTTCCATGGTTTTACTTTGAAATTATTAATTCTGGAAAGTAAGTGTGTTTATATGGATATATTCTACATGAAAAACAACTTGGAAAGGTAAGAGGGTGATTTTTGAGAAGTTGTCAAAATTGGCCTAAAAACTAGTTTTCATACTTAGCTAGTTTTGGGTGTTTCTTTGTTGAATCTTAAAAGTTGTTAATTCTGGAAAGTTTGGATGTTTATATGTATATTTTATACATGAAAAACACTTTTGAAGATCAATTTAGTGAATTTTGGGTAAATTTCCAAGTTGACAAAAAGTTGCACTTTTATTTGACTAGTTTTCATGTTTTGTGAGTTTCTTGACTTTTAATGAAGGATTATCAATTCTGGAGCACTTGGGTGTTTAAATATATGTATTTAACAAGGAAACCACTTTAGAGCATCAATCCAATGATTATTTCATAAGTACTCCTTGTTTGGCAGAAAATTGCATCCCGAATCAACTAGTTTTGGCACTTGTGTCACTAACCGGGTTCGGGGCTATTTGTGGTTGTTATGGCTGATTTGTAATGTTTATATTAGCCTAAAAATTTATGAATTAACTTGTTGTAGGCCGAAAGCGAGTGGATACACGTGGAGTCAACTTCGAAGTTGAGAACAAAAAGAATCGGAAGAGTGATTGGTGTAGCGTTCCCGTTTCTCTTCGAACTGTGTCGGGAATGGAGTTTGTGGTTATGATTGATAATGAATGGTGGTTGGGATCAGGGGTGGATCTACATAGGGACCAGGGGGGGCACGTGCCCCCCCTCGATTTTTTATATTAATTAAAAATATATATAATGTTTAAATTAAAATTAATTGGGCCCCTTTAAATTGTAATTAAATATAAAAATGCGTGTATTGGTAACAAGACAAAGCGATGGCGCGTTTGCAGAAGGTCGTATACAAAATGATGAATTCTGAGTTCGATTCCTCAGAGCAACCCCATTTTGTGCACATTTTAAATCCATTATTTAATATTTTTTTTTTTACCTAATAATTTTTTTTTAAAGATAGTTTACTTTCTATTATTTAAATTTCATATAAATAAATTATTACAATATATTTAATATCTCTATTTTCAAGATTTTGAAATCATAATATAATTAAATATATTTTTTAAATTTTTTTCCAATAATTTTTTTTATTATATCTTATCTATCTATCTATATAATTATTGATAGAAATAAAATGATTTTGAACATAAAAAATAAAATAGATTAATATTTATTCAACTTAATATTCAAAAAAATTAAATATCACTAATAAATATATAGATTTTATTTTCATAGTTATTAATATTATAATCAATAATTATATAATTGCATGTTAGGGGTGTTCTTGGTTTGATTTTAGTTAAAATCGACAGTAAATCCGATTAAAAAATGAAAAAAAAAATTACAAATCAAAAATTAATTATTTATGTGTCAAAATTGAAATTCACATTTGATTCACTTTGGTACAAAGGCTGCTTAACTTATTGAATTTCAATCGATTTTTGTTGCCTTCAATTCAATTTTTATTGGTTTGGGAATTTTAAATTACAAAGCGTGCCCCCCCTCGACTTAAATCCGAGAAGTTGTCAAAATTGGCCTAAAAACTAGTTTTCATACTTAGCTAGTTTTGGGTGTTTCTTTGTTGAATCTTAAAAGTTGTTAATTCTGGAAAGTTTGGATGTTTATATGTATATTTTATACATGAAAAACACTTTTGAAGATCAATTTAGTGAATTTTGGGTAAATTTCCAAGTTGACAAAAAGTTGCACTTTTATTTGACTAGTTTTCATGTTTTGTGAGTTTCTTGACTTTTAATGAAGGATTATCAATTCTGGAGCACTTGGGTGTTTAAATATATGTATTTAACAAGGAAACCACTTTAGAGCATCAATCCAATGATTATTTCATAAGTACTCCTTGTTTGACAGAAAATTGCATCCCGAATCAACTAGTTTTGGCACTTGTGTCACTAACCGGGTTCGGGGCTATTTGTGGTTGTTATGGCTGATTTGTAATGTTTATATTAGCCTAAAAATTTATGAATTAACTTGTTGTAGGCCGAAAGCGAGTGGATACACGTGGAGTCAACTTCGAAGTTGAGAACAAAAAGAATCGGAAGAGTGATTGGTGTAGCGTTCCCGTTTCTCTTCGAACTGTGTCGGGAATGGAGTTTGTGGTTATGATTGATAATGAATGGTGGTTGGGATGGTAAAGTTGGAAAAGTGAAGTAACGAGAAGAGATATCGTTTCCGGCATTGGATTAATGAGTCGAAATACTTGATAGCCTAAACTAGAATTATTGTTTTTGACTAGGAGATCATTCAAGCATGTCTAATTGCTTTATTCCCATGTTCTTAATCTATGAATGGGTCATTTGCTGGATTTGGGCTAGTTATGCATACGTGATACTTTTCTTGATTATCCTCGGAAATTAGTTGTGATTACGAACCATGTGAATATGTGAGACTTCAACATTGTATGAGCAAAGATTGATGACATATGCCGGATTTGATAAGTAGATCTATTTACCCTTGTTGATTCTAAGTCTCGTTATATAACAATGTTGTGAAGAAGCATGTTTAACCCATTTCATGTCATACATGCCATTCATGCATATCATGTGATCATTATGTGGCCATGGGGTTGTAACCTGTGTAACGGTGTATGGGTGTTGGACGTTACACGTGGTTACCGTGGCGGAAATGTGATTAACCCGTGTAACGGTGTGTGGGTGTTGGACGTTACACGTGGCTACCGTGGAGAGGTGATGGAGCTCCGGTGTGCTATGTAAAGAATGGCTCGGGTGCTAGTAAATTGAGATACTTTGAAAACTGAGATGAGCTACGGCTCAAGGAATGATTGAATTGTAATATGGGCGTAGTGAGACGCCGGGTTCATGATGGCAATGCTTGTGGTATCAAAGAGAAGGAAATTATGTTTTAAAAATATTATGACTAGTTGCTATTATCCAAATATAAAGCATGTGTACTTCATTCACTTTTGAGCATGTTGTTACTTATTTTTGCACTTTGTCACGGTCATCCCGCATCACTATTCATATTCCTTTTGTTTTCACTGAGTGTCATGCTCAAAGGTGCTCTATATCACCTTTCAGGTAACGCTCGGGGATGAGTGCGTGGAGCGGCAGGTGGTACTCGTTGGCTATGACGAGGTGGAGCTTTTGGATTGGTCTCCGGGCACGCGAGCTTTATATTTTGGAAGTTTAGGAGTCAAGCTTTGACTTACGTTTTCTTTTGATTTTAAGTTAAACATTATGTATATTATGTTTGTATGATACTTTAAAATCGGTGCACCGAGCTTTACTTTTAGTATAGTTTTATGAAACTCTGAACCGGCCGACGAGCCGATGAATTCTGGAAAAACAGGTTTATTTTTGTATTGTATGTGAGGCATGAGCTTTACGAATACTTTATGCCGAAATTTTCAATATTTTATAAAAGTATTGTTTTGGGTTTAAACTATTTGCTTCCGCTTGCGTAACCGCGACCGGCTTCTTTTGAACAAGTCGGGTCGTCACAACTGTGTATAAAGAAATGAACATGATCTACAAGAAATAAAAAAAATACTAAAAATATATTGTATAAAAAAAATTGTTGCTAAAATAAAATTAGTAAATGGTCTAAAAGAGTTACAAGAATAATCTAAAAAATACATATAAAAAAGAATGAGGGCAATATAATGAGGGAGAGAATCCTAAAACGTTAGGTTGGTCAAAAGTGTTTATGAGTGTAAATTTAAGGTTCTAATGCACCTAAAGGATAAGGTCCCCAAATTATCCATCAAACAACTCCAAATTGAAATAGTAAATGGATAACTTGAGTGAGGAAGTTCGCACATCTTATACGGAAGTCGAAGCTCCACGGAAGACACACTACTTAGTCCTCGATCTAATCGTAAAGGGTAGAGCCAGGGTAGACGGCCCGTGAACATGTGTGTGAAATGCATGATTGATTTGCAACAAATAAATAAAATAAATAAATATAACAGAAATATAAAAATTAACTAAATAAACAATTTAATATGATTAACAAAAGATAAGTATAAATAAACAAATCAAATCAATAATAACAACTAATTAATTTAATAAAGGACCGTAAAAAAAGATAATATGAGATAAAAATAAAGGCTTGACTCTCTAACAATTTCCCCAATGGAGATGCCAAGCTGTCACAACGTAATTGCGATGCGGAGCGCCAACGTCCAATTTATGGGCCTCTTCGTGAAAAGGAAAAATTTGGAGTCGCCACCAACAAAATTCAGGTGTGATTGGTCACCTAATTAATAAAAATAGTCTACGAAAACCAGATTGGGTTCGGGAGTCATTTATGCATAGGGAAGGTACTAGCACCCTACGACATCCATCTAAAAAACGGTTACCTTAATCTTATCTTATACTATCTAATTTTAAATTATTGGTCCTTAATTTAACTAATTTGTGAAGAGATTGATTTTAATTTATGAAAACAAATGTCTCATTTAAATCTTCTCTTAACATCAAGAATGACGTAAGCTCAAAGATTAATTGAGCGGAGTTATGACCGTTAATTGAACAATATCGGAATTGAGAATTCCTCACCTAGAGAAATTGAGAGTCGTTACTTCTCAAAATCTCACATCGGGTTTGTATTTATATTTTAAAACATTTATTATTATCTTTTATTCAAAATACTCCCTTTTATTTTAAAACGACAAATCTAGTATTTATTATTTAAATAAAACTATAGTTATTTCTAGGGTTTTTGTACACTTATTGAGACTTTGATAAACACATTACTCAGCCTTCACAATTGTGAAGATTTCCACACATTTATCAAATTCGCAATAAACATATTACTCTTTCCCCAAAATATAATTTTATTAAGATAATTTTGTTATAGTAAAAAAAATAAAAGAATTTTAATGTACTAATATTACAAGCCAATTAAAAGTACCAATTGTTTCAAATCAAAGTCTAAACTTAAAAGATTCATATCTCGTTAATTAAAATGTGTTTTGACTTGATTCTTTAACCTAAATACACCGTATTGATCTATCATTGACCTATAATGTTAAAATAAATTAATTTTATAAATAAAAATCAGAATCCATGTGAAACAAATCTCAATCATGTTTTATTTTGTACAAAAATCCTGCAGCATTTGTATCAACTTTGAAAAATCATATCTTTTTAAATACTGATCCAAACGAGGTGATTTTTGTTGCAAAAGTTTCATTTATCAGTCTTGTTTCAAGAAAAAATAAATTGTAAACATATATATCAGAGAAATATTATCGAAAACGCCCAAGATAAAAAAACGCTGCAGTTTTCCCGAAACAGTAATTTCTGTTAAAACCTTTAACTTCAAAAAATCATAACTTTAAAACCAGAAATCGAAATCAATTGATTCTTTTTCCTATATCTTTTTATATCAGTCTATTTTCAAATAAAATTAACCATATAGTAAAAATCAGAACCTTAAAATCACGAATTTAATGGAAACACAGAAGGCTCATATGACTAAGAAATAATCTAAAGAAGAGAAGAATTTACCTTTGGATGCATTGGTTTGGGAGAGAATGAGATGGAGAAATTTGATAGGTTTTCTCTCCCCAAAAATTTGAGATGTGATCTCTACATTTCTGTTTTTCTTCTTCTTCTTTATGTGTTTCTATTGTCTTTCTACTGTTTCTCTACCATCCTATTCTAAGAGTGAAGGCTCTTATTTATAGCCAAAATTAAAGACATTTAAAATAAATTGAGATAAACTTATGATAATATAAGATAATACTTAGAGATTAACTCAATCTAAATCAAATAATATCTCTACAAATTTATTTAGATCTATCTCAAATCCAATTTATCTTTGACCATTTAAAATTAACTACCTTATCTCTACTAAAATTTAAAAAAACAAATTTAAATAACAACTTTTAAAATAAATAAAATCGAAAAATTATTTTATATTTAAAATTAAAAGCCAATTTTATTTTTGGAATAAAAATCGTCTTTATCATTTAAATTTAAAACAAAATTAAAATCTAATTATTTTTAAAATATAAGGAACAATTAAAATTATCTTTATTTTTAAAACAATTAAATTTTATTTTTTATTTCAATTTTCTTTATTTTAAAAATAAAAAAAAATAATAAATTTGGCATGGACAAAATACGGTATCTACAAAGTTTGTTACACTTATATTCTTAAACTTTTAATTTGAGCAATTGATCCCCTGAATTATGTAAAGTGTTAAAATTATACTTAAGAAAATTTATTTTGTCAATTTATCCTCTTAAAATTATTAATTTACTAATAATCATTATAAAATCTTTAACGGGTCGTGTCCCCAAGGGTTCTTGTCTCATCCTGACCTTGTCCATGACCCCGAACGCAAAACTCTTTCGAGGGTTGGGAATGAAAATTCTTCTCGGACCTCACATCTCTCTGCCCATTAACTTTAGAGATGTATTCTTTGTCTCTATGATGATTTTCGAGGGTCTAATTTCAAAAGTCAAAGAAATAATTTTTCCTTAGTCTAATTTTAACACTTTGCAAAGTTCAGGGGACCAATAGCTCAAATTTCAAGTTTAAAGATGTAAATGTTACAAGTCTTATGTTTCAAGAGTGGTATGTTTCAGGGCCGGTCCTAAGAAACTAAGGGCCCAGTGCGAAAATGTAGTTTGGGCCCCTCTATCATATATAATTTTAAATATAAAAAAATACAAAAAAAAAAAAAATTAACCTTTATTGAAATGCATTATCGATAAAATTATCGAGTGTAAAGATTAAATTGAATTTTAGAAATATATTTTCCTAATCCACATAAATAAAAAATGAAGTTTTTTTTTTTTTTAAATTTATTCAATAAAACTCTATCTTAGGCATTAATATGTATATAATTTAGGTTCAAGAGCACAATAATGAACGATCTACACACATATTTAAGTATAACTTGAAGGGATGCTTTACTAAAATAGCGGAATTTTGTTTAGTAAATTAATTAACACTTAATTACGGATCTATTAACATCACGCACTTTGTGATAAAAACATGTAGATTCATGCTTTAAATTTCGAAAATTAAAACCTTTACTTACATTGAGTAATATATGAAGAATCGGTTGGAGGTTTCTTTACAGCATCAAATCCTCAGCAACACCGGATCTTCTATGCTATATCTCGATCGATCAAACGAAACCCGATTGTGGGATCGAACTTAAGAAGAAATTGGGAAGAAGAAAACAATATTTTTCTTCCCAATTACTATAAGGAAAATCGGCCAAGGGGGAGGGAGAAGGAAGAGAGAATTCCGAATTTCTAAGGAATTTAATTGTGTGATTTATGAATGACTCAAGCCTCCTATTTATAGGAAAATAGGAATCCTAATCACATTAGGATTAATCCATGGAGATAATACAAAAAGAAAAAAGAATTATCTCTTTTCTTTATCTTGGTATTTCTAAAATGCCATAGATAAATAAGAGAATATTTTTTTTTTCTTTATTTTATTTATCTTGGGTAAATCAATCTATATAATTATTATAGGATATAATTCAAATAATTATCTCCTACAAATTATCTATGATGGCCAAAATTAATAATAAATAAATAATAAATCAAATTTATTTAATTAATTATTTTGGGCCAATTTCAATTGGGTTCATTAATCCAATTGGGCTTGAAACTCTCTCTTAAATTAATAAGTCCAACTTAATTAATTTATTTATTAATTACCATTTAAATAAAATATTTTATTTAAACAATAAATAATATTAATATTTTCTCCCGACTAAATATTATCAAATTATATTTAATTATTAATTTCCATTTAAATAATTTTCATTATTTAAATAATTTTCATTATTTAAATAATTTTCATTATTTAAATAATTTTCATTATTTAAATAATTTTCATTATTTAAATAATTAATAATAAATATTTTAATTATTAATTTCCATTAAATAAACTCATTATTTAATTAATAAATTTATTGATAATATTTTATTACTAATTAATTAATTTTAATTATTAATTTCCGTTCAAATAAAATTAATTATTTAAACAATTAATAATTGTCAATTAATTTCAAATTATTAATTACCATTTAAATATACTCGATCAATATTTAAATAATTAATAATGTCTAATTAATAATATTTCATTATTAATTTTTTGTTTAAATAAACTCATTATTTAAACAATTAATAATGTTTATATTAATTACCGTTAATATTGCCTATTTAAGTAATTCACTTTACTTAAACTTTCCACTTCTTCTACTTGATTTCGCGACTACGATATTTGGGCTAGCATAGGGACCCGATGGACCTATAGATCATGGGCTTAATAATTAGTCAATTAAGTGATTAACTCATAATCAGTTAATTACTTATTATCTAACTATGAATAATTCCACTATAGATTCATAGCTGAACTCCCCTCACTATAGATGAGTTATGTCCATTTAGTTTATCTTTATTTATATCTGTGATATATCCTTCACGTGGAACTCTCATAATTACAGATGGATAAATTTACCGTTTTGCCCCTGTAATTACCGCTTTATCCTTGTGTTCCCGCTGATTCTCCAATGAACATTATCTTTAGTCGAACTAGAGATGATATACTTCTGTGATCAATAGAAGTCGTGGCGCCACTTGCTCATGTCTCGAATCAGTACATCAAGGGAGTTTCCTAAAGTTCCTAAAATGTTTCGATATCGCACTGATACCGTTAATTTATAGGAAAGTTATGAATTCCATCTCGTGAAAATGAGTTCCCAGCTACTTATCTAGCCATGTTCCCAAAACAGAAGTGTATTGAGCGTTCTTACAGATCGCTCTCAACCATGTGAATCAAAGAACATAACTCCATAAATAGGAGTCCGCATTTCACTCAAGATTGAGATCTATCACGGTTGATAAACTTAGTTTGATATTCGATCATTTCTCGTAAACGGTACTAATGAGAAATTTGATCGAACATCGTGGTCCTGTCTTATACAATCATCAACATTGCATATGATACTTCCATTTCATGTCTCCCACATGAATGATCAGGATTAGATCATTTGTCTATAAAACAAAATGCGAAGCTATCAACAGTGTTACTAGGATAAGGTTCCCAAACGTTATCCATTTACTTTAGACACTTTTAAGTTACTCATCTCGACTTTAATCCTCTCGTATGACTCACATACTAAGTCGTGATTTCATAAGAGTAACTTAGGGTTTACTATTTGAATGTTTGACATTAATATATTTCAATATATTCCTAATATCATCAATTGAATCAATCTAGATAATATAAAGAACTTATATTTATTTATTTAATTTATTCGAAATAAATTATTATAATTAAATAATTACAAGTTCTAGGACACCATTCCTAACATAACTATAATAATGATAATTTAAATTATAATTTTTTAAAGTATATTTCAAATATTAACATAATAATTTAGAATGTTGTAAAATGATATTTTTTTAACGTTCAATAAATGAAAGAAAACTATTAAATGGATATATTTATAACAACAGATAAAACTAACAAATTAAAACAGTAGTGAATTCGATTTCAAACCATATCAACAATGTGGTAAATTTTAAATAAATAAAGTGAGCGGTAAATTCTTTAATCATATTTAAAATTTTATTTTCTAAAATCTATAAATAACTATATATATATATATATATATATATATATATAATAAATAGTATAAAAAATTCCAAAAAAATATAACCTTTCCTTCGACAAGGAAGAGGTAAATTCTTTAATCAGATTTAAAATTTTATTTTCTAAAATCTATAAATAACAAAATATATATATATATATATATAACAATAAAAAAATAAATAGCATAAAAAAACAAAACAAAAAAACTTACCTTCAGCAGGATTCGAACACGGTACCTAGCGTCTACTAATGTAAGGACTAATGCCATCGCGCCAACAGCTATTTATTCAAACAAACTCTCCTTTTTAAAATATATTTAAACACGTAATAGTTTTTAACACTATTAGACCCGTCCCTGATTTTGGGCCCTCGATATTTGGGGGCCCTGTTCTGTCGCACATGTTGAACATGCTCAGGTCCGGCCCTGATATGTTTCAAGAGTGGTTTGTGGAATTTTCAATTCAATCAGTGAGTTACAAAACTTTTCTACAACTCTCATTTTTGAAATATATTTAAACATGTTTTTTTTTCACGGAATTGGGTGTCCTTCATTCCCACCACAGCCTCAAATTTTGTGGTTGAAGAGAACTTTTCAGTCATGGCGGGGCATAGTGGTTAGTGGATGATAAGGATAGAGGAAGATTATTTTTTTTTAAAATATAAATTGTATCAATCTATGAAATTTATCATTTTCCTATTTAATGTTTTATGAAGGGAAATTTTATTGTGTAGTAGAATTTTATATGATATTTATAAATATGTTAATACTTAAAATTATTTGTAAATATAATAATTTTTATTCTCTTGATCAATGATTAATATTAATTACTTTGTGAATCAATGATTAACTCATCGTACAAACTTGTACTTCAATATCAAGGATTTATCCCATCAAAATTTTCTATATTTATAAATATTTGCTAGATTTGTAACTTCCCCTTTTATTAGTTGAAAGTATTTTTCATATTCATAAGATTCCAAGAATGTCTTATTCTATAAATGGCAATATAATATTTTAGTAATTCATATTTATATGTATTTATTGTTTTAAAGTATTAATTGTTAAATAAAAACTATATTTACTTGTAGATTGTTTTAATATTAAGTAATGTAGGTCATGTTTTTATTGGTTTAAAACCTATTTTAATCCTAAATTTTGAGAGATTTCTCCTTTTGATTCGAAATTTCAAAAGTTTTATATTTGCCCCAATTTATTAATGATTCTGTTTGTTTCATGTTTTAATTAGAGCATGTTTGAGATAGATAGTTTTTAAAAGTGTTTTTTAATAGCTATCACAAACATTTTCTTTATTAAAAACACTTTTAAACACATTCAAAAGCCATTCCAAACGGGTACTAAATAAATGAAAAATAACATCGTATGATGTTTTTTTGTCTTTTTATTATTAAAAGATAGACAAAAAAGAAGATTTTTGAAGAGTTCAAAAACAAAAACGAGAAAATACCAAAGTTTGGGGAAGAAAAATACGTTTGAAACCTATTTAAAATGCATTCCTAAATTAGGTATTTGCAAGTATCATTAATAAAATTAGACAAATAGGATTAATAAAAATAATTTACTTTTTTCGTAAAATATATTTGACAAACATTTTAAATTTCTGGGACATGTAATATATTTCAGACAAAAAACATTATTTTAGTTTTGTGACATGGAAAATGTCTACGTTAAAGACCATTTCATCAACTTAAACTAAAATGTCTACTAAAAATGGAATATATATAATGAGATTGTATACATGGTAGGCAGATTTCTTATGTAACAAAATGTCAAAGTAAAATTTACCATTTATCTGAAATATTTTCAAAGCTGTTATAAAATATAATAAAACTATAGAAAAATGTACCGCCTTCGAATTCTAATTCAAAAAATCCCAATAAATCACCATAAAAATAACAACGAGGTTCGTTATTTTACAATTCAAGAGATTTTATTTATTAAAAAAAAAATTCATTTTTTTAATAGAAGTAAAAAGTACTATTTTTATAAATAAATCAATAATCATAAATTATATATTACATTATTTTTTTCTTCTACAACGTAAATTTATTTGGTTCACTCGTACTAATATTCCAAATGCTTTAGTAGCTGGAGTTGGACCCCATATTGCAGATGGTTACTATTTCAACAGACGAAAGCCTATCATCTTAAATACATATACAAAGAAAGAGAGCCATGGAAATCAATCCTTTAACAATGTATTTTCTTTCTTTCCTATTGATCTTTCAATGGGCATATCAATATTGTGAAATTGCTTTAACCAAAACCTTTAGCCTCTTCCTTTTTTTCATTGTTTCCAATTTTTCCTTATATTTCAAATATCTTTTGAAAACCCAAAGCAATCAGTTATTCCCCCATGCAGCTCTCCCACCAGGCCCAAGGCCTTGGCCCCTCGTCGGCTGCCTCCCGACAATGTGCCTGAATAAGCCGACACATCTTTGGATTCATTCAATAATGAAGCAATTCAACACTGAAATCGCTTGCATTCGTCTCGGAAATATCCATGTCATTCCAGTTAGTTCTCCAGAATTGGCCATAGAATTTTTCAAGACTCATGACTCTGTCTTTTCATCACGCCCCAACACAATCGCCACCGAGATGTTAACCGACGGATTTCTCACCACTGTCTTATCACCGATGGGAGATCAATGGAAGAAGATGAGAAGAATTCTTGCCTCACAAATACTCAATCCGTCGAGACTTAGTTGGATGCTTGACAAAAGAACAGAAGAATCTGACAATCTTGTAAGTTATATTTTCAACAAGTCAAGAGATGGTGAAATGATCAATGTGAGAAGCATTACACAACATTATTGTGGCAATGTCATTAGGAGAATGATATTCAATAGAAGGCATTTCAACGGAGGGACGGAAGACAGTGGGCCGACTTTTGAAGAAGAAGAGCATAATCAAGCATTATTCACAATACTTTTCCATATTTATGCATTTTCAGTATCAGATTACATGCCTTGTTTGAAACCATTTGATTTAGATGGACACCAGAAGATCATGAAGAATGCTTTGAAAGTCATTTCAAAGTATAACGAGCCCATTATAAATGAGAGAGTGCGGCAATGGCAAGATGGGAAGAGGAAAGAGGTGGAGGACATTCTTGATATCCTCATCACACTCAAGGAAGAAAATGGAGAAACAATGTTATCTGTCAAAGAGATTAAGGCACAGATCTTGGTGAGAATTCTAACTTTGTTCATAATAAAAACTTTCAGAGTTTCCTTGCTCCTTTTCTCATCCTTCTTAATGACAGGAGCTACAACTTGCAACCATAGATAACCCTTCAAATGCAGTGGAATGGGCAATGGCAGAGTTACTCAATCAACCAAAGATTCTTCAAAAAGCAGTTGAAGAATTGGACCAAGTAATTGGAAGAGAGAGGCTTGTTCAAGAATCTGATATCCCTAAACTCAAATACCTCATGGCTTGTGTTAGAGAATCATTTCGACTTCATCCACTTGCACCATTTAATGTTCCTCATGTCTCAACCTCGGATGTGGTTGTGTCAGGTTACTTCATCCCAAAAGGTAGTGAAGTATTATTGAGCCGTTCAGGTCTTGGCCGAAACCCAAAGATTTGGGAGAATCCTATGAGGTTTGATCCAGAGCGTCATTTGAAGAGTGATATGGTTGAATTAGGGTTGTCAGAACCAAACCTGCGATTTATTAGCTTCACTAGAGGGAGAAGGGGTTGCATAGGTACCTCACTAGGCACCAATATAACCATGATGTTATTCGCTAGGATTTTACAAGGATTTTCATGGAACTTACCACTGGGAATGGAAAAGATAGAGTTCTCTGAGTCTGATGAAAGCTTCCTCCCAAAGCCGTTACACTTGTATGCGAAACCGCGCTTGCCTCATATTATGTACCCAACTGTTTTTTTTAATCATGAAAAATACTAGTTAAACGACACAGTGCAAGCTTAAAAATAAATATAATTTATAATAAGCTTGCCCTTGTCCTATATGACTGTATTCCCTATTCAATTATTGTGCCATTTAAAATTAATGATGTGTGTACCGTGTGATTATTTTTAATAAATAAAAATGATAACATAACATATTTTATCTATGTAAGGTGACTTTTAGATGTGCCAATCCTTGTAGGATGCAATAATGAGACATTTTTACAATATTAAACAAGCTAAAAGTCTTCTGATGTAGGCTGCTAATAAACCATCTTGGGCCTTGGATCACTTTTTCTCTTTTGGGCTTTTTTTATGCTTTCTAAACCTCTTCCGATGTTAGTTTCTGTTTAGTTTTTATAGGCAGATTGTTTAGGATTCTTCTCCTTTGTTTTGTTTCAGCTGCTTGTTCTCTTTTCGCAGGGTTGTGCCCCTATTTAAGTATTTTGTAGCGCACTAGAAAAGACAACTCGTAAGAAATTTTCATGGAAATGAGAGCTTGCCTACTAAGTTGTTGGTATTTTATTCCCAACTTGTTAATTTAATATTGTTTTAACACTAATTGGTATCAGAGCCAAGTGATTTATGGAGAAAATGTTGAACCACGAGGGGCTGATGAAGAGCAAGGACTCCCAACACTATGGTTGGCTATGTCTAACGTGGAGCAACGGTTGGAGGATCGTTTCGAACGAATCTTACGAGACACTCAGAGGAGTTTGGTTGGGATTGACAGAGTCCTTGCAAATCAGAGAGGGAACATAGTGCCGAAACCTCGTGAGTTTGTACGAGCAAAAAACAAAAAAAAAGCACATTAAAAAACAAGTAAAGAACTTTTTGAAATAGCCACATATATGAACTAAAAGATAACTTCTTCACTAATAGCCACAAATAAGCTATAAATCATAACATAATTGCCAAAAAAGAACGAAAACTGCAAGCAAACCAAAAACATGAGTCTTACTTCTGATTTTTTTAAGCAAAAATAAAACAAAAGATGGAGGGAATGGCTTGAGATGTTCAAACTGAAAGTCAGTGAAGAGAGATGGAAAAATATGAAAACTACGAAGAGGTAAAAGGAAAAATGAAAGTGAAGAAAGAGGGAAAATTTAGAAAAGAAAAGAGAGGTTGAAATCCCACCCGTACTTTGGCCATTACCTATAATGACGCAAAAAAAAACTGACGACGGTTCATTTTTCCATAACTGCAATGATGCATCAAATGACAAACAGGAACTTCTCGTACAATGCGCCATCATGGAGTAGCAGTTTTAGTTTCAGACTAAAAAGGGCAAGCCTGTAATTTCTATGTTTTTCCTCTTTCTCGACGTGCATTAAGTGAGGCTATCCACCTTAATTTTCCTTTGCACGGACATGTACTCTTATTTCCCTTCGAAAATGGCTATTTCCATAGATCACCTAAATCCATTCTATTTTTTTTTCCCTTTTAGCTTCGGAAGCATCTCTGCCTTAAGAAACCTATACAGTGCTTCGTCGTAGGCTCCAAGTGTGGCTGCTCTTTGAAGTTCCTCGTAGCTATCACCGTGATTGATCTGACATATTAATTATTGAAATGTCAAATTTTTTAAAAAATTACCCGATCGAACTATGATTCAATAGTTTAGTAAATTGTTTGTTTTTTATTGTTTTTTTTAATGATTTTTTTCAACATTTTTTAGTTCAACAAACTATTATCAATAATAGTTTATTGAAATATTTGATATTTTTCATTGTTGTCTTTTAATGAATTTATTTGTTTTTTATTTACCTTTTGTAGTTCAATAAATAATTCAATAATTTATTAATCTACTACTTAGGTAACTAGTCTTTTACCACGTGCGTCGCACGTGGTAATATTTCTAACATAGAAATATTTAAAAGATCGAAATATTTTTTATTTGATTTTTCTATGGTTTATAAATCTTTTTCGAAATGATTTTATTAACATATTATTATGTTCCATTTAATATTTAAATTATCGTATAGTTTACTAATTTACATAATTATATGCCTTTTTATATAAGACAATTTTTTTTAACATCTTTATTTTTAAAATTTATACTATCAAATAAAAAATAAATTGTTTGTTCTATATACATATGTTAGTTAATTTTTGCATTTATAGATTATTTATTTCTAATTTTAATTAAAATTTAAGAAATTATATTTTTTTTCTCTTTGATTTTTAAACTTTTAAATATTTTTAATTAAAAAAATTTAAATTTATTTAAATATTATAAAATATTATACCATTACTAATTCAATAAATTATATTTTGTTGTAGTTGTTTTTTTTTTAATCTTAACTGTTTTTTTTTTAACAATTTAAGTTTTTTTTTTAATATTTTTTAAAATTAAACACTTTTATTAAATCATTTAATATTTGAATACTTAAATATAATTGATTTTTCATAAATTGGTGATAAATCTAAGCAATAAATTCATTTTAATATCACATTCATTTTCATATGTTGTACTTATTTTTTCGATTATTTTATATTTTGATGTTGTGAAAACAATAAAAAAACCAAAGAATTTATTTAATAAAATTGGCAATTTCTTATTCAATGAAGAGAAATATTTTATTTATAAAAAGAAGAGAAATATTTTATTAAAAATATAAATAGTCATTTAATAGATAGTGGTAAATAATAATGACATTTTTAGTAATTTGAAGGTTTTAAAAGGGTATGTATAATGGCATGTTAGTAATTTTAAGATTTTAAAAGGGGTATAGTAGTCCAAAAAAGTTTCTTAAACATCACCACTTTTACATATTAAGGATTTTTAAAAAGTTCTGACATTTTAGTAATTAGTATACAAAATTATATTATTGTAGTAAGTACTCCTTAATTTTAATATCGAGGTCTTGCACATATAGCTGAATAAGGTCCAATGTTTGCAAAACAGATAGCAAAGCCCGAAAATATATTTGCAAAAATAGCAACAAAAAATTTGCACATAAAATATTCCAAAATTGCCACTTATTTCGTGAAAGTAATAGTTGATTTCCGCACAAGTAATCATTGATTCAGCACATAAGTAATCATAAATTTTACTGATTCCACTACAAAAAAAAAAAAAGTCAAAATGCGACCAACCATTTGCGACAAAAAAAAAGTAGTAGTTTTTTGGTGATCATTTGGTCACTTTTTTTTAAGGTTGACTCAAAGTGACCATCTGGTCACTTTTTTTGCGACCAGATTGCGACCAAAATCAGAATGAGTCATAAAAAATGGCGCGAAATTATGGCGCGAAAGAAGCAACCATTTGGTCACCTGAAAAAACGACCAAGTGGTCGCATTTTAGTGACTTAAAAAATGACTTGGCATCAAAAAATGGCGCGAAATTATAGCGTGAAAGAAGCGACCATTTGGTCACTTGAAAAAACGACCATCTGGTCGTATTTTTGTGACTTAAAGTATAGTTTGGTAGCAAAAAAGGAGCGTAATTTTGGTGGGAAGAAAGCTACCAGTTGGTCGCCTTTGGAAGTGACCATCTGGTCGTATTTTGGAGACTAGAAATATACTTTGGTAGCAAAAAAAGGCGCTTAAATTTGGCGGGAAGAAAGCTACCAGTTGGTCGCCTTTGGAAGTGACCATCTGGTCGCATTTTTGTGACTTAAAATATAGTTTGGTAGCAAAAAAAGGCGCGTAATTTTGGTGGGAAGAAAGCTACCAGTTGGTCGCCTTTGGAAGTGACCATCTGGTCGCATTTTGGAGACTAGAAATATAAGTTGGTAGCAAAAAAAAGGCGCGTAAATTTGGCAGGAAGAAAGCTACCAAGTAGTCGCCTTTGGAAGTGACCATCTGGTCGCATTTGGAAGTGACCACTTGGTAGTAAAAAAAGGCGAGAAATTTTGGCGGGGGAAATACGACCAGATGGTAGTAATTTTGTGACCATAAGGTCGTAATTAAGCAGAGGAATGCATCCTCTCCTCCCATTGTTTGTAAAGATAAGAAAAAAGAAAAATGAGAGAGTGGATGTATATTCGTTTGATAGACGGGTATTTGAGCGATGAGTTCGTGGCCAGGGTTGAACAGTTTGTTGAGTTTTGCAAGACAACTGTCCATTACGCGAATTATGGTGAAAAGCTACAATGTCCGTGCAGAAAATGCGACAATAGGAGAATCATACCGGTTCCAGATTTGAAGGTTCATCTTTATCGTCGGGGATTTGTGGAGAATTATTATCACTGGGTGTATCATGGGGAGACGAGGGAAATGTTCAACGCTGCAGTACAGGAAGCGAGACAGTACGAGGGTAGCAGCTCGAATGCGGACGTTGTCGTCGAAGAACCCAATGAAATACAACAGTATAGTCAGATGCAGCAGATGATACTTGATGGTGTGGGATATGGGAGCGGAAATGAAAGTTATCGTGAAAGTTTGAACGTAGACGACGAAAGAGAAGGGGTTGTTGAAGAAGAAATGAATCCGGAAGCACGTAAGATGCACGATCTGCTGAAGACAGCGAGCCGATCGTTGTACGAAGGTTTTCAGGTTAGTCAACTTGCTATCGCTCCGGAACTTTTAAATATAAAAGCGCAAGATAACTTACCCGCTAGAGGATTTGATTGGCCGCATCGTGGTTTCGTCGATGCGCTCCACAAGAAAACCTTGATGCCGCAAAGTTTGTACGACACGAAAAAGCTAGTGGAGGGACTCAGGTTACCCATAGAGAAGATAGATTCGTGTCAAAACGGATGCATGATCTACTGGGATGTGGATGCGGATCTGCATCACTGCAAATTCTGTTTTCTTCCAAGATATAAACAGGGGAAACGCGGGATGATTCTGCATGCCTGCATGTTCTATTTACCGCTGACCCCACATCTGCAACGGTTGTATGCATCGGATGTCACAGCTTCACACATGAAATGGCATCACGAGCACGCACAGGATGAAGGTGTTATGCGACATCCCTCAGACGCTGCGGCTTGGAAGCATTTAAATAATTGTCATCCTGGTTTTGCACAAGATCTGAGAAACATGAGATTGGGCTTATGCATAGATGGCTTTAATTCGTTCGAGGCATCCGGGGCGCAATATTCAGTTTGGCCGGTGATGGTAACCCCGTATAACTTGCCACCCTCGATGTGTATAAGAGACCCGATGATTTTTCTCACAGTGATTGTACCTGGCCCGAAAAGTCCAAAACAGAAGCTGGATGTGTATTTGCAACCACTTATCGCAGAGTTGAAGAGGTTGTGGACAGACGGTGTCATGACGTACGACATCTCGAAGAAACAAAATTTCTTGTTGCGCGCGGCGTTAATCTGGACGATCAGTGACTTCCCTGTGTATTCAATGTTGTCAAGTATGTTGTGTGCACGTTCATTATTTCTTGAGTATGAGTTTTGATATTGTTTTGCTTAGCATTCATTAGTTTAATTATTGTAAATATCGATCCCCATCCTCTATTAAAGGATGGAGTACGGCTGGTAAATACGCATGTCCACATTGCATGGTAGACACAGATGCGTTTTACCTCAGAAATGGTCGGAAAACCTATTGGTTTGATTGCCACCGACGATTTCTGCCGTTGAATCACGCGTTCCGTTCAAACGATACTGACTGGAAGAAGGGTCGACGAGTAAGAAAGGAAACCCCCCCGATAATGTACAGTGGAAGGCAGATTCTGCACGGTATAGATGCTATAGGGATGCGGAAGATTACAGTGGAAGGTGCAGAGCTTGCAAACAATGCTACTGGAAAAAACACGGGTTGGAAGAAACGGAGTATTTTTTGGGATCTACCGTATTGGGAAGATCTACTTGTCAGACACAACCTGGATGTAATGCATATCGAGAAGAACTTCTTCGACAACATTTTCAATACGGTTTTGAACGTTCCTGGCAAAACAAAGGACAATCTGAAGGCACGTTACGATGTACGGGAGATATGTAACCGTCCTGAGTTAGAGCCTGACGACAATGATAATTACGCAAAAGCAAAGTACATGTTGACGACGGATGAAAAGAAAACACTATTTGAGTGGATCAAATCCATCAAATTCCCTGACGGATACATTTCGAATCTGAGTCGGTGTATGGACAGTAAAAAACATGTCATGTTCAGGATGAAAAGCCACGACTGTCATGTATTCATGCAACGATTGATGCCCGTCGCGTTCAGACCGTTCCTAGAGAACAGACATTGGGAGCCGCTTGCCCAGTTGAGTGTTTTTTTCAGGGACTTGACTTGTACAGAGCTGACTAAAGCTACTGTCGCTTCAATGAGTTCGGAGATCGCTGTTATTATCTGTAAGTTGGAGCGAATGTTCCCACCTGGCTTTTTTGACTCAATGGAGCATCTTCCAGTGCATCTTCCATACGAGGCATTCTTAGGGGGTCCGGTCCATTATCGCTGGATGTACCCATTTGAAAGGTTAGCACACTTACTTTGTATATAGTTCAAGGTTTTTTTAATGTTAAACTTATCAGAGGTTTACTTAATTGTTTGTACCCACAGGTACTTACGTCGGTTGAAAAAGACGGTCGGAAATAAAGCAAGAGTCGAAGGATCTATCTGTAGTGCGTACCTGACGCAAGAGACTACCACTTTTTGTTCATACTACTTTGATCAACACATTGCCGAGCAGTTTCGTCCAGCGACTCAAAACGTTGTCAAAAATTTACTTGAAGGTGTTGACGTAAACGACCTGCCCATATTTACTGAACTTGGTATGACAGTTGGAAGATCAGTGCGTAGGCCGTTGACCGATTCTGAGTATCACGTAATGCAGAGCTACGTGTTATGAAACTGCCCAGAAGTCGGCCTTACATCGAGTAAGTTCTCGTAATGTTACATTATTCCATTGACTTAACAATCACAACTGTTTAAAATATTTTCTTACTATTTTCGTAACATACAGACTATTTCTGAACGTATACGTTCAAATGACACGAGTCGGTCTTACAGCCGCTGAGGAGGGGTCAATAATCGAGAAGGAGTTTCGTTCCTGGTTCAGTGCATACGTGAGTTATTTGAAATTGTCAAAAATATCATGTCAAGTTATTTGCTGAAAAATACTATATCCTTCTAATTATACTCTATGTGTGCTGAATGACAGGTGAACTCCCGTACGTTACCGGTAGATGATCCTCGCATTATTTCTTTGGCAAAGGGACTAGCACGGATTGTAAGGTCATATACTGGATACGTCGGTAACGGATTCAGATTTCAAACGAAGGCGCATTCTGTTAACAGGGCAACAAACAACAGTGGTGTTTGCATAAAAGGTCAAGTGTTCGGCACCGAAGATGATTACTTTGGAGTAATCGATGAGATTCTTGAGATTGAATACGCAAGTCCGACGCTAAAACGCATTGTTCTGTTCAACTGCACTTGGTTCGAGACAACCAGACGAGGCGGAGTCCGTAACATTGATCATTTACAAATCGTTGAGGTAAACAAGTGCAAACATATGCGCACCGCTGATAGGTTTATCCTTGCTTCACAGACGATTCAAGTTTATTATCTGAACTATCCGAGCAATAGACGAGATCTGACATATTGGTTAGTTGTTTGTAAAGTTAAACCACGCCAGGTAGAAGAAAACCTGTCCGAGAAAGACGACCATGCAGACGAAGCCGGTGCTTTTCAAGAAGATCAGATAATATGTCGTGCAATAGACGATGGCCAGAATGCAGGTACCGCACGTCCTTTGAATGATGGAACAATAACATTGCATGATGACGATACAAATGCTTCCACTTCTCGCGAACGTGACATTGATGCTGAATTTATTCGAGATGATGAAGAAGAAGAAGAAAAAGAAATAGAAGACGAAGAAGAAGAAGCAATGACTAAAGAAACTGAGGATGAAGAATAATACACTTTGTAAATTTATATGATTCACTGTATGTTTTATAATATCGTCATTGTTGTGTTTCATTAAACAATATATATAAATATGTTTTAATCTCCATTAATTTATATAGATTAAAAAAAATATAGAGGTATAATTACGACCATATGGTCGCATTTAGATTCCAAAATACGACCATCTGGTCGTATTTTGGAAGCCAAATGCGACCATATGGTCGTAACGTTGAAAATGTAGACTTTATTTTTTTTAAAAATTTGTATTAATTTACGACCATTTGGTCGTAATTTTGTGACTATCTGGTCGCTTTATTCAACGGTAAATTTAAATTTTCATTAAATTTTTGGCGGTGAATTTGAGAATTACGACCATTTGGTCGCAAAATATATGGCGGTGAATTTGACAATTGATGGGAAGTGTGATGTGACAGCTGGTCGTCAAAGGACACACTTACGACCATCTGGTCGTATTTTTGAAGCAAAAGGCGACCATCTGGTCGTAATCGAGCGACTTTTCGTTTTTCGTCATGATTACGAAATTGCGACCAGATGGTCGCAATTTTTTATTTAAAATTTCCACCAGATTTCTTTCCCCTCCCCCACCCGATTCCTTTCTTTTTTCTTTTCTTTTCTTCCTTTCCCCCGTTACTTTTTCCCCGTTCCACTCCCCCGTTCGTTCTTACCTTTCCCGTTCCTCGTTCCCCGTTCTTTCACCCATTCCCATTTCAAAAACCTCCAAAATTCGGTAGCGTATTCGAGGTTAGTTTTCGTTTTCGTTTTAATTAAGTTATTATAAATTGTTTTAGTTTCATTAAATTTAGTTACATTTAATTGAATACTTTAGTTTAGCTTTAAATTAGTGTAATTAATTACTTCATTAATTATGTTTAGTTAGTTACTTTAATTTGTTTAGTTAAACTTAGTTAAGTAATTAGTTAATTTAGTTAAATTACTTTTAGTTTCATTACTTAATTAAATTTAGTTTAATAAATTATTAATTTAATTTAGTCACATTATTAGTTTAGATTACTTTTTTTAAATTAATTTAATTTAATTAGGTTGATTAATTAGTGTAGTTTACTTACTTTAATTAATTTAATTTACTTTAGTTTCATTAATTAATTAATTTAATTTAGTTAAATTACTTTTAGTTTAATTACTTAATTAAATTTAGTTTAATAAATTATTAATTTAATTTAGTCACATTATTAGTGTAGATTACTTTTTTTAAATTAATTTAATTTAATTAGGGTTGATTAATTAGTGTAGTTTACTTACTTTAATTAATTTAATTTACTTTAGTTTCATTAATTAATTAATTTAGTTAAATTAAATATATTAGATTAGTTTAATTACTTACTTAACTATTTTTCTTTAATTTAATTAATTAATTTAGTTAAATAATTAGTGTAGTTTATTTAATTAATTAATTAATTAATTTAATTTAATTTAATTTAATTTAATTTAGTTTAGTTTAGTTTAGTTTAGTTTATTTAATTAATTATTTTAATTTAATTTAGTTTAATATACTTAATTAATAAATTACATTAAATAATAAATTATTAACTAATTAAATTTAATTAGTTTGATTAGGAAAATGGCACGCCAACTTCGTCCTCCGATGTTCGGCGATGATGCGCAGGACCGCACCGATCCGCCGCCAGAGGATGATGCACCAGAGTTGCACAGTTCTCCAGAGGAGGAGACTAGACGCATGCTGACCTGGACGATATCTTACGGTTGGACGAGAATCCCAACCCGACATATCCCTTCGCAGTACCCGAGTCGCAGATTGCGACACCGCGTTTGGGGGATGACTCACCGGCTCCAGCCACGGATGTAGCAAGCGCATCCACTTCTTGCACCGCGCCCGATCCAGCGGGAGCATCCACTTCTGGCACTGGCCGTCCTCGGGCCCCCGCCAACCCAACCCTTCGGATAGAAGGGGATACGTAAGTAGACCAATATTTTTTTAATTAAATATTCATGTTATTTATAACCTAATACTCTAATATTTTTAACTTTTGTTTTTTGCAGAATACAGCCGCATCAAACTGCTTCAAAGCGGTTTCGCTAGGTCTTCCAGAGCATGCCTCTACCCAGCGAGCTTCGCTAGACGAAGATTCCGACGAAGGAGAAGTGTCGGATGTACGACAATTGGAAGGTAAATAACTTCACTTATTTTTATAATTAATTAATTTATAAATTTGTAACAATCAATTTATTACTTTAACGTTTTCTTATTTCAAATTTTTTCAGGGCAAGTTTCCTATGATCGATCCCGATGTCACGGACGGTCGGATGTTCCCCCTATGGGATAGACACGTGCAGGATCGATTCAAGGACCTCATGTACCGGGCGCAGCAGAAACAAGTTGAACACCGGCCTGTGTGGATGAGCGAGGAGGAGCATGCCCGGCTCCTCGCGAGCTTGTAGTCTCAAAAGGGCAAAAAAGTGTCGACAAAGAATAAGGCCAACCGGGCCAAGAACTCAAGGAAACACACCGGTGGTGCGAAGCCTCATGACGAGCACCATCGTATATTGGTAAGTAATTGTCCTTTTTCTTTAACGTCATTTTTTTGTTTTTTTTTTCAATTATGTATTAATTTAATTTCTGTCTCTTTTTATAATATGTTTAGGAAGAAAAGTACGGTCGTCCTGTTCCGCCTGATGATCTGCACTTGGTCCTTCACACGAAGAAGGACGGGACGATCGTCGACGAACATGCGCAGCAAGCTCAGGTATATTTAATATATTTTTCCAATTATTAATTATAATTTGTTCATCATTTTCTAACTTTTACATATTTTCTGAATTTTAAATATTTAGGAACGTTTCAAGGAGTCTTTGAGTCAGAGGTTGCCCACACCCGACTCGCAACCGACTTAGGAAGACCGTCGACAGGCGTTCTTGGAGGCGTTCATCCAGATGGATCCATTGTTGGGCTCGGCACGTACGGGAGACGCCTTTACGCGGATGTGCCTCTGACTCAGCGGAGCGGAGCGAGCACTAACTCCGGCCCTTCTTTGGTTGAGCAGCAGCTGCGCGGGGAGGTTCAGGAGCTTCACACCGGACATGGACGCTATGCGCAACGACTTCGTGTCGAGGCCCAGGTCGCAACATCTTTGGCCGCGTACTTCATATCCCTAGACGGCGGCCGTTCATCATCGAAACCGCCTCCGCCACCCCCCGGCCCTCCGCAGTAGTTCTAGGATGATTTCTTTTGTATAGAACATTTTTTGACTATTTCATTTATATATATTTTATTTTAATTCCAATTTTTTATTATTAAATTTTAATATTAATTAACTAAATAAATAATAATTAATTAATATTAATTAAATACATGAATACTAATTTAAATACTAATTTTAATATTAATTAAATTAATTAATAAATAATTAATCATTTTAATATTAAATAAATAAATAAAAATTTATTAAATACGACCATATGGTCACATTTACCCTAGAAGATAAACGACCAGATGGTCGTATTTTATCCCTAAAAAACGACCATCTGGTCGCATTTTGTCTGAGTCAACAAGTGACCATTTGGTCGCTTTTAAAAACGACCACGTGGTCACTGTTGCATGTGACCAACTGGTCACTTATCTTCAACTTAAATTACGACCAGATGGTCCCTTGTATAAGCGACCATCTGGTCGTTTTTTCAAAATGTTGACTTTTTTGCTACCAAACATTTTTGGTCGTATTTTTATGACTATCAGGTCGCCCAAAATTCCGGAACGACCAGCTTTTTTGCCACCAACATGTTGGTCGCTTGTTTGGTCGCATTATACAATAAAAACGATATTTTGGTCGCAAATTGACTTTTTTTTTGTAGTGTTCAGTGTATTAACTAATATTTCGTGCATGTAATCACTGATTAGCTAATAAGTTATCACTGAATATCTTATAAGTTATCATTGATTTCTTTGATTCACATGAATGAGGCTCTTTAAAAAAATATTGTATTTATAAATACTTTTTTAAAAATACTATCTTAATCTTAATCTTAATCTTATCTTAATCTATACTATCTAAAAAGTGGTTTAGAGGAAAAACTTTTGATTTCCATTTTTACCCTTATAATTCATTTAAATTTCTATAATGCCATCATTCAAAATTAATAATCATTTTATTACCAATTAATTAAATACAATAAACAAATTTTATACTATCTAAAATTTTCTAAATATACTTTTTTATTATTAAATTAATTAAATACAATAAACTAAAATTGTCTTCGTTCAATAAATATTTCAAATATATTTTATCATGAGCTTATTTCAAAAACTAATTTAGTATTAATTTATTGGTCATATTTATAAAATAAATAATTTCATAGACTTATTAAATTTAAAATCAAACCCAACAATCAAATTAATTTTTAATAACTTTTCGTCTACTATTTTCTCTAACAAACCTTTCCCTTCCTAATTCCTTTTTTTTTTATTATATTAAGACTAAGTCAAGCAGGGGAAAACACACACTAAAACAATTATCTCTCTAATTTAAATATATAATTACGTTAGTGTGATTATTTTTTAAAAGATCAAAACCGAAGGACATAGGATACCATCTTGTAACACCCCAAATAAATTAGTAGTAGAAAAGTTTTGTAACTCACTAATTGAATTAAAAATTTATTGAAATTTTCACTTTTAATTTACTATATATATACATGTAAATAGAGATGAACTAACACACCAACTTATAAAACAAAAAACTAGATTTGAGTGTTCGAGGTCAGAAATTGGAAGAAAAATAAGAAGCATAAAAAGTTATAACAGATTTGGTTGTTGAAAAAGAAGAACAAGAAAGATTTGAGATTTGGTTGTTGAAAAAGAAGAACAAGAAAGCTTATGTTGATTCCTTTAATAATTTTTAAAAATTTTAATGTCAGGTTTTTTTTTTTTTTCAAAGATAAACCTCAAAAGAGGACAAAAGATCAAGGACTCAACAGACAACCTTTCTTAGCCAAAACATGGGCATGAAGGTTTAGAGTTCTAGCAATAAAGTAAAAAGAAACTTGAAAAAAGGAATATTTTAGAAGCATAATCTCATCCAACAGACAATCTAAGTGACTAGGGCAAATGGAGGTTCCATTAATGAAATCTATTAGAGACTTCGCATCCGAGAAAACTGAAATAGACTCAACATCATGGAGGAGGTCCATCCGAAAATAGCCATGTCCGAAGCTACAACTCCCGAAGAATTTTTCAACACACAACCCAAACCACAATCAAAAGATTTCGCAAACCAAGACGCATCACAAAATAAGGAGAACCTCTGGATCTGAGAAGGTAGAACAAGGATCAGAGATGAAGGTGGAAGAGGAGGTTGAACAGTTAGGGCATCAAACTCCAAGAAATCCTCCAAAGCTCTAGAAATTCCTTCTTCAATGGACGAAAAAGAATTCGAATGGACTTTTTCTATTTCAAAAGTGCACATCTACCGGTTCAAACAGACTGGTAAGAACATTAACATCCCAACATCTTTGACTTGAATCAAGCAGATCAGACACACCTCCTTCCTGATTGAGATAGGCTTGAAATTAGGAGGTCTAGGAATTCAAGAGTCATCCCAAATTCTAATGGATCTCCCATTTCCCACTCTCCAAAGACAACCTTTATTAAGGACTTCTCTTCCAGCCACAATACTCCTCCGCCCCCCACGAAGCTCTAGCGCTAACTTTGGCCTCCATAAAGGATGAATTTTTGAAGTATTTATCTTTCAACACTCTAGCAAGCAAAGAACTTGGCTTATTGATCAAAGACCACCCCTACTTAGCCAAAAGAGCCAAATTGAAGGTCTTTAAAATTAAGATCTCCATTCTTTTTAGGACCACACATATCCTTCCAATTCCCCCAATGAATGCCTCGTTTCTCTCAACTAGTTTGCCACCAGAAACGCGCAACAATAGAATTTATATCTTTACATATAGAAACTGGAATTTTAAAGCAATTCATAGCATAAATCGGCGTCGCCATTGCCACAGCTTTAATAAGAACCTCCTTCCTTGCTTGAGACAAAAACTGTTCAGACCAACCATGGGCCTTCCTCTCTACTTTGTCCCGAATGTCTTGGAAGATTTTTACTTTGGAACTCCCAAAATCAACCTGCAAACCAAGGTATTTTCCAATTTCTAGCCCCGTAATCCCCATGGCAAGCGAAATGGTTTCCCTGACATCAGAAGGGGTGTTTTTGCTGAAAGCCAGATTGCTTTTGTCAAGATTAATCTCTTGACCTGAATTTTGTCCATAAACCTGAAGAATTCTCTTCAACTCATCTATTTCATTCATGTGGGCTTTGCAAAATACCAAGGAGTCATCAGCAAAAAACAAATTATTAATCTTAGGTCCCTGATTGGAAAATCTGAATCCATGGATAAGATTAGATCTAGCAACAATATCCAGAAGATTTGTTAGTCCTTCAGTGCATAGCACAAATAAGTAAGGGGAAAAAGGATCTCCTTGACGTAGCCCCCTTGATGGAGAGAAAAAACCTTGCGGAGAATCATTAACCAAAATACTAAAGGATGATGTAGAAATGCATTCCAAAATCCAGATCACCCAAATTCTACAAAATCCCAACTTCATCAGGATTGCCTCTATAAAATGCCATTCAATACGATCATACGCCTTCGCCATATCAAGCTTGACAGCTAAATCCCATTCCTTCCCTTTTCTTCTATTCTTGAAAGAATGAAGAATTTCATGGGCTATAAAAATATTGTCTATGATTTGACGTCCCCCAACAAAGGCAGTTTGATAGTCACTAATAAGCTTCGGAAGAAGGCCTTTCAGACGATTACAAAGAACCTTTGAAATGAGCTTATAAATAACATTGCACAGAGAAATAGGTCTCAATTGCTTCATATTCTTTGGGCATTTTACCTTGGGAATAAGCGTGATAAAAGTATGATTTAATTTCTAAAGTAATCGGCCACTCTCAAGAAATTCTTTCACCATCTTGATAACATCAGAGCGAACAATTTGCCAATGATCCTGAAAGAATCCTGTTGTCATACCGTTTGGACCCGGAGACTTGTTAGGATGCATTTGAAATAAGGCATACTCAATCCCAACATCTGAAACTGCCCTGATTAAATTAGCATTGTCTTCAGCACTTACCTTAGAGCTTAAACCATCCAAACAATCGTCTAAATTCACTGGAGCTACTGAGCTAAAAAAAGATTGGAAATAATGAATTCCAATCTCTGCTACTTGTCGGGGTTGGCAAGAACGCTATTGATGAACTGATATTCTTAAATATAAATTGGGTTTTTATTGATCATTGTTTTGAGCATTTATATGCAAATATTTGTATTTATGATTGATTTAATTTTCTATTTAAATAAAACTACTGTAGGAGTAATTTAAAGACAATAAACCATCTTCATCTTGAGGGAAATGAATAAATCTGCCAAACCACGCACACAGCTGGAGATGAGAAAGAGGAAAGTCAAGCTTTACTCACTCAAGAACGGACCACATTCGGAAAAAGAACTAATATTTTAGGCGGTTCGCTTTTATGTTATGAATTCCTATTTTAGATTTTTTTTGAAGTATTTTAATTTTTTTTTATTAATATTAATTCTTAAAATGTCATTTTTATAAATATCTTTTACCTTTTTGTTTATAAATTTTTTAATAGAATTTGTCTCAAATAACATAAATTTGTATATTGATTACTACAATATCATAACTTTTTTACAAATTACTCAAATAGCATCATTATAGTTAAATAAATTAACGAACTATAGTTCAATAAATAATTGAACTATTATTTTTCATGAGTATTTTTAATGAATTTGTTTATTTTTTGCTTTTTTAAGTTCAAGTTCAATAATTTATAGAACCATTTGATTATTTTTCAGTATTATTTTCAATGAATTTATTAGTTTTTTAATTTTTTTTTTAGTTCAATAAATGATTGAAATATAATTATGATATTTATCTAATTTTTGAAAAATTCTAACATTTCAGTAAATAGTATATAAAATTATGTTATTTAAGTAATTATCTCTTTTATTAACGGTATATGGATAAGTTTTTACAAATAAGAAAAACAGAAAGATGCACACATATTAGAATCTTCAATCTGTTTTATCATATATTTTTTTTAATACAAGGCAAATTTATTTCTTTTTAAAAATTTCATATGACTTAATAAAGAACTATAGATCTTTAAGTTTCACTTATGATGTAAGAATTTTTTTAAAATTATAACGTTATTTAAATATTTTAAAATAAAATATATATACATAATTCATAGTTCAAAATATCATAGGGAAGAATAAATAAGGAATTGTCCTTAATTTATAAACCAACGATTATGATAACCTGCAATACAATATATTTTCACCATTATTTACCTTTTCATATAATTTTGAAAGTTGTCATCCAATAAATTTTAGTTTTTTCATGGAAACTAAAATTGAAGTTGAGAAAACGGGAGATATATTGAAAAATACAACAAAACAAATTACATATGAAATGGAAATTAGAAATGTGTCAACAAAAATTACGACAACGTCAATGATGACATAAAATTGTTTCTACCTTCACCTCAAGCATTGAAATTGAATAAATCCAATGATTGATTTCTTTACATATAATAAACTTATACTTTTATGACTTTTAATATGTCTTTTTTGAGACTTTTTATTTAAGAATTCTAAGCTGAGATGAATATGTTTACAACACGACCCCATTAAAAAACATTAATAAATTAAACAGAAAAATGATACATGATCACGTGCGTTATTTTAACTAGTATTTATAAATATTGCATATAATCCCTCTACCTAATGAATTTTTCTATTTAATATTCTCAACTCATTGACGTTTATTTACATCTTCTCTATTAATTTTTTTTCCCTTAATTGTTGTTGTGGGGAAATTTGATAACATATGGAAATTTACAACCTGGCAAAAATGTCTACGTACATTGTCTGAGCACAGTACCTAGGCACGCAGTCTGAGCACAGTACATGGGCAAGCCGTCTGAGCATAATACCTGGGCACACCGTCTGAGCACAGTACCAAGACACGTCGTCTGAGCACAATAGCTGGGCACGTCGTCTAAGCAGAGTACCTGTGCACGCTGTCTACACACATTGCCTGGTTATAAATTCTACTCATTTGACAAGACATGGTTACGCAGTCTCTGGCACAGACCTACATACTTGAGATTGAATACAAGTATCCACTTGAGAAATGACACGCACCGTAACCCGCAAGTGATACGTAATTGAGAAGCAATACATGGCCCAATCTCGACGTTACACGTGGCACGATGATGTCATCAACTTCTTCTCTTATAAATAAATGAAGAAATTCTTTCATTAGGTAACTAATTTAGACTACAATTCTTTCTGGCACACTAGCTCTGCTTGCTTTGAGTTTAGCATTAGAGGGTGTTAGGCCGGCACCACACCGGTGCTCTGTTTCTTTCTTGTGCAGGTACCTATGTAGTACCCTATCAAGGACTCAGAAACGAAGGTCCGACCTCAAAGAAGTTCTAAATCAAAAGAGAAAAGAATATGCAGATGTTGTGAAGTCTACTACAGAAAGTTTCCAACCTTTAGGCACCAGAGTTGAAAAAGCTCCAAGATCAACTTGGTCATATGAAGAAAGAGTATAATGGAAGGTTACACTGATGACATAGCTCTAACTGCTATGATGGCTGGTTTAAAAGATGAAAAGTTTTTGTGGTCTTTCGACAAAAAGACACCTGCTACATACACTGAGTTACTCACCTGAGCCCAAAAATACATGAGCGCTAGAGAGTTACTCAGTGCAAGAAAAATTCTAGATGAAGAAGATAGTAGTAGAAATTCTGATCATAAAAGAAAGAGTTAAACAAAAAACCTCACCTGGAGAACTGATCGTCATGAAGATGACAAGAGAAAGAGGTCAGGAGACCAACCTGATAAGTAGAGTCTTCCTCCAATTAAATTTCAGAAGTACACTCCTAACACGGTCTCAATCGAGCAACTGCTCATGGAAATTCAAAACAAAAATTTATTGAAATGGCTAGCAAAAATGAGGACAAGAAGAAACAAGAGGAATAAAGACAAGTATTGCCTCTTCCACAAAGACCATGGCCATACCACCTCTGATTGTTTCGATTTAAGGAAGAAATTGATACCCTTATTCAAAGAAGGTACTTGAAGGAACTCGTGAGAAGTAAAGGAGATAAGGAAGATCAGGACCTTGATAATCAAGATTTTCTAGATGGAGAAATAAGAACTATCTTTGGGGTCCCGACTATTGAAAAATAGCCCAATCCCTAGAAGAGATCATGTTAGGTTACTAACGTAGTAGGCCAAGACTTCAACACATTGATTTATCTCATCTGAAAGGCTCTACTACACCCATGAAGATGTCAAGCAACTTATATTTTATTTATTTTAGTTTTCAATTCCGTTAAAGTTTCTTATTGTAAGAGCTTCCACAATAAATGAATAAAAATTTATTTTTTCTACTTTATTAAAATTACATCTATGTAAATAGATTAGGGTCAAATTATTCTGAGCACCATTAGACTCGAGCTACACTTCAAGATATCAATATTTACTCGAGTGGGGGCCAATTACGTAAAAACACTATGGTAAAATTAAAGTTCTAAGTCCACCAAGGTGTGGAAGAGTAAAAATTTCTTAGTCCATCAAAGTGGAAGAGCTCTACATAAAAATTCTAAATCTACTCAGAAGTGCAGGGCTCCCATGAGCCGCACCTAGTAGAAGAATTTAAAACGATAATTTTTTTTTAAATCTACTAGGGAGTGCAGAGTTCACACGAGCCGCACCTAATTGAACAATTCAAAACGATCAAAAAACTATTCTAAATCTACTAGGGATTGTAGGTCTCACACGAGCCGTATCTAGTAGAAAAATTTCAAATGATAAAAAAAATTCTAAGTCTACTCGGGAGTGCAGGGCTCACACGAGCCGCACCTAGTAGAGGAATTTAAAACGAAAATAAAATTAAAAAAAAAAGTCTAAGTCTACTAGGGAGTGCAGGGCTCACACGAGCTGCACCTAGTAGTATAATTTAAAACGATAAAAAAAAAATTCTAAGACTACTAAGGAGTGTAGGGCTCACATGAGCCACACCTAGTAGAAGAATTTAAAACGATAAAAAAAGTTCTAAGTCTACTAGGGAGTGCAGGGCTGACACCGCCTATGCAATACTTCTACATCTAAATGAAAAAGTTCTAAGTCCACCAAGACATAAGAGCAAATAGTTCTAAGTCCACCAAGGTGGAAGAGCTAAAAGTTCTAAGTCCACTAAGGTGGAAGAACAAAATTAAAATGCTCTAAGTTCACCAAGGTGGAAGAGCAGAATGAAAAAGGTTTTAGTCCAGAAAAGTGGAAGAGCTCTACATAAAAATTCTAAGTCTAATCGGAAGTGCAGGGCTCGTACGAGTTGCATCTGGTAGAAGAATTTAAAACGACTGAAAAATTCTAAGTCTACTAGGGAGTGCAGGGATCACATGAGCCGCACTGGGTAAAAGAAATTAAAACGACTATTTTTTTTTAAGTGTAGTAGGGAGTGCAGGACTCGCATGAGCCGCACCTGGTAGAAGAATTTAAAACAACTAAAAATACTAAGTCAACATGGGAGTGCACATGCCACAACAGGTGGAAGAGTTTAATAAGAAGAAAAAACTAATAAGTCTATGAAGAGTGCGGGGCTTGTAGAAGAATCACGCTCGTATCAAGAATCAACAAGAAATCAAGTTACGAAAACCAAATTGAATTTGGTTGAAAAAAAATATTAAAATTAAAAATAAAAAAAAAAGGAAGAAAAAAGGGAAGAAAGAAAGTTGCTGCGCAACAGCTAAAAAAAATAGTGGAGGGGAGAGTCCCCGTGGGTCAGGAGTGGAGGGGAGAGTCCCCGTAGGTCAAAACCTACGGGTAAAAGAATTACCCAAAAAAAAAAACAGTTGTTGTTCATGCGGGTCATTTCCTGACCCGTGAATCTGGAACTATTTTTTTTCCTTTCCTTTTCTTTCCCTTATTCTTCTTTGTATCTTTTTAAAGCTCTAAAGATGGAAGAATTCATAATTTTGTGATCATTTTTCCAATAATAGATGCAAAAATTTCATATTTTTAATTTCAAGAGAACTTCAACTCTTAAAATCAAAGGGGGCGAAGTACATGATGATTAAACGTGACAACTTGGACATACAACCCAACTCCAAAACGAGTAGGGCAGAAAATTCAACCTACCAAGCTCCAACACTTAATATTTTCTCAAATTTTTGAATGATAGAAAATTTAAGTTATAAAGGGAGAAAATTCAAGCTACAAACTCTCAAAAATTTGACGACTGAAATAGTAGAAAATTCAAGCTACAAACTTCAACACTTAGAATATTTTTAGAAATATCAATGAGGCAAAATTCCACTTTGAAAGAATACTCATAAACAACATTGAACTCACATCTCAACTCAGCTCGGGAGTAGAGGGCCTCTGTTGTGGAGTGAAATTTGATAACATATGGAATTTTACAACTTGGCAAAAATGTTTATGCACATCGTCTGAGCACAGTACCTAGGCACGCCGTTTGAGCACAGTACCAAGGGATGCCGTCTGAGCACAGTACCTGGGTACGCCATCTGAGCACAATACCTAGGCACACAATCTACGCACAGTACCTGGATACGTCGTCTGCGCACAGTACCTTGACACGTCGTCTGAGTACAGTACCTGGGCATGGCGTCTACGCACAGTACGTGATCATGAAGTCTACGCACCTGACAAGACATGGCTACGCAGTCTCCGGCACAGACCTACATACTTGAGATTGAATACAAGTATCCACTTGGAAAATGACACGTGGCATAACCCGCAAGCGACACGTAATTAAGAAGCAACACATGACCCAATCCCGACGCGACACATGGTATGATGATGTCATCAACTTCTTCTCCTATAAATAGGAGAAGAAATTCTTTTATTAGGTAACGAATTTCGACTACAATTCTCTCTGGCACACTAGCTCTGCTTGCTCTGACTTTAGCATCAGAGGGTGTTAGGCCGGCACCACACCGGTGCTCTATTTCTTTCTTGTGCAGGTACCTACGTAGTACACCGTCAAGGTTGCACACTACATCCGACTCGTCCTATATATTAAGTTCGTTGTATATGAGGAAGCCCTCTATTTTTACGCAACAACAATTGTTAATTAATACATATATTTGCTTACTTTTAAAATTTTCCATCGGATATAATTTCTTTTTTTAAAAATGCATCATGAATTGATAACGTCTTTCATGTTCATAGAATTTCAAAATTTGTGGTTGAAATGCAACCTTTTGGACGAACCACACAAAATGGAGATTTAAGATTTGAGGGAGATCTATTTTCCCAAATTATTATATCTAAGATTTAATTAATATTATTTAAAAAGATGGTATTAAGTAGGCATATTAATTTTGATCATGATTTTTTTTTAATAATATTTAAGATTTTTCATACATTTTAGTTTTAATTATCTTTTTATGTTTCATAAGATAGCTCCAAATGCACTGTCAATAAAATATTTAACATTTAATAGTATTGTAAATAAAACATAATTTATAACATAAGCATAGAAATATTGAGAAATAAGGTAATATATAATGATTTATTTGATCAAATATTGTAATATTTTTAAGTTTTAAAAAAATGAGTTATTTAGCGTTTTCTCTCTCAAAATTAGACTATTAATAAAAATATCTGTTGGTTTCATTCTAAAATATATTTGATAATATTTTTATATTATGTAGTTCAAAAAATACATAAACACTAAAATAAAATAAATTAATCAAATAAACAGTATAATTGGTGTAAATGTATCTTTTTTCCAAACATTTAATAATTGCGATAAAATGATAATATTTTGAAAAATATCGCTGTCTACAAATTATTACTGCAGACACCGTATTTGGTCCAACCTATTTAATTAAATTATTTATTTTAACAAATTGTTTAATTTTATTTATAATCATAATAAAATCTAAAGATCATATCGTAAACTAAGTTGAAATGAATTATTACAATTTACTTTAATTAAAAACCAAAGAATTGTGGTGTATAAAAGGCTACCCCAAAATTAATTTTGGTTTTTAAAACCATCTTAATTAATTTATTATTTTGCTTAATTCATAACAATTAATAATAAGAGGGTATTTTTATCCTAAAAATTAAGTTGATATTTGACTTTTGTTCATATTAATTATCCCTTTTAATTAATAAAAATAAAAACTCAAATATATAAATTTATGATTAAGTCCAAATTAAATCTAAATTTTATACCTTATTTTTCACCTATTATTTTTATTTATTTTGTTAAATAATAATTATAAAAATGACTAATATGATCATGATTTTTCATATATGCATTAAAAAAATAATTACAATATATTTATCTCTCAATGTAAATAAACAATAAACCATAATTACAATTTGATTTCAATGTTTCTCAATTTCCATCAATTTAACCAAAATGAGTGGTTATTTTATTACCATAGTTAGGGGTGCAACACAGAACCGAACCAAGCCTATTACCGAACTGAAACCGCAAAAAACCGAACCGAATCGAACTTAATCGGTTCAATTTCAGTTTGTATCGGTTGCGGTTCGGTTCATTTTACTCTATAAAAGCCGAGTAACAACCATACCGAACCGATAAGGTTAAAAACAATTTAAAAAAAAAAGAATAAGGGTTCAGGCTTCAGTGAAAAACGCAAAGGCTAGCTACTGTCTCTCAACTCCTCTCAAGCAAAAAACGCAAACAGCAAAAGAACTCCCCCCTACTTGCTTCGCCGCCGCTGCTTACTTCGCCGATGTCGCCTACTTCACCGATGCCGCCTGCTTTGCCGTCGCCACCTTGTTCGTTAACTTTAGGCCAAAAAAACCAAGAACTTCATCTCTTTTATTCAATTCTGGTTTTTATTCTTCCTTAGTTCTTTATAAATGTACCAGTATTAGGGTAGTTTATGTTATGATTTAGGGTTATTGTCTCTGTTAAATTTATGAATTAGGGATTTTAGTTGTTGCTTTTATGATTTAATATATAGATTTAGTTTCTGAAATTGGTGGCTGTTTGTTTTTACTTATTATTGATTTTTTTTTTACACTTTATACCATAGGAATTAAAGAGAAGAATATGGTTAAGTTTGGGGATAGTGAGAAAGTGAAGGATGCTGTGGATGAGGATTTAGATGATAATATGGAAGAATATGAGCACACACTTGATGTTGATGGTGATACTAATATCATAGGGTCAACTAGGAAGAAGAGAAAATTAAAGTCAATGGTATGGTCGCATTTCACTAGATTAACAGGTAAGGCGTATACTAAAGAGAATCTAAAAGCTAAGTGTAATTATTGTGGGATGATTATGTGTTGTAATTCGAAGAGAAATGGTACCAAATCAATGAAAACTCATCTCGAAGTGACTTGTGCAAGCAAATAAGATAAGAGATAATAATTATAAAGGGTGAAAATAGCCCTCATACGGGCAGGTACATCAGGCCGGTCTACATGGGTTATGGCCCATCAGGATCACCGCTTGGGGAGATGTTTCCCATTGGACCGCTAAAAGATCCACAAGGCCTAGTCTTGTAGCCCAACCAAGAGGCCCACGATCAAGAGACTATAAAGGTCACTTGACCTATCAAATCAAGTAAGTGCACAAATTCCTAAACCTACATTTTCCCTTGCGATGTACTCTACCTACAACCACCTAACTTGATCATCAGAGGGCCCTTGGTCGGTACCACACCAATGCCCTTCTGATCATTGTCTTACTCCATTTCAGGCAGTCACGCCGGCGAGAACCCATCACGTGACGGCACGTGCTCAACTGTGTGAGAAAAATACAGTTTCGCGCTTACCGTGGGGTAGTTCATCGAGAAGTTTTCAGTTAAACCTTGATACTCACGTGATACCCACAAGTCAAAATGATGACCACTTAGTCAACTAAGCAACGAGCTCTCAATGAAACTGTTACCCGAAATGAAGGAGGAGACGACCGCGCTCAAGGTTGTAACACAACACCAGGAACGATCACCATCACGTTGGCAGAGCATCAGAAATTGATGGAAGTAAACAAAATACTATTGGAGGAGGTAAGAGAAATGAGAGCCTTATTCGGAGAAGGACTAGTGGCGGTCCATGTGAATGGCTAAAATACTCTGAATGTAGATGACGGAGGCTACTCCAAGACCAAACCTAGCAAATCACAAGCTAGGCAATGACGTCAGAAGACCAACACTTCTGAGAAAGGAAAGTATGTAACCGAGAATGACTTACGGACCAAGTTGTCGGCCCGACGATGGGGGAGTACGCCAACCTAGACATCTCCTCCTAAAAAAAAGGAGCCCCAAGTAAGTGCGGCTCCGTACGGGACGATATGCGCTGTAAAACTCAGAACAAAGTACCGTCTCAAAAGGTTAGCGAGGACGAAGAAGACTCAAACCAGACGAAGAATGATGAAGAAAGTTCCAGTTTCACCAAAAAAGTTAAATATCGAAAGGAGCAGCAGAAGCACGTTGACATGAGACAGCTTCTTGAAGAGAAATCGGCAAAGAAGGCGTCTGATAAAAAAACTACGCCTAACGCTGACGCCCAAGAGCCAGGAGATTCTCCTTTTATAAGAAGGACCATGTCGATCACACAGTCGAGGAACTCCATCCTCCTAAAATTCGAAATGTACAATGGTACCGGAGACCCAATGGAGCATGTGGCTCACTTTGTTAATATGATGGAATCCACATGCGTGCTTATCCCAGACCTAGATGCGATAACCTGCATATTTTTCCAGATGAACCTGAAGGGATTGCCCCTGATGTAGTTCAATATCCTCCCCAAAAGGTCTATTAGAGCCTTTTCAGATTTGTCTTCAGCGTTCCTCAGTGAGTATAGTGTGAGTCATAAGTTCGTCAAAATGAACCACGACCTTTACGACCACCTGATGGGGGAAAATGAGACCTTGAGAGATTTCATTGTCAGGTTTCGAAAGGTCAAGTTAGAGGTTTTAGACTGCAATAATTTGGAAGCGGCGACAACATTCTCATGGGTGATACATTCGAACCACCCGTTATGGAGGTCTTTCAACAAGAGAAGGCTTAAAACCATGAAGGAAGCGTTGGATAGAACGATGGAAAAGATATCGCAGGACGAATCCAAAAGGGTGGCTCAAAAAATGCGAAGGATGAGGTCAAAAGCTAAGGGAGTATGTAAGAAGAAAGAAAGAATGCCTGAGAAAGTAAGAAGAAGAGAGTGTGGACGCACAGAGAAGAGAAACGAAGAAAGAAGAGAGGAGTTAGAGAAAAAATTCGTGTGGGGTAGAGTCAAGGACTAGAGGAAGCGAAGTTCAAAACGGATTTTGCAAGCAAAAATGGCAAGAAGTTATTTCCGAAAGGAAGAAAATTTGAAAGAAAAGAGGCCGCAGTACGTGCAAATGAGCCCGGAAAGAAAAGAACCCGTGTACTGCAAATTCCACAAAACAAATGGACAAAGCACGAAAAAATTGTAAAATCCTTGCCCGAGAGATAGATCGCTTCTGTGAACAAGGTCTGAGCCGAGGGAATGAGAGGTGAGACACCAAGGACGACGATGAGAGATTAGCCACGCCGGTGGCAATTCCTGGAGATGGCTTAGTGGGTTTGATCCATTACACCGAAGAGTCCATCAACGAATGATACGTATACCAGGTCAAGCATACTTCCGAAGACCTCATTAAGTATTCCCGGAGGGATCTGAATGATGTTCACCTCCCCCACAATGATGCGCTGGTGATCGCACTTTCAATCAGAACCCATACTTTCAGCAGGGTCCTGATAGATCCGGCTCCACCATAAATATATTGTATATGTCAGCATTTCGAAGTATGAAGCTGAGAGAGTCGGATCTCACTGAGCACTCCTAAGAACTAGTAGGGTTCAACGAGACAACTATAAGGTCCTCTGGAACCATCAAGTTGTCGGTCCATGTAGAAGGTGCAAACCTTATGACCCTTTTCCACGTGATAGACACCCGCTCGGGGTACAATGCTTAAGCACACCCGTCGACCTTACATCAAAAACTAAAGTACCCAACGGATCGAGGAGTCAGGGTAACAAAAGGGGACTAATAGATGTCAAGATCCTATCAGATGAAATCCCAGTGCCTATCGTAGCAACTATAGGAGCGGGATCCCGGAAGAGACCCGCCCTCTGCTCGTTTGAAAATCAAAGCACCTGAGTACGAGTCTGAAAAAATTCAGATTCATCCAGAAGACTAGAAGAAAATGACGAGCATTGGGAAAGCACAGAAGGATGATCTGAGAAACAGATTGGCAAATCTTCTGAAGAAGAATTGGAAGACGTTTGCATGGGACCACACAGACATGTCAGGGATAGATCCAGGAATAATCACCCTTAACCTAGGAGTTGATCCGAGCCAACCTCTAGTTAAACAGAGAAGGTGCAAGTTCGCACCCGAGCGAAATGAGATTATTAACGAGGAGGTCAGGAAACTTCTGGAGGCGGGTTTCATCTGAGAGGTCAAATATCTGGAATAGTTAGCAAACGTCGCCGTAGTGAAGAAAAAGAACGGGAAATGGAGAGCGTGTATCGATTTCATCGACCCCAATAAAGCATGTCCCAAGGACTCATTCCTGTTGCCTAAGATATACTAGTTAATGGATGCCACAACAGGGTATGAATTGCTCAACTTTATGGATGCCTTCTCCGGGTACAATCAGATCAAAATGAACCCGGAAGATCAAGAAAAGACATCATTCGTAACCAACAGAGGCACATATTGCTACAAAGTAATACCGTTTGGGCTGAAGCATGCTGGGGCAACCTACCAACGGTTGATGAACAAGATGTTTGAAGACAAACTGGGAAAAATGGTGGAGGTATACATCGATGTCGCACACCGAATAAGCATTTGCGATACTATACAGGTATGGAATGAAATTGAATCCTGACAAATGACTTTTTGGGGTCCAAATTTATAGGGCATCTGGTGACCAATTGAGGAATCAAGGCAAACCCCGATCAAATTAGGGCGATAACGGACATTCAGACGCCCGTAAATCTGAAAGGAGTACAGAAATTAACTAGATGCCTAGCGACTTTAAACCGATTCATATCGCGATCATCGGACAACTGTTTGCCTTTCTTCAAAGCATTGAAGAGGAGTAGGGAGTTTGGTTGAGAAGATGAGTGCCAGAAAGCTTTCAAGGAACTCAAGGTTTACTAATCTTCACCCCCGTTGCTGGCCAAGCCCCAGATAACGAAAAATTGTTCTTGTATTTAGCGGTATCTGATGCGGCAGTTAGCTTAGTACTAGTGCGAGAAGATGGGCAAACACAATAACCAATCTACTACGTGAGAAAGACCATGGTAGATGTCGAGACACGATACTCCAAGATATAAAAACTGGTGTTAGCTTTGATAGTCGCATCATGCAAGCTAAAGCATTACTTCCAAGGTTATCAGATTGTGGTGAGGACGACCTTCCCTCTGAAAGTCGTGCTTCACAAACTTGATGTCTCAGGATGATTAATGAAATAGGAAGTAGAGCTGGGAGGATATGACATCACTTACGAGCCTCGAACCGCCATCAAATGACAGATCCTAGCAGATTTTGTGGCCGAAATGACCCGAGCAAACACGAAGGAAGTCAAAACGAGCTTGATATCACCCGTGGGTCAAGATAAGGAGGTCTAGACCTTATGCGTCGATGGCTCTGCAAACTCTTAAGGATTCGCCGCAAGTTTGGTTCTGTCGACCACTGAAGAGTACCTTTTAGAACAGTCAATCTGTTTTGGATTTGACGCTTCCAACAATGAGCCGAATACAAAGGGTTTATAGCTGGGCTACATAGAGCCCTGTAATTGGGAATCGAAAAGCTGAGTATCAAGAGCGACTCCCAATTGGTGGTAAACCAAGTAAAGGGTTTGTTTGACGCAAAAGATGCCAAAATGGCGAAATACGTGGAGAAAGTCGTATCCATCCTATCCCAATTCGCTGAGTATGACATCAGTCAGGTGTCGAGAGTTGAAAATGGACATGCGAATGCACTAGCCAGTACTGGCTCTGCGTAAATTCTGAAACAAGAAGAATAATGCATGTCGATTACTTGCCTGAACCAAACATAAACCTCGCCTCAGACAAGGGGAGTGAGAATGATGGGATCGAGCAAGCAATGTCGATTGAGCAGAATCAAGAAGTTGGGCCTGATTGGAGAAGAGAGATTCTCCTGTCTCTACGGATCGGTCAACTACCCGAAGGAAAACTAGAGGCCCGTAATACCCGATCAAGGGCCACCAGATACTCGATCATTCAAGTGGATCTATACAAGAGATCCTTTAGCGGGCCATATCTCAAATGCCTGGGAGAATTGGAGACCTCTTACATACTGAAAGAGTTATACCTCGGGCACTACGGAAATCACGCGGGACCAAGATCTCTGAGTCACAGAGCAATGATGCAGGGCTATTACTGGCCGACCATGCTCAAAGATGCAAAAGAGGTTTTTACCAGGTGCGATAAGTGCCATAGGTTTTCCAAAACTATCCATGCCCGCCCACAGCCTTGATGACAATTTCAACCCTAGATTTAGTGGGAAAGTTACCACTGGCCCCGGGCCAGAAATGTTATCTCCTTATAACAACCGACTACTTCTCCAAGTGGATCGAGGCTGAACCCTTAGCCACAATCACTGAGGGAAAAATTGAGACCTTTCTGTGGAAAAATATCTTCACGCGCTTCAAAATTCCTAAAGTTATCATCATTGATAACGGAACCTAGTTTACTGGAAGATCCATCAAAAAATATTGTGCGGACAGAAGGGTAGAGCTCAGGTATTCAACGCCTCGGTTTCCACAGCCCAATGGACAGGCAAAAGCGTCGAACAAAACCATCATGGACACCTTAAAGAAAAGGCTGGAGCGAACAAAGGGAAGATGGGTCGAAGAACTGCCCGGGGTCCTATGGGTGTATCAGACCACTCCGAGAATACCAACGGGCGAAACTCCTTTCGCAATGGCCTTCGGGGCGGAAGATGTCATCCCTACCGAGATGATCATCCCCATAACCCGCAGTTTGATCCCAGAAATATAAAATGACACCATGATGGCGGAAGCTCTAGACTTCGCAGGATTATCACGGATTATCAGAGAAATTTTACAAAATACTTCGAGAAAAAGGTGAAAATACGTAGCTTAAAAGTTGATGACTTCGTTCTGGGGAAAGTGTTTTAAAACACCCAAGAGCCTGGAGTGGGAAAGTTGGGACCAAACTGAGAAGGTCTGTATCACATCACCGAAGATGTTAAGCCGGTGACTTATCACCTCGAGGATCAAGAAGGAAAACTAATACCGAGGGCTTTGAACGCTACTCATCTAAAGATTTACCATATATAAAACTAGGAGAACTATGTAAAAATTTAGCCGAACATGCTCACTTTCAAGCTTAATATACAAATATTACATAGTTTTTCCTACAAACGACAAAGTATCTCCGCGGACTAAAGCCCTAATCCGTTAGGCAAAATACTAAGTCCCCCACGGACTAAAGCCCTAATCCGTTAGACAAACACTTAAGTCCTCTGCGGACTAAAGTCCTAATTCGTCAAGCAAATTCGCTAAGCTTACTACGGATCTAAACCCTAAATCATTATGAGAATGCTCAGAACAATCGAAGGCATGTATTTGCATAGAGTCAGAGATAATAAAGCAACATGTAATTCAAAACATCAAATTTTATTTCACAACAAACAAATAAGGTTTGGACCCACATATCGGGAACTTAGCTGAAGAGAAGTACAAGATTTACACTAAGGCAGAAAGGAAAAATCCACTACAAATAAGAGTTAAGTTCCCCAGGGCAACAAGGTTGTCGACAGTGAAGATGATCTCCGTCGAGAAGACGGAGAACCTTAACCACATCCAAAAGAACAGTAGTCACTTATCCAAAGAAAACCGACTTCTCTCGTACGTCACAACATCCAAGGATGAAACGGATGATGGGGATCACTTTTCTGCCCGTCTTAAGGAATATAAGCACAGGATCGCTTCCCGAACACCAGTTGAGACGACATTCTCAACGTGAAACCAGGTCACTCGCTTCACGTGACCTAGGAGGCACAAAGAAGCCCGATGAGCCTAAGCCCTAAGTTGGCTTCCAAGGATCGAGACTCTGGCAGCATCAGCCACGGTGGAGAGTTGCCACCTCCGCCGCTTGTTCCAATTTCTACGAGTTTTGAAAGAAGCGATGGAACAGTAGTGGAGGGAGGCAGAGCGAGAGAATGGTCGGGGTAGCTCAAAATCTTGGAGAGGCCTCCACAGGCTTATAGGATCAGATCCAAAAGATCCAAGCGAACCCGGACCATCCAAGTAGGCGTAGAAGATCACATCCAAGTACTCCTTGCAAGAACCGGGAAATCGGATGGCCAAATGTGGAAGAGAAACAGGAAGGAATGAATGGGAAAACCCTATGGAGATGAGAGGTCTGTGTCTGTATAAAGAGGCTTGGCAAAGAAAATCAAGCATTTTTGGGAGAGAAGTTCAATATGAAAATTGAATACATTCATGCAGGCCTATTTAAAAGGCCAAGCAGTTGTTGAGATTGCGTGATGCGTCAAGAATTCGGCGTGGCACCACAGTTGGCAGTGCATACGAAACGACGTGTGCATTAAGACATGATTAAGGCGTTTAATTCTCATTAATTAAGCGCATTTAAAGAGATTTGACGCGAACAGGTTGCTATTGACCCAACCAGTTGTATCGAAACATCATCGCCTTGAGAATTGGAACGTCTTGATATGGCAAATGACTCCGTATTAAATAAAGGTCTCTTCGAATTCCGACTGGTCAACTCCATTTGTGATGACCCGTCACTTTAAAATAATTTAAATTTGAAAAACACAGCGGAAGTCTTTTATTTTAAGAAAAATTGGCGTGATTATATTTGAAAATAGGCTAGCCAAAACCTGTTTACATCTTAAATTCAGACATCTAAAAACACAAGGAACATTAAGTTCCTATCAGGAGTTCAAAATGATTTATAAACATAAAAGTAAAGACAAAAGCTCTTAAGAGCCATTTACAAATATACAACTCCAAAATTATATAAAATTCACGAAAACCATGTACATGGATTTTTACAACCACCTAGTCCATCTCAAAGTCTTCATCCCTCGATCATGCAGCACCATCTCCTCTCCCTTGACCTCTAGCCAGGGCATTACCTGAAATTTTTGTAGTATCATGAGCTAACAACTTAAGCCCAGAGAGAATAATAAGAATAAAAAGTAAAGATAGACCTCAAACTTGCATTTCGATTTGTGTCCAACTTACCTGACACGATCAATCCTAAAGTTCTCCAAACTTTAGGTAATTTCATTCTAAACTTTCCAAAGGATGATATTACTAACTCTCGTAGTCAATCCTCATCCATTAACTTGTTATGACATAAAATAAGAAAAGTAATGACTTTGCATAAAATATAACATCTCGATGCTATATCCCATCGATCATATGCAATGTAGGGTTCGCATATACCCTTATGCATGAATGAGGTAACAGGTACATCCCATAGGATACCCATTCAACCCTATGCGTGAAGAAGTAACAGGTACATCCCGTAGGATACCCATTCAACCTTCTTTCTTAGTTTTACTTTCTTTTCTTTTTCTGAAGGTGATGCGGACACTACCCGTAGGCTCCAACATTCTTCCCTTCCTTTCTTTCTCACTTTCTTTTCTTTTTTCTCTTTTCAATGATGCGAGATGTTATGGTTATGCTTGCATATGCTTGCAAAAAGTAAATAAAGTAAAGTGCGAATAATAAAGTTACCGAAACAAACATAAAGTAAAAGACATAAAGTAAATAAATAGGAAACCCGGACGAACGATATGTCAATCGAACTCCGCTAACAATAATAAAAGTAAAATCATAATTTGAACGATTAACCTATACCTTCAAGGATTCTAAACTTCCAACATAATCCGAGGTTCTATTAATCGTTCTAAAATACAAGTTTGGATCTTTTAACTTCCAATGATCCAACCTAAGCTTTGAAACGAATCTAACTTAGAATCTTCTAAGATTCAATATTTTCCTCGAGAACTCCTAAGTTCTTACTTAAAGGATTAACTCTTAATCCTAAGGGCACTAACTCACATCCCTCTAATCTTAGATTCGAATTCTAGTCTTAGTTTCTAATTCTACAAAGCTTCATACTCATTCGGTTTCTATAGTTACTTTAAATCCTAACTATTCTCACCTTTGCCAAATAAGATTTTCTCCAAATCTCCAAATTCCCACGAATCAACAACCGAGCAATCGCACCTACAATTCACCAATTGCACAACATATTACTACTCATAACTAAGATGAGAACAAGTGTGCATTTTCGGGTGAATAGTGATTTCGGATGAATAGTAATTTCGGATGAATAGTGTTTTTGGGTGAATAGTGTTTTTCGAAAATCCGAGTTCAAAATCGTCAATTTCCATGATAAAAATGCATGATTTCAACTTCAAAACTCATTTATAATAAAAAACGAACAAATCCATATAAAAAGTTTTGAAAACTTACTTTTTGGGACTTCCCTTAGAGAACGGGAAACTCCAAAAAGGTAGGTTGGATAGGTAGCCCTCGTCCCTACCAATCCAACGCAACCGAAATCAAGCCGATCCATCGAGAAATGAATGAGAAACGAAGAAAAGTAAATCCACATCCATGGTGGAAGGAAAGCTACGGCAAGGAGAAGGAAAGGAGAAGAAAGATGGCCAACTTGATGAATTTTGTGATATTTAAAGATAAATGAATAGTAATTTTAGATATTTTAAGAAATTGAAAATGACGGTTGCGTCCTTTTATGATTTTTGATTTCTAAATCGAAACCCGAAGCTCTTAAACAAATCTAAAGGTGGTTAATGATATTAATTGGCCTATTAATAATTATTAATGTCACCGAAGTGAATTTAAAATATTAAAACGATTAAAAAGGGTTTCGGGCGAAATTAACTACTAAAATCGAAATTACAAAAATAATAATTAATCTAAATACTTAAATTGAAATAAATGAATAAATAAATAAATAAATAACATTAAATAAATAATAAATAAATAATAAAAAAAATTTCTCTTCAAAATAACGGGACGTTACACCATTCCTCTACTATAAAACGAAGGTTTTCCACAAGTGTCCATCGCTTTTTCTCTTATCATTACTGACAAGAACGATGGACTACACAACTGTGACTTCAAAAGTGACAAAGAAGGTCCTAAGGTTCGAAAACCGTGAATTGAGGAAAGATAATCTTTGGCTTGCTTCGGCCCTCGCAAAGCAAAAAGAGCGAGAGGTCGATATGAAAAGCTTGAGGCACGAGCTAGACAGTGTTCGACAAGCTTTGGAGACATCAAACAGTCGAGCAGAGCATTTGGAGAGGGAAAATAAATCCCTCCAAGAAGAAAAAGAGCTCTTTGCTATGGTGGAGAGCTACAGTCCTTCGGAGCGCTACGAAGCGCTTAAAGAACGCTTGCGAGCGGTCAAGAAACTCTTGAACTATTACGAGGAGGAGAAAAAGTCCTCAAAGAGTAACTTGCTTAGTCGAAGTGAAGAAGAAGGTTGGCCCTGACAGTCATCATCGACAAGTAAATAAAAATTCCACCGAACAGCCGAAGACTTGTAGCTTAATTTTTATTGCTTATTTCAATGTACAAGTACAGAAAAATGAAATATTATATTTTTGCTTTGTCTTTAAAATTACATGTGTCACAAGTATCCAATTAATTAAAGCCTTCTCCAGAAGCGAAAGTCTTGGTCCTTCCAAGAAATTAAAGACATCTTCAGAAGCAAAGATGTTGGAGTATTAAAACATTTAAAGCCTTCTCCGGAAGTGAATGCCTTGGCCCGTCCAAGCACTTAAAGCCTTTTCCAGAAGCAAAAGCCTTGGTCCGCCCAAGAACATAAAGCCTTCTCCGGAAGCGAAAGCCTTTGCCCGTCCAAGCACTTAAAGTCTTCTCCTGAAGTAAAGGCCTTGGTCCGTCCAAGCACTTAAAGTCTTCTTCGGAAGCAAGAACCTTGGTCCATTCAGGCACCTAAAGCTTCACTGGGCAGAAGATCTTCATATTATCCAGCGACTAAGTCTCTATTTCAAAGTTTAGGCTAACTTAATTTGAAGACGCTAAACCAGATAAAGCATTGTCGAATACAAAAGGAAGAGGTGAGTAAAATAAGCACAAACGAAAGTAAGACTATGAATAAGTTATGTTCTTTACAGACAGAGATATATGAGATAAAAAAAACAGAGCAAAAGGGAAAGATGAAATTTTTCAAGATAGGGGCTCCATAATCCAGAGGTTACCCAAGCAAAGTCAATCGGAAACATAAAAAGTCATGTCGGAAGGGGGATCTGCAAGGGTATCGTCAACCGCCGCACTGCCACCTTCCTCCGTCAGAGTCTATTCCTCCCTCCCAATCTCACCCTGAACCGAAGCGTCACCTTAGGGATGGAGCAGACTTTTGGCTTGCTCAATCAACTGAATCCAGAGTTCAATAGCCTCACCATGGATAATCGGGCTAAAAGGCTCCTTGAGATCCTCCGATAGTGCCCCCTTGATTGAATCTCTCAGAATCTCCATCCCAACGAGCGTAGTCTAGGCAGATATCTCCTTCATCTTGGCCAGATCGACCTGAAGGGATCCAACTTTCTTCTGTAAAGAGGAGCTCAACCACCTGAGAATTCAAAGAGGCAACCTTCATATTCGTAGGAGCCATATCCTCCCCAGCCCTCCGCACAGACTCTCCTGCTTGATGGAGATCACTTTCAGCTTTAGACATCGCTTCCAGCTCGAGATCCATAGCCTTTAGTTCTCCTTCCATCCTTCTTCGACCATCTCTAGTAGACCCCTCAAGGTGTTGATGGCTTTCTAAAGAGACCCATTCTCCATTTCAACGTTCTCAAGCTTTGTTGAACGGTCGAGGACATTCACTTCGGATTCCTGAAGGCATAACTTCAATCGAGCAGCCTCTGTGATAGTAGAGTCAAAGCGGCCAGTCCGGTACTTGTCCAACTCCTTCTTCAGCGCAACCACTTCAATATCTAGGTTGAGGTGCTTAGGCTTTAGATTTTCCATGTTTTAGGCTAGTTGAGCTGAAACCTGAGCCCCTTCCAGGGAACGAATAGTTCAGAAGATGCGAATCCGAAAGGGCAAACTGAAAAGAAGAGGCTGGGAGAAACGACCCAAGGCAAAACCAGCATGCTTACAAGTAAAATCCGATGACACATGTTCGCCAAAGTTTTCACCCTGTCCGCATAATCGATGAGGGGAGCCAATTGGACAGCCTCCATATCAGGAGAGTACCCTCATCGCATCAATAGCTTGCTGAAAGATGTACTCCTTGGAAAGGGAACAGAGCTCATAGTTTTCCCCAGGGGTAACGAACTTCCTAAGCAGCGCAAGAGAACTACCCAAGGGAGGAATCCCACCCGATGACGTCGTGGCATCAATCTGCAAATCGTTGGCAGATCCCGGAGGTGGAATTGAAGGGTCTGGAAGAAAATAGAAGACTTGACCATCCGTTAGTTCCTGTGGTTCTGAAGAGACATCATGTTCAAACTCCATAGAATTAGAGGACAAAATATCAGTATATTCTAAAGAAGGTGAATTCAACTCAGAAGGAAATTATTGATAAGCCATCTCAGGATGCTTCCGAATGAAATCATCCTCACCCTTACCGCGCATTCATATGCTCTAAAGATCCCGTCTCTCTTCCGCTTCTAAGTAGGAGGAGCAACTGGTTCCTCAAAGAACGAGGACGCTTCGACGCTGGGCAATTGGCTTGCACCACCTCCTTACCCTTTCGGCTCGGAGTAGGACCAACTTCATCCCTTCTTTTTCTTGCACCCTCAAGAAGGGCAAAGAAGGTGGACAGATTGGAAGAGTTCAGAACCGAGAGAAGTCGTTTATCAGACATTCTTCTACTTAAACCTTGAAAAGAGACGTGACCGAGTTAGTCAGGAAGAGAAAATCACAAAAGAAATCGTTTCTCAAACATCGTTCAACATGCACGAATCCTCCCGGGGGAGTCCACAGTTGGGTGAGAGAAATTCAAGCCTCCTGAGTAAATTCCTCCTAGTCGAAGGGACCTAGACTATTGAGGAGGGCGCGGTCTACAAGCTCTTTTTCATAAGCTATCTTCAGAAGAAAGTCGGCAACTGAAAGAAAAACAGAAAGATCACTAAGCAGATGCAACAACCTGGAGCACGGAAAAAGAAAATTGAATTGAGGATCTATGTGCTCACAATCTTCTGCCCGGGACACAGGGGAAGTCTAGCCTCCGGACGAGAAGGGACCACGGATAAAAAACCAATCTTGTTTCCAATCTTTATCGCATGAAGTCTGATTTTCGATTAGGCATAAACCCTGGCGAGCCTAGAGAATGAAGCGCATCCTGTCCTGGGAGTTTGGACGAATGGTATAAAAATGGGAAATCATCCCAAGGGTCGGCTGAATGACGGTAGTCAAGGTCCTCAAGGTGTTCAGCATGAATTAACCTATGGCGATATTAAGCCTATGAAAGAGATCAGCCAATAAATGATGAAAGGGAAGCCAAACCCCACACGTAAAGTGTTAGGAATGGTGTCCTAGAACTTGTAATTATTTAATAATAATAATTTATTAAGAATAAATTAAATAAATAAACATAAGTTCTTTATATTATCTAGATTGATTCAATTGATGATATTAGGAATATATGGAGATATATAAATATCAAACATTCAAATAGTAAAACCCTAAGTCACTCTTATGAAATCACGACTTAGTATGTGAGTCATACGAGAGGATTAAAGTCGAGATGAGTAACTTAAAAGTGTCTATTTAATCAATACTAATCAATTTAATGATATTGTTAAATAATTGTAAGTGGCATAAAGCCATTAGAAAAATGTTTTTTTTAAATGTCTCATATTGATTTGACACATCATTAAGCATTATAATGATATGAATAATTAAATATGAGTGGCATAAAACCATTAAAAAATGAAGTCTCATTATATAGCATCCTACCACTAGACTTCCCACCTTAAGATGTTTGAGAAGAAAACATCATTACCCCCTCAAATTCTCTTAAGGATTTTAAAATATTTGAAATTAGGAAAAAAGTTAGCATCCTAACAATTCCTTTTGCATAAAAGTCATTTTTTTTTCAAGAAGGCTTCGAAAAGTTAGCATCCTAACAATTTCCATTTTATAAAGTTTTTTTTTTGTCAAAACTGTTAGGAATGGTGTCCTAGAACTTGTAATTATTTAATTATAATAATTTATTTCGAATAAATTAAATAAATAAACATAAGTTCTTTATATTATCTAGATTGATTCAATTGACGATATTAGGAATATATGGAAATATATAAATATCAAACATTCAAATAGTAAAACCCTAAGTCACTCTTATGAAATCACGACTTAGTATGTGAGTCATACGAGAGGATTAAAGTCGAGATGAGTAACTTAAAAGTGTCTACAGTAAATGGATAACGTTTGGGAACCTTATCCTGGTAACACTGTTGATAGCTTCGCATTTTGTTTATAGACAAATGATCGAATCCTGATCATTCATGTGAGAGACATTAAATGGAAGTATCATATGCAATGTTGATTGTATAAGACAGGACCACGATGTTCGATCAAATTTCTCATTAGTACCGTTTACGAGAAATAATCGAACATCAAACTAAGTTTATCAACCGTGATAGATCTCAATCCTGAGTGAAATGCGGACTCCTATTTGTGGAGTTATGTTCTTTGATTCACATAGTTGAGAGCGATCTGTAAGAACGCTCAATACACTTCTGTTTTGGGAACATGACTAGATAAGTAGCTGGGAACTCATTTTCACGAGATGGAATTCATAACTTTCCTATAAATTAACGGTATCGGTGCGATACCTAAACATTTTAGGAACTTTAGGAAACTTCCTTGATGTACTGATTCGAGACATGAACAAGTGACGTCACGACTTCTATTGATCACAGAAGTATCTTATCGCTAGTTCGACTAAAGATAAAGTTCATTGGAGAATCAGCGGGAACACAAGGATAAAGCGGTAATTATAGGGGCAAAACGGTAAATTTATCCGCCTGTAATTATGAGGGTTCCACGTGAAAGATAATATCACAGATATAAATAATAATAAACTAAATGGACAATAACTCATCTATAGTGAGGGGAGTTCAGCTATGAATCTATAGTGGAATTATCCATAGTTAGATAATAAGTAATTAACTGATTATGTGTTAATCACTTAATTGACTAATTATTAAGCCCATGATCTATAGGTCCATCGGGTCCCGATGTTAGCCCAAATATCGTAGTCGCGAAATCAAGTAGAAGAAATGGAAATTTTAAGTAAAGTGAATTACTTTAAATAGGCAATATTAATTGTTTAAATATTGAGTATATTTAAACGGTAATTAATATAAACATTATTAATTGTTTAAATAATGAGTTTATTTAAACAGGAAATTAATAATGAAATATTATTAATTAAATATTATTAATTATTTAAATATTGAGTATATTTAAATGGTAATTAATAATTTGAAATTAATTAACAATTATTAATTGTTTAAATAATAAATTTTATTTGAACGGAATTAATAATTAAAAATTAATTAATTAATAAAAAAATGTTATCAATAAAATTATTAATTAAATAATGAGTTTATTTAATGGAAATTAATAATTAAAATATTTATTATTAATTATTTAAATAATGAAAATTATTTAAATGGAAATTAATAATTAAATATAATTTGATAATATTTAGTCGGGAGAAAATATTAATATTATTAATTGTTTAAATAAAATATTTTATTTAAATGGTAATTAATAAATAAATTAATTAAGTTGGACTTATTAATTTAAGAGAGAATTTCAAGCCCAATTGGATTAATGAACACAATTGAAATTGGCCCAAAATAATTAATTAAATAAATTAGAATTATTTATTAATTATTAAGCCAATTTTCGGCCATGACAAGACATGTATTTTAGGAAGAGATAATTGTTTGAATTATATCCTAAAATAATTACATAGATTTATTTACCCAAGATAAATAAAAATAAAGAAAATAAAATAATCTCCTATTTATCTATGGCATTTTCGAAATTGCAAGATAAAGGAAAGAGATAATCTTTTTTTTTCTTTTTGTATTTATCTCTATAGATTAATCCTAATGGGATTAGGATTCCTATTTTCCTATAAATAGGAGGGTTGAGTCATTCATAAATCACACAATTCAATTCCTTAGAAATTCGAAATTCTCTCTTCCTCCTCTCCTCCCCTATTGCCGATTTTCATAGGCTATTGGGAAGAAAAATATTTTTTTTTTCTTCTTCCCAATTTCTTCTTAAGTTCGATCCCACAATCGGATTTCGTTTGATCGATCGGGATATAGCGTAGAAGATCCGGTGTTGCTGAGGATTTGATGCTGTAAAAAAACCTCCAACCGATTCTCCATATTTTACTCAATGTAAGTAAAGGGTTTTAATTTTCGAAAAATGAGCATGAATCTACATGTTTTTATCACAAATTGCATGATATTAATAGATCCTAAATTAAGTGTTAATTTGTGTTACTAAATAAATTCCGCTAATTTAGTAAATCATCCCTTCATAAAGAACATCGAGTAGAAAGAGGTCCACTCTTCCCTCGGAGAACGGTAAACCCTCTCGGAGTTAGTTGGAAGCTTCATCTCGAATTCAGGGGAATCACATACTCGACCCTCAACTAATCAAGACGTTTCTGACTCAAACAGCCCTCGGCCTCCAACACTCCCTTCGACTACCTCTTATTCTTCTCAGCCCCTTCGAAAGTGGGCTTAGGGGAAAGGGGATTAGAACGATCCACCACGTCTATGATAACAGTGGGAATTGAGCTCTCCTCTGTCGAAAGGACAGAAGCGGAAGAAGCAGGCCTAGATTTGGCTCTTTTCTCTTTGGAGGAGGTTTTCTTCTTCTTTTCTCATTATCACAGTGGTTGGTTCAGGAGGAGGAAGATCAAGGACGATCGATGGGATAGAAACACCCATAAGGTCAGAACCCCCTCCCACCAAAGGAAAAGAAATAAAAGAAGTAACATTTTCGGCATCCACAGCGAAAATGAACTTAGAAAGGGACTCTATCCCATTCAGCGAGGAAAGAGAATCCTTATCAAAATTAGAAGGACAATCTGCAATGGGCTCATTTACTTTAGGCTAACCCCTAGATGAAGGGCTTGAATTGGGCCCTTGAACAGGAAGAGAAGAAGGGATAACAGCCACCCTATAATCAGGCTCCACCCTTTCAAAGACCCTACCGTCTAAATCATCGTCGTTCACTAAAACCCTAATGATCCAGGGACCTTTAACTATAGGGGACACCCCAGGAGTATCCATGGCAGATGATTAATGACCAAAGAGGGAACAAGAAGAATAACCTTGGAAGGAGGCAGGGAAAGCTTCGAAAATACAGAGCATCAACCGGAAGGAAACTTCTTCCAAATCAAGGCGCTTTAGATGACTCTTGAAATTCGAAGGGGCAAAAAACCTTTGGTTTTGGGGGGAACGCTATTTAAAGGAGAAAACATATTCCAGACAGTCGCAACACGTGGGATAAATCATACTCCAAACGATCGCGACACGTGGGAGAGGCCATAACGATTCACATTCGTGAAAGGACCGTTAGAGACCTGACCCGTTACGAGGCCAAAATAGTCTATTTTCGAAAAAGTCGTGTCCCTCTAAGTTAGAAAGTCGACAACAGATCAAGCTGAGTGCCACACCTTCGATCCGAGCACATTCTATTCCCCACATTGGATTCTTCAATTCGGGAAATAGGGGAAAACTGTAAAGGGTGAAAATAGCCCTCATACGGGCCGGGTACATCAGACCAGTCTACATGGGTTCAGGCTCATCAGGATCACCTCTTCAGGAAGATGCTTCCCATAGGGCGGCTAAAATATCCACAAAGCCTAGTCTTGCACTAGCCTAGCCAAGAGGCCCACGATCAAGAGACTATAAAGGTCACTTGACCTATCAAATCAAGTAAGTGCATAAATTCCTAAACCTACATGCTCTCTTGCGGCGTACTCTACCTACGGTCACCTAATTTGATCGTCGAAGGGTCCTTGACCGGTACCGCACTGGTGTTCTTCTAATCATTGTCTTACTCCTTTTCATGTAGTCACGTCGGCGAGAACCCAGCACGTGACGACACGTGCTCAATTGTGTGAGAAAAATACCCCACACAATAATCAATTAAAGTTAGTTTTTGAAAAGAAAGATGTTGTAGGAGGGGGGGTTAAAGCTTCATTACAATGTAAGGTGTTTAGTCTTGAGAATACAAGAAGACTAATTGCAATGATGATTATCAAAGATGAATGGCCATTTTCTTTTGTGGAGAACATTGGGTCGATATGTTTGTTTTGTAGAACCGAATGGCAACACTAGAGGGGGGTGAATAGGGTTGCTTTAAAAAATTATAAATTTAAAAATCGAATTTTAGAACAATAAAGTTTTTCAAATCGATCCAATAAATTATCAATTAAAGCGATCAAGTTGCGAATTGATGAATCAATCAAACCGACAATATTTCTAATCAAGATTAATGCAAACAATTAATTGAAAACACAACCAACGATCACAATTAATAAAGTAAGATTAAACGTGCGGAATTAAAAAGTTTAAGGGAAAGAATACACTGAAGATTTTTATAGTGGTTCGGCAAGCCTACGTCCATTCCCCAAGGCTCCTCCTTGAGATTTGTCACTATCACCGATTCTCTTGCGGGTGAGAACCAAATCGGTACAATCTCCCTATTTAATTTTAACAGGAAAAAGAGAAAACCCCAATCATTCTCACTGGTTCAGGATCTAACCAATTTCTTTTTCACACCCCAAGGTGTTCCCACACCTTAATACAAATCCCAATGAAAATTAAAATAAAAAGACCTCACAAATCCTCTTAAAAGGGAGATACAAAAATTTTGTAACGTTCGGAAGTTCACAGGTTCCTCACACTGATAAATGTCTCACAAAAATAATAAGCAAAATATAATGGAATGAGAGAATTGAAGGATGGAGCTCTTGAGAATTTTGGGCAGCAGCTTAGAACAGATTAGAGAGCATTAGGTGTTGTCTTAGATCTGAAAATAGGGTTTAAGAGTAGCCAAAAATGTGTTTTAGCTTCAGGATTTATCTGGGCCATTGATAAAGCAATTTTGATCCAATGGCTGCTAAAAAAGGAAGAAAAACAGGCTGGAAAACAGACAAAATTCGAATATGCTTCAGCTCAGCCAGATTCAATGAATCAAATTCGCGAAAGTGAGAGTGGAAATCAAACGCCAATGAGAAAGCGCCACAGCTGGCGCGTGCGCTGCACGTTCGCGTAGGGCGCGTCGCTCGCCTCCCTGCTGCCTCTTTTTTTTTTTTTAATTCAAATCAGTCGCCACGTGTCATCTTCTCATTTGTCTTTTTGAATTGAGTCAACGTCAGTCAATTAAGACTGGTCAATGCACAGTCACCTTCTTAGTCCACATGTCGACTTTTTATTTGTCCATTGGTGCCACGTCATGCATCCACGTGTACTGCCACGTCACCCAAAATGTTACCGTTTGAAGTGTCACGTCACTTTCCACGTCATCAATAGTTGACCATTGACTTTGACAAGTGTCATTTTCTGGTTCGTCCTTTTTTTTCCACGTCAGTGATGATGTCATCCGAATGGTGTATTTGCCTTTAAACTTGTTTTGTCCATAACTTCTTCGTTTGGACTCTGATTTAGGCGATTCAAAAGGCGTTGGAATCCTTGTTTCTAGCTCTACAACATAGATACTTAAAAAATTCAAAAGCATCAGTATATATTTGGTTTGTTATCATCAAAACATTAGGTATGATTGAAGCCCATAAAGCTAACAATCACCCCCTTTTTTATGATTACAAACAACTCAAGAAAAATAATCAAGTGGCTCATGATATCATGCAAGGCTTTTTCTTGGCAAATTCTCCCCCTTTGTAACATAAAAAAAATATCAAAGCTCCCCCTCAAAAAGGTAATTAATGCAAAAATCAATTGAAACAACAAAAAAAATATTCCAATAATAAATAAGTATATATACAAGATCGCTCCCCCTAACAAATACAATCAAAGGCGGATAATACCAAGTGCAAGTCGGTTCTTACAAAATAAATCTTCTTTTAATGGTTTAGTAAGTATATCCGCTACTTGGTTTTCAGTATTAACGAAGTCAACAATAATATTCCCATTTTGTACGTGCTCTCTAAGAAAGTGATGTCGAATGTCTATATGCTTTGTCCTAGAGTGTTGAATGAGATTTTTAGTCAAACATATCATGCTAGAATTATCAAAATAAATGTGCACGTGTTCAAAGTTTAAATTAAAATCATGCAAAGTTTGTCTCATCCATAAAACTTGAGCACAACAACTAGCAAGTACAATATATTCGGCCTCAGTTGTAGATAATGCAACAGAATTCTGCTTTTTACTATACCAAGATACTAACGAACTTCCAAGAAAATGGCAAGTTCCGCTAGTACTTTTTCTATCAGTTAAACTACCAGTAAACTCTGCATCAGAATAAGCAATTAAATCTAATGATGCATTCTTAGGATACCATAAGCCCAAATTACTAGTTCCAAGTAAATATTTAAATATTCTCTTAACAGCATGTAAATGTGACTCTTTTGGACAAGACTGAAACCTAGCACACATGCATACACTAAACATAATATCCGGCCTACTCGCAGTTAAGTAAAGTAGAGATCCGATCATACCTCGATATGATTTAATATCTACTTCTTTACCTTTTTCATCATTATCAAGCTTTGTAGTTGTACTCATCGGAGTTTTTGCTACCTTTTCATTATCAAGCTTGAATCTTTTGAGTAGATCCTTAGTGTACTTTTCTTGGTTTATGAAGATTTCATCATCAAGTTGTTTGATTTGAAGCCCGAGAAAAAAATTGAGTTCTCCCATCATGCTCATTTCAAATTCTGTATGCATACACTTAGAGATATCTTCACAAAGTGAAGGGTTAGTGGCACCAAAGATAATATCATCTACGTATATTTGAACTAAAAGCAAATCATTATCTTTAGTTTTAATAAATAAAGTGTTATCCACTATTCCCATTTTAAATCCATTAACAAGCAAAAATTTACTCAATCTATCATAGCAAGCTCTAGGAGCTTGTTTTAAACCATAAAGAGCTTTCTTTAATTTAAAAACATGATTTGGATTATCAAAACTTTCAAAACCAGGGGGTTGTTCAACATACACTTCCTCCATTATAAAGCCATTTAAAAAATGCACTTTTAACATCCATTTGATTTAAAACAAAGTTTTTATGAGATGCAAATGCAAGTAACAGTCGAATTGATTCAAGTCTAGCTACAGGTGCAAAGGTTTCTTCATAATCTATTCCTTCTTCTTGACTATAACCTTGTGCAACTAACCTAGCTTTATTTCTAACAATATTACCTGATTCATCCATTTTATTTCTAAAAACCCATTTTGTACCAATAACAGGATGATCAATAGGACGAGGGACTAATTCCCAAACTTCATTTATTTAATCCAAAACTCATCATTTTCAGCTTCTTTAAAAGATTTTGGTTCAATTTTAGACACAAAAGCAATATTATTCAATGCATTTAAAGAAAAACGAGTTCTAACACCCGAAGAAGGATCACCTATAATTAATTCCATAGGGTGGTTAGAAACACACCTCCACTCCTTAGGGAGTTCATTTTCACCTTCAAGTTGTGTCTCATTTGGTGTAGCATCCAAAACCTTATCCTTGAGACTTAAATCCTCCAAAGATTGATCTAAGTCATCACTAGCAATAATCTCATTAGAAGTAACATTAATAGACTCATAAAAAACAACATGCATTGATTCTTCAATAACAAGAGATCTTTTTATTAAAAATCCTATATGCTTTACTAGATGAAGAATATCCCAAAAATATGCCAATGTCAGATTTTGATTCAAACTTCCCAAGATTTCCCTTATTTTTTAAGATAAAGCATTTACACCCAAAGACTTTAAAATAACCAATATTGGGAGTTTTATTATTAAATAACTCATAGGGGGTTTTATTCAAAGTAGGTCTTATTAAAACACGGTTTATTACATAACAAGCTGTATTAACTGCTTCAGCCCAAAAATATTTTGGTAAGTTATATTCATTTAACATAGAAGTAACTAACTCTTATAAAGACCTATTTTTCCGTTCAACAACTCCGTTTTGTTATGGAGTTCTTGGAGCAGAATAAATGTGTGTATATCCATTTTCATCACAAAACTTTTCAAAAGCATCATTTTCAAAGTCTCCCCCATGATCATTTCTAATTTTAGAAATCATAAAACCTTTTTGAAAAAATTAAAAAAAATTTCAAAGCCTCATCTTTATGTTTTAAAAATAAAACCCATGTATATCTTGAAAAATCATCAACAATAAAAAATGCATAATTATTTCCATTTAAACTTGCCACTCTAGTTGGGCCAAACAAATCTATATGCAAAAGTTGTAAAGGTCTAAAGTGGAAATCATTTTCTTAGATTTAAAAGAAGACTTAGTTTGTTTGCCCATTTGACATGCATCACATATTTTGTCTTTTTCAAAATTCAATTTAGGAAGACCTCTTACAAGTGATTTCTTAGAAATTTCTGAAATTAAAAACATGCTAGCATGACCTAATCTTCTATGCCACAACCAAGAGTCGTCATGCAAAGCAGAAAAGCATTTATCACCAACAACAGGATAGACATGTAAATCATTTGTATACACATTGTGATTTCTATTTCTGACAAATAATATTTCCCTATCAATAACATTCTCAACAATGCAATTTTTATCATTAAAGACTACTTGATATCCTTTATCACACAATTGACTAATGCTCAATAAATCATGTTTCAAACCATCAACAAGTAAAATATTTTCAATAAGAAAGTTTGAACCATTACCAATTTTACCTTTACCGATGATCTTGCCTCTTTTGTTGTCACCAAATGTCACGTGACCTCCATCTTTCCTTTCTAGGTGTGAGAATTTATTTGGGTCCCCGGTCATATGCCTTGAGCAGCCACTGTCCAAGTACCACTTGTTCTTTATAGTCCTCAAGCACACCTAAATAAGAATTTTTAAAATAAAGTCTTTGGTACCCTTACTTTCTTGGGTCCTTGAGAGTTAGTAAGTAAAGATTTAGGAATCCATTTCATTTTACTTTCATTTAAGGCACTCGATTTCCTAAATTTGCATGCATATATTTTATGACCAAGTTTTCCACGTGCATTACAAACAACAGAAGATGTAGAGCTTTCTTTGAAAATTTCTTTTGCATTAAATGAGGTTTATATCCTATGCCACTCTTGTCAAAAACAACTTGTTGTTTACCCATCATAATATCTAAAAGTTTCTGACCATTTGTAAATTTCAAAAGAGTAGAATTCAAATTTTCATTTTTCTTTTCTAAAATCTCATACTCTTCTTTTAATGCATGCAACTTTGAATCAGATGTCATTAAATCATTCTTTAACTTCTCACAGTCTTCCACTAACTTATCACGCTCATTTAATAGATCATTATTCTCAAGAGCTATTTTACTAGTTTTCTTTTTCAAAGTAACATATTTCATGCCAAATTTTTCGAATTCATACTTTATCTCATTATAGGCATCCATCAATTCATTGAAAGTAGTGTTTTCGTTACATACCTCATCATCGTTGTCATCTTCATCCTCAAAAGCCATGAAGCATAAGTTTGCTACTTCTTCCTCACTCTCAGAGTCACTTTCATCACTTTCATCCCAAGTAGCTTTCATTGCTTTCTTCTTATTCTTCTTTGATGATGACTTCAACTGTGGACAATCATACTTCACATGTCCCGGTTTCTTGCACTCATAGCATATGATATTGTCCCGGTTGCTCTTTTCATCTTTGAATTCCTAATTGTGTATTTCTTTGCAAAATTCTTCTTTCTGAAACGATTTTTGAATTTCCTCGTGAGATAAGCCATTTCTTCTTCATTCAATTTTATATCATCATCTGAGTCATCTTGGAAGGATGTTGACTTTAATGCTAAGCTTTTCTTCTTTTTAGTGTCATCCTCCATATTTTCCTTCATAGTGATCTCGTGTGTCATGAGTGAACCAATAAGCTCCTCCAAAGGCAGTTTAGTAAAATCTTTTGCTTCCTGTATTGCCGTCACTTTAGCTTCCCATGCTTTAGGTAGTGTCTTAAGAATATTTCTCACATTATCTGAAGTGGTATATTCCTTTCCCAAGCTTTTCAGAGAATTTATGGTACTTATGAACCTGGTAAACATCTCAGTAATAGATTCATTAGGCTCAACTTTAAACAGTTCATAATTATGCACAAGCATGCTAATCTTAGATTCTTTAACTTGATTTGTTCCTTCATGCGTAACTTCAAGTTTTTCCCAAATTTCTTTTGCAATATTACATGCAGGCACTCTATTTAATTCATTAGGACATAAAGCACAATACAAACAGTTTATAGCTCTAGCATTGAAAGATATCTTTTTCTTATCATCTTCATTGAACTTATTTTCACTTTTAGGCACAACTTCATTTTCTACTTCCTTAGTTGGAATTATACGACCCTTAGAGACAATTTCCCATAGATTTTAATCAACCGATATTAGAGAAATTATCATCCTAGTTTTCCAATAAGAATAGTTATTTCCATCAAAGTATGGTGGCCTAGTAGTAGATTGACCCTCAGAAAAATCGTTAGCTCTTGTGTTTGCCATTGCTCAAAATAATTAAATTCCAAAATTTAAAATTCAAAACAAAATATTTTTCACAACTTTTATCAATAATAAAATAAAAAATCAGAATTGAAAATTAGCAAAAAAATAATTTTTCGGAAATGATTTTTCACTTAAAACGACGAAAAAAAATATTTTTGACAAAAGTGTTTTCCAAAAGTTTGAGCACCCGCTTTGATACCAATTGTAGGACCGAATGACAACACTAGAGGGGGGTGAATAGGGTTGATTTAAAAAATTATAAATTTAAAAATTGAATTTTAGAACAATAAATTTTTTCAAATCGATCAAATAAATTATCAATTAAAGCGATCAAGTTGCGAATTGATGAATCAATCAAACCGACAATATTTCTAATCAAGATTAATGCAAAAAATTAATTGAAAACACAAACAACGATCACAACTAATAAAGTAAGATAAAACGTGCGGAATTAAAAAGTTTAAGGGAAAGAAAACACTGAAGATTTTTATAGTGGTTCGGCAAGCCTACGTCCACTCCCCAAGGCTCCTCCTTGAGATTTTTCACTATCATCGATTCTCTTGCTGGTGAGAACCAAACCGGTACAATCTCCCTATTTAATTTTAACAGGAAAAAGAGAAAACCCCGATCCTTTTCCCACACCTTAATACAAATCCCAATGAAAATTAAAATAAAAAGACCTCACAAATCCTCTTAAAAGGGAGATACAAAAATTTTGTAACGTTCGGAAGTTCACAGATGTAACGCCCCATTACAAGGTAAGATTAATTTTGGATTAAATTAAAATTTTATTTGATTTATTTAACGGGATTGGAATTAATGATAAATAAATTGTTATTATTTATTCAGGCTTTTAGGTGACACTTTATGATAAGTGTCACTTTTGTATTTAGTGAGGTGTCTTGGATTAAGAGATAGCTGATGACGTGGCAAGTAGTTGATGACGTGGCAAGTTAGCTCAAACCCTAATTTTAACTAAGGAAAAGAAGAAGAACAATTTCCCCTCCTCCTTCCCACACCCTTGCCGCCGCCCCCCTTGGAGGATTAGGAGAAGAATCCGTCGTTTGCTTGTTTGTCGTTTGATTGTGAATCGGGTTTTGGATTCAAACGTTTTGGCAATCGATTTTGGACACGAAGGTAACGAAAACCCTCCCTTTTTCTTTTCTCCTTGTTGCCGTGAGCCTAGAGGTTGAAATTAATGAGTTTTCGTCAATTTGTTAATTAGGAGATCGGTGGAATCGCTCAGATTCGAAGAGGGAAATTCGGAAGCCCTTTTCTTGAAATTCAATTAACGGGTAAGCTTTTGGGATTGATTTATCAATCATTTTAATTCTGGATTTTTATTTTATATTCATCATATGAACGCCAAGAACCCTAACCCTTGTTTCGATCTCCTTAATTGTCAATTTTCCAAACCGTGGCCAAACACCCAATCGATCTTGATTACCGATACCTAGAACCATCAAGATCGATCACCCTAGCTACGAAACCGCGACCGAACCACGTCCCGAGGACCATGGCCAGCCGTGGCCCACACACCCCCCATGCCCCAACCATAGCCAATTTCCTTCGTCAATTGCTTTCCGTTCTTTGATCCACCGAACCCCAAACCTTTTGTATAAATTTAGTATATTTTAATTTGTATTTTAATTTATTTAGGATCTCCGTTTCAGGTCTGGTTCGTCAAGGGAAGTAGCTTTGATATTGGATTTAAGCAATTTCGAGGTGAGTTAACGGTTTATTCGTTGGTGGAGTTTTAGAGAAATCTAAAGCTTCTACCGTAGATTTTATGTTTTGATATATTCAAATATGTTATTCTGGAGCTTTAGGAAGTGAATTCATAATGGAAACATCGAAAAATCATTTGGTGAAAGAATTTTTCGATTAGAACTAGTTTATTCGTTTTCGGCAGTTTTTGATGTTTTTCGATTCTCTTTGTTTCTGATTAATTTGGGAGTCAATTCTGGAATATTATGGAGTATTTTAAGATGATTTGGTATGAGATTTGAGTTGAGAATGATTGAGAGCGAATAGTTAGTTTTAACGGTTTTTCGGCAGTTTATCGTAAAATGTATTTTTGCATATTTTATTTAGAATCTTTGGGGCTGCTGTATTTTAATTGCTCTTGCTGATTTTGAATGGTTATTATCAAGAGGATATTGTAATGAGATTGTGGATGATGGCTTGACAGATGTGTAAAACTAGTGTGAGGCTACGAGCTCATACTTAGTAAAATATATAGTTATGAGAGTGAGCTCATAACAGCTAATGGACGTTGCTCGTATGAACGATCCATTAGGGGATTAGTTATGGTTACGGCTATAACTAAGTACCTAAGAATGGTTGTAGTCCCGAGAGACCGCCTTCTTAGTGGATGGTTTGAATAATTGTTTGATTGTACTTGTTAAATTAGAATTGGCTTATGTATCGGATTGGGATGTGTATTGAAAAGATGATTATGAATGTGGGTCTTGGATATGGAATTTAGTTAGCAATTGCCTATTCATGTAAAGAGATTGAAAGTGAGGTTTAAGAGAAGTTATGTGTGAAAGAGACATTGGAGAGTGTTGAGTGTTGGGACTCGGTTAAAGTTGTTAGAGACTATTTAAAGCTTTACCTTAGTTTAGATCGTTTTCTCACTGGCTTTAGCCTCACAGTGCTATTTGTGGTTTTTTTTCAGGTAATAATGGACCGAGAGGTGGCGGTTGATGAAGTGGAAAAGATGAGGGGTTCATGTCGCGATGGCTAGCCAATGCATCATTTATTTTCATTGAGTTTTGAGAATAAAGTACTTAAATTTTATTTACTATAACTGTTTTGTGAGATTTGAGATTATTGTTAGTTCCGAAACATTTTGTTATTTGGTTTAACTCGTTGTTTCTTTTGTTTTAAAGATTATAACTCCGGAGTTGTTGATTTTATTTTAAATGACTATTTGATTGAGGATTTTTGATATTATTCAATAAATATCACTTATTGAGTCTTTCCGCTGCATTTATTATGTTGATTTAAACTCTGAAAGGTCGGGTCTTTACAACAGATTCCTGACACTGATAAATCTCTTACAAAAATAATAAGCAAAATATAATGGAATGAGAGAATTGAAGGATAGAGCTTTTGAGAATTTTGGGCAGCAACTAAGAACAGATTAGAGAGCATTAGGTGTTGTCTTAGATCTAAAAATAGGGTTTAAGAGTAGCCAAAAATGTGTTTTAACTTCAGGATTAATCTGGGTCGTTGATAGAGCAATTTTGATCCAATGGCTGCTAAAAAAGGAAGAAAAACGGGCTGGAAAATAGACAAAATTCGATCTGCTTCAGCTCAGCAGAATTCAACGAATCCCAGTCGCGAAAGTGAGAGTGGAAATCAAACGCCAATCAGACAGCGCACGCGCCGCGTAGGGCGCGTCGTTCGCCTCTCTGCTGCTTCTTTCCTTTTTGTGAATTAAGTCAGCGTCAGTCAATTAAGACTAGTCAATGCATAGTCACCTTCTTAGTCCATATGTCAATTATATATATATAATATTTTTTTTAAATAAAAGAACTCAGCCCTTGCCAGCCGAAATCCTTGACCATTGTTTGTTTAGATTATTTTAATATACATTTATGTATATATATAAATATGTTAAGATACCAATTCCTTGTCCACTGTCAGACTGTTCCCACCAACTACTTTGTTTGTCATTTAACAATATGAGTTGCTTTTAGTTAATAAATTCATTTCCAATACATGCTCCACTATTTAAATTGGTCTAATTTTATTTAGAACTAATTACACTAATAACCACTTTAATTCACCTAATTTCAGTTTTAATGGTTGTTTCATATTAATATCAGATTTACCCATAAAACACCATTTATGGTGGCGATTCTGATGGATTCCGATTTCAGTGTTTACCGTATTACCCTTTTATCTCTCCTAATAACTATATCTCATTAATTACATATCATTTAATTAAGGAAAAATTATCGGTGTATGTTTCATCTTTTCACAATGTAATTAAATTTTTCTGGTGGTGGTTTTGGGTAGTTTTGATATATATATATATATATATATATATATATATATATATAAGATTGTGTTTTTTTGAAATAAACAACATTTATTTGTCCAATACTGAAATTAACCCTTTTATTTATTTGTCAAATTAAATTTGACTTGGTCAAGTATGAATGCATTGAATTTAATCATTCGATTTTAACCCATTTTAAACCTTTTAATTTTGATGCCCTTGTCAAGTCCCAACCCCAAATTTTCCTGCTTCTTACTTTAATTGTTTAATCTTTAGGATTGTGTTGTAGTTGAATATTTTAGAATTATTTAATTGTAGGTGTTACTTGATTGCTTGCTCGCTGCTCGTTTTGGGTTTGATTTCATGCTAATTGTAAAAGGTGAGGATAAATAGAATTTTACAGTAATTTTAGAAATCAAATACTTGAACGATTTGTATGATTCAGGAGTTAAGTTAAATTGGATTTAAGTGAATTAAAGCATGCTAATTTCATGAATTTATAGGAATCGGGAGTATAGAATTAATATGGGAAATTATGAATATACAATTCTTGGGAGTTTAAGTATGACACCATTGGGTTTACTTTGGTTATCGCTTAAAGAATGTTTACCATGTGCTCTTGGATGTTTTAATTTCGTTATCGAGGTTTTCTGATTACATTGAGCTCTTACTGAGACTGGGCCTTCCAGCATTGGGTCTATAGTACAAATTATTCAATTTTGCAGGATTATCATGATTAAATTATATGTATGGGCTTATGGGCCTATACGTGGTACCGTTCTTAATCAATGATACTCGTTCTCTTATTCCTGATTATTTTTATTGGATTAGTGGTTCTAAAATTGGTTCTCTCTTTAATATTTTGATTCCTGCATTTCTAATTCTTTACTATCACGCTTGTTTGCTTGGTGATGAAAAATGAGATAATGCATAGACTACGTGTGCTTGCATTTTCTGGTATTATTCATGGTTCGGTATATGTATCATGAGGTATGCATTGACTACGTGAGCTGCAGTAACGGAGGAGATGAATAATGAGATAATATTTAGTTGTGTGAGCTAGTATTATCTGGTATTATTCATAATTGCTATGATGCATATACATTCTAGACTGCTTAGACTACGTGAGCTTTGCATGTCATTGGTGAGATAACGGGATCGGGCATAGACGACGTGAGCGGCACCATATGACGTTATTCACCCAGGAGGTTCTGTTCTATAATGCATCGACTACTTGAGCGAGCATTGGTTCTTGATAAGAAAGTAAAGGCTTCATGAGCTTTACTTGATATTGGAAGTGAGATAATAGGATCGTTCATAGACTACGTGAGCTAGCACCATCTGACATTATTCACATGTTCTATGTTCTTGTTCTATATTCCATGTTCTATGTTACATATTCTATGTTCTATAATGCCTAGGCTACGTGAGCTAGCATTTGATCTGTTCTATAATGCATCGACTACGTGAGCGAGCATTGGTTCTTGATAAGAAAGTAAAGGCTTCGTGAGCTTTACTTGACATTGGAGTGAGATAATGGGATCGTGCATAGACTACGTGAGCTGCACCATCTAACATTATTCACATGTTCTATGTTCTTGTTCTATATGCTACGTTTTATGTTCTAAGTTATAAACCCTATGTTCTTGGTTCTATGATCTTGTTCTTATTATTAGTTATGACTTTAAGAGCTTAACTCGTTCTATAATTTATCCTATAAGTGTTATCCTATGATTATGCCCTGACTATTTGGAGTTGGGAGCCTGATTATTTATATGATCTGTAATCGTGTTCTTACCCTCTTATCCTCAGAAGAATTGCATAACCTTGGTTTCGGAAGTAGGATTGGGTAGCTAAAAGACAGTAGGATCTGTTGGACACAAATCCGGATGGGATTTGGTGTTCTAAAGTTACTTTCTATTCAATTTATCTTCACTGGGTTTCCCGCTCATTATATTACACTTTCAGGTACGGAACGTGGTCTCGGTCGTGGCCGTGGAGCTGGTGCAGCGTGATTAGAAGATCGATGATGATGGATGGACTTGAGTCAGTGTAGTCCATGGACTTGTTTATTTATTTTCGTTTTGTTATTATGGATTTTATGAGCTCTCATGAGCAACAATGTTTATGATTTCTTGTCTTTATGGATTCCGTGGATTTACAAGTTATCTTGTTTTATGTTTGAACTTAAAAAGGGAAGTGCTTCCCATCGTTGAACGATATGATTTCAGATTTTATTTTGAAATTAAAGTATGTTTCTATTGAATTACAGGTTTTAATTATTATTTCAAGTCTTCCGCTTGCGTATTCTATTTAATACTATTTTAAAGAGTCGGGTCTTTACAGTGATGTTGTTGAGTCGATCACTAAAATTCAAAATGTCATTAGGTTTGTGAGGTCTTCCCCTGCTCGACTTGCTAAGTTCAAGAGGTGTATTGCAGAAGAGAACATATGTAGTAAAAACCTTGTGAGCTTATATGTTCCAACAAGGTGAAATTCTACGTACTTGATGCTCGAGGCATTTGAGAAGTTTGAGAAAGTATTTGATAGGTTGGAGGACAATGACTTGTGTTATTTGAGTGAGGAGACGCCTTGTAATTTGGATTGGGAGGTTGCAAGAATTTATATCAAGTTCTTGTCCGTGTTTTATGGAGTTACAAAAAGAATTTCGGGCTCCCTTTATGTAACTTCAAACTCAATTTTCCATGAGATTAACATTATTTAGAGGTGCATTAGGTATTATTCTTCCATTACATCTGATGAAAAGCTGAGCGACTCTGTAGAACGAATGCAAGTAAAGTTTGAAAAGTATTGTGGTAATACTGCAATAACCAATTTTTTTTTATGTTGCATTGGTTTTAGACCTCCGATACAAGATGAAGTTCCTTGCATATGCCTTCAGTCAGTTGTATTCGAGTGTCGTCGCATTCGAGCTATGTAAGAAGGTTGATGATGTTTTGAAGCGACTGTTTACTGAGTATAATTCATCCATTGTTACGCATAAACCATCAACTTCAAAACCCTCAGTTGATGTGGATGTGGTAGTTGGTGCGGAGCCATTTAGTCTTGATTTCATTAGTGAATTTAATGCTTTGGAAAATGATGATGAACTTGGTATAGAAACTGAGGTGGATGTTTATTTATTGGAGGCTAAAGCAAAAGCAACAAACGACTTCAATATTCTATATTGGTGTAAAGTGAATGCACCAAGATTTGTTGTCCTTAACAAAATTGCTAGGGACATATTACATGCCGGTTTTCACTTTGCCTTCTGAGTCCGCGTTTAGCACTGGTGGGAGGGTGATTGATCCTTTTCGATCGTCACTAGCTCCACATACTGTTGAGACACTTATATGTACACAAAATTGGATTAAGAGTCCGGGTATAAGCGTTGATCTTCAATAATATTTGGACGAGGTTGTTAAAACTGAAGAAGGTATAAAAATTTATCATTCAAAGTGCTTTTTTTACTACTTTATAGTTTATTGACTTGTAATGCTGATAATTTTCTTTCTTTTTCAGAATTTATAAAATGCATGGAAAAAATGAGTCTTAGTGATACTAGTGGTCTTTCTCAAACCATTGGAGATGGGTTGGATATGGTGTGATCAGGTCAAGACCATTGGATGTCGATTGGAGATGAGAAGACTATTGGATGTTTTGTTTTTGATGTTCTGTTAGTGTTTGAAATTTTGTAATTGATGAAGACTATTAGATCATGGAAGTTTGTTTTTATTTTTGTTTGAAAATGATGATACTTTATAAGTTGATATGGATTGGATTATGATTAGGTGATGATTGATTATGGTGAATTGTTGTTCAATGGATTATGGAGTTTTGATGTTATTGTTAATGGTGAAATGTTGTTCAATTGAAATTGATGTGGATTAGGTGAATGAAATATGTTTGTTTTTGTAGTATTCAATTTAAAATATAGACTTTTGATGTTTAATGGTAAAATATTGTTCAATTGATGTGTTTGTTTTGTAGTATTTCAATTTAAAATATGAAAATTTGATGTGTAATGGTGAAATTTTGTTCAATTGATGTGGATTTGGATTAGGTAAAAGATATATGTTTGTTTTGTAGTATTTCAAAGTTTTGATGTTTAATGGTAAAATGTTGTTTAATTGATGTGTTTGTTTTTGTAGTATTTCAATTTAAAATATGAAAATTGGATGTGTAATGGTGAAATTTTATTCAATTGATGTGGGTTTGGGTTAGGTAAAAGATATATGTTTGTTTTGTAGTATTTCAATTTAAAATATGGATTTTTGGGGGTCGTTTGGTTGTCAGGTGTGGGTTGTTAAGCAGGGAGTTGTTAAGGAGGGAGTTGTTAAGGAGGGGGTTGTTAAACAGGGGTTTGTTAACACTGTGTTTAATGTCGCTACCTACCCGCGACGCGGAAAAATAAAGAGTCGCCACTAATCATTGGTTTTAAAATTATTGGTGTGATTAGTCACCTAGTCATTAAATTAAGGATGGTCTTCTAACTTTTAAAACGGGTTCGGGGGTTCATTCACATATAGAGAAGGTATTAGCACCCTATTATGTTCGTTTTGAAAACGATTGTTGTTTTTTATTATTTATTGTATTAACTAGCTTTTATCTTTAAAACAAAAATATTTTTTTGGTTATTTTTAAATGTCTCATGTTTATTAATCAATATCTCTAAGAATAGAGATATGATTAAATAATTATGAGTGACACGAGGTCATTAGTAAAAGTTTATTTTTTGGAATTTAACTTCAATATTCTGAAATTAAATTCCTCTTTCTCAAGAGTTCTAAGAGATTTAGCATTCTAATTCTCTTAAATTTCCATCGTCGGAAAGTTTTAGAAAACATATATTTATTTTAAAAATCTTTGAAAATATTATTATTATGGAAAGAACTTGAGTAGTAAATTTGGAACTAGGTCTATTTTTCTATTAACCAAATTGAGAATTTCAATACTTTTTTTAAAAGGAAAAAACATTGAATTGGAAAAGTTAGCATTCTAACAATTCCAAATTCTAATTTATCAAAAGCCATTTTATTAGAATTTAGGAAAAATTAGCATTCTAATAATTCCCAAATCCTTTCTCAAAGTTTATTCAAGTATGAACATAATATATAAACAATAAATATGAACATAAAACACAAATATGGAAAACCAAGTTCATCAAATATAGCAAGTCAATTAAAATAAGAATAATTATTCCTAATCAACATCTCAACTTATAAAATTCACAAATATTATACCAAAATGTGTTTCTTCTTAATTTTTACTCCTAAATACTCTTCATTATCATATCAATGACCTATGACATTCAAATGTATTCATATTTTACAATAAAAATCAGATTTTATGAAAAACAACATCTCAGCCACGGTTTTACTGTGTAAATTCCTGCAATGTTTGTATCAACTTTGAAAAATCATATCTTTTTTTATACTAATCGAAATGGGGTGATTCTTGTTCTCAAATCTTCGTTTACGAGTCTATTTTCAGAGAAAAATAAGAAATAATCACGTAATTTTAATAATTATCACAGAAATACTACGTAATAAAAAGTGTCCAGAAATTCCCGAAACAGTAAATATACTTGAACACCAAATTTCGAAAAATCATAACTTTTCAACCACAACTCCAAATCATTTGATTCTTTTTTTTATGTATTCATATTTAAATCTAGTGTCAAGTAAAAATTACCACATAATCTAAATATTCATAGAAAAATCCAGATTTCAAATAAGACATCGAAAGCTCATATGAATGACTATATTTTCAAAAGGAAAATGACTTACCTTGATTTGAATAATATACAAGCCTGTCGCTCCAAGTTAGGAAGCATAAAGGAGAGTAAAAATGCAGAGATTTGATTTAGAAAAGCCTTTTGTTTGAGAGAATATGAGTGTGTGTTGAGTCTCCCCTAGGGTTGTAGAAAAAGCTCTATTTATAGCCAAATTAAAGATTTAAATGTTGATAAAAATAGAGATAAAGATAAATCATATATTAGATATCTTATCTCCTTCCAAATTTAATCTCAAACAAATCTCATTTAAATTTTATTCTTCCAATTATCTTCTTCTAAATCTAATCTCAAATGAATTCTTTGCTTTAAGTTTATTCTTCAAATTATCTCATTCCAAATCAAATCCTCATTTAATTATTAAAACAAAACCAATTTTATTAATAAGACATATTTAAAATAAAACACCAATTATCGCAAAAATCATTTTTTTTTATTTTGTTAATTTTAAATAACATTGGACAAAAATAGGGGTCTACATTTGACATGTACAAAACAGTGAGTTTGTTAAGTGTAAAATGTGTTGAAATTGAGAAAATGGATAGGTTTGTTAAGAGGGGGTTAACAAACCCATCATATTGAGTTTCAAAACTGGAAAACAAACACAGGTTAGGGTTGTTTAACCTCCAACTCACTACCCAAACCTGGCAAGCAAACGCCCCCTTGATGTTTAATAAAGGTCAAATGTTCAATTGATTTGGATTAGAAATTTAGAAAGAAAAAAAAAGGCAAAATTGATGCAAAACTTGGGGGAAAAAACAGTGAAAACGTTACAGACCCGACCCGCCTAAATTGAGAAGTTTATGTTGAATCCGGCCCAACCTGAAAACCGAACCGAAACCGATAATAAATCGGTTCGATTGTTATCGGTTAGTAAATCAATCGGTTCGGTGGCGGTTTGTTCTTCTATTTACGTCCTTTATCGGTTCGGTTTCGGGTTCATGTCAAAACTGACAGAACCTCAACCGATTACACCCCTAAACGTAGTTATTTTGACTCACGTGATTATCTTACTATCTTAAAAGAGGAGAAAAGTGGAGAATCTTTTATTGCCAAATCTATCCTCATTATTTTTATTTAATCCAAAATTAGCCTTTGACATATTTTTCCTAAGCTTTAAGCGTGCACATGGGGAAGGTAAAAGGCCATTCATTTTCCAGGTAAAGGACCATTCCTTTTCCCAATCAAGGTGTGGTGATTTGGTGAACAAGTGCATGCATTGTTTTAATTTATTTTTTAATAAAATTAAGTGCATGTATGGTACTCATTGGGCTAAAGCATATATTTTCTAATGATTTTTTTTGGTAAGTGTAATAGTTTTGAAATAAATTAAAACAAATTTCATTCAATTATAAAAGGGCTATTGGAGGGGGATGAAGTTGTTTCAACTCAAGGGTATGGTGTCAGATCATCCTTCTTTTTTTCCAGCATCAAAATCGTAGATTTATGCAATTAATATAGAAAAAAAACTTCCAATTTACATTTGTGTTTCCTTCAATTTACATTTGTGTTTCATGTTATGAACAACTTTTTTTTCATATACATACAGGCGCTTTTTTTATCTTAAATTTTGTCTCATTTTCTAGCTTCATTCATTTATTAGATCCGAGTGAAATAATATTTTTTGAAGTTTATTCAAAATTTCTGAAGTGAGTTTTGTTTAATTAATCTCCAAATTTTCACCATGATTTTCTTTGTTCTTTTGCTTTCTTTCTTGGTTAATTTTCATGGTGGGAGATGTTTAAAAGAATAAAGTATTAGGGAGTTGAATTGAAGTCTTGATTTAGAGGAGATCTGCTCAAATACTAAATAGGATTAATTAATTGTTTTATTCTATCTCTACCTATGCTTACGATTTATGAGTAATATATGACTTTGTTTCATAAATATTTTTGTTTTCTGGTATATGTTTTTAATTTTATCCTCATTATTTTTCTTTAATCTAAAATTAACCTTCTTTTATAAAACAGAAGAAAGAAGTACAAAAATAGACTTTTTTTTCCTTCTCTACAAAATTTCATTCAGTTTTTCAGACGACGAGGGATGGCCATTTAAATTCGAAGAGAACAATTTTCAATTTTTAACTATCCATTTAAATTTTAAGTATCATATAATTGTTTTATATATTAGATAATTTGCATATATTAGAAATTCATTTTTAATTTTATTTTAATAATTTTACTTTATTCATTATGGAGCTATAATGTCCCATCTAAATACGTAAAAAATTCTCAGAAATTTAAAATAAATGTTAATCTTTTTAGATAATTTGAATTATGTCATTGTTATAAGATTATTTCTACATAATTTTATTTCTTAAAACGATAAAATAAAAATTAAAAGATCACGTGCATCGCACGTGTTAATAACCTAGTATACCATAAACAAAAATCCAAATTTATACCTTATTAACTCAATAATTTTATAATTAATCAATAAAAATACACTAACCATAATTTCACTTCTTTTCCTAATTTATAAAATTAGGACCAGTACTCTTAATCCTCATTAAAGAGTAAAAAATACATCAGAATTTCAGAAATACAAAAAAATATATATATAATAATAATAAATAAAAGAATTAACCCTAAAAAATTCGAAGGGCCAACAAATGGGAACTCTCTAGAATTTTTCTCTTGTAATTTGGTTGCTTGTGTGTAAAAATCACCTCTACCACTTGCTTTTTTTTTTCTGGAATCTTCATCTCTTTGGACCTCAAATGAAGGTTAAAAGAAGTTAATTAAAGGATTTGATGAGTTTAAAATAATATCATCAAGATTTGATCATATAAAAAAATATTTTAATCTATCTATAAATAACTCCAAGCAATCAAATGGAGGCAGAGAAGGAGGAGCAAAAAAAATCAGAAAATATAGAGAATTATTTCTAGAGAAAAAGGCAGATTAAAGATTCATTGGAAAAAAAAAAGGGGGGGGGGAACGATTTCCCAAAGGAGAGGAACAAAGAAAATCTTCCCAGAAATAAAAAAATAAGGAGGAGGGAGAGAATGATCTTAAAAAAAAAGGAGAGCCATAATCTTCAACTAAAAGAAAAGAGGTAGAGAATGATTTTCCAGAGAAACAAAAAAATAGAAAGGGGAATTTCCCAGAAAATTAAAGAACAATCCATGGTAAGTTAATATTTTTATCCAATAAAATTATTTTTTTTTTCTTTTTCTTTACCATATATTGATTTCCAAACATTAATACGTAGAAAAATAATGATTTATAGTTGTATGCATGTGTATATAAATGAAATAAAAGAACTCAATCTTTGATTTAAAGAAAACCCTTTCAAATCTAAAAAATAAATCTAGACTTATAAACATCTTTATGATTTTTCTTCTTATGAATCTGTTAAGAATAGGCGGAAGAAGAAGAGAGAAATTGAAGATCAAAAAATGAGAGAGAGAAAAGAGATATTAAAAAAAATTAAAATGATAAAATCAAATTTATTGGTGGAAGAATCCCGCATTCAAGCGCGTCACCCCCTTTAATTTCGAAATTAATGCTTTGAAAAAAAAATGGAAATCAGCTACCCTGTTTTGCTCAAAACCGTGTGCTGAAATTGCCATTTTGTACGTTTTGTTTACTTAATTAAAATTGAGCAATTTCATATAAACAAATTGAACTTATCTTAGTGGTTTTGTTACCTCTTGAGGGGACGTTTGGAAGAGGGGTTAGGGTTGGGTAGAGTGGGCTTCAATAACCTATACCGTGTTTGTTAGATGGATCTTAAAATCGAGAGTTTAATCTATTAAATCTATGGATTTTTTTAATAGAAATCTTAATTAAAAAACAATTGATGAAGTCGCCGCCAGGAATCAAAGGTGTTCTCTCTGGATTAGTCGTGGAGAGGAAGAAGTAAAATGATAAATAAATGTTAAAGTAAAAAAAATATCCTAGGTCAATAGTCAAATTGAGGTAAAATTATTATTTTTACTTTTAGTTGGGTTAAATCTAACCCAAAGTTAAAATATTATGAATTAAAAAAGAGACAATATTAAAACAAATAGGAATGGTGTTAATTTGGATCGAAAAGTTAAGATTGATGACTTATGAAATGGAGGGGTGAAAATTTTCAAATTAAAAGTGTAGGGGTGTAATTTAAAAAGCTTTAAAGTGTGGGGGTTATTCATGCATTTAACTAGGAGTGTTCATAGGGCGGGGCGGGGACGGGGAATGCATTCCCCGTCCCCGTCCCCGCTCCCAATCCCCGTCCCCATCCCCGCAAAATTCCCCGTTCAAAGGGATTGGGGACGGGGACGGGGATTCCCCGCGGGGGAATCACGGGGAACGGGAAATTTAGCGGGGAATTTTCCCTGCTTAAATTTAAAAATAAAATCCTTAATAGAGTTAATTTTTCAATACAATTATCAAAATTCACTAATTTATCTAACTCAAATCCAAAAACAGCAAATTACAATAAAAAAAACAGCAAGTAAAAAATAGAAAAACAGTAAAAACAACAATAAAAACAGCAAACAAAACATATGAAAAACAGTAAAGAAAAACAGTTTTTAAAACAATTTTAAAATAACAGTTATAAAAAACAGTTTTAAAACATTAAAGAAAAAAACAGTTTTAAAAAACAGCAAAAACAGTTTTTAAAAAACAGCAAATAAAAAACAGTGAATAAAAACAGTGAATAAAAAACAGTTTTTAAAAACAGTGAATAAAAAACAGTTTATAAAAAACAGTAAGGAAAAAACAATAACAAAACATAAAAAAAAGTGAATTATCGGGGATTTAATCGTGGAACGGGGATGGGTCGGGGTCGGGGATGCCATTCCCCGTCCCCGTCCCCGAAACTCGAACGAGGATTTTTTTATCCCCATCCCCGTTGGGAACGGGGATTCCCCGCCACTTTCGGGGCAGGTCCCCGCGGGGAAAATGAACACCCCTACATTTAACCCTTAAATCTATAGATTTTAAATAGTAACGTGGGTGAGTTTGCTAAACCCTCATAAAGTAATTAAATAACACAAAACTCAAACTAAAATCACCTATCAAACATAAACTATCTAAACTCAGACTTATATAACTCATACATTCTACACATCTAAATATAGACTATTTAAACCCAGGCTTCACAGCCCTAGGCCACCAAAACCCACCCCAACTTACTCCTCCTACCAAACACCCCCGAGAGTTCCCTTCCCATTTGTCCATGTCCTGAGTTCGAATCTGGTTTGGGCAAATTTAAATTTTTGTTTTATTTTTAGTTGGTTAATTATATAAAGTTTAATTTATAATTATTTGTAATTTTGATTAGAATGGCCTTGTTGGCAGATCATATTTTATTCCCTTCCCATCTTGAGTTCAACTCCCCACCAAGGATTTCTATTCTATTTGTTATTTTAATATATTTTTTTGTTATTATCATCATTATTTTTTTATACTTTCATAATTATTATCAAAATATTATTTTTAACTCTAATAATGAAATAACTATTTCTCAATAATATATTTAACAATATAATAAATAAAAAACTTTATTATCTTTTTTATATAAATAGAAATAAGTCTTTTTATAAAAAAATATATATGATTTACAAAATAATTATCAAAATAAAAATGGTTTAATTAAGGATCACTTAAGGCATATTTGTGGAACTTAGTTCCCTTATTAACCAATAAAATCTCTTCTTTATTATAAGATTTTTTAATATATTTTAAATAACGATCCTACGACGGATTTGAGAATGTCAAATTTCTCAATTTATTATTATTCTAATTCTTTTCCTTATTATTCTTATTATTATTATCATCTTATTAACCAATAAAATCTCTTCTTTATTATAAGATTTTTTAATATATTTTAAATAACGATCCTACGACGGATTTGAGAACGTCAAACTTCTCAATTTATTATTATTCTCATTCTTTTCCTTATTATTCTTATTATCATCATCATCATCATCATCATCATCATCATCATCATCATCATCATCATCATCATCATCATCATCATCATCATCATCATCATCATCATCATTATTGTTGTTATTGTTATTATCATTATTACCATCATTTTACTTCAATTAATGGATAATAACCCCACTCATTTTTTTTCTTTAAACTTGCTCTATTTTTAGAGTCAAGAAAAGGTTGAATGAGACATTTTATTTAAAAATAAATAAGTTAAATGAATAATTTTCAAAATTATTTAAGATAACGTGAAATAAATTTGGCAATCATTTTTATGGGTGTTGTAAAGTGTTAATAACTTCCCTGCACACAACCGACCTCTGGACCCGAATTATATATTTTCGCAGATCATTTTAATTATTAATTTAGGTGAGCAATCACATATTTACCATGGTTGGTGGCGACTCTCAAAACTCTTTTTAAAAGACCACCCGTAAGAGGATGTGGTCATTCCGCATAGCGAAAACCTGGTTGTGACAATTACTGAAATTTCAAATAAAATATTTCTGGATACTAATTACGGAACTGTCAGAATTTTTTTAAAATTACTCAAATAATAGTTCAATAAGTTATTGAACTATTTTTTTCATTGTTATTTTTAATGATTGTTTTGGGTTCTGAATTTTTTTAGTTTAATGAATTATTATCAATAATTTATTGAATATATTTTGAGATTTTTCATTAGTATTTTTCAATGAATTCATTCATCATTGTACGTTTTTTTAATTCAATAAATTATTGATCTAGATCAATAATTTATTGATATACTATTTTAGTAAAAAAAATCTTTCATTTAAGTAATTAATCTATAAACATATATTATTTCACTACTTACTCTCTATTTTAATATTCTCTAGAGACAACGCGTTGACGTGTATCAATTTACATTTTTTCAATTAAAATATTTTGTTTTTCCTTAATCGTTAATTGATATATATTTTTGCTTACTTCTTAATTTTGGGATATAATTTCTTCTTTTAAAATTGAATGTTCTGTGGTTGACATGCTACCTTTTGGACGAACCATACATTGGAGATTAAGATTTGAGAGATTTATTTTCCCGAATTATTATACCTAAATTTAAAAAAAAAATTCAAGATAAATTTAATTGACTAGCAGATTTTGATGCAATATTTGTAAAGGTAGTAATTCAAAAAAATATTTTTAAATATAGCAACTTTTACTATGTTAATCATTGATTAACAATTTTTAATGTGTGTATTAGGATAAAATTAGTATAAAAATATATAATTCAATGTTTATCACGTATTCACCCGATCAAAATTTGTTATATTTACAATTTTTTTTTTGATATTCTAGTTTTACAAATATTACTAAAAAAAATTTGTTACATTGGCATATGCCCCCGTTTTTAAATGGTATTAAGCAAGTAGTCAAGATTCCATTGATTTTTTTTTATAATAATATATATATAGAATATTCAAGATTTTCATACATTAAATTTTAATTATAGATTTTTTTTTATATTCATAAGACAGCTCCCAATGCATTGTCTTAAAATGTAATAATATTGTAACTAAAACATAATTTATAACATAATTATAGAAATATTGAGAAATAAGATAAAAAAAATCATATTTTTTCAATCATATTTTTTCAATCAAATATTTTAATTATGTCTCACAAAATTAGATACTATTAATTAAAAAAAATTGTTGGTTTCATTCTAAAATATATTTGACAATATTTTTATATTTTTGTAGTTCAAAAAATACAAAAACACTTATGGGATAAAAATGATTAACTTTATAGTCTAACTTAGACATATTTTTTATTCTCACGAGTTCGAAGATTCAAGTACACTTTTTAAATTTGATGTAATATCTGAAAAGGGAAAAAATTCTCAAAAAATTTAAAATTGATCGAACCCATGTGGCATAGAGTAGGTATATGAATTGTCCATTACTAATATATAAACACACGAAAACCTATCATAATCAATCCTTTAACAATGTATTTTCTTTCTTTCCTATTGATCTTTCAATATTGTGAAACAGCTTTAACCAAAACCTTTATCCTCTTCTTTTCATTGTTCCCACTTTTTCATTATATTTCAAATATGTTTTTAAAAGCCAAAGCAATCAGTTATTCCCCCATGCAGCTCTTCCACCAGGCCCATGGCCTTGGCCCCTCCTTGGTTGCCTCCCGACAATGTGGCGGAATAAGCCGACACATCGATGGATTCATTCAATAATGGAGCAATTCAACACTGAAATCGCTTGCATTCGTCTCGGAAATATCCATGTCATTCCAGTTAGTTCGCCCGAATTGGCCATGGAATTTCTCAAGACTCATGACTCTGTCTTTTCATCACGCCCCATCACAATCGCCACCGAGATGTTAACCGACGGATTTCTCACCACTGTCTTATCACCGATGGGAGATCAATGGAAGAAGATGAGAAGAATTCTTGCATCACAAATACTCAATCCGTCGAGACTTAGTTGGATGCTTGACAAAAGAACAGAAGAATCTGACAATCTTGTAAGTTATATTTTCAACAAGTCAAGAGATGGTGAAATGATCAATGTGAGAAGCATTACACAACATTATTGTGGCAATGTTATCAGAAGAATGATATTCAATAGAAGGCATTTTAACGGAGGGACGGAAAACGGTGGGCCGAATTTTGAAGAAGAAGAGCATAATCAAGCATTGTTTACAATACTTTTCCATATTTATGCATTTTCAGTATCAGATTACATGTCTTGTTTGAAACCATTTGATTTAGATGGACACCAGAAGATCGTGAAGAATGCTTTGAAAGTCATTTCAAAGTATAACGAGCCCGTAATAAACGAGAGAGTGCGCCAATGGCATGATGGGAAGAGGAAAGAGGTGGAGGACATTCTTGATATCCTCATCACACTCAAGGAAGAAAATGGAGAAACAATGTTATCTGTCAAAGAGATTAAGGCACAAATCTTGGTGAGAATTGTAACTTTGTTCATAATAAAAACTTTAGGAGTTTCCTTGCTCGTTTCTCATCCTTCTTAATGACAGGAGCTACAACTTGCAACCATAGATAACCCTTCAAATGCAGTGGAATGGGCAATGGCAGAGTTACTCAATCAACCAAAGATTCTTCAAAAAGCAGTTGAAGAATTGGACCAAGTAATTGGAAGAGAGAGGCTTGTTCAAGAATCTGATATCCCTAAACTCAAATACCTCATGGCTTGTGTTAGAGAATCATTTCGACTCCATCCACTTGCACCATTTAATGTTCCTCATGTCTCAACCTCTGATGTGGTTGTGTCAGGTTACTTCATCCCAAAAGGTAGTGAAGTATTATTAAGTCGTTTCAGTCTTGGTCGAAACCCAAGGATTTGGGAGGATCCTCTGAGGTTTGATCCAGAGCGTCATTTGAAGAGTGAGATGATTGAATTAGGGTTGTCAGAACCAAACCTGCGATTTATTAGCTTCACTAGAGGGAGAAGAGGTTGCATAGGTGCCTCACTGGGGACCAATATAACCATGATGTTATTTGCTAGAATTTTACAAGGATTTTCATGGAGCTTACCACTGGGAATGGAAAAGATAGAGTTCTCTGAGTCAGATATTGAAAGATTTCTCCCAAAACCGTTACACTTGTATGCGAAACCGCGCTTGCCTCATATTATGTACCCAACTATTTTTTTTAATCATGAAAAATACTAGGTAAGCGACAAACTGCAAGCTTAAAAATAAATATAATTTATACTAAGTTTGCCCTTGTCCTATATGACTGTATTTCATGTTCAATTATTGTGTCATTTAAAATTAAAGATGTGTGTACCGTGTGGTTATTTCTAATAAATAAAAATTATAGCATAACACATTTTTTCGATGTAAGCTGACTTTTAGATGTGCCAATCCTTGTAGGATGCAATAATGAGACATATTTACAATATTAAACAAGATAAATGAGCCTCCATGTAATATAAAAATATTCCCCACAAGAGAAAAAAAACACTAAAGAAATCTTATGATGTAGGCTTCTAATAAACTATCTTGGGCCTTGGATCCCTTTTCTCTTTTGGGCTTTTATTAGGGACAAATACAGATGTATACTATTTATTGATAATATTTACATAAATGTTGGGTTTCTATACAACTCTTCTAAGGCTTTCCACACAGCGCTTGATGTTTTGTAACTGATGATCTCACAGGCAATTGGTTCAGTCATAGATCCATATAGCCACCCAAGGAGGGCGTGATGAGCTGCTTCCCATTCTTCATAGGCTGGGTTTGATATTAGATCTGAAGTTCCTGCATTATTTTCAGGAGGTAAAAATTTAGGAGGTTGAGCCTTCATACCTAGAATGTAGCCTTCAAGTTTTTGTCCTTTCAAAACAGCAAAGGTCATTTGTTTCCACAACATGTAGTTTTTCTCATCTAGCTTGACAGTCAGGTTGGAGTTGAAGGGATTTCCAGTTAAGAGGGTTATCTTTGATGCACTGTGGTTTGATACCACATTTTTTTAGTACCATCATTGATGACAACGGATGCGATAGAGCTTTCAGTAGCCATGGACAGCGTAGGCCAAAGTTGGGTCTGATACCAAGAAAAGAATTTAAATAAAAGAGAATTTGACAGAGGAAGTAATTCTGCTGCAATGTATATTTTTGTATTCCATTGATCTGTTTATATACAGTCTTTACAAATAAGGAAATATGGCAATAATATAAATATGAGATATTTGTGCCCAAATATATGTACACGTGATTGCCTTCAAATTAGCAAGACAGCTATATGAGTAACAACTCATTTCTAAATGGATGACAACTCATGCGGTGGATTTGGTTTTGACTATAGAAATGAGAGCTTGTCTCCCAACTTGTTGGTAGTTATTCCCAACTTGGTAATTTAATATTGTTTTCACACTAATTGATTCCAGAGCCCATTGATTTCTGGGAAAGGAATGGATGCTGGTGGTGGAGAAAATTTGAACCACGAGGGGCTGATGAGAGCAAGGACTCCCAACACTGTGGTTGGTCGTGGTTAATGTGGAGCAACGGTTGGAGGTTCATTAGGAACGATTCTCGCGAGACATTTAGAAGCGTTTGGCTGGGATTGACAGGGTTCTTGCAAATCAGAGAGGGAACCCAGTGCCTAAACGTCGTGAGTTGTACGAGCTCCAGCGTTTGAGGGACGAGGAAGACGCCATGGAGGAAGAAACGGTAGAGAAAAAAACCCAGTTTTTGAGCGAGACAGTTCTTCTTCAGGAAATGAAAATGAAAGATTAGAAGGAGAAGAGCTTGTTGAAGATATTCTTCTTCGAGGGAATAGAAAGGTGAGAGACGTACCTTATAGATTTGCACACCAAGGAAGAAAATCTGGTGACTACAAAATAAAAGTTGATGTCCATTGCTTTTATGGAAAATTTGGTATCAAATAATTTCTCCAATGGCTGCGCAATGTTAAACATTTCTTTGAATATATGAACGTGCTTGAAGAATCAAGGGTGACATTAGTGACCTTCAAGTTGAAAGATGGAGTTGCGGCCAAGAGGGACCAACTAGTTAATGCTCGGATAAGGGAAGGAAAATCAAGGTTCACTTGTGGCCAAAGATGAGAAAGCTTTTGAAACAACAGTTCTTACCTTAGGATCATGACCAGGTGCTATATAACCAATACCATCAATATCGGAAAAGGGATAGATCCGTGCGAGAATATACAAACGAGTTTTATCGTCTCAACGTCAGAACTTATTTGAATGAATTTGAGTAAATCCGAGTAGCTCGTTATGTGGGAGGCCTAAAAAACTTTATACAAGAACATTAGTGCAGACTCTCTCCACCCTAGTTCAAAGAGTAGAAGAACTTTCAGCCAAAACCCACAACCTGTCCTTATATTCAAAAGAAACTTCGCGGACATTTCTTCGAACAGGGAAAAAACCTAGACGCCCCTTCTAAAACCCTCAGGAGAACCTTTAAAAACCCAAACCAAACTCAACCCATAGAAGCCCAACAATCTCTATGCCAAGCCCAGCCCACTTCGCTGCTGTAAGTGTAATGAACAAGGAAACAAGTCGAATGAATGCCCTCTTCGAAAAGTCGTCACCCTGGTTGAAAATATGGAAGAACCTGAAGATCATGATTCTGGTGTAGAGGCTCCAGAGAATGATGATGTGGAAGAAGTTTTTGGAGATGATGGAGAGAGGCTTGTTTGTGTAGTTCAACGTATTCTACTAGCTCCGAGACAATTTGCCACCTCACAACAAAGCCAAATCTTCAAAACATGATGCAGAGTGCAGAACAAGGTGTGCGATGTGATTATTGACAATGGGAGCACTGAGATCATATTGTATTGGTTGGATTAAGAAGGGAGGAGAGCATTGTGTGAATGAAGTTTGCAAATTAATGCTTTATATCAGAAAATTTTATAAGGATACTATCCATAGGAAAACTGATCCTATTTCAGTTTGCCTTGTTTTGTGGAATTTATTGGCCCTTACTATTTATTAATTCCAACGAAATTTCTACTCTATATTTTGTTTCACGGGTTTGAAAAATTTATCATTGACGAATAGCATGTTAAAATATGAATCAAATGGCATAAAGCATGATCGATGTGGGTTTCGATCCAATTTAGAAAAAATTCTTAACTATTTTTTAAGGGTGCAACTCTTGGTTCTACCCATTCTATGGTTAATCCTAGTCTTCTTTACTAAGAGATTGGTAAGATAGAAAAGTTATTTCCTTTTATAGAAAAGTGATGATCTTGCTCGTCAGTATAATTTAGGAAATTCCTATTTCCAAGGTAATGTCTTTAAATATAAGTGGGCTGTTATTGATTTATATGGCTTTAATATATCCATATTTCGTTTTATGTATTTTCTGAGAAGATTAGCTGAATAGAAAGAACTGTGAAGCCTGTAGGGATTATATTAGAGGTGTCTTATAGTTCTAAAGCAAATTGGTAAACTTACGAGTTTATTAAGAAATTAGCTTATCCTAATATTTATTATTTCAACGTTGACATGAAATCTGCTAAAGCAATGTATGAGAAACAAAATGCGTAATTTTTATTTGTTGGGTCAAGATTAATGAAAATGAGACATGCTATTGATGTTAGGTTTCATTACCTAAAAAAATAGTTTCAAAGAAGTCAATTGAGTTGGAGAAAATAAGCTCAGAAAACAATCGTGCAGATACGTTGACAAAAGTGTTGCCTAGAAAGATGTTTGAATTTATGTGTTCATTGTTGAATGTTCATAACTGTGAAGAGCTTTAAAGGATGTGCAAGATAACTGCATTCTTAGAGTGACTGGTATGTTGCAATTCTTTTGTTTTTTTTTGTTTTTTTTTAAAATTCTTGTTGATGAATGTTTGCTGGTAGCTATAGGCAATGACAGCAGGTGTGTGGTTTTTTGTTTTAGGTAGGAGTCATTTCATGTCGAGAGATGGTGATTTATAGCCATAAGTGTCATGCAATTACTCTACCATAGTTAGTAAAGTCTTTAATCATACTTTGGCTAAGTTTGTAAATAGTTTGTTAGTGGTTTGTTAGCTGTCATTAGTGTTAGTTAATATTGCTACAACTGTAATAAAAGAAGTATATATGAGCTAATGTATTCAATTGAGTGCGCTCATCCATGAAGTTTGTTGGGGATTTTTCAATATATGCAGTCTAATGAACAATATGTGTAATTATGGAATAATATGCAATGCGAAAAATAATGACACAAAGATTTACGTGGAAAACCCTCAGTGTGAGAGTAAAAAACCACGGGACCGGTCCGAAATCATCCACTATGAAATAATGGGAATACACAAGTTCTTCTCTAGGTAACACTAGAGGAAATCACATCAATCAACAATAATAACATCAGAATCAAATCTGGCTAACAATCCCGGTAATGAAATACCCTTCATCAAACTGATGGAATACAAATATGGAGAGATCTCACCGAGTGACGTAATCGCAATCACGTTAACCTCTCCTTCTCTGATCGGTTGTGCAATCACGAAGGAAGAATCACCAAACAGATCTCTCTTTTGATGACTTCAACTGCTGTGAAGAACCATCCCACGAAGAAGAAAACAACTTTTCTTTTTCTCTTTTTCGGCTGTAGCTACTGACCATCCACGAAGAAGAATTAAAAACCTTTTAATTCTTTCTGTCTTCGGCTGCTACTCACACCAAACCAACCTACCACATTAAATGTTGCTTTAAAATAAATAGCCCAGATGGGCTTCAAACTTGGTTGGGCCCATAAGAGAGGCGTGGACCCAACAAACTCCCCCACACGACTACTCGGAAGGGTCAACCATACCCGCTATCTGTCTGCATGCAACATGCTTCCCTCTGGGTAAGGTTTTAGTCATCATGTCTGAGCCATTATCATCAGTGTGAATTTTCTCTATCTCTAACGACTTCTCATTCAACATGTCTCGAATCCAATGATACCTCACATCAATGTGTTTGGATTTCGAGTGGAATGTAGGATTCTTACCGAGGTGTATAGCACTCATCGTCGCAAGATAACACATATTTACGTTGTTGAAAACCCAACTCTTGAAAGAATTTCTTCATCCACAACATTTCTTTGCAAGCTTCATGAGTCGCTTATAAACTCGACTTCGGTTGTCGAAAGAGCAACACACTTCTGCAATCTCGATTGCCATGAAACAGCTCCCCCTGCAAAGGTAATCAAATATCCCGATGTGGATTTTCTCGAATCAACATCACCTGTCATGTCTGCATCTGTGAACCCACTGAGCACTGGCTTATCATTCCCAAAGCATAAACATACCCTAGAAGTACCTCTGAGATATCTGAGTATCCATTTCACTGCTTCCCAATGTTCTCTACCCGGATTGGAAAGATATCGGCTAACAACTCCAACAGCATGAGCTATATCTGGCCTTGTGCAAACCATTGCATACATTAAACTGCCAACAGCTGAAGAGTAAGAAATTCTATTCATATCAGCTTTCTCCTTTTCAGTTGACGGACACTGCTTAGAACTGAGCTTGAAATGACTGTCTAATGGAGTACTGACTGACTTGGCCTTGTCCATGCGGAACCTCTCAAGCACTTTCTCAATATACAATTTTTCATGCATTCTTTCTTTCCTCTCTTTCATCTTGATCTTGATAGACTTAGAAACTACATTCTCCATTATGGTTTCATGGCTGGCTGGGATGGCCGTGAGAACTTTTTTTTTCTAGTGAGTATAAATTTGTCCAAAAAATGGTATTTAGACCGAAAATTAAAAAATGACATTTAATCAAATATAAACTTACATAAACGTTAATGGAGTTTTTTTTTTTAAAATTAATATTGTATATTTTAATAATATCTAAAAATATTACAGTGTACAAGTTATTATTAAAACTATGGTGAATCGTATACATAGGATGCAATTTTATTACGAAATCATATCACACGTATATGATTTCATTTAAAAAAGAAAAAAACAAGAAATCGTATAAAGTGTATACGATTTCTGAACTTTTTTAAAAATAGTCTAAATCGCTTACACTGTATACGATTTCAAAAAGGTACATACAGTGTATCCGATTTCAAGTTATAGATTTATAAAAATAAAAATAACACATTCGACCCACTACTTTCTTATATTAAGGATGATTTATATAGAACCCCGATAAGACATGTTCACCATCTTCATGCTAGGAGACCACCTTAGTGTGGGATACGGGGAATCGATGATGTATTTTTTTTTTATATAGTTTTATTTGTTCAAAATTATTATGTCTTTATATATATTTTTTTAGACTTCAACTCAATCTAAATCTCAACCTTAAACTTCAACTCATTTTTAATTCATTCTTTCAAATCTGGTCCCAATAACTTTTGGAATATTTATAATTTATACAATATTTCGGACGAAAACCCAACGGTAATGATCTATTTAATTTTAAGATTTTTCTTTGCATTTTCATGTTGTACGTTTTTCTTTCCGTGGTTGCAAATATAATATGGCTTATGAAGTATTTGTAAATATAATAATTTTTTATGATCCAAAAAATTAAATTTGTAGAAGCCAAAAATAATGTATCATATAATTTCGGGTTAAATGCACGACCCCTTTACTTTGGAAGTTTTTCAATTTACACCTCGACACTTCTAATTTGAAAAAAAATTCACCTCTACACATTCAAAATTATCATCTCTTATATTTTTAACAAAAATAGCAGCTGATATTTTTTAAACATATGAATAAAATATTCATAAAGGACACTCGCTGGGGGACCGTTAGGTATCCGGTACATTTCTACTCAATTACCTTGTTCAATTTCATTACTTATATAACTATAGTAACATTTTATCTCGTCTTGGAACGGGGCCAAGTCCTCCATAGACATTGTTACACATGTCTTTGTGCAATATCATTACATGCTATATCGACTTACCAGTGACGAGGTATCGTATTGATATTTGTATTCACATACACATGATTTATATTTATCAATGCAATGATATCTTTTTATAGGTCATATAGGAGCCATATCAGCATATCATGGATTTTCTGCCACATTATTTATTGTCCGGTCAAGCAATTTGGACAACTAGATGTCCGCTTATACGTGTTTTCATTACTGAGTGACAGTACCCCGATCGTGTGACACGTCAATTTGTTGTCCATCAGACTATCCCAGAGATATGAAATACTGATAGATAATTGCATGTCTTTGACCTTCATGGACGACTTGAGCAAAACTGGCTCATAACACTGCAACAAGAACTTGCACTTTGGGAAGCTCGTATAGATTCTCTCCTACAGTGTGTGATCATAGGTGATGGTCGTGATGTTGATGATCAATACATCACTTGATACAACCGCATCACAAGACGTTTCATCACTCAAGTCGGAGCATCATTTGACTATGTGGTACGTACTAAGAAACATCATTAACAATAATTTTTTTTCAGGCCAACTCATATCCTCGTCTCTTTAAAGAATGATATGGAACAAAGAAGAACTATATCCGATACTTCCCTTACTTCTATGGATACTATAGGCGGTATGTACCATGTTCAACATGAACATGGATAAGTTCCGACCCAGACATATAATAGCGGTTGACGTACACGGGCACAACCAGGTTCTTCTATTCATGAAGATCCTTACAATGACAGGCATGATACTTCATATCCTTCAAATACACCATATATGTCGCCGATGCATATGCTCCCCACTCCATGATCCTCTAGCCAGATTCATCCTAGTTCATCATCTATGGATTTTGTTGGAGGATCATCATCTCAGATTCATTTTTCACATCTTTTCTATGAGTGTGATCATGTTGATAGAGACATTGGGGAACCTTCTACTAGTGTTTGAGGTTGTGGTGATCATGGACAACATCTGCGACGAGAGCAACCTCTTTGTAACCAACGTCGACCCTGTTGTGGAACTGATGGTCAATGCTAGCTTATGTCATGATTTTTGTGAGATTAAGAGATGTTTTTGTGATCTTTTTATATTCATGCACATTGTTCATCAAGACATTTCAAACATATTGTAACTACTTTTAGTTCACAATTTTATTTATTTATATAATGATAAAACTGCTACAGTAAAAAAAATTCTCTGCAACGTCCCGTTACTTTGGATGTAATTTTTATTTTATTTTATTTAATTTAAGTGTTTAAATTTATTTTAGAATTTATAACTTAGAATTTACGAGTTTATTTCGTTCATAAATCTTTTTACTTGCTTTATTAGCTTAAATTAATTTGGGTCATATTAATAATTATTAATCACCTTTTGGTAAGTTTAAGTGCTTCACGTTTTGTTTTAAAAGCTAAAAGCAAACGAGGGACGAGTTCGTAATTTCTGAATTCTTAAAATATCTTGACATTATCACTCATCTTCTTTTAAAGACCAAATAGTAAAAAAAAAATCATTTTCATCATCCTTCTCTTCTCCTTAAAGTCGTGGCCCCCAAATTCCTTGGGAATTTTCCTTTGTTTATCATCAACGAATCGACTCGATTCTAGTTGTGTTGGATAAACCTCGATTCAAGCTTTCTTTCCAACCTACCTTTGAAGCTTTTCCTTTGTTTTTGAGAGGCTTTAAGGTAAGACAAAGTTACTAAATCTTTAAGGGTTTTGTTCCATCTGATGTTTTAATGGAATCCATTGTTGAAATCTTCAATTTCTTGCCAAGAAACTTGAAGATTTCAATTAAGGAAGTTGTTTTACGTATTTAGTAAGCTTCCCCCTAACCCTAGACTCGAGATTGAACCAAAACCCGTCCCGTTTGAATTACCCAAATTGTGGGCTGAATTAGGAGGGTTTTAATTGATAAATCTTATGTCGTATTTAATTTTGGGAAAGAAACTCTTGTCCAAAAACCTAATTAAGTTTACCCATTGAAATTGCAAACTTCCAAACTACTCGAAACCAACCCGAAACACCTCTTAATTTCTTAAAAGCCAGAAAATCAAACTCGAGACCCACCCCCCTTTGCTTGGTCGAGAGCCTCATACGGTTTTTCGTCGTTTTATACATTTAGGTGTCGTTTGTTTGATGTTTGGTAAATTAATGATTGTTAGATGTAATTTAATTGTAAGTGTTTTTGGACCGCTGCTTGAACGCTCTTTCGGAACTTTGGAGCTAAAACTACTTTTGCCAAGGTGGGGATAAATATAATTTAAATGTAAACTTAGAAACCGAACATGTTGAACGACTTGTAGGATCGGAAGTTGAGATTAAGATTTGAAATGAAAGGATTAAAGTAAGTGAACTAACTTGTTTAGGCTTGGTAGTTAGTTCTAATTTGAGTTGAGAGAACTCATGGATTTTTTGAAGGAAACGATTAACTCTTGGAGACTTTAAGTTATATTAGTTTCGGCGTTTAGTAATGATTATCGGAAGTTGAGGGTTACAATGTATAATAGGGTGAATAAATATTTTGAACATGGAACTTCATTGGTTACTAAGAGAATGGAATTGAGACCTTTATGCTAAAGTTAGTAACTCAAAATTATCTGAAGGCCGTTTGACTTGACTTAGATATTGTTGTTCATAAGTTCCTACTTTATTGTTTTATGTAGAAAAGGTAATTAATGATTTATGTATCATTGATCATTACGTTTCTTTCGATTACTTTGAATGGTTAAATTTATGTTTACTCGCACTTGAGACCATGTTTATGTTTATTCTGCATAATAGTATTTGGGAGGAATAATGAGACAATGCATAGACTGAGTGTGCTTTTATTGTCTTGTATTATTCGTTTTGTGTTACATATATGTATCATGAGGAATGCTAAAGGTCGTGTGAACTTTGCATGATTGGGGGAGTGGATAATGAGATAATGTTGGCACTACGTGTGCTCACATTATCTAGTATTATTCATAATTACTGTGATACATATATGAGAGAATGCAAGGGCTGAGTGTACCTTTCATTTGGCTGAGTGTACCTTTCTAGTATTATCCATAATTACTGTGAGCTTTCATTACCGGTCATTATTCACTAGAGGTTGGAAGATAATTATAAAAGACTATGTGTACATTATTTTGGAAAGCAAGATAATGAAGTATGTTAGACTGCGTGTGCTTTCAATACTGTCATTATAGGCATGTTAATGGTTATATTACGTAAAGGCCGAGTGTACTTTACATGTATTGAGCGAGTTAATGAATAATGTTGAGACTGCATGTGCTAACATTATCGACATTAATCGCGAGTTATTTTTTTTTAATATGTCAAGACCGAGTGAGCTTAGCATGATTTTGGTTACATTTATGTAAAGGCCGAGTGTACTTTACATGTATTGAACGAGTTAATGAATAATGTTGAGACTGCGTGTGCTAACATTATGACATTGATCGCGAGTTATGTTGTTTGAATATGTTAAGATCGAGTGAGCTCAGCATGATATTTTTGTTAAAGATAAAGGAATGTAAACCGTATGTATAGTAGGAGTTATTAAAGAAAAAGAAATGGGAATGATATGTGTGTTATGAAACACATTCTTTTAAATGCTTGAGAGCTAGTTTTTTTATTATTTGGGAGATCTCGTAAGTGAAAGTTGGATACCTGATGTGAAACCTTTTTGAAGTGGTTGATTGGTAAAGAGTATGTAAGCTTTATTTGGACACAAATCCAGATACGGGTTTAGAGTCTAGCGTTGCTTTACTTTTCGTTTATCTTCACTGGATTTTCACTCATGATATTACAATTTTTCAGGTATGGCTCGTGCTCGGGGTCATGGGAGAGGAGTTGGTGCTATCTAATCTTGATGATGATGATGATGGCGAGATGGACTAGAGATGGTTTTATAGTCCATGGACACATGTTATTTCGTATTATCTTTTTGGGTTGTACATTAATATATAAACTCATGAAAGCTTTTTGGTTTTAAACTTTGATAATTATGATACTCCCATGAACTTTACTTCAAGAAATAAGCATTTTCTTGTCTTTACTATTTGTCTAATTGTGAAAAATGTAAACAGGTTTTGGATAGTCCAAATATTAAACGTGTCCATGCCATTTTTTTAAATACTAAGACTTTCGCTGTATTCTGGTTTTAAATGACTTAAAAGGAGTCGGGTCGTCACAGTTGGTATCAGAGCCTAAGGGTTTTTTAAACTACATGCAACGCATGTTTGTTTTTCTTGTTTTGTTTTAAGTTATTTCTCTAGTCATCGTCTGAGATCAGCGACACCAGGTATCCCTAGACCTTTACCTTTAAACTCAGTTGTTTTTATGCTTTAGAATTGGAGTAGTGAGTTCTCTTTTACTAGTAGCTTATCAAGTTATATTGGTTGTGATGTAGTGTGCCTCCTAGATGGGGCGCTAGGTGAGTTAGAGAGAGGGCAGATGCTCCTGCGCGAGGCAGAGCTCGAAACCCCACTCCTCCACCACCACCACCTGAGGATCGGAAGAATGTTAGAGGTTTTATACCTAGTGATGGAGAGTGAGATGATAAGGCTCCTGTTATACCACCGCTTAAGTGGGGGTGGAAAGTTTATATTGGCAAGGAAGATTACTTTCATTTATTGCGAGATGCAGGTAGGCCCCCGGAGCCTGTTGCACCTCTACTTAGGGCAGCAGATTTGTAGCCGATCAGGTTGGGATTACCCATGTGGTGAGGACTATGAGAAAGTATAGATGTTATGCACTTGTTGAGTTTCATGGGACGTCTATGGATCCAACTATAGCTAAAAGATGCGTTAAGAGGATTGAGAGGGCCTTCGTGTTTATTCAGTGTCTGGGCCGACTAAAGGTTCATTGTGGTACGTATTCCCTAGTTGATGATGGTCTCTATTGATGGCAGGGAATTTTAAGATCACTTTCTTCTACCTTGGAGATTACTTGGGAGGTACTTCGAGAACAGTTCTTTGATGAGTATTATCTAGAGGATCTACGAAATCAGTTGGAGGTTGAGTTTTTTACGCTAAAACAGGGTGACAGGACTGTGGCAGAGTATGAGCCAGAGTTTGACCGACTATCTAGGTTTGCTACTACACATATTGTTGACCCATAGAAGAAGAAGAAGAGGTTCATTGTGGCATTGAGAGTCGAGGTTAGAGGTCATGTACGTTCTTTACGTCTGACTACTTATGGGGAGGCTTTAGAATTTGCTCTTTCTTGAGATTTAGTATCTTATGAAAAGAAGGAAAAACTAGCTGCTACTGGACAGACTTCCTCTAAGAAGAGAAAAATGGAGGACGACTATGCTAGTCGAGGGATACCACCACAATAGAGACGAAAGCAGCATCAAACTCGGGGTGGAGCCCAGTATGGATAGCCGAGGGCACAAGGACAAGTTCACCCTTTTTTCCATAAATGATGCTAGTTATGATTATGGGAGATGCACCCTGCCACCGAGATTTTATACTTGTGGTCAGACTGGGCATCGTGCCATTTACTGTAGGGCTTATCAAACACAACAACCGCAGTATGATAACTAGGGTCAGGGTGGTCAGTAGAGGTCACAGCTGGCACCCCCAGTTGAGACTTTCTTCCCTTACACCACAATTTTGCGGCGACGGCAAGAGAAGAAAGAGAGAGGAAAAATTTATGAGACTCTCTTTTCTCTTAAAAGTTGTGTGTTTAAGTTTCTCCAAACCCTTCCAATTTATAAGAAAATTAAAGGCCTCAGAAAATCTTTGAAAATCTGAATCAAATCTTTTCTTTAATTATCTAAATAATTAAATAAAGATGTTCAAGATTTTATTTGAATAATTCATGATTTACTATCTTTTAATTAATCTAATTAATTATTTAAGATATTCCTCATCATATTTAAATTAATCTAAATTAATTATTCCCATATCTAAATATTTAAATTAATCTCATTAATTTAATCCATAGATATTTAATTAAATAAATGCACAGTGATAACTATTTACTATTGAAGGGTCACACGCCCAGTTCATCATCTTATGAAGTTATTGAGCATTTTATATATCCTCTTAATTTAATAGATTTATTCTATTAAATAGTTAAATAAATAAAACTTCTTTTTATTTATTTCCATTCCTTTTAATTTGACAATTTCAAATTAAATAGTTAAGTAGACTCCTCTATTTAATTTCTCATTAACTTTGGACAACGTGAAAATTAATTTAATTAAATAGACTCTTCTATTTAATCCCTTTTAAATAAATAATTAAATAGACTATCTATTTAATAATTAATTAAATAGACTATTCTATTTAATTTTCCCATTAATTAATTAATGAAATAAACTACTTTATTTAATTTCTTTTAATTAATCATATAGACTCCTCTATTTGGTTTTTGCCTTTAATTAATTTGACAACTTCAAATTAATTTACTTAAAACCATTTTTCCAAATAGAATTAATCTTATTAATTATTGTTCTAAATTACATATGTTAGCTCAAGGACTTAATGGACTTATAGGACTAAGCTCCAATGATCTAGAATTACATTGATTAAAACTCATTTAATCAATTAATTCTCATTCATTAACTTGTAGATAACTCCACTACATATCTAGAGTAGCACTCTTAGTTCTATAGACATAGTTATTTCCATTGGCTATAATCATTAACTACACTTTGATCTTTCACAAGTAGTTTGTATCCATGGATAGGTAATTTTCCGATTTAACCTCTATGATACATTTTGTTCCCTAAGCCCAACTGATTCTCTAATGAACAACCTTACATAATCTCCATTATGCGTCTTAACTTAGTTCCTTGATCAGAGGAAGGCCTCGTTGTTCAAGCCTTGAATTAGTACATAAGAGAACTACTTATCTAATTTCCTTATTAGGAAAAGAGTAAATTCCAATCTTGTGTAACTACGTTCCCAGCTATAAGCAAGATGTAATCCCCAAAGTGGGAGACACATTGAGTGAACTATATCGAGTCACTCTCGCCTATGCAAATCAAAGGTTTGTCTCTTGTAAACAAGAGTTCGTAATTCACTCAGGATTAAGATCAATTGTACATGATCAATCAATTAATATACAAAGTGTCTTTCTGAACGATTTTACCAGAGGACAGTACACATCTTAGTTCAGTCTACTACAATTCTCTATTCCAACAACACCTCACTCACATGTCTCTATATGAGTGATCCAGATGAGATCACTTGTACCAATTTACAAGTGGGCCGTGTTAGTGGTGTTTCCAGAAATAAGGCACCCAACCTTTATTCATAATACCACAGACCTTTTGAGTTATAACTTAAGTGGATCTTCTTGCATCCTATACTCATTTTAAGCTATCATAAGTAACACTGGATCTTATGTTAGATTACATTTATTATATAACAATAAATGACAATGTAAATATTACTAATTAAATAATTTTTTAGTTATTTATAATTTAAATGGATTACATAAGATTTAGGGCAGAAACCCTAGCATGGTTCACTCAGTATGAATGGTGTAGTTGAAAGGAGAAATTAGACTCTTAAGGATATGGTAACGAGTATGATTAGTCATTCTTCCTTACCAGAGTCACTCTTGGGAGAAGCACTTAATATAGTTGCTTATTGTCGCTACCCAACGAACGACGAGAAGCTGCCGACCCTCTTAAAAAACATAAGTCTTTTTCCATCCTGACAAAACGGTAAAAGAAAACAGGAGTTGCCACCAATCATTGGTTTTTAAATGGATGTGATTGGTCACCCGAAAAAGACAAAAATTAAATGGTTTGCGAATTTTAAAAAAACGGATTTGGGAGCTTATTCATGTTTAGGGAAGGTATTTGCACCCTAAACATTCGTTTAAAAAACGATTACTGTTTTGATTATCTCTATTATGTCATTAAAGATTTTTTACTAAAACAAAATGTTTTTGCTATTATTTTGAAATGTCCCACGTCTATTTAATCAATATCACTAATCAATTTAATGATATTGTTAAATAATTATGAGTGGCATAAAGCCATTAGAAAAAATGTTTTTTTTTTAAATGTCTCATATTGATTTGACACATCATTAAGCATTATAATGATATGAATAATTAAATATGAGTGGCATAAAACCATTAAAAATGAAGTCTCATTATATAGCATCCTACCACTAGACTTCTCACCTTAAGATGTTTGAGAAGAAAGCATCATTACCCACTCAAATTCTCTTAAGGAGTTTTAAAATATTTGAAATTAGGAAAGTTAGCATCCTAACAATTCCTTTTGCATAAAAATCATTTTTTTTTCAAAAAGGCTTCGAAAAGTTAGCATCCTAACAATTTCCATTTTATATATATATATTTTTTTTGTCAAAACCATAAATCATCTTAAATCATGAGTTTGGGATCAAAGCATCCTTATACTCCAAAATTTCAATTTTTAAGTTTTTAAAGGAAAAATGGATTTTTGAAGGAAAAAATAATTTAATTGATTCTTAATATGAAACCATAAACTTCTCAACTCATGAAATTTGGGATCAAAGCATCCTTATACTCCCAAATTTCAAATTTTAAGAAATTTTTGGAATGTTCTTTTTTTTTTTAAATGTAATTTAAATTGATTCTTAAAATCAAACCATAAACTTGTTAACCTATGAAATTTGGGATCAAAGCATCCTTATACTCCCAAACTTCAAATTTAAGAATTTTTTAGAATGAATATTTCTTTTAAAAAGAGTAATTTAAATTGATTCTAAATATCAAACCATAAACTTCTCAATTAATGAAATTTGGGATCAAAGCATCCTTATACTCCCAAACTTCAAAATTGAAGAAACTTTTGAAAAGATGGGTTTTAAAGAGAAAAAAATTACTTTTTTAAAAAAAAATTGGTTTTTAACATTAAGTAAACGAAACAATGAATTTAACCAAAAACAAATGTCAAATAATCTATGCTAAGGAAATAAATCATAAACATAAATATGACAATCAAATAAAACTATCACCTCCAAAAACATTCATATTTTAATTTTAAAAAAATTCATGAAAAAAAAGTACCTCATTCTCGATTTACCAAAAAAAATTTCTGCGGAATTTTGTACCAACTTTGAAAAATCATATGTTTTTTTATACTTAACAAAACAGAGTGATTCTTGTTTCTAAATTTTTATTTATGAGTATAGTATTAAGAAAAAATAATCACAAATAATAAATCTCAAAAAAATAAGTACAGGAGAATCACAAAATAGAACATGTCAGAAATTCCCGTAGCCTATAAATTTATTTGAACACCAAACTTCAAAAAATCATAACTTTCAAACCACAAATTAGAATTAGTTTATTCTTTTTCTTATGGATTCGTATTTGAGTCTAGTTTTATGAAACAATTACCACATAAATTAAATCAGTATATATAAATCACGAATGCCATTGAAACACCAAAGACTCAAATAAATAAAAAACTATTTTTGAAAAAGAAACTTATTTTGTTTGAAGAAAGAAAACTTCAACACTAATTATGTAACTAAAGAAAAGAAATTAGCATGTTTATGTAAAGAAAAGGATTACCACGAATATCTCCATTACCTTTTGAGTCCCATTTGTGTGTGATGAAAATGAGATGATAGAGTTATGAGAATTGATTTTATGAATAATGGGTAGAATGGGGTAGTAATCTAGTGAAAGTTGGAGGCTAGGTTTTAGGTGAGTAAAAAAAATGGTGGAGGACTCAAGTTGGTAGAGTTGTGTCTCAAAGATAATATGGGTTAGTGGCTAATGGTGGGTGAGAGTGGTGGTGGGGAATGGAGATAACGATTATAAAAGATTGGTGAGTGATGGAAAGTTGGGAGGTGGAAGATTGAGAGAAGTGGCTACCCATTTTAAGAGGACTTAAGGATGAATATATAGGGGTAAGCTACGGTTAAGTTTTAGTTGTTTTTTTTTTTTTTTGTATTTTTCCATTTTTAGACTTTTTTTGAAAATATTTTCCAACTCTCTTCCCCCTCTTTTTACCTATGAAATTAAAAATTTCCCTCTTCTTTCTTTGCTTTTATTTTTTTCATTTATTTTAATTCAAAACATCCATACATATCCAACTTTTTCCTTCTTTAACAATTTTTTTTTGGAACTTCCACTCATTTTCTCTATTTCTTTTATCCTTCCCTTTTTATCTAACCATTTATTTCAATTCAAACTTATCCACCACTTTCCTATTTTTGGAAAAATATTTTCTTGAATTTCCCCTTCTTTTCTCCATTTCTTTTAACATTCCTATTTTACCTAACCATTTAAAATTCATTTTTTTAGGAAGATAGGAAGTAATCTATAATATTCCCCCTTTTTTAACAACCTTAATTGGATTAGGCCATTTAAAAATTGATGTGCCCATTTCAAAAAAATATGGGAAAAGGAAAATGGTCAATTTTATCTCTATTTTTCAATTAAAAATAACTTTAATTTTTAAATAGTACCGGACAAAATTAGGGTTCTACAGTTTGCCTCTCTTTGTTCATCCTTACAGGATTGAAAGGTGGACAAAGACGTAGACTTGATTTAGTGAGTATTATTTAAAAATTAAACAAAACCGGGTGATCTTAATGATATTCAAATTCAAAGAGGTTTGAACCTAAATCTAGCCTAGTTCAAAAGCACGGACCATTTCTTGTACGAAAGAAAAGCAATAACATGGACCAGGTCTTGTCCAAAAGATACAGTATAAAGAATAAGAAAGCAATAAAATGGACCACGAATAGTCTGAAATATAGTGTAAAAAGCATGGACCAGTTCTTGTTCGAAAGAAAGCAATAAAAAGCATGGACCGGTTCTTGTAAAAAATAAATAAATATAATAAAATGTGGACCATTTCTTGTCCGAAAGAAAGCAATAAAAAGCATTGACCGGTTCTTGTCTAAAAGAAAGCAATAAAAAAACTGTGGACCGGTTCTTGTCTAAAATAAAGAAATATAATAAAATGTGGACCAATTTTTGTCCGAAAGAAATCAATAAAATGGACTAGGTCTTGTCCAAAAGGTACGATAAAAAAGCATGGACCAGTTCTTGTCCTAAAAAAGCAATAAAATGGATCAGGTCTTGTCCAAAATGTACGATATAAAAGCATGGACCAGTTCTTGTTCGTAATGAAGCAATACAAAGTATGGATCAGTTCTTGTCCAAAAGATAGCAATAAAATGGACAAGATCTCATCCAAAATGTATAGTATAAAAGTATGGATGGGTTCTTGTTCAAAAGGGAGCAATAAAAAACATGGACCAGTTCTTGTCCAAAAGAAAGCAATAAAAAACATGGACCGGTTCTTGTCCGAAAGAAATAATAAAATGGACTAGGTCTTGTACGAAATGTACAATATAAAAACATGGACTGGTTCTTTTCCAAAAGAAAGCAATAAAGATCATGGACCGGTTCTTGTTCAAAAGAAAGCGATAAAATGGACTATGTCTTGTCCAAAATGTATAGTATAAAAGCATGGACCGGTTCTTGTCCAAAAAAAAAGCAATGAAATGGATCAGGTCTTGTCTGAAAGAATGCAACATAAAAATAAGCTTTCTTCAGTTGAACGGTCAAGATACATTCGATTAAATGAAACGGCAAGGGTAAACAATCATTGTTTGGTTGGCGGTCAGGAGTAAACAAGATACGCTCGATGAAGTAACATGAAGAAGTAAACAAGCATTGTTCAAATGAACGGCCAAAGGTAAACAAGGCCAGCTCAATGAAGTGAACAAGTAGCGGTAAATAAGCATTGTTCAGTTGAACCTTCAGGGGTAGACAAGGCATTGATGAGATGAACAGACAGGGGTAAACAAGCTCTGTTCAATTAAGTGAACATGCAAGTGTAAACAAGCATTGTTCAAATGAACGGTCAGGGGTAAACAAGACACGCTCTATCAGGTGAACAAACAGAGGTAAACAAGCTCTGTTCAATTAAGTGAATATGACACTCTCGATGAAGTGAACAAGTAGGGGTAAGCAAGTATTTTTTGGTTGAACGGTCAGGGGTAAACAAGACACACTCGATAGGATGAACAGAATGGGAAGCTTTGTTCAATTGAAAAGGTTGGAAATCTTTATAAAATTCGACGATAAGAAGTTACAAAAGTACCAAAAACTCTAATATGATTGAATAATCAAAAGGAAAACATGCATTTATTCTCATTCATATCAAAAGTCATGTTTGTTAAAATATTCTTTATAAAATATTTCCAACCCAAACCTACATCCATTTCCAATAGTAATGACTTTGATTCTAATCATGAGTGTATACGATTATTTTCAACCTAGGATCTCTTGATATCTCATCCAATTAATGCCGTAAAATTTATAGACCTTGACCTTAGATGAAAAGGTATTCCTATCTCATTATCCTCTTTGTCAAATTTCCTTGAAATTTGCCCAAGTATTCAAAATAAAAATCTTTAAATCGTCTTGACATCAGAAAATTTTGTGACTCGTTTCACAAAATTTGCCCTAGTATCTTAAAATTTCATGATTCCTTCACGAAATTTTCCCCAGTGTTAAAAGTCAAATTTGTCAAATTTCTCAGAAATTTACCTCAGTATTGCTGATCTTACAATGCTCAAAAGGCTTTTCAGTTTCTTCAGGTTCATACAACTTCATTGGTGTCTTAAACTTAAAAGCTCTTCCATTGCTTTAGACGGGAGCAAAAGTTCTTTTTTTCATTCCTTCTCGGATTTTGCATATTGCATTTACCAGCTTGTCACAGTATTTATTACCTCATAGAGCATGATTTTCAAATTACCCTAGTATTAACTCACCATGGTGAAATTTATTCCTTAACCAATGTCCTTTAATTTGAGGGGTAATGTAACTTGCATTTTACCCAACATCGATATCCTTGTATCCTGAGATTAAGAAGGATTTTTGAATGCCTCGGAGAAGGAACAAAACTTCTCTATCTGCCTCAGTGTATAAAACTTGCAGTTTGAAATGCCTTTTTGACTGCTTCAAGATAATCACTGTCTATTTCCCATTCTATGATCACGATACATTTTTTCTTATCTCAATACTGGTAATTCATATATCCAAGTGATGAGAATGTTCTAAAACTGCAATGAATGGGAACAAATCTTTTCTCTTCTTCCATCTTTGATTGTCACTTAGAGTAAAAGGGTCCTTGTTCCTTTTTAGCTTCTCACATATTTATTAGTGCAAGAAACAAGCTCTCTTTTAAACCTTTTTATGATTGATTTTTGAAAATCAGATGTAAAATATAAAGACTTTGAGTAGAAGTGAATGAGAACGATGTCTTGAATTTTAAAATGTATATGTCATTTTTATTGAAAATATGAGATGGACAAAAGAAAATTTGAGTTCATTCTTTTAAACATACATTTCAAAGAGATTGTGTTTTTTTTAAAACTCATTTAACGTAATTAGTAAAAATGTTTGCTCAGTGAAATTTTTTGCCTATACAAGGTATATTTTAGCCAAATCTAAATTAATAAAAAAATCTCTTTGTTTATTGATTAAGAGAAAACAAGATATTTTTTAAAGAAAAAAAATCTAGAAATTAGGCCTCAACACCAAAATCTCAAAGTTCAAGAAAAGTGTAAGATGTCCAGTGATGTTAACTGTCTCGACTGCAAAACAAGTTTTATAACATTTATGACTTATAGTGCATGTATGATTAGTCTTTGTTATTTTCCTTAATTCAATCATTTTTATACAAGAAAGAAAATCATTTGACTTCTAACAAACCTTAGACTTTGTTTTTAAATCATCGACTCTCACAACACTAGGATCATGAGTTAAGACCCCTCTAAGTTCAATTTTTTTTTATCTTTTAAATTTTTTTACTCTCATACTCAAATGGTTTTAAACTTCTAAAAATGATAAGTTAAATTGTGTGTGATAACTGTATAGAGCTATAAGTAAATGAAACAAACTTTAAGTCAATTCAGGAAACACACAAAACATTTCCTATTCCAAAACTTTGAGATTTGGAATAATTCTATCATTAGCCAAAAAAATTAATCCATTGTTTCATGTTAAATCCATAAGTCATTATTCATAAATTCCTTTTTTTTTTTAATGAAAATTGACATTAAAACTTGAATCTTAAAGTTTATTTTTTTGAAAAGCCACACATTTCATTATCATAATTATTATTCTCAATTCTAAAAATGAGCTGTAAAGATGAGAGAGTAGATATACTCGAAATGAAAATGTATTTTATCATAGAAAATCATAAACATACGCCCATTATTTTAAAATCTCATAGCCTTAGGGATAACTAATGAGATGGACATGAAAAAAATAAGATGAGAGATTACTCTTGCACTAAACCAAAGAACATGGAGAGCTTTTCCATAATTTCAAATTTAGGTAACGAGTACCAAAGAAACAAACTTAGACTGCTAAACCGGTTGACAAAGCTAGTGATTTTGTTTCACTGATTGCGTTCATAGTTGGGATGATTGTTCTGTTCAACAATAAGTAAATCCTTGAATCTCCACAATCCTTCCTCCATTAAAGATTTCACTTTTCCCTTAAGCCCAAAGCAATTTTTTGTTGAGTGTCCAATGGCTTCAGTATGATAATCGCATTGCAAATTTGGATTATACCAATTTGGGAAGGGTGGTCAGAGTGGTTCTTGCGGTACTAGAACTATTAAACGGCTCTGAATCAGTTGTGGTAAAAGATCAGTATAAGACATGGGTATCGGGTCAAAAGGAGGTGATCTTTGATTATTTTTCTGATTTCCTTTGTTTTTACTCTTTTTAGAGTAATTGATTTGTCCCATCCCGATTCTCAAATTAGAGTGAGGTGCATACAATCCTTGAGCTACATTAATAACATGGTGATCACGGGTCGTGGCATTCTTGTTTGGTTTTTGTGCGTAGCCAAGCATATGGACTTCTCCTTCATTCTTCCTCTTTGAGTTGGAGTTCGCTAGGGTATGAGTTATTATTCTATAATTCACCCCAGCCTCTATTCTTTCTCCAATGGTAATGATATCCGAGAAATTAGTGGAGATATTACCTATCATTTTGTCATAGTATGACGATCGTAGAGTGTTTAAAAATATGGTGGTCATCTCTTTGTTAGTTAATGGTGGTTGTATTTCAACAGCTTTAAAGGTTTCAGTCCCTTTCTTCTCCATTCTCTAGAGGTCCAATCTATCAGGAGCTATATCCAGATTGTGTTTGTATTGCTTTAGAAAAGAATCAGCAAGATCCTTCCATTTGCTCGCATGTGAGCTATTGTTGTGTGAAATCGTGATACGCAAGTGCACGCAGTCAAACAAGTAATAAAGTGATAAGAAAGATATCGTTCCCACAAGGATTAGTGATTTAAAATGGTGTTAACAATTAATTTAAAGAAAATAAAAACAATGATAAATTTTGGGTGATATAATTTATGAAACTAAACAACTAAAATTGTGAAATTATGCGAAACTAAATGACAAAATTCTAAAGTAAGATGGACTAAAGTGGCTGAAATTACGCCTAAAATGTGCACAAATATTAAAGTGATTAAACTATGTAGAGATGAATGGTTGGAAATGAAGGGATGATTTACTAAATTAGCGGAATTTATTTAGTAACACAAATTAACACTTAATTTAGGATCTATTAATACCATGAAATTTGTGATAAAAACATGTAGATTCATGCTCGTTTTTCTAAAATTAAAACCCTTTACTTACATTGAGTAAAATATGGAGAATCGGTTGGAGGTTTCTTTACAGCATCAAATCCTCAGCAACACCAGATCTTCTATGCTATATCCCGATCGATCAAACGAAACCCGATTGTGGGATCAAACTTAAGAAGAAATTGGGAAGAAGAAAAATATTTTCTTCCCAATTTTGAATAGCAAAATCGGCAAAGGGAGAGAAACGGAGGAAGAGAGATTTTTCAATTTCCAAAGAATTGAATTGTGTGATTTATGAATGACCCAACCCTCCTATTTATAGAAAAATAGGAATCCTAATCACATTAGGATTAATCTATAGAGATAAATACAAAAAGAATAAAGATTATCTCTTTCCTTTATCTTGCAATTTCGAAAATGTCATAGATAAATAGGAGATTATTTTATTTTCTTTATTTTATTTATCTTGGGTAAATAAATCTATGTAATTATTTTAGGATATAATTCAAACAATTATCTCCTCAAAATACATGGCATGGCCGAAATTATCATCATAAAATAATAAATAAATACAATTTATTTAATTAATTATTTTGGGCCAATTCCAATTGGGTTCATTAATCCAATTGGGCTTGAAACTCTCTCTTAAATTAATAAGTCCAACTTAATTAATTTATTTATTAATTACCATTTAAATAAAATATTTTATTTAAACAATTAATAATATTAATATTTTCTCCCGACTAAATATTATCCAATTTATATTTAATTATTAATTTCCATTTAAATAATTTTCATTATTTAAATAATTAATAATAAATATTATAATTATTAATTTCCATAAATTCATTATTTAATTAATAATTTTATTGACAATATTTTATTATTAATTTTAATTATTAATTTCCGTTTAAATATAATTATTTAAACAATTAATAATTGTTAATTAATTTCAAATTATTAATTACCATTTAAATATACTCAATATTTAAATAATTAATAATGTATAATTAATAATATTTCATTATTAATTTCATGTTTAAATAAACTCATTATTTAAACAATTAATAATGTTTATATTAATTACCGTTTAAATATACTCAATATTTAAAAAATTAATATTGCCTATTTTAAGTAATTCACTTTACTTAAAATTTCCATTTCTTCTACTTGATTTCGCGACTACGATATTTGGGCTAGCATAGGGACCCGATGGACCTATAGATCATGGGCTTAATAATTAGTCAATTAAGTGATTAACACATAATCGGTTAATTACTTATTATCTAACTATGAATAATTCCACTATAGATTCATAGTTGAACTCCCCTCACTATAGATGAGTTATTGTCCATTTAGTTTATCATTATTTATATATCCGTGATATATCCATCACGTGGAACCCTCATAATTACAGCGGATAAATTTACCGTTTTGCCCTTGTAATTACCGCTTTATCCTTGTGTTCCCGCTGATTCTCCAATGAACTTTATCTTTAGTCGAACTAGAGATAAGATACTTCTGTGATCAATAGAAGTCGTGACGTCACTTGTTCATGTCTCGAATCAGTACATCAAGGGAGTTTCCTAAAGTTCCTAAAAAGTTTAGGTATCACACTGATACCGTTAACTTATAGGAAAGTTATGAATTCCATCTCGTGAAAATGAGTTCCCAGCTACTTATCTATTCATGTTCCCAAAACAGGAGTGCATTGAGCGTTCTTACAGATCGCTCTCAACTATGTGAATCAAAGAACATAACTCCACAAATAGGAGTCCGCATTTCACTCAGGATTGAGATCTATCACGGTTGATAAACTTAGTTTGATATTCGATTATTTCTCCCGAAAACGGTACTAATGAGAAATTTGATCGAACATCGTGGTCCTGTCTTATACAATCAACATTGCATATGATACTTCCATTTCATGTCTCCCACATGAATGATCAGGATTTGATCATTTGTCTATAAACAAAATGCGAAGCTATCAACGGTGTTACCAGGATAAGGTTCCCAAACGTTATCCGTTTCATCGAGACACGTTTAAGTTACTCATCTCGACTTTAATCCTCTCGTATGACTCACATACTAAGTCGTGATTTCATAAGAGTGACTTAGGGTTTTACTATTTGAATGTTTGATATTTATATATTTCCATATATTCCTAATATCATTAATTGAATCAATCTAGATAATATAAAGAACTTATGTTTATTTATTCTTAATAAATTATTATTATTAAATAATTACAAGTTCTACGACACCATTCCTAACAGGAAAATCAAGAATCCCCCTAAAAAGTCTTAGAATTCACAAATGCTGCAGCAGTGCTGTGGCTGTGCTGCAGCATTCTGCAATAATAAACACACTTTATATGCAAGCAAACCCTATTATTCACGTGACTTTGTCAAGCCTAGCATGATTCTAATTCATAATCCAATTTAAATCCTATGTCTAGGTAAAATTAGATTAAGGAATATGTTTTAGTGTTTCGGTTTAGGCCTTAAGGTGTAATTACATATGTCTATGCATTACCAAAAACAATTTCAAGAATCATTAACCCCTATCAATCAATGTTCTTCCATTCAATTTTAACCTTTTCTGAATTAAAATTAAACTAAGCAATTTACTTAGGTTGATCAAGCATAAGCAAAGAGATAAGAAATATCAAACTATTGATTGAGCATAAAAAATTGAATTCATTAAAGCTTGTGAAAAACTAATTCCCCTTAGGGTTCATCTATCAATTCCAACCTAAGAAATTTAGTTCATAATGAAATTCAAATAAACAAAAGTGTTCTTCAAAAATAAACCTAAACCTAACATAATCTAACAATGGATAATGGAATTCTAAAAAATGAAGAAGAAGAAGAGTAATCTAAATAAGAAGGAGAAGGAAATTCAAACGAATCTCCATGAAGAATGCTTTTCCCTCTCCAAAAGCTGTTGCGTTTTTGCCTCTCTTCCTCTTCTCACGTTCAGCCACTCCTGGTTTTTCACGTTCAAGTCCTCCCAAATCTGCCTCCCTTTTTTCTCTTTTTAGATATAGGTTAATTCTTTTCTTTTCCTTGTTTTTGGGCTTGGGCTTTCTTTTAATCTCCTCCAAATTGCTCCTAAGATGGACCCCAATGATGGGCTATTTGTTTCTCATTTGAATCAGCTGAAACGGGCCCAAAAAGAGACTTTTTAGGGCCAAAAATCGTGATCTGCACTGCTGTCCAGATTCTGCCCAGTGTGCTGCAGCACAGCTGCAGCACTTTTCAAAAATCTGCACTTTTTTCCTATTTCCTGCATGAAATTTGCAATTCTTTTAGGACTCTCTTTCATTCAAATTGACAAAATTAAATACCAAAAGCCAAGAACAATCCTAAATATACTTTAAAGTGCTAAAAACCCGAATTTTCTCAAAGTAAGCTTAATTAAAGAATTATGCGAAATGAGTTCAAGGTATGCAAAATATGAGCAAAGTTCAATCAAATAATTATCACATAGGCATTAAAATAGGACCAAATAACTCTACTTTATAGAGTTATCAGCTATCCAAATGATTATACCATCTCGTTGCAGATCCAGATAGACTATCTTAGAAACCATGGATCAACAACTTCTCATTGTTTATATGAGCTACCATTTTTCTGCAATACATGATCAAGTGACCTTTTGGGCAAGATACCCAATTGTACTTTTCAAAATCTGGAACCTTGAATTTTGGTGGTATCACCACGTCAGAAATTAAACACAATTGGTTAGCTTCCATGCTTCCAAATGCATCGACTCCTTCGATAGCTTTTAATCTTTCCTCCAAATACATTAAAGTTTCCTTTTGACCAAGAATCATCTTTATTGGTCTTTTCACTTCGTTCCAAATAGGGAATATAATTGGGATTTGGTGCTTGTTGGCTCAATTCCAGGGTTGGGTGAAACTGTCTTAGTAAAGAAAAAAAAAATCCCCATTATCCACATTTTGTGTCATTGGTTGTCTATTGGCACGGGGAATTTCAAAAGGGTAAGGTGGGGTATCACCGTGGGTTATTTCAAAGCTCTCATTGTTATATTGCGAGGTCTCTACAACTGTCTTTCCTTTATGCATGGTAGTTATCATCTCCATTATTTTTGAAATTTATTCCTTCATCATTTCCATTCTTTGCCTTATTTCTTGAGACTGAGAATTCTCTTGCTCACTCATGATTTCTCTCTGAGATTAGATTATGAATGAATGGTGGTGTTGGTTTGGTTCCTAAATTTTGAACATCAAAACCTTTATTTTAAAGAAGAACGCACGATTCATGAATAAAAAGAGATAAACATACTCTTAAAACAAAACAAAGATGATATTTTTGTTTTATTTTTTAAAAAAATGTTTTTTTCCATACATCACAGTAAGAATAATAAATAAAAACAATGAAAAATAATAAGTGGATTCAAATAATTAAGTTTGTGAAAATAAAGGCGTGCTAAAAATCGCAGACAATGACAATAATAAAAGAAATGCGAGAAATAACAAGAAAAGCAAACCATTGCAAAATAAAAGATGCAAGAAGGTTGTGTAGGCATGTGAGATTTTGAAGTTGAAAATAAACAGTTAGTCATGAATCACAGTATAAAGGAATATATAACAATCATAATATCCCAGTATAAGATATGAAGGGATAAAAATACATATAATGATAATAACGGTACAATAAAACACAACATATGCAAAAACTGATAATGTGGTTGTAGTTTCTATCTAAAGGGTCGATCTAAAGACTACCAAGCTATCTCTACCATAACAGAGGCTTTAATAGCATCCTGAGAAAGTTGGTCCTATTACAATAGAGAACCCCTTCCAGCATCCTGGTCGAGTTGACTTGGGTGAGATTTTCATATGCCTACACGGGAGTGACCTCTACGAAGGTCGACATGTACTCATCTCGTTAATCCTAGTAGGTAAGCCTAGGTACAAGGCTGTGAATGTGTGTGAATGTATGGTCAAATATAAATATAAGAAAGACATAAAAGCTTCAACAACATAAATAAGGATATAGATAACCAAAACACAGCAAGACTCTCTTAAATTGTCCCAGCAGAGTCGCCATTTGTCGCTACCCAACGAACGACGAGGAGCTGTCGACCCTCTTAAAACACACAAGGCGTTTTCCATCCTGACAAAAGGGTAAAAGAAAACGGGAGTCGCCACCAATCATTGGTTTTGAAATGGATGTGATTGGTCACCTGAAAAAGACTAAAATAAAATGGTCTGCAAATTTTGAAAAAACGGGTTCGGGAGTTTATTCATGTTTAGGGAAGGTATTAGAACCCTAAATATTTGTTTAAAAAACGATTACTGTTTTGATTATCTCTATTATGTCATTAAAGATCTTTTCACTAAAACAAAATGTTTTTGTCATTATTTTGAAATATCACACGTCTATTTAATCAATATCACTAATCAATTTAATGATATTGTTAAATAACTGTGAGTGGCATGAAGCCGTTAGAAAAAATATTTTTTGGTTTTTTGTTTTTTTTTAAATGTCTCATATTTATTTGATCACATCATTAAGCATTATAATGATATGAATAATTAAATATGAGTGACATAAAACCAATAAAAAATGAAGTCTTATTATAGCATCCTACCACAAGACTTCTTACCTTGAGATGTTTGAGAGGAAAGCATCCTTAGCCCCTCACATTCTCTTAAGGAGTTTTAAAATATTTTAAATTAGGAAAGTTAAGCATCCTAATAATTCCTTTTGTATAAAAATCATTTTTTTTTCAAGAAGGCTTGGAAAAGTTAGCATCCTAATAATTTCCATTTATAATTTTTTTTTTGTCAAAACAATAAATCATCTTAAATCATGAAATTTGGGATCAAAGCATCCTTATACTACCAAATTTCAATTTTTAAATTTTTTAAAGGAAAAATGGATTTTTGAAGGAAAAATATTTAAATTGATTTTTAATATGAAACCATAAACTTCTTAACTCATGAAATTTGGGATCAAAGCATCTTTTTACTCCCAAATTTATAATTTTAAGAACTTTTTGGAATGTTCTTTTTTTAAAAATATAATTTAAATTGATTCTTAAAATCAAACCATAAACTTGTTAACCTATGAAATTTGGGATCAAAGCATCCTTATACTTCGAAACTTCAAATTTTAAGAATTTTTTAGAATGAAATATTTCTTTTAAAAGGAGTAATTTAAATTGATTCTAATTATCAAACCATTAAACTTCTCAATTAAAGAAATTTGGGATCAAAGCATCCTTATACTCCCAAATTTCAAATTTTAAGAAACTTTTGAAAAAATGGGTTTTGAAGAGAAAGATTACTTTTTAAAACAAATTGGTTTTTAATATTAAGTACAAAAAACGATGAACTTAACCAAAAATAGATGTCAATTAATTTAAGTTAAGGAAATAAATCATAAACATAAATATGACTTACAAATATATGACAATCAAATAAAACTATCAACTCAAAAAATATTCATACTTTAATTACAAAAAAAAACAAATTTTCATGGAAAAAATACCTCATTCTCGGTTTACCACAAAAAATTTCTTCAGAATTTTGTACCAATTTTGAAAAATCATATCTTTTTTTATACTTAACAAAACGGAGTGATTCTTGTTTCTAAATTTTTATTTATGAGTCTAGTTTTAAGAAAAAATAATCATAAATAATAAATCTCAAAAAATAAGTATAGGAGAATCATATAATAGAACATGGTCAGAAATTCCCGTAGCCTATAAATTTATTTGAACACCAAACTTCAAAAAATCATAACTTTCAAACCACAAATCGGAATTAGTTGATTATTTTTCCTATGAATTCATATTTGAGTCTATTTTTATAAAAAAAATTACTACATAAATTAAATTAGTATATATAAATCACGAATATTATTGAAACACCAAAGACTAAAATAAAAAAAAAAACTATTTTTGAATAAGAAACTTATTTTGTTTGAAGAAAGAAAACTTCAACACTAATTATGTAACTAAAGAAAAGAAATTAGCATGTTTATGTAAAGAAAAGGATTACCACGAATATCTCCATTACCTCTTGAGTCCCATTTGTGTGATGAAAATGAGATGATAGAGTTATGAGAATTGGTTTTATGAATAATGGGTAGAATGGGGTAGTAATCTAGTGAAAGTTGATAGCAAGGTTTTAGGTGAGTAAAAAAAATGGTGGAGGACTCAAGTTGGTAGAGTTGTGGCTCAAAAATAATATGGGTTAGTGGCTAATGGTGAGTGAGAGTGGTGGTGGAATGAAGATAACGGTTATGAGAGATTGGTGAGTGATGAAAAGTTGGGAGATGAAAGATTGAGAGAATAGTGGCTACCCATTTTAAGAGGACTTAAGGATGAATATATAGAGCTAAGCTAAGATTAAGTTTTAGTTATTTTCTTTTGTATTTTTTCATTTTTAGCCATTTTTTTGAAAATTTTCCAACTCTCTTCCCCCTCTTTTGTCTATGAATTCAAAATTTTCCCTCTTCTTTTTTTTCTTTTCTTTTTTCATTTATTTTAATACAAAACATCCATACATATCAACCTTTTTCATTTTTTAACAATGTTTTTTTGAATTTCCACTCATTTTCTCTATTTCTTTTATCCTTCCCTTTTTATCTAACCATTTATTTCAATTCAAACTTATCCACCACTTTCTTATTTTTACAAAAATATTTTCTTGAATTTCCCCTTCTTTCTTCATTTCTTTTAACATTCCTATTTTACCTAACCATTTAAAAATTCATTTTTTAGCAAGATAGGAAGTAATCTAGAATATTCCCCCTCTTTTTAAAAATCTTAATTGGATTAGGCCATTTAAAAATTGATGTGCCCATTTCAAAAAATTTAAGAAAAAAGAAAATAGTCAATTTTATCTCTATTTTTCAATTAAAAAGAACTTTAATTTTTAAATAATACCGGACAAAATTAGGGGTCTACACTTATAATCTAAATAGAGTGCCAACTAAAGCAACTATCAAAATCCCTTATAAGCCTTGGACAGGCAAGAAGCCGAGTCTAAAAAATTTTCACATTTGAGGATGTCCAACGGAAGCTAGGCCTTAAGGCCAGATGATAATAAATTGGACTTCAAAACAGTAAGTGGTTACTTTATTGGCTAGGCTTAACGATCTAGGGGTTAAAAAATTTATGATCCCTCGATTAGGAAATTTTTTGAGACGGGAAAGCAATATTGTTTTAAGATGTTGAGTTGTGGGGGGAGAAATAAGGTGAAAGATATTATCTTTGAGAAAAAGGAATTAATTTCTATTCCCACAATTGCTTCCAATGATATACAGGTTTCATTACATGTTATTTATCAGAAAGCTGATCAAGATTTTCAATTAGATAATATTTAAATTTCTCCTATTTGTAATGAAATTATTATTCCTGAGAAACAAACTCAACAACCTCAAGAAATAACGCCTCTAAGACGATCCACTAGATAAAGAAGAAATGCTATTTCAAATGATTATATAGTATTTCTCCAGGAACATGAGGATATTGGAGTGATACAAAATGATCCAATCAACTTTCATTAAGTCATACTAGGTTCTAATTCTCAAAACTGGATTGAGAATATGAATGAAGAGTATTAAGTCTATGCAAGTTAATAATGAAGGTTGTTACAAGTTAACGCAACAAAAGTTTTTTTTAACTAATCTATATTAATTAACATGGAAGAGGCGGATCTACTTTAATATAATGTAAAATTTATCAAGAACATGTAGATTCATGCTTTATTTCGAAAACTAAAATATTTTACTTACATTGAGCAAATATGGAGAATTGGTTGTAGGGTTCCTTTATCAACGAATTTTCTACGCTATATCCCAATTAAACAAGCAAAACCCAACAGTTGGATTGAACTTTAGAAGAAATTAGGTAAAAGAAAAAGAATTTTTCTTCCTAAATCGAATAAGGCTAGGGAGGAGGAGAAGAGAAAACTTCAATTTCTTAGGAATTTGAATTGATGTACATTATGAATAACCCAAGCCGTTTATTTATAGAAAAATGGGATAGAAAATAAAATTAGGAAAATCCCATGGAGATAAATATAAAAGAGACATATTTTTCTCTCTCCCTTTATTCTCCTTTGGCCCAAAAATATGAGGTGTCATAAAGGAAAAATTAATTTTCTTTATTTGCTTTATCTTGGGTAAATATAATCTATATGTAAATATTTTAGAATATAATTCAAACAATAATCTTCCTAAAATACATATATATGGCCGATTTTCTCAATGTTAATTAATTAATAAATCTATTTTTTTAATTGTTTATTTGGGCCATTTTCAATTGTGTTCACTAGTCTAATTGGGCTAGAAACTCTCTTTTGAAATAAGTAAGTCCAACTTAATTAATTATAAACTTTAATATTAATTTATTTATTAATTACCATTTAAATAAATTACTTTATTTAATAATTAATAATATTAATATTTTCTCCCAATTAAATATCATTAAGTAATATTTAAATATAAATTTCCATTTAAATAAAATTCATTATTTAAACAATTAATAATATTTTAATTATTAATTTCCATTAATAAACATATTATTTAATTAATTGATAATATTGATTGATAATATTTTATTATTAATTAATATTATTAATTTCCATTTAAATAAGTTTATTATTTAAACCATTAATAATTACCAATTAAAAGTATTTCAATTATTAATTACTATTTAAATTTACTCAATATTTAAACTATTAATAATGTTTAATTAATAATATTTTATTATTAATGTCCTGCTTAAATAAACTCATTATTTAAACAATTAATAATGAATTTATTAATTATCATTTAAATTTACTCAATATTTAAATAATTAATATTGCCTATTTATTTAAGTAACTTAACTTACATAAATTATTTATTTCTTCATAAGTCAGATTAATGACTTGATTTTGCGACTACGATATTTGGGCTAGCATAGGTGTTGTGCGAATCGTGATACGCAAGTGCACGCAGTCAAACAAGTAATAAAGTGATAAGAAAGATCGTTCCCACGAGGATTAGTAGATTAAGTAGGTGTTTAACAAATAGTTTAAAGCAAATAAAAACAATGATAAATTGGGATGATGTGATTTATGAAACTAAATAATTAAAATTACGAAATTGTGCAAAACTAAATGACTAAATTCTAAATTAAATATGGAAAATAAATACGATGGTCTAAGGTGGCTTAAATTACTCCTAAAATATGCAAGAATAATAAATTGATGAAACTATGTAGAGATGAATGGTTGGAAAATCAAGAATCCCCCTAAAAAGTCTTAGAATTCACAATTCTGCAACAGTGTTGTGGCTGTGCTGCAGCAAACTGCATTAATGAATACACTTTCTATGCAAGCAAACCCAATTATTCAAGTGACTTTGTCAAGCCCAACATGATTTTAATTCCTAATTCAATTTAAATCCTATGTCTAGGTAAAATTAGATTAAGAAATATGTTTTCAACGTTCCGGTTTAAGCCTTAAGGTGTAAACACATATGTCTATGCATTACCAAAAACAATTTCTAGAATCGTTAACCCCTATCAATCAATATTCTTCCATTCAATTTTAACCTTTTCAGAATTAAAACTAAACTAAGCAATTTACTTAGGTTGATCAAGCATAAGCAAAGAGATAAAAATTATCAAACTATTGATTGAGCATAAAAATCGAATTCATTAAAGCTTGTGAAAAACTAATTCTCTTTAGGGTTCATCAATCAATTCCAACTTAATAAAATTTAGTTCATAATGAAATTCAAATAAACAAAAGAGTTTAACAAAAATAAACCTAAACCTAACATGGCTTCAAATCAATAATGAAGAAACTAAAGAGCAAAGAAGAAGAAGAAGAAACTAATCAATAGAAGAGAAGATCCAAACGAAATCTCCATCAAAGATGAAGAATCTCCCTTGCGAAATCGTCTCTGTCTCCAAATCTCACGTTCAACTCTCTGTCTCTCCACGTTAAAGTCTCTGTCCCTCTCAAGCTGTTGCCTTTTCTTTTCTTTTCTAGGTTAATCTTCTATTTTTCTTTGTTTTGGGCTTGGGCTTTTCTTAAATCTCCTCCAAATTTGCTTCTAAGTTGAACCCCTATGATGGGCTTATTTTATTTGAGAAGAATCTGCTGAAGCGGGCCAAAAAAACTGATATTTTTGGCTGAAAATCGTGACTAAGCCGTGGTCCAGGGATTCTCGTGTCTTTGCGGTGTCTTCTTGTCGCAAAGATCGCCACAAAGACTTTTCAAAATTCTGCACTTTTTTCCTATTTTCTGCATGAAATTTGCAATTCTTTTAGGACTTTCTTTCATTCAAATTGACAAAATTAAATACCAAGAGCCAAGAACAATCCTAAATATACTTTAAAGTGCTAAAAACCCGAATTTTTCCAAAATACACTTTAATAAAGAATGATTCTAAATGAGTTCAAAGTGCACAAAATATAAGCAAATTTCAATCAAATCATTATCACTTAGGCATTAAAATAGGACCAAATAACTCTATTTTATAGAGTTATCAATAGGGACCTGATGAACCTATAGATCATGAACTTAATAATCAGTTTATTAATTGATACATATTCAATTAATTACTATGATTTAACGATGAATAATTGCATTATAAATTTATAGCTGAACTCCCCTCACTATAGAGGATGTGTTATGTCCATTTAGTTTATCTGAATAAGTGTCTGTGATATATCATTCACATGGAAAACTCATAATTATAGATGGGTTAAATTTACTATTTTACCCCTGTAATTACCGCTTTATCCTTGTGTTCCTACTGATTCTCCAATGAACGTTATCTTTAGTCAAACTAGAGATAATTATTTATGTGATCAATAGAAGTTGTGGTACACTTGTTCATATCTTGAAACAGTACATCAAGGGAGCTTCTTAAAGTTCTTAAAATGATTAGGTATCGCACTAATACCGTCATTTTTCATTATGAATTCCATCTTGTGTAAATGTATTCCCAGTTATTATCTTGTTGTGTTTCGAAAACGGGAGTGTATTGAGCGTTCATTCAAATCAATTTCAACCATGTGAATCAAAGAACATAACTCCATGAATAGGAGTTCCCATTTCACTCAAGATTAAGATTTATCACTGTTTGATAAACTCATTTTGATATTCGATTATTTCTCGTAAACGATTAAATGAGATATTTATCGAATTATCTTGGTCCTGTCTTATACAATCACCATTGTGTATGATACTTCCATTTTCATGTCACTCACATAAATGATCCGGATAAGATCATTTGTAAACTATACAAAATAGATAGCTACCAACAGTGTTAACACGATAAGGTTCCCAAACATATCCATTTGTTGTAGACGATTTAAGTTACTCATCTCATCTTTAATTCTCTCATATGACTCACATACTTATTCGTGATTTCATGAAAGTAACTGTGGCGTCTTATTATTTGAATGTTTGGTGTGTGTGTGTGTGTGTGTCTCATATCTTCAATGAATCATTATAGATAAAAAGAACTTAAGTTTATTTATTTAATTTATTCAAAATAAATTATATTTATTAAATAATTACAAGTTCTAGGACACCATTCCTAACAAATAAAGTTTGGGAACTTGTCCCATTACTAGAAGAAGCAAGACCTATTGGTTGTAAATAGATATTTAAAACCAAAAGGGATGCAAAGGGTAATGTGGAAAGATATAAAGCTTGTCTTGTGGCTAAGGGCTTTACTCAAAAGGAAGGATTGACTATAAAGAGACATTCTCTCCAGTTTCAATGAAAGACTAGCTCTATTAGGACAATCATGGGATTAGTTGCACATTTTGATCTTGAGCTTTATGAAATGGATGTCAAAACGACATTTCTTAATGGAGACATTGATGAAACTATTTATATAGTGCAACCAGAAAACTTTGTGTTGGGAGACCAAAAGAATATAGCATGAAAATTGACAAAATCTATTTATAGGCTAAAACAAACTTCTTGTCAATGGTACTATAAGTTTCATCAGGTGATTATCTCGTTTGGTTTTGATATAAATGCAGTCGATGATTGTGTGTATCATTAGTTCAATGGGACTAAACACATCTTTCTAAAGAATTTTGAGATGAAAGATCTTGGTGATGCTTCCTTTGTATTAGGAATCTAGATACATAGAGATCGCTCTCGATGTATTCTCGGATTATCACAAAGAAGCTATATTGATAAGGTGCTCAAAAAGTTTGGTATGCAGGATAGTAAACAAGGTGACACCTCAGTTTCTAAAGGAGATAAATTTAGTCTCAATCAATGCTCGAAAAGTAATCTTGAAGTTAAAGAAATTCAAAAGATTCCTTATTCATCAGTAGTTTGGAGTCTAATGTATGCTCAGGTATGTAGGCGTCCCGATTGTGACATTGTTGGCATGTTAGGTAGATACTTAAGTAACCTTGGTATGGATCATTAGAAAGCAGCCAAGAGGGTTATGAGGTATTTACAAATAACTAAAGATTATATGCTCACATATACGAGATCAGATCAGTTAGAGATCATTGGGTATTTCGACTCTGATTTGCTGGATGCCAAGACAGTAGAAGATCCACTTTAGGCTATATTTATCTGTTAGGTGGTGAAGCTATTTCTTGGAGTGCCAAACAGACACTCATAACTTCTTCCACTATGACAATAGAGTTTGTTGCATGTTATGAGGCATCTGATCATGAAATATGGTTGCAAAATTTTATCACGTGACTGCATATTTTAGATGGTATTGAAGGACCACTTAATATCTATTGTGATAATAAATCAGCAGTACTATATCCTAACATGTAACGTCCCGTTATTTTGTGATAAAAAAAAAAAACTTTTATTTATTTTATTTTAATTTGAGTAATTAAAATTCATTTATTTATTATTAAATTAGAATTTAGTAATTTATTTCATTTTAATTCATTTTAATGGTTTTATTTATTTAAATACGTTTTAATGGTGTTAATAATTATTAACGGGCCAATTAATAATTATTAATCACCATTGGGATAGTTTGAGATGTTCGGGATTCGTTTTTAAGTCAAAAGTCATAAAAGGGCAAAGTTGTAATTACCCAATTTGCAAAATATCTAAAAACACTATTTGCCTTCTTCTTTAAATGAAGCCTTGACTAAAAATTTGACCAAAAATTGCTCATCCATTTCCTCCTTGGCCGTGAGCTTCAAAGACAAGAAAAGGATTTTTGGTTTTTGTTCGTTTCTTGCCGGATCGACTTGATTCCGGGTCCGTTGGAAAGGTATCGGTCGTACGAGTCTTTCCCACCTAGCCTTCGTCCGTTTCTCTCGAGATCCGAGGAGTTCTCGGTAAGAATCTCTTCAAACCCTAAGCTCCAAATAGTGTTTTAATGGAGTTTTGCTTGTTTTCTTTCGATTTCTTGCCGTGAAACTCGGTGTTTGTCAATTCGGGAGTAGTTTTAAATGTTTTTGGAAACTATTTCATAACCCTAAAACCGAGTTTCAGTCGAAACCCTTTCCGTTTGAAATTTACCCTTTTGGGATTGAAAATGGGTTAGAATTTAATGAATGAATGTTTATTTAAATTCAATTCGGGAAAGGGATTAATGTTCAAAAACACTATTCATCGATACCCATTGAAATCGGGATGATCGAATTTGATTAAAACCAACTCAAAACGTATTTGAATTGCCAAAAAGCCGAAAAACCAAACCCGAGACTTGTTTTTGATGATAGGGCCGTGGGCCTCTTTGTGGGTTTTATTGGGTTTTCGTTGCTTTGTATGATTAGTAGTTGTTTGATTGATAGTTGGTTTCGTTATTGATTGTTACGATGTAATTCGTTTGTAGGTGTTTTTGAACTTCGTGGTTGATCGCTCCTTCGAACTTAGGAGCTAAATCATCTTATTAATAAGGTGAGAATAGTTAGCATTTAAATTAACTATGGAAAGCAAACTAGTGTGATGGTTTGAGAGTTTGAAACTAAGATTAGAATCCGAACCTAAGATTAGAGGGTTGTGACTTAGTGCCCTTAGGATTAAGAGTTAATCCTTAAGCGAGAACTAGGAGTTCTCGAGTTAGACTTGAATCTTAAAAGATTCTAACTTAGTTTCGGTATGAAACTAAGGTTGGATTATTTATTTTAGACAAGATGATCCAACTTGTATTTGAAACGGTTAATAGAACCTCGGATTATTTGGAAGTATAGAATCCGGAGGACATAGGTTAATCGTTTAAATTATGATTCTAATTTTATTACTAATATCGGAGTTCGATCGTCATATCGTTCATTCGAGATTCTCAGTTATTTTACTTTTTGTCATTTACTTTATGTCCTTACTTATGCCCATTTACCTTATGTGTATTTCGATTACTTTATCATTTACTTTACTTTATTTATTTGTACAAGCATATGCAAGTATATGCATAACATTTTGCACCATTATTTATTATACCTTAACATCTCGCATCATTGAAAAGAGAAAAGAAAAGAATGAAAGGAACGGTGGATGAGTGGATACCCACGTTACCTTCATGCATAAGGTGAATGATGGAGAGTGGATTCCCACATTACCTTCATCATGCATAAGGTTGAATGGTGGTTGAGTGGATTCCCACATTACCTTCATCATGCATAAGGTTGAATGGTGGATGAGTGGATTCCCACATTACCTTCATGCATAAGGATAAGGGTGGATAGTTTGTAAAAATCCACATTACCTTCATTACATGCATAAATGGCAAATGCGTATCCTATGGATGTACTCATTACTTTATGCATATGATAGATGAGAAAGAGAGTCGAGATGTTATATTTTATGCAAAGTCATTTATTTTCTTACTTTATGTTATAACAAGTTAAAGGATGAACAATTAGCCTAAGTGTGCTAATTAGTTTCATCAATTGGAAACTATGACTTAGAATAACCTAGACTTTGGAGAATTCTAGGAAGGATTGTGTCGGTTTATTGGACACAAATCAGAATGCGAGTTTGAGGTCTATATTTACTTTTTATGCTTATTATTCTCACTGGGCTTAAGTTGTTAGCTCATGATATTACAAAATTTCAGGTAATGCCCTGGCTAGAGGCCGTGGACGGGGAGATGGTGCTGCGTGATCGAGGGATGCTGGCCTCGAGATGGACTTGTTGGTTTTGTAAAGTATATGTTAATACTTTATGAATTTTCAAACACTTTGATGTTGTATATAGCTCATAAGAGCTTTTGATGTGGTTTTTATGTGATGAAACATTTGAACTCCTGATTTGGACTTAAAGTCCATGTGATTTTAGATGATTTGAAAATTAGGATGTAAACAGGTTTTCGGCATGCCAATTTTCAAACAAAACCACGCCAATTTTCCTAAAATAAAAGACTTCCGCTGTTTTCTCTGATTTTAATTTATTTAAAAGTGACGGGTCGTCACATAACAACAACAGGAACTCATATGAGTTTAAACATATAGATATCAAGTTCCTAGTTATGAAGGGGAGAGTGTAGAGTGGATAAGTATCCATAGAGCACATTGGAACAAACTCCATGATAGAGGATCCACTTACAAAAGGATTACCATCCAAGGTTTTTATGAGCATACTGCTCATATGTGTGTTATCTTGCATCAGGATGGTTAATTTTAATGGCAGTTTGGACAATTTTTCTATTGCTCTATGTTTGGTTTTCAAATATATATGTGTGTGTGTGTGTTTATATGTAATTGGATATTTTCGGATCAGAAATAGAGAATTTCAGTTAACGACACTCTACTACATTTTGAGTTAAAGTTTTGATCTCACTAAAGTAAGGTAGGACTAGTTGGGATATATATATATATATATATATATATATACAGATCACGCTACATATAATTTCCGCTATGCATCCATGGTTGATCTATGCATGCCATTTAGTTATAATGGTATTTTGTGACCATTGATGGGTTTAGTTACGCCAAATGTGACGAAGACCGTTGCAATACTGATATAGTTAATGGATGAGATTGTCAATGTACTCTATTTATGATAGCAATTTTTGGAGCTCATAAAGTTTAACACATTTGTAAAATTACATGTGTAGTTCAGTGGGAGATTGTTGGAAAAATTTAATAATTGGGACCACAAGTGTAATTAACTAAATGTACATTATGCTATTTTTAATTAGCCAATTAAAGTGATCTACTAAAGTTTAGATATTGATTTAATAGGGTAATTAGATAATTCCATGGAATAATATATATGCATAGATATCATTTAATATTTTCAATTTGATGAGGGGCCAAATTAAAAATATGAAAAACCTGAAAACTGCTTAGCAGTTATCTAATGGTGAGTTATAGTCTTCATTCCCTGGAATTTATCACGTAACTTCTTTCCCCTCTAAGAAGTTTTCTCTCAAGTAGATCAATGAGATTATAGAAGAATTGGAAGGCCATAACTCCATTCTTGCTTTCATTAATAGATTCAGGTACGCTTGCGCTAATGAACTCTCTTGAATTAGTCATAGATCTAATCTAACAATGTCATGAACTTGCAATGAATTTTTTTTTCTATTTATGGAGAAATTGATAAACAGTTGGCTATTGGTGGAAGAGAGTGGTGGATATGTGAGAATGCTAGAAGAAGAAGAAAAGAAAGGGAGATGAGAGAAAAAAGATGGGGCTCTTACACATATATTAAAATCAGACATAATATTGTAAAAATAACAGCCTAAAAAATTATTTGAAAATATAGTAAGCCTAAATTTGCACAAATAATATTACAAAACTGCCAATAGTTTTACGTAAGTAATCACTAGTCTCCACACATATAATCATTGATTCATTACATAGATCACTGATTTTACTGATTCATAGAATTAATTGATATTTAGTGCATGTAATAATCAATTCATTTTATAAGTTATCACCCAATTAAGATGAATAACGCCAACCAGGGCATAGCCCATTAGTTAAGATATGTAGTTCCATACTCAACAGTATGGTTCAATCCCCACCCCCAACACTTTGTATAAAAAAAAACATGAATAAGAGTTTTTTTTAATGTTATATTTATAAATATTTTTTAAAAATGCTATATTTACAAATATTATGGAAAAAGCTGGTACCTAATGAAATTTCTCAAAAAAAAAAAAGGAGAGGAGAGAAGGAAGAGATAAAAGAAAAAATAAATAAAAAGGAGAAAAGTGGGACTCACTGTTAAATATTTTGTTTAGCTGCATAATTTTGAAACTACCCGAGTATAAACTTACATTTTTAATCGGGGCTCTTGCGAAACTAGTAAAAATATGTCCAATATTTGTAAAAATAGCAGTAAAAAAAACATATTTGCAAAAATAGCAGAAAAATTAAATTTGCAACTAAAATATTACAAAATTGCCATTAGTAATCAGTGATTAGTAATCACTGATTTACTGATATCCTGATATTTTGTGCAGGAATCACTGATTATTTTATAAGTTATCACTGATATCTCTGATTACATGAATGTGGGTTTTTAAAAATCTGCTGTATTTGCAAATACTTTTTAAAAATGTTATATTTATAAATATTGCTAAAAATTCTGCTACCCAATGAAATTTTCCTTTTTAATCATAGGAGTTGTTGTTGCTCAAAAATGGATAGCTTCCACGTAAGCAACGAACTAATAGTATGGGACGAGTCGGATGTAGTACGCTGCGCTAGAGGTGCTGCGTAGGTGATGTGCTGAGTAGTTGACGAGCACTGTTTGTACCTGCACAGGAAACAAAGAGAGCACCGGTGTGGTGCCGGCCTAACACCCTCCGATGCTTAAGTTAGTGCAAGCAGAGCTAGTGTGCCAGAGAGAATTGTAGTAGAAATTAGTTACCTAATTAATGCATTTCTTCTCCTATTTATATGAGACGAGTTTGATGACATCATCGTGCCACGTGTCGTGTCGGGATTGGGCCACGTGTTGCTTCCCAACGACGTGTCGCATGTTGGTCATGCCACGTGTCATTGTTTGATTGGATATCAATATAATGTAGTTTCTTGGTCTTTGATGCGTAGTCTTATTAGATGACGTAGACGTAGGCTCTCGGGACTATGTAGACGTACCTTCCCAGGTGACGTAGACGTAGCCTTCCAGGTGACGTAGACGTGGCCTCCCAGACGACGTAGACATAGCCTCATAGGTGACGTAGCCTGTCCAGGTGACGTTGACATGTCGATTGCACATTCTTTGAACAAGTTTAGAAATTCCACGTGTACTGATATAATTTCACCCACAACAGGAGTTACATTTGTTTTTGGGAAATTTCACTGGGTAACAAATTTTGATGCAATATTTGTAAAATATATCATAACTTAAAACTATTAACAAATATAATAATTTTTACTATGTTAGTTAGTGATTAACAGTAATTAATATGTGTCAGTGATAAACTTAGTGTAAAGATATATGATTTATTGTATGTCATTGATTCACCCGATCAAAATTTACTATATTTACAAATATTTTTTAAAATTGCTATTTTTATAAATATTATTAAAAAAATTACTAGATTTAGAAAAGCACCTTTATATTTTACTAAAACACAATAGTTTTATTTTTCGTTTGCCCATAATTTTAATGTGGCACCGGCCGAGGGCAAACAAGACGTGGTTTGTTTGGTTTACTATTACGATTCTATTATACAATTGGGTGTCTTTCATTTTCACGACAGCCTCAAATTTTGTGGCTGTAGAGGCCATAGGGGTGCTTGGTGATTAGTTAATAAAACAAAGATTTAAGGAAGCCTTGTTTTTTTCTCCAATTCTTTTTATCTATTTTAAATGACATTAATTAAAGTAGTAATTAATTTTATTTTTTTAAATTTGTATCAATCTATGTAATTCATCATTTTCATATTATTAAAGTTTTCGGTAAAAAGTATTTTCACATTCATGAGATTACAAGAATGTCTTATTCGATAAACACTAGTAGATTATTTTAGTAATTCATTTTTATATATACTGTTTTGAAAAATTAATTGTTAAATAAAATTTATATTTACAACTAGAACGTGCGCAGTGAATATAATTTCAATTTTATCTTAACTAAAATTGTAATAATTTAAAGCTTTTTTTTAGGTAATAATAATTTAAATCTTCAAAACCTATTTAGAGCCCAAATTTTGAGAGATTTCCTATTGGTCCTGAAATTTCACAAGTTTTATGTCAGCCCCAATTATATTGGTGAGAGTTAAGCGATTGTGTTTCTTTCATCATTGTAGAAGGAGAAAATTCAACCAATTACAATTTGTCATTTAATTATCTAAATTATGATAATTTTACTCATTATTAAATAGAGACCAATCATAATTTGACATGTGTCTCTATTTTAAAATAAAAGATACAAAATCGGCAAACAAGATGACACCACGTGTCTATTTCAATGGTCATTTGATAATATAAGCTTGCCCAACCAAATTGTGTCATGTGGCACTTAGGCTCATTATCAAATTAAACCAAGCCCACCAAAAAGTCAATTGAAAACTCTATAAATAGCGTAGGCCATTCATAATTCAAGGAGAACAACTTTGGAGAAGAAGAAAACCAAAGACAATCTCGAAGGCTCTGACGATCCAAGATAATCTAAAAAACTCTGAACATCCAAGATGATTCGAAGAACACGAATATCCAAGACAATCTGAAGAATTCGAAGACTGAAGACTCTGAAGAATTCGAAGATTGAAAATCCTGAAAATTGAACAACTCAAAGATTATAAAGATCCAAGACGACTTGAAGGATTATTCGAAGACAAATTCTTTGAAGATCAAGATCCCACAAGCCCGGAGAATTATAGTGTTTAAGATAGAAGATTTTCATCCAATCAATCCTTTGATCTGAGAATACGTCGATTGACCCTCGAGTCAAAGTTTATACTTTTGAGAAAGCATTAGAGAATATTTATTAGAGATTGTAACTATTCAAATTCATCAATACAAATAATTTATTCCGCATTCATTTCATCATATCAAAATCTTTATGTGAACAATCATCTAATAAGCAAATGATAAATAACTGTACTCAAATAAAAAAAATTAAAAATAACATCATGTGATTTTTTTTCCGTAAAAACTTTATTGAAAAGAAGAGTTTTTAAGAGTTCAAAATTCAAAATTGAAAAAATGCCAAAGTTCGGAGGACCAAAATACGTTTGAAACCATATCCAAAAAAAAAAAGTTTAGAATATATTTTAAATATATATCATTGATTCACCGGAACAAAATTTATTATATTTATAAATATTTTTTAGAACTGTTATTTTTATAAATATTATTAAAAAAAATTGTTAGATTTATAACTCACCATTCATTATTTACTAAAACACAATAGTCTGTTTTTTGTTTGCCCATAATTTTAATGTGGCGCTGGCCGAGGGCAAACAAAACGTGGTTTATTTGGTTTACCATTACGATTCGATTACGCAATTGGGTGTCTTTCATTTTCACGACAGCCTCAAATTTTGTGGCTGTAGAGTTAGTTAATAAAACTATGATTTAAGGAAGACATTTTTTTTTATCGAATTCTTTTTATCTATTTTAAATGACATTAATTAAAAGTAGTATTTTTTTTTAAAATTTGTATTAACCTATGAAATTCATCATTTTCATATTATTAAAGTTTTATTGGTAAAATGTATTTTCACATTCATGAGATTACAAGAAGGTCTTATTCGATAAACACTAATAGATTATTTTAGTAATTCATTTTTATATATACTTAAATTGTTTTCAAATATTAATTGTTAAATAAAATTTATATTTACAACTAGAACGTGCCCAATTAATATAATTTCAATATTATCTTAACTAAGATTGTCATAATTTAAAGTTTTTTTTAAGTAATAATAAGTTAAATCTTCAAAACCTATTTAAATCCCAAATTTTGAGAGATTTTCTATTCTGGTCCTGAAATTTCATAAGTTTTATGTCAGCCCCAATTTTATTAGGGAGAGTGAAGCGGTTGTGTTTCTTTCATCATAAGTAAATGATAAATAAATGTACTCAATTAAAGAAAAATGAAAAATAACATGTGATTTTTTTCCGTGAAAAAATGCCAAAGTTCAGAGGACCAAAATACGTTTGAAACCATATCTCAAAAAAAAAAAAAAAAAAAGTTTAGAACCTATTTTAAATATATTCCTAAATTTGAAAAGAAAAAAAAAGCTTCTTTCTAAAATATTTTTCACAAATTTTTAAAATTTTGGGATTTTTTAAATTAATTTTATATATTTCAAAAAATATAATAGATTTGAAAATATTTCAATATTTACAGTCTTGTGACATAGAAAACATCTATGCTTAATTAAAATTGTCTACTAAAAAAATATTGAATGAAACAATGCAGGCTAATTTCTTATATGGCATAAAATCGTCGTAAAATTTGAATTGAAATCGTCAGATACCAGATATTTGAAAATATTTTCATATTTACAATATTTTTGAATTATTTTCATTAAAGACAATAGAACTAGAAGCACATAAAAACTAAATTTTGTGTAGTTCAAAAAATATTTTAACACTAAGCACTATTAAATTTAAAATCAGCAAGTATCAATGTATATTTTTTATCAAAGATTTATTAATACGGTATAAAATGTCAAAACTATAAGTCCATTATGGTCAACAAAATATATTCAAACTTAATAAAAAAAATTGAGAAATTTCAATAGACAGCATCCTTTTAAAAGGTACTTTTTAATATAAATATAATATATTTTTTTTGTGTGTTAATCATTGACTAACATTAACGGAAGATGATTAAAATGGAAGATTTTAGATTTATATTTCAATTTATGTCATTATTTTTAGTTTTTTTCATAGAAGATTTCCTATTTAATAATTTATTGAAATCAAGTCAATAAATTATTGAATTAGGAATCAATTATCAAAATTTAAATTTATTTTATAATAAAATAAAGTTTTTAGCTCCTAAAACTCATTTAGATGACAATTATTCAGTTCAAAACAACAATTAAAATAACAAGTATTTAAAGGCAACAATTCAATAGTTTATAGAATAAGAAATAAAATGATATTTTATGTAAATTTTTATGAGTTATGTTATTTGAGTAATAACATTTTTTTTGCTGCTATTTCAATCCTTCCCCCTAACATTAATGGTAAACACTTCAAATGATTAACATTCATCATAGTCATACTATATAATTGATTAACAAGTAAAAAATCTACTATATTTCTAAGGAATGATATATTAAATTGGGATATTTTTTAAAATGTCACTTTTAAATGTAAATTTCATAAGTAGTAAAATTTATTAGAATTTTTAAAAATAACATTTTTTTTAACTTTTATTAATTTAATGAGGGTAAGTCATTAAATTTATATATCAAAATAGTAAAATTAAAAAAATTTGAAAAATATTGAATTCTAATTCAAAATATGCCAATAATAATTATTAAAAAATAAATAATGAGATTCGTCATTTTACAATTCAAAAGATAAAAATTAATGAATATAATAAAATCATCTTTTTTAAAAATAAACCAAACTTTTATAAATTTGAAATCAAGGTAGAATAAAGTGGTATGTGTCGTAATTTCTCTATTATGTATCATAAATTATATTTTACATGATTTTTTTGCTTCTACCAATATTCCGATGCTATTATAGTAAGTGGAGTGGGGACCACATGTTGCAGATGGATCATTACTATATAAGCATACGAAAACCTTCTAAAAAACCATAGAGAGAAAGACATAAAACAATAGAGCCAAGGAAATGAATCCTTTAACAATGTATTTTCTTTCTTTCCTATTGATCTGTCAATGGGCCTATCAATATTGTGAAACAGCTTTTACTAAAACCTCCATTCTCTTCATTCTTTTCATGGTTTCCACTTTTTTCTTGTATTTCAAATATCATTGGAATCAGTTAGTCCCCCATGCAGCTCTCCCACCAGGCCCAAGACCTTGGCCTCTCGTCGGTTGCCTCCCGACAATGTGGCGGAATAAGCCGACACATCGATGGATTCATTCAATTATGAAGCAATTTAACACTGAAATCGCTTGCATCCGTCTCGGCAATATTCATGTAATTCCAGTTAGTTCGCCAGAATTGGCCACGGAATTTCTCAAGACTCATGACTCTGTCTTTTCATCACGCCCCATCACAATCGCCACCGAGATGTTAACCGACGGATTTCTCTCCACTGCCTTATCACCGATGGGAGATCAATGGAAGAAGATGAGAAGAATTCTTACTTCGCAAATACTCAATCCATCGAGACTTCGTTGGATGCATGACAAAAGAACAGAAGAATCTGACAATCTTCTAAGTTATATTTTCAACAAGTCGAGAGATGATGAAATAATCAATGTGAGAAGCATTACACAACATTATTGTGGCAATGTTATCAGAAGAATGATATTCAATAGAAGGCATTTCAACGGAACGAGGGAAGACAGCGGGCCGACTTTTGAAGAAGAAGAGCATAATCAAGCATTGTTTACAATACTTTTCCATATTTATGCATTTTCAGTATCAGATTACATGCCTTGTTTGAAACCATTTGATTTAGATGGACACCAGAGGATCGTGAAGAATGCTTTGAAAGTCATTTCAAAGTATAACGAGCCCATTATAAGCGAGAGAGTGCGGCAATGGCAAGATGGGAAGAGGAAAGAGGTGGAGGACATTCTTGATATCCTCATCACACTCAAGGAAGAAAATGGAGAAACAATGTTATCTGTCAAAGAGATTAAGGCACAGATCTTGGTGAGAATTCTAACTTTGTTCATAATAAAAACTTTCAGAGTTTCCTTGCTCGTTTCTCATCCTTCTTAATGACAGGAGCTACAACTTGCAACCATAGATAACCCTTCAAATGCAGTGGAATGGGCAATGGCAGAGTTACTCAATCAACCAAAGATTCTTCAAAAAGCAGTTGAAGAATTGGACCAAGTAATTGGAAGAGAGAGGCTTGTTCAAGAATCTGATATCCCTAAACTCAAATACCTCATGGCTTGTGTTAGAGAATCATTTCGACTCCATCCACTTGCACCATTTAATGTTCCTCATGTCTCAACCTCTGATGTGGTTGTGTCAGGTTACTTCATCCCAAAAGGTAGTGAAGTATTATTAAGTCGTTCCGGTCTTGGCCGAAACCCAAGGATTTGGGAGGATCCTATGAGGTTTGATCCAGAGCGTCATTTGAAGAGTGAGATGATTGAATTAGGGTTGTCAGAACCAAACCTACGATTTATTAGCTTCACTAGAGGGAGAAGAGGTTGCATAGGTTCCTCATTAGGGACCAATATAACCATGATGTTATTTGCTAGGATTTTACAAGGATTTTCATGGAGCTTACCGTTGGGAATGGAAAAGATAGAGTTCTCTGAGTCAGATGAAAGGTTCCTCCCAAAACCGTTGCACTTGTATGCAAAACCGCGCTTGCCTCATTTTATGTATCCAACCTTTTCTTTTAATCATGAAAAATACTAGGTAAGCGACAAAGTGCAAGCTTAAAAATAAATATAATCTATAATAAGCTTAACCTTGTCCTATATGACTGTATTTCCTGTTCAGTTATTGTGCCATTTAAAATTAATGATGTGTGTACCGTGTGATTAATAAAAAATATAGCTTAGCATTTTGCCTATGTAAGATGACTTTTAGATGTGCCAATCCTTGTAGGATGCATGTAATATAAGAATATTCCCAACAAGAGAAAATAAACACTGAAGAAATCTTCTGATATAGGCTGCTAATAAACCATCTTGGGCATTGGATCCCTTTTCTCTTTTGGGCTTTTATTAGGGACAACTACAGATGTATACTATTTACTGATAATATTTACTTAAATGTTGAGTTTCTAAAATATTTACAGAAATAATCTATTTGATAATGTCATACTTTATACATGTACGAAAATACCCTTTGTATTTATGATTTTTTAAACACAATTTTAATTGGAGAGAGAGGATGTTGTCAAATTAAAAATTGAAAGGGGAAGATTTATGGAAACGTGTATTTCTTAAATTAATTTAATATTTATCATATAATTGTTTTGTTTAGGTCATTTACCCATATTTGAGGGGACGCATAAATAATGGAGGGCAGAAATTTTGACTTGTTTTTGGCCTTTTAACCTCTAGAACTAATATATATTGAGTAAAAGAGCCATGTATATATATATATTTTTATAAAAGAAAACAACAACCAATATATATCTTGAATGTGCTAAGAATTTTCTTTATTATAAAAACAATTTTGTATTTTATATTAATTGCTAATTAAACTTAATTTATGATTTTTCTATGAAGATGTGATAGTAAACTGTTAATATATAATTGTAAATTGATTAATAAATCGGTTTAATATATATGGTAGATAAGTAATGTACAAGTTAGTTTTAATAATAAACTTCAAAATATACCTAACCAAGATGCGACAATAAATAGTGAATATACAATGTAAATATAAAAATGATAATATATATAAAATTTAATTAAATATATATGGTAACTAAATTGATTTTGAGCCCCCGTTTGGTTCAGGGTAATCTTAGATTCCCTTATAAAGGCATCTAATTTCATTGTTTGTTTGTGGTTTATTTAAAAATATCTGGGTAATCTAAGATTTTTGGCATCCATATTTTCCCAGATATGAGGGTATTCGATTACCTTTGAATTCAGGTGGTTTCCATGATTCCCACGAGAAGGTAATCTTATTTTTTTATAATTTTAACCCTATTTAATTAGAAAAAGTTGTCAAAAAAATTAGGAAATAACCTACACTCACGTTTTCATTTATTCTTCATGATCATGTGGTTTCTCCAATTTCCTATCTATATTATTAATTAATCCTCTGCAAAGATCCGACTTTTTCAGAGTTAAATGCTTAGAATATAAAGCAGCGGAAGATGAATGATTTAACTTTATTGAATTCAAAATAAAAAATGTTTCAATAACATTTCAAAACAAAAAATAAACTCCGGAGTTGTTTAATTAAATAAAGTACTAAAAGAAATAATGACATCCATCAGTCACAAAATTTAAATAGAACTGTGATAAAATCTCAAAAGACATCAGTTGAAATAAAAATAAAGACTCTCAAAGTCATTAACTTCGATATCAGAAAAGACTACGAATACGACGACCGTCATACAATATGAATGCCTCATCTTCCCTATCTCATCATCCGCCCCTCTCGTCCCATTATTACCTGGAAAAAAAAAAGATAGCACTGTGAGGCTAAAGCCAGTTAGAAAACGACTTAATCAATAGGTAAACAATTAGATAGTCTCTAAACGATTCATACTGAGTCCCAAGCACTCAACACCCTCCAATAACTCTTACGCTATAAGCATCACTTAAACTCAAATCTCAATCCACTTACATGAATAGGTCATTTATCTCAAAATTCCATATTCAAGACTTTTTTAATAAACACTCTCTTACATGGATAGACAACTCTCACTAGTTTCATACCCAAGGCTTTCATCCACAAATTCCCAACAACAAACACTTAACACATCCAAAATATTATCTAATATTATAAAGTCTAACAACTAAGAATTATGCACACAACAATAGAAAGGCGGTCTCTGTTGGCTTTTTGGGCCTATTAATCTCTTAATTATGTTTTGAGGATAACAAACACTTAGTACTAATCAATTTTAGTATTTTAGTGTTGTGTTTTGTAGAGCGGAAAATAACGAGCACGGTGCAATTTGAATCGACCAATTCCGAGCTAAAACGAAGAAGTTATCAAGAAAATAGAATTGGATATATATAATTATTATTATATATATATTTTATATATTATATTTTCGGATTTAAAAGAAAAAGGAAAAAGGAAAATAAATTGGAAATGTTGTCCTCCGTCCGATCAAAGCTACACACAATCCGACGTTCCATAATTTTTCTATTATATTTATTTTTATAAAATTTCGTATTTAAAATAAATGAAAAAGAAAAATTAAAAACAGATTTGAAAGCAGCCGTACGATTGATTTCTTCAGCTCCATCCGACGGTCTTCCTTCAGCCACGTCCGCGCGTGCATTCCAGCTCCCTGACGCGCCTGCTGCAGCTGACGCACGCTGGGTCCCACCGAGTTGCTTCAGCCAGCCCTTGATCGCCACGCGTCCCTTCTGTTTCCAAGACAGAATTTTTGCTTTTCCAGATGCAGCGATTTGACGACTTTGCCCCTGACTTTTGGTTTAATCCTTTATATGTCCTGACCCTTATTTCTTCATAATGCTTGACCGAAATTGAAGCCCTCTCTCAACGAATTTATCTAACCGGTTTGCCCCTACCCGTGGTCTTAATATTATATTATTTAATTCAAATATCTGATTTCCTACGAGCAACGATTATAAATCCACGTTCATAATGCTTGACCGGTTTCCTAGCCGCAACTATAACTGAATCATCTAGTAAATCATTCATACGAGCAACGATTACTAGCACCTAGTCATGGGCTAACCCATAATTGAATTAAAACTGAGTATTAAGCTCGTAGCCTTAATACTAGTCATCACAACCTGTCAAGCCATCATCCAAAAACTCCTCAACGTTATACACATGATAATGCTCACATAAAATCAATTTAATTCATCAAATTACAGCAGTACAATCATTTTAAAGATTAAATAACAAAACTGTCAAAAAACAGTAAAACTGTCGAAAACTGCCGAAATTCAACTTAAACTCTTCTCGAATCAATTCTCATGGATAAGAGTGATCTAAAATCCAAAATATTCCAGAAATTAGATTATTAACATTCGGAATTGATTCGAAACTAAAAACCTCAATTTTCGACGAAAAACACCTAAACTAGTTCTAATAGAAAATAATTTCTCCCAAGTAATATTCAAAGGTTCCAACAATCAAAACACATCCTAAACTTCCAGAATAATATAAATAAATATTTAGAATCAAACAAGCTACGGTTTGAGCTTAAGATTTCTCTAAAACCCCACCGTTGATCAAACCGTTAACTCACCTCGATTTTTGCTAAAATCAAATTTATCGATCTACTTTCTACTACGAACCAGACCTGAAACGATGTTCTAAAACAATAATAAACTAGCCTAAAATAGTAGCAAACAAAATAAAAAATGTTTGGGTTCAACGGCTCGGAGAATGGGACAACCAAACGACAAAATAATTCATCATTTGAAGAGATACAGCAGCGCCGTGGCTGCTGCCCTTGCCCCGACTGAACCGGGGCCTTCAAGTCTCGATTTGGTCTTGGGTTCATGTTACGGGAGATCGATTTTGATGGTTTTTCAATTCTAGGCCAGGTAGATCAAAGTCGATTAGGGAAAAAGCTTTCGATTTGGAATTGGAAAGTGATGGAGGTTGGGTTTCATGGATGGGTTCTTAAATTTCAAATTTAAATATTAATAAAAAATTTCAAAAATTTAAATGGTTAATTAAAGGATCCAAAACGCTTACCCAAGGTTTGGAATTCACGGAATCAAACTTCAATCTTCGCCTAACGACTCACCACGATCAAATCGAGCACCTAACAACAAAAAATTGACGAACCGAACATCAATGAGTAGTCGTCTATAAAAGACATATAGTACTTATACCCCCCTCTAGCCTTTACATTCATCGGACCACAAAGGTTTGAATGTATAAGCTGTAGTGTTTCTGTAACTCTATTTCCTATAGTTGAAAAATGACGCTTAGTCATTTCACCCTCTATATAGGATTAACATACTGGGAGCGTAACAAGCTCTAAGTCACTTAGAGGTCCACTTTTAACCAGTCTTTGAATTCTGTTGAGGTTAATATGGCTAAGCCTTAGATGTCATAGAAGGCTCTCATCTTTAGAAATTCTACCTTTACTTGTTCTAGACTCCACAGTCTGGAACAACTCAGTATTATAAAGTGTTGCACATACTAACGATATTTAACATATATAAATTGTTATCTTCTAATCCTGAACAAATAAAGTTTTCATCTTTAAAAATATCAACTTTATTAATACCGAAATCTATAGTATAAGATTGTTTGCGAATACAACCCAAAGAAACTAGGTTTAAACCAGGAACATAATAAACAGTGTTCTGAAAAATAAACATTTTATAGCTAAAAGATAACTTTATATCAGCGATAGCTTCAACATCCACCATCTAGCCTATACTATTCCTTAGAGACACTTCTCCATGCTTGATCTCCTCCAAGAGTTACTTCCCTGATAAGAAGAGCAGAAGTGATTTGTGTCTCCTGAATCAAGTATCCAGGTGGATTTGCAGTCCTCCACATTTAAGGTTTCCAAAAAGAATAAATCATATTTACCTTCTTTATCCTCTTTCTTCTCTTCTAGGAACTTGGGATAGTTCCTTTTCTAGTGCCCTTCACCATTACAGTGATAGCACTTTCCTATGAGAACTTTTCCTCTCTTAGATTTCTTGGTAGCTCCCTTACCTTTCTTTTTCCAAAACATCTGCTTATTATTCTTAGTACTTTAGCAAGAGACACCATGAGCAATAGCAACATTTGCTTCCACAGCTTTCGTCTTCTTTCCTTTCAATGATATAGACTCGAAAGTCTGTAGATCATTAAGAATCTGGGACATATTCATGCCCACCTTGTTCAAAATATAGTTTCTTTTGAACAATAAGAAGCTATCTAGAATGGTTTCAAGAATCATGCTGATCTGTCTAGTCTCGTCTATAGTTCCACCATTCATTTGAGCCACATTGAGATGGACCATCATGTTAACGATGTGTTTCCTAACAGAAGTTCCTTCCGTCATGCAAACATTCATAATGAACTTGAGAGCCTCATGTTTGACTTGCTCATATGGCTTTCCAAACATCTCTTGTGCCGATTGCAGCATCTCATATGTTGTAGGCAGAGGTTCAAGTTTCTTGGATACGAATTCAGTAAGTTCAACCAAGATATAGACACGAGCTTTCTCGTTAGCCTTCATCCAGCGATCATAAGCCTCTCACACCATTCGAGCGGCATTAGCAGGTGGTTCTAAAGGACACTCCTCCAAAATGGTGAATTTGATATCCTCAATAACCCGAATGGGATTGATGTTGTTTTTTCCAGTGGCGAAATTTTCACCATTAGTTTTTCAGTATCAAGAATAGCAATTAGAGAGTTCGACATAATTTGCTATATATAAATAAACACATGCTTTTAGTAATACATCTTTACATACCAATTCATCAATACTTTTGGCATCTATTAAACGTGATGCAGGATTGCACATTTAATGAAATTCTAAAAGCTTAAAATACAATTTCAATGTCACGGTATATTAGTGTGTCAGGAACGATGCCTACGTAGGCAGGTCAAGGTTTCCTCCCACTAAAATGAGACCCCTCTCAACTAATGAACATCCCCAGGGTTCTCATATCCTACAGTTCTTTACTTACCATGTTTTGATCAGGCAAAAGATCTAGATCACTTAAATATTAATTTTGATGTGTGTCACCGAAGGGAGAGTCAAACATCAAAACTCTAAGCGTTTTTCTAAATAAATCCCTTTGAGCGTTACCCAAGTTTTAGATCGCTTAAAGTTATTTTGATGAGTGTCACCGAAGGGAGAGGCAAACATCAAAAGCTTTAAAAAAATCCTATCTTGAAGAGAATAACTCGGGTATTGATTCACGCGGTTACTTTCCGGAGGGAATGAGTGAAGAATTACCAACACCACAAAAGCCCTATATGAATCTCACACATTGATTCCAACTTGGAGACCGCATGACTGGTTGTCACTTGTCCTTCTCCCACTCAATATAGCTAGCTAAGGCTTTTACTTAGATATACCCAGGTTACCTCTAATATCTAAGTTTAATCTAACTTATAATAGCTCTTATAAATTAGTTAGATTTATTTTAATGTGATAGCCAAGTGATTAATCTCTATTAATCCTAACACATTATGCACCATCTCAATGAAGTGAATTATTAATAAAATATCACTCCCAGATCGCTCCTAGTTAGAGGGGTCCCATGTTAATGGAACGATTAAATAACCTCTTATCTAGGGCAGAGCTTTCTCTCCAGAGTTCTATTTAAATTAATAAACTCAACTTCATCAATTTTAAATTAACTCTTTAATTAAAAATAATGACACCTCATCTTTTAGGTTTTAGTTTCAAATCCTATTTAAAACTAAACAATTAATTAAAATATTGGTTACTAAACTCATTTAGACCAATTTAATTAGAACCTAAAACATGCTGCCAGTAATTACTAATTAACCCCCTTAATTAAAATTCTAGCACAAAAAATATAACATTCATATTCACACAAGGAATGGGCATACTATCAATAATCTCTATTAATGATGCATGATCATGGTATTTATGCAGGGAATAATTATTTATGACATACATTATGCCTGAATAATTGCTATTTAAATATATCAAATATATAATAAATAAATAAACAATTTTATTGGGAAAATATTGGCCAAATCTATGAAAATTAAAATCTATATCTAAATAAAAATAAATTTTTTCATCACGAACATCTCTAGGATCTCCCAAAAAACGAAAACCAGAAAACCACGGGGCACCTAGGGTCTTAACCCTAGACGCCGTCGCCCCTTTAATAAAAATATTTTTCATTATTTTTTTTCTTTATTTATTTTTTCTTTCGTAGGCTCATAGCAGCCACGATGGTTCCGTGGTGGTGTCATTCGCAAGCAGCTCGCGGAATCGACTCTTTAGGTACAGGCCGGGATCCAGTTCGCTTTTCTTTCATCGTTTCGATCGATATCTCCATATGATTAAAACGATTACAAATTTTTCCTATACCTAACGAATGAGTTTACAAAATTTCTAGGAGAGAAAACCTAGGACAATAGTTCCAAATTCAACCAAAACAAAAACCACATATTTTAAAATTCCTTTTAAAATAGTTTTTCCCATCATAATAAAAACTTTTTAGAAAAATATTATAGAAACAAGACTACTCTGATACCAGTTGTTGGGATTAAGGCCTCTAAAAGAGTTATCAAATGGAAGTCCCAAGGATCTTTCCTTGCAGTATAATATTATTCTAAAAGTAATTTATAAATAGAAAACTAACGCTTGTAGAGAAGTGTCTGGCTCTTCCTCGTCGTTCTTGGTTACGATCCTGGGACCACCAAAAAGTTCTTCCGCACTAAGCAAAAAAGATAATCGGTGCGTGGGCACTATCCTCTTTGGAAAAAGGAAGAGAGAGAGGGAGGAGAGGAAATTTTCTGAGCCTTTTCTTTTGCTCTCTTAGTTGTGTGTTTTGGGGTACCCCAAGGTTCCTATTTGAAGGAAAACTAAGGCCTCAGAAAATCTTTTGAATATCTTTTAACTATCAAATAATTAAATATATATATTTTGAAAATTAAGATATAATATCGTATTCCATAATAAGATATTCCTATATTACTATTTAAATTCATCCTTATTAATTTAAATTAAGTATTCCATATCTTACTCATTTAAATTAACCATATTAATTTAAATTAACATATTCCATATATTTTAAATAAAATCATGCACATACGTGGTTAAAAATTAACCAAAGTGGCGTGTAACCCTACCCATGGGTCACACGCCCAAAACATCATCATCACCATGACAATATTGGGCATTTTATTTTTTTCTTTTTAATTTAATACAACAATTCCATTAAATATTTAAATAATAAAACTCCTTTAATTTATTTAATTCCTCTTTAATTTGACTACCTCAAATTAAATATTTAAATAAACTCCTCTATTTAAATCCCCGTTAATTTTGGACAACTGCAAAATTAATTTAATTAAATAGACTCCTCTATTTAGTCTCTCTATTAAAATAATTAAATAGATTCTTCTATTTAATAAATAATTAAATAGACTCCTCTATTTAATTAATAATTAAATAGTCTCCTCTATTTTATTTCACCATTAATTAAATAATTAAATAGACTCCTCTATTTAATTTCATTTAATCAATCAAATAGACTCCTCTATTTGTATTTGCCTTAATTAATTTGACAACGTCAAATTAAAGCTTGAAACCGTTTTTCCATATAAATTAATTCATATTAATTTATGTTCTCAATTACATGCATTAGCTCGGAGGACTTAATGGACCTAGAGGACTAAGCTCCATTGATCTAGAATTACATTGATCAAACGCCTTTAATCAATTAATTCTTATTCATTAACTCTTAGATAACTCCACTAAATATCTAGAGTTGCACTCTTAGTACTATAGACATAGTTATGTCCATTGGATAATATCATTAACTACACTTTGATCCTTCACAAGTAGTTCGTATTCATGGCTAGGTAATTTTATCATATTAACCTCCATGATACATCTTGTTCCTTAAGCCCAACTGATTCTCTAATAAACAGCCTTACATAATCTTCATTATGTGTCTTTGCTTTTTCCTTGATCAGGGGAATATGAGGCCCCGCTGTTCAAGCACCGAATCAGCCCATAAGAGAACTACTTATCTATTTTCCTATATAGAACAGAGTGAATTTCAATCTTGTGTAATTACGTTCCTAGCTATAAGAAAGATGCAATCCCCAAATTAGGAGGCATATTAAACGAACTATATCGAGTCATTCTTACCTATGCAAATCAAAGGTTTGTCTCTTGCGAACAAGAGTTTGTAATTCATTTAGGATTAAGATCAATTGTACATGATCAACCGATTGATATAAGAATTGTCTTTCTGTAATGGCTTTACCAGAAGACAGTAAATATATCTTAGCTAGTCCAGTCTACTACAATCTCTATTGCAACAACACCCCCACTCACATGTCTCTACATGAGCGATCCAGATGAGATCACTTGTGCCAATTCACAAGTGGGTTGTGTTAGTAGTGTTACCAGAAATAAGGCACCAAACCTTTATTCATATATCACAGACTTTTTGAGTTACAACTTAAGTGAATTTTCCCGCATCACATGCTCACTTTAAGTTATCATCAGTAACTCTGGATCTTATGATGGATTATATTTATTAAACAATAATTAATGACAATATAATTATTACTAATTAATAATTCTTCTATTTATTTATAGTTTAATTAGATTTCATAAGATTTGGGGCAGAAACCCCAGCAGTTTCTCCCATTTATTAATATTTGACACATGTATGAGTCTTATACAAATATCTAAAACGGGGTCATGATTTTATGAAAATTATATTCATAGTGCTTAAAAAATATTAACCGGTAGTTTTGGATGAAAAATATAAGAGATGATGGTTTTTAAATGTGTAGAGATGAATTTTTTTCAAATCAAAAGTGTAGATGTGTAAATTGAAAAAGTCTCAAAGTAAAGGTCATGCATTTAACCCGGAATTATATGATACATTATTTTTTACTTCTACACATTTAATATGATGGGTTAATTTCAGTAATAACCATTTAATAAATGGAAATTTCAAGAAAACCGTATCTTTTATATATATATATATATATATATATATCAAAACTACCCAAAAACCGCCGCCGGCCAAATTAAATTACATGTGAAAAGACAAAACATACCCCCGATTTAATTTCTCTTTAATTTGTGCAAAATGTAAGGAAAATTTTAAAATCCCTTAAATTTTACAAAATTAATGGAAAACTCAAATCTAAACAGAAATAAAACTATAACAATAGGTAAAAGAAAAATTAAATCTAAAAAAAATCTAAAAATACAAGAAAACAAAATCTTCAAGCTTCTGACTTTCTTCCACGAAATATCGAATTGCTTTCTTCTTCGATCATCCTCTAACCGTCATGGAAACTGTATATATTTAATAAACAGTTTATTATTGATAAATAAATTTGTAGGCAACTATTAACATTTGTAACATAGTAGCAACCATGTATAAAACTGTTTATATTAAATAAACAGTGAATTATAGATAAACAAACGTGTAGTAGAAGCCCAAAAAATCAAGATTCAACGTTGTTTTTCTCCTCCGAAAAACAGTCGATAAAGCAGCAACCATGTATAAAAATGTTTATATTAAATAAACGGTGTATTATAAATAAACAAACCAGTAATAGAAGCCAAAAAAATCAAGAATTCAAGAATCGACGTTGCTTTTCTTCTTCGAAAAACAGTCGATAAAGCTGATCAAGTCGTTTATACTCATGACTCAAGTGGCCAAAAAAACTAGACAAAAAGATAAAACTGAGAAGATGAGAGTAAACGAACAAATCAGAGAGGATACTTTGAAAATTAAATGTAGCAGCAGCCATATAAATAAAATATTTATATTTAATAAACAGTGTATTGTATATCAACAAACTTGTAGCAGCAACCATCTTCGTAGAATCTCGCGACGGCGATGTTTTTCTCTCCTCCATCTCAAAGCTTCCTTCTTTCTCCTGATGTACATCTTCTCTCTCCTTTCCACCATTGTCACCGTTGAGTATGACCTTCATTTATCCTAGCGAATTCACTACGGAAAAGGATATCAGGGCCGTCGTCTCTATCGCGACAAATGTCTAGGTCGTCGGAAAATTACATTTCGACGACTCCTATGCAATGATACCGGATCCGACGATTGTTGATAATCCTGATGTTCCCAGATATCAGCCATACGTTCATGGCTTTCTTGTACCGTCAGTGCTGATTCCGCTTCATATGAATGAAATCGCCATGGAAATTGATTGTTGTTTCGATACTGCATTCATTTATGTGAGAGGAACGTGGCGCGGCAACGAGATCGCCGAACAGGGGAGACAGTGAGAAAATTCAGGGAAGTCGAATTTGGACAATATCTGGGCAATGAAGAAAACGAAAACGGCAAATGAAGGAGGAAGAAGAAGAGTACATTGAATTAGGTTAGAGTTTCTTATCATTAAATAGTGATTCCCAAAATCAAGGAGATTGATTTTTTGAATTAAAAATAAAATAAAATAAAAATTATAAATTAAATATATGTAATTAATAGGATATGGTTATCAGGAGAGATAAAAGGGTAAGATGGTAAATCATTAAAACGGAAACCACCAGATCACCACCATAAATGGTGTTTCTTAGGTATTTTTGATAATAAACATAAACCACCGTCAAAAATGGATTTAGGTGAATTAATCAGGATATAGGTGCAATTATTTCTAATATGTTTAGTTCAGAAAAAAACTTACATAATTTACAAATACTTCATAAGCCATATTATATTTGCAGCCGTTGAAAGAAAAACGTACAACATGAAAAATGCTAAGAAAAATCTTAAAATTAAATAAATCATTATCATTGGGTTTTGGGCAGGAATATTGTATAAATTAGAAATATTCCAAAAAATATTGTGATCGAATTTGACATAATGAATTATGAATGAGTTGAAGTTTAAGGTTGAGATTTAGATTGAGTTGAAGTCTAAAACAATATATATAAAGATATAATAATTTTGAACAAATAAAACTATATAAAGAAAATAAATACATCATCGATACCCCTATCCCACACCCAGGTAGTCTTCTAACATGAGAATGGTGAACATGTCATATCGGGGTTCTATTATGAATCGTCTGTAATATAAGAAAGCAATGGATCGAATGTGGGATCAATTTTTTTTTAAAATCTCTGACTAGAAATCACATACATTGTATGTGATTTTAAGTCGTGTGTCTTTTTGAAATCGTATAAAGAATATGCGATTTAGACATTTTTTTAAAAAGTTCGGATCTCGTATACACGTTATACGATTTGTTTAATGAAATCGTATATATGGGATACAATTTCGTAATAAAATCGCATCCCATGTATACGATTCACCATAGTTTTAATAATAATTGCTACAAGGCAATATTTTTAGATATTAATAAAATATACAATATTAATTTAAAAAAAAAAACCATTAGCGTTAATGTAAGTTTATATTTGATTAAATGTCATTTTTTAATTTTCAGTCACAATACCATTTTTAAGACAAATTTATACTCACTTAAAAAAAAAAAAAGGTTCTCACTGCCATCCCAGTCAGCCATGAAATCTTAGTAAGAATACTTCAAAACATATTTTTACAATCAAATAATGAAGAAGAAATGGGAAGAAGATGATGAAAATGAAAGAATGTAATTTTATCCATTAAGGGGGCAGTACTTATTTATTTATGGGAAATTTCATCGGGTAGCAGAATTTTCTGCAATATTTATAAATATAGTTTTTTTAAAAAGTATTTGCAAATATAGCAGATTTTTAAAAACCATTATTCATGTGAATCAGAGATATCCGTGATAACTTATAAGATAATCAGTGATAACTATTAGGTAATTAGTGATTCATCCATAAAATATCAGGATACTAGTAAAATCAGTGATTACTTGTGAGGAAATCACTAATTACTCATACAAAACTAGTGGCAATTTTGTAATATTTTAGGCGTGAATTTGAGTTTTTTGCTATTTTTGCAAATAACTTTTTTTACTGTTATTTTTACAAATATTGGACCTATAATTTTGCTATTTTTGTAAGAGCCCAAAAAAAAAAACATTATAAGAGAGCAGTGACGGGTGCATAAATTTATCTAAGAGAGACACTGTAACGTATAATATTTGATGAAAAATTTGTATTTCAATAAGTATAAAATTAAACCAATTTTTTCTTATCAGGAAGAATTTTGAAAATAAATATACCTATATTAAGATCTCCATCACAAATAATATTGATTTTTTTAATAAAAAATTTGAATCATATATTTTTTATCACATAATTATAATATAAATTTATAATGATGAGAACTAGTAATTCATTGTTGTAACAATTAAAAAAAATTCTATTTCTATTATTTTTAAGATAATTTAAAATACGTATTAGTGGAACCATATTAAATATGAATAATAAATAGATAAATGGGAAATTTCATTAGGTAGTAGAATTTTCTGCAATATTTATAAATATAGCAGTTTAAAAAAGTATTTGTAAATATAGCAATTTTTTAAAAACCATCATTCATGTGAATCAGAGAAATCAGTAATAACTTATAAGATAATGAATGATAACTATTAGGTAATAAGGGATTCATGCACAAAATATGAGGATATCAGTAAAATCAGTGATAACTTGTGTGGAAATCAGTGATTATTTGTGTGAAAATCAGTGATTAGTTGTGAGGAAATAATTGATTACTCAAACAAGACTAGTGGTAATTTTGTAATATTTTAGGTGTGAATTTAAGTTTTTTACTATTTTTACAAATAACTTTTTTTTATTGCTATTTTTATAAATATTGGATATAATTTTGCTATTTTTGCAAGTGCCACTTTATTTATATTAAAAAAAAGTATTTAATAAAATCTCAATTTGGCATGTTCATATATTTATTTCTACCTTAATTTTGATGGGTAATATATATGGTAATGCGTATCCTTAAAAAGAAAAACAAAAATTAGCATGAGTTGTAATTGCATGTTACGGCTATGATTATGCATGCCAAAATTGATTATCATATTTTTCCTATATATTGTTATGCTTATGATTTTAATCAAATTTCCATTTCCATTGAGAGAGAGACAGTCATGGCCTTGATTTTTACTCAAAACCCTAACTCGACCATAAGCAATGCCTTCATTTTCTTTGCTATTTTTATAGCTTCCATTTTTGTCTTGTTTCTCACATATAAGAAAAGGAAAAGTAAGGAATTTCTTCTTTCTGCCGCTCTTCCACCCGGTCCGACTCCATGGCCTTTCGTCGGCTGCCTCCCAACCATGTGGAGGAAAAAGCCGAGATATCGGTGGATACATACGATTATGGAAGAATTAAACACCGAAATCGCTTGCATTCGTATCGGAAATATCCATGTCATTCCGGTGTCTTCTCCGGAACTCGCTGTAGAATTCCTCAAGACACAAGACTCCGTCTTTGCGTCAAGACCGATCACCGTCACCACCAATATGTTTAGCGACGGATTTCTCACTGCTGGTGTCGCACCGTGGGGAGACCAATGGAAGAAGATGAGAAGAGTCCTCACATCGGAAATACTCAATCCGTCGAGGCTCCGTTGGATGCTCAGCAAAAGAACTGAAGAAGCTGACAACCTCGTAAAATATGTTTATAACCTAACATCCACAAACGGTACGCAGGGATGCGGTGCGGTGGTAAACGCAAGAAGCGTAACGCAGCATTATTCGGGGAATGTGATGAGAAGGATGATGTTCAATAGAAGATATTTTGGGAAAGGGAGGGAAGATGGGGGGCCATCATATGAAGAAGAAGAGCATATTCAAGCATTGTTTACAATGCTTCAACATGTTTATGCATTTTGTGTATCAGATTATATGAGTTGTTTGAAACCATTTGATTTGGATGGACATGAAAAGATTGTTAGAAAAGCTTTGAATGTTATAAGAAATTATGAAGAGCCTATAATAGATGAGAGGGTGAAGCAATGGAAAGATGGGAAGAGGAAAGAGCCTGAAGATATGCTTGATATCTTCATCACACTTCAAGATGAAAATGGAAATCCATTGTTATCAGTCAAAGAGATTAAAGCACAGATCACTGTAAGTAAGACTATATTCAACTTTTTATATATACAAGAATTAAACCAAATCTGAAAACTATCACAAAACCATCGATTTTCAGGAAGATCTCATCCCCAAATTTGAAATGTAACAAAATCTGAAGCTTTCAACTTGTTTTCCCCATTTTTTTTTACGAGAACTCAAAATTTTCTGTTGAGACCTCTCACGATTTCGTAGATAAGTATATCAAGGTAAATTAGTGATAAACAATAATAAAGTATATTATCGTTGAAATACTGTTACTAATATGGTAAATCAGTGATATACTGATATGGTAAATCAGTGACTTACCGATATACTTTGTACTAAATAAGGGTATTTACGATATTTTTTAGTGAACAATAACCACGGCTTTAGGATTTTAATATTTTTTGTAAGAACTTTTTAGGTTAAAAAACTTCTAATATTAGAGTCCATTTTGATATACTAGTATATTAATACGTGCCTAGCACGTGATATGTTTTCATAGTATCTTATTTTATATTAAAATAATCTTTTACTATTTTTAATATATATGTTAAATATTTTATTCATGAAATGTTATAAATCTGATATGAAATTCGATAATTTGAACACGTTTATTTTATAATGAAATTATATTTTAAAAATCAAATTTGATAAAAAAGAATATTTTAATTTTTTTTTACCAAGTAAAGTTTTGTATGAACTTAAATAGATATTGATACATTATTTCAAAAAGTAAGAATAGATGTTGACACAATATATTGATTATATTGTAGTTTTTTTTTTAAAAAAAATTCTCATACATTAAATTATAATTATAAACAAACATCTTGAATTCCCAAAACATACCTTAGAAATTATGAAATAATATGCTATAAATTACATCTTAGAAAAAAAAAATCATAATATGGAATTAATAATTAAAACAGCTAAATTAAAGTGGGAAACTATATAAACATTTGTAAACAGTAATAACTTAAATAATAATATTAGTTGATAAAAAAGGGAAGATGATATTCAATATACTAAATTTATTTTCAAAATAATATTCATTTCATTATTTTTAAATTAATATTTAGTATATAGTTTAGAAGATATATTTCAGAATAATAGTCATCTTAAAAAGAAACAATAAACTATTTTATTAAAAAATACTTTAAACTCATTGTATTAAATAAGCGAATGTAATAATAAGAATATAATAATAGTGGTAATTAATTATTGTGTGACATATTTTGTAAATTTTATAATTAGAAAGGGGCATAATGGTCCTAAAATGTTTATAAAACATCCCCACTTTTATATATTAGAGATAGAGATATATTTAAAAACATAATTATTCAACGATCAATTTTTCTCTTGGTTTTTTAATTTGAAAAAAAAAAATATTTTTTAAATTATATTGTTTTTAAGTTTTAGGTTTTTTTTTAAAAAAAAAAAAATACCAGAAACAAAAAAAATTATACGATTATCAAACTGTTCTGTTTTTTTATAAATTAAAAACCAAAACCAGACATTAGAAAACGAAAAACCAAAATGAAATGGCTATCAAACCGGCCTCATTTATTTATAATAATAGAGAAGTATAGTATAGGTTTAAATTTAAAGTTGAAAAATTAAACAATTATCTACTTCACCTACTTACCAAAAAAAAGTTGCTCTAACTTCACCTGCTTACCAAAAAAAAAAAAATTTGCTCTAAAAACAATGAATGTATCAAAAATAGAAAAACTAATCAAGGACGAGATTCTCATGGTAATGATAGTGTACTTTTGAGACTTTCGAAACTCTTTAAAAGTATTTTTAAATAAAAAAATGTTTTTTATTACAATTAAAAAATACTTTCAAACATTTTAAAAAACTATCTCAAACGTGTCTTAAGTAGACTTAATAGAGTGGAAGTTTTTCCAATTTTTATTAAACCACATTTGAATGATTATAGTCTTTTACCACGTATATCATATGTTATATTCTTTCTTTTATTTGAAAGTTTAACATATTTTATTGTTTTGTTTGTTTTTTTTCTTTATAATCCATTTTAAAAATTATTTATATTTGAATAATTTCCTGCCTAATTTTGAGTTTATTTATTTTTATTTTTAAATTTATTATCATGTTCTATTTAAATTTTTAATTAGTGTGTATTCTACTATTTCAATGATTTATGGGTGATTAATTAATTCTTTTTCATCTTTATATTTTTTTTCTAAAAATTTATACTATCAAATCAAGTTAGTAAACCTTTTGTTCTAAATAACTTTTATTTCTGATTTTTTAGTCAATATATTTATTTCTAGTTTTAATTATATTTCAAGAAATTATATTTTGCTGAGTGAGCAAACTTAGTTATTGGTGGGGGTCAGCCCGTTAGCTGGTATTTGTTTAGTCATTCAGACAGTTAATGGCCTTTTTTAGCCATGTATCACACACCTCATAATGATGTATATGTATTTTTGTCATTGAGGTTTTTTGTTTGATTTAAAAAAATATTTCTTTGTTTAAAAAATAAGTTTATTTAATTATTATTAAATATATCAATGGATACAATTGTTTAAAAATATTTATTTTGGGTAGTCCTTTTAAAATAATAAAGCTAAATATGAAAATGTAGAGAGTATATATAAGTAATGTTAAAAAAAAAGCCTAATTTAGTAATGTTAAAAAACAAACCCCATAAATTAGGCAAGTAGTTAAATATTTATGTATATTTTTTTAATTGAAATCCATAATTATTTTTATGATTATTAAAAAAAAGGGTATATTAGTCTTAAAAAATGTAAAGGCCATTTAATAGAAAGTGAAATATAAATATGTAAATGTAATGACATGTTTAGTAATTCGGTGATTTGAAAAGGATATGTATAATGACATGTATAGTAATTTGAAGATTTTGAAAATGGTATGGTAATACAAAAATATTTCTCAATTTTTTTTGGAGGAAGTTTATATTTTAAAACGTTTACATTTAAGTATGATTATAAAAGCTCATGGTAAGTATGCGTAATTGCAGATGTTTGAAAAAAAGAAAAAAAAAAACCTTAATCCTACATGCATGATTTCAATAAACAGTAATTAATTGTATTGATAATAACTTATTTATATAATTAATAATGATCCAGATATTGGTGACATTAATTATAGGAAATCACTATGATAATCTCATTTATTTATATATAATAGTCTATAATAGTCGATATTTTATTAATTAAAATGATTATATTTTACGTAATAACTGATATTACTTGACATTAAATATAAGAAATCATTGATATAATAGAAATTATTTCTAATAACATATTTCTGCACACTAATTACTAAAACGTCAGAATTTTTAAAAATTACTTAAATTGTTCAATTTTATTTTTCATTGTTATTTTTGTAAAATCGTTGATTTTTAACCTCTCTAATTAATTACACTAGAACTGCTATTTAAATAATTTTTAAAAATTAAAATATTTCAATAATTAATATGCAAAAATATGTTATTTCAATAAATGTGTCTTGTCATAATCATGGATTTATTAGAGCGTGTTAAAATATAAATATGTTAAATTGTATTAAGGTTATCGAAAATTCTAATAATTATAATTTATTACATTGACAACTTTTTTAAAAAAATTTCTTCTTCTAAATCTTAATGGATTTTACGCCCATTTAACTTAACCAAATAATTAGATTTCTTTGATTAATTGCGCTATCCTACTAGGTTACAATAAAACCATCAAATTGTTGCCATTAGTATATCTTAGTCAATAAAAAAAAATATTTAAAATCAAATTATATGAAATTAAGAATCTGATTGTTTCATTTTGAATCTGAACCAATAATTCAATACCTCTTTACATATTTTTACAGGAACTACTTCTAGCAACAGTTGATAATCCATCCAATGCAGTAGAATGGGCAATGGCAGAGATGCTCAACCGGCCGGAAATTATGAGGAAAGCTATCGAGGAATTAGACACAGTAGTCGGAACAGAGAGACTCGTTCAAGAATCCGATATCCCTCACCTCAAATACCTCACCGGATGTGCAAGAGAAGCTCTTCGTCTCCATCCAATCGCGCCGTTCAATCTTCCTCACATTTCAAATTCGGACACTATCGTCGGCGGATACTTCATTCCGAAAGGTAGTCAAGTCCTATTGAGCCGATTAGGTTTAGGTCGAAACCCTAGAGTTTGGGAGGATCCGATGAGGTTCGATCCGAATCGTCATCTGAATGACAATTCGATCGAGTTAGGGTTATCGGAACCGAGTCTTCGGTTCATTACCTTCACTAGAGGAAGGAGAGGTTGCATGGGAGGTTCACTAGGGACAATCATTACGATGATGCTCTTTGCTAGACTTTTGCAAGGATTTTCATGGAGCTTGCCGCCGGGAACGACGAAAATCGATCTATCGGAGTCCGATCAACTCTTTCTCGTGAAGCCATTGCTTGCATATGCAGAGCCACGCTTGGCTCAATCTGTTTATTCAACATTCCAATTGGTAGATGGAGAGAAGCTGTTGTAAGTTTGTGTTTGATTGTTCTAAAAGCAAGAGCATGAATTATTGGTAACACAGAGTTAGTACCTTTTGGTTTTGTAGTTTCACTAATGTTTTTTATGTTTTAAAAAGATATTATTATTTAAGCTCTCAATTTTTAGAAAAGTGTTCAAAATTATTATTATCGTAATTTCTTTTTTCTTTTTGGGTTAGTTGTTATAATCAGGGAAGAAAAAGTCGGAGACAACCTCGACTTTATCATCGACAAGTCGCTCAAATGGAGGTGCGATAAATCGACGTGGGGTAACAAAAATCTTTTCCTGAATCGTGGAAATGTCGACGACAACCTGGAAAACTCGAAGTCGCCGATCAAGTCGTGTACAATAGAGTAAAATGTCGTCGAGAGAATGGAAATGTCGACCGATATCTCGCCAGAAATGGAGCTCGAGATCGAAAGGGGGGGGGGAATATCTTTCTTCTCCTATTTCGTCGGAAAGTTAGCAGATATCGCCGGAAACGAACTCTCGAGAAATATCCATGAAATATCGCTGGAAATTTCGTTAACAACATCAAGATGAAGAAGACGAGGAAGGAGAAAATGAGAAGCTTTGATAAAAATGTTAAGAAGAATGATGAAGAAGAAGAGTGCAATCCAATGAATATTGGGAATAGGAAAAGTTGTCCTCATCTTCCCAATTGAATAAGGAATATTTAATAAATAAATATTAATAATAAATGTGAGTGGTTGCCAGGGATAGGTTAGATTTTTTTTTTTTTCTTCTTAAACTTGGTAGAAGAGTAAATGGGTATTTAAAAAAAGTAAAAACGATTTTTCTAATATATATTTTTATAAAATGAGAAATAAATAAAGTGAATCTTCTTAATAAACAAATGCTTTTTTTTTTCTTCTTAATAAAGTAAAAACTATAAACATTAAAGATTAAAAATTATAACTTATTTAAGTTAATGTAAAAGTTTTATTGATAAAATCTAAAAATTCATCTAAGTTTCCATCGTTTTCGTAGTTTTTATGGTAATATCCGCCGACATCGACAACTCCGTCGACAAGTCCGTATATTTGAACCTCGACATCTCAACCGACATCGACTTTTAACACCTTGGTTATAATAGAAATTTGATTGAATATGTTTAATAATTCAAAGTGACTTGCCTTATATGCATTTTTTAATTAATTGTTTATCTTGTACTCTCTCTATTTTTATTGTTTTTTTTAATTTGTTGGGAAGAAAACATATTATGAAAATTATATTGAAAAGATAGATAGAAAAGTTATATAAACATTGTAAAGTCATCATTTAACATGTTTTCATTATTATGAAGAAAAAACATTAAATTCAATGATAAGGACCATTTTAAACTATTGTCAAAGATTCATGGTTAAATTATAAAATATTGAAACTTGAAGTAGAAGAAATATCCATGAAAAATGAGACACCCATAACCTTATTTACCATTATTAGAAGAGAGAAGATGGAGAAAGGAATGACCACACGAAAAGATGAATTCTCATTAAAGTTGTGATCAATTACATCTCTCATATTTTTATGATGAGATTGTTGAGAAAAGAATAATTAGTTTACAGTAACTAACTTCTAACAAACTAACAATGATTAGTTAGTTTGTCTTAACAATTTGATTACTTCCAATGAGCTTCCTTAATACCCTCCTCAAACCAATATCACTAGATGCAACTACTCAAAGATGTGAACGCCATTTGAGAAATGAAATAGTTTACAATGATTTGGTAAGAGTATCAACAAGTTGGGAAGCAGCTAAGAGATGACGAACATCAATCTTTTTCTATTGAACAAGATCACGAACAAAATATATATCCAGCTCAACATGTTTAATAATGGAATGAAAAACTGGATTCGCACTCAAGTGAACTCACTATAAGAATTTCGGGAATAGGTGACATCCTTTTGGCGTCACCTATTCGAATAGGTGACGGTTTTTTGACCGTCACCTATGGTAGTGTCACCTATTTAAATAGGTGACGTCCAAAAAAAACCGTCACCTATTCGAATAGGTGACGCCAAAAGAACGTCACCTATTCGAATAGGTGACGCCAAAAGAACGTCACCTTTTCGAATAGGTGACGCCAAAATAACGTCACCTTTTCGAATAGGTGACGCCAAAAGAACGTCACCTTTTTGAATAGGTGACGCCAAAAGAACGTCACCTTTTCGAATAGGTGACGGTTAAAAGACGTCACCTATTCAAATAGGTGACGTCTTTTACCCGTCACCTATTCAAATAGGTGACATCTTTTACCCGTCACCCATTTAAATAGGTGACGCTACCATAGGTGACGGTCATAAAATACCGTCACCTTTTAGAAAAGATGACGGGTAAAAACCGTCACCTTTTGTCTAAAATTTGAGAAAAAAAATATTTTCATTAAATTAATTTTACACCAAATTTATATTACATTTATGAAATTTAACTAAATATTGCAAACTCAAAATTAAAATATTACTCAATGCTTACAAAAGTTACATTCTAAAAAAAAAAAAATTAAATCATCCAACATAAAGAGACAAATCATCCTACATCTATTTCTTCCACATAGAGGGAATCGGCATCAGGATGCTTTAGCTTCTGCCCTCACAATCTTTTCAGCCTGACTTCCAGCAAACTTCTCTGTACAATTGCACTTCTCCATCTTGCTGGAGAAAAGGAATAAGTTGTCAAGTATAAAAAAATTCAACACAATCACAAACGCCGATCCCCAATTTATATATCATAAACAAATACTACAAAGATGATGGACAAATATAAAGCATACCAGTTGTTTGAACGATGGCTTTGGTGTGCCCATTTTATGACAAGAAAGTAGGATCTTCCAAGGTTGTTTAGCTCTACTTTTAGAAAACTTTTCTGTAAAACCAAAGGATATATTCAGAAATTATGTCAAAGAACTTGGTGCATAAGAGTTAGTTGAATTAGTTGAATTTTCTCATTCTAGACACAACAATACAATATGGATGTAGGAGCCGATACTTACCTGAGGCAATCAGGGAAATACATGCAAAATCAAAAGACAATAAAAATATGATATTCAATATCCATTTTTTTCCATCTTTGTTCTCGTTGCTTTTGCTTCAATTTTTTACTATCCTCATTTTCTACGTAGGCCAACATAAGAAATATAATATTTAGCAAGTGTTGATGTCACATTGTGCATAGCATGAGGATTAAAATAAATTTAGACTAACTACATGAATTTACAGTATAGTATGAACTAAAATTTTCAAAACAACTGTTTCATAATAGAAGATATTAAGAGTTGTACATGGAAGCAACCTGTCTAATCTTCTCAATTCCTGTTGCGGCAATAAAATCGGGAGGTTGGAAAGATTGTTTTTTAATACCACACTTTCCCTGCAAAATATGATACGAGTAATATTAATATTCTAAAATATAATATTAAGAGTAATATTTCTCCAAATCCATGGGTTTCAAAATTTTGGTCTTGAGGTGGGAGGTAAACAAAAAAAGTCGAAAACAACAATGGGTTAAGTGAAGAACAAATATTAATTCAACCTCCACTCTATAACCCTTCTCTTCTTTCCCCTTGACATGACGAACAAAAATATCTATTTCATAATAATTATAAAATAACAAACACTCACCATGAGAATGTTCAACCTAGAATATGATCAAGCATATAATTATAGTACGCAACTTGGATACTCAAGGCACAAAGATTAAAATCATCTCGTATGTAATACTTGTGGGGCTAAACTAACCATATTTAAATATTAAAATCACATTTAAAGAAGAACTAGACACATTTACCTCTTACGAAATCAAGGGTTTGCTCTCTCATGATAGGAAGAAATCTAAACATAATAAAGTAAATATGAAAGCAATTATTAGAATCTCTTGTAATTACTAAGTAGAAAATGAGTTCAAATCAAGGACTTTAAATTCACTTGCATATGAATTAGAGTTAGCAAAAGGAATAGGATTACCATTAAACAAGGCTACTCTTATTAGCCTCCTTGAATTTTCCTTCACTGAAGTTCTATCACTGCATAATACATAATACATAATTATTTTGCTCCACTGAAGTTCTATGGCTTTTGCATACAAAGTCAAAAGTGATACAAATAAAGTGAGTATAAATAAATTAAAACAGTTCTTAATCATACAATGAACTTTGACTGCTAGAGATTCAATAACTTACGGAACAAGACCCTCTTCAATAGATTCCCAAACATTAGTTATGCTAACTGAGCTGATGGCAGTTTCTCACGACCTTCAAGTCACATCCCAATCTCACCCACACATGGACATGGATTTGGAAGCAAACAACTTAGAAAACCAGATTTGGATTTAAATTTATGAACTTATACAGTTTCTGCAAGTATAAATAACAATCGAGTTTATAGCAGACACTACACCCATAATGCTTACACTATAAAAAACAGCGGCAAAACATTCAATTTAAGCCTCAAAATAGCAATAAAACATATATTTAAACCCAAAAAATTTTAACATGACATTCTAACTATTTTAGTCCTTAATGGACATTCTAAGGAAAAACACATCAGATTAGTGGCTTACAAATTGGAAAGAGGGGTGCTAGCTTGGTGGCAATAATTACATTGCAATAACACCAGATTGGAAAGGGGGAGAGGGAAACCTTGCCCAAAATATTGTCCTATATGAAAAATAGATTCCTACCCCTAGATTATGATTACTGATTAGCCAGTAGGTTTTGTATCAACAGTACTAACACAGTCAATAATGTAGGAGATTAGTTAAAGAGTACACTGATGTGTTTGTTCAAATAGACTAAACGACAGAAATAACTTGAATGAAACCGAGCGACAACAAGTTGCTAGATGCTTTGAAAGGACTCACTCAAAGATAAAAAAGATTTGAAAACTCACTCAAATATTTTGTTTATTCTAAAATTACTCACCCATGTCTACCTCTCATTTTCAAAGCCTCCATAAATTAAACAGCATTCAGAATACCAAACTGATAAAATGCAACTTACTTTTTACCTTAAGTTTCAAAAACAACAATATTGGGAATGAAGTAAAGCACCTTCTGTAAACACAAGCTTCCCAGTTGAAAAGAGTCCATGATGTTCGGATCATGTAATAAAACCATATCCATCACTTTTGAATTTCCTGCATAAAATAGAAGTAAAAAATTTGATGAGGGTTCATCTTCTCTTTCCATTTTCGTTTTAAAATTTTGAGCTTTAAGACAAAACTAAATAAACAATGAAACATGGGGATCAAATTAAATAAATGTATGAAAAATTACATTCCATCCTTAATTAGATATTAGTTACCTGTTAAGGAATGATAAAGCTAGCAAAGACACAAGCAACATCCCTAAGTAGTAGAGAAGTGCACAGAATATTGAGTAAAGAGATCCAATCCAAACTGTGAGCAACCTCTTTTGTTACATGTTTTGGAGACATATATTACTTCAATAGTCATATGAAATCAGAACTGACCAGCAAAACAACACAAGGTGGTAAAAATGTATTTACCAGGTACTATATTAACACAGGAAGCAAGTTTTTCCCTCACGATGCTTTCAGCTAATTTCTTTCCTGCAGAAATAACCAATAGTTTTGAGAATTTGGTCATTTTTTCCCCATACCCATTGATCAATCACTAAATATTATGAAACACACTCTATGCGCATTAGATATTGATTTGACACACTAGTTACTTATGAATTGAATGTATAATATTTTATATATCCTTTTAATTTTTAAATGGAAAAATCTGAAAAATGGGGAAGTGAGATTTCAGAACTGTTTTATGGTTGCTTTAAACATAATCTGTGTAAAAGTGAAAGAAAAAAAAACTCATAAGGATCAGAGAAATCAATCTTTTCTCAGCGTATCACTCTTTTTACTTTATCTTTTCAAGGAGCACATAGTCAAAACTTACCAACTACTGGTACTAGTGTATTCAAGAGGAAACAGAAGAAAAAAGTAAGAACTATACAAAATATAAATCATTTTAGTCCACATTGATTAAACATTCAATAGTTCAATACGAAAGGCCATATACAACAAGTTTCTACAACAGAGAGAACAGTAGCTAGGTCAAGCTACCACAACATTTCATAGGAACATAACCACCTGGCAATCAACAGGTTCGAAGTTCTACAGATGCTACAAAAAAAATTGACAGTAGACATTGAAGATAAAACACTCCCAAACAAATGGCGCATTTCATGGAATTAACCAAAATCAACTTTTTCTCATTCAATAAGCTATCATTTGAGCGAAACAAAAACAGCTACCTACCTCTTGTGTATCTCTGCTATTAGTGACAGGTTTATTTTCATTATTCTCCAAAATAGCAATGTGCCACTTAACAGGGAAGCTTCCATTCCATTTATCCTGCTGCCAAAAATCCATATCCTTATTGAAGTCAACGGGGCCAATCATCTCTGCAACACCACAGAACTGACGACTTGCATTGACCTAAATAGTGAAAAATCAATCATTAAACTTAAAGAGAAATGACCAATAAATTTTCGAAGTTAGAAGAAGAATAATATATTATATATCATGAGATTTAAAATGAAAAACTGCTTACAGAGAAAAAAAGGGAAAACAAGCTTTGATTTTTCTAAAGCTATCTTCTGTGCATCTTCATGAGCAATATTGAGTTTCTTATTCCCATTAGGAGTAGAAGACCAAACATTATACTTGATGCTTTTGTGAACATCATCCTCACTATAAGATTTTATTACAAAATATTTTGCTTATCATTCTTTTTACGAATGAAAATCAAATTTGAATATTTATTTTCACATTCTAAGTTGCTCTACTCAACAAGCTTCTCTCTCTTGCTTTTCCCATTAAGAAAAGTAAAATTTCTACAATAACAAACAATTTTTTAATTTTATCAAAATAACATTCTATTTCATTAATTTTTTTAATAAAGGTACCTGTTGAGAGAAGTGAAAAGAACCAAATGAAGAAACAACAATAGATTTCTCAATAGAGGCAGTACAAATATCAATGAATCTAAGAACATCAAAGTACAAACATTGTGAAACTATCAACTACAATTTTCAAAACATCAATCCTGAATATCCTAAAGAATGGAGTTTTTATTGTGAGAGGGAAACAACGTTTGCATGGATGTGATGAAAATAAACAACCAAAAAGAATATACTTCATCTCATGATCTAGAACATGATCTAGAATTTCTTTGAGAAATCTTGAAGGTTGAAACATCCAAAAGAAATTACAATGTCAATAAACCTATCCATCTTATATAATGAATAGCAAAATTTTCAACTAAAACAAACCTGCCAATCAGAGTCCATCAAGACATACAAAATAAAAAGTTTCTCTCGAGCAAGTGTCATCATTGCAACGTATAACAAATGTCGCTCTTCCTATCATTATCAGGTACAAGAATCAGAATCACTAATGGTACCAGTAGACGACAATATATAGAACTAAAGAAAATAATCTTATTTACAAGGAAAACTTACCTCAATTGTGTTTCCATTTTCCTTAGTAATGCCATTGAATTCATGTAAGAGAGGAATCTCAGATTCATTGGCCTAGGAACATCAAAGTACAAACACAATAATAATCTAAAAAGCATAAATATAATCATAACAATACATTAACGAATGTGTGATTTGTAAGAATGTGTGATTTGTAAGAGAATTTTTCCTAAGAATGTGTGAGCTCTTATATTAATTATTAACACTCCCAATAACAGGGTTCATTTACTTCATTCATCAGAATTAAGACTTCTGCTTTTGTCATTAAAAGACATAAGCTTTCTTATCTTGAAATAAAATCAATAATTCAGCAAAGCTAATTAAACCACCATTTTTGTACTGTTGAGAGTGGAGATTTCAGGAATCGAAACTTAGAATTCAAACATGGATAAACAATTCTCCCCATATTTACCCATCCACTTTGATGATATCCAGAAGTTGTAGGGAAGTGATACATGAGCTTTAGTAGCTGCCATATAAAAAGAGTTCAATACCGTTAAAATATCTTTATTTTTCAAATACTAGTTCGGTGAATCCATTTTTATTATTTTATTTGTTTCGAATGAATTGACTGATCAATCTAGTAAATTGGACCCTGTGTGATTGGAACCAATATAGTTATTGGTGTGAATCATTTTCTTTCGTTTTACGATGAGAATAATAAAGGGAGAAGAACCAACCTGCCAATACATGAATGTTTGCACAAAATTTCGCTGCCATCTGCACATATACAACATATTGATTGATAAAAATTGAAATATTAACAAAAATACTAATAACTAAAAGGAAAAAGAAAAAGAAGAGGAGGAACTGAAGTGCACAAGAAGATGATCAAAAGGAAACCCAATCCAATCTCGATTTTCGCAGAGAACCCATCGAGAGTAATCTTATTCGCCGACGAAAAGCGCAAGGCTTCTCCAAGCATTTCCTAAACAACCGATCATATAACGAAAAACACATAATTCAATCTCTTTCAGTTTCTACAAATAACCAAATTCAGCTTGAAAAAACACCTCACCACTTTACCTGAAAAAGGAATACCGAGTAAAATTACGTCGAATGAACTTCGCAACATATTCGAGAGATCGGCACATGATTGGAATCAATGCAACTGTAATGCGGAAGACACCGTTATACTCGGAAACTTTTGAGGTAACAAATGTATATAGATTTGAAAATTTATGCTTATATTTATGAACATGCATTATTTATTTTTTAAGAACTTTTCCTAAGAATGTGTGAGCTCTTATATTTCACATTTTGTTTTAGAAAAAGCTTACTTTTAAGTGAAAGAAATAATTGAAAAGGTGATATATCTTCTATTCTACATTTGTATTAACATATTAGACTATACAAATAGCCAACAAATTGTTGCAAATGTTAAATAGTAATTCAAAGATTTCATCAAACACATAGAGAGCATTCCATACAAGATTGAGCAAAACATTCCAATAATGAGCAAATTAATTACACCACTTGCTCAAGAAGACTGCAGACAACTGTCTCCAAAGATAATAATAATAAGGTATAAAAAACAAGATAACCTCTCTTCTCTCATCAAATTCAAAATCAAAATGTAATAACCCTAAAATCATCATCAAAGAAAACAAAAACTCGATCCGAACAATCATATTAGAAATGAAAAACAAACAAACAAAAAGCAAATTATCCTATTTTTTTTACTAATTAACAAACAGAAACATTGATTCTTCAGAATGAAATGAAGATCATGAAGAAACGAAAACCTAACTCACCAGAATCCTAGCAGCTAACGAATGAGGAGGACCACGATTAGAAAGAGCGTTACAAGCAACTTCGGCAGCTGAATGTTCAGCTTGACGAAGAGTTGAACAATATTGAGGACATTCAAAGATCTCGCCATTGAAATTAACAGTAGCTTTAAACCTTGGCGCATGGTCTGGTCCTTCTCTAATGCAGAGATATGAGATTTCGAACAGATCTGAATCTAAACAAATAGAAAACAATAAACTTGATTAAAAAAACAAATAAAACAGATCTGAACATATTTGAGATGCGACGAACATGCCTCGAATGAACGATTTGAATCAGATGTGTTTTAGATCTGAATAGGCTTCTCAACTACACTGAGAGCTTGAATCTAGGGCTTTCATTCGTAGAGAGGGGAAAGAGAGCGAGAATGAGAGCGATGGAGCTGTGAGCGAATTCTTCTCTTCGATTAAGAATCAAAGGGACAGAGAGCGATCGAGCGATAGATGTAGAGAGGGAAAAGAGAGATAGGGATAGAGCGATAGATTTCATCTGGGATAGAGATAGAGAGGGAAAAGAGAGCGAGAACGATATCAATTGATCGAGAGCGAGCAAGAGAATGGGTGACGGGCTTTTTTATTAAATTTTACTGTTCATCCGCGTATTTTATTTGAGCGTAACCTTTTATTTTGTGTGGTGTCACCTAATCCCATATTTCTTATAGTGACTGCACTTAAGTTGCCACACCAGAGAATGGGAGCTAATCGTGATGAAATATAGAGTTCATGAAGCAGAGCATCTAGACAAGCTTAGAAGATGCATTTGCTAAGCTTCGATGCTCTGCCTCCGTGCTTGAACGAGAGATTGCATGTTGCTTCTTCGAGATCAAAGAAATCAAATTGTTACCAAAAAAGATACAAAACTTGAAGTTGAACACCTGTCATCCGTCGCCCAATCAGCATCAGCAAACGCTTGTAAATTCACATGCTTTGGTTTAGACAAGATCATGCCATGAGATAGAGTGCCACTGAGATATCTCAAAATATGTTTCACAACCTTCCAATGTACTTTAGTAGGGTGCTGCATAAATTGACAGACCTTATTGACTGAGTATGAAATTTCTGGTCTTATTAGTGTAGCATATTGCAAACCTCCAACAATGCTGCGATATAGACTTAGATGAGACAGAGTAGAACCTTGCCTAGTTGAGATTATAGAACCACTCATCATAAGACTTTCTATAGCATTTGTATCAGATCTTTTAAGACGATCAACAAGATATTTGGATTGAGAGAGGAAAAGATCTCCAGTAGATGTGTATGAAACTTCAATACCATGAAAAAAACTTAATGGACCAAGATCTTTCAAAGCAAAGGTATTATTGAACTGAGTAATCAAAGCTGCTATTTCATGGTTTGAACTCCCTATGATGATTATATCATCAACATATATAAGAATGAACATTTGGGAATTGGCTTGAAATCTGCATAGGAAGAGACTGATCTGATCTGGAGTTATGAAAACCAACTGATAATAAGAATGTACTTATTCTTTTGCACCAGGCTCTTTGAGTTTGTTTAAGTCTATATATAGCCTTATTAAGTTTGCAAATCAAAGGAACACAACCATGTTGCTTTCTAAAACCATATGACTGCTGCATCAGTACCTCTTTTTTTAAGAATGTCATGAAAAAAGGCATTGTTAATGTAAAGTTGCCAAATAGACCAGCCATGTGCTAGGGTAAGGGTGAGTAAGATTCTGATGGTTGATGGTTTGACAACAAGACTAAAATTTCCAGTATAATCAAGATCAGCTTGTTGGTGAAAGCCCTTTACCATAAATCTAGCTTTATATATAGCAATGGAGCCATTATAATTCCTTTTTATTTAGAATACCCATTTACACCCAATTACTTTCTTATCAGAAATTTGAGGAATTAAAATCCAGGTCTGATTTTTAATCAGAGCAGCATACTCTGATTGCATAGCTTTGAACCAATGTTCTAATTTAAGTGCTTCTTTTATAGTACTTGGTTCGGTCTTAGTGATAGCAGATGTAAAAGCCTTTGGTTTGTAAATACCATTTTTACCTCTAGTGATCATTGAGTGTGTATTATTCACTGTTTGATCAGTAGAAGTAGTAATAGACACAAGTAGATGTCTCACGAGTAATAGGCATTGATTGAGCATTAGAAGATAAAGGCATAGAAACAAGAAAAGAGGTAGACTCATGAGGTACTGACAAATTTGCAATATTGGGAAGATCAAGTGTAGGAGAAATAGTGGATAGTGTAGACTCTAAAGTTGGAGATTGAACAGGAATAGAAGTAGATATAGAATTTTACAAAGTTGTACCACTCATATAAGAAAGTAAAGGAATAGGTAATAATGAGGTAGGCTATGGAGTTGGTAAGAGGGGTGGGGCATTTAAAATATCAGAGAAAGGAAAAGACAACTCATCAAAAGTCACATGTCTTGAGATATATAATCTACCATTGGAAGCAAGACACTTATAACCATGATGTTGGGAACTATAACCTAAAAAAAGTGCATTTTGATGATCTATAAAGCAATTTGTGATTGGTATAAGGACGAAGGTATAGATAACAAGAACATCCAAACACTTTGAGAAATGTATAATCTGGTTTATTGCCAAATAGTTTTTCCAGAGGAGATATTTCTTGAAGAACTTTAGTAGGCAATCGATTTATCACATGTACATTTGTTGCAAAGGCATCATCCCAGAATTTGAGAGGCAAAGAAGCTTGAGCAAGCATAACAAGACTTGACTCTACAATATGCCTATGTTTTCTCTCCATGATTCCATTTTGCAAAGAAGTGTGAGGACAAGTTATTCTATGAATAATGCCATGTGTTTGTAATTAAGAAGTGAAAGAATGAAACTCTCCTCCCCAATCAGTTTGAAGTGAAATAATTTTGGTATTGAACTGCTTTTCAACTTGAGCTTTAAAGATTAAGAATGATTTATATGCATCAAATTTAGAATGAAGGAAATAAATCCATGTGTACCTAGAGTAAACATCTATGAAACTGATATAATATTTGAATCCATTCCTAGATGAACAATGAGTAGGCCCCCATAAATCAGACTCAATAAGTTGTAAGGGTGCATTGTAGACCGTACTAGATGGCAATTTGTGACTTTTAACAAGAGGAAAAATGGCAAATTTGTAAATTTTTATTTGATGAATATGAATGATTACAAGAATTTAGTATAGATTTGACAGTATCTAAGTTGGCATGTGCTAATCTTTTATGCCAAAGTTCTAAAGGGGATGAGGGAACAACAGAGACATTGCAGTGAGGATCTACACCCTTATCAGTAGAATAAGTAGATGGAAATGTGAAAGTGCTTGAAAGATATTTGGGATACTGTACTTGTAGATTAAATTGATATAAACCTCCATGAAATTGTCCTTCAAGCAGTACCTGTCCAGTTTCCAGATCCTTGACAAAACAAATATTTGGATGAAATTCAAAGAAAACATGATTATCACTTGCAAATTGACTAACACTGATAATATTTTAGTAATACTAGGAACATGAAAGAGATTGTTCAATTTAAAAGACTGTGAATTGGATGGACAAAATACAGTAGAAGAGCCTAAATGTGTAACGTTCAAACCTGTGCTATTACCCACTTGAACCTGATTTGACCTGGATATTCAGAGCCAATATTCATATTTCCCTAAATTGTTAGTCACATGATTCGTTGCCCCTAAATCTGGGAATCAATTCGGATCATTTCCAGGTTCATTAGTAAGCATCATAGCACTCATATGATAAGGTTGCTATTGAGAAGGAAATTGATTGAAATTAGATCGTCCAGGATTGACAACTCCTCCACTGTTGTTCATTATGCTAGAATTGTTGTGATATCCAAGAAAATTTGGATCATAACGAAAAAAACATTTCAGGCTTGTATGACCAAAATGTCCACACATTTAACACTGTGGTTTTCCATTTTGATTCCAGCCCTTTCCTCGATTGTTTCTGCTTTTGTTGCTCTTGTTAGAATTCTGATTGGCATGTCTACCTTGAATGCTATTAGCAGAAGTATTACATGTGTTGTTAACAGATGAATTTGGCCTTTGTAATAGATTGTTTCTTGGATTTTGCAGAAATCACAAAAATTATTGACTCATATTCAGATCTTAAACCAGATAACACATACATATTAAGTTCTTGATCTGTGATTTTATTATAAACAGGGGATAAGGATTTCGCATACCCTTTTATTTTGGACAAATAATCCTTCATTGACAAATTATCTTTCTTCGTATTTTGCAACTTCTCCTTGAATTGCATAACCTTTGCTATATTATGATCCGTGAAGAGTTCTTGAACACATTTCCAGATTCCTTTACAGTAGTATATTCAGTAACTTCAGCAAGAATCGACACTGTCATGGATCCAATTAGTCATGAAGAAAGTAGCTTGTCTTGAGTTTTCTAGAAGGTATACTCTTGATCCTCTACAAGATATAAGGGTATTACCAGCGAAATATTTCACTACTTTGTTGGCAATACCTTTGCCAGTGAAACACTATTTTCACTGGTAAAGGGTATAGCGGCGATTTCTTTAATAATAAATCGCTGCCAGAGGTTGCATATTACCGACAAAATATATGAAATTATGCTAGGAATTCTAGTTTGAAAAAAAAAGATACATCAAAATATCATATTTCTCTCCCTGTTAGCAATTACATATTTCACAATAAGGAATTTGACAATCAAATGCATTCATCCTCACAAAGTTAACACAATAAACATTGTCAAAACATAAAGACATAATATTGAGTTCAAATACGTTTACTTAAGTATATATAAGTGAATATTACAAAAAAAAACCAACTTAATGAAGAAAGTCTTGAAAATCTAGACCATGTCAGTCATACTCCTCGACATTGTCAACATCGCTCGGGTTGTCTTGAAGCTGATGCCTATGTCGTCGAGATATAGGGGACTGGCTAATTACATCCCTAACATGGAGAAGACTATCTATCTGATGTTGTTGAGTACGAAACATGAAGCGTAATTCGGACATGTTTTCTTCCCTTCGTTGCATCATAGTGTCATACTTAGATTGCATCTCTCGTTCTTGTACAACCGCCACTTCTAGTGCTTCCTTTTGAGACTCCATCAATTGTCTCATCTCTTCCATCTGTGAACTTTCTGTGGATCGACGGGAAGACGAAGATGAAGGGGATGTCTTTGATGTTTTTACTTCTCCTACACCTTTAACATAGCCCGATCTATAACCACGAACTGCCACCATCATTTCTTCCGGACACATTTTTAGGATTAGATGCAAATGAAGGATATTGTTCATAAAAATGTTTCCAACCTAAGACGTCAGTTGGATGACATAAAACACCTTCTGTTTCTACCCTTTTATATTTATGCCATCTCAAATCAGATGCGGTGTGCTTAGATACAAACAAACGTTGTAACCTTGGTTTTCGAGGGAAATGGCGAAGGACTTTCTGAGAAACTTTTTTACGCTTCCCATCACTAACCTTATATCGTAATTCCCCACAAACTGTACAATGATAAAACTCTGCATCCTCCTTCCTAAATAAAACACAGTCATATTTGCATTCATGTATTGATTGGTAACCTAGACCTAGGCTACGTAATTAAACCCAAAACTTTATAGGAATATAAGGGAAATGGCACATCTTCATTGGTACAAGGCCTTTTGGGTGAAAATATTATAACTCGATAATGTACTTGTGGAAATGAACACTCAAGATTCATTAACAAAACCAACAAGAATCTAATGAAAACAAAGAAAAAATCAAGAAAAGAAAGCTTGATGATGAAGAACTAGCAATGATCTCTTATTAAGAAAGAAAGATTCAATGCAACCCTCATCTCTCTTGATTCTCTCACTGCTATACGAAGAGGAAAGGAAAAACTAAACTGAACAGAAAAATTGAAAAAAATACTTTATACCAAGCTAACTGACATTTCAGAAAATTAGTTAAAATTTGTTTCAAGTTTTTTCCCACGCAAATGAGCTGTCAATAACTGAATATTACCAACTTCCTTCTTGAAACCTTGAGATGATCAACTTTAACAAATTCTTTACCTAATGTCATACTCTCAAGACAAAACAAAGCTTTACATTCTTCTTCAAGTAGTAATCATAGTAGTCACACTTAACAGACTTAGACAATGATTGAACTTAGCTAAAGTAATAGGCTTAGTTAAGAAATTAGCTGCATTATTTGTAGTGTGAACGTTCTTTAAAACAACGTCTCATTTTTCAATTACTTCTCTCACAAAATGAAGTTTAATGTTCGTATGTTTAATTCTCTCATGATACTGATTATTCTTGGACCATTGAATTGCTCTTTGTTTATCACAATATACTTCAACCTTGCTGTGATTAAATCCCAATTCACCAAGCAATCCCTTTAGCTAAGCAGCCTCCTTAACAACCTTAGAAATGGCAATAAATTCTGCTTCAATTGTGTATAATGCCACCACTGGTTGCAAATTTGACTTCCAGCTAATGACATCTCCCCCCACGTGTAGAAAAGTGTAGCTTGTGAGAGACATTCTTTTGTCCAAATCCTCTGCATAATATGAATCTACACACCCTGATAGAGTCATTTATGCTCCACCTTGAATTTTATATATTAACCCTTTCTTCATAGTTCCATAAAGGTATCTTAATCCCCATTTGTGATGACCCGACTCCTTTTAAATCATTTAAATATCAGAAGACAACAGAAGTCTTAATATTTAAAGAAAAATAGCATGGATACGTTTAGAATTTGAACTATCCAAAACATGTTTACATTTTTCACAATTAGAGAAATCATAAAGGCAAGGAAATGCGCATTTCCTAAACTAAAGTTCAAAGGAAGTTTAGAATTATAAAAGTTTAAAACCAAAAAGCTCTCATGAGCTTATATACAGATATACAACTCAAAAGAGAATACGAAATAACATGAGTCCATGGACTTTAAAAACATCTCTAATCCATCTCACCATCATCGTAATCCAAATCAGACAGCACAACCTCCTCTCCCATAACCTCGACCACGGTCGATACCTGAAAATTTTATAATATCATGAGCTAAAGTCAGCCCAGTGAAGATAAACAGAAAATAAAGTAACATTAGACTCCAAACCCGTATCTGGATTTGTGTCCAAATAAAACTTACATACCCTTTACCTTTCAATCACTTAAAATGGTTTTGTATCAAGTATTCCACTTTCATTTACCAAATCTCCAATATAATTGAGGAACTAACTTCCAAGCATTAAGAAGGACGTGTTTCATAACACACATAACATTCTTATCTCATTCTCTTTAATACCTTATACTATACATAAGGTTTACATCAAATATTACAATCTCCAATTTCAAGATCTTCCAAATAATTGAGAATCTAGTTCTCTCATTACATTCTCTCATTATACAAGGCTCAATACACCCTTGTATTCTCTCATTATACAATTCAATCTCATTCGTTTTTCCTATAGCACTCAGCTATACATCATATATCATTTCTTTTCTCTATAGAAATGTATATTATACATAACGTTTCATTTCTTTTCTCTATAGAAACTTGGGTTATAAAATAAGGTTTATATTCCTTTATCTTTAATAATTAATGTTAAGCTCACTCAGTCTTAATGAAGATAATTCGCGATTAATGACGATAATGTTAGCACACGCAGTCTCAACATTATTCATTAACTCACTCAACAAATGTAAAGTACATGCAACCTTTACATCAATATAACCATCAAATGCTTATAATGATAGTATTGAAAGCTCACACAGTCTAACAATACCTCATTATCTCGCTTTAAAAAAAACAAAGTATACGAAGTCTTGTCAATCATATCTTTGAGCCAATAGTGAATAATGACGAATAATGAAAGCCAACTCAGTCTAAGCATTACCTCATCAACTCACCCACTGAAAACAAGGTTCAATACACACCCATGTATCCTCATATATGTATCATAGTAATTATGGATAATACTAAATAATGTGAACTCGCATAGTTCCATCATTATCTCATTATCCATCTCCCTCGATCATGCAAAGTTTACGCAATCTTTAGCATTCCTTTTGATACATATACGTAAACATAAAACGAATAATACAAGTTAATGCAAGCACACTCAGTCTATGCATTGCCTCATTATTCCTCTCACATACGATTATGCAAAATGAACATGCATATGGTCTCAAATGCAAGTAAACATAAATATAATCATTCAAAGTAATCGAAAGAACATAAAGATAAATGATAAATAAATCACGAATTACTCTTTATATATAACACAAGAAAGTAGGAACTTTTGAAAAACAATGAATAAGTCAAGCCAAATGGCCTTCAGATAAATTCGAGTCACTAACTTATCATAAAAGCCTCCAACCAATGATTCCATTATTTTTAATTAACATACAAAGTTCCACATCCAAATTCCTTATTCACCCTATTATACTTGGAATCTTCAACTTCCAATAAACATTAGTAAACGTGGAAGTGAAACTAAACTTAGAACTTCCAAGAGTTAATCGTTTCCTTCGAAACACTTATGAGTTCTCTCAACTCAAATTAGAACTAACTCCCAAGCCTAAGAAAGTTAGCTCACTTACTTTAATCCTTTCGATTCAATTTTCAATCTTAACTTCCGATCCTACAAGTTGTTCAACTTGTTCGGTTTCTAAGTTTACATTTAAATTCTTATTTATCCTCACCTCGAATGTTCAGGTGACAACAAAGTTCCCACGAACCATCAAACGAGCAATCGCACCTACAATTCATCAATTGAACAACATTTTACACATAACTAAGATGAAAAGGGTGTGATTCTCGGATGAATCTTAGTTATAAGACAAATTAGTATCCAAAACTACAGGCTCATAATCACCCACGTGGGACTGATTCGTCATGTATTTCTGAAGCAACGATAAATGGATCAAGTCAAGAACGGTCATAAACAAAGGTGGTAATGCTAAACGGTAAGCTACAACTCAAAATCAATCAAGTATCCTGAAAGGACCAATAAATTTAGGGCTCAACTTGCCTTCTTCCCAAATCTCATAACACCCTTCATAGGTGCCATTTTCAGAATACACGATCCCTTACTTCAAACTCAAGCGGACTACGCCGAACTCTACTGTCGACTTTGGGCAACCCTTAACCTCTCTCGAATCAAAGCGTTAGACTCGCTAGTCATTTGTAACAACTCGGGTACCAAAAATCTCCTCTCTCCAACCTCATCCCAATGAGCGGGAGAACGACACTTTCTACCATAAAGTGCCTAAACAGTGCCATCTTGATAGTATTCTGGTAACTGTTATTATAAGCAAACTCTTCCAAGTACAACTGATAGTCCTGACTGCCACCAAAATCAAGAACACCAGCTCCTAACATATCCTCCAAATCTGGTTAACCCTCTTTATTTGACTATATGTTTAAGGAAGAAAACTTGTGCTAAAAGCAAAACCGGTACCCATGGCAGTATGTAAGCTCTGCCAAATTTTTGAGACAAAACGAGTGTCCCGATCTAATACAATCCTCACCGGAACACCATGCAATCTAACAATCTTTCATAGGTACAACTATACCCTAGTCTTAACTGGGTAGGTGATCCTCCCAAGAATAAAGTGTGCGGTTTTCATCAAACAGTCTACAAATACCCAAATGGTATCATAACTCTTTGCCATCTTCGGCAAACCCTTGATAAAATCCATGGAAATCTTCTCCGATTTCCATTCAAGCACTCTCAAAGGTTAAGATAACCCGATGGATTCTTCTTCAAGACCTTGACTTACTAACAAATCAAGCACCTACTCACGTATTTTACAATCTCATGTTTCATCCCAGGCCATCAATAATACTGTCTCGGGTCCTCGTACATCTTTACACTACCTAGATGAGCAGAAAAAATAGAACTATGAGCTTCCTCCAACAGTTCTTTTCAAAACTCGACCTTGAAGGCACACAAATCCTCTTACAATTTATCACAAACTATCTGTAGAAAAGATAGATCTGAAGGGATGATTTACTAAATTAGCGGAATTTATTTAGTAACACAAATTAACGCTTAATTTAGGATCTATTAATATCATGCAATTTGTGATAAAAACATGTAGATTATGCTTGTTTTTCGAAAAATTAAAACCCTTTACTTACATTGAGTAAAATATGGAGAATCGGTTGGAGGTTTCTTTACAGCATCAAATCCTCGACAACACTAGATCTTCTACGCTATATCCCGATCGATCAAACGAAATCCGATTGTGGGATCGAACTTAAGAAGAAATTGGGAAGAAGAAAAATATTTTCTTCCCAATTTTGAATAGCAAAATCGGCAAAGGGAGAGAAAAGGAGGAAGAGAGATTTTTCAATTTCCAAAGAATTGAATTGTGTGATTTATGAATGACCCAACCCTCCTATTTATAGAAAAATAGGAATCCTAATCACATTAGGATTAATCTATAGAGATAAATACAAAAGGAATAAAGATTATCTCTTTCCTTTATCTTGCAATTTCGAAAATGCCATAGATAAATAGGAGATTATTTTATTTTCTTTATTTTATTTATCTTGGGTAAATAAATCTATGTAATTATTTTAGTATATAATTCAAACAATTATCTCCTCAAAATACATGGCATGGCCGAAATTATCATCATAAAATAATAAATAAATACAATTTATTCAATTAATTATTTTGGGCCAATTCCAATTGGGTTTCATTAATCCAATTGGGCTTGAAACTCTCTCTTAAATTAATAAGTCCAACTTAATTAATTTATTTATTAATTACCATTTAAATAAAATATTTTATTTAAACAATTAATAATATTAATATTTTCTCCCGACTAAATATTATCCAATTTATATTTAATTATTAATTTCCATTTAAATAATTTTCATTATTTAAATAATTAATAATAAATATTATAATTATTAATTTCCATAAATTCATTATTTAATTAATAATTTTATTGACAATATTTTATTATTAATTTAATTAATTTTAATTATTAATTTCCGTTTAAATATAATTATTTAAACAATTAATAATTGTTAATTAATTTCAAATTATTAATTACCATTTAAATATACTCAATATTTAAAAAATTAATAATGTATAATTAATAATATTTCATTATTAATTTCATGTTTAAATAAACTCATTATTTAAACAATTAATAATGTTTATATTAATTACCGTTTAAATATACTCAATATTTAAACAATTAATATTGCCTATTTTAAGTAATTCACTTTACTTAAAATTTTCATTTCTTCTACTTGATTTCGCGACTACGATATTTGGGCTAGCATAGGGACCCGATGGACCTATAGATCATGGGCTTAATAATTAGTCAATTAAGTGATTAACACATAATCGAGTTAATTACTTATTATCTAACTATGAATAATTCCACTATAGATTCATAGCTGAACTCCCCTCACTATAGATGAGTTATGTCCATTTAGTTTATCTTTTATTTATATCTGTGATATATCCTTCACGTGGAACCCTCATAATTACAGGCGGATAAATTTACCGTTTTGCCCCTGTAATTACCGCTTTATCCTTGTGTTTCCGCTGATTCTCCAATGAACTTTATCTTTAGTTGAACTAGAGATAAGATACTTCTGTGATCAATAGAAGTCGTGACGTCACTTGTTCATGTCTCGAATCAGTACATCAAGGGAGTTTCCTAAAGTTCCTAAAATGTTTAGGTATCCCACTGATACCATTAATTTATAGGAAAGTTATGAATTCCATCTCGTGAAAATGAGTTCCCAGCTACTTATCTAGTCATGTTCCCAAAACAGGAGTGTATTGAGCGTTCTTACAGATCGCTCTCAACTATGTGAATCAAAGAACATAACTCCACAAATAGGAGTCCGCATTTCACTCAGGATTGAGATCTATCACGGTTGATAAACTTAGTTTGATATTCGATTATTTCTCGTAAACGGTACTAAGGAAAAATTTGATCGAACATCGTGGTTCTGTCTTATACAACAACATTGCATATGATACTTCCATTTCATGTCTCCCACATGAATGATTAGGATTCGATCATTTGTCTATAAACAAAATGCGAAGCTATCAACAGTGTTACCAGGATAAGGTTCCTAAACGTTATCCGTTTACTGTAGACACGTTTAAGTTACTCATCTCGACTTTAATCTTCTTGTATGACTCACATACTAAGTCGTGATTTCATAAGAGTAACTTAGGGTTTACTATTTGAATGTTTGATATTTATATATTTCCATATATTCCTAATATCATTAATTGAATCAATCTAGATAATATAAAGAACTTATGTTTATTTATTTAATTTATTCTTAATAAATTATTATTATTAAATAATTACAAGTTCTAGGACACCATTCGTAACAAGATCGACTAGGCATGTCTGACTCTGCCTCTCGAAAACGAGCTTGTAAACCTCAGACACACTAGTCGGTCTAAGCCAACTACTAACGGCGTCAATCTTAGAGGGATCAATAGATACTCCTTTACTCGATACTACCTGGCTTAAACATGCCACTTCTTTAAGCCAAAACTCGCACTTTGACAACTTGGCATACAATTCTGATTTTGTAACATCATCAAGACCTTCGTCAAATGCATATCATGCATCTCCTCGGTCTTAGAATAAAATAAGATATCATCAATGAACACAAACACAGAAGAATCAATGAACCTTCTGAAAATATGTATAAGGTCTATAAAAGTTGCAAGCGTGTTGGTCAAACTAAAGGACATAATCACAAACTCATAATGTCCATAACGCGTCCTGAAATAGTCTTGGGAATATCCTCATTCTGAATCTTCAAATGATTTAACCGGATATCAAATCTATCTTAAAAAAGATAGTGGTTCCCCTAAACTAATCAAATAGATCCTCAATCCTAGACAAAAGATATTTGTTTTTCACAATAACTCGGTTCAATTCTCAATAATCAATACACAATCTTAATGAACTATATTTATTTTTCACAAACAACAAGGTGTTCCCCACGAGGACGCATTAGGGCAAATAAACCCTAAATCTAAGAGCTCCTGCAACTGACTCTTATGCTCTTTTAACTCAGTTGGTGTCATATGATAAGATGCCTTGGACAATGGAACTGTCCCAAGAACAACCTCAATCTGAAAGTCTAACTCCCTCACCAGCGATAAACCGGTTAACTCATCAGGGAAAACAATAGTGAAATCCCTCAAAACAAGCATAGAACTCAAGCTAATCTCTAGTACAGACGTATCGACAACACTAGCTATATAACCCAAGCTCCAACACTCAAAAGCATTCTAGCCTCTATCATAGATATCAAAGTGGGTGCTACTCAGCCATTAGACCCACGAAAATGTAAACTAGTCCCATAAGGACTCATAAAATCAACAACTTTCTCAATACAATCGATAATGGCATGATTGGCTGATAGCCAATCCATAACCAATATTACATCAAAATCAGGCATATGCATAACAATCAAAGTAGAATGTGAACAACTACTCAAAATACACATGTCATCAATACTAATCACACTATCAACAATCATAAACTTCCCCACTGGGTAGAAACACGCATCTTGAAATCCACGACCCAGACTCAAGAACAACCGAATCAACAAACTGAGATAAAATAAAAGAGTGGCTAGCTGCAGAATCAAACAGCACAAAAGCCGAATGGCCCAAAACTGACAAAGCAATCACTACCATAGTCAAAGCCTCAGCATCCTTTCTAGTAGAAAATACTCAAGTATGATGCTGAGCAGGTGGAGGAAGTTACAAGCAGAAATCTGTACTGCTGAGGCTGTTGTAGACGAGAAAATATTTAGTGATCCTGAAGTATGGTCCCTTCATACTTAAATATTTGTATTTAATAGACATAAGGAGGAGTCAAACGCGGTCACCGGATGGAGATGAAAAATTAAGGAAAAATATTAAAATTCTCTCTCTTCAGGCGTGGCAGCAGACAAGGGAAATTGATAAACCAAAAAGTTCTAATAAAACCATTTTTAACTTATAAATTAATATTTTATTTAAAATATAGTTATATTTTCATATTTATAAATCCTTTTTTTTTTATCAATCTTTTAGGGTTTAGACCGTGGTTTAATTTTTTTGCCAATAAAATTCTTTCTTAAAGGATGTAAACGAACTTATAATATTATACATGGAGAGAGATAACTTCATATCCGGGCATGTATTTCTAAAATCATATTGATAGTTATTTTAAATTCATTTATCATTTACAAATAAATTTAGTTATTGTTAATTTGTAATAGAAGTCTCCTTAATTATTTTCTATATTTTGAAAAATAATCATTTATTTTCTTTAAATATTTGTAATGTTATTTTCTCAATTAGTTGTTTATTGTCAAAATATTATATAACTTTACAAATCGTTAAACTCAATTTACAAGTCACATCAATTCGAAGGCTTTTGTCATTTGACACCATTCAAATCCCATTCAAGCTTTATTTCTCTCGATAAGCGTTATAAAAATAAATAATGTTGATTTCCTTTTTTTTTGTCTTTATATATGCATTTATATGATATAAAAAAAACCAAAATAAATAATTTTTTATTGTTATACATGTATGAAGTTGGAGTCTTTTCTATTATTTTTTTTTATTATTATTTACTTTATCTTGTAATAAACGAGTCCAACCTCGTTTACAAACTTTAATATATATTTTTCTTGTTTTTTTTCTTTTTCGATCAAGCTATCATGTAATAAATTAAATTAGAAATATATTCAATTTAAATCAGAAACTTTAGTGATGGAATCGATTATCTATTTATTTATTTTCATTTTATAAAAGACACTTGTTCTATGATTTAAAATTTTCTTTTTAATTTTAATTATTTTTAATCTATTATTAAATAAATGCAAAATATGTTTGTTGGAATTTCGACAAGTGCGTGGAAATCATCACGTTTGTGAAGACTGTGTAATGCTCTTATCAGGGTCCTCATATAAATTTACGAAAACCCTAAAAAATATAAAATAGAAAAGTTCTTTAAAAATAAACAACATTACATATATTAATTTAAAAATAAAAGGAGAGTATTTTAAATAAAAAATTAATACGTTTTAAAATATAAACACAATTCCTATGATGGGATTTTGGGACATAAAAACTCTCAATTCCTTTAGGTGAGAAATTTTCTGATTGCAATATTGTTCAATTAATGGCCGTAACCAGATCCATTGTAATCTCAATTCTTACTTCATTCTTGAAGTTAAGAAATGATTACATGGAACATTTGTTTTCACAAATTAAAATCAAATATTTTTTTAATTATTTAAATAAGGACCATTTATTAATTAGGATAACATAAAATAAATTGTGGTAACCGTTTTTAACGGGTGTTGTAGGGTGCTAATACCTTCCCTACACACAAATGACTCCCGAACCTAACTTGATTTTCATGACCATTTCTTTTTATTTCAATTTGGTGATTCAATCACACCCAAATATGGTTGATGGCGACTTCCACTTCATTTTAATATAAGAGACCTAATACATTAGGATGTCGGCCGCTCTGCGTCGCAAACACGTTGTGACAACTTGGCGACTCCGCTGGGCACTTGAGAGAGTCAAGCCATTTATTTTAATTTTATATTATGCTTCTTATTTTATTTTGGTCCATTTTACTTATTTAACACATTAATTGACTTGTTTTATTTTTATTAGCTTATCATGTTTATAGTACTTTGCTTGCAATATTCAATTATTATTTATTACATATGAACATGCATTACACACACTTATTCACGGGCCTCCTACCCGGGCTTTACCCTGTAAGAATAGACCGAGGACTGAGTATCTGTCGTCTTCATGGAGTTTCGACTCCCGTGCAAGCGGTAAGAAATTCCTCACTAAAGTTATCCATTCACAATTTCAATTTGAAATAGTATTATGGGTAATTTGGGAGCCTTTATCCTTTTAAGTTATTTAGATACTTAACTTTACACTCATGACTATGTTAAGCCAATATATTGTTTAGGTTCCTTTTTCTAATTATTATCATTTTCTCTTACATTTTATGTCATTATTCATCCATTTAAAAAAAATATTATTAATTATTCATTTTTCATACATGAAAATATTTCACACACATTAAAAAAATATTGGTACATTCTGCATTTTGCAAATTTCACTACAATATTCATGCTTGTCTTTTTCTTATTTCTAATAAAATTTATTTTTTTTTCCTTTTAAAATACAAATTGAAGGTTTTACAATAAAAAAATTGATCACCCAACTCAACATCGACATCCTTATCGAACAAGAGCACAAGTTAGAATCATGAGTGAACAAGAGAATTCTTTAGTTCAAAGGGTTGAAAAAGATGTGGATACTTTAAAAGAGTAGATGACACAGGTTATAGAACTACTCACAACTTTACACAAGGGAAAGTCAGCAGTTGAAACCTCACAGTTAAATAATGCTGCTCAAGAATCGTCTTCAAACGACATACCGCCTAGTTTTAGCCCTGAGGCTCATATTGGAATACCTTATCCAAACCCAATGACTCATACTGGAGAAAGGGTTGTTATCAACTCATCATCACATCAAGTCCAACATGCAAAAGATCCAGCTTATACTCACTATCTTAGCAATAAGACTAACACCTTTGAGAAGGAGGAGGACCATTTAGCGAAAGGAAAACTAGAATATCTGGAAGAAAGACTCAAAGCCTACACATATAAATGATGAAAAATTATTGATGCGCTATTTTAAGGATAGTTTATTAACAACTACATCGCGCTGGTATATGTAGTTAGATGGTAATTAGGTAAACAAGTGGAAAGATCTTGCAGATCTATTTTTAAAATAGTACAAGCACAATCTTGATGTGGCACCTGACCGTTTTGATCTCCAACAAATGGAAAAGAAGAGTATAGAAACTTTCAAAGAATATGCTCAAAGATGGAGAGAAACAGCAGCTGAAGTCCAACCTCCTTTAACAGACAAAGAGGCAGCATCAATGTTCATCAATACCCTTCGATCACCCTATTATGATGGAATGATTGGGAATGCTTTTACTAACTTCTCAGATATCATTATGATGGGAGAGAGAATTGATTATGGAGTGAAACACGAAAAAGTTTCTAATACTGCAGTCGACTTTAGTTCAAAAAAGAATTTTACTTTTAAGAAGAAATAGGAGGATGTTCACCATATTGGCCACACTCATGGGCCGACGTTTGATAAGTCTGTTACACCACAATATCATCATGTCAACAACGTAAACAAGGGCTTCATGCACCTCATTCTGCTCCAAGGACCGGGTCAGGACAAGATAATTACCCTTAGAATACGTATCAAGGAGCTCAAAATCAGAGAAATCCAAGGAATAATCAACAATATGTTTCTTTTGATCCTATTCCTCTATCATACACTGTAGTTTTACAACAGGTAATTGAGCAACATCAAGTGGTACTAGAACCTCTAGAACCTGTAAAGCCACCTTACCCAAAATGGTATAATCCAAGTTTACGATGTGATTATCATAGTGGAGGGATTGGATATTCAACAGAAAATTGTTATAAAGTTCAAGCGTTAATGAAGGCAGGATGGTTGAGTTTTGAAAAGGAGAAGGATGCACCTGATGTCAACATGGATCCTCTTCCTAATCATAAAGGTGACATGAAAACTTGATGATTCATTTGTCTTAAAGAAACCAAATGGGGACCGGTTCATTTTTCATTTAATTTAGTGCAAGAATATTTTTTTCTGCTTTGATGTTTTATCCTATTAGCTATGCCTAAGGCTAAAGGAATTTTGAATAATGGGCATCAATTTCTTTTTCAATAATAATAAAATTTTCAATCACCCAAAGTTTTTATTTTGAAGATGAGATTCATATTGTTATCACTTCAATGTTTAATGTTAAATTCTTTAAAAGAATAATAAGTTGACAATGATTTACCATTTGAAATGCAAAAAAAAAAGTAAAATAAAATAAAGGGTTTAAATCTTGATCCATTGGGAAATAAATAAATCATTAGGAGTTTCTGTTTTTTAGGAAATTGAGATATGTTTTTCGTGTTTCCTGACTTGGCTCAAAATTTGTCTTGCTTTATTTTTGGTTCTCTACACTTTTGTTCACACAGTCCAACTTACTTTGTCATTTTAGAAATTTAGAACTATTTATGCAAGTGTGTGGCTCATTTAGCTTTGAAAGACACTTCAATTTTCAGATAATTATCCAAAGTAAAAATTGGGTAGTATTTCACTCAGAAGAAAATTTAGGCATATTTTACATTTATTATCATGAGAATTCTCCTTTTCATGTTTCCATTACAGAAGTTTGGAGGAGTTAAAGAAAGAAACAAAAAAAAAGAGCTACCACCATTATGATCTGCTAAGGCCGCCTTCGGGTAAAAATCTCGGTAATGGATGAGTGAAAGCTACTATATATAAAAAAAGACAGAAAAAACTTCCACTATTACGATCTGGTAAGACTGCCTTCGAGTAAAGGTCTCGGTAATAAACGGGTGAAAGCTAGTGTCCAAAAAAGAAAGAAAGGATAATAGTGATGAGTTTCACGGAATTTCTCTTGAATCTTAATGATCCTAGTGTTTTATTACTCAGTTTGAATGAAGGATGACTATAAAGAAAATTTTAGAGTTACTAGAAGTCAAATGAGTTTCCCATCTTTTATAAATTTAATCGAATTGAGAAAATGACAAATAAGATGGACTGCTCACAAACACACGTGCATAGAACCTTAAATACAGTGAAAAATGTTTTATAGTCAAATTGATTAACATTGCTAAACATTTGACATTTTTCTTGAACTTTGAAATTTCTATATTGAAATCTTATCACACTGGGGAATTTGAGATTGTTATATTCAATGCATTTAAATTAAAAAAAAAGATCAACCACATGGCAAACAAATTACTAAAATTTCAAAAAAAGAAAAAAAAATAAAATTTGCATCTTATCTTTGGAAATGTTTGTTTTAAAAAAAATGAACTCATGGTCTTTTCATTTTACATTCCAGCATCTCCATAGTCCGAATTCATTGTCTTATTTAAAAAGAAAATCTCTTGCACTAATTATATGAGAAACGATGAAAATAACAAAAGGTCGAACTTTTCATGTCCTGCTAGAGCATCAAATACTGGGGCAAAAACGAAGTCAGTCGAACCATAAATGTCAAAATTATACACACTGGGGCAAAGAGGAAGTTTGGTTCCCACCCATAACATTGAGTATCTTTTTGACTTTAGAATATAAAAATTATCAATGTTGTGGCAAATTTTTGAAGTATTTGAATTCCTAAGATATTTTGCATACTTATGATTCAACCTTAAGATCTTGATTGAATGTGATTTGGATGTTGGGATGGAAGTTTAATTTCAAAAGTTTAAAATGCTAATTTTGTTAAACTTTCTTTCATAAAACAATACTTGAGTATCTTTAATCATTCATCATGATTTTTAAAAAATTGCATTCATATTTCTGGTCAAATCAAACCATACCAAGATATTTGTAATAGTCATTGCAAGTCTCTCATATCATTAATCAATTAATGCTTGTATAATCCTTGACTGTTCATAGAATCAATATTTGGAAGATGCTTGTTTATCCCTGGCCTCCAATCCGGATGACGTTTGTTTATCCCTGGTCTCCAAACCTTACTTTCACCTGGAAGATTCTTGTTTATCCCTGATTTCCAGTATTCAATCTACATTTGGAAGGTGCTTGTTTATCCTTGACCTCCAACCCGGAAGGCGCTTGTTTGTCCATGGCCTCCAATATGGACGACACTTGTTTATTCCTGGTCTCCAATCCTTACTTTAACCTGGAAGATGCTTGTTTATCCCTAACCATCAATCCAGATAAACTTGTTTATCCTTAACATTTCACTGAACAAATCATTTTAATCTAGCTTTTTTTAATTTTTAAATAGCATCAAACAAATTAATGTCTACACCTTTGTCCACCTTAAAATTCTATAAAGATGAACAAAGGGGGGGCAAGCTGTAGACACCCATTTTCGTTTGATGCTATTAAAAAATTAAACAATTTGTGTCAGTTTGGTTTGGTTCAATTTCGATTCAATAAAAAAATCAATTTAATTTTATATCAATTTTTTTTTAAAAAAAAAATAAATATTTGATTTCAAATAGATAAAAAAAATGTTAGTAACTAAAAATCGCAATTTGGCATAAATTTGGTGGAAAAATATATGATTTGATTTGATTGATAAATAATATAAAAAGAGCAAAATTTGGGCCAATTTATGACGATGTGTGACGAGGTATATCACTGATTGATTTAAATTTTGAATGAATTAATAATCAAAATTTTCGTTTCCTTATTTAATCTCTCAGATGACCTATAAAAGGACACATAATTTGACCTAAAAAAAAAGAAGGAAGAAACCTAAAAAGTTATGATTGTAATTCTGCCAATTATCCCTTTAGCATACGCCGCCAATTCTTTATTTTCATTTTTTCCATTACTTTGTGATCATTTCAATTCAATATCCTTGGCCTAGTTTTCTTCCATGTAAAAAAACCCGTAAATCGTTAAACTCAATTTACAAGTCACATCAATTCGAAGGCTTTTGTCATTTGACACCATAAAAATCCCATTCAAGCTTTATTTCTCTCGGTAAGCGTTATAAAAATAAATAATGTTGATTCCCTTTTTTTTTTGTTTTTATATATGTATTTATATGATATAAAACAAACCAAAATAAATATTTTTTTTTATTGTTATACACGTATGAAGTTGGAATCTTTTCTATTATTTATTATTATTATTATTTAGTTTATCTTGTAATAAACGAGTCCAACCTGCGTTTACAAACTTTAATATATATTTTTCTTGTTTTTTTTTTCTTTTCTGATCAATCTATCATGTAATAAATTAAATTAGAAATATATTCAATTTAAATCAGAAACTTTAGTGATGGAATCGATTATCTATTTATTTATTTTCATTTTATGAAAGACACTTGTTCTAAGATTTAAAATTTTCTTTTTAATTTTAATTACTTTTAATCTATTATTAAATAAATGCAAAATATGTTTGTTGGAATTTTGAAAAGTGTGTGGAAATCATCACGTTTGTGAAGACTGCGTAAAACCCTAAAAAATATAAAAGAGAAAAGTTCTTTAAAAATAAACAACATTACATATATTATTTTAAAAATAAAAGGAGAGTATTTTAAATAAAAAAATTAAAATGTTTTAAAATATAAACATAATTCATATGATGGGATTTTGGGATGTAAAAACTCTCAATTTCTTTTGGTGAGGAATTTTCTAATTCCAATATTGTTCAATTAATGGTCGTAACCCCATCAATTGTAATCTCAATTCTTACTTCATTCTTGAAGTTAAGAAATGATTAAATGGAACTTTTGTTTTCACAAATTAAAATCAATATTTTTTTAATTATTTAAATAAGGACCATTTATTAATTAGGATAATATAAAATAAATTGTGGTTAGTGTTTTTAACGGGTGTTGTTTGGTGTGAATACCTTCCCTACACACAAATGACTCCCGAACCTAACTTGATTTTCGTAGACCATTTCTTTTTATTTCAATTTGGTGATCAATCACACCCAAATATGGTTGATGGCGACTTCCACTTCATTTTAATATAAAAGACCTAATACATCAGGATGTTGGCCGCTCCACATCGCAACGACGTTGTGACACCTGTCTACCATGATCTCTACCTTAGTCCTGACCTCTACCCTTACCCTAGGGAGCGTACTGAGCTGGCGGTGCCTGCTGCAACCTCTTCTAATCTACTTGACCCTTGTTACTACTTTGTGATGTTGTGTCTTATATGCCCTACAAAAGTGGCATGATTCCAAGTTTGATCGCAAGCATAACATCTTGATGGAAGTGTGCATCTCTCAGAATGAAATCTGGAACAACTATTGTAGTAAGGATGAACCTGTCTCTGTACTCTCGGCTGTCCATACTGAGCTCCACCTCGAGCCTGCTGTTGCTACTGCCTCCACTATGGTGTATCTCTCGATTAGCATGGTCGTTCTCCGCCTTCCTCTTATTAAATGAGATCTGTCCTATAGCAGCTAGTTTTCCTTCTTTTCATAAGATGCCAAATCCAAAGAAAGGACAAACTCTATAGCCTCTTCACTCAAATCTTGAATGAACTCAACTTCATAGATCGTTTCTTTGCTTGCAATACAAAACTGGTGTTTCTCAAGCACCTTAGTTTAATAATGTTCTAACCTTCTAACATAGGATTCACCTTAGAGTCTATCTTGAAAAGACTCATTAGGTACAAACTACGACCTACAAGTTTCTCAAAGTTCACTGTCCCAATTAGATGGTCAAACACAATGTGATTTGAAATTCACCAAACCATCACATTGCCTTATAAAAGTCACCAATACCACGGTTCGACAACATTCCCTCTAAGATCTTAATCAAATACAAACACTCAACCTTAGTGTTAGTTAACCTTGAAAATTTATCAAATATGGATTTCGTTACCTCGAGTATATTCAAATTCAGATTGATACATCATAGTATAATAGCGACCTGACTAGGCTATTAACCAATTAACACACTCGTTAATATATGGTCCTCGTTGAGACCTATCACAGAATGTTCTAACTTCCTCTTTTGAGTGGCAACACACTTTCTTTTTAACACAATACTATCACAATGATTTACCATTTACCATGATTCAACTTTCTCAACTCAAACCAGGAACTTGTCCGTTGAGTTGAATCTAGGTTACTGGACCCGAGCCATATCGATTACTTATCAACAATTACTCACTACAAATAGGTGTTTTATCTCTTAATACTGGGCTCCAGACAATCATGTCCCCTTTTTACACATAAACGTCAACACACATTCACTAACACCACTACTTAGCAATTGTGTGACAATCAAACTATAATCAAACGTTGAGGATCAAATATGCAATCTCTCGGATTATCTCGTCTCCTTCAAACTGACCTTACGTCAATATACTAAATCAGGTGTACAACCTCCAAAACTATACGAGGTCATTCACATTCTCAACACCCTTACCCAGATCTCAGTCTAGGATCAAATAAACATCACCACATTGTGGTTTTACGAGGAGCTGATATATCACAAATACAAATAACATTTAACAACCTTCTCATAGATTTTCCACTATTAAAGAAATAAAGCTTGAGAATAAAAGTTATAAGCATACATGGTGCCGCTGATTTCAGATGATGATTAGAGAGTGGACTTAAAACAAAACATGAAAACAAACATGCGTTGCATGTAGTTTACATAACCCTAAGGCTATGATACCAATTGTGACGACTCGACACCTTTTAAATCATTTAAATATCAGAATGCAGCAGAAGTCTTAATATTTAAAGAAAATCGACATAGATACGTTTAAAATTTGAACCATCAAAAGCCTGTTTATATTTTTCACAATCAGAGAAATCATAAAGGCAAGGAAATACGCATTTTCTAAAGTAAAGTTCAAAGGAAGTTCAGAATTATAAAAGTTTAAAACCAAAAAGCTCTCATGAGCTTATATACAAATATACAACTCAAAAGAGAATACAAAATAACATGAGTACATGGAATTTAAAAACATCTCTAGTCCATCTTGCCATCATCGTAATCCAGATAAGACAACACCAGCTCCTCTCCCATGACCTCGACCACGGTCGATACTGAAAATTTTGTAATATCATAAGCTAAAGTCAGCCCAGTGAAGATAAACAAAAAATAAAGTAACATTAGACTCCAAACCTTTATCCGGATTTGTGTCCAAATAAAGCTTACATACCCTTTACCTTTCAACCACTTAAAAGGGTTTTGTATCAAGTATTCCACTTTCACTTACCAAATATCCCATATAATTGAGGAACTAACTTCCAAGCATTAAGAAGGACGTGTTTCATAACACACATAACATTCTTATCTCATTCTCTTTAATACCTTATACTATACATAAGGTTTACATCAAATATTACAATCTCCAATTTTAAGATCTTCCAAATAATTGAGAATCTAGTTCTCTCATATATGTATCATAAAAATTATACAAGGTTCAATACACCTTTACATTCTCTCATTATACAAGGTTCAATACACCCTTGCATTCTCTCATTATACAATTCAATCTCATTTCTTTTTCCTATAGCACTCGGCTATACATGATATATCAATTCTTTTCTCTATAGAAATGTATGCTATACATAACGTTTCATTTCTTTTCTCTATAGCAACTTAGGCTATAAAATAAGGTTTACTTTCCTTTATCTTTAATAATTAATGCTAAGCTCACTCAATCTTAACATATTCAAACAAGATAATTCGTGATTAATGACGATAATCTTAGCACACGCACTCTCAATATTATTCATTAACTAGGTCAACAAATGTAAAGTACACACTGCCTTTACATCAATATAACCATAAAATACTTATAATGACAGTATTGAAAGCTCGCACAATCTAATAATACCTCATTATTTCGCTTTCAAAAAAAAAGTATACGAAGTCTTTTAAATAATATCTTCCCACCTTTAGTGAATAATAACTGGTAATGAAAGCTCACTCAGTCTAAGCATTACCTCATTAACTCACCCATCGAATACAAGGTTCAATACACCATTGATTCATCATATATGTATCATAGTAATTATGGATAATACTAGATAATGTGAACTCGCATAGTTCCATCATTATCTCATTATCCATCTCCCCCGATCATTGCAAAGTTGACGTAGCCTTAGCATTCCTCATGATACATATATGAAAACATAAAACGAATAATACCAGACAATTCAAGCACATTCAGTCTATGCATTGCCTCATTATTCCTTTCAAATACAATTATGCAAAATGAACATGCATATGGTCTCAAGTGCAAGTAAACATAAATCTAACCATTCAAAGTAATCGAAAGAACGTAACGATAAATGATAAATGAATCACGAATTACCCTTTATACATAAAACAAGAAAGTAGGAACTTTTGAAAAACAATGAATAAGTCAAGCCAAACGGCCTTCAAATAAATTCGAGTTACTAACTTATCACAAAAGTCTCCAACCAATGATTCCATTGTTTTTATAGTAAACATACGAAGTTCTAGATCCAAATTCCTTATTCACCCTATTATACTTGGAATCTTCAACTTTCGATAAACATTAATAAACGCAGAAGTGAATATAAACTTAGAACTTCCAATAGTTAATCGTTTGCTTTGAAACACTTATGAGTTCTCTCAACTCAAATTAGAACTAACTCCCAAGCCTAAGCAAGTTAGCACACTTACTTTAATCCTTTCGATTCAATTTTCAATCTTAACTTCCGATCCTACAAGTCGTTCAACTTGTTCAGTTTCTAAGTTTACATTTAAATTCTATTTATCCTCACCTTGAATGTTTGTGTGACAACAAAGTTCCCACGAACTATAAAATGAGAAATTGCACCAACGATTCATCAATTGAACAATATTTTACAACTCATAACTAAGATGAGAAAAAGTGTGATTCTCGGGTGAATAGTGTTTTTCGGATGAATAGTGTTTTCAGATGAATAGTGTTTTTCAAACATCCGAGCTCGAAATCGTCAAGTTCCTTGATGGAAATACATGATTTCAACTTCAAGAAAACCATATAAAAAGTTTTGAAAACTCACTTTTTAGGGCTTCCCTTAAAGAACGAGAAACACCACAAGGCTAGGTTGGATAGGTAGCCCTCGTCCCGAGCAATCCAACACAACTAGAATCGAGATGATCCGCCAAGAAACGAAGAAAACCCAAAAAAAAATTTCCTCCCAAATATTACCCACAGTTGAAGGAGAAGAAGAAAAGAAAAATTTGTCTCAAATATGACTATTTGGTGTATTTAAGAAGATGAATGAATAGTAAGATATTTTTAAGAAATTAAAAATTATGAAATCGTCCCTTTTGTTGCTTTTAGCTTTCAAAACTAAACTCGAAGCACTTAAACTTACCGAAAGATGATTAATAATTATTAATTGGCCCGTTAATAATTATTAATACACCCAATACTAATTTAAGCTATTAATGTAATAAACGTCAAATAAAAGATTATAAATTCTAAAATTAAAATTAATCAACTTTACAATTAAATTAGGTGCTTTACATAAAATAAATAATAATTAAAAAAAAAATAAATAATAAAAAAATCCTTGTAAAATAACAGGATGTTACACCATTTCACTGCCTCTCAATGTCTTCTACCTGGACTACTCATGTATCTACAAATTAAGCTTGTACTATAAGCTAAATCGGGTCTTAAACACACCATCAGATACATAAGACTCCCAACAGTGTTTGAGTGGGGGACAAAGAGCATATCTTGCATTTCATTATTTGTTTCACGACAGTCTGCTGCTCACAATCCAAGTTTAATAACATATTAAGATATTCGTACTAAACTGGAAACGTAACAGATTAAATTTAGGAGGATCTCATTAGAACCACGCCTTTTGCTTGTTTTCAGAGGAGTTCCACGCTCTAGAGACTAGAGAGTACTATATGTTCCTTACAAAATCAAACATTATAATTATAAGTTAGTAAAAGAGAGTGTGCAAAAGCAGCTGACCGGCTATCAACTCCTCTCAAGTTTTTCACCTGAAAAATTAGATGATAATTAGGCGTTCTAAATAAATTTTAAAGCACATACAACAACAAACTTAGATATTTAGAATGAAAACATGTTAATCACTCTCAACTAAAGAAAAGTCAAACATAAACCAAAAGAAAGATAAAAAGAAGAAAAAAAACACCAACAAGATCTTCATATAAAGTTATCTCTTGATCCAATGTATTAGACAATGTAACGTCCCGTTATTTTGAGGTAAAATTTTATTGATTTATTATTAAATATTTTATTTATTTATTTAAAGTATTTAAGTTAATTTTAGAATTGACTATTTAGAAGTAAATAGTTAATTTCGTTCGGAAACCTTTTTAATCGCTTAATTAGCTTAAATGAGTTTCGGTTGTATTAATAATTATTAATAGGCCAATTAATAATTATTAATCACCATTGGACTAGTTTAAGTGCTTCGGGTTTCGTTTTAAAAGCTAAAGGCAAATAAAGGGCGTATGCGTCATTTCCAAATTTCTTAAAAATATCAAACACTATTCATTCATCTTTAAATAAGGCAAATTTGACCAAAAGTCTTCATTTTCTTCTTCTCCTTTCTCTTCTTGGCCGTGGGGTGCATTGGAGAATATCCAATTTTTGGTTTTTCTTCATTTCTTGCCGGATCGCTATAATTTCGGTTGCGTTGGATAGCCACGGGCCCGAGCATCATTTCCAACCTAACAATCGATCTTTTCCACCGTTATCTAAGGGCTTTAAGGTATGTTAAAGTTGCTTGTTTTTGGTTTTAATCTTCCTTTTCTTGCTCGGGAACTCGGAGATTTAGATCGAGGGAGTTGTTTTATGTATAATTAGAACTTTCCCTAAACCATAGAATCGAGTTTGAGCCAAAAGCCATTTCCGTTAGTTTTTCTCTTATTTGTTGATGCTTAGGGTTTTTCAAATGTTATGTTTTTATGTTTTTCATAATTGTTCGGGATTAAACTTTTGACCTAAACCCTAAATCACGTTTACCCATTGATGTTACCAACCTCCAAAGAGCCCGAAACCAACTCGTAACACTTTTAAAGTGCTTAAAAATCCGGAAAACCAACTCCACCTTTAACTCCCCTTGGGCCGTGGGCTTCATGGGGCATTTTCAGGGTGTTTTGTCTTTTATTTTAATGTCGTAATGATCGTTGTTCATTTCGTTAAATTAATATACTTTAGGTGTATTTTAATTATAGGTTTTGTGCATCGATCGTGAATTTTGGTCAATCGGTGATTAGGAGTTGACTTTTTTTATAAGGTGAGTTTAAAATGGTTGTGATTACTTTTATGTTTTCAAATTTCTTGACAATTATGTTCGATCGAGGTTAAGAGGGTTATTAGATTTTAGAACTTTTCCAAGAATGTATATAATTGGGAGTTAAGGAAAGTGTATAAGGAAAATTAGTTAAGTTTTGGGTGTTGTTAAAAGTGAGATATTATTGGTGGATTAAGTTGTATTATCAAGGAGAATTAGGTTCCGGAAATTGAAGAAAAGTATTAGATTTCTCCGTTTATTTCGAATGGTTATAAGATATTTAAAAGAAAACTTTGGAGAGATTCACTGTGTAGATTTGAGTTAGTATGATGTTATTAGCGATGGGATTCACTATTTAGTACTACCAAAGGGGAGTAGTACGTATGGCGTTATGATACGCGTGATAATGTGTTTGGTGACAGTGAGGTCACGGTATGGTTTGTGTCTGGTGACAGTGAGGTCACGGTATGGTTTGTGTCTGGTGATAGTGAGGTCACGGTATGGTTTGTGTCTGGTGACAGTGAGGTCACGGTATGGTTTGTGTCTGGTGACAGTGAGGTCACGGTATGGTTTGTGTCTGGTGACAGTGAGGTCACGGTATGGTTTGTGTCTGGTGACAGTGAGGTCACGGTATGGTTTGTGTCTGGTGACAGTGAGGTCACGGTATGGTTTGTGTCTGGTGACAGTGAGGTCACCTGGTATGGTTTGTGTCCTGGTGACAGTGAGGTCACCGGTATGGTTTGTGTCTGGTGACAGTGAGTCACGGTATGGTTTGTGTCTGGTGACAGTGAGGTCACGGTATGGTTTGTGTCTGGTGACAGTGAGGTCACGGTATGGTTTGTGTCTGGTGACAGTGAGGTCACGGTATGGTTTGTGTCTGGTGACAGTGAGGTCACGGTATGGTTTGTGTCTGGTGACAGTGAGGTCACGGTATGGTTTGTGTCTGGTGACAGTGAGGTCACGTTATGGTTTGTGTTTGGTGACAGTGAGGTCACGGTATGGTTTGTGTTTGGTGACAATGAGGTCACAGTATGATTTGTGATTGGTGACAGTGAGGTCACGGTGTGGTTGTGATTGGTGACAGTGAGGTCACGGTCTGATTTGTGATTGGTGACAGTGAGGTCAGGGTGTGGTTGTGATTGGTGACACTAAGGTCACAGTATGATTTGTGATTGGTGACAATGTGGTCACGGTGTGGTTTGTGATTGGTGACAATGTGGTCACGGGTGTGAATATGAATGGTGACAAGTGGTCACAGTTGAATTGTGAAATGTGACAATGTGGTCACAATGTGAAATAACGTGTGGAATGACGTAAATGATAGAAATTTACTTTGTTATTTACTTTGTTATGTGCTTTAGTACTTTATTTTACGAGCTTGAATGTTTACTTTTCGAAATTACGATATAGTAGAATGAGATTGTTTTTCTTATGTAAAGTACTTGGGAATATTGAATGGGTAGTAAGAGCACAATAGGATTTTCGGACACATTTTCCGATATGGGATTCGGTCCATATAAGTGTTTGCATCCATCTTATTCTCACTAGCATTTTTATGCTAATGTTGCTACACTTAAACTTTTTCAGGTAATACTCGTGGGAGAGGGTGAGGTCGTGGATGTGGGGTTGTTTGATCGTGAGCAGATGGCTTTGTGGACACGGACTTACATGTATATTTTGGGGCATTTCATGAATGCTAGTTGAGACATTATATGTTATTGTCTTTAAACTTATATTTTGTGGCTCATGAGAGCCTAAGACTTGTTGTACATATTATTGAGTTTATTTCTTTTGATTTTGTCATGAAATGAAGTATGTACTTCTTCATTTTTACTTTCTCTGAAATGGGCCCATGTAAACAGGTTTTGGTAGTCCATATTTTAAACGGATCCATGCCAAATTTTTATAAAAAATAAAGTCTTCCGCTGTTTATTCTGATTTAAAGATTTGAGAAAATTCGAGTGTTTACAGTTGGTATCAGAGCCTACGGGTTCTGTAGACCACATGCATTGCATGATTTTCATATTTTGGTTTAAGTCCTTGTCCAAAGCATCTCTTGGATCGACGGCACTAGGTATCCTCTAAATTTGTACTTTATAGAATATTTTACCGATAAGTTAAGTGTAGACTTGTAAGTTCCCGTTTTATGTTTGACTCACAAGGAACTTGTCTAATTGTGATTTCAGTATGCCTCCAAAAGTAGCTGCACTTAAGAGGAGTCAGCGTAGTGTACCGGCTACGAGGTCGAGGTAGAGGTCGAGGTCGTACTATGGCAGTTACTCCACATCCGCCTGAGGATCATATTGATGCTAGAGGACCAATCCCGGGTGTTGTGCTTGAGGATGATACTCCAATTGATGGGCCACCTATGCATGGGGGTAGTGTTACTATTCCCTTGAGGGAATATATGGAGTTGATATGTGGTGGTGGAGGACACCAGGATCGTGTTGGACCACCTACTAGAGTACTTACTCCAGTTGAGTCACCTGAGAGTAGCGATGCTGCTAAGGTTTTGAAGGACTATCTGAGGCATGCCCCTTTTGAGTTTGATGGGACATCTACTAATCCGGCGCTTGCTGAGAGATGGGTTATGAGGGTTGAGAGAGCCCTTAAGTCTATTCAGTGCCCCGAGCGACTGAAGGTCCACTGTGGGACCTATTCTCTTGTTGATGATGCATTATATTGGTGGCGTGGACTTTTTTGCTCTTTAAGTCCTACTTTGGTAGTCACCTGGGAGATGTTTAGAGAGAAGTTCTTTGACAAATATTACCCGGAGGATATCAGAGATTAGTTAGAGGTACAGTTTCTAACTCTGAGTTTTCCATGTTTTGCTTTAAGTCCATCATCTAATCATCATCTTAATCAGCTGCACTAGGTATCCCTAGACCTTTAACTTTAGAATTTAACTACTTACTTATGCTTTAGTAGTAAAGTTCTATTTTGCTAAGTAGCTTATCAAGTTCTATGATTGTGATGTAGTATGCCTCCGAGACGTGGTGCTAGACGGGGTGGAGTGAGGTCAGTTGTCCCTAGACGAGAGCGCCGCGGCCATATGAGGATCCGGAGGATGGTAGAGGCTTGATACCCAGTGATGTCAAACAAGATGATGATGTTCTTGTGGTACCACCGCCCCGACGAGGCCAGAGAGTTTATGTAGAGGAGGATGATTATTATGATTTACTTCGAGATGCGGGTAGGCATGTTGAGCAAGTTGCTCTTCCTCGTAGAGCAGCTGAGCCGGTAGCTGTTCGGGGTGGCATTACTAATGCAGATAAGACCCTAAGAGAGTATAAGCTCTATGCGCCAGGTGAGTTCGACGGGACATCTGTGGATGCTACCCTAATTGAGAGATGGGTGACCCGAGTTGAGAGAGCTTTTACCATTATCCAGTGTTCGGATAAGAGGAAGGTCCATTGTGGGACCTATTCTTTGGTTGATGATGCACTCTATTGGTGGCAGTCGATTTCTAACTCACTTTCTCCTACCTTGGAGGTGACCTGGGAGATGTTCCGTGAGAAATTCTTTGACAAGTATTCCCTAGAGGACCTACGAGACAAGTTGGAGGTGGAGTTCCTGACGCTTAAGCAGGGAGATCGGACTGTGGTAAAGTATGAGAGGAACTTTGATCGTTTATCCAAGTTTAATATGGCATAGGTTATTGATGCTCAGAGTAAGAAGTGAATATTCACTTTCGGTCTAAAAGGTGATATTAGAGGACATGTGCACGTCTTGCGTCCTATCACATATGAGGAGGCCATTGTCGTTTCCTTTTCTTTGGATATAACATCTTCAAAAAAGAAAGGCAAGTTGGAAGCGACTGGACAGACTTCATTTCAGAAGAGGAAGGTGGAGGACGACCATGCTGGTCGAGGGACTCCGTTTCAGTAGAGGCCGTAGCAGCAGCAGGGGGCCCAGTAGGAACAATTTAGAAGGTAGGTTAGTCTCACCCTTATTGTCACAGTTGTGCCAGTTACCATTCAGGGAGATGTACTCTTCCACCGAGATGTTATCTTTGTGGATATTCTGGGAACCTCTAGGTCACAGAAGCCTCAGCCACCACCCCATAGTAATAAGTTTCAAGGTGGTTAGCAGAGACCTCAGGCACCGCCAGCTCAGGGTAGAGAGACGGGTGGAGGCCAGGGTAGGCCAGCTAAGGGTAGAGAGACGGGTGGAGGCCAGGGTAGGCCAGCTAAGCAGTATAGTGCCCCGCCAGTTTCTCTTTTGCCACCTCAGGCACCTCCATACTCGTACCGTAGTAGGCCCGTGTATTGGCTACCACGAGAGAGGATGCAGAGACGGAAAGTATAGTGGTGATAGGTACTTTGTCTGTTTTGGGACATTCTTCTTTTGTATTATTTGATTCAGGGGCAAGTCATTCATTTATTTCTATGGAGTTTGTTGAGTTTGCTGCATGTGATACTGAATCTTTAGGGCATGAGTTGCATGTTACCACCCCTCTTGGAAAATCTGTTATTGTGGATAGGATGATTTGTACGGATGATTTATGCATTTTTGGCTGTTGTTTACATGCTACTTTCATTGTGATGCCTATGTCTGGTTTTGATGTGATTCTGGGCATGAATTAGCTATCAGCTAATCATGCAAATATTGGTTGTTCTGAGAAAGTCATTGACTTTGTGGGTCCATATGGGACTAGTTTTCGTTTTTATGGAACTAGTGATAGAGTCGCACATGCTATCATTTCTATGGTTTAGGCTAGAGTGCTTTTGAGTGTTGACATGTGGGGTTACTTAGCCAGTATGCCTAGTTTGAGTTCAGTGCCAGTTGTGAGGGATTTTGCTGAGGTGTTTCCAGAGGAGTTGCTAGGATTTCCACTTATTAGAGAGTTAGACTTTCAGATCAAGGTTATTCCTAGGATAGCGTCGCTGTCTAAGGCCTCTTATAGGATGGCACCTGAAGAGTTGAAAGAGCTTAAAAGCCAGTTATAAGGTCTCTTTGACTTAGGTTTCATTCTCCCTAGTGTGTCCTCGTGGGGAGCACCCGTTTTATTTGTAAAGAAGAAAGATGTCTCGATGAGATTGTGTATAGATTACCGGGAGTTGAATCGGATCACTGTGAAGAATAAATATTCTTTGCCAAGGATTGAAGACTTGTTTGACCAGTTAATAGGGGTAACTGGCTTTTTTAAGATAGATTTGAGATCTGGATACCATCAGTTGAGGATTCATATGGGCATTACGAGTTTGTGGTTATGTCATTCGGTTTGACTAACGCACCTGTCGCTTTTATGGATCTCATGCATACCATTTTTAAGAGATTTATTGACCTGTTTGTCATTGTCTTTATAGACGATATTTTGATCTATTCTAAGACCAAGGAGTTGCATGTCGTACATTTGGAGAAGGTCTTGTCTGTCTTGCGAGATCCGAAGTTGTTTGCAAAGTTCTCAAAATGTGAATTCTGGCTGAAGAAGGTGGCATTCTTAGGCCACATGGTGTCAAGTAGAGGGGTATAGGTTGATCCCTCTAAGATAGAGGCAGTAAGCAGTAGGCCTAGACCGACAAGTGTGGAACTTGCGGGATATTACAGACGCTTTGTTAGGATTTCTCTAAGATTATGCTCGCCATGATGTGTCTGATGAGAAAAGGGGTTGAGTTTACTTGGTTTGATGAGTGTGAGGAGAGCTTTGAGGAGCTCAAGAAGCGATTAGTGATCGCAACTATTGTTGTATCGCCAGATAGGACGGGTGGTTTGTCTATGTACACTGATGCTTCCAAGAAGGGTTTCAGTTGCATTTTGATGCAACATAGTAAGGTTATAGCCTATACTTCTCGTTAGTTGAAGGAGCATGAGAAGAAGTACCCCACCCACCATATGGAGCTTTCCGCAGTTGTGCATGCCTTAAAGATTTGGAGGCATTACTTGTACAGTGAGGAGATTTTGATTTTCATCGATCACAAAAGCCTTAAGTACTTGTTCACTCAGAAGGAGTTGAATATGAGGCAATGGTGATGGTTGGAATTGGTTAAGGACTACGATTGTGACATTCAGCATCATCCTGGAAAGGCGAACGTAAGTACGGATGCACTTATTAGGAAGTCATCGCACTCTTCAACCTTGTCTACTATACCGTTGAGATTGACATGGGATATGGAGCGAGCTGAGATAGCACTCCTTACAGTCGAGGTTACTATGAGTTTAGCCCTTTTGACTGTTGGACCGACCTTGAGATAAAAGATGATTGATGCTTAGAGGTGCGAGGCCCATTTAGAGGTAGGATTTCGAGAGGCGGAGTCTGACATGCCTAACCACTTCACTTTTTCCACCGATAGTGCATTGTTGTATCGTAGGACGCTTTGTGTGCCTGTAGGATCGACTTTCAAAAGAGAACTGTTGGAGGAGGCTCACAGTTCCATCTTTTTTGTACATCCAGGTAGTACGAAGATGTATAGGGACCTGAGACAACACTATTGGTGGCCAGGGATGAAGCGCGAGATAGCCGAGTATGTGTGTAGATGTTTGATTTGCCAACAGGTTAAAGCCTTAAAGAAGAGCCCACCAGGTTACCTTAACCCTTTGAGTGTGCCTGAATGGAAATGGGAGAAGATTTCCATGGATTTTATTAGTGGTTTGCCTAGAAAAGTAAATACCATTTGGGTGATTTTCAATCGTTTGACAAAGACTACACATTTTATACCTGGGATGGATCACGAATCCGGTTGAGACTTGTGCTCAGTTGTATATGAGAGAGATAGTCAGATTGCACATTTTGCTAGTGTGGATTGTCACAGATCGAGACACTCGTTTTGTCTCGAAGTTTTGGAAGAGTCTACACACCATCATGGGTACCGGTTTAGATTTTAGCACAACTTTCCACCCTCAGACCAATGGTCAGACAGAGTAAGTAAATCAGATATTAGAGTATATGTTGAGAGCCTGCGTTATAGATTTTGGTGGCAGTTGGGATTCACAGTTGTATTTAGTGGAGTTTGGTTACAATAATAATTTTCAAGCTACTATTGAGATGACATCGTTCGAGGCACTTTATGGTAGAAAGTGTCGATCTCCCGCTAATTGGGATGAGGTCGGTGAGAGGAGACTTTTAGGCCTGAGTTGTTACAGTTGACCAGTAAGTCAGTTACCTTTGGATGAGGGTTGCTCAGAGCCAACAAAAAAGTTACATTGATAAGCGGCGAATCCCGCTTGAGTTCACAGTAGGGGACCATGTGTTCTTGAAGGTAGCACATATAAAAAGTGTTATAAGATTCGAGAAGAAGGGAAAGATTAGCCCTAGGTTTATTGGTTCATTTGAGATTCTAGATCAAGTTGGAACAGTGGCGTACCGTTTAGCTTTACCTCCCGTATTGTCAGCCGTTCATAACATTTTTCCTGTTTTGATGCTTCGAAAGTATGTGGCGGGCTTGTCTCGTGTGATTTATTATGAACTGGTGGTGATGGATGAGTATTTGACATATGAGGAGACATCGGTTGACATATTAGCATCGGAACAGAAAGTTTTGAGGAATAAAACGATCAACTTGGTCAAGGTTTTATGAAGGAGCCAAGTATGGGAAGAGGCCACGAGGGAACGCGAGGATGATATGAGAGCTCCATACCCTCATTTGTTTACTTAGGGGCACTTTTCGGGGACGAAAAGTCTTTTAAGGAGGGTAGGCTGTAACCTCCCGTTATTTTGAGGTAGAATTTTTTTTTTTTTAATTATTTAATATTCTTAATAGAGTATTTAATTAGCTTAATTTCAGTAATTTAGAATTTAAGTAATTATTATGAACTAGGTGCATTAATTATTATTAATAGGCCAATTAATAATAATTAATCATCTTCTACCTTAGATTAAATTGTGTTGATTAATTTTAGCGGATAGTTTTGTTTTAAGAGCATGGGGTTTATTTTAAAAGTTAGAAAAGACTTGGGGACTCTTTAGAAAATAATTTCTTCCTCATCTAAAATTAGATGTCATCTAGTTCCTCCTTCATTTGAAGCAAAAGAAAATTAGAAACCAAACCCTCTCCCCAAAACCCCCAATTGTCGCCGTGCACCTCTCCTCTCCAAGGAGCGGTCTTTTCTCATCCCTTCTCCGATTCGCGTGATCTTGTTTTCATCTTTGAGTTCTTATTTCTTTTTATCCTTTTGTGTGGGATTGAGTTGAAATCTTTAATTCCATTCCATGGAACGAAGATTTCAAATCAAAGGGATGTTTAAGCTTGTTATTAAGTATTCTTGGCTTAGACATCGAAGAAATTCACAAAACCCAAACCCTTAAAAGCCACCTCATCACCGTTGGGCCTCATTGAGTAAATTCTCTTGCAATTTTTTATTTTCCTTTTAATTTTGTTGGTAGAATCGTTTTCAAATGCCCTAATTTGGTTTACCCATTGTTAATTGTTACTTGATTGCTCGCTCGTTGCTCGTTTTGGGTTTCGATTTCAAGCTAATTGCAAAAAGGTGAGAATAAATAGAATTTATGGTAAATTTAGAAACTAAGTTCTTGAACGATTTGTTTGGCTCGGGAGTTAAGTTAAAATTTTAATTAAGTGATTTAAGCATGCTATTTATATGATTGTATAGGACTTGGGAGTATATAATTGATATTTGGATATTTAAGGATATTACATATTCTTGGAAGTTAAAGTATGGAATTATTGGGTTCAAGTATGTTTATGCTTGAATGTGGATAACATGCGTTCTTGGATGTTTAATTTACGATATTGAGACATTCTGTTTACTTTGGACGTATTTTCTGAGACTGGGTTCTTCCAGTAATTGGAGCCTTTGGCATATAAGTTAGTCAACTTTGCAGGATTATGTGATCGATGAAAGTATGGGCTTTCAAGCCTATATGTGATAATGTTCTTGATTAAAGTGTCTATGTTGAGTCATTCTAAATTGGTTCTCTGTTTATATTCTGTATTCGAAATTCTGATTCTTTATTATCATATATGTTTGCATGGAGGAATAATGAGATAATTCATAGACTGCGTGAGCTTGCATTGTTTGGTATTATTCGCTGTTCGGTTATATATGTATCATGAGGAGTGAAAAGACTATGTTAGCTTGCATGAATGGAGAAGATGAATAATGAAATAATGTTTTGTTGTGTGAGCTTTGCATTATTTGGTATTATTCATGATTGCTATGATACATATATATTATAAACTGCTTAGACTGCATGAGTTTTGCATCTTATTAGTGAGATAACGGGATCATGTATTGGTTACATGTACTTATATCATCTGACGTTATTCACTGGGAAGGTTCTTGTAAAAAATATAAAGACTGTGTGAGCTTGCATTTATTCTTGTTAAGAATGTAAAGGTTTCGTGAGCTTTGCATGATATTGGAGTGAGATAATGGGATTATGCATAGACAACATGTGCTTACATCATCTGACATTATTCACATGTTTTTTGTTCTTTGTTCTTATTCATTGTTGAGACTGTGTGAGCTTAACTTGTTCTAGTTGTATTTCTGAAAGATTTAACGTATGTTTACGTGTTATGGTTATTACGAGCTTGGGAGACTTGATTACATGTTTAGTTCTTTGTTCTTTGTTCTTTGGAGATTTGCATGATTTTGAATTTGGAAGTTTGTTTGGGTAGTCAAGAGATAGTAGGATTCATTGGACACCAATCCGGATAGGATTTGGGATCTAAAGTTACTTTGTTTTCAATTTATCTTCACTGGGTCTCCCGCTCATGATATTACACTTTCAAGTACGGGACGAGGTAGCGGTCGTGGCCGTGAAGCTGGTGCGGCATGATTTAGGATCGACGATGATGGATGGACTAAAGTCTGTTGTATTCTATAGACTGCTTGTGTCATGACACTTTCATTTTATCCGTTTTATTATCCTTTTGGATTGTTGAGCTCCCTTAAGCAATATCACTCCTGTTTATTTATTCTTTGGAGTTCTGGATTTATGAACCTTTCTTATCTTTGATTTTGAATTTTATAAAAAGGGAAGCGCTTCCCATTCTTGAATGATTTAGTTATGATATTTGAAATGAAAAGGATATTTCCATCAACTTACAGGTTTTTAATTATTATTTCAAGCCTTCCGCTTGTGTTATTTATTCATTTTTATTTTAAAGAGTCGTGCCTTTACACCCTTGATGCGTATTAAAGACACGATGATTTTCTTAACAGTAATCATACTTAGTTTGAAGAGTCCAAAATAAAAACTTGATGTATACTTGCAAACACTTATTAGTGAGCTCAGAACTATGTAAAATGATGGAGTTTCGACGTATGATATATCGAGAGAAAAAAAATATCTTGATGCCCCCAGTAATCTAGACGATATGTGACTTTCTAGCATATTCAATGTTAAGTGGTACACTATTTTAATACTTATTAGTAGTGTATTTCGGTTCTAACTGCATCACACTCATTAGTATCTAGACTTGAAAAGGTACTTAAGGTTTCATAAATCTATCTCCTTCTTTTGTAAGGATGAAGCACATCGCGAAAACATGCATGCTTGTATTACATGCAAGACGTCGGTGCATTTTTACTTAAACATGGATGCAAAACTTGTTGGTTTGACTGTCTTAGGAGATTCTTGTAGCCGAACCATTTGTTCCAATGGAACAAGTCTGACTGGTTGAAGGGTTAGAATGCACAAAAGGAACGAAGGCTACCAATGCATTCTCACAAAACCCAGTATAATCTATGAGCAAACATTCATACACACCCATAACCATGAACCCAAAAATATATTAAGCATCAATCTTAACATAAACACAAGATAAATCTTTAAAAACACCATAAGCAAGCATTTAGAATCAATTACCATCTAAAGAATAAAACAACATATTCCACATTTGTAAATAACTATTACTTACAAATTCACATCAAAACCATCCATACAAAAATAATTACAAATTCATATCATAATGAATTGAGAATTAATATCAGTCTTATCATTTGGTTTGAAAGTATGCTACCTGTTTTTCGTCAAACATAAGCTTTCTTACCTTGTAGATTTACCTTAGCTTCTTTTATGTTCTCACCTTATGTAGTTGAATGAAAAGACGAGTCTTGAACTAAAAATCTACCAACAAATAAAATTATATAACATACTCAACAACCAACAACGGACTAAGAAAAAGTCATCCTGAGCCCGGAAACACCCCAAAATCTGAGGTCACCCCCAAAATTAAAAAGACGAGGGGTTTTCAAACTTAGCAAGAAAACCAACAATAACGACAGATTTTATGACTTTTCCAATTCATTTAGGTACAAAATGAAGCTTTAACCAATTTAGAAAAGAAAAGAATTACAAAACATTCACAGTTTCAAAACTAGTTCATTTGAGGTGCTTACTTGTTCATCAATATAGGTGCTTGCTTACTCATCCATTGAAAAAATTCAAATCCAATTGATAAACCTCTGATTTTGTACCAAAACACTTCCATGTTCCATTGTTTTTAAAGATTTCTAATCAAACGTAAGATACGAGGAAAAACACGTCAAATAACATCAAAACCATCAAACTTTTTGAATAAATCTAAACCAAAACTTACCAAATCCTCTTGATATGTTGTCGTTTGATGCGTGATTAAACTTCAGTTAACCTAGATCTTCATTTTCCTCGAGTTTAGAAACGAATCCTAGCTAAATCGATGAAGAAATGACGAGAAAAAAACTTTCTGATGCCTTTCCGTTTTTGCTTCACGTGTAAGAAACCTTAAAATCCTTAATTCACCTACTTAAATAAGTCGCTTACTTGATAACTAGGAAAAAAAATACTGTTTTACCCTTTTTAACTAAACTAAAATCTTAAACCACCCTTAAACATCCTAGCAAGTTAGATGAAGCTAACAAAAATAATTTTCATACCATTAGATATGAAATAAACCAAGATATCAATTACAAACTAAAAAATACGACTACCCGTGCCTCATAACCTTCACTATTTAAATTAACTAAAAAATTACTATTACCTAGGCCATTACAATTTCGATTTATGCATTATAAAATATAAATTTGTTAAACTGATAGAATTTTCATTTTTGTTGGTTTTAATATTGTTAAGGGTAAATTTGGAAAATAAAAAAGTAATTATGTGAATGTGGCTTAGCCCGTTCAGCCCGATTTTAGTGTGGTTGAGACAGCCTACTTCAACCTATTTGAGCCTCCTAAGCCCACCTATATGAGCCAAGCATGTTGAGGCCCCCTTAGTCTAGCCCACTAAAGCCTACTCAACATGTCACTTTCAGCTTCATAAAGCGTATACGATAGACTGAACTCCATCACTACTATTTAGCTGGCAAATAGGTTGAGACACTCGCAAGGTAGACTGACAATGTGAGGTGACATGATGCGTGACACTTGACTCGATATGTGGCAGGCTAAGTTGCGATAGGCGGGACAAAGGACCATATGAATGGCGGGAAACAAGTCTATCACCCTCTATAAATTGAGCCACTCCGAACAGTTGAGTGCTCTTCGACCATACTAAAACTCTGCAAAAAATTTTACTTACTTGATCGTCTGAGTGCAAGTGGCCGACACCACACCAGTGTCATTTTCTTTACAGACTCATGATTTTAAGCGATACGTTCTCCGTCTACACCTTGTTGGAACACACGTGGAGCTGACATGACGATCAAGTCAACTTGACTAAAATATGCAACCACAAATATGATTCTGTTTTGTTTATAAAATATAAAGGGTAAAATACCATTTTGGTCCCTGAACTTTCACTTGAGTTTTGTTTTCGTCCCTGAACTTTCAAAAATGAAGTTTTTCGTCCCTGAACTTTCCAATCGTTTCATTTTCGTCCTTCCGTCCATTTTTTCGTCTGGGACATTAACAGAGGCTTATGTGGTATGCTGACGTGGCTTTTTTATTACTATTTTAGTATCAATTTTAATTTATAATAGTTTTGAATGCTTATGTGTCCATTTTTTTAGTCTCTCTCTTCCATTTTCCTGCCCCTCCTCTTTCTCTCTCCTACACATCATCCTCTTCTCTAACTTTTCTCCATCATTCATTTTTTCACCACCATGAATACTTTTTCAATTTTCTCAAGCTTCATCACAGCCATTTCTCAACCCAGATCTAGAAACTTAAGGGGTAAAAATATGAAATTTTTTAGGGCATTTTTTAAGATCTCATAGCCATTGTAATGGAACTCATAAAAGTTGGAAAATTAGAAATTAGTTTTTACTAACATGTTCTTTAACTACATTTCCAGATCTGGGATTTCAAAGATTGTAAATCCACATCCATAGTAAGAAATTTAAAATAATTGCAATGTGATTCAAAGATTGCTGAGAAGTTGATTTGAATAATAATCAAAAGCTAAAACAAGAAAAACCCTCTTAAGATTGAAAACTCAAGGCTTCTTATTTACACAAGATCCAAAAAAGAAAAAAGACACAATTGAATCAGATAAAAGCGAGAAACGTGAAGGCGACTGCTAGATGAAGACGATTTGACAGAAACATGAAGGCAATCTTGGCTAGAAACGGTATCGACTCGTGAAGACGATCTTGGAGGAAAACATGAAGGTGAGTGCAAGATGAAAATGATTTGACGATCTTAGACATGGTGGTTTGAGATCGACTCGTGAAGCCGCGATGGTCTGAGATCGACTCGTGAAGCCACGGTAGTCTAAGATCAACTCGTGAAGCCACGATTTGAAGATTTGACGATTGCGAGATGAAGCAATAGTGGTCTGAGATTGAATCGTGAACATGATCTTAGATAGAGATAAAGTAACAGATCTGACGACGGTGGTTATCGTATGGCAAAGAAAAGGAAAACACTACTATGGTTGAGTTGGGCGGCGGCGGCCGCTTCAACTTGAACAAGGGAGGGAAAGGGGAGAGGTGGGCGGCGGCTGCTTCAAGTGAACAATGAAAAAGAGATGAAGTTAGGGTTTGCTTAGAAAGTAGAAAGAGAGAGGAGAGAGATTATAATTATAAAATGAATAAAAAATGCCACATAATAAAAAAATTAATTTAAAGAAATAAACATGCCACCTCATTTTAAAAAAGCCACGTAAGCATGCCACGTAAGCCTCCGTTAATGTTTCAGACGGAAAAATGGACGGAAGGATGAAAATGAAATGATTCGGAGAGTTCAGGGACGAAAAACATTATTTTTGAAAGTTTAGGGACGAAAACGAAACTCGAGTGAAAGTTCAGGGACCAAAATGGTATTTTACCCAAATATAAATAAGTTAAACTATATAACATATTTGTTTTCTTTATTTAGTATGGTTTTGTTCTGTTTATAAAATATAAATATATCAAATTGATCAGGACTTCTGTTAATCTAATCCAGATATATTGATTTATATAATATAAACTTGTTACACTCATAAAGATTTTATTTTATCTTTCTTTATTTATGGATTTTGTAAAACTTATTTAATATAAACCTGTTAGAATTACAATTATCTTATTTTATAGTTTTTTTTCTATAAATAATTATTGATTATTTTGGTTTATAAAATATAAACCTATTAAATATATCGTGTGACGACCCGACTCCTTTAAAAACACATATTACATTACGCAGCGGAAGATGACAATTTTACAGAAAATTTGCGTGATTTCGTTTATATTTTGAACATGCCAAAATCTGTATACAATGTTCACATCAGAGAAAAATGGGAAATGCGCATTTCCTATGTTTAAGAAAACATAAACAACAACATAAAACGTGTAAAACACAAAACAGCGCTCTTTCGAGCTCAGGACAACAACTATATACACATTTACAGACAACCAAAAGACTAGCATTTCGCAATACTACAATCCATATTCCAGGCTCATCGCACGATCAGTCAAGCGACACCATGACCTCTCAACCCCTCCCACGAGATGTACCTGTAAAATTATAGTGTAACAGCATTAGCATAAAGCTAGTGAAAGTAAAATGAAATCAAGTGTTTATATGGACCGAAGTCCTTATCATAAATAGTGTCTAACATTTCCATTATGTGTCTACTTTCAATTAAGCATCCGATCACTAAACACCGAGCACATCAACAATAAGGCTAAGTATGCATTTACATTCAGAACTACATGCACAGGGAAGTAAACATAATTGGCTCGGTTAAAGTCGGTTTCAACTATCATAACACATTTCAAACTTCCCTTGTCACCTCGCGTATCAATGATATAGTCACCGTAATTATATTGTCACCATCCATACATAGTCACCATCATCACCATTGTCACCATTAATACGTTAGTCACCGTAGTCACCATAGTCACCATTGTCACCATTATTACATGTCACCATAAGTCACCATACTCACCATAGTCACCATGAATATAAGTCACCATAGTCACCGTGAATATAAGTCACCATAGTCACCATGAATATAAGTCACCATTTACATATTGTCACCAAGTCACCAATAGTCACTACTCACCTTGGTTTCTATCCTATTTCCTAAATACGTAGGATAATAATTAAGAGAAAAACTAAGGCATGCTAGGACTATTTTTCCCTCCTCGGAAGTTCCGAGTCCGAACCGTCACTTTCCATCTCTACTTTCAAATCTATTACACCCAAACCGCATTAGCCCTCAAGCCTTAATACCATTTAGTAACGAGAATCTCGACTAAATGCACTTTCCTTAGCCCAAACATACTTTCCATATTATTTTCTTCCTAAACATCCACAACCCTTAACCTCGAATCAACTAGATCGTCAAGTAATCTGAGCCATTAAAACACTAAAGCTCATTTTAAACTCACCTCTAGGATGCGTAGAAGAAACACTGCTCGTTGTATGCGTGAACGGTTGCCCTCGGTTCAAACCTACAAAGTAAAATATACAACTAAATATATTAATTTCTAAACCACGAACGAAAAACCAATAGCTAAAATAAGCATCAAACTTAATCCCGGAAACTCTATAAAGCTCACGGCCAAGGCAAGAGAAAAAGGATTGAGTTCTGGTTTTTCGATTATTACTTAAAGAAAACACTTTTAAAAAATAACAAAACTCAATTTACAGTTCTGGGTTTTGAATATTTCAAAGGGCTCGGGTTTTCCATTCGACTTCAGTTTAGATTCAAGACAATAACATCGACCAAAATGATTTTCCCTAACTAGAAATCACCAATGACACCCGAGAAAAACGAATCGAAGCTTAAACGCAAAATCGGGAAAAAGGAAACCTAAAAACCCATTTCTTCTTTACCTCGTATCTCCCGGATCTGGAACGGATCGACTCAATTGATGTTATGAAAAGAAATTACGTCTTGAGAGCTTTCCAACGAGCTAAGGCACGATGAAAACGGCCGAGAAACAAAGGAGAACCAGATATTTCTTTCTCTTCTCTTTTTCTCTCTTCTAGCTACGGGTTTACGGGGGTTTCCTTGGCTTTTCATTTCTTTTCTTTTTTTGTATTTTTCCTTTGCAATACATCATATAAATACATATACATTTTTTTGGTAAAAGACTAAAGTGCCCCTCCTTCATATTTCCTTAAGAAATTCGTCCCGAGTGCTCGTTATTTCACGTTTCTAATTCCAATTCAACTTAACTACCTCTAACCTAACTTAAAATGATTAAACGATCAATAATGGGCCCGCTAATAAACGTTATTACACCCGATTCTATTTAAACATTCTAACAGAAATTACTTAACGATCAAACCCGAGGCTAAAATTAAAATATTAAACTAAACTTCTAAGTAACTAAGCAATCATCAATTACTAAAATTATACTAAGTGAAGCAGTAATAATAATAATAACAAAATTTCACCTCAAAGTAACGAGACGTTACACATTGTAATATTTGCGTTCCAATTTTTGAATCTTGAAGAAGATTTAATGGTGGTTCGAGAAATATTGAAGAATAAATAGATACTAGAAAAAAAAAAAAGGATGCGCTTCAAAACCGATATAGTCAAAAAAGAGATTTGTTAGATAGCAATTATTTTTCTTTCTAGTTTTAAATTTTCCTTAAATCTTGCATGATTTATCAGATTTCATATTTTTCCTTAAATATTGCAAGATTTATGGAAAATTAAATCGAGAGTATTTTTAATCTTTTCACAGTGTATTAACTCTACCAGCAGTGATTTTGGCCATTGTTGTAATTTATGTGGTTGATTAATCATTATTGTAATAAATAAATTTTTTTTAAAAAAAGACCATTCTTATTAACATCCCTTAAATGAATCGTCAAGATTTACAATTTAAGGAATTTTATAACAAGGAACTTTAAATCAAAGGTGATTTGAATTTGTAATATATTTGGTCAAAAACAATATCACTAAAATATCATTTATATGTGTTTGAAATAAGAATTAAAACATGTTTAAGAAAAAAATGAGCTAGAGAAAAAAAAAACATTGCATAAACAAGTGACTAAGCAAAAACACTTGGTAAAATACCATTTTAGTTCCTGAATTTTCACTCAGGTTTTATTTTCGTCCCTGAACTTTCAAAAATGATATATTTTTATCTTTGAACTTTTCGATTCGTTTCATTTGAATCCTTTCGTCTGTGATTTTCCGTCTGAGACATTATCAGCAGACTTATGTAGCATGTAATTGATGATGTGACATTATATAAATATACAATGAGGTTAAATGACTTGGAAAACTAATATACAGTAAAGTTTAAGACTCCAAATAAGAGGAAAAAATGAGATTAATCTCATTGTATATTCTTTTTGTGTATTCATTGTATATTCTTTTTCCCATAACATTTAACCTCATTGCATATTTCTATAATGTCACGTCATCAATTACATGCCACATAAGCCCTCCATTAGTGTCATAGATGGAAAAACACAGACGAAATAATTAAAACTGAACGAATCGTAAAGTTCAGGGACGAAAAATGTAACTTTTTAAAGTTTACGGACAAAAATGAAACTGAAGTGAAAGTTCAGGGACCAAAATGATATTTTACAGTTAAAAATAAAATAATCGTTGCATAAAATTAACAAAACTTGTCTCAAATAGCATAAATTTGCATACTATTTTCTAAAATATATAAACATTTAAAAAAAAAACTTAAATAGCATAATTATAGTTCAATAAATTATTTAACTATAATTCTATAAATTATTTAACTAATACATTTTTATTTTTCATGGGCATTTTCAATGAATTTATTAGTTTTTTGCTTTTTAAGTTTAAGTTCAATAATATATTGAACTATTTGATTGTTTTTATTATTATTTCCAATGAATTTGTACATTTTTTTTTTTTTACTTTTTTTAGTTCAATGCTATTTGAGTATTTTTTTTTAAAAAGTTCTGACATTTCAATAATTAGTATGTAAAAATATGTTATTTCAGCAATTACCTCATTAATTAAATAATAAAAAAAATCTATACAAAATTTGCCAACATTTTTTAAAAAATTGGGAAAATTACACTTTTATTCTCTTAAAAATATATTAAGTCAAAACTCGGGGACAACGGTGTAATTTTCCCTTATAAATATTTAAAGTAATTAGAATATCAAATAAAATTTTAATTATATATTAAATGGTCCCTATTGATAGGACAAAACTTAACTCCTCCCTCCCAGACCTCACATGGGTGCCGGGCCAGTGGCGGGGCCAGTGGCGAGGCCACTAACGAGCTTGGGGGGGCAAAATTTTCAAAATTTTAATTTTATATGTATATTTTTATATAATTTTAATTCCCCCCCAAAGTTTGATATTTGTCTCCTATTTATGCAATATTTAAGACATTTTAATCTTTTAAAAAACAAATTTTCTTTATAAATTATCCCACATTTAGGTTTGTCACTATTAAATTTCCTTTCTTAATCTCTATCCAATTTATTGTTCATTAATGTGATTTTTTATGGTTAAAATATATATATATATATATTAAATATATAGGATAATTGGTGATTTTTCTTGATAATTTTGTTGCATCCATATATGAGTTATACAATGTATTGTTTATTGTTAAGTTTAATAAAATGAAAATTTTAAATAAATACGTTTTTTTTACTTCTATAATTTTTTTATATTGTAATTATGTAGTGATGATTTTATGTTCAACATTTATAAATACTTTAATTCATATTTATTAAATATTAACTAAGAAGTGAGTGTAATTTTTTGTTTATAAATAGTTTATTTTTTCTAAATTATAAATAATAATGTCTCTTCAATGAAATCCAAATTTTATTAATAATTATATAGTTTTATGTCATGAGCTTCATAATTGTTATAATTTTATTATTTCATACTTGTACTTTTAGTTAAATATTTCAAACTTGTTAATTATTATATAAAATTAGCTAAACATCTCTATGATACACAATAAAGTTAATTTTGATTGTGATTCTTATTATTAAATTAAAAAAAAAAAAAAAACATTTGAAATGAAAATTAATCTCAATGATTTGAGAGATTAATATATATTTATTAATATACTAAGAAATTATTTTAAAATATGTGTCTCTATTTTGAAGACATGCATACTTTTATAATTAACATAATTTCTAGTAATTTTTTTTATCCATTTTATAACTTTATATTAGGCACAAGTCAAAATCTAAAAATCTAACTTTATAATAATTTGTAATATAATATAACGAAACCGGCGTGAAGTTGACATTTTATACAATAATTTCTTTATATAGATTTTTGCCCCCCCGAAAAAAAAAATCTGGCCTCCGCCACTGGTGTCGGCGGAAGTAAAAAAAAAAGTGGTAGTCAAGAATCCAACCATAAAATGAGCTTACCTTCTCTCTTGTATTTTCTTTAATTATTTTGCATTAATTTATTTTCTTACATTTTATAAGCACGTTTTTTATGTGTATATATATTTTACTATACTTGTCCCCCTTTTTTCCTACGTTTTAAATGGCTGTTAAATTCTGTCTCCAAAGTTCATCTGTGAGTGAGGTGGATATTGCTTCTCATCCACAAATGATATAGGTGGCGTTGCTTTTATAAAGAAAGTGAAAAGCATTGCAGTTCACACATAATTTGGCCTCAATTTAATACATGGTTTTCTATGTATTATTTAAAAAAAAAAAAAAAAAACATTAAACATGGCTTTTGCCATATGCCTTTAATGTTTGGTAGCTGTCCTTTTATTAGTATTGACTCCCTGTGGGCAACAGAATTCCATAAATCTATTTTTTTTTTTTTTAAATAAGGAGTAAAATAGATAAAATATATTAAAATTGAAATTTTTTACTTAATTTTTTTAAGATTAATTATCTCAATAGCCATTTTCCCTCCCCTTTTAACCAATAGTCATACATCTCAAAAATTGATTTTTTTTAATCACATCTTAATGTAAAAAGATAAGAAAACTGTTTAAGTCAAATCATCATCTTCTCTCTCCTCTCTCCCCCCTTCACTCACCGTCTCTTCTTTTAATATTAATATCTCTATACATTTCATAATTATTTTCAAAAAAAAATTTCCTCCCATTTTTTCCTCCATTTTCTTCTATATATTAGATTATCTCCTTCCCACCCTCTATTTTTTTTTTCATTTTCTCTCTCATTTCTTCTTCCATCTCTCCCTAATTTCTTCGTCCATTCCATATCATTTTCTTTCAAACCTCCATTGATTCTCTCCTTCTTTCTCTTTCTTTTTTAAAAATCCACCATTTTTATCTTCTACAAATATTCAACTCACAAATTTCTTACATTTTTTAATTTACTATCTCCCTCCTTAATTTCTTCTCATTCTCGTTTTTTTCATAAATATTTTTCATCATTTTTGTTTTGAATCTCGAAGATCTAAAACAAAATTAGTATGGGTTTGACAAAAGGTATTAATTTTTTTTATAATTTATGTCATTTGTTGTTTTATGTAATATACGTAATTTCTTAATAGTGTTTTCTGTGATACATGTAATATATGCAATATACGTTCCTTTTGTTTATCTTTCAAGGTGGTGTTTCTCTAAATGTAGCTTTTTTGTAATATACGTAATATACATAACTGTTTTTTGTTTCTCGTTCTGTTTCTGTTTTGGTTAATATACAATCTGTAATATACATAATATACAATTTTTCTGTGGTTTGTTAAAATATATATTTTGTAATATACGTGATATACATAACCATGTGTTTTTCTGCATACTAACTGTATATTCTGTAATACACGCAATATACGAAATGACGAGTGGTTGTTGTACACCCCCTTTCTTTTTTATGTTCTTTCAGTAATTTACGTAATATAATATACATTTCTTTTTATTTTGTTTGCATATTAAGTATTTTTTTTTGTACATTATGTATTATGTAATTAACACTCTTTCGTTTTTTCATTTGCAAAATACATGACATGTATATTATGTATATTACGTACATCTACACCCTTATTTTATGTTCTGTTTTTTTGTTATCCGTACATTATGTAATATACGTAATATACATTTTGTTTTTGTTTGTTTGCATATTAAGTTTTTTTTTTTTTTTTTTGTATATTAAGTATTTGTTTAATTAATTTTTTTTTTGTTTTTCATTTGCATATTAAACGACATGCTTAATATTATGTACATACATCCAAACTTTTTCTTAAATGGACTTGTGAAGCGGAAGACTATATACCCAATATACCAAATGAACAAAATACTTTACATGAGAGGGGAAACTATGAATAATAACTTTAGTTAATTCCTTTTAGATCTTGTATGAATCTTCCTATTATGTTGATTCTATCATGAATCAACAAGAACCTCTTTGAATTTGCCCAAGAACTCAAGGATTGGATGAAGGAAGATTGAGCAAAAATGGAGGAGAAAGGGAGAGGGGGGTCACAGTTTGAAGAGGAAGAAAATGAGAGTTTTTTTTTTTTAATATTTTTTTCCTCTTCTTTTATCCTAATTTCCATTTATATATTTTTAATTTCCAAAATTAAAAATAACAACTAATTCCTATTTGCTTATCACCACCTCCACCTCCTCATTTTATCTCCTAAACCCCTCCACCTCCAACATTTAATTTATGCCCTTTCTCCTATTTTCTTTTGCTAATAAATCCTTGCCCTTAAAATCCTTTGCTAACTAACCCTCTTCACTAATTTAACTATGGTTAATAATTCTCCTTTTATTAAATTCCCACCCATAGTTAAACTAACTATGGTTAATTACTAATTAAACCAAAATACACATAGCAAATAATTTTCCACAGTGAAAGATACTAATTAAAATATACCAATATAAGGGAAATTTCTAATTACCCCACGACAACTGCCCTTACAAAATGTGTTCGAATAGGTAGCAATTTAATAAGGCCATCAGTGAGTTTGTTGCGAACGAAAAATGGCCATCCAATTCAATATGCTTCGTACATTCGTGAAAAGCTGGGTTTTGTACAATGTTAATAGCAGTCATGTTGTCACAAAAAACAGTAGTCAGAGAACTTATAGTAATACGTAGATCTTGTAATAAGTGTGATAACCATACAAGTTCACTTATTACCAGAGCTAGAACTCTATATTCAGCTTATGTTGATGATCTTGAAATAGTGAGTTGTTTCTTAGCCTTCCATGACAAGGGAGTCTCCGAAAAATATACAAACACTAGTCACGGAACAACGAGTATCTAAACACGCTCCCCAATCAGCATCAACAAAAGCACGTAATTGAAGATTGAGAGTGGAGGAAAGAGGGAAAAGAAGTCTCTAACCTGGACAGTTCTTGATATAATGAAGTAAGTAATGTGCAACCTCAAGATGAACATTTTGTTAGGGCAGAAATAAACCGGCTTAATTTGTGCACATCAAAAGTGACGTCAGGGCAAGAAATGGTGAGGTATAAAAGTCTGCTAATCAGTCGTCTATAACCAGTGATTTCAAGAGCAGGTAATAGTGTTCCAATGCTCGCAGACAACCTTTTCTTAGGATCTATGGGAAGAACATTTGGTTAACTTGCCAAAAAACCTGTATCCTCCAACATTTGCAAACAATACTTCCTTTGGGAGAGACACAAACCAGATTTTGAACGAGATATCTCTAATCCCAAAAAGTATTTCAGTTCTCCAAGGTCCTTAAGAAGGAATTAAGAATGTAAAAAAGACTTAACAGCTTGAATTGAAATCAGTGATGGTCCTGTGATGATTATGTCATCTACATAAACCAATAAAGCAATAAGATTGTGATTGTTTAAAGCCAAAAGAAGTTAAAGAAGTAGAGAATTTAGTGAACCATTGTCTTGATGCTTGTTTTAATCCATATAAGGATTTGTTCAACTTACAAACAAGATGCTCCCTCTAAATTGACTCACCCTGAAGTGGCACATTATGACTCGAATGATAACCCATGGGAATTTCCATATAAACCTCTTCAAAAAGATCCGCATTCAAAAATGCATTATTTACATCTAATTGAGCAATATGGCAAGAATATTGGGCTACAATAGAAAGTAGGGGCAGTTACTGAAACAACATATTTTTACACACTAATTACTGAAATGTCAGAACTTTTCAAGAATTACTCAAATAGCTTAATTTTAATTCAATAAATTATTGAACTAAAAAAAATTAACGAATTCATTGAAAATAATAATAAAAAATGATCAAATAAATCAATAAATTATTGACCTTGAACTTAATAAACCAAAAAATGAACAAATTCGTTAAAAATACCTATGAAAAATAGTTCAATAATTAATTGAATTATAGTTCAATAATTTATTGAACTATAATTATGCTATTTGAGTAATTTTTAAAAAGTTCATACATTTTAGTAATTAGTATGCAGATTTATGCTATTTGAGACAAATTCTTTAGAAAGTAATACCTTCACAGTCACAATTTTTACAACTGGTGAAAAATCTCTAAGTAATCAAGACCCTCATGTTGATTATATCCTTTTGCAACCAAACAGGCCTTATATCTATCAATAGTGCCATCCTGTTTAAATTTAATCCGAAATACCTATTTGTTGCCAATAGCATGGTGATGAGAAGGAAGAGGAACAATAGTCCAGGTATTGGTTCTCTCCATGGCTTGAAATCTCCTTAGCCATAACTTGTCTCCGATGAGCATGCTTGACTGCCTGATATGAATTATGTAGCCATGCATTTAAGGAATTCAAGCTTAAAGAGTACATGCATTGATGACAACTCAAGTTGCATTAAATGCACTCAAGACGTATTTATTACAACTCAAGCTTGAAGTGTAGATGCATTGATGACAACTCAAAGCTTCATTCAAGGGAACTCAAAACAATATCAAGACAAGCTTTTATGAAGATTTAAAAGCTTAATTTAGAGTTCAAATATCAGTTTCAATTGTAATAGTTGTATTTTAAGTTACAAATTAAATGGTGGCAGATGTAACTTAAGTTTTTGCTTTAAATTCGTAGGTTACATGCTAGGGACTTAATTGGGCTGTTATGGGAGCATTATGAACGAAATTGCATTGTATTTTAAGCCTATAAATAGGCCATGTATCAGCCAATGTAAGGGAGACTTGTAAGATTTGAAAATGTAATGAAATGTTGCCTTTTGTGCACATGGAGAGCCTTGAGCCTCAACCCTTTGTAATCTTGCTTTAGATTACATGTTTAGAGTCATTCAAGTGGAAATGATCATCCTACTTGTGGAGTGTCTCGAATCTTGGGCTTGGAAACTTGTCCTAGATCAATGATCATCTTTCCTAAGCAATATGTTTTTAGCCATTCTTAGGGGGTGTTTCCGAATAGTTAGGGAGGGTTTGAGTTCTTGCTTCAAAGGTTCATGCTAAGCATAATAGCATAGGGTCTTTGGACTTGCAATTTGAGTTTGTCTTATCATTTGGAACTCTTGGGTTGATCCGATTAGTTAAGGAGGTTTTGTGCCATTTTCATGCTTCAAAGGTTCTTGCAAACGATTGTAATGGGTTTTTGGACTTGAACGCAAGGTTGCCTTATCACTGCCTGATGAAAATATTGAGGCTTATAATCAAGTGATAGGTTAAGAGTGAATGCCTTGTGTGAGGAAAACAAATTGTGATATGACAAAACAGACTGTAAGGGATATTTGGATATGGGTGTTGTGAGAAAGGAAATTACAATGAAAGTCTTGAAGATAAGAGGGGGTTTTAAAGGTTTAGTAGATCTTCAAGGTATTGGAGGAATAGGAATAGAAAGAGAAGTAGTAGGTAGTGAAGGAGTAGGGAAGGCTTTGTCAGGAAACTAAAAAGATGGATTACGTGAAAAGGGTAAAGGTAGAATAGGAGCAGCAGGTGTATTTTCTGAAAAAGTGGGAGTAGGATGATAGATATATTCAGTGGATAAAGGTTTAGGAAGGACAAAGTCTAAAAAAAAGATCAATTGTGTCAGGAAAAGAAATGTCTTTAAAAGGAAAAAAGGTTTCATGAAAAACAACATTTCTGGAGAAAATGAATTGTTTTGTGTGAATATCATTGACTTTGTATCCCTTGATTCCTGGTTGACATCCCATGAAAATACATTGGCGTGCTCTTGGGTCAAACTTCCTTATATTTGCACAAAGTGTTGATACAAAACAAAGACGGCTAAACACTTTTAGGAAATTATAGTCCAGTGGTTTGGCAAACATTTAAGTCATATGGAGAGCTAACCTATAATAAGGGAGTAGGAGTTATGTTGATCAAGAAGGTTGTTGTAAGAAGACACTCTCCCAAAAATCTAATGGGCATTTGGACTGAAAATAAAGAGCACGAGCAACATTTAATAAATGCTAATGTTTTCTCTCTACAACAGTATTTTGTTGAGATGTCTCTACACATATGAATTGATGAAACACACCATGAGCTTGAAACAAATTTTGAAACTTAAGTTCATGTGCATTATCATATTTGAATAATTTTATATGCTTCCCAAATTGATTCTTGATCATCTTAAAGAAACGTGGGACAATTGGTGTGTGATAAGGCCCCCATGTATCACAATGGATTAAATCAAAAGTTGCACTGGACATATTATTCTTAGAGCAAAAGATAGCCTCTTTTGTTTAGCCAAAGAGCAAATACAACAAGGTTCCATAGTTTAATTCTTATTGGAAGAAGAATCTAAAGCTATTTTATTATGCAACAAATGTAAAGCCTTGTAAGATAAGTAGCCCAATCTAGCATGCCAGGTTTTAAGTGATGCTTGCTTAGTGTCAATAGAATAATAAGAAGTAGGAAGAGAAGATACAACAGAATCATGTGCCTTCCAAATGTATAGCCCTTTATGAGAATCACCCTTGCCAATCATCCTCAAAGTTGATATTTCCTGAAGAAAACAATCAGTAGCAGAGAAACAAAAATATATAGAAGAAGCTCTTGTTAATGCACTGGCAGAAAGGAGATTATAGTGAAATTCTGGTATGTAAAAGACCCCTTTCATTAAAATTTCATTGTTAATCAAGACATCCCCAACTGTAGACACTGTGATCTGTTGGTTATTTGGTAAACTCACAAAAGTATTGGTTACCCTTTGGATATTCTTGAAATAAGACAATGCATAGCATATGTGGTGTGTTGCACCTGAATCTATTATCCAAAATTGGTGATCAACTGCATATGAATCAAGTAAAGAGAAACATGTACCTATAACATGTGCAGTCGAAGGTGTGGAGGAAGTAGCAATTGGTTGTGAAGCAGGGAGAGGCAAGTAGATTCAAAATCTGTTGATATTGTGTTGAACTAAATTAATGTCCAATCGGGTGAAGCTGTGACACAGGCTGTGCAGTAATGGTGCCATTTCCTGGAATGGGGGCATTGAAAGAATTCAGTACCCCTGGACTGGAATTAGTAGGCTTATTGCGAAATTTAAAACCAGAAGGAAAGCCATATAATTTGTAACATTTGTCAATTGTATGGCCAAAGATGCCACAATGGGTGCATAAAGGACGAGATTTCTTAAGCTTTGTAAAAGCCCAGGATTCAGGAGCAACATGATGATCCTATCATGTTGCTAAGCTAAAAAAGCCAAGGATTAAGAAGAAACATGATGATCAATAGATTTTATGCTTCTTTTCCTTTCTTTTTAAAGAACAAGAGAAAGAATCTTGTTGATAATAGGTAAGGGATCCATTAACAGAATCTGTGAGACAAGTTGAGCATAGGATGAATTGAGGCCCATAAGAAAGCTTATGAGATAATCCCTTTGAAAATAATCATTGAGTTTCTTAAGGTCTCCACCAGGGCAAGATAGCTTCGGGCTATATTCCATCATTTCTTGCCAGATTATCTTAAGCTTTATAAAATAGGCAATAACAGGAAGATCTCTCTGATTAAGACTCATCAACTCTCTACGTAATTGAAAAATTCTTGGACCATTTTCTTCCTGAAATTTGTCCTTAAGGTTTTGCCAAATCTCATAAGCAGAGTCTGTATATAGAAGACTAGCAAAATATCATGAGCCACAGAATTAAGAATCCAGGAGACTACAACATCATTAATGCGTAACCAAACCTGAAGTAGTGATTTTGAATTAGGGCAAGGTAAGGAACCATTGATGAAACCAAGCTTGTTCTTCACGGATAAGGCCAGGTGCATTGATCGACTCCATGAGTGATAATTATCACCATTGAGAGGAGGAGAAACCAAAACAGAAGTTGAATTATCAGAATATGATGCAAGTAGTAAGGATCATTGTGATTTTGCTCGATTGAATCGGTTGGATTTGAGGTTTGAGTAGCTACGGGAGAAGTAGCTTGAGCCAGTTCAGCAGATTGAAAGAAATTAGATCAGGAAGAAGAAATTGAAAGGAAGAACAGAAAGCTTGAAGGAGAAATCAATGTCGATTGAAAGCCAGAAAAGGAATGATCGAAGAAGAATATTTGGAAAATGAGGGAAAACTTCTGGTACCATCTTAGTGTGAGAGAGTTTGATTAGAGAGAAGTAAATAAGAATTGATATCTTAAATGAATAGTTATTACATGTATTTATAGTAGCTAGAATAAGACTAACCAACTAACTATGCTCTAATTCTCTAATATTTTATATGTAATATCATCAATAAAAAGTATTTACATATGTTATTTTTGAAAAACAAGTCAATCATTGATTGATTTTGATAAATGATAGATTTTCTTTTAATATAAATAAATGATAGATTAAATGTGATACACCACTTATTTACATAACTTAGTGGTTGACTTAGATGTTGATTCACTATAAATTATTATTGATCACTGATTTAACGTAATCACGCACTACATCATTGATAAATATTATAGAAAGTTTTACGAAATTTATAATTATTTTTAAAAAATGATATATTTGTAATTTTTTATTTTTACTAGATTTGTAATCAACCCAATTAAATATACAATAAAAATACGTGTAGAATTAAGTATATGAGAAAGCAAGTATGAATTCATACTTACTAGTATAAATACGAGATAGATTTATTAAAGATAGAATTCTCACTATGATTTGTGCCTATTTCTTTGACAGATAGCATCCATTCTCCATTCTGTTCCTTGAGTGTGATGAGGATATCGAGAATATCCTCCATCTCTTCCCCTCTTTTTTTTTTTTTTTTTCTTTTCACCCAACCTCTTTCCTTTTCCCATCTTGCGATTCCCAAATTTCAATTAAAATATTTTTTATGACATTGAAAATTGTTTTATCTTTAAAATTAAAATTCAATTTTATCATGAAAAGATAAAAATAAAAAATTGTCTTTATTTTTAAAAATTTAAAACTAAATTGAAATCAAATTATTTTTAGGGAAAAAAACAAAAACCACCCCTAATTATACAACTTGTGAAAAATACCCCCATGAACTATGTGAGTTGTGACAAATATCCCCCTGAACTATTGACTTAAGCAAATACCCCCATGAACTATGTGAGTTGTGACAAATAACCCCCTGAATTATTCTTTTTTGTGACAAATAACCCCCTAAACTTTTATTAGTGTTTGAAATAAACCCTTTTATTTACACCAATTTAATTTGATGACATAATAAATAAAAGTTTTTGTTTAACATTAAAAATATATCTTTAGAAGACGAGTCGCGCGAATGGTAAGAGGAACATAAAAAAAATTAACGGTTATATTAAACACTTATAAAAGTTCAGGGGGTTATTTGCTTAAAAAGTATAATTCAAGGGGTTATTTGTCACAACTTACACAGTTTATGGGGGTATTTGCTTAAGTCAATAGTTCAGGGGGTATTTGTCACAACTTACATAGTTCAGGGGGGTATTTGCTTAAAAAATTAGTTTAGGGGAGTACTTGTCACAATTTGCAGTTCAGGGGTGGTTTTTGCTTTTTTTTCCCCTTATTTTTAAAAATACAAGAATTAATTTTATGTTTAGGAATTTTTTTTTTAAAAAAACAATCAAATTTCAATTTTCTGCATTTATTTTTTATTTTGAATAATTGAACTTATGATAAATAAATTTAGGGAAATTTACATGGATGTTATAATCAGATAAACTATTTACAAATTTGTTAGAAAAAAAATTTATAAAAATGTTAAGGGCGGTTACTGTTCATAGGAAAATGACATAAATATCCTTATTTCATGCAAGTATATCAGTCAATCAGCGATAATATATCAACAATAGTATATTAGTGATAGTTTATCAGTCAATTCATTATAGTATATATTAGTGATAGTATATCATGGTATACCAGTGATTAATTATCACTGATTTACCATGATATACAATCATTAATTGACTATCAATGATATACTGATAAACTATCACTGATATACTATTAGTTATTGATTGGCGTACTAATAGTGATGTATAGATATACAATTAAGCTTATATACTAATAATCTTAGATCTATAAATTGAAGAAGGAGAATAAGGATATCAGTAACTAAAACGGTCAAAATAAAGTGTATGGGTGTTCAAAAAAACCGATGAACCGAAACAAACCAAATTAAACCGATCGGTTTGTGGCTTAAATATTAGAACCAACGGTTCTTTCGGTTTGCAATAGCAAAAACCGTATAAATCGTTCTTGGTCTCAGTTTTTCTATTTGAAAAACGGAATAAAACCAAATCATAAGTTATTAGTTTTTTTTTTTTTTTTTTTGCCTCTTCTTACTTGATCACTATGCAACCTTAATGAACAATTTAAAAAACACATCAATCTCTCGACTCCCTTTGTAAATTCTCCTCTCAATCTTGTGGCTTCCTTCCCCTTTGTTTCTTTAACCTTGATTTTAGAGGACAAAAATTCGAAAATTGTTAAGATTTTCACCTATCAGCTCTAAGTTTGTTTGTTTAAATTTTGTTGCAAAAAAATGACAAACCGAACCGATGTAAATCGAACCATCGGTTTGGTTCAAGAACCGGTTTTTTATATTTCATTTGGACGGTTCGGTTCCATTTTTAACAAAACCGAAGTGTTCGGTTCAATAATTATGAAAAACCTGACCGAACCGAACCGTGCCCACCCCTAGGGGTGTTAATTGAATTTCCTTTTAGATATAGGGTCAAATTTGCATTTTGGCCATTAATTAATTGAAAATTTTAGATAACTAAGTAATATTAATTAACGAAGAATTAAATATAAAACCGAGGTTGCACTCTTATTATTCATATCCTAAGTACAAATTATATGTCTATATAGATAAAATCTCTCTTATTTTATATTAATAAATGATCTTATAAAATTGCAAGCTTTATGGCTCTACCATAACCAACAAGTGAACGACAACTACTTATTTTTATACCCTTGATCTTAATGTCTTTCATGATTAAAAAGTTGGATACATAAAATGAGGCAAGCGTGGTTTTGCATACAAGTGCAATGGGTTTGGGAGGAAGATATCATCTGACTCAGAGAAGTCTATATTTGTCATTCCAGGCGGTAAGCTCCATGAAAATCCCTGTAGAATCCTAGCGAATAACATCATCGTTATATTAGTCCCTAGTGAGCTACCTATGCAACCTCTCCTCCCTCTAGTGAAGCTAATGAACCTCAAGTTTGGTTCTGACAACCCTAATTCAATCATCTCATCCTTCAAATGACGCTCTGGATCAAACCTCATAGGATCCTCCCAAATCCTTGGGTTTCGACCAAGACCGGATCGACTTAATAATACTTCACTACCTTTTGGGATGAAGTAACCTGACACAACCACATCTGAGGTTGAGACATGTGGAACATTAAATGGTGCAAATGGGTGGAGCCGAAATGATTCTCGAACACAAGCCGTGAGGTATTTGAGTTTAGGGATATCAGATTCTTGAACCAGCCTCTCTCTTCCAATCACTTGGTCCAATTCTTCAACTGCTTTTTGAAGAATCTTTGGTTGATTGAGTAACTCTGCCATTGCCCATTCCACTGCATTTGAAGGGTTATCTATCGTTGCAGTTTGTAGCTCCTGTCATTAATAAGGATGAGAAACGAGCAAAGGAAACTTAGTGTTCGTTTATGATAATTTTTAGAAGTACTTAAGAGTGTTTTGGATAATGATTAAATAAACACTTTAAAAACTATATCAAACGGGCCCTCAGTTAATTAAATAATTCTATTGGTTCAAAAATAGTAGTATTATCAATATCCTTATAAAGTAAGTAAGAACAAAGTCAGAATTCTCACCGTGATCTGTGCTTTGATCTCTTTAACAGATAACATTGATTTTCCATTTTCATCCTTGAGTGAGATGAAGATATCAAGAATGTCCTCAACCTCCTTCCTTATCCCATCTTGCCATTGCTGCACTCTCTCATTTATAATGGGATCGTTATACTTTGATATGATTTTCAAAGCATTCTTTACCTTTTTCTCGTGTCCATCTAAATCAAATGGTTTCAAACAAGGCATATAATCTGCTACCGAAAATGAAAAAGTATTTAAAAGTACTGCAAACAAAGCTTGATTATGCTCTTCTTCTTCAAAACTCGGCCCACCGTCTTCCGTCCCTCCGTTGAAATACCTTCTATTGAACATCATTCTTCTAATAATGTTGCTACAATAATGTTGTGTAATGCTTCTCACATTGATCATTTCACCATCTCTCGACTTATTGAAAATATAACTTACAAGATTGTCAGATTCTTCTATTCTTTTGTCGAGCATCCAACTAAGTCTCGATGGATTGAGTATTTGCGACGCGAGAATTCTTCTCATCTTCTTCCACTGATCTCCCATCGGTGATAATACGGTGCCGAGAAATCCATCGGCTACCATCTTGGAAGAAATTGTGATGGGGCGTGATGAAAAGACCGAGTCATGTGCCTTGAGAAATTCCATTGCCAATTCTGGCGAACTAACTGGAATGACATGAATATTTCCGAGACGAATGCAAGCGATTTCAGTGTTGAACTGCTTCATTATCGAATGAACCCATCGATGTCTCGGCTTATTCCGCCACATTGCCGGGAGGCAACCGACGAGAGGCCACGGCCTAGGGCCAGGTGGGAGAGCTGCATGGGGGACTAACTGATTGCTTTGGCGTTTCCACTGATATTGGAAAGACAAGAAAAAAGTGGAAACAGTGAAAAGAATGAAGAGGATGAAGGCTTTGCTTAAAGCTGTTTCATAATATTGATATGACCATTGACAGATCAATAAGAAAGAAAGAAAGTACATTGTTAAAGGATTGATTTCCATATCTCTTTCTCTTTCTGATCTTTCTTTCTAAGTATTTTTAGATGATAGGTTTTTCGTGTGTTTATATAGTACTAGTGATCCACTTGCAACATGTGAACCAATTCCGGCTGCTATAACATGTGGAATACTATGAATATCATGAATTTTCAACCAGAGAAAATTAAAAAAACCATTTAATTAAAGCTAGTTTATAGGGACACATATTTAATTTGATAAATTCATATCGATCAACATTTTATTTTCAAATAGAAAAATGAAACTTTCTTTTTCTATTATTCTTCTGATTAAAATTTTCATTTTCTTTTTCTCCTTATTTTTTTTCCCAACATGGCGCCATTGCCTTTCATTAACTCGCACCTTATTGACAAAATGAGTACAACATTGCATCATTCCCTTCCCTCGAAGTCACTGTTTCGAGTTTTTTTCATCCCTCAATTTAATATAATATCTAAAAGAATTAATATTTGCACCAAGGATGGAGCCAAAAATTATACCAAATTTACAATAAAAAAAACCCTTTTAAAAAATTAAGGAGGGCAATTGCCCCCCTCGGCGACATGTGGTTTCGCCCCTGCGCACCTAATTGTCTCATTCTCTTTAATCTAAACACTTTTTCTAAGGGTAAATTAGCAAAATAAAGGGAAAAATTGTAATTACTTATGTATATATATAGCTCGAACTTTTAAAAATTTACAGCAATTAAAATATTATTAATATTTAACTAAATTATTGAACAGTTGTGATTTTTAATATTTTTATTTTACATTTTTGTTTGTGGTTGAATAATTGTGATCTAAATGAGAATTTATGAACTAAAACTCTTATTTTATTTCATATTAATTATTAATTGTAAGATACACAAGTGACTAATATAATAGGAAAATCTTGGCTGCATAATTTTGTGCACACAAATATTAAAAAAAAAGGTTTTTTCCTATTTGGCTGCACGACCTAATTGGCTTGGTGCAGCCAAGTATATCTTAATATAATATCAAGAAATTGAATGAATTATTACTTTAAAATAATTAAATATATTTTTTTAAACAAGAGATGCGGACCTGCAACCAACAACTATTCAAGTTCACGACAATCTCAAACGTTCAAATATTCAACATTTGATATTCACATGCATTCAACACGCAACACCTTCGCCTAAACAACTTTTGAGTAAATTAAACCATTACTAATTGATATTTGTTGACGTGAGTTAAAATTAAGGAATTAATTGGTTGCCAAATTCTGTAATTAATTTATAATCATTTGTTTTTTATTTGTAAATTATTTGATTTATATTTGGAGATAAAAACTGGATATTTTCTTTTCAATCATATATAAATCTGCATTATGAAAGGTTGAAGATGTGAATCAATTTTGAAGTGGGGTAAAATACAAGAATGATCCATGTACATTCACCTAATTTTAAGTATGATCTCTACCTTCATTTTTTTTTTTTCAAAACACACCCTTGCACTTATCAAGAAGCAATCATCTATTACAAAACCATCTATTTTAACATTGACCTAATTCTTTTAACATTTTAATAAAAATCTCAATGGGGAGATTGTTATTTTCGAAGGATATGGTAATTTTTCTTAGGCAAAGGCTAGCTGAATGCTTATTATGTAAAGGATGTGGGTCTAAGTTTTATTACCCAAAATTAGTAAGGAATGTTAAGAAATATCAATATTCTGTTTAAATGAAAAAAAAAATATCTCAATGTTAAAATGGATGATTTTTTAATAAATGATGGCTTATTGATAAATGCAGGGGTGTGTTTTGAAAAAAAAATAAAGTGTCGTGGTCATATTTAAAATTTGGTGAAAGTGCAGGGGTTATTTTTGTATTTTTATTGTTTTGAAGTATTGAGAAACCATCAATTACTTCTCGTTTTTACATGGTATCAAAGCAATCTTAATATATATATATATATATATATATATAATTTTTTTTAGAAACACAAAGGGATCTTAATTGAATCCAACAATGAAATTGATTTTTTTATAACAATTGATTTTTTTATATAGAAATTGACTTAAAATACAGATTTTGGTTACATAATTACATTTATGTAGTCATTACTTTTTATTTATTCCTAAAATAGTAGATTTTATAAATTATTGACATCAAGTAAATAAATTATTGATATAGGAAAAAATTTCAAAATTAAATTAACGATTAGATTATAAATATTTAATTATTAATAAAAGCAAAGTTTTAATTCCTAAAAACTCATTTAGATTATAATTATTGAATTATTAATAAAACATTTAAAGGGGCATTTGCAAATCTATCAAATGTATTGGTAATATTTGTAAAAATAAAAGCTCAAAAAAATATTTGTAAATATAGAAAATTTTGATCGGGTTTATCAGTGATAAACATAGATTACATATTTTTATACTAAGTTTATCACTGATAAACACATTAATGACTGTTAATCACTGATAAACATGATAAAAATTGCTATATTTGTAAATACTTTTTTGAGTTGATATTTTTACAAATATTGCATAAAAATCTGCCACTCAATAAAATATCCCATATTAAAAGTCAGCAAATCAATATCTTTTTTTTTCCATATAACAAATTTTAGATATGATGTCAACAAATTATTAAATCTGTTATTTCAGGAATATTTTAAAAGTTGTAATGTTTAAAAAATGAGCAATCACTAAAATAACATATTTTTATATATTAATTACTGAAATATTTGAACTTTTTAAAAATATGCATATAGCATAGTTTATTAAACTAAAAAAAGAAAAATAATAAATAAGTTCATTGAAAAATAACAAAATATTTTAATGAATTATTGAAAATAGTTTATTGAACTAAAAATATGTATAAAAAATCATTAAAAATAATAATAATAATAATAACAAAATAGTAGTTCAATTATGCTATTTGAATAATTTATAATTTTTTTTTATATTTACTTAATTATTAGGTAGAAATATGCTGTTTGAAACAATTTCTATTTAAAAAATTACATATTTTTTAATATGTTATTTCAGTCTTTCGACTTTTTTTATTCACCCGGGCTAACGCCCACATCATGATTTGAATCCAACCTCAAGCACATTCTTCGCGCTTTCTGAACTCCACTTGTGTATAGTTTCATATTTGGGTCAATAAATTGAATTGATCAAACTTCGTGTTATTGAATGAGGACCACCTTACTCCCAAACTTTGAAGACCAATTAATTTGATGTTTCATCCCACCCATTTTCGGTTAACCTGATCTCAAAATAAACTTGAAAACCAATGCAAGGCCGGAGCCACCTTATGGCTAGAGGGTTGATGGGTGTCGAAACCACAAAAAATAAAGGGGCAATTACTATAATAGTATATTTTTGCATACTAATTACTGAAATGTTTGAACTTATCAATAATTACTCAAATAGCATAATTATAGATCAATAATTTATTGAACTAAAAAAATTAAATTTTTCAACAAATTCATTGAAAATAATAATAAAAAATGATCAAATAGTTCAATAAATTATTGACCTTGAACTTAAAAAACCAAAAACAAAAAAATTCATTAAAAATACTTATGAAAAATAGTTCAATAATTAATTGAATTATAGTTCAATAATTAATTGAACTATAATTATGCTATTTGAGCAACTTTTAAAAAGTTGTGACATTTTAGTAATTAGTATGCAGATTTATGCTATTTGAGACAAATTCTTAAAAATAAATGCGTACTCGTAGAATTTAGAAATTTGTAGTAGCGGTGAGTAAGGTCGATCTCTACAGGGAAAGGGAAATTAAATTAAAGTTATAAAAACGCAGGATTTTGAGTTTTGAAAATAAAAGGAAAACTAATTAAAAACAATAAAAATTAAGATGAGAAAAGCTTCCAACTAAATGTTTAATCTCGGTTATGGTTCATTAATTTGATCATCGATTCATAAATATGTGTTCCTAAATTCTTCTCTAATTTAGTTGGAAGTCGCCGAAACAACAAGTGTTTTTCCTTAGTTTTTCGACAACCAAGATACGATCTAATGACTACTTCCCTAATGAATAGATAAACTTAGAATACGATGATAAGATTTAACCCATTAATAACATTAAGAAGAGAAGAACTCAATTCTAACCAACAAACACAGTATGACCGATTGATTTAAGTTAGATCATAAATTCTCATAACATGATCAAATAAATATCCCCAATCAATTTGTGTTATTATACTACTTGTAAAACAATTAAACAATTACGGATTTAATCATTCTAACTACGGATATGAAAAATTAACAATTGAACATATGGCCACTATGCACAAAAATTAATCAACAATAAAATACGCAAAGAGAAAACATGAATAATAGAGAGAAAATAGAAATTAAATTGAATAAAAAACCTCACAAATTCATGACCAAACCTTGATAAATCTCTAGTTGGAATAAAGAAACTAGCTAGGAAACATAATAAAAACTATCTAAAAGTCCTAAGAAAATTAGAGCAAGAAGAGCTTGTGTAACTGGTGTCAAAAGGGGCTTTAAATAGGAGAAAATAAGATAAAAACGGATAAAATATAAAGTAAATCTGTTTAAGCCGTATAAGTCGAGCCACGAAGTCGAGCTAGTTGAGCGCACCGCCTTTGTTCTGAGTCAGGAACCGCATGCGCACCAAGGATGAAGCCGAGCCGATCCGATACTGAGGCGCTTCCCTGCCTTATCTGTTATAAGTGTAATGAACAGGGGCACAGTCTAATGAATGCCCACTCGAAAAGTCGTCACCCTGGTTGAAAATATGGAAGAACATGAAGATCACAATTCTGGTGTAGAGACTCCAGAGAATGATGATGTGGAAGAAGTTTGTGGAGATGATGGCGACAGGCTTGTCTTTGTAGTTCAACGTGTTTTGCTAGCTCCAAGACAACCTGCCACTTCACAACGAAGCCAAATCTTCAAAACACGATGCAGGGTGCAGAACAAGGTGTGCGATGTGATTATTGATAATGGGAGCACTGAGAACATAGTCGCCAAAGCTCTAGTCAAAACACCCTTAAGCTCTCCATTGAAAACACCCTAATCCCTACTGTATTGGTTGGATTAAGAAGGGAGGAGAGCATCGTGTGAATGAAGTTTGCAAATTAACGCTTTCTATCGGAAAATTTTATAAGGATACTATCCATTGAAAAACTGATCCTATTTCAGTTTGCCCAGTTTTGTGGAATTTATTGGCCATTACTGTTTATTAATTCCAACGAAATTTCTACTATGTATTTTGTTTCATGGGTTTGAAAAATTTATCATTGACGAATAGCATGTTAAAATATGAATCAAACGGCATAAAACATGATCGATGTGGGATTCGATCCAATTTAGAAAACTCTTTAACTATTTTCTTAAGGGTGCAACTCTTGGTTCTACCCATTCTATGGTTAATCCTGGTCTTCTTTACTAAGAGATTGGTAAGATAGAAAAAGTTATTTCCTTTTACAGAAAAGCAGTGATCCAGCTCGTCAAGTAATGTCTTTATATAAATGGCCTGTTATTAATTTGTATGGCTTATGTTGAGATATATGATTAAATTTACCTTGAACCTTAGGCTTAAGCTTTTGGTTCAATTGGTGATTTAACATATTTAAGATGGTATCAGAGCAGGAGGTCCTGATATCAAACCTCCATTGTGTCATTTGCTTTAATTTCTTCCCATTTAAATATTCCATATGTTTGGGTCTTGTGCAAATATCCAAGCCCACATGTGAGGTGTTGAGATATATGATTAAATTTACCTTGAACCATAGGCTTAAGCTTTTGGTTCAATTGGTGATTTAACATATTTAATAGCTTCAATCTATCCATCTTTCGTTTTATGTATTTTCTGAATAGATTAGTTGAGCAGAAAGAACTGTCAAGCCTATAAGGATTGTATTAGAGGTGTCTTATAGTTCTAAAGAAAATTGATAAACTTACGAGTCTATTAAGAAATTAGCTTATTCTAATAGTTATTATTTCAACATTGACATTAAATCTGCTAAAGCAGTGTATGAGAATCAAAATGCATAATTTTTATTTGTTGGGACAAGATTAATGAAAAAAGATTTTTGTAGTTTTTGAATTTTTGAAGTGAAAGAGGGAAATATGATCTCTATGGTTGTGATATAGGGATTAGAGTTTGAAGGAAGTTTCAAAATAAAATAAAATGTATGAAAGAGGCTCTTATGGTAGAACAAGAGAGAGGAGATGGAAGGTTTTCAAAGTTCTTGATTTTTTTTATTATGGAAAAATGTTAGCAAGATGTCTTGGGAAATAAATAAGTTAAAAAGAAAGATTCATGGTGAAAACATGATATAGAAGAGAAAAAGGGTTTGTTTATAGAATTCATTAAGTCTAATGAGTTTTAGTAGGTTGTTGATTGAATGGTAATGCTGCATTTGTTCAAATCCAGTGCTTTCATTTATTTAATTTGTTGCTATTTATTATATTTGAAATTCTGCGGCGGAACCTCCCAATTCGACCAAAATGATGAGATGTTTGAAAAAATCTTTCTTGGATCTTATTCATCTTGCTGTTCTTAAGGAAGTGTTTGTTTTTAGGGGTAATATCTTTATATTTTTCTTTGATACATAGGCGATGAGGTCTCTGCGTAATGTATTAAACCATCAAGTATTTTCTATATGTTTATTATAGTGAAATATGAAGCCAAAAACACGCGCAAGCTCAATTTTTTAATATTGGGCCATTTTGAAAGCATCTCCCCTTCTCTCTCTCTCCTTCAGTTCTCTTTCTTTTGACAATACAGAAAATGGCAAAAGTCTCGTGGTCGAGCCCCCATAATCGAATTAAAAAAAACCTCTCCCAATCGTATAATCTTTAACATCATCTTCATCATTGTCTCTTAAGTTAATCTTCATCCTTGTTACAATGTTTTTGCCCTTTGCTTCTCCATCTATCAGAACTTCTCCCTTTCCTCTCGATTCGGTTTTTTTGTTTGGTACCTTAGAAAAATCCCACAAATTAACTTGTTTTTCTTTGTAAACACATTTTGTAATTGTTTAGTTTTCAACATTTAGTCTTTTTTTTTCCTTCGAGCTTCCATCTTTGACTCTCTGAAATTAGCTCTTAGATTTTAAAACCTAAATGGTGAAGGAAATGAGGTATGTATCGAACTCAATTTTCCTTTGAAGACATAAATATAATCTTATCATGTTTTTTTCTTCATTGGTCTCACTTTTAGCACTTTATTCTCCATTTCTGAGAAAAAAGAGGAGACTTCTAAGAATTGTGCTATAATTCTACGTCTTATTCTTCAAGATTTTACCATAAATGATTTTCAAATGGCTCTGGTTAAAAATTGTAATAATATTTTTTAAGTTTATCTACTTTTGCTTTTGATTTCTTTGATATGTATTCCAAGTAATTTATTAATATTGTTCTAGAGCTTGTTTTCTTTGTTCCATAGAAGATTGGAAAAACTCAACTTTGACCCAAATACTTCCTCTTACGTTATTCACTATTTGTCATTAACTTATTTGATTGCCCATAATTCTCCCTTTTTTCTATTGTGAAGATAGCTCATGGAAGCTAAGATATCTGTAAGTTATTTCTAAATATCTATATTCTTGATTAGTGATCAATATGAAATTAATTATAAGAAAATTTTTAGTTTTAGAAATTACCACATCATTTCTCCATTTCTATATACATTGAAGCATAATTGGTATAATATATTCCGTTTCAAAGAAACATACATGTATTTCTTAAGGATATATATGAGCATATTGGTTTTCATGTCAAATTGACAATCTTTGTAATTGACACCAAGGAAAGCTGCAATGTGCTTGTATCTCATCAAAACGACATAAGAAAGGAACATCTAATTATGGCTATACTCATTAGAGAAATCAAATGATTCTCACACCTTCTGTAATGACCCGACTCCATTAAAAACCTTTAAATTAAAAGACACTGTGGAAGACTAAATTTTAACGAAAAATCAGCATGGTTCTGTTTAAAACTGGGTCTAAGCCAAAAACATGTTTACAATTTTCCCAATAGAAAAAGCGATAAAACATGGAAATGCGCATTTTCTTTTAAATTTAAACATTCAAAACAAACATAATCCATAAAACAAACCAATTGTTCTCAAGAGCCCATAATAAACAACAATTCAAAACAAAGAACAAAGTAAAGTGAAAGAGAGTTCTATTTCATGCATTCCTAGAATGCCGAAAGAAAAACTGTAAATAAGTCAATTATTCAATATTCATCTCCCATCAGTCAAGCGGCACCACTTCCCCTACCACGTCCTCTACCATGTGGCGTACCTGAAAAGTAAAAGTACAGCAACATTAGCATAAAAATGCGAGTGAGAATAAAATGAAAGCAAGTAGTCCTATGGGTCAAGTTCCATATCAAAAATTGTTCCCAAGGGCCTAACATACTCTTTGCAAGTCATTCTATACTCCCGATACCAAAACATATCACCAAGTATAAATCAATCCTATATGCTCAAAGAATCACAATTAGTATCACATTACACATGGAACAAGAAAATTAGAATCTGAATTCCATTTCCATAATGATAATTGCAAAAACAAACTTTGCTCAAGATCACGAACAAAATAGATATCTAGCTCTATATGTTTTGTCTGTGCATGAAGAACTGGATTTGCACTTAAATGAACGACTCTAAAGTTATCACACCAGAGTATAGGAGGACATTGTAGTTGAATGCTCAACTACTTAAAAAGAGACATTAGCCATTTGAGTTCTGCAGATGCAAGTACTAGACTTCTATACTCGGCTTCAGTACTTGAATGAGAGAATGTTGCTATTTTTTTAGAACTCCAGGAAATCAGATTACCTCTGAAATAAACACAAAATCTGAGGTGGATCATCTATCATCAGGATCCGAGGCCAAATCAGAATCTGCAAGGGCTTGTAACTGAAAAGAAACTTGTTTTTCGAAGTAATAAACGATGTGACAACGTGCCTCAGAATTTGTGTTACAGTCTTCCAATGGAGACTTGTAGGTTGATACATAAACTGACATACTTTGTTAATAACAGAAGCAAGTTCTAGATGAGTAATTGATGTATATTGAAAAGCTCCCACTGTACTTCTATACAAGCTAATATATTCAAACTTATCCCCTTGGGAATAGAAATAGGATTAGCATCAATCATGTCTGTTTTCTTGAGTACTAGATCTTTGAGATATTTTGTTTGAGATAAGAATATACGACCTTCTAAGTGTATAGGATACCTCAACACCTAGAAAGTAGCTTAGAATTCCAAGATCTTTCAAAGCAAAAGTATGATAAAAAGATTTGATATGGCAGAATCTGAACTTCCAGTTATCAATATATCATCCACATGGACTAGGATGTAAATTGCGAATGTTGGTGTGATCTTCATAAATAAAAAAAAGATCAGATTTAGTTGCAGAGAAACCATTTGTTGTTAGAAAATCATTACGTCTCTCAAACAGGCTCTATGAACCTGTTTCAAGCCATATATTACTTTTTGAAGTTTACACACCAGTGGACCTTATGTTGAGCTACTCTTGAAACTTGGAGGTTGTAGCATATAGACTTGCTCTTGAAGAATTTCATGTAAAAAGCATTATTGATATCAAGTTGTCTAATTTTTCATTTGTTTGCTAGAGCTAGAGTAAATATTGTACGAATAATATTTACTTTTACTCCAGGACTGAAAGTTTCAGTGTATTCCAAACCAAGTTGTTGATGAAATCCTTTTGCAACTAACCGAACCTTGTATTTAGCTATTGAACCATTAGAGTTCCTTTTTATTTTGAACACTCATTTGCAGCCTATTACTTTGTTTTATAGTATATATTAGTGATAGTATATCATGGTATATCAGTGATTAATTATCACTGATTTACCATGATACACAATCAGTAATTGACTAACAATGATATATTAATGATATACTGATAAACTATCACTGATATACTATTAGTTATTGATTGGTGTACTAATAGTGATATATAGATATACAATTAGCTTATATACTAATAATCTTAGATCTATAAATCGAAGAAGGAGAATAAGAATATCAGTAACTCAAAATTACTCTATATCATTTAGCCAAATTGATTATGTTAAATACATCAATATTTTCTATAATATACACAAAAATCAATGAATATATCTAAATAACTCATTGTATTTAACTTCACAATAATTAATATACTGAGTATATCAATACTGCTAACTGATATACAATTATTAAATATTCAACTCCCATCAGTCAAGTGGCACCACTTCCCCTATCGCGTCCTCTACCATGTGGCGTACCTGAAAAGTAAAAGTGTAGCAACATTAGCATAAAAATGCGAGTGAGAATAAAATGAAAGCAAGTAGTCCTATGGGTCAAATTCCATATCAAAAATTGTGTCCAAGGGTTTAACATACTCTTTACAAGTCATTCTATACTCCCGATACCAAAACATATCACCAAGTATAAACCAATCCTATATGCTCAAAGAATCACAATTGGTATCACATTACACTTGGAACAAGAAAATCAGAATCTGAATTCCATTTCCATAATGATAATTGCCTCCAACGTTATATTGTTTCCCATTGTCCTTTGTTGTCATATGTTGGCCATCATAATTACTTTCTTTTATAATTTCTTTTGATTGGCTAGTCTAAATATGATAATTTCATATCTCTTGACTTAATTGGCAGATTATTTTTTGAAAATTTTGCATCTGATCAATTATGAATTCAATGGCCTTATTTTATGTTATTATACCAAATTGTATCTCAAAATATTAACTATAAAAAAGGGTAGACATAGACTTGCAAATCACCTCTCCTAATCACTCAAAGCTTTCAAGCATATTATTATAGTGTTTTATACTTTTGCTCTCTTTTTGTTTATAATCTCTTGTGAGACTTTTTATTTTTGAGAGAGTTGTTTTTAGCATTATTCATTACCAAAATTCAAGATTAGACTTGGGATAAGACTAACACATACCGAAGGGATTTCGTGTTGTGATACGTTAGGGACAAGGAAGAGATTTCTTAGATCAAGATTCGCAAGGGGACTTGTGGATAATCCGGCTTGAAGATCGTCATCAACAAGGAGCAATCGAAGACAAAGAAAAAGAGAGTTTTTCGTTTGTGCTTGCGTATTTGCTTTAAATTTCTTGTTTGGATGTACATTAATCTTTCTAGTGGATTTTTTCTCTAAGCGTGGCCTTGTAGGTTTTTCCGTTTTGTTTCCCACGTTAATCATTTCTTGCGTCAATTCCACTCTTTGATCTTTAAAGTGTTGTTTTTGTTCATTTTATATTCTGCCAACAGTTGCAACTTTCACAATCACTATTACAACTGTGCTTCTATCGATGAACTTATAATCGAACGTATTTGTAACGATCCGACTCAAAAAGAGGCTAGGCAGCGAGTACTCTCAGCGGAAGCGTAGAAAACATTAAACTCAAAGTAAAATAGTTGCCATTTAAAAATAAAACGCAACGGAAGACAATATTTTTACGAAAAATTCGCGTGGGTCCATTTAAAAATTGAGCAACCAAAACCTGTTTTACATGGACTCGGCAGAAAAGCGAGAAAGTACGTTTCTAAAATAAAGAAAGTTTAAACGACTTCATGAAAATTGAAATTATGCTCTGAAGAGCTCAAGACACTAACTATACAATTTTACAATTTACATAAGTCATTTTTTAGGCATTTAACACCACTCGAGCTCGAGAACGATGTCAACTAGTCCCTTTCCAAGTCCGGCATCCAAGCTCCAACGCATACCAGCTTCCTCGTCACGACCTCGACCGCAACAAACCTGAAAGGTGATATAAAGCACCTTTGAGTTTGATAACTCAGTGGAAATAAAAAGAAAATAAAGTAAAATTACGTAAGAAATCTATCGTCCGAAAAGAGTCCAAACACTTGAGAATCTCTCGTTCCTCTTTCGAGCCTTTTACCTTTGTTAGAGAGTCTAGATCCTATCGTTCATTTCATACCCAAACTGAAGCTCTCACTCTATCGATCTAACCAAACGGTAAACATCTAAATCAACCCCCTACTCCATTATAAGCTAAAACGACAACCGAATCTACCTTTCGAGCCATAACTAAAACCACTCTTCCTTCCTACTTCCCGCCCCATAGTTTCCTATCTCAATACTACAAGCCCAAATCAATCCTAGGCATACGCTAACTCAACTCACATACTATGCTCTTTCCCAAACCTAAAGACTAACAATCATGAACTTTCATCTACACCCCGTGTATCACAACGCTATAGTCACCCGTTTCACATGAGTAGCAAATCACATGCTTTTATCGGTAGCAAATCACATGCTTTCATCATCGGTAGCAAATCACATGCTTTCAAGAGCGTGGCCTTGATGCTAGAGTGGTAATTACGATAACCTGGAAGATTCTACAGCTCGGATGTGTTGTACCGTGTGATTTGGGGCGTAGTAAGACGCCGGGTTGTGATGGCATAGCTTGTGAACTAAAAAGGAATGGTAACTGTGAAATGTGAAACGTGGTAATGGCTTGACGAAAGCACGGATTGAAAGGCTTATGGTTTGATTATAATTATCCATACATATTGCATTTGTTCATTATTTACACTTTAAGCATGTCATTCCTTTTGTGCATTTTATTATGGCTCAAGTAGTGAATATGCTAATATGTGAAAAGTGCGTAGTGAGACGCGGAAATTGTGATTGAATGATTATGTTGATTGAAAGGATTGTGTGGAAAAGGATTATGTAATGGCTATGCTTACTCGATACGGTTATGAGAATGAAACACTCACGGTTTGTTCATCATACATGCTTAAGTTTTCATTGCACATCTTATACATTCATTAATAATTGAATTCTTGCGCATAACATCCCGAGCATCACATCTCATCGTTTCAATTATTTGTTTTCACTGAGTGTCATGCTCAAAGGTGCTCTATATCACCTTTCAGGTACTTGGAGAGGACGTGATCGAGGAGCGGCAGATGGTGCTCGTTGAGGCTCGAGACGAAGACTTTTATATAGGCACCCGGTTACTTTTTATGGGGGTGTTGTTGTTGTTTTTTTTTTTTGAATTGTTGCGTCTTTGTCTAGGATCGAGACTAAAAATTTTTATGTACATATTATGTTTGTATAACAGTTTTACTCTGGTGCACCATACCTTTTGATTTTGAACTTATATGATATTTTGAAACGGCCGATGCGCCAAGTTTGTTGATAAATAGGTTTTATGATTTTATGTGTGTTTATGGAATTTACTTATACTTCATGTTGAAATTTCCAATGCTTTGTTAAATCATTTGTGTTACACTCAAATCCTTCGCTTCCGTTTTGGGTGCTCACGTCCTAGACTCGAATCTCGAGTCGGGTCACACAAAATTTGTGGTTGCAAAGAGTTGGAGCTGAACGAAAGTGGACACTACACGAAGGCGAAATACATGGTTGAATATAGATTATAAGAAATTATTGTTCGATTGGATGCGTTTGATTAAATTCCTTGATGGTTTACATTTCAAATCACTCTAGGTGTATTGACGTGCAAATTCATATGATTGTCGCGTATTCATGTAACGATTGATGCCTGTTGCATTCAGACCATTCCTTGAGAAGAAACATTGGGAACCGTTGGCACAGTTGAGTGTTTTTAAGGGAGTTAACATGCGCAGACTTAACTCGAGAGACGGTTGAATAATTAAGTTTGGAGATTCCAGTTATAATCTGTAAATTGGAGTGTATGTTCCCACCACTTTTTTCGATTCAATGGAGCATCTACCTTATAAGACATTGCTAGGAGGTCCAGTTCAATACCGATGGATGTATTAGTTTGAAAGGTATGTACATGTAATAGTTCATGTTCTTAATATCCCTCATTTAGGTGATATTGCTTTTATAGTTAGATCATACTACTGTTGCATAGCTTGAAGAAAACTACTGCAAATTAGGCTAGAGTGGATGATCAATTTGTACTACATACCAAGTACATCATATGATAACTTTTTATTCATATTACTTTGATCAACATATAGCATATCAGGTTCGCCTAGTAAACTGCAATGTGGTTGATGATTTCTTTGAAAAAAGTATATCTGAACAATCTAAATATTTTTACTATATCAAGAAAAGCTATTGAAAAATCTATAAAGAGACCGTTGAGCGATAAAAAGTACTATATCGTCCAAACTTATTTATTATGCAATTGTGAAGAGGTTGAGATGTATATTGAGTAAGTTCGTTTAACAATTAGTTATTTAAAAATTAAACTTGAATTTTTGTTAATAATTACATTATCTCATGTGCACAGCTTATTTATGAATTTCTTTGTCCGTCTGTCACACTCTGGGATTAATGAAACATAAGAATGGAACATCATCAACAGAGATTTCCGTTCACGGTTTTACAATTACCTAACTTCTCGTAATCTTTTATCAATATGGTTTATCATGAGAGATCTATTTGATAGGACGTTATGTTCGGTTGTTTTCAATAGGTGGACTTGTCAACTCTACCAATAACTAAAGGTGCTACTTTTCCCCGTAGGGCAAGGCCATGTGAGAATCTCCCTGGACGCCCCGATTGTCATGGTGATAGGGATTTACTATCCCCGCCCTGTCCCCGACCCTGAACCCGACTCCCTGAATATATTAATTATATATATATTCTTATTGTGGATTCCCGCGGGGAATTTCTCCATAAAAATTTAGGATGTGTAAACGGGGGAAAAATCCTCGTAAGGTCTTCATTCCCCTCTATTTCCCCGACGAGGATTCCCAGACCTGTTCCAACCATTTTTAAACGAGGAATTTTATGGGGACGGGGATGCGGAACCCATTCCTCGCCCCTACCCCTACCTGATAACACCTCTACCGATAACCGACCCATGCATAATATTGATCATAAAAGGTCGAGTGAGGATCGCAAAAGCATACACGTGTTATCTTGTTCAAGGGTATATATTTCAAACCATAGCTCATTCAGCGAACTGAACAACAAACAACAGTAGCATACATAAAGGGTCTAGTGATCGGGAAAAATGCAGAAGATTACTATGGAATCATTGACGAGATTATTGAGCTTCAATTTACAGGGCCAAGTATAAAGCGTACAATTGTTTTTAACTACACGTGGTTCAAAACAAATAGCTAGGGTGAGGTTCAAAAGCATCCCAACCGAACAAAAAATTATGTAAACAAAAGATTGTTTCATTTTTGCACAACAAGCAATGTAGGTTTACTATCTACATTATCCCACGAATTGACGAGATGTTTCTTATTTGATAGTTGTCTCTAAAGTAACACCGATGATAATATATTATAGTCTTCTTGGTAAAGACAGCGAGAATGTTGCACTACATGAGGATGATTTTAGTAAATTAGTTAATTTTAGTAAATTTAAGTAATTTAGTAAATTAGAAGTTAGTTAATTTAATTTAGTTACTTTTAATTTTGTTAAATTAGTTAATTTTAAATTAGTTTTAACTTAGGTTAGTTAAATTAGTTAATTTTAACTTAGGTTAATTCAATTAGATACTTTTAAATTAGTTATAACTCAGGTTAGTTTAATTAGTGAAGTTACCTTAGTTACATTAAAGTTTAATCATTTTAATAAGTTTATATATATATATTTGTCTTAATTGAACTTTAGTTAATTTCTATCACATTTTGCTATAACTTTTTCTGGTTCTAGATTTTATATGGTTTAGAAAAATCTTAATATATATATATATATATATATATATATATTGAAACAGGTGGCTTTTGAGGAGCTTAAAATAAGTAAAATTTTTAAAAAAAACAGTGGCAATACCCGCGTCGCCACGTCGGGGATGCTTTCTTAGCATCTCCGGCGCTATGCCAACCACGCCGGGGATGCGTTCTTAGCATCCCGGGCGCTATGAATAGCCGCGCCGGTGATGCCTGAAAATGGCATCCCCGACAACCCAGTGTCGGCGCTATTTCCGGCGCGGAAGTGACGTCGATAATACCTTTTTCCGGCGCATGTGGTTGGCATTGCCGGCGCGGAGGTGCGCCGATAGTACCCATTCATTTTGTAGTGATATGTTATATAGAAGATCATGGCTCCTATGAAACGTCCACAACAGTCTACAGACTTCCCATGAGCTGGTAGCTTCGGGAGCCAAATGAGATTATCTAGCAGGAGGACACTCCCGAGATTGCACCTGAGCAGATGTCTATCTCCAGGCATGTACGATTACACCTGCAAAATGACAAGTAAGTTTTTTCTTATTTTTTCCGTTTTATTATAATAACATATATTTTATGTACTCTTTTTAAACTTTGTTTTGCTATCATGCTACATCCATCGCGGACTGTATCAGCGAGGTTCATAGAGGTCATACGCATTAGTTCAGTTCTGGGATACCCACGCTGGTAAAGCATCTCGATTTTGATAAAGGTGCGGTTATCTACAGCTTGGAAGGTAAAATTTAAAGTTTTATCAATTTATTATCTTTTGAATGTATATGTAGTTTATAATTAACTAACGTGTTTATTTTGCAGCAATAGTTTGATATTTCGGTTGAGCTCATAAACGAGCTAATCTTCACTATGTGGAATCATCAGGCTGGAACCCAGTACAGAGACTTGGGCTACCAAGTCAAACATACACCAGCTGATAAGCGACCACAATGTATTTCTATTGAGGAGCACGAGGTGGTCATACGACAGAAAGTGTTAATCTAATTATTACAATTTTTTTAACATCTAACTAACGAAACTTGTTATTTTATTGACGTATGATCGATACGAGGAGATTATCTATGAACGCTTACCGACTTTTGAGAGTCACCCTCATGCTACTTCAAAGGATCTCCAGTCTATCTATTTAGAGGTAGTAGGAGGTAGACATCTAGACAGCTCTGTTCCTGGACTCGAGAGTTACTGGAAGTCACTGTACGCTGCGACGCCTCGTTTGACTCATGCATCTCGCACTAGTCCGGAGACTACAGAGCTCAGGAATGACAACGCCACACTTTGAGACGAGGTTGTTGGGATTGAGGCCTCTAAAAGAGTTCTCAAACGGAAGTCCCAACGGATCTTTCCTTGCAGTATAATAAATTCAAAATTCTAAATGCATAAAAGAAAAACTAACCCTTGTCGAGAAGTGTCTGACTCTTCCTCGTTCTTCGATGGTTACGATCCAGGGACCACCAAAAAGATCTTCCTCACTAAGCACAAAGAGAATCGGTGCGTGGGTACTATCTCCTTTGGAAAAAGGAAAAATTGAGAAGAAGAATTTTCTTCCCAATCACCCTATGGGCGGCGCAAGAGAGAGGGAGAAGAGGAATTTCCTGAGCCTTTACTTTAACTCTCTTGGTTGTGTGTTTTGGGGTCACCCCAAAGGTCCTATTTATAGGAAAACCAAGGCATCAGAAAATCTTCTGAATATCTTTTTAATTAATAAATAATTAATTAAGATATTCTAAAATATATTTGAATAATAAAGATATTATATTTTATTCCATAATAAAACATTCCATATCTTTTATTTAAATTAATCAATATTAATTTAAATATATTATTCCATATCTTCCATTTAAATTAATCATATTAATTTAAATAAGATATTCCATATCTTCCATTTTAAATTAATCACATTAATTTAAAAATAAGATATTCACATATATTTTAAATAAAATAAAATGCAAACTTTGTGGTCAACTCTTTGACCAAGGGGGGGCGTGTGACCCCACCTTGGGCCACACGCCCCTATCATCATCCAATGACAATATTGGGCATTTTATTTTCCTCTTTATTTAATGGAACAATTCAGTTAAATAATTAAATAAATAAAACTCCTTTTATTTATTCCAATAAATAAAACTCCTTTTATTTATTCCAATAAATAAAACTCCTTTTATTTATTTCCTCATTTAATTTGATAATTTCAAATTAAATATTTAAATAGACTCTTCTATTTAAATCCCCATTAATTTTGGACAACACAAAATTAATTTAATTAAATAGACTCCTCTATTTAATCTCTTATAATTAAATAGACTCTTCTATTTAATAATTAAATAGACTCCTCTATTTAATAATTAAATAGACTCCTCTATTTAATTCCACCATTAATTAAATAATTAAATAGACTCCTCTATTTAATTTCCTTTAATTAATTGAATAGACCCCTCTATTCATTTCCAATTTTCCAAAGAGAAATTAATCATATTAATTTATGTTCTCGATTACATGCGTTAGCTCGGAGGACTTAATGGACCTATAGGACTAAGCTCCAATGATCCAGAATTACCTTTGATTAAAACTCCTTTTAATCAATTAATTCTCAATCATTAACTCCTAGATAACTCCACTAAATATCTAGAGTTGCACTCTTAGTACTATAGACATAGTTATGTCCATTGGCTATAATCATTAACTACACTTTGATCCTTCACAAGTTAGTTCGTATCCATGGCTAGGTATTTACATATTATTAACCTCCATGATACATCTTGTTCCTTAAGCCCAACTGATTCTCCAATGAACAACCTTACATAATCTCCATTATGCGTCTTTAACCTTTTCCTTGATCAGAGGAATATGGGGCCCCGCTGTTCAAGACCGAATCAGTCCATAAGGGAACTACTTATTTATTTTCCTATATGGAAAAGAGTGAATTCCAATTCTTGTGTAATTACGTTCCCAGCTATAAGCAAGATGCAATCCCCAAAGTGGGAGGCATATTGAGCGAACTATACGAGTCACTCTCACCTATGCAAATTAAAGGCTTGTCTCTTGCGAACAGGAGTTCGTAATCCACTCAGGATTAAGATCAATTGTACATGATCAACCTAGGTTGATAAACGAAGTGTCTTTTCAGAATCGCTTTCCCAGGAAGACAGGTAAGTTTATCTTAGTCCAGTCTACTACAATCTCTATTGCAACCAACACCCCCACTCACATGTCTCTACATGAGCGATCCAGATGAGATCACTTGTGCCAATTCACAAGTGGGCCGTGTTAGTGGTGTTACCAGAAATAAGGCACCCAACCTTTATTCATGTACCACGGACTATTTGAGTTACACTTAAGTGAATCTTCCCGCATCATATGCTCACTTTAAGTTATCATACGTAACTCCTGGATCTTATGATGGATTACATTTATTAAACTAATAATAAATGACAATGTAAATATTACTAATTAATAATTCCTTTATTTATTTATAGTTTAATTGGATTACATAAGATTTAGGGCGAAACCCCAGGCAATCTCCCACTTGCACTAAAGCTTTCAGAGATTTATCTAGTAATCCTAAACTACCCATATGACGCTCAAACACCTCAGGAAGTGTCTTTGTAAATGGATCAGCAATATTATCCTCGGAGGCTATCTTTGTCACTACAACATCTCCTCTCTTTGGACTGTCTCCCTTATCAGGTGATACTTTCTCTCTATGTGCTTTCCCCGTTTGTGGCTTCTAGGCTCTTTGGAGTTGGCTACGCACACCCCGTTATTACGTAACAGTGTTATGGGTTTGTCCATGTCTGGTACTACCTCCAGATCGGTTAGGAACTTCCTAAGCCAGACACCCTCTTTAGCAGCTTCGCAAGCAGCTACGTACTCAGCCTCCATTGTGGAGTCAGCAATACAACTTAGCTTTATACTCCTCCAAACAATGGCTCCACCACAAAGTGTGAAAATTGATCCAGATGTGGATTTCCTAGAATCCTTATCTGCCTGGAAGTCAGAATCCGTGTACCCCTTGAGAATCAAATCCTCTTTACCGCACTAGCACATGTTCTCTCGTTCTCCGAAGATACTTGAGAATATTCTTGACTGCAACCCAATGTTCATAACCAAGGTTTGATTGGTAACGGCTTACTATCCCTACTGCATAACAGATGTCCGGTCTAGTACACAACATCGCATACATTAGACTTCCAACTGCTGATGCATAAGGATACTGTCTCATACTCTCAACTTCTTGAGCAGTTTTAGGACATTGGTCCTTAGTTAAATAAATCCCATGCCTGAAAGGTAATGCTCCTTTCTTGGATTTATCCATCCCATACTTGGCAACTATTTTGTCAATGTAGGATGTCTGAGACAACGCTAACGTCTTGTTCTTTTGGTTCCTTATTATTTGGATACCAAGAACATATTGAGCCTCTCCCAAATCCTTCATTTGGAATTCGTTAGCTAGCCATTTCTTAACGTCCGATAATACCCTTACATTATTCCCAATAAGTAAGATATCATCCACGTACAGAATGAGAAAAACCACATCCTTGTTGAGTATCTTCTTGTAAACACAAGACTCATCAACATTCTGTTCAAAGCCATACGATTTGACCGTAGTGTCAAATCATTTGTTCCAAGACCGTGAAGCTTGCTTTAATCCATAAATGGATTTTAGCAACTTACAAACTTTTTTTCCTTCACCTTGAACAATGAATCCCTCTGGTTGAAGCATATAGACACTCTCTTCAAGATAGCCATTCAGAATGCTGTCTTGACATCCATCTGCCAAATTTCATAATCGAAATGGGCTGCTATGGATAGAAGAGTTATAATAGACTTTAACATAGCAACAGGAGAGAAGGTTTCCTCATAGTCCACCCCTTTCTTTTGGGAATACCCCTTTGCTACAAGTCTAGCCTTGAAAGTCTCCACTTTCCCATTGGCTCCACGTTTCCTCTTATAGATCCACTTGCACCCAATGGGTTTTACCCCAACTGGTTGATCTACAAGTTCCCAGACTGAGTTGGAGTACATGGACTCCATCTCGAGATCCATGGCTTTTAGTCATTTTTCTTTGTCAACATTCACCATTGCTTCCTTATAAGACAATGGATCCTCCAGGTCAATACCGCCATCATTGACCTGAGTTAATCCCAAATATCGTTCGGGCAACTTGGATACCCTTCCACTACGACGGGGACTTAACTGGATTTGACTAGAATTTCTCTTCCTATTTGAAGAGATAGGCAAGTCAACAACAATTGTTGGCTCATTAGTGGTTTCACTTGGAATCATCTCCTCTAGTACTAATTTACTAGGAGATTTGTGGTTTCCTATATAGTCCTCTTCCAAGAATGTAGCATTTGTTGACACAAATACCTTACTCTCTTTAGTACTATAAAACAATCCACCACGCGTCTCTTTAGGGTAGCCTACGAAGAAGCATACCTTAGACCGTGATTCTAATTTCTTAGGGTTCGTTTTCAGCACGTGTGCTGGACATCCCCATACTCGGAAGTGACGCAAGCTTACTTTACGTCCCGACCATAACTCAATAGGCGTTTCTAAAACACTTTTAGAAGGTACCCTATTTAGGATGTATAACGCAGTCTCCAATGCGTAACCCCAGAAAGATTCTGGTAATGATGAATAGCTCATCATTGATCTCGTCATTTCGAGTAAGGTTCTATTTCTTCTTTCAGCTACACCATTCTGTTGAGGTGTACCAGGAGCTGAAAGTTGGGATGTAATCCCATTTTCTATCAAGTAGTCTTTGAACTCATAGTCCATATACTCCTCACCACGATCTGATCGAAGTGTCTTGATAGATTTACCAAGTTGCTTTTCAACTTCAGCTTTAAACTCCTTGAATTTCTCAAGAGTTTCAGACTTGAATTGCAACAGGTAAATGTACCCATACCTTGAGTAGTCATCTATAAAAGACACATAGTACTCATATCCACCTCTAGCTTTTTCATTCATCGGACCACAAAGGTCTGAATGGATAAGCTCTAGTGGTTCTGTGGCTCTATTTCCTTTAGCTGAAAAAGGACGCTTGGTCATTTTACCCTCTATACAAGATTCACATACTGGGAGTGTACCAAGCTCTAAGTTACTTAGAGGTCCACTTTTAACCAGTCTATGAATTCTATTGAGGTTAATATGGCCAAGCCTTAGATGCCATAGAAGGGTCTCATCTTTAGAAATTATACCTTTATTAGTTCTAGACTCTGCAGTCTGGAACAACTCAGTATTATAAAGTGTTGCACATACTAACGGTGTTAGTATATATAAATTGTTATCTTCTATTCCTGAACAAATAAAGTTTCCATCTTTAAAAATATCAACTTTATTAATACCGAAATCCACGGTATAATGTTGTTTACGAATACAACCCAAAGAAACTATGTTCCGGTTTAAACCAGGAACATAATAAACAGTGTTCAGGAAAATAAACATTTTATTTAAAGATAACCAACAACTTTATAAATGAACCAATACTTATTTTATTCATAATAAAATAATCATATGTTTCTCAAACATAAATAGAAAGTAACAACAAGTTACTAAAATAGTTTCTATGACATAGATCCTATCAATGGTTCATTAAATGACTAGAATAGCTTCTTCAAGCTTCAGAGCGCGGACTTCATGAAGTCTCTATTTCTTTTCCATTCTTCCACTGTCAAAAGAAAAGATTATGATTTAGAATTATCTCATAATTCATCACTGAAAACAAAGAACAGTAAATCGTATTTACCATTATTGATTTCAATCTTTCTCCTTTTGAAATTATCCTCTGAGCTGAATTCACGAACTTTCGAAAATTCGTCCGTCTGCAAAAAGAAGTTGAGTTAGTGAATTGAATTTCCATAAATTCAACAGGATCATATCCTCATTATCTCATAATGTCACTAAGTAAATCATATTTACGAGTACGTAAGCTCTTCTTTTTCTTGAATACTTCAGCCCAGTAAACTTATATTGAGGGTTCTCTCGAGTGTCCTGGATGATGTTAATCATCTCTCGTGCGGTGGCAGCCAATTCTACCATCCTGTACATATGGAAAGAAAGTCTTTCTAGAATGTACATCTGAGCTATCTCATCGCTCTGGATCCATCTCTCATATGGATCCCACACGCCTCGAAGAACTGGGTTTGGACCCTCAGGACAATCAGTGTAAAGAACAAAATGAACGTGCTCATTGACCAGAATATCAAATAGCTCTGATTCCCAAGTGTCATAGTTCTCATCATTCAATGTAAATTTGTTTTTACAAGTCAAGAAATTTTTTAGAGAGTTATGCTGATAAATAAATAAACACATGCTTAGTAATACAATTTTACATATCCATTCATTCATACTTTTGGCATCTATTAAATGTGATGCATGAATGCACATTTAATGAAATTCTAAAACCTTAAAAACACAATTTCAATGCCATGGTATATTAGTGAAACAGGGACGATGCCTACGTAGGCAGGTCAAGGTTCCCTTCCACTAAAATGAGACTCCTCTCAACTAATGAACATCCCCAGGCTATCTCATATCCTACAGTTCTATTAGTTACCATGTTTTGGTCAGGCGAAACATCTAGATCACTTAAATATTATTCTTGATGAGTGTCACCGAAGGGAGAGTCAAACATCAAGAGTCTTAAGTATCTTTCTAAATGGATCCCTTTGAGTGTAACCCAAGTTTTAGATCGCTTAAAGTTATCTTCATGAGTGTCACCGAAGGGAGAGTCAAACAGCAAGAGCTTTAAAAAACCCTATCACAAAGAGAATCACCCAGGTATTGATTCATACGGTTACTTTCCGGAGGGAATGAGTGAAGAGTTACCAACACCACAGAAGCCCTATATGAATCTCACACATTGATTCCAACTTGGAGACCGCAGGACACGTTGTCACTTGTCCTTCTCCCACTCAATATAGCTAGCTAAGGCTTTTAACTTAGATATACCCAGACTACCTCTAATATCTAAGTTCAATCTAACTTATAATAGCTCTTATAGATTGGTTAGATTGATTTTAATGTGAAAGCCAAGTGATTAATCTCTATTAATCCTAACACATTATGCACCGTCTCAATGAAGAGAATTATTAATAAAATATGACTCCCAGATCGCTCCCAGTTAGAGGGGTCCCGTGTTAATAGAACGATTAAATAACCTCTTATCTTGGGCAGAGCTTTCTCGCCAGAGTTATATTTAAATTAATAAACTCAACTTCATTAATTTTTAATTAACTCTTTAATTAAAAAATAGTGACACCTCATCTTTTAGATTTTAGTTTCAAATCCTATTTAAAACTAAACAATTAATTAAAATATTGGTTACTAAACTCTTTTAGACCATTTTAATTAAAACCTAAAACATGCTGCTAGTAATTACTAATTAACCCCTTAATTAAAATTCTAGCACAATAAATATAACAATTATATTTATACAAGGCATGAGCATAATATCAATAATCTCTATTAATGATGCATGATCATGGCATTTATGCATTTATGATGGGAATAATTATTTATGGCATACATTATGCATGAATAATTAATATTTATATATATCACATATATAATAAATAAATAAGCAATTTTGGTTGGGATACTATTGGCCAAATCTATGAAAATTAAACCTATATCTAATATAGAAATAATCTTCATCACGAACATCTCCAGGATCTCCAGAGAAAACCAGGAAAAACGAGGGGAGGCACCTAAGGTTTTAACCCTAGCGCCGCCGCTTTCCTTTTTCCATTTTTTTTCGTTCGCCGCCTGACTGGCGCGGCTGGAATGAACATTGCCGGCCGCAGCGACTCTCGGCGAAGCGCGCGCGCCGCGGCACGCTGGTCTTCGTCACTGCGGCTCACGATGCAGACGACTCCTTGCCTGGCCAGGGATCCGGTTCATCTTTTCTTTCCTCCATCGTTTCGATCGATATCTCATATGACTAAAACGATTAAAAAATTTTCCTATACCCAATGAAGGGTTTACAAAATTTCTAGGAAAGAAAACCCTAGGCCAATAAATCCTAATTCAACCAAAACGCAAAACCATAATTTTAAAACCGTTTTTAAAATCCTTTTCAATTCCCATCATATAATTTTGAAAATATTATACTAACAAGACTGCTTTGATACCAGTTGTTGGGATTGAGGCCTCTAAAAGAGTTCTCAAACGGAAGTCCCAACGGATCTTTCCTTGTAGTATACTAAATTCAAAATTCTAAATGCATAAAAGAAAAACTAACCCTTGTCGAGAAGTGTCTGACTCTTCCTCGTTTTTCGATGGTTACGATCCAGGGACCACCCAAAAGATCTTCCTCACTAAGCACAAAAGTGAATCGGTGCGTGGGCACTATCTCCTTTGGAAAAAGGAAAAATTGAGAAGAAGAATTTTCTTCCCAATCACCCTATGGGCGGCGCAAGAGAGAGGGAGGAGAGGAATTTCCTGAGCCTTTACTTTAACTCTCTTGGTTGTGTGTTTTGGGGTCACCCCAAAGGTCCTATTTATAGGAAAACCAAGGCATCAGAAAATCTTCTGAATATCTTTTTAATTAATAAATAATTAATTAAGATATTCTAAAATATATTTGAATAATAAAGATATTATATTTTATTCCATAATAAAACATTCCATATCTTTTATTTAAATTAATCAATATTAATTTAAATATATTATTCCATATTTTCCATTTAAATTAATCATATTAATTTAAATAAGATATTCCATATCTTCCATTTTAAATTAATCACATTAATTTAAAAATAAGATATTCATATATATTTTAAATAAAATAAAAATGCAAACTTTGTGGTCAACTCTTTGACCAAGGGGGGGCGTGTGACCCCACCTTGGGCCACACGCCCCTATCATCATCCAATGACAATATTGGGCATTTTATTTTCCTCTTTATTTAATGGAACAATTCCGTTAAATAATTAAATAAATAAAACTCCTTTTATTTATTCCAATAAATAAAACTCCTTTTATTTATTTCCTCATTTAATTTGATAATTTCAAATTAAATATTTAAATCGACTCTTCTATTTAAATCCCCATTAATTTTGGACAACACAAAATTAATTTAATTAAATAGACTCCTCTATTTAATCTCTTATAATTAAATAGACTCTTCTATTTAATAATTAAATAGACTCCTCTATTTAATTTTCTTTAATTAATTGAATAGACTCCTCTATTCATTTCCAATTTTCCAAAGAGAAATTAATCATATTAATTTATGTTCTCGATTACATGCGTTAGCTCGGAGGACTTAATGGACCTATAGGACTAAGCTCCAATGATCCAGAATTACCTTTGATTAAAACTCCTTTTAATCAATTAATTCTCATTCATTAACTCCTAGATAACTCCACTAAATATCTAGAGTTGCACTCTTAGTACTATAGACATAGTTATGTCCATTGGCTATAATCATTAACTACACTTTGATCCTTCACAAGTTAGTTCGTATCCATGACTAGGTATTTACACCGTATTAACCTCCATGATACATCTTGTTCCTTAAGCCCAACTGATTCTCCAATGAACAAACTTACATAATCTCCATTATGCGTCTTTAACCTTTTCCTTGATCAGAGGAATATAGGGCCCCGCTGTTCAAGACCGAATCAGTCCATAAGGAAACTACTTATCTATTTTCCTATATGGAAAAGAGTGAATTCCAATTCTTGTGTAATTACGTTCCCAGCTATAAGCAAGATGCAATCCCCAAAGTGGGAGGCATATTGAGCGAACTATACGAGTCACTCTCACCTATGCAAATTAAAGGCTTGTCTCTTGCGAACAGGAGTTCGTAATCCACTCAGGATTAAGATCAATTGTACATGATCAACCGGTTGATAAACGAAGTGTCTTTCTGTAATGACTTTCCCGGAAACGGTAAGTTTATCTTAGTCCATCTACTACAATCTCTATTGCAGCAACACCCCCACTCACATGTCTCTACATGAGCGATCCAGATGAGATCACTTGTGCAAATTCACAAGTGGGCCGTGTTAGTGGTGTTACCAGAAATAAGGCACCCAACCTTTATTCATGTACCACAGACTATTTGAGTTACACTTAAGTGAATCTTCCCGCATCATATGCTCACTTTAAGTTATCATACGTAACTCTGGATCTTATGATGGATTACATTTATTAAAGGGTAAAATACCATTTTCGTCCCTGAACTTTACATCTGGTTTCGTTTTCGTCCCTGAACTTTCAAAAAAGATCAAAATCGTCCCTGAACTTTCCAAATCGTTTCGTTTTCGTCCTTCCGTCCATTTTTCCGTCTGGTCATTAACAGAGGCTGATGTGGCATGCTGACGTGGCTTTTTTTTAATAATATTTTAATATATTTTTCAATTTTTTTAATCTCTCTCCTCTCCCCCTTTCTCTCTCCTCCATGGTCATCTTCTTCCCCTCTTCTTCTTCTCCATCGTTACTAACCATAAAGCCCATCATTACTAACCCTTCCTCAACCTCACTATGATAAAAACAAGCCTCAAATGGTAATTTCAGTTCAACCATGGAAACCCTTCCTCAAGCTCATTCTCGCTTTAAACCTCGTCTCTAACTCCCCGCTCTCTGCTGATCAATCAAAAGCCCTGAAATTGAAGTCTTCATCTCGACAATTTGTCGGATCCTTAAGCTATTACCATGGCGATCTGTTATCAACCTCCATCGAAATCCATGGCTTTTCCTTGACTCCTCTATCAAGCCCTAAACCCCTTCTCTTCGGATGCAACTTATCCCTTCCATCCAGAACCGCCGTCGTTACCTCCGAACCGGAACCGGTTTTCTCCGCCGTGAAGGCATTCGCTCCGGCCACGGTTGCTAACGAAGAAAATGCGCGCTGCATTACCGGCGGAGGTGGGGATGCCGCACCACGTGTGGAATTGTAGCGGCCGGGGCGTTGGTGGCGGCAGTGCTGCAAGGGGATCCGGTGGGGTTAGGCAGGGCCTTGTCGTCGGATAGAAAGGGAGAGAAGATGTGGAAGAAGATGACCATGGAGGGGAAGAAGATTATTTGCCTAAGAGGGGAAGAAGATGACCATGGAGGAGAGAGAAAGGGGGAGAGGAGAGAGAAAAGGAAGAGAGAGATTAAAAAAATTGAAAAATATATTAAAATATTATTAAAAAAAGCCACGTCAGCATGCCACATCAGCCTCTGTTAATGACCAGACGGAAAAATGGACGGAAGGACGAAAACGAAACGATTTGGAAAGTTCAGGGACGATTTTGATCTTTTTTGAAAGTTCAGGGACGAAAACGAAACCAGATGTAAAGTTCAGGGACGAAAATGGTATTTTACCCTTTATTAAACTAATAATAAATGACAATGTAAATATTACTAATTAATAATTCCTTTATTTATTTATAGTTTAATTGGATTACATAAGATTTAGGGCAGAAACCCCAACAGAGGTCATCGTGCTTAGGTCGCAGCTCGCACAGGAGCACATGGGCGACAAGTGTTCAAGGCTTCGATGAAGGCTACAATGGATGTTGTACTGGCTCACTTAGCCGTTGGTGCCTCTTCATCATCTATTCCTCCACTGGATCCTCTTAGACCAGCAGTAGTATGATTTTTTTTTTTTTACATTTGTTTCCATATTTTATATTTTGTAATTAATTAAGTTTTTTTTTGTATGATTTAATATAATATTATTTTGTTATTATATTTCTTCTTTAATAAATTATTTGTATTTTCTAATTCCAAAACAATCTAATTAAATAATTAAAAATAAATAAATTAAACTTTGCAACTCAATCCATCGTTAAGTTAAATGGAATTGATCTATGTAATTCAACAATGCAATCTGTCGTTAAAGTGAATGGAAGTGATCCATCTCATTCAATGATGTAATCCGTCGTTCAATTGAATGGAAGTGATCTGTGTCATTCAACGACGCATTATGTCATTAAGTTGAATAGCAGTGATCCTTGTCATTCAACGACGTATTCCGTGATTAGATTCGGTCAACATTTGGCAGCAATGTATTTCTTTTCCATCTTTAGGTTATGACGCAATCTGTTGGTAAAAGTACTTAACAATGAATAAAAAAAGTCGACAGGTTCAAAGCTTTGGAACATTCGGTTGTTAATATTGCATCAATAATCTCTTCTTTTTTCGCAGTGGAGGAATATGAAGCCCAAGTATTCAACCCTGAATCAATCCATAAGAGAACTTTTTATCTATTTTCCTAATAAAAGAGTGAATTCCAATCTTGTGAAACTTCGTCCCAACTATCTGTAAGTTCCAATCCTCAAATTGGAGGCTTATTGAGTGAACTAAGTCACTCTCACTCATGCAAATTAAAGGAATATCTCTTACAAACAAGAGTTTGTAATCCACTTAGGATTTAGTTCTATTGAACATGGCCTAGTTGTTGATATACGGAGTATCTCTCTAAAGTGTTTTACCTAAAGATAGTAAATATATGTGGGTCTAGTCTACTATAATCTCTATTGTAGTAACACCCCCACTCACATGTCTCTACATGAGTGATCCATATGGGATCACTTGTACCAATATACAAGCGGGCAGTGTTAGTGGTGTTCCCATAATAAGGCACCCAACTTTTATTCATAATACCACATACTCTTTGAGTTACAACTTGAGCAAATTTTTCGCATCCAATGCTCACTTCAAGTTTATTATAAGTAACTCTGGATCTTATGATAGATAATATTTATTTTAAAGCAATAAATGACAATATAAACGTTACTATTAAAAAAAGCCTTGATTTATTTATACTCTCAACAGATTACCATAGATTAGGGCAGATAACCATTCACTTATTACATTAAATTTATTTTAACCTATTGAAATATTAATTAAATTAAACATACTAATGGTGAGAAACTACTAAAATACTATTAAGGATTACAAGTTATTATAACTCTCCTCATATTACAAATTTGTCCTCATTTTATAAGAGGATGATTGCAAATCTAGCAAATTTTTGCATATTACTTAAAAAATATTATGTTTAAAAATATTTGTACATATAGCAAACTTTGAGCTGGTCAATCAATATTTAACATGAAGGGGCATTTTCAAATTTAGCAATTTTTTTAGTAATATTTGTAAAACTAAAAGCTCAAAAAAATATTTACAAATATAGCAACTTTTGATCGGGTTTATCAATGATAAACATTGAATTACATATTTGTACCCTAAGTTTATCACAAATAAACACATAAATCACTGTTAATCATTGATAAACATGATAAAATTGCTATATTTACAATTGCATAAAAATCGGCCACCCAATAAAATTTCCCTAACATTAATACATATTTTTACAATAGGTGAATCACCGACACAGTACTTATTGTTAATCATTGATTAATGCAATAAAAAATTTCATATTTGTAAATAATCGATAATATATATTTACAAATATTGTTCAAAATTTGTTACCCAGTGCAATTTCCCCTTAATAACTTAACTATTTACTTATAGTTAAAATGAAATTGTGTTTATTAATGAACCTAAGTAATTCTAATCCAAAACTAACTTCCAATTTCTCATTTTAAAACTAAACTGAGGCTAAAACAAAATTTTACTAAAATTTTATAGTTCCTGTAGCAAAATATATATTGTATAAAAATGATCAAAACCACTCTTTGGTATATGTTATATTAAGTATGATAGACCAATCCTTTTATTTATTTTTATACCATGTCATACATTTTATATATACTAGTTTTTTACATTATCAAAGAGTTGGGTGTATAATGTAAAAGGCAAGCGTGGTTTTGCATATAGGTGCAATGGCTTCGCCATAAAAAGTAGGTCAGACTCAGAGAGGTCTATCTTTGTTGTACCGGGTGGTAAGCTCCATGAAAATCCTTGTATAAGTCGAGCGAATAAGATCATTGTAATGGTTGTTCCTAGTGAGCCACCTATGCAACCTCTTCTCCCTCTAGTAAAGCTTATGAATCGCAAACTTGTTTCTGATAACCCGAGTTTAATAATTTCATCGTCGAGATGACGTTCGGGATCAAACTTTAGCGGATCCTCCCAAATCCTAGGGTTTCTTCCTAGACCTAGTCGACTTAGCAAGACTTGGCTATCTTTTGGGATAAAATAACCTGAAACAACTACATCACATTTGGAGACGTGAGGAAGATTGAATGGTGACAGTGGATGGAGCCGAAGAGCTTCTCTAGCACAAGCCATGAGGTATTTGAGTTGAGGGATGTCAGATTCTTGAACGAGCCTTTCTCTTCCAACAATTTTGTCCAATTCCTCAATTGCTTTATGAAGAATCTTTGGTTGATTTATTAACTCTGCAACTGCCCATTCTATTGTATTTGAAGGATTATCCACAGTTGCAAATAGTAAATCCTGTAATTATAGAGGGGGAAAGGAAGAATTCTTCATATGTTATTACATTTGAAAGACAACAAACATTCATTTAGGGTCCGTTGGGTATTACTTTTCCTAAAAATATTTTGAGTTAAACATTTTAAAATAAAAATTAATTAAATGTTTCATCTAAAAACACTTGAGTGAACTATTTTAAGTGAAATACATGTTTATAAACATTTTTGAAAGAATCACAAATCAAGTATTTTCTCCAAAAACATCTTTTTGTATACTCCAGTATTTTTACATGAAACATTTAATTAATATTTATTCTAAAAAGTTTCACTCAAAACACTTTTAGGGAAAGATGTACCAAACGGACCCTTAGTTTTCCTAAAACTTTTATTTACCCTTTTTTTCAACTTATTTTAAATTGTAACAGTTTCCATATTCGGAGAATGTTAAAAAAAACACTTATGAACACACCCTGCCGAAACATAGTGTCTATTTGATAACCTTCTCAGTTTCTATTTTTTGTTTCTTATTCCTGTTTTCTTTAAAAGAGAAACAAAAACATGTTTGATAAGTTATAACGGTTTCTTATTTTTTGTTTTTGGAATAAGAAGAAAAACATAAATGTGTTTGGTAATTATTTTTTTATTGGAATTGGATATTTTTATGATTAATCAGTAGATGTTTTGTGTTGAGTTATTGGTGATTTATTATATGACTTTTTTTTTTGACAATTAATTAAGGTTAAAATTGATTTCTCACCGTGATTTGTGCCTTAATCTCTTCAATTGACAACAATGGGTTCCCAATTTCATCCTTAAGTGTGATGAAGATATCAAGTAAGTCCTCAGCCTCTTTCCTCTTCCCATCTTTCCATTGTTGAGCTCTCTCATTTATAATTGGTTCATCATAGTTTCTTATAACCTTCAAAGCCTCTTTTACAATTTTTCCATGTCCATCCAAATCAAATAGTTTCAAACACGGCATGTAATCGGCCACACATAACGCGTAAACACGAGTGATTATCGTAAATAATGCTTCAACATGCTCTTCTTGTTCAATAGTTGGCCCTCCATCTTCCCTCCTTTCGTTGTAATATTTTCTATTGAATAGCATTCTTCTAATTACGTTAGCACAAAAATGTTGTGTTATGCTCCTCATATCAATCACTCCGCCGCATCTCGTGTCGTCGTTTCCGTTCTTACTAGTGGCACGGGTGAAAATATAGCGCACAAGATCATCAGATTCTTCATTTCTTTTGCCAAGCATCCAACAAAGTCTCGATGGGCTGAGTATTTCCGATGTAAGAACTCTTTTCATTTTCTTCCATTGATCTCCTGACGGCACAACGACGGTCGAGAGAAATCCATCGCTAAACATTTCAGTTGTGGTAGTGATGGGTCGTGATCCAAAGACGTGGTCATGTTTCTTGAGAAATTCCATAGCGAGTTCCGGAGAACTCACGGGAATTATATGGATATTTCCGAGACGAATGCAAGCGATCTCGGTGTTGAATTGCTTCATTATTGAAAGAATCCATAGATGTCTTGGCCTATTCCGCCACAATGATAGGAGGGAGCCGATGAGAGGCCAAGGAGTTGGGCCTGGTGGGAGAGTTGCATGTGCGACGAACTGATTTCCTTTCCTGTAATAGTTGAAATACAAGACGAAAATCGAAGCTATGGATACAATGAAGATAATGAGGAATTTTGTTGTTTCATAGGTTTGATTATGCCCATTGACAGAACAATAAGAAGGTAAAACAACATAGGGCTAAGAGGCTGGTTTCCATGGCTTTTTCTCAGATGAATATATGTAATATATTATTCAAAACTACATAATATGTAAATGATGAGTTGAGAGCGTTTTATATAGGGATGAAGTGCGGGTTTGAGATAGATTTTTTTTTTTTGGATCATGTATTTTGAGATAAGACTTTTTAAAAGTTATCTCAAACGGGTCTGAAGTTTTTCTTACCTCTTGTCAAACGCAAATTATATTTTTACTTCTAATTCACTCCTCATTGACAGGTTTCTAAAACAAAATTTTGGAAAATCAGTTTGCTTTTAAAATATGTATAATTTTATATACTTATAAAAATATTAACAAATATAGCCATGTTTTAAAAGTTTTTAATTATAATTTTTTAATTTTGAACCACACACTCTCTCCTATATCGATAGCTTCTACCTCTCGGTAACACTCTTCCCCATTTATGTGGACCCAACATTCTGTCTAATAAAATATTTTCTAGTACTCCTGTTTTATGAATGATTATTGGGGCTATTGTAAAAATAATAAAATTAGGTCCAATATTTGTAAAAATAGTTGTAAAAAAAGTTATTTATAAAAATAGCAAAAAACTCAAATTCGCGTCTAAAATATTACAAAATTGTCACTAGGTTTATATGAGTAATCAGTAATTTTCTCACAAGTAATCACTAATTTCTACACAAATAATCACTGATTTTACTGATATCCTGATATTTTGTGCATGAATCATTGATTACCTAATAGTTACCACTGATTATCCTATAAGTTATCATGGATATCTCTGATTCACATGAATGAGGGTTTTTAAAAATCTACTATATTTGCAAATACTTTTTAAAAATGATATATTCATAAATATTGCAGAAAATTCTGCTACCCAATGAAATTTCCTATGATTATTCGTACTATTTTTATTGATGGTATAAAAAAAAATTTATTATTAATAATAAAAAAATAGTAAGATCTACCACTTTCACACGAGCTATTATTACTTAGTAGTATAAATCTCCTTTATCATGACTTATGTAGTACCCACTCGCTAGGAACCTCGACAATTCACTGCACAGAGACGACATTCGGAATATGTGGATCCCACAAAGTTTTAATGTTATCTAACTAATTTATGGTAAGAAATTTAATTTTAAACCCTGAATCTTGGGGTGTATCAATTCGATTCCAAGCCACTTTGTCAGAAATAGCATTTTATGAATGAAATTTTTTAAAAAATAGCAAAATTAAGAATAACAATTTTTTTTTTCTCCATTGACTCAAAGCAAGCATGAAACTCAACTCACATGTATTTAAAAAAATGTCATTTTAAAAATTTTCAAAATATTTACTATTTTTCGAAAGTATCCATTCATCAAGTGTCATCTAGGAGAATTTCTCCAATTTTTTTAAACCTTAGATATTAATAAGTGATTCAATTTTAAAATAAAATACACTTGTTAAGTATGCTTTATTTTGATTTTTTTTAATATATTTTCAACATTGAATGAATCTTCTATGAGGCAATTACTGATATTTTTGCTTACTAATTAAAGATAATCAAATAGCTCGATAAGTTATTAAACTTGAATTTAAAAAAGAAAAAAACATACAAATTCATTAAAACTACCCATAAAAAATAGTTCAATAATTTATTGAATTATAATTGTACTATTTGAGTAATTTTAAAAAAATTCTGACATTTGTATATTTAATATGGAGATTTATGCTATTTGAGATAAATTTTAAATATTTTATTGATCAATGTGGTTTCAAGGATTAGGTTGAAAAGAAATTTTGAATCACACTAAAAACAAGCTGACATTCACAGTTTAAATTGGTTTTTTAAGTTTTATTACAATTGGTGACCATTATATCAAAAAAACTATTTTACATAATTAATATATTAATTTCAAAATTAATACTACATATACTTTTACCTGATTTTCCTTGAGGTCGAAGGCTCCTCCTCTCCTCACTTTAATGTAATATCTAAAAAGAAAAGAAAAAACAGTTTTACCTGATTTTCTTTTTTAATTACAAAAGATATAAATTTATAAAAGCTATTTTCTTAGAAAATGAAGAAGAAAAGAAAAGAAAAAAAGCTGTTTACTTTGACTGTTTATCTAAACAATACTCCCACCCTTTTGTAACGGCCATACCTGTAACGCCTCCCACCAACTCTCTTGAACTAGTAACGCTCTCCACCACCCGTCACTCCTCTAAAAACAATCTAATCCTAATACTTGCAGTTTATCCACTTACTACCTCTAAAATTCACACACATGCCTTTGGATTTATAGGTCCCATGTTATTTTGGAAAATTTCATCGTGTACCTGAATTTGATGTAGTATTTATAAAAGAAATTGATACATATATTAAAATGGGAAATTTACATTGGAGAAATAGTTATAAATTTGTTAGAAAAAAAAAATATTTACAAAAATGTTAGAATTTTAAAAGTCGAGTATATCAGTCAATCATTATTAGTATATAAATCAATAATAGTATATCAGTGATAGAGTATTAATGATTGACTGATAACCAATCATTGATGGACTAATAGTTTACCAATATACTAATAGTGATTGATTGATATACTCAGAATGTTTGAAATTCTAACATTTTGGTAAATATTTTTTTTTCAAACAAATTTTGTAAATATTATAAAAAATTATTACATATTTGAAATTGCCCCTATTAAAATTTGATTTAATATTTACATTTTTATGATTTAAAAAAAATATTCACACATATCTTTACTTTTTTTTTTTTTAAAGAGAGTTTAACGAATCTTTATAATTTCTAAATTAACTCCATTTTCCTTCCTTCATCATCATCTTTCTAAATAAATTTTTCTTATTTCTCTCTTTAACTTTCAGGCCTTTGTCGTGGCCATCTCCTCCTCCAACGCAGGGCTCAAATTTTTAAATATATGCCCCCCCCCCCCGAAATTTTAAATTATATTTAAAAACTGAAAATTTTGTGTAGGCGTGTTGGCTGAGTACCAATGCCCCTGCCCTTATAGTATGTGTTCGACTCACTTCAGGTGTAATTTTCAAAAATATTAGACTTTTATCATAGAATTAATTAGAGGCATAGCCATTTTAATTTACCCAGTTTCAAAATTATTGACAAATTACAATAAATTTCGAATATACCCAAGAAAAACCATTTCAGTTTATTATTCCGTGGATCTCGTTTATTAATTTTACATATATACGCCTCTCTTTCCTTTTCTGATTTCCGCTCACATCTCTTTCTTTTTTTTCCGAACATTTTTAAGTCATTCTTAAATGCACGGATTTTATTCTCTTTCTCTAACCACTAACATCATCTCTCCTAATTAATTAGGTTTTTTTTATTTAATTCAAAATATACATGCTTAATTTTAGATGATATTTTGCTCCTTTTAATTAAATTCTCTGAACCTATCTCACTTAATCTGTTTATAATTTCCCATAAAATAGTTGTTCATCATGTTTTCTTAACAGTTATCGTACTCAGTCGAAGAGTCCTAAACAAAGGTTAGATGTCACTACAAGAATTAAGCGGATTAGCAACGGAGACGTACTAATGGAATCCATTTCATCACTAACTAGCGACGAATTTCGTCGTTAAAACGCCTGTTGACTTTTAGCGATGTAATATATTGTGTGCTTGGTCGGAAATATTGGTGCCAAGTTCTAGCGTCATACTGCGCGACAGAATCCATCACCGGTTTTGGTGGCAACACGTAATACGTCGTTACAAATGGCGCGAATGTTCCTGCGTTTACAATCGGCAAATTTCTTCAGTAGCGAAAAAGGGCACCAACATTTACCGTTAAAGTTTAAGACAAGACTCATCGCTAAAACAAAGCTGCAAAAATCCCGCATATAGTTGCGACAAAATCAGTTATATTCATTCACAATTTGGTATTCCCTCAACATATAAACATATATTGATGAACATTCGTCATATCTTATTAAGTAAAATTTACCTAAAAGAAGACATGAGATATTCTTTTCCATATTAAAATATAAAATTAACCTTCATTGTAATTTATTCGTTAAATTCTTAAAGAACTAAATTACAAGATATTCTTAATTAAGTTGATCACTATGAACCTACAAGTATATTCCTTTTCACATATTATATATATGAAATGAACCCGCCCTATAAAAAGATTATTTATGCAATGTATTGCACTGATAACCTGATTTTTATGCTTTTAATTTAAGAGTTTTATCCCCTAAATTACTTAATCCTAATAGTATTTGAATCAAATTAATTGGTTTTCTTGTTAACAAATGAATTCATGTAAATCGGGATCAACCAAATAAAAAAAGACTCAAAGTGAACCATTTAATTAAGAATTGTTCTGTGGTCGCGGCCTTGAGACAAAATTCATTCCCAAGCAAAAAATCCGGGAGTAGAGTACATGTGGCCGCATGAAGCCATCGAATCATGCCAATCTAGAGTTAAATTAGAGTTTATGCTTGGCTATTGAATAGTTAAGGAAGAATACTTTATAAGATGTTGATTGATTTTGGTGACTTCATACCTATCTATAGTTAAATTAGAGTTTATGCTTTTATTAATGATCAAAATAAATAAACCATAACTGAGATCACGTCTTGGAAACTTTCTCAATAAATTTCATCCTAGCCATCAAGTTTTGATGCCGTTATCGGGGACTGCTGTTATTTAATTTTTTGTTACTTTTTAATGCATCGTTCTTCTCGTACAGGTGAACTTCAATACGATTTGGAAATTGAGAAGATGACTAAGAGGATACAAAAAGAGACTAAATTGAAAAATACTCAAGCATCTTCATCATCTCTCATTGAAGAAGATTTACCGCTTGGTCCACTTGATACATCTAGTGTTTCTTCTAGTGATTCAAAGATCGAAGATGTTGACTTTCTAAGCCAATTAATCTTATTCTTATTTTGATGATAACAAACGTGTTTTTGTTACTAATCAATTTTCTGTGTTTTGATAGTCCACTGTGTAGAGAAAATTATAACGAGTCCAACGCAAATGGAATCGACTCAATCGGACTTCAAACGAGTGAGATATTGATTTTAGAAGATTGGAATTAAAATAATTATGTCATTCGGATCATATGCGGTAAGCTCATTATATTTATTATGCGCTCAAAATTACATCCGTCAGATCAGATAGAATTCAAATTCAGTGGCCCAGATTATTCAGAATTTTGTTTTAAAGAAAAAGAAATATCAGAATTATTATCAACCGCACGATCGCGCACTTCAGTTCATCTAACGGCTCAAATTTGTTAACTATATATATATATATATAATTTCAGAAATTAAAAAAAAAAACATTTCAGCCGTTCGATCGCCAGCTGCTAGCCATCCAACCGCTGTACTTGGCCCACGTAGCCGCGACTGGGAACACGCGCTGACGCGCCAGAGGGAGCTGCTGCCACGCGGGTCCCATGTCTGCCTCCACCTCTCTCTGGCTGACACGTGGCGCGCTGGTTTCCAAGGCCAGCTGGTTGCTTTTTCTTTTGCATACGAATTGTCTTCTTTGCCCCTGTCTTATGGTTTAATGCCTCTTGTGTCCTGACCATCATTTCTTCATCCTCTGACCGAATTTTTGAATTCTCTCACAACGGTCTGCTGCCCCAATTTGCCCTTGCTGCCCAGATTTTTATTAATAATAATATTATTATTATTAATTTCAATTTCAGAAATGCTCAACCAATGACGATTTGACACGTGGCCCTCTCATTTGACTTATTCTGAAGCAATTATTACACTATTTTGGGAGATTACTCTTATGCCCTTCCTGATTTGAATTTATATGAAGACTTCAAAGGTTATTATCGTCATTTCAAGCCCTTCTCTTTCAGCCTCATTTCTGGGATTTTCTCAGTCCGAAAATGGCTTCCCTCAACCTCCAATTTGTCATCAATGGAGCCTCTTCTTTCCTCCATTCACACAATTAAAGTCAAAAATATTTATGAAATTGGATGAACGGTAATATTTTTTTTTACCGATAAAAGGAGCTCGAAATGGCAGATTGAAGACATACCAACGAAAACAGAAGCTTCTTCTCATTGCTAAATCAGAAAGCTCTTCATTTTTAATCTCTTTGTGAGCCAAAAATTTGTGTATCTCTAGCCATTCTCGAGGGCTAATTTGTTGAGATTTTTATCTCTTATTGTGAGCAAATTATTGTAATATTCATCCTTTGTGAGGATTTACTATTTGTAAAAGGTTTAATTCTTAAACCTTAGTAAAAAGAGTGATAGATAACGGTTGTCCTTGCTCCGTGAAAAGGGTCATTGTTCGGGTTTGATCTTGATCCCGCTAAAAGGATTGAGTTGCACTTGCTACCGCAAAAAGTGAATACAAATTCCCGAGAGGCGCTCGGGGAGTGGACTAGGCCGCATTTTTGGCCGAACCACTATAAATATTGGTGTCACTTTCTTTAACCCTTACTCTTTAATTATTGCTTTACATATTCATTCCTATAATTTATCCAAGCATAATTAAATGGTTAGAAATTAATTGTGATCAAATACTTTCTATCATCATATCATTTTTGCTTACTTTGCTAAAAAGAAATTTAGTATAAATTTCATTTATATTGTTTGAGATTAAAAAGTCCATTTAATTTGTTAATCTTAATTTTTTTTAATTGATTGAAAAAGTTTTATAATTTTTTTTTAAAACCCTATTCACCCCCCCTCTAGGGTTGCCTTAGATCCTAACAATTGGTATCAGAGCAAGGTGCTCAAAAATTTTATTGAAAATTTGTTTTTAAAAAAAAGCTTAATTGCTTGAGCTATGGCAACACATAATTTTAATCCTTTTGGTGATAGTCAATCAATTAATAAGCCTCCTTATTTTAATGGTTCTAATTATAGTTATTGGAAGAATAGAATGCAATTTTTCTTGATTTCTATTGATGTTGAATTATGGGATATAATAGAACAAGGTTTTAATAATCGAGTTGAAAATGTTGAAAATGTTAGCTCTCGTAAGCCTATGGCCGAATGGTCTAAAGAAGAAAAGAAAGCATATGGTTTGAATGCTAAAGCTATAAATTGCTTATTTTGTGCCTTGAATGAAATTGAGTATAATAGAGTTTCTATATGTAAAACCGCTAAGGAAATTTGGCATAAACTTGAAATTACTCATGAGGGAACCGATCAAGTCAAAGAAACTAAAATTGAGATGTTAGTACATAGTTATGAATTATTTAAAATTGATGATAATGAGTCAATTTCGGATATGTTCATTAGATTTACTAACATTGTGAATTCTTTGGAAGGACTTGGAAAATCTTATTCTAACATTGAAAAGGTGAAGAAAATTATTTGGGCTCTACCAAAGCAATGGGAACCGAAAGTCACCGCCATCCAAGAAGCCAAAGATTTGAAAATTCTTTCCATGGATGAATTAATTGGGTCTCTTATGACTCATGAGATCAAAATAAAAAAAAATATGGAAGATGATAAAAAGAAGAAAGAAAGAAGCATTGCTCTCAAGTCAACCTTTATGGAAGAAGATTCCGAAAATGATGAAAGTATCGATGATGAAGATATGGCCTATCTCTCAAGAAGATTCAAAAGCTTCTTAAAGAAGAAGAAGCAATTCAAAAAGAATTTCACTAATCAAAGAGAATCAAATGGTGAAAAGAGCAAGAAAGATGAAATCATTTGTTATGAATGCAAGAAGCCCGGTCACATTAGGACCGATCGTCCTCTTCTCAAATCATCCAAGAAATTAAAGAAAGCTATGAAAGCTACATGGGATGATAGTGAAAATGAAAAAAAAAGAAGAAGTTGCAAATATGTGTTTTATGGCACATAGTGACAATGATGAAGAAGATGAAAATGAGGTACATCTTAACTCTTCTTCTTACATTGAATTATTGAATGAATTTGAATGCATGCAACAAAGTTTTGAGAAAATTACTAAAAAGTATAGTGTGCTTTCAAAGAAACATGTAGATTTATCAAATGAAAATAAATCTTTAATTGAAAAAGTTGAGTCTTTGGAAAATACATCTAATAATCAAATTCATGTTTCATGTGAAGAAAAGAATGCTTTACTTGATAAAATTAAATTTTTTGAACATGATATTTTTGAAAAGAATGAGCTTATTATTGTCATTAAAGAAAAAGAGACTAATCTTTTGAAACAACTTGATGAAGCTAATGATAATATTAAAAAGTTTACCATAGGTGCTCAAACTCTTGATAAAATGATCAATATGGGTAAACCAAATAAAGAGAAAAAGGGTATTGGATATATGGATGAAATTTCTACTACTTCATCTTCTAAATCCATTTTTGTTAAACGAAAACAGAATCTTCTTCTCATTGCTAAATCAGAAAGCTCTTCATTTTTAATCTCTTTGTGAGCCAAAAATTTATGTATTTCTAGCCATTCTTGAGGGCTAATTTGTTGAGATTTTTATCTCTTATTGTGAGCAAATTATTGTAATATTCATCCTTTATGAGGATTTACTATTTGTAAAAGGTTTAATTCTTAAACCTTAGTAAAAAGAGTGATAGATAACGGTTGTCCTTGCTCCGTGGAAAGGGTCATTGTTCGGGTTTGATCTTGATCCCGCTAAAAGGATTGGGTTGCACTTGCTACCGCAAAAAGTGAATACAAATTCCCGAGAGGCGCTCGGGGAGTGGACTAGGCCGCATTTTTGGCCGAACCACTATAAATATTGGTGTCACTTTCTCTAACCCTTACTCTTTAATTATTGCTTTACATATTCATTCCTATAATTTATCCAAGCATAATTAAATGGTTAGAAATTAATTGTGATCAAATACTTTCTATCATCATATCATTTTTGCTTACTTTGCTAAAAAGAAATTTAGTATAAATTTCATTTATATTGTTTGAGATTAAAAAGTCCATTTAATTTGTTAATCTTAATTTTTTTTAATTGATTGAAAAAGTTTTATAATTTTTTTTAAAACCCTATTCACCCTCCCTCTAGGGTTGCCTTAGATCCTAACAGAAGAAACGATTGATGACGTGGAACAAACTTTGAAGGAGTTGACTGCTCCTCAAACTTATCAAAAGACGTTGTGCATACCGTACAAGCAAACTTTGAGCTAAATTTGGCCTAATTCATCTTCTATCTATTTTTAAAGGTCTAGATAATGAATACCTCAATAAACATCTGAAAGACTTTCATGTTTTCTACCAAAATCATGAAGCCAGAAGGGGTAACTGAAGACCAAATTAAACTGTGTGTCTTCCCATTCTCATTGATTGACAAGGTCAAAGACTGGTTGTTCAATTTACCTTCTAATTTGGTAACCACATGGGCTGAAATTTTTAGATTATTATTGGATGCATTAATTCCTTCATCTTAAGCTTCAAACATTTGAAGATAAATTTATGGGATTATGCAGAAAGAACAATGAAACTCTACACATGTACTGGATTGATTCAAAAAGGTTTGTGCTAGCTACCCACAACACAGATTCTCTGTACAGTTCCTCATCAAATATTTCTATGAAGGACTGGCATCGATAGAGAGGAGATTTATGGATACCACTAGCAGTGGTGCGATAGTTAATAAGACTCCAAGAGAAGCTCAGAGATTGATCACTGCAATAGCTGCAACTAGTCAACAGAGTAAAACACTTCAAGATGAACCCAACTCCAGAAACGTGTGTGAGGTACATGATTCATCTCTTGAATATAAATAAATCATCTTACTTCTCTTGTTCAACAGATGGCAACAGAAAACACAACAGGTGAAGACATGTGAAATTTACATTGCGCCAAATCATCCAACTGATATGTGCCCTACACTTCAAGACAAACCACAAGAGTCTGCTAATGTCCTGGGAAGATATCAAGGAGGGTACCAAGGAGGACAATAAAGAAGATATGACCCTTTTTCCAACACTTACAATCCAAAATGGAAGAACCTTCTCAATCTTAGCTACGAGACATTAGCACCGCAGTATCAACAAGCATCGCCAAGGCCTCCTCCTCAACAACAACATTACACTACCAAATCAGGTTTGTCTATAGATAAAATCATTCAAACTTTTGCTACTGACACTCAATAGTTTCATCAGGACACGCATGAATATGTTAAGAGGTTGGGAGTCAAATGAAAATAAGCATTGAATCTGGATGTTTACATAGGGAAACTCGCATCTTTTATGAGCAAGATGGAATATCAAGGTAAACTGCCTTCACAAACTATTGTGATGGGATTACCTTGAGAAGTGGGAAGGAATTAGAAGAAACCCAAAAGAATGAACATAAGCATGTTGTAAAGAAAGAAATTGAAAAATAAGTCTTTATCTCTTCACCAACTGATCAAACTGAAGATTCTGAGAAGTTCCAACCAAAGGTAATGGTAACTCTTCCTCCTTTCCCATCTAGATTGATCAACAATGAAAAGCTGGAAGAAGAAGAAAGGATCCTTGAAAATTTTGGAAAAGTTGAGGTAAACATTCCTTTACTTGATGAAATTAAGAAAATATCTCGATATGCTAATTTTCTTAAGGATTTGTGCACAAATAACAGGAAGTTGAAAGGTAATGGAAAAAGTGAATATGGGAGAGAACGTTTCTACAGTTCTCTAAAAGATATTGCCTCTAAAATGCAAAGATCCAAGTATGTTTTCTATTCCTTATAAATTAAGGAATTCAGAAATTGAAAAAGCTATGCTAGATCTAGGAGTTTCAATTAATATCATGCCTCTTTCTATTTATAAATTATTGAATATGTGTGAATTAAAAGAAGCTGGTGTGGTACTTCAATTAGCAGATAAATCTAATGTATATCCTGATGGAGTTTTATATGATGTTTTGGTTCAATTTAGTGGTTTAGTGTTCCCAGCTGATTTTTATGTGCTTAATATAAGAGATGAAAATCCTTCAAATTCGTCATTAATGGTGTTAGGGAATTCATTCTTAAAAACATCTAATGTGCATGATGTTACACTTACAATGGAATTTGATGGTGAGATTATTACATTCAATAATCTCCATTATGTATTTGATTAGTTCATTGATCGGAGGAATATGAGGCTCCATTGTTCAAACCCTGAATCAGTCCATAAGATAACTATTTATCTATTTTCCTTACAAGGAAAAAAGTGAATTCCAATCTTGTGTAACTATGTTTCCTGCTATAAGCAAGATGAAATCCGCAAAGTGGGAGACATATTGAGTGAACTATATCAAGTCACTCTCACCTATGTAAATCAAAGGTTTGTCCTTGCAAACAAGAGTTTGTAACTCACTTGAGATTTTGATCAATTGTACATGATCAACCGAATGATATACACAGTATCTTTTTGAACGGTTTTACCATAAAACAATAAGTACATCTTAGTCCAATCTACTGTAATCTCTATTGAAGCAGCACCCTCACTCACATGTCACTACATGAGTGATCCAGATGAGATCACTTGTACCAATTTATAAGTTGGTCGTGTTAGTGGTGTTAACAGATATAAGGCACCCAACCTTTATTCATAATACCATGGACCTTTTGGATTACAACTTAAAAAAACCCGATTGTGGGATCAAACTAGTAGAAATTTGGTTTGGGAAGAAATCTTATAACAATAGCTAAAATTAATCGGCCAAGAGGAGAGGAAGAAGATCTTTCAATTTCAAAAATTGGAATTGAAGTGTGGAATGAAGAGCCAAGACCGTGTATTTATAGGCAAAGTTATCTTCAAATTAAATTAGGAAAACTAATAAGATAAATACAAAAAATCAAATCAAATCTTATTCCTTATTTATCTTTAGCATTGTCGTTTTATGTGTATAAAATCATTAAGAAAACTAATTTTTTTTCTTTATTTAATTTGTCTTGGATAAACATTCTTTTATATATTTATTTTAGACAAAATAATTCAAAATTACTTCTTAAAATACTTTATATTTCTAATTTTTCTATATATTTATTAAATTAATCTTAATTTTTTTCATCAATAATTTGAAGCAAAAAATCTATTGAATTCATTAATTCAATTTAAATTCTTCCTTATTAATAAATCTTATTTATTAATTCTTGATATTATTATTTAAATAAATCAATTATTTAATTTAAATAAATATATTTTTTCGATTTTTTTAATTTATTATTAATAATTATTTATATAATTTCTATTTAAATAATTAGTATTATTTAAATAAATATATTATTTACTATTATGCTTTAAATAATTGTTATTATTTAAAATTAAGAATAAATGTTTAATTATTAATTTCCATTTAAGTAAACATATTACATAAATAATTAATAATTATTTATTAATAATATTTCTTTTATTAATTACCATTTAAATAAAAATATTATTTAAATAATTAATAATAATGATATTAATTTTTATTTAAATAATTAATATTGTCAGTTATTTAAGTAAACTAATTAACTTAAATTATTCATTTCTTCAGTAGTCAAATAAATGACTTGTCTTGCTACAACGTTATTTGGCCTAGTCCAAGGACCCGATGGACCTATAGATAATGGGCTTAATAATCAAGTTTTTAATTGATTAACTCATAACCAATTAATTACTATTATTTAACTATGAATGATTCCACTATAAATTCATAGTTGAAATCCCCTCACTATTGATAAGTTATGTGCATTTAGTTTATCTTAATAAGTTTTTGATATCTCATTCACGTGGAAAACTCAATTACATATGGGTTAAATTTATCGTTTTACCCCTGTACGATTTATCCTCGTGTTTCTGTTGATTTTCCAATGAACATTATCTGTAGTAAAACTAAAGGTAAAGTACTTTTGTGATCAATAGAAGTCGTGGTGCCACTTGTTCATGTCTTGAATCAGTACATCAAAGGAGTTTCCTAATTAAAGTTCCTAAAATGACTAGGTATTGCACTGATAAGTTATGAATTTTATGTAACGCCCTGACACAAGAAAGTTAAAAATCAATATTATTTTTGTTAAATAATATTAATCAGGCTTCATCGATTAATTAGAACAGAAATATCATGTACTTTCAAAAAGGGTGTTATGGTAATTTTTCCTGAAAAATCTCAAAAATTTAACCTTGTGATTTGACTAATATTTTGACATGAAATTGATCGTCTCGATGTCAAGATTCCAACGCAACTGACGGTTTGTCGTTCTGAGACCCAATAATCAAGTTATAGACGTTTTAAGGTGAGTGGCAGTTTCGTAAATATTCAACTCGGGATTTTTAACCTAAGAGATGACTTCCCATTACCCTTTTTGAGATTTCATTCTCTCTTCTCCCCCTCTCACGCAGCCGCCGACCCTCAAGAAGAAAACCCGAATTCTGATTCGATTCTTTCGTTGTTACTTCGCCGATTCAAAGTGCGATCTTCTTTTTGGAGTGTTTGGAATATCATTGTTTGATCAAAAGGTAAATAATTCTCTTATCCCTTCTTGAACCTCCTTGCCGCCGCCCCTAGGTTTGGGATTTTGATGTGAATTTTTCGTCTTTTGCTTGTTAGGTTGTCGGTTCGAAACATGTTCGAAACAAGGTGAAGATCAGACGCCGTAGCTTCTTTATTCCGTCATTTTGGTAAGGTTCAACCCGATTTATTATTAATTTAAATTCTGAAAATTATGGGTTTATAATTAAATTATGTTTTTCAAGAACTCATCCTTGAAACCCATTCCCCATCACTTTCAATTTTCTAATACATAGCCTAAACCTTAATCGGTATTGATTTCCTTTGCCTAAAACCAAAACCCATCAAGATCGATCATCCGGAACCAAAAACCGTGACAAAACCATGACCCGAAGACCACGATTTAGCCATGACAAAAGACAGCCAAGCCGTAGCTGCTGTCTTCTTCAAACGGCGATCCGTTCGTCGTTTGCCTTTTTCCCGTTCTTCGAGCCGTTGAACCCCAATCCTTTTAGCATCTTTTGGTACTGTTTTAGAATTTAAATTAATTGTTTAGGACCTTCGTTTTAGGTCTGATTGGTTGTGGAAATTAGCTTGAGAATTGGAATTTTAGCAAAGACAAGGTGAGTTAACGGTTTAATCAACGATAAGGTTTTAGAGAAATCAAAGGCTCTTAATGTAGCTTCTTTGATTCAATATATTTAAATATAGTATTCTATAATGTTAAGATGAGAATGGACTTTTGGAAACACCGAAAATCATTTGGGAGAAAATAATTTTCGGTTAGAACTAGTTTAGGCCTTTTCGGTGAAATTTGATGTTTTTAGATTCGATTCGATTTTGATTGATAATGAATTTAGTTCTGGGATTTTTGGAAGTTATTTAAGTTCATTTTCCATGATTTTTGAGTTAGGAAGTGCAAAAGTGCATTTTTCGGTATTTTGGCAGTTTTCCTGTTTTAGGCAATTTTGAGAATCTTATTGTTATATGTTTGGACTGCTGTATTTATATATTTATAATTGAATTTTATTTATCATTATCATGTGTATAATGATGTTTTTGATGATATTGATGGCCGGTTTGAATATGCTTACTAGTGCTGAGGCTACGAGCTTAACACTAAGTCATTTTAGTTATGGAAAGGTCCATAACCGAGTACTAATGTTCATTGCTCATATGAATGAATCATTAGGGGATTATCAGTTATAGTTGAGGCTATAACCAAATAATAAGAAGTGATAGTAGTTTCAGGGACCGCCTTCTTAGTAGTTTGTGAATTATATTGTTTGTTAAGTTAAAGAATGTTAGATGTTCGGGATTGTAGTAATAAGATGTTGAGAGTATATGATTGAGATGTCTTGGGTAAGAAACTAGCGAAAGTTGTCTATCCATGTAAAGTGAGTTTTATCGAGAAACCTTGAATATGGAACCTGGTAGTGTTGCCTATTCATGTATGCAAATATTTATTGAATAACCTTGAATATGGAGCTAGTTAGAGTTGTCTATTCATGTATGAGAATGAGATTATGAAAAGTGTGGATATTTACTATGGTTATGAGATCGGAAAGATTGGTGATCAAAGTGAGATTGGTGGTTAAAGTTATTGAATATGGAATTAGTGAGAATTGCCTATTTAAGTAAACGAGTTAGACTTGAAGCTTTAAGTGATTTTGTGCCTTAGATGTTATTGGAGAGTGCTTGGGACTCGGTTTGAATTGTTAGAGACTATTTAAGACTTCATCTTTGATTAATTCGTTTTCTCACTGGCTTTAGCCTCACAGTACTATCTGTTGTTTTTTTTTAGGTTACAATGGACCGAGAGGTGGCGGTTGATGAAGTGGAAGAAATGAGGGTTCATGTCGTAGTGGCTAGCCAAACACATCTTTTATTTTCATTGAGATAATGAATAAAGTATTCGAATTTTATTGACTATATTTTGTTTTATGAGATTTGAGACTCGTGTTAGTCTTAAAACATTTTGTTATTTGAGAACACGATTAGTTCATTGCTTTTGTTTTAAAAATTCTAACTCCGGAGTTGTCGTTTTAATAATTGTTTATTTGATTTAAGTGAAATTTCATATTTTCAATAAATGATATTTATTGAGTCTTCTGCTGCTTAAAAATGTGTTTATTTATTACTCTGAAAAGTCGGGTCTTTACATTTTCTCTTGTGTAAATTTGTTCTCAACTATTATCTTATTATATTCCCAAAACGGGAGTGTATTGAGCAATCATTTAGATCGCTCTCAACCATGTGAATCAATGAACAAAACTCCATGAATAGGAATTCACATTTAACTCACTATTAAGACTTATCACTATTTGATAAACTTAGTTTGATATTCGACCATTTCTCGTAAACGGTACAAGCGAGACATTGATCAAATATCTTGGTCAAGTCTTATACAATCACCATTGTATGTGATACTTTCATTTTCATGTCACCTATATGAATGATCCGGATAAGATCATTTGTAAACTATACAAAATGTACAGCTATCAACAGTGTTAACAAGATAAGCTTCCCAAACGTTATCCATTTACTGTAGACTCTTTAAGTTACTCATCTTGTCTTGAATCGTCTCGTATGTCTCACATACTTGGTTGTGATTTCATAAGAGTGACTTTGGGGTCTACTATTTAAATGTTATATATATATATATGTGTGTGTGTGTGTGTGTGTGTGTGTGTGTGTGTGTGTGTGTGTGTGTTAGGAATGGTGTCCTAGAACTTGTAATTATTTAATAAAAGATAATTTATTTCGAATAAATTAAAGAAATGAACATAAGTTCTTTCTATTATCTATTTGATTCAATTGACAATATTAGGAACATATGGAAATATATTAATATCAAACATTCAAATAGTAAAACCCTAAGTTACTCTTATGAAATCAAGGCTTAGTATGTGAGTCATACGAGAGGATTAAAGTCGAGATGAGTAACTTAAAAGTGTCTACAGTATATGGATAATGTTTGAGAACCTTATTCTAGTAACAGTGTTGATAGCTTCGCATTTTGTTTATAGACAAATAATCTAATCCTGATCATTCATGTGGATGACATGAAATGAAAGTATCATATGCAATGTTGATTGTATAAGACTAAACCACGATGTTTGATCAAATTTCTCATTAGTACCGTTTACGAGAAATGATCTAATATCAAACTAAGTTTATCAACCGTGATGGATCTCAATCCTGAGTGAAATGTGGACTCCTATTTGTGGAGTTTTGTTATTTGATTCACATGGTTGAAAGCGATCTGTATGAACGCTCAATACACTCCTGTTTTGGGAACATAACTAGATAAATAGCTGGGAACACATTTTCAAAAGATAGAATCCATAAGTTTCCTATAAATTAACGGTATCAGTGTGATACCTAAATATTTTAAGAACTTTAGGAAACTCCCTTGATGTACTGATTCGAGACATGAACAAGTGGCGCCACGACTTCTATTGATCACAAAGGTATATTATCTCTAGTTCGACTAAAGATAAAGTTTATTGGAAAATCAGCGGGAACACAAGGATAAAGCTGTGATTACAGGGGCAAAACGGTAAATTTAATCCACTTGTAATTATGAGGGTTCCATGTGAAGGATATATAACATATATAAATAAAAGATAAACTAAATGGACATAACTCATCTATAGTGAGGGGAGTTCAGCTATGAATATGTAGTGGAATTATTCATAGTTAGATAATAAGTAATTAACTGATTATGAGTTGATCACTTAATTGACTAATTATTAAGCTCTTGATCTATAGGTCCATCGGGTCTCTATGCTAGCCCAAATATCGTAGGCGTGAAATCAAATAGAAGAAATGAAAATCTTAAGTAAAGTTAATTACTTAAATAGACAATATTAATTGTTTAAATATTGAGTATATTTAAACGGTAATTAATATAAACATTATTAATTGTTTAAATAATGAGTTTATTTAAACAGAAAATTAATAATGAAATATTATTAATTAGACATTATTAAATATTTAAATATTGAGTATATTTAAATGGTAATTAATAATTGGAAATTAATTGAAAATTATTAATTGTTTAAATAATTAATTTTTTTTGAACGAAAATTAATAATTAAAATTAATTAATTAATAATAAAATATTGTCAATTAGAATTATTAATTAATTAAATAATGAGTTTATTGAATGGAAATTAATAATTAGAATATTTATTAATTGTTTAAATAATGAAAATTATTTATATGGAAATTAATAATTAAATATCATTTAATAGTATTTAGTCGGGAGAAAATATTAATATTGTTAATTATTTAAATAAAGTATTTTATTTAAATGGTAATTAATAAATAAATTAATTAAGTTGGACATATTAATTTAAGAGAGTTTCTAGCCTAATTGGATTAATGAACCCAATTGAGAATAGCCCAAAATAATTAGTTAAATAAATTAGATTTATTATATATATATATATATATATATATATATAATTTCGGTTGTAATGACTATTAAAGGAAAATAATTATTTGAATTACATCCTATAATAATTATAGATTTATTTAACTAAGATAAATAAAATAAAATATCCTCTTATTTATCTGTGATATTTTCGAAAAAATCAAAATAATAGAAAGAGAAAATCTTTTTCTTTTTGTATTTATCTCTATGGAATATCTTAATGAGATTAGATTTTTCATTAGCCTATAAATAGGAAGCTTGGGTCATTCATAAATCACACAACTCAATTCACAAGAAATTGAATTTCTCTCTTCCTCTCCTCCCTTGCCTTTGCCGATTTTTGACTAATATTTTAGGAAGAAAAGTTCTTTTTGTTCTTCCTAATTTCTTTTAAAGTTCGATCCTACAATCGGATTTCGTTTGATCGATCGAGATATAACGTAGAAGATCCGGTGTTGTTGAGGATTGATGTTGTAAAGAAACCTCCAACCGATTCTCCATTAATTACTCAATGTAAGTAAAGGCCTTTAATTTTCGAAATTAAGCATGAATCTACATGTCTTTTATCACAAATTGCATGATATTAATAGATCGTTAACTAATCATTAATTAGTTTACTAAATGATTTTCCGCTAATTTTGTATATAGCCCTTCAATTGGTATCAGAGGTAGTTTTAATCATCATGCAAAATTGTGATAATTTTCAAAAAGTTTGGTGAGTTGCATAAAAATCGTTTTATGCATGTATGATCTTCCCCTAAAAGTGTTTTGAGTGAAACTTTTTAGAATAAATATTAATTAAGTGTTTCATCTAAAAACACTACAATATACAAAAAGATGTTTTTAGAGAAAATACTTGATTTGTGATTCTTTCAAAAATATTTATAAACAGTTGTTTCACTTAAAATAGTTCACTCAAGTGTTTTTAGATGAAACATTTATTTATTTTTTATTTTAAAATGTTTAACTCAAAACATTTTTAGGAAAAGTTATACCAAACGGACCCTAAATGAATGTTTGTTGTCTTTCAAATGTAATAACATATGAAGAATTCTTCCTTTCCCCCTCTATAATTACAGGATTTACTATTTGCAATCGTGGATAATCCTTCAAATACAATAGAATGGGCGGTTGCGAGTTAATAAATCAACCAAAGATTCTTCATAAAGCAATTGAAGAATTGGACAAAATTGTTGGAAGAGAAAGGCTCGTTCAAGAATCTGACATCCCTCAACTCAAATACCTCATGGCTTGTGCTAGATAAGCTCTTCGGCTCCATCCACTCTCACCATTCAATCTTCCTCACGTCTCCAAATGTGATGTAGTTGTTTCAGGTTATTTTATCCCAAAAGATAGCCAAGTCTTGCTAAGTCGACTAGGTCTAGGAAGAAACCCTAGGATTTGGGAGGATCCACTAAAGTTTGATCCCGAACGTCATCTCGACGATGAAATTATTAAACTCGGGTTATCAGAAACAAGTTTGAGATTCATAAGCTTTACTAGAGGGAGAAGAGGTTGCATAGGTGGCTCACTAGGAACAACCATTACAATGATCTTATTCGCTCGTGTAACGACCCGAACCCGTTAAATTCTTTAAATTCAAATGCACAGCGGAAGACTCAATTTTTAAAGAAAAACGGCATGGGTTCGTTTAAAAATCGAATAACCAAAACCTGTTTACAACCCAAATTTTCAGAGAAAGCTATAAATCGGGAATGCGCATTCCAAAAGAGAGTTTAATCATAAAACATTAAAATACTTTATACAAACACCCTTCGCGGGCTCAAAAAGACACAAATATGTAAAAAGTATATGATTTGCAAGCATTTTTATGAATGCTTAACCAAAAGAGTTTTAACATTGTCCTTGCACCATCTCGTCAAATCACGCGGCTCCACCTCCTCTACCACGCTTCTTGCCACGGGGTTTACCTGAAAATATTGTGGTGTAGCACCTTTAGCAAACAATGCTAGTGAGAGTAAAATGAAAGCAAGTAATCCTATGAACAAAATCTCATAACCGAAATCGTGTCCAAAGGCCTAAAATGCTCATTACTACCCATATCCACACTTCCAATTCCATACAATCAATCGATAGTCATATATCTGTATTCACCATTCATTACCATAACATAGATATAAGGACTTAAAGTAAAGTAACATTCACTACTAAGTCTTACTACACAATTCTAAAGAATATGTAAAGTAACATTAACTATCTTTATTACCAAACACGTTTCATCGTATCGTGCTATTGTATGGATCGAATCAACATACCACATACGATTGTACCATATCTCAAATCATCGGATATCAGGACTTTCACCATATCGGATATCAGGACTTTCACCATATCAGGTCTCAGGAATTTCACCATATAGGTCTCAGGAATTTCACCATATCGGATATCAGGAATTTCACCATATAGGTATCAGGAATTTCACCATATCGGATATCAGGAATTTCACCATATAGGTATCAGAAATTTCACCATATTGGATATCAGGAATTTCACCATATAGGTATCAGGAATTTCACCATATAGGTATCAGGAATTTCACCATATAGGTATCAGGAATTTCACCATATAGATATCAGGAATTTCACCATATAGGTATCAGGAATTTCACCATATCAGATATCATCGCACCATGATACGTATGGATCCGAATCAACATACTATCATGTGCCGTATCACAAACCATAGTACCATAGTACCGTATGGATCCAAATCAACATACTACTGTGTACTATTTACACCCTCGCAACATGATACGTATGGACCGAAGTCAACATACTATCATGAGCCATATTACAAATCATAGTACCATGGTGCACGGATCCGAATCCACGTACTACCATGTACCATTTCACAAACCCTGGCACTATGATTACATATGGATCAAAATCACATACTATCACGCGAGAATCAAAGTGCTCGAAGTTCCCACAAATCATTACACCATGATTACATATGGATCAAAATCACATGCTACCATGTGTAAATCAATGTGCCCTAGGTCTCCAATAAGTTAGCTAAACTCCAAAGAATTCTACTAAGTTAATTAGAAACCTAACTAGCTAGATTACACGAGTTACTACTCAAGTGCATCTTCTAATTACTTTAACTTCCAAATTCATCCAAGTAACCTTCAAATCAATCAAAGTAACTTCCATTTCCACTTTCATCTAACATCTCCAAATCAAAATACCATACTTCCAAACCACTCCGATGTTCCCTAATCATCGAACTATCCATAATTTCAAACTTTCCACACACACTTTCGAATCAAAGTCTCCAACCAAAACTTAATCCTAAGAAGTTATCTCCCTCTTTACATCGATAAACAATTACATAACGAAACTAAATTCATAAAACCACTAACTTTCACATTAAACTCACCTTAGCTTGAAGACAAGCTCCGAATAATCCGAGGTTGTAAAATCACGAATAATTCACAATCCTACAAACGAATTAATCCTAAAGAACATTAATTAACCGGAAAACAATCAAACAACATCTAAACACATAAAACCACGAAAATCCCGGATTCTACCCTTATGGAGCTCTCGGCCAAGCTAGGGAAAAAGGGGTTCGGGTTTGATTTTCCGGCTTTTATGCAATTTAGAGGTGTTTTGGGTTGGTTTCGAATACTTTGGAGGTTGCAAAATCAATGGGTAACAGAAAATTAGGGTTTTGCATATTAATTCATTTTCAAAAAATTAACTAAAAAGCAAAAACACAAAGAACCTAACATCCTAAACAAAGCCCAAAGAGGGAAAATCACAAGGGACGGGTTTCCGGCTCAAACTCAGTTTTAGGGTTTAGAGAAAGTTTCTAAAATTGACCATAAAGACTTTCCCGAATGAAACCTTCAAGCTTCGGTGAACGAATTCGAAGATTACAACTCAAAACCTCCATTAAAACACTATTCACATCAAAATTAAGAAACTTTAACATACCTTTAAGCCTCGAGCAAACGAGAAAAAACCTTGATTGTTAGGATGGGTAGAAAGGTCTCGGCGAGAGCTTTCCAACGCATCCGAAATCACGCAAAACGGTCGAGAAACGAAGCCGGGGCGACGATTTCTTTCTCTCCTCTTTTTTTCTCTCTAAGCTACGGGTTTGGGATGAAAAATGAGAAGAAAAATTTCATATTTTGTCTAATTTTGGCTTATTTAAAGAGAAGGAGGAATAGTGTTTAGATATTTAACAATTTGGAAAATGACGCCTATGTCCCTCTTTTACTTTTGCTTTAAAAACGAAACCCGAAGCTCGTAAATAAACCTAAAGGTGATTAATAATTATTAATTGGTCCATTAATAATTATTAATGTCACCAAAACAAATTTTAATTATTAAAACGATTAAAAACAATTTCGGACATAAATAACTATTAAAATTGAAATTTCTAAAATTAAACTAATCTTAAATGCTTTATTTTTAAAATAAATAAAATAAAGTAAAAATAAATAAAAAAAAAAAAAAAAATTTACCCCTAAAAGTCACGGGACGTTACAACTCGACTTATACGAGGATTTTCATGGAGCTTACCACCCGGTACAACAAAGATAGACCTTTCTGAGTCTGACCTACTTTTTATGGCAAAGCCATTGCACCTATATGCAAAACCACGCTTGCCTCTTACATTATACACCCAACTCTTTGATATTGTAAAGAACTAGTATATATAAAATGTATGACATGGTATAAAAATAAATAAAAGGGTTGGTCTATCATACTTAATGTAACATACCAAAGAGTGGCTTTGATCATTTTTATACAATATATATTTTGCTACAGGAACTATAAAATTTTAGTAAAATTTTGTTTTAGCCTCAGTTTAGTTTTAAAATGAGAAATTGGAAGTTAGTTTTGGATTAGAATTACTTAGGTTCATTAATAAACACAATTTCATTTTAACCATAAGTAAATAGTTAAGTTATTAAGGGGAAATTTCACTGGGTAATAAATTTTGAACAATATTTGTAAATATATATTATCGATTATTTACAAATATGAAAATTTTTATTGCATTAATCAAACATTAACAATAAGTACCGTGTGAATCGGTGATTCACCTATTGTAAGAATATGTATTAATGTTAGGGAAATTTCATTGGGTGGCCGATTTTTATGCAATTACAAATATAGCAATTTTATCATGTTTATCAATGATTAACAGTGATTTATGTGTTTATTTGTGATAAACTTAGGGTACAAATATGTAATTCAATGTTTATCATTGATAAACCCGATCAAAAGTTGCTATATTTGCAAATATTTTTTTGAGCTTTTAGTTTTACAAATATTACTAAAAAAATTCCTAAATTTGCAAATGCCCCTTAATGTTAAATATTGATTGACAAGCTCAAAGTTTGCTATATTTACAAGTATTTTTTAACATAATATTTTTTAAGTATTATGCAAAAATTTGCTAGATTTGCAATCATCCTCTTATAAAATGAGGACAAATTTGTAATATGAGGAGTAGTATTTTAGTAGTTTTTCACCATTAGTATGTTTAATTTAATTAATAGTTCAATAGGTTAAAATAAATTTAATTAAATTATATATTGGAACGTAATAACTGAATGGTTATCTGCCCTAATCTATGGTAATCCGTTGAGAGTTAAAATAAATCACGGCTTTTTTTAATAGTAACGTTTATATTGCCATTTATTGCTTTAAAATAAATATTATCTATCATAAGATCCAAAGTTACTTATGATAAACTTGAAGTGAGCTTTGGATGCGAAAAATTTGCTCAAGTTGTAACTCAAAGAGTATGTGGTATTATGAATAAAAGTTGGGTGTCTTATTATGGGAACACCACTAACACTGCCCGCTTGTATATTGGTACAAGTGATCTCATATGGATCACTCATGTAGACAGACGTGTGAGTGTGGGTGTATCGCTATGATAGAGATTATAGTAAACTAGACTCACATATATTTACTATCTTTAGGTAAAACAATTCAGAGAGATACTTCGTATATCAACAGCTAGGTCGTGATCAATAGAACTAAATCCTAAATGAATTACAAACTCTTGTTTGTAAGAGATAATCCTTTAATTTGCATGAGTTAGAGTGACTTAGTTCACTCAATAAGCCTCCAATTTGAGAGATGATGTTGGTGGTTAGAGAAAAAGAATAAAATCCATGCATTTAAGAATGACTTAAAAATGTTCGGAAAAAAAAAGAAAGAGATGTTAGAGGAAATCAGAAAAGGAAAGAGAGGCGTATGTAGGTAAAATTAATAAAGGAGATCCACGGAATAATAAACTGATGTGGTTTTTCTTGGGTATATTCGAAATGTATTGTAATTTGTTAATAATTTTGCAATAGGGTAAATTAAATTGGTCATGCGTGTCATTAATTCTATGATAAAAGCCTGTAATATTTTGAAAATTGCGCCCGAAGTGAGTCGAACACGTGCTATAAGGTATGCGTGTGACTTTAAGAGGTAGTAAGTGGATAAACTACAAGTATTAGGATAAGATTGTTTTTAGAGGAGTGACGGGTGGTGGAGAGCGTTATTAGTTCAAGAGAGTTCGTGGGACGCGTTACAGGTATGGCAGTTACAAAAAGGGTGGGAGAATTGTTTAGATAAACAGTCAAAGTAAACAGCTTTTTTTTCTTTTCTTCTTCTTTTTCTAAGAAAATAGCTTTTAGAAATTTATATCTTTTGTAATTAAAAAAGAAAATCAGGTAAAATTGTTTTTTCTTTTCTTTTTACATTAAAGTGGGGAGAGGATAAGCCTTCGACCTCAAGGAAAATCTGGTAAAACTATATATATTATTAATTCTCAAATTAATATATTAATTATGTAAAATAGTTTTTTTGATATAATGGTCACCAATTATAATAAAACTTAAAAAACCAATTTAAACCGTGAATGTCAGCTTGTTTTTAGTTTGATTCAAAATTTCTTTTCAACCTAATCCTTGAGACCACATTGATCAATAAAATATTTAAAATTTATCTCAAATAACATAAATCTCCCTATTAAATATAAAAATGTCAGAATTTTTTAAAAATTACTCAAATAGTATAATTATAATTCAATAAATTATTGAACTATTTTTTATGCATACTTTTAATGAATTTGTATGTTTTTTTTTCTTTTTTAAATTCAGGTTTAATAACTTATCGAGCTATTTGATTATCTTTAATTATTATTCAATGAATTTGTTAATTTTTTTAGTTCAATAAATTATTGAACTATAATTATGCTATTTTAGTCATTTTTAAAAAGTTTTAACATTTCAGTAATTAGTAAGCAAAAATATACTATTTCAGTAATTGCCTCATAGAAGATTCATTCAATGTTGAAAATATATTAAAAAAATCAAAATAAAGCTTAACACGTGTATTTTATTTTAAAATTGAATCACTTATTAATATCTAAGGTTTAAAAAAATTGGAGAAATTCTACTAGATGACACTTGATGAATGGATACTTTCGAAAAATAGTAAATATTTTGAAAATTTTTAAAATGACATTTTTTTAAATACATGTGAGTTGAGTTTCATGCTCAAAGAAGAAAAAAAAATTGTTATTCTTAATTTTGCTATTTTTTTTTAAATTTTCATTCATAAAATGCTATTTGTGAATTGATACACCCCAAGATTCAGGGTTTTAAATTAAATTTCTTACCATAAATTAGTTAGATGACATTAAAACTTTGTGGGATCCACATATTCCGAATGTCGTCTCTTTGCAGTGAATTGTCGAGGTTCCAAGCGAGTGGGTACTACATAAGTCATGATAAAGGAGATTTATACTACTAAGTAATAATAGCTCGTGTGAAAGTGGTGGATCTTACTATTTTTTTTAGTGTAAAATGCAAATAAGACCCCTGTGGTCTTTTCAAAATGCATGAACACCCCCTGTATTTTGAAAATGACAAATCGCACCCCTGTGGTTTCAATTTTTTTCAATCAGACCCCTCCCCTTCAATGTCAATAATTTCTTTTAGCTATAACTTCTTCGTTTGAACTCCGATTTGGATGATTCAAGATGTTTTGGAATCTTCATTTCTGGCTTTACATAATCGTTTCTTCGAAACTTTGAAATCATCAATAATAAAAAAAATTTACGATGTCAATCATACCTAGTGTTTCGATGTTAATAAAATCTTTTATTTGTTAATGATTTCAAAATTTCGAAGTGACATTTAAGTAGAGCCTGAAATGGGGATTCTAAAACATCTTGAATCATCCAAATCGGAGTTCAAACGAAGAAGTTATGGCTAAAAGAAAATTATTGACATTGAAGGGGAGAGGTCTGATTGAAAAAAATTAGAACCACAGGGGTGCGATTTGCCATTTTCAAAGTACAAGGGGTGTTCATGCATTTTGAAAAGACCACAGGGGTCTTATTTGCATTTTACCCTTTTTTTTATTATTAATAATAAATATTTTTTTTATACCATCAATAAAAAAAAAAGTATTAATAATCATGAGAAATTTTATTGGGTAGCAGAATTTTATACAATATTTCTAAATATATCATTTTTAATAAGTATTTGCAAATATAGTGGATTTTTAAAAACCCGCATTCGGGTGAATCAGAGATATCAATGATAACTTACAAGATAATCAGTGATATCCATTAGGTAATCAGTGATTCATGCACAAAATATCAGGATATCAGTAAAATCAGTGATTACTTGTGTAGAAATCGGTGATTACTTGTAAGGAAATCACTAATTACTCATACAAACCTAGTTGCAATTTCGTAATATTTTAGACGCGAATTTGAGTTTTTTTCCTATTTTTGTAAATAACTATTTTTACAAATATTGAACCTAATTTTATTATTTTTATAAGAGCCCCAGTAATCATTCATAAAACAGGAGTACTAGAAAATATCTTATTAGACAGAATGTTGGGTCCACATAAATGGGGAAGAGTGTTACCGAGAGGTAGAAGCTATCGATATAGGAGAGAGTGTCTGGTTTAAAATTATAAAATTATTAATTAAATATTTTTAAAACATGGCTATATTTGTTAATATTTTCATAAGTATATAAAATTATACATATTTTAGAGCAAACTGATTTTCCAAAATTTTGTTTTAGAAACCTGTCAATGAGGAGTGAATTAGAAGTAAAAATATAATTTGCGTTTGACAAAAGGTAAGAAAAACTTCAGACCCGTTTGAGATAACTTTTAAAAAGTCTATCTCAAAATACATGATCCAAAAAAAAAAAAAAATCTATCTCAAACCCGCACTTCATACCTATATATAACCCTCTCAACTCACCATTTACATATTGTGTAGTTTTGGAATAATATATTACATATATTCATCTGAGAAAAAGCCATGGAAACCAGCTTCTTGGCCCTATGTTGTTTTACCTTCTTATTGTTCTGTCAATGGGCATATCAAACCTATGAAACAACAAAATTCCTCATCATCTTCATTGTATCCATAGCTTCGATTCTCGTCTTGTATTTCAACTATTACAGGAAAGGAAACCAGTTCGTCTCACATGCAACTCTCCCACCAGGCCCAACTCCTTGGCCTCTCATCGGCTCCCTCCTATCATTGTGGCGGAATAGGCCAAGACATCTATGGATTCTTTCAATAATGAAGCAATTCAACACCGAGATCGCTTGCATTCGTCTCGGAAATATCCATATAATTCCCGTGAGTTCTCCGGAACTCGCTATGGAATTTCTCAAGAAACATGACAATGTCTTTGGATCACGACCCATCACTACCACAACTGAAATGTTTAGCGATGGATTTCTCTCGACCGTCGTTGTGCCGTCAGGAGATCAATGGAAGAAAATGAAAAGAGTTCTTACATCGGAAATACTCAGCCCATCGAGACTTCGTTGGATGCTTGGCAAAAGAAATGAAGAATCTGATGATCTTGTGCGCTATATTTTCACCCGTGCCACTAGTAAGAACGGAAACGACGACACGAGATGCGGCGGAGTGATCGATATGAGGAGCATAACACAACATTTTTGTGCTAACGTAATTAGAAGAATGCTATTCAATAGAAAATATTACAACGAAAGGAGGGAAGATGGAGGGCCAACTATTGAACAAGAAGAGCATGTTGAAGCATTATTTACGATAATCACTCGTGTTTACGCGTTATGTGTGGCCGATTACATGCCGTGTTTGAAACCATTTGATTTGGATGGACATGGAAAAATTGTAAAAGAGGCTTTGAAGGTTATAAGAAACTATGATGAACCAATTATAAATGAGAGAGCTCAACAATGGAAAGATGGGAAGAGGAAAGAGGCTGAGGACTTACTTGATATCTTCGTCACACTTAAGGATGAAATTGGGAACCCATTGTTGTCAATTGAAGAGATTAAGGCACAAATCACGGTGAGAAATCAATTTTAACCTTAATTAATGTTTTAGGCCAAACGAAACTATTCAATTGTCAAAAGAAAAAAAGTCATATAACAAAACCACCAATAACTCAACACAAAACATCTACTGATTAATTACAAAAATATCCAATTCCAATAAAAAAATAATTACCAAACACATTTATGTTTTTCTTCTTATTCCAGAAACAAAAAATAAGAAACCGTTATAACTTATCAAACATGTTTTTGTTTCTTTTTTAAAGAAAACAGGAATAAGAAACAAAAAATAGAAACTGAGAAGGTTATCAAATAGACACTATGTTTCGGCAGGGTGTGTTCATAAGTTTCTTTTTAATATTCTCGGAATATGGAAACTGTTACAGTTTAAAATAAGTTGAAAAAAGGGTAAATAAAAGTTTTAGGAAAACTAAGGGTCCGTTTGGTACATCTTCCCCTAAAAGTGTTTTGAGTGAAACTTTTTAGAATAAATATTAATTAAGTGTTTCATCTAAAAACACTACAATATACAAAAAGATGTTTTTAGAGAAAATACTTGATTTGTGATTCTTTCAAAAATATTTATAAACAGTTGTTTCACTTAAAATAGTTCACTCAAGTGTTTTTAGATGAAACATTTATTTATTTTTTATTTTAAAATGTTTAACTCAAAACATTTTTAGGAAAAGTTATACCAAACGGACCCTAAATGAATGTTTGTTGTCTTTCAAATGTAATAACATATGAAGAATTCTTCCTTTCCCCCTCTATAATTACAGGATTTACTATTTGCAACTGTGGATAATCCTTCAAATACAATAGAATGGGCAGTTGCAGAGTTAATAAATCAACCAAAGATTCTTCATAAAGCAATTGAAGAATTGGACAAAATTGTTGGAAGAGAAAGGCTCGTTCAAGAATCTGACATCCCTCAACTCAAATACCTCATGGCTTGTGCTAGAGAAGCTCTTCGGCTCCATCCACTCTCACCATTCAATCTTCCTCACGTCTCCAAATGTGATGTAGTTGTTTCAGGTTATTTTATCCCAAAAGATAGCCAAGTCTTGCTAAGTCGACTAGGTCTAGGAAGAAACCCTAGGATTTGGGAGGATCCACTAAAGTTTGATCCCGAACGTCATCTCGACGATGAAATTATTAAACTCGGGTTATCAGAAACAAGTTTGAGATTCATAAGCTTTACTAGAGGGAGAAGAGGTTGCATAGGTGGCTCACTAGGAACAACCATTACAATGATCTTATTCGCTCGACTTATACAAGGATTTTCATGGAGCTTACCACCCGGTACAACAAAGATAGACCTCTCTGAGTCTGACCTACTTTTTATGGCAAAGCCATTGCACCTATATGCAAAACCACGCTTGCCTCTTACATTATACACCCAACTCTTTGATAATGTGAAGAACTAGTATATATAAAATGTATGACATGGTATAAAAATAAATAAAAGGGTTGGTCTATCATACTTAATGTAACATACCAAAGAGTGGTTTTGATATTTTTATACAATATATATTTTGCTACAGGAACTATAAAATTTTAGTAAAATTTTGTTTTAGCCTCAGTTTAGTTTTAAAATGAGAAATTGGAAGTTAGTTTTGGATTAGAATTACTTAGGTTCATTAATAAACACAATTTCATTTTAACCATAAGTAAATAGTTAAGTTATTAAGGGGAAATTTCAACTGGGTAACAAATTTTGAACAATATTTGTAAATATATATTATCGATTATTTACAAATATGAAAATTTTTATTGCATTAATCAAAGATTAACAATAAGTACCGTGTGAATCGGTGATTCACCTATTGTAAGAATATGTATTAATGTTAGGGAAATTTCATTGGGTGGCCGATTTTTATGCAATTACAAATATAGCAATTTTATCATGTTTATCAATGATTAACGTGATTTATGTGTTTATTTGTGATAAACTTAGGGTACAAATATGTAATTCAATGTTTATCATTGATAAACCCGATCAAAAGTTGCTATATTTGCAAATATTTTTTTGAGCTTTTAGTTTTACAAATATTACTAAAAAATTCCTAAATTTGCAAATGCCCCTTAATGTTAAATATTGATTGACAAGCTCAAAGTTTGCTATATTTACAAGTATTTTTTAACATAATATTTTTTAAGTATTATGCAAAAATTTGCTAGATTTGCAATCATCCTCTTATAAAATGAGGACAAATTTGTAATATGAGGAGTAGTATTTTAGTAGTTTTTCACCATTAGTATGTTTAATTTAATTAATAGTTCAATAGGTTAAAATAAATTTAATTAAATTATATATTGGAACGTAATAACTGAATGGTTATCTGCCCTAATCTATGGTAATCCGTTGAGAGTTAAAATAAATCACGGCTTTTTTTAATAGTAACGTTTATATTGCCATTTATTGCTTTAAAATAAATATTATCTATCATAAGATCCAAAGTTACTTATGATAAACTTGAAGTGAGCATTGGATGCGAAAAATTTGCTCAAGTTGTAACTCAAAGAGTATGTGGTATTATGAATAAAAGTTGAGTGTCTTATTATGGGAACACCACTAACACTGCCCGCTTGTATATTGGTACAAGTGATCTCATATGGATCACTCATGTAGAGACATGTGAGTGTGGGTGTTACTGCAATAGAGATTATAGTAAACTAGACTCACATATATTTACTATCTTTAGGTAAAACAATTCAGAGAGATACTTCGTATATCAACAGCTAGGTCGTGATCAATAGAACTAAATCCTAAATGAATTACAAACTCTTGTTTGTAAGAGATAATCCTTTAATTTACATGAGTTGGAGTGACTTAGTTCACTCAATAAGCCTCCAATTTGAGAGATGATGTTGGTGGTTAGAGAAAAAGAATAAAATCCATGCATTTAAGAATGACTTAAAAATGTTCGGAAAAAAAAAGAAAGAGATGTTAGAGGAAATCAGAAAAGGAAAGAGAGGCGTATGTAGGTAAAATTAATAAAGGAGATCCACGGAATAATAAACTGATGTGGTTTTTCTTGGGTATATTCGAAATTTATTGTAATTTGTTAATAATTTTGCAATAGGGTAAATTAAATTGGTCATGCGTGTCATTAATTCTATGATAAAAGCCTGTAATATTTTGAAAATTGCGCCCGAAGTGAGTCGAACACGTGCTATAAGGTATGCGTGTGACTTTAAGAGGTAGTAAGTGGATAAACTACAAGTATTAGGATAAGATTGTTTTTAGAGGAGTGACGGGTGGTGGAGAGCGTTATTAGTTCAAGAGAGTTCGTGGGACGCGTTACAGGTATGGCAGTTACAAAAAGGGTGGGAGAATTGTTTAGATAAACAGTCAAAGTAAACAGCTTTTTTTTCTTTTCTTCTTCTTTTTCTAAGAAAATAGCTTTTAGAAATTTATATCTTTTGTAATTAAAAAAGAAAATCAGGTAAAATTGTTTTTTCTTTTCTTTTTACATTAAAGTGGGGAGAGGATAAGCCTTCGACCTCAAGGAAAATCTGATAAAACTATATATATTATTAATTCTCAAATTAATATATTAATTATGTAAAATAGTTTTTTTGATATAATGGCACCAATTATAATAAAATTTAAAAAACCAATTTAAACCGTGAATGTCAGCTTGTTTTTAGTATGATTCAAAATTTCTTTTCAACCTAATCCTTGAGACCACATTGATCAATAAAATATTTAAAATTTATCTCAAATAACATAAATCTCCCTATTAAATATAAAAATGTCAGAATTTTTTAAAAATTACTCAAATAGTATAATTATAATTCAATAAATTATTGAACTATTTTTTATGCATACTTTTAATGAATTTGTATGTTTTTTTTTTCTTTTTTAAATTCAAATTTAATAATTTATCGAACTATTTGATTATCTTTAATTATTATTCAATGAATTTGTTAATTTTTTTATTTTTTATTTTTTTAGTTCAATAAATTATTGAACTATAATTATGCTATTTTAGTAATTTTTAAAAAGTTTTAACATTTCAGTAATTAGTAAGCAAAAATATACTATTTCAGTAATTGCCTCATAGAAGATTCATTCAATGTTGAAAATATATTAAAAAGATCAAAATAAAGCTTAAAGCGTGTATTTCATTTTAAAATTGAATCACTTATTAATATCTAAGGTTTAAAAAAATTGAAAAAATTCTACTAGATGACACTTGATGAATGGATACTTTCGAAAAATAGTAAATATTTTGAAAATTTTTAAAACAACATTTTTTTTTAAATACATGTGAGTTGAGTTTCATGCTCAAAGAAGAAAAAAAAAATTGTTATTCTTAATTTTGCTATTTTTTTTTTAAATTTTCATTCATACAATGCTATTTCTGAATTGATACACCCCAAGATTCAGGGTTTTAAATTAAATTTCTTACCATAAATTAGTTAGATGACATTAAAACTTTGTGGGATCCACATATTCCGATTGTCTTCTCTGTGCAGTGAATTGTCAAGGTTCCAAGCGAGTGGGTACTACATAAGTCATGATAAAGGAGATTTATACTACTAATTAATAATAGCTCGTGTGAAAGTGGTGGATCTTACTATTTTTTTTATTATTAATAATAAATATTTTTTTTATACCATCAAAAGAAAAAAAGTATGAATAATCATGAGAAATTTTATTGGGTAGCAGAATTTTATACAATATTTATAAATATATCATTTTTAAAAAGTATTTGCCAATATAGTGGATTTTTAAAAACCCGCATTCGGGTGAATCAGAGATATCAATGATAACTTACAAGATAATCAGTGATATCTATTAGGTAATCAGTGATTCATGCAAAAAATATCAGGATATCAGTAAAATCAGTGATTACTTGTGTAGAAATCGGTGATTACTTGTGAGGAAATCACTAATTACTCATACAAACCTAATTGCAATTTCGTAATATTTTAGACGCGAATTTGAGTTTTTTTCCTATTTTTGTAAATAACTATTTTTACAAATATTGAACCTAATTTTATTATTTTTACAAGAGCCCCAATAATCATTCATAAAACAGGAGTACTAGAAAATATCTTATTAGACAGAATGTTGGGTCCACATAAATGGGGAAGAGTGTTACCGAGAGGTAGAAGCTATCGATATAGGAGAGAGTGTCTGGTTTAAAATTATAAAATTATTAATTAAACATTTTTAAAACATGGCTATATTTGTTAATATTTTCATAAGTATATAAAATTATACATATTTTAAAGCAAACTGATTTTCCAAAATTTTGTTTTCGAAACCTGTCAATGAGGAGTGAATTAGAAGTAAAAATATAATTTGCGTTTGACAAAAGGTAAGAAAAACTTCAGACCCGTAAAGTCTATCTCAAAATACATGATCCAAAAAAAAAAAAAAAATCTATCTCAAACCCGCACTTCATCCCTATATATAACCCTCTCAACTCACCATTTACATATTGTGCAGTTTTGGAATAATATATTACATATATTCATCTGAGAAAAAGCCATGGAAACCAGCTTCTTGGCCCTATGTTGTTTTACCTTCTTATTGTTCTGTCAATGGGCATATCAAACCTATGAAACAACAAAATTCCTCATCATCTTCATTGTATCCATAGCTTCGATTCTCGTCTTGTATTTCAACTATTACAGGAAAGGAAACCAGTTCGTCTCACATGCAACTCTCCCACCAGGCCCAACTCCTTGGCCTCTCATCGGCTCCCTCCTATCATTGTGGCGGAATAGGCCAAGACATCTATGGATTCTTTCAATAATGAAGCAATTCAACACCGAGATCGCTTGCATTCGTCTCGGAAATATCCATATAATTCCCGTGAGTTCTCCGGAACTCGCTATGGAATTTCTCAAGAAACATGACAATGTCTTTGGATCACGACCCATCACTACCACAACTGAAATGTTTAGCGATGGATTTCTCTCGACCGTCGTTGTGCCGTCAGGAGATCAATGGAAGAAAATGAAAAGAGTTCTTACATCGGAAATACTCAGCCCATCGAGACTTCGTTGGATGCTTGGCAAAAGAAATGAAGAATCTGATGATCTTGTGCGCTATATTTTCACCCGTGCCACTAGTAAGAACGGAAACGACGACACGAGATGCGGCGGAGTGATCGATATGAGGAGCATAACACAACATTTTTGTGCTAACGTAATTAGAAGAATGCTATTCAATAGAAAATATTACAACGAAAGGAGGGAAGATGGAGGGCCAACTATTGAACAAGAAGAGCATGTTGAAGCATTATTTACGATAATCACTCGTGTTTACGCGTTATGTGTGGCCGATTACATGCCGTGTTTGAAACCATTTGATTTGGATGGACATGGAAAAATTGTAAAAGAGGCTTTGAAGGTTATAAGAAACTATGATGAACCAATTATAAATGAGAGAGCTCAACAATGGAAAGATGGGAAGAGGAAAGAGGCTGAGGACTTACTTGATATCTTCGTCACACTTAAGGATGAGATTGGGAACCCATTGTTGTCAATTGAAGAGATTAAGGCACAAATCACGGTGAGAAATCAATTTTAACCTTAATTAATGTTTTAGGCCAAACGAAACTATTCAATTGTCAAAAAAAAAAAAAGTCATATAACAAAACCACCAATAACTCAACACAAAACATCTACTGATTAATTACAAAAATATCCAATTCCAATAAAAAAATAATTACCAAACACATTTATGTTTTTCTTCTTATTCCAGAAACAAAAAAAAAGAAACCGTTATAACTTATCAAACATGTTTTTGTTTTTTTTAAAAAAAACAGGAATAAGAAACAAAAAATAGAAACTGAGAAGGTTATCAAATAGACACTATGTTTCGGCAGGGTGTGTTCATAAGTTTTTTTTTAATATTCTCGGAATATGGAAACTGTTACAATTTAAAATAAGTTGAAAAAAGGGTAAATAAAAGTTTTAGGAAAACTAAGGGTCCGTTTGGTACATCTTCCCCTAAAAGTGTTTTGAGTGAAACTTTTTAGAATAAATATTAATTAAGTGTTTCATCTAAAAACACTTGAATATACAAAAAGATGTTTTTAGAGAAAATACTTGATTTGTGATTCTTTCAAAAATATTTATAAACAGTTGTTTCACTTAAAATAGTTCACTCAAGTGTTTTTAGATGAAACATTTATTTATTTTTTATTTTAAAATGTTTAACTCAAAACATTTTTAGGAAAAGTTATACCAAACGGACCCTAAATGAATGTTTGTTGTCTTTCAAATGTAATAACATATGAAGAATTCTTCCTTTCCCCCTCTATAATTACAGGATTTACTATTTGCAATCGTGGATAATCCTTCAAATACAATAGAATGGGCGATTGCAGAGTTAATAAATCAACCAAAGATTCTTCATAAAGCAATTGAAGAATTGGACAAAATTGTTGGAAGAGAAAGGCTCGTTCAAGAATCTGACATCCCTCAACTCAAATACCTCATGGCTTGTGCTAGAGAAGCTCTTCGGCTCCATCCACTCTCACCATTCAATCTTCCTCACGTCTCCAAATGTGATGTAGTTGTTTCAGGTTATTTTATCCCAAAAGATAGCCAAGTCTTGCTAAGTCGACTAGGTCTAGGAAGAAACCCTAGGATTTGGGAGGATCCACTAAAGTTTGATCCCGAACGTCATCTCGACGATGAAATTATTAAACTCAGGTTATCGAAACAAGTTTGAGATTCATAAGCTTTACTAGAGGGAGAAGAGGTTGCATAGGTGGCTCACTAGGAACAACCATTACAATGATCTTATTCGCTCGACTTATACAAGGATTTTCATGGAGCTTACCACCCAGGTACAACAAAGATAGACCTCTCTGGAGTCCGACCTACTTTTTATGGCAAAGCCATTGCACCTATATGCAAAACCACGCTTGCCTCTTACATTATACACCCAACTCTTTGATAATGTGAAGAACTAGTATATATAAAATGTATGACATGGTATAAAAATAAATAAAAGGGTTGGTCTATCATACTTAATGTAACATACCAAAGAGTGGTTTTGATATTTTTATACAATATATATTTTGCTACAGGAACTATAAAATTTTAGTAAAATTTTGTTTTAGCCTCAGTTTAGTTTTAAAATGAGAAATTGGAAGTTAGTTTTGGATTAGAATTACTTAGGTTCATTAATAAACACAATTTCATTTTAACCATAAGTAAATAGTTAAGTTATTAAGGGGAAATTTCACTGGGTAACAAATTTTGAACAATATTTGTAAATATATATTATCGATTATTTACAAATATGAAAATTTTTATTGCATTAATCAAAGATTAACAATAAGTACCGTGTGAATCGGTGATTCACCTATTGTAAGAATATGTATTAATGTTAGGGAAATTTCATTGGGTGGCCGATTTTTATGCAATTACAAATATAGCAATTTTATCATGTTTATCAATGATTAACAGTGATTTATGTGTTTATTTGTGATAAACTTAGGGTACAAATATGTAATTCAATGTTTATCATTGATAAACCCGATCAAAAGTTGCTATATTTGCAAATATTTTTTTGAGCTTTTAGTTTTACAAATATTACTAAAAAAATTCCTAAATTTGCAAATGCCCCTTAATGTTAAATATTGATTGACAAGCTCAAAGTTTGCTATATTTACAAGTATTTTTTAACATAATATTTTTTAAGTATTATGCAAAAATTTGCTAGATTTGCAATCATCCTCTTATAAAATGAGGACAAATTTGTAATATGAGGAGTAGTATTTTAGTAGTTTTTCACCATTAGTATGTTTAATTTAATTAATAGTTCAATAGGTTAAAATAAATTTAATTAAATTATATATTGGAACGTAATAACCGAATGGTTATCTCGCCTAATCTATGGTAATCCGTTGAGAGTTAAAATAAATCACGGCTTTTTTTAATAGTAACGTTTATATTGCCATTTATTGCTTTAAAATAAATATTATCTATCATAAGATCCAAAGTTACTTATGATAAACTTGAAGTGAGCATTGGATGCGAAAAATTTGCTCAAGTTGTAACTCAAAGAGTATGTGGTATTATGAATAAAAGTTGAGTGTCTTATTATGGGAACACCACTAACACGCCCGCTTGTATATTGGTACAAGTGATCTCATATGGATCACTCATGTAGAGACATGTGAGTGTGGGTGTTACTGCAATAGAGATTATAGTAAACTAGACTCACATATATTTACTATCTTTAGGTAAAACAATTCAGAGAGATACTTCGTATATCAACAGCTAGGTCGTGATCAATAGAACTAAATCCTAAATGAATTACAAACTCTTGTTTGTAAGAGATAATCCTTTAATTTACATGAGTTGGAGTGACTTAGTTCACTCAATAAGCCTCCAATTTGAGAGATGATGTTGGTGGTTAGAGAAAAAGAATAAAATCCATGCATTTAAGAATGACTTAAAAATGTTAGGAAAAAAAAAAGAAAGAGATGTTAGAGGAAATCAGAAAAGGAAAGAGAGGCGTATGTAGGTAAAATTAATAAAGGAGATCCACGGAATAATAAACTGATGTGGTTTTTCTTGGGTATATTCGAAATTTATTGTAATTTGTTAATAATTTTGCAATAGGGTAAATTAAATTGGTCATGCGTGTCATTAATTCTATGATAAAAGCCTGTAATATTTTGAAAATTGCGCCCGAAGTGAGTCGAACACGTGCTATAAGGTATGCGTGTGACTTTAAGAGGTAGTAAGTGGATAAACTACAAGTATTAGGATAAGATTGTTTTTAGAGGAGTGACGGGTGGTGGAGAGCGTTATTAGTTCAAGAGAGTTCGTGGGACGCGTTACAGGTATGGCAGTTACAAAAAGGGTGGGAGAATTGTTTAGATAAACAGTCAAAGTAAACAGCTTTTTTTTCTTTTCTTCTTCTTTTTCTAAGAAAATAGCTTTTAGAAATTTATATCTTTTGTAATTAAAAAAGAAAATCAGGTAAAATTGTTTTTTCTTTTCTTTTTACATTAAAGTGGGGAGAGGATAAGCCTTCGACCCCAAGGAAAATCGATAAAACTATATATATTATTAATTCTCAAATTAATATATTAATTATGTAAAATAGTTTTTTTGATATAATGGCACCAATTATAATAAAATTTAAAAAACCAATTTAAACCGTGAATGTCAGCTTGTTTTTAGTATGATTCAAAATTTCTTTTCAACCTAATCCTTGAGACCACATTGATCAATAAAATATTTAAAATTTATCTCAAATAACATAAATCTCCCTATTAAATATAAAAATGTCAGAATTTTTTAAAAATTACTCAAATAGTATAATTATAATTCAATAAATTATTGAACTATTTTTTATGCATACTTTTAATGAATTTGTATGTTTTTTTTTTCTTTTTTAAATTCAAATTTAATAATTTATCAGAAACTTTTTGATTATCTTTAATTATTATTCAATGAATTTGTTAATTTTTTTATTTTTTATTTTTTAGTTCAATAAATTATTGAACTATAATTATGCTATTTTAGTAATTTTTAAAAAGTTTTAACATTTCAATGCAATTAGTAAGCAAAAATATACTATTTCAGTAATTGCCTCATGGAAGATTCATTCAATGTTGAAAATATATTAAAAAGATCAAAATAAAGCTTAACACGTGTATTTCATTTTAAAATTGAATCACTTATTAATATCTAAGGTTTAAAAAAATTGGAGAAATTCTACTAGATGACACTTGATGAATGGATACTTTCGAAAAATAGTAAATATTTTGAAAATTTTTAAAATGACATTTTTTTAAATACATGTGAGTTGAGTTTCATGCTCAAAGAAGAAAAAAAAATTGTTATTCTTAATTTTGCTATTTTTTTTTTAAATTTTCATTCATAAAATGCTATTTCTGAATTGATACACCCCAAGATTCAGGGTTTTAAATTAAATTTCTTACCATAAATTAGTTAGATAACATTAAAACTTTGTGGGATCCACATATTCCCAATGTCGTCTCTGTGCAGTGAATTGTCAAGGTTCCAAGCGAGTGGGTACTACATAAGTCATGATAAAGGAGATTTATACTGCTAAGTAATAATAGCTCGTGTGAAAGTGGTGGATCTTACTATTTTTTTTTAGTGTAAAATGCAAATAAGACCCTTGTGGTCTTTTCAAAATGCATGAACACCCCCTGTATTTTGAAAATGAAAAATCGCACCCCTGTGGTTTCAATTTTTTTCAATCAGACCCCTCCCCTTCAATGTCAATAATTTTCTTTTAGCTATAACTTCTTCGTTTGAACTCCGATTTGGATGATTCAAGATGTTTTGGAATCTTCATTTCTGGCTTTACATAATCGTTGCTTCGAAACTTTGAAATCATCAATAATAAAAAAAAATTATGATGTCAATCATACCTAGTGTTTCGATGTTAATAAAATCTTTTATTTGTTAATGATTTCAAAGTTTCGAAGTGACATTTATGTAGAGCCTGAAATGAGGATTCCAAAACATCTTGAATCATCCAAATCGGAGTTCAAACGAAGAAGTTATAGCTAAAAGAAAATTATTGACATTGAAGGGGAGGGGTCTGATTGAAAAAAATTGAAACCACAGGGGTGCGATTTGCCATTTTCAAAGTACAGGGGGTGTTCATGCATTTTGAAAAGACCACAGGGGTCTTATTTGCATTTTACTCTTTTTTTTATTATTAATAATAAATATTTTTTTTATACCATCAATAAAAAAAAAGTATTAATAATCATGAGAAATTTTATTGGGTAGCAGAATTTTATACAATATTTCTAAATATATCATTTTTAAAAAGTATTTGCAAATATAGTGGATTTTTAAAAACCCGCATTCGGGTGAATCAGAGATATCAATGATAACTTACAAGATAATCAGTGATATGCATTAGGTAATCAGTGATTCATGCACAAAATATCAATCAGTGATTACTTGTGTAGAAATCGGTGATTACTTGTGAGGAAATCACTAATTACTCATACAAACCTAGTTGCAATTTCGTAATATTTTAGATGCGAATTTGAGTTTTTTTCCTATTTTTGTAAATAACTATTTTTACAAATATTGAACCTAATTTTATTATTTTTACAAGAGCCCCAATAATCATTCATAAAACAGGAGTACTAGAAAATATCTTATTAGACAGAATGCTGGGTCCACATAAATGGGGAAGAGTGTTACCGAGAGGTAGAAGCTATCGATATAGGAGAGTGTCTGGTTTAAAATTATAAAATTATTAATTAAACATTTTTAAAACATGGCTATATTTGTTAATATTTTCATAAGTATATAAAATTATACATATTTTAAAGCAAACTGATTTTCCAAAATTTTGTTTTAGAAACCTGTCAATGAGGAGTGAATTAGAAGTAAAAATATAATTTGCGTTTGACAAAAGGTAAGAAAAACTTCAGACCCGTTTGAGATAACTTTTAAAAAGTCTATCTCAAAATACATGATCCAAAAAAAAAAAAAAATCTATCTCAAACCCGCACTTCATCCCAATATATAACCCTCTCAATTCACCATTTACATATTGTGTAGTTTTGGAATAATATATTACATATATTCATCTGAGAAAAAGCCATGGAAACCAGCTTCTTGGCCCTATGTTGTTTTACCTTCTTATTGTTCTGTCAATGGGCATATCAAACCTATGAAACAACAAAATTCCTCATCATCTTCATTGTATCCATAGCTTCGATTTTCGTCTTGTATTTCAACTATTACAGGAAAGAAAATCAGTTCGTCTCACATGCAACTCTCCCACCAGGCCCAACTCCTTGGCCTCTCATCGGCTCCCTCCTATCATTGTGGCGGAATAGGCCAAGACATCTATGGATTCTTTCAATAATGAAGCAATTCAACACCGAGATCGCTTGCATTCGTCTCGGAAATATCCATATAATTCCCGTGAGTTCTCCGGAACTCGCTATGGAATTTCTCAAGAAACATGACAATGTCTTTGGATCACGACCCATCACTACCACAACTGAAATGTTTAGCGATGGATTTCTCTCGACCGTCGTTGTGCCGTCAGGAGATCAATGGAAGAAAATGAAAAGAGTTCTTACATCGGAAATACTCAGCCCATCGAGACTTCGTTGGATGCTTGGCAAAAGAAATGAAGAATCTGATGATCTTGTGCGCTATATTTTCACCCGTGCCACTAGTAAGAACGGAAACGACGACACGAGATGCGGCGGAGTGATCGATATGAGGAGCATAACACAACATTTTTGTGCTAACGTAATTAGAAGAATGCTATTCAATAGAAAATATTACAACGAAAGGAGGGAAGATGGAGGGCCAACTATTGAACAAGAAGAGCATGTTGAAGCATTATTTACGATAATCACTCGTGTTTACGCGTTATGTGTGGCCGATTACATGCCGTGTTTGAAACCATTTGATTTGGATGGACATGGAAAAATTGTAAAAGAGGCTTTGAAGGTTATAAGAAACTATGATGAACCAATTATAAATGAGAGAGCTCAACAATGGAAAGATGGGAAGAGGAAAGAGGCTGAGGACTTACTTGATATCTTCGTCACACTTAAGGATGAAATTGGGAACCCATTGTTGTCAATTGAAGAGATTAAGGCACAAATCACGGTGAGAAATCAATTTTAACCTTAATTAATGTTTTAGGCCAAACGAAACTATTCAATTGTCAAAAAAAAAAAAAAGTCATATAACAAAACCACCAATAACTCAACACAAAACATCTACTGATTAATTACAAAAATATCCAATTCCAATAAAAAAATAATTACCAAACACATTTATGTTTTTCTTCTTATTCCAGAAACAAAAAATAAGAAACCGTTATAACTTATCAAACATGTTTTTGTTTCTTTTTTAAAGAAAACAGGAATAAGAAACAAAAAATAGAAATTGAGAAGATTATCAAATAGACACTATGTTTCGGCAGGGTGTGTGCGTAAGTTTTTTTTTAATATTCTCGGAATATGGAAACTGTTACAATTTAAAATAAGTTGAAAAAAGGGTAAATAAAAGTTTTAGGAAAACTAAGGGTCCGTTTGGTACATCTTCCCCTAAAAGTGTTTTGAGTGAAACTTTTTAGAATAAATATTAATTAAGTGTTTTATCTAAAAAACACTTGAATATACAAAAAGATGTTTTTAGAGAAAATACTTGATTTGTGATTCTTTCAAAAATATTTATAAACAGTTGTTTCACTTAAAATAGTTCACTCAAGTAATTTTAGATGAAACATTTATTTATTTTTTATTTTAAAATGTTTAACTCAAAACATTTTTGGAAAAGTTATACCAAACGGACCCTAAATGAATGTTTGTTGTCTTTCAAATGTAATAACATATGAAGAATTCTTCCTTTCCCCCTCTATAATTACAGGATTTACTATTTGCAACTGTGGATAATCCTTCAAATACAATAGAATGGGCAGTTGCAGAGTTAATAAATCAACCAAAGATTCTTCATAAAGCAATTGAAGAATTGGACAAAATTGTTGGAAGAGAAAGGCTCGTTCAAGAATCTGACATCCCTCAACTCAAATACCTCATGGCTTGTGCTAGAGAAGCTCTTCGGCTCCATCCACTCTCACCATTCAATCTTCCTCACGTCTCCAAATGTGATGTAGTTGTTTCAGGTTATTTTATCCCAAAAGATAGCCAAGTCTTGCTAAGTCGACTAGGTCTAGGAAGAAACCCTAGGATTTGGGAGGATCCACTAAAGTTTGATCCCGAACGTCATCTCGACGATGAAATTATTAAACTCAGGTTATCGAAACAAGTTTGAGATTCATAAGCTTTACTAGAGGGAGAAGAGGTTGCATAGGTGGCTCACTAGGAACAACCATTACAATGATCTTATTCGCTCGACTTATACAAGGATTTTCATGGAGCTTACCACCCGGTACAACAAAGATAGACCTCTCTGAGTCTGACCTACTTTTTATGGCAAAGCCATTGCACCTATATGCAAAACCACGCTTGCCTCTTACATTATACACCCAACTCTTTGATAATGTGAAGAACTAGTATATATAAAATGTATGACATGGTATAAAAATAAATAAAAGGGTTGCTCTATCATACTTAATGTAACATACCAAAGAGTGGTTTTGGTCATTTTTATACAATATATATTTTGCTACAGGAACTATAAAATTTTAGTAAAATTTTGTTTTAGCCTCAGTTTAGTTTTAAAATGAGAAATTGGAAGTTAGTTTTGGATTAGAATTACTTAGGTTCATTATTAAACACAATTTCATTTTAACCATAAGTAAATAGTTAAGTTATTAAGGGGAAATTTCACTGGGTAACAAATTTTGAACAATATTTGTAAATATATATTATCGATTATTTACAGATATGAAAATTTTTATTGCATTAATCAAAGATTAACAATAAGTACCGTGTGAATCGGTGATTCACCTATTGTAAATGTTAGGGAAATTTCATTGGGTGGCTGATTTTTATGCAATTACAAATATAACAATTTTATCATGTTTATCAATGATTAACAGTGATTTATGTGTTTATTTGTGATAAACTTAGGGTACAAATATGTAATTCAATGTTTATCATTGATAAACCCGATCAAAAGTTGCTATATTTGCAAATATTTTTTTGAGCTTTTAGTTTTACAAATATTACTAAAAAAATTCCTAAATTTGCAAATGCCCCTTAATGTTAAATATTGATTGACAAGCTCAAAGTTTGCTATATTTACAAGTATTTTTTAACATAATATTTTTTAAGTATTATGCAAAAATTTGCTAGATTTGCAATCATCCTCTTATAAAATGAGGACAAATTTGTAATATGAGGAGTAGTATTTTAGTAGTTTTTCACGTTTAATTTAATTAATAGTTCAATAGGTTAAAATAAATTTAATTAAATTATATATTGGAACGTAATAAGTGAATGGTTATCTGCCCTAATCTATGGTAATCCGTTGAGAGTAAAAATAAATCAAGGCTTTTTTTAATAGTAACGTTTATATTGTCATTTATTGCTTTAAAATAAATATTATCTATCATAAGATCCAAAGTTACTTATGATAAACTTGAAGTGAGCATTGGATGCGAAAAATTTGCTCAAGCTGTAACTCAAAGAGTATGTGGTATTATGAATAAAAGTTGGGTGTCTTATTATGGGAACACCACTAACACTGCCCGCTTGTATATTGGTACAAGTGATCTCATATGGATCACTCATGTAGAGACATGTGAGTGTGGGTGTTACTGCAATAGTGATTATAGTAGACTAGACTCACATATATTTACTATCTTTAGGTAAAACAATTCAGAGAGATACTTCGTATATCAACAGCTAGGTCATGATCAATAGAACTAAATCCTAAATGAATTACAAACTCTTGTTTGTAAGAGATAATCCTTTAATTTGCATGAGTTAGAGTGACTTAGTTCACTCAATAAGCCTCCAATTTGAGAGATGATGTTGGTGGTTAGAGAAAAAGAATAAAATCCATGCATTTAAGAATGACTTAAAAATGTTCGGAAAAAAAAAGAAAGAGATGTTAGAGGAAATCAGAAAAAGAAAGAGAGGCGTATGTAGGTAAAATTAATAAAGGAGATCCACGGAATAATAAACTGATGTGGTTTTTCTTGGGTATATTCGAAATTTATTATAATTTGTTAATAATTTCGCAATAGGGTAAATTAAATTGGTTATGCGTGTCATTAATTCTATGATAAAAGCCTGTAATATTTTGAAATTGCGCCCGAAGTGAGTCGAACACGTGCTATAAGGTATGTGTGTGACTTTAAGAGGTAGTAAGTGGATAAACTACAAGTATTAGGATAAGATTGTTTTTAGAGGAGTGACGGGTGGTGGAGAGCGTTACTAGTTCAAGAGAGTTCGTGGGACGCGTTACAGGTATGGCCGTTACAAAAAGGGCGGGAGAATTGTTTAGATAAACAGTCAAAGTAAACAGCTTTTTTTTTCTTTTCTTCTTCTTTTTCTAAGAAAATAGCTTTTAGAAATTTATATCTTTTGTAATTAAAAAAGAAAATCAGGTAAAAATGTTTTTTCTTTTCTTTTTACATTAAAGTGGGGAGAGGATAAGCCTTCGACCTCAAGGAAAATCTGGTAAAACTATATATATTATTAATTCTCAAATTAATATATTAATTATGTAAAATAGTTTTTTTGATATAATGGTCACCAATTATAATAAAACTTAAAAAACCAATTTAAACAGTGAATGTCAGCTTGTTTTTAGTATGATTCAAAATTTCTTTTCAACCTAATCCTTGAGACCACATTGATCAATAAAATATCAGAATATAGGAGAGAGTGTCTAGTTTAAAATTATAAAATTATTAATTAAACACTTTTAAAACATGGCTATATTTGTTTATATTTTTATAAGTTATAAAATTGTACATATTTTAAAGCAAACTGATTTTCCAAAATTTTGTTTTAGAAACCTGTCAATGAGGAGTGAATTAGAAGTAAAAATATAATTTGCGTTTGACAAAAGGTAAGAAAAACTTCAGACCCGTTTGAGATAACTTTTAAAAAGTCTTATCTCAAAATACATGATCCAAAAAAAAAAAAAAATCTATCTCAAACCCGCACTTCATCACTATATATAACCCTCTCAACTCACCATTTACATATTGTTTAGTTTTGAATAATATATTACATATATTCATCTGAGAAAAAGCCATGGAAACCAGCCTCTTGGCCCTATGTTGTTTTACCTTCTTATTGTTCTGTCAATGGGCATATCAAACCTATGAAACAACAAAATTCCTCACCATCTTCATTGTATCCATAGCTTCGATTTTCGTCTTGTATTTCAACTATTACAGGAAAGGAAACAGTTCGTCTCACATGGAACTCTCCCACCAGGCCCAACTCCTTGGCCTTGTTGGGATAAACACCGATTTATTAAAGATAAATTATCCTTCTCTTTTGTGAATCTAATAGGAAACAATAATACGAGTAATAACAAAGTAATAAATTGACACTAAGAATTATACGTGGAAAACCCTCCAATGCGGAGAAGTAAAAAACCACGGACTGAAGTCAAGAAACCTCCACTATAATCAACAATGGGTACAATGAGTTTTCTCTAGATAATACTAGAGGCATACAACATCAACATCAAGATAAATGATAATCTTGGCAAACAACAAATGAGATATTGGAGAAATCTCACTTTAAAAGTGGTACACTTCTGCACAATACAATCTAATGTTAAAATGTTCGAAACCCGATCTCCACCGTTCAGATTGAATTACCTCGTCCTGGGAACACACCCACCAAATTTCAGCTCGATCCAACGGTAAACAAATCCGCAAACAGCTGCTGAAGGTCAGAGGCGGAATTGCTCTTTTTCTCCAAAATTCAATTCTCTCTCTCTCTCTCGGCTGCTCTTTCTCTCACACGTTGCAAGTTGCCGGCTGTCCCTTTTTTTCATTCACTTACAGCCCTAATGAGCTTGGGCCCACATAAGGAAAATAGGCCCAACAAATCTCCCTCTTTTCCGCTATGTGGAGGAACTTGCCATTCCGGCAGCAGAACGACAAAACTCAAGCTTCTCCCTTGGTAACGACTTTGTCTACATATCAGAACCATTATCATCAGTATGTATCTTCTCAAGTTCAAACAAATTGTCATTGAGAGCATCTCTCATCCAATGATATCTAACATCGATATGCTTAGTTCTTCCATGAAAGGTAGAATTCTTACCAAGGTGAATTGCACTCTGATTATCACAGAATACCACATAACGTTGTTGTTTGAAACCAAGCTCTTGTATAAAGCGCTTCATCCACAACAACTCCTTACACGCTTCTGCTGCTGCAATGTACTCTGCTTCAGTTGTAGAAAGTGCTACACATTTCTGCAACCTAGACTGCCATGACACTGCTCCCCCTGAAAATGTCATCATATAGCCTGAAGTAGATTTTCTGTTATCTACATCCCCTGCCTTATCAGAATCAGTATAGCCAACAAGTATCGGTTTCCCGTTCCCAAAACTGAGCTTCAAACTGGAAGTACCATGCAGATATCTCATAATCCACTTAACTGCCTCCCAATGATCTCTCCCTGGATTAGATAGGAAACGACTAACAAGACCAACTGCATAAGCTAAATCTGGTCTAGTACATACCATGGCATACATCAAGCTCCCAACTGCTGAAGCATATGGAACTTGTCTCATGTCTTCCTTCTCTTCATCTGTAGAAGGGCTCTGCTTACTACTTAGCTTAAAGTGACTAGATAAAGGAGAACTAACCACTTTAGCTTTACTCATATGGAACCTTTCAAGCACTTTTTCAATATACTGCTCCTGTGACATATACAACTTCTTGGATGCTCTATCTCGCTCAATACGGATCCCAAGAATTTGCTTAGCTGGCCCCAAATCCTTCATGGCAAAGGATTTGCTCAACTGTTTCTTCAACCTGTCAATTCTTGAAATATTCCTGCCAACAATCAATATGTCATCCACATAAAGCAATAATATAACAAAATCATCATCAGAAAGTTTCTGAACGAATACACAATGATCAGAAGTAGTCTTCTTGTAGCCTTGCTCCCCCATAACTAACTCAAACTGCTTGTACCACTGTCTCGGTGCTTGTTTCAACCCATAGAGACTTTTCTTCAACTTGCAAACATATTCCTGTTTACCCTTCACTTCGAAACCCTCTGGTTGCTCCATATAGATCTCTTTATCTAGATCCCCATGAAAGAATGCGATCTTGACATCCATATATTCAATTTCTAAATCAAGACTAGCTGCCAAACCCAAAACCACTCGAATAGAAGACATCTTCACAATGGGAGCAAAGATCTCATCAAAATCAATGCCTTTCTTTTGACTGAACCATTTAACAACCAATCTAGCTTTGTATCGAGGCTGTGAAGTATGTTGTTCTTGCTTTACTCTGTAAACCCATTTATTTTTCAAAGCTCTCTTTCCTTTTGGCAACTTGACAAGCTCAAAAGTGTGATTCTCATGCAGTGACTTCATATCATCTTCCATTGCATAAACCCACTCTCGTTTGTGCTCATCATCAATAGCATCTTCATAACTTTCAGGTTCTCCCCAATAGGTTAACAACACATAATCATCAACAGTATACCGTGTGGAAGGATGTCTGTCTCTCACTGACCTCCTAACTGGAACATCTGGTGGGACTACTACAGTCCGAGACTGCTCATATACCTGATCATCCACTTTTGTTTCTGTAGGAGCTTCATAATCACCTGTATCAACATGTTGATCATCATGCATTTCATTTTCAACCTGAGTAGAAAGCTGTGTGAAAGGAATCGGATCTAAATCAATCAAATCACCATTCTGTTGCAACTCAACTTTATCAGTCTTCTCAATGTCATGTATGGTTTGGTCTTCCACAAATACAACATCTCGGCTTCTAACAACCTTTTTCTGCACGGGATCATAAAGCTTATAACCAAACTCATCTTGGCCATAGCCAATGAATACACATGGTCTCGTTTTGGTGTCACGTTTAGATCTCTCATCTTTAGGAATATGAACGAATGCTTTACAACCAAAAACATGCAAATGGTTGTAAGAAATCTCTTTTCCTAACCAAATTCTATCTGGCACTTCATTTCCTAAAGGAACACACGGTGATAGATTAAGAACATGAACAACTGTACTCAAAGCTTCACCCTAAAAAGATCTTGGCAACTGCGACTGTGACAGTAAACATCTAACCCTTTCAACCTGTGTTCGATTCATTCTCTATTCTAACCCATTCAACTGAGGAGTCTTAGGAGGTGTCTTTTGATGTCGAATGCCATGACGCCTACAATACTCATCAAAAGGACCACAATACTCACCTCCATTATCAGACCTGATGCATTTCAATTTAACTCCAGTTTCTCTCTCAACCAATGCATGAAACTGTTTGAATACATCAAATACTTGATCTTTTGACTTCAAGGTATAAACCCAAACCTTTCTAGAATGATCATCTATAAATGTCACAAAATATAGAGAACCACAAAGTGTCCTTATTTTCATAGGACCACACATATCAGAATAAACTAGATCAAGTTTACCTGGCTTCCTTGAACTTTGATGAGACTTCTTGAAGGTAACTCTGGTTTGTTTCCCTGCCAAGCAATGAGCACACCTCTTTAAATGTGCATTCTTTACACCAGAAAGCTGATTCTTCTTGGCCAAATGCATAAACCCCTTCTCACTCATGTGACTAAGCCTGTTATGCCACAACTCTGTGGCATCATCACTACCAACTGCATTGATACTGGAATCTGTCACCTTTGCCTGCATCAAATAAAATGAGGATATCTTCTCACCTCTAGCTACAATCATAGACCCTCTAGTAAGCTTCCATTTACCGTTTTGAAAGGTGTTGCAAAACCCTTCATCATCAAGCTTACCTATGGAAATCAAATTCAATCGAATATCTGGGATGTGTTTCACATTTTTCAGAACCAAAGTAGTGCCCTTACTGGTTTCCAAACACACATCACCCATACCGATGGCTTTACCCATCCTAATAGTACCAAAGTAACTAGACGTGTAGGATGTGAAGAAATCCCTTCTCGATGTAGCATGAACTGAGGCACCACTATCAATCACCTAATCAGTCGGTTGGCAAACAAGATTGAGTAAATCACCATCATACACAAAGAGATATTCCTCTTCAGCTGCAGCAATTCTTTCACCATTGTTGTCGTCATTTACTCTTTCTTTACCCTTGTCATTTTTGTTCTCTCTTTTGAACTTGCGACAATGCTTCTTTATACGCCCTTTCAAACTACAGTGGTAACACTCAATATTTGAAAACTTGTTGGATTTACTCTTGCTTCTATGTCCACTCCTTGAACTTCTACTTTGACTTCTCCCCCGATTTTCAGTGACTAGGACATCGGATTGTGAAGAAAAACCCTGTGACTTTCTTCTCGTTTCCTCATTCAAGACACTACTCTTGGCTAGATTCATAGTCTTCTCTTTATCAGGGACAGAGTTTGACAGAGAACTTCTAAGAGTTTCCCATGAATCAGGTAATGTGGCAAGAAGCCATAAAGCATTAACCTCTTCCTCAAACTTGACATTCATTCCAGCTAACTAATGAAGAATCCCTTGGAATGTATTCAAGTGATCTGATACAGATGTACCATCTTGATATCTCAGATATATCAATTGCTTCAACAGATACAATTTGTTGTTACAGGTCTTTCGAGCATATAGTTCTTCAAGTTTCTTCCACAAAGATTTAGCATGTGTCTCCTCAATAATGTGATTGAAAACATTATCATCTACCCATTGCCTAATATAGCCGCATACTTGCTCATGCATAAATTCTCATTCCTCATCGGTTTTATCTTTCGGCTTTTCAGTGGAAAACACTGACAAATGCATATTCTTCACCATCAAAAGATCTTTCATCTTTGCTTTCCAAATATAATAGTTTGATCCATTCAAAAAAACCATTCTACTTGTATTACTTTCCATCATTCAACACAAGGCACAAATTGATTACAACCTACGCTCTGATATCACTTTGTTGGGATAAACACCGATTTATTAAAGATAAATTATCCCTCTCTTGTGTGAATCTAATAGGAAACAATAATACGAGTAATAACAAAGCAATAAATTGACACCAAGAATTATACGTGGAAAACCCTCCAATGCGGAGAAGTAAAAAACCATGGACCGAAGTCAGAAACCTCCACTATAATCAACAATGGGTACAACGAGTTCTCTCTAGATAATACTAGAGGCATACAACATCAACATCAAGATAAATGATAATCTTGGCAAACAACAAATGAGATATTGGAGAAATCTCACTTTAAAAGTGGCACACGTCTGCACAATACAATCTGATGTTAGAAGACTTATCTCCATCGTTCAGATTCAAGTACCTCGTCCCGAGAACACACCCACCAAATTTCAGCTCGATCCAACGGTAAACGAATCTGCAAAGAGCTGCTGAAGGTCAGAGGCGGAATTGCTCTTTTTCTCCAAAATTCAATTCTTTCTCTCTCGGCTGCTCTTTCTCTCACATGTTGCAAGTTGCCGGCTGTCCCTTTTTTTTCATTCACTTACAGCCCTAATGGGCTTGGGCCCACATAAAGAAAATAGGCCCAACAAGCCTCTCATCGGCTCCCTCCTATCATTGTGGCAGAATAGGCCAAGACATCTATGGATTCTTTCAATAATGAAGCAATTCAACACCGAGATCGCTTGCATTCGTCTCGGAAATATCCATATAATTCCCGTGAGTTCTCCGGAACTCGCTATGGAATTTCTCAAGAAACATGACAATGTCTTTGGATCACGACCCATCACTACCCAACTGAAATGTTTAGCGATGGATTTCTCTCGACCGTCCTTGTGCCGTCAGGAGATCAATGGAAGAAAATGAAAAGAGTTCTTACATCGGAAATACTCAGCCCATCGAGACTTTGTTGGATGCTTGGCAAAAGAAATGAATAATCTGATGATCTTGTGCGCTATATTTTCACCCGCGCCACTAGTAGGAATGGAAACGACGACACGAGATGCGACAGAGTGAGCATAACACAACATTTTTGTGCTAATGTAATTAGAAGAATGCTATTCAATAGAAAATATTACAACGAAAGGAGGGAAGATGGAGGGCCAAATATTGAACAAGAAGAGCATGTTGAAGCATTATTTACTATAATCACTCGTGTTTACGCGTTATGTGTGGCCGATTACATGTCGTGTTTCAAACCATTTGATTTGGATGGACATGGAAAAATTGTAAAAGAGGCTTTGAAGGTTATAAGAAACTATGATGAACCAATTATAAATGAGAGAGCTCAACAATGGAAAGATGGGAAGAGGAAAGAGGCTAAGGACTTACTTGATAACTTCATCACACTTAAGGATGAAATTGGGAACCCATTGTTGTCAATTGAAGAGATTAAGGCACAAATCCCGGTGAGAAATCAATTTTAACCTTAATTAATGTTTTAGGCCAAACGAAACTATTCAATTGTCAAAAAAAAAGTCATATAATAAATCACCAATAACTCAACACAGAACATCTACTGATTAATCATAAAAATATCCAATTCCAATAAAAAAAAAATTACCAAACACATTGATGTTTTTCTTTTTATTCCAGAAACAAAAAATAGTTACAACTTATCAAACATGTTTTTGTTTCTGTTTTAAAGAAAACAGGAATAAGAAACAAAAAATAGAAACTGAGAAGGTTATCAAATAGACACTATGTTTCGACAGGGTGTGTTCATAAGTTTTTTTTTAACATTATCCGAATATGGAAACTGTTACAATTTAAAATAAGTTGAAAAAAGGGTAGATAAAAGTTTTAGGAAAACTAAGGGTCCGTTTGGTACATCTTCCCCTAAAAGTATTTTGAGTGAAACTTTTTAGAATAAATATTAATTAAGTGTTTCATCTAAAAATACTTGAGTATACAAAAAGATGTTTTTGGAGAAAATACTTGATTTGTGATTCTTTAAAAAATGTTTATAAACAGGTATTTTCACTTAAAATAGTTCACTCAAGTGTTTTAGATGAAACATTTAATTATTTTTATTTTAAAATGTTTAACTCAAAACATTTTTAGGAAAAGTTATACCAAACGGACCGTAAATGAATGTTTGTTTCTTTCAAATGTAATAAGATATGAAGAATTCTTCCTTTCCCCCTCTATAATTACAGGATTTACTATTTGCAACTGTGGATAATCCTTCAAATACAATAGAATGGGCAGTTGTAGAGTTAATAAGGGCCCGTTTAGTAACCTTCCTCGTTTCCATTTCTTGTTTTTTATTTCTATTTCTTGTTTCTTGTTCCTGTTTCTCTTTTCTTGTTTCTTGTTCTTGTTTTTTTAAAAAGAGAAACAGAAACATGTTTGGTAACCGTTTCTTATTTTTTGTTTCTGGAAGAAAAAAGAAACAGAAATTTGTTTGGTAACTATTTCTTGTTTCTGTTTCTCAATTAAAAAAAATAAAAATATTTTCAAAATTTTACAATTTTAAATGATGTATTTAAAAATATTATATTAATATAATTTTTGTATATTTATAATATATTTTATAAGTCAAAACGGGTCAACGTAATAATTTATCAATGTGTTGAAAACTTTGGAAACAAGAAAGAGAAATAAGAAACAAGAATTTGTTGTTTATAAGATTTCTACACAATTTTGGAAAGTGTTTCTAAAAAAATGAGAAACAAGAAACAAGAAGGGTTACCAAACAATTCCATTAATTAAAAAATGAGAAATAGAAACAAGAAACAGAAATTGGGAAGGTTACCAAGCGGGCCCTAAATCAACCAAAGATTCTTCATAAAGCAATTGAAGAATTGGACAAAATTGTTGGAAGAGAAAGGCTCGTTCAAGAATCTGACATCCCTCAACTCAAATACCTCATGGCTTGTGCTAGATAAGCTCTTCGGCTCCATCCACTCTCACCATTCAATCTTCCTCACGTCTCCAAATGTGATGTAGTTGTTTCAGGTTATTTTATCCCAAAAGATAGCCAAGTCTTGCTAAGTCGACTAGGTCTAGGAAGAAACCCTAGGATTTGGGAGGATCTGCTAAAGTTTGATCCTGATCATCATCTCGACGATGAAATTATTAAACTCGGGTTATCAGAAACAAGTTTGTGATTCATAAGCATTACTAGAGGGAGAAGAGGTTGCATAGGTGGCTCACTAGGAACAACCATTACAATGATCTTATTCGCTCGACTTATACAAGGATTTTCATGGAGCTTACCAACCGGTACAACAAAGATAGACCTCTCTGAGTCTGACCTACTTTTTATGGCAAAGCCATTGCAGCTATATGCAAAACCACGCTTGCCTCTTACATTATACACCCAACTCTTTGATAATGTAAAAAACTAGTATATATAAAATGTATGACATGGTATAAAAATAAATAAAAGGGTTGGTCTATCATACTTAATGTAACATACCAAAGAGTGGTTTTGATCATTTTTATACAATATATATTTTGCTACAGAAACTATAAAATTTTAATAAAATTTTGTTTTAGCCTCAGTTTATCTATAATTGGAGATACCATTGTTTCTGGTACAGAAGTTCCTATAAAAATGGGAAATGCCCTACCTTTGAGTGCGGTTTGAACTATTGATTTACGTATAAAATGAGAAATTGGAAGTTAGTTTTGGATTAGAATTACTTAGGTTCATTAATAAACACAATATCATTTTAACTATAAGTAAATAGTTAAGTTATTATGGGGAAATTTCACTGGGTAACAAATTTTGAACAATATTTGTAAATATATATTATCGATTATTTACAAATATGAAATTTTTTATTGCATTAATCAAAGATTAACAATAAGTACCGTGTGAATCGCTGATTCACCTATTGTAAAAATATGTATTAATGTTAGGGAAATTTCATTGGGTGACCGATTTTTATGCAATTACAAATATAGCAATTTTATCATGTTTATCAATGATTAACAGTGATTTATGTGTTTATTTGTGATAAACTTAGGGTACAAATATGTAATTCAATGTTTATCACTGATTAACCCGATCAAAAGTTGATATATTTGCAAATATTTTTTTGAGCTTTTAGTTTTACAAATATTACTAAAAAAATTGCTAAATTTGCAAATGCCCCTTAATGTTAAATATTTATTGACATGCTCAAAGTTTGCTATATTTACAAATATTTTTTAAGTATTATGCAAAAATTTGCTAGATTTGCAATCATCCTCTTATAAAATGAGGACAAATTTGTAATATGAGGAGAGCTGTAATAACTTGTAATCCTTAATAGTATTTTAGTAGTTTTTCACCATTAGTATGTTTAATTTAATTAATAGTTCAATAGGTTAAAATAAATTTAATTAAATTATATATTGGAACGTAATAAGTGAATGGTTATCTGCCCTAATCTATGGTAATCCGTTGAGAGTATAAATAAATCAAGGCTTTTTTTAATAGTAACGTTTATATTGTCATTTATTGCTTTAAAATAAATATTATCTATCATAAGATCTAGAGTTACTTATGATGAACTTGAAGTGAGCATTGGATGCGAAAAATTTGCTCAAGTTGTAACTCAAAGAGTATGTGGTATTATGAATAAAAGTTGGGTGCCTTATTATGGGAACACCACTAACACTGCCCGCTTGTATATTGGTACAAGTGATCCCATATGGATCACTCATGTAGAGACATGTGAATGGGGGTACTGTAATAGAGATTATAGTATACTAGACTCACATATATTTACTATCTTCAGGTAAAACAATTTAGAGAGATACTTCGTATATGAACAGATAGGTCATGTTCAATAGAACTAAATGCTAAATGAATTACAAACTCTTGTTTGTAAGAGATAATCCTTTAATTTACATGAGTGAGAGTGACTTAGTTCACTCAATAAGCCTCCAATTTGAGGATTGGAACTTACAAATAGTTGGGACGAAGTTTTACAAGATTGGAATTCACTCTTTTATTAGGAAAATAGATAAAAAGTTCTCTTATGGATTGATTCAGGGTTGAATACTTGGGCCCGATATTCCTCCACTGCGAGAAAAGAAGAGATTATTGATGCAATATTAACAACAGAATGTTCCGACACTTTGAACCTGTCGGCTTTTTTATTCATTGTTAGGTACTTTTACCAACGAATTGCGTGGTAACCTAAAGATGGAAAAGAAATACATTGTTGCCAAATGTTGATCAAATCTAACGACGGAATACGTCGTTGAATGACAAGGATCACTTCTATTCAACTTAACGACAGAATGCGTCGTTGAATGACACAGATCACTTCCATTCAATTGAACGACGGATTACGTCATTGAATGTGATGGATCACTTCCATTCACTTTAACGACAGATTGCATTGTTGAATTACATAGATCAATTCCATTTAACTTAATGATGGATAGAGTTGCAAAGTTTAATTTATTTATTTTTAAATATTTAATTAGATTGTTTTGGAATTAGAAAATATAAATAATTTATTAAAGAAGAAATATAATAACAAAATGATATAATATTAAATCATAAAAAAAAACTTAATTAATTACAAAATATAAAATATGGAAACAAATGTAAAAAAAAAGAATCATACTACACCTGGTCTAAGAGGATCCAGTGGAGGAATGGATGATGAAGAGGCACCGACAGCTAACTGAGCCAGTACAACATCCATTGTAGCCTTCATCGAAGCCTTGAACATTTGTCGCCCATGTGCTCCTGCGCGAGCTGGGACCTAAGCACGATGACCTCGTCTCAAAGTGTGGCATTCTCATTCCTGAGCTCTATAGTCTCCGGACTAGTGCGAGATGCATGAGTCGAACGAGGCATCGCAGCGTACAGTGACTACCAGTAACTCTCGAGTCCAGGAATAGAGCTGTTTAGATGTCTGCCTCCTACTACCTCTAAATAGATAGACTGAAGATCCTCTGAAGTCGCCTGAGCGTGCTCTCGAGAGTCGATAAGCGTTCATCGATAATCTCCTCGTATCGATCATACGTCAATAAAATAACAAGTTTCGTTAGTTAGATGTTAAAAAATTTTAATAATTAGATTAACTATAAAAACCACTTTCTGTCGTATGACCACCTTGTGCTCCTCAATAGAAATACATTGTGGCCGCTTATTAGCTGGTGTATGTTTGACTTGGTAGCCCAAGTCTCTGTACTGGGTTCCAACCTGATGATTCTACATAGTGAAGATCAGTTCGTTTATGAGCTTAGACGAAATATCAAACTGTTGCTGCAAAGTAAACACGTTAGTTAATTATAAACTACATATACATTCAAAAGATAATAAATTGATAAAACTTTAAATTTTACCTTCCACGCTGTAAATAACCGCACCTTGGTCAAAATCGAGACACTTTACCAACGTGGGTGTCCCAGAACTGGAGTAATGCGTATGACCTCTGTGAACCTCGCAGATATAGTCCACGATGGATGTAGCATGATAGCAAAACAAAGTTTAATAAGAGTACGTAAAATATATGTTATTATAATAAAAAGGAAAAAAGAAGAAAAAACTTGTCATTTTGCAGGTGTAATCGTACATGCCTAGAGATAGACATCTTGTAAAGACCCGACTTTTTAGAGTTTAAAAACAACTTGGTTAATGCAGCGGAAGACTCAATAAATGATATTTATTGAAAAATATGAAAATCCTCAACCAAGTAATCATTTAAATAAAATCAACAACTCCGGAGTTATAATCTTTAAAACAAAAAGAAACAATGAGCTAAATCAAATAACAAAATGTTTCAAAACTAACATGAATCTCAAATCTCACAAAAACAAAATATAGTCAATAAAATTCAAGTACTTTATTCTCAATCTCAATGAAAATTTAAAGATGCATTGGCTAGCCACCACGACATGAACTCTCATCTCTTCCACTTCATCAACCGCCACCTCTCGGTCTATTGTTACCTGAAAAGACACCACAAATAACACTGTGAGGCTAAAGCCAGTGAGCAAAAGATCTAAACGAAGGTAAAGTTTTAAATAGTCTCTAACAACTTATACCAAGTCCCAACACTCAACACTCTCCAATGTCTCTTTCACACAAAACGTCACTTAAACCTCACATTCAATCTCTTTACATGAATAGGCAATTATTAACTAATTCAATATCCAAGACCAACATTCATAATAATCCTCCCAATACACATCCCAATCCGAAACATAACCCAACTCTAAATTAACAAGCATAATCAACAATCATTCAAACCATCCACTAAGAAGGCGGTCTCTCGGGACTACAAACCTTTCTTAGGCACTTAGTTATAGTCGTAACCATAACTAGTTCCCTAATGGATCGTTCATATGAGCAACGTCCATTAGTCGTTATGTGCTCACTCTCATAACTATTTATTTTTACTAAGTATGAGCTCGTAGCCTCATACTAGTTTAACACACCTGTCAAGCCATCATTCCACAATCTCTTTACATTATCCTCTTGATAATGTTCATTCAAAATCAGCAAAGACAATTAAAATACAGCAACTCAAAGATTCTAATTAAAGCATGCAAAATACATTTTTACGAAAAAACTGCCGAAAACCGTCAAAACTAACAATTCGATCTTAATCATAGTCAACTCAAATCTCATGCCAAATTATCATAAAATAATCCATAATATTCCAGAATTAACTCCCAAATCAATCAGAATCAAATAGAATCGAAAAACATCAAAAACTGCAGAAAAACGACTAAACTAGTTCTAACCGAAAAATTGTTTCACCAAATGATTTTTCGATGTTTCCATTATGAGTTCACTGCCTAAAGCTACAGAATATCATATTTAAATATATTAAAACATACAATCTACAGTAAGAGCCTTAGATTTCTCTAAAACCCCACCAACGAATAAACCGTTAACTCACCTCGAAATCACTCAAGTCCAAAATCAACGCTACTTCCCTTGACGAATCAGACCTGAAACGAAGGACCTAAATAACTTAAAATACAAATTAAAATATCCTAAAATTATACAAAAGGTTTGGGGTTCGATGGATCAAAGAACGGAAAACAAACGACAAAGGAAACTGGCTATGGTTGGGGCATGGGTGGTGTGTGGGCCGCGGCTGGTCATGGCCTTCGGGTCGTGGCTCGGTCGTGGTTTCAAGGCTATGGTGATCGATCTTGATGGTTCTAGGTAATAGGATCGGTAATCAAAATCGATTGGGTGTTTGGCCTAGGTTTGGAAAATTGAAAATTATGGAGGTTGGATCTCAAATTCATGGTTCTTGTTATTCTTGAAAATTAATTAACTAAAATTTCAGATTTAATAATATCAAAAATTCAATCCCAAACACTTACCTGTTGATTGGAAATCACGGAAAAAGCCTCGAATCTTCCTCCCACGATTCTAACGAACTCCTAATAAATAAAATTGATGAAAAACTCATCAATTCCCTACCCTAGGCGTCGGCATCAAGAAGGAAAAGGAGAAGAGGAAAATTTTTACCTTTTGTCCAAGAAATCGATTCCTATTCACTTGAATCCAAAATCGAATCGATGAGCAACGAACCAACTAGACGAAACGACAGACTTTTCTTCTCCTTCTCTAAGTGGGGGGTGGTGGCATGAGGTGTGGGAGAGGATGAATTCTGAAAATTGGTAATGAGAAGTCATCTCTTAGGTTAAAATCCCGAGTTACCATAATTACGAAATTGCCACTAACGTCCATAACTTGATCACCGGGTCTCAGAATGACAAACTGTCAGTAGCGTTGGAATCGTGACATCAAGACGATCAATTTTATGTCAAAATATTAATCAAATCATAAGTTTCAAATTTTGAGGTTTTTCGGGAAAAAATTACCATAATACCCTTTTTGAAATAACACGATATTTCTGTTCTAATTAATCAATCAAGCTGATTAATATATTTAATAAAATAATATTGATTTTTAACTTTCTCATGATGGGGCGTTACAGAACTACCCACCTAAAAAGGCTTTTCGTCCTCGAAAAGTTTCACTGCACGGTAAAAGGCTGAGGGTACTTAGTTCTCGTAACTTCTTCTCGCTCTCAACTAGATTTTTTTGAGTTGTGATTCTCCCAAAAAACTTTGACCAAATTTATGGTCTTATTTCTCAATTCCCTTTGCTCCTATGCCAAAATCTCATATGACTTTTCTTCATATGACAGGTTCGCTTTTAACCCAACCGATTTATATTCTATCACATGTGTAGGATCGACAACGTACTTATGAAGCATCACTACATGAAACATGATCTTCAGCCAATGCAGGTGGCAAATACAACCTATAAACAAGTGACCCAATCCTTTTTAAAGTCTCAAAAGGACCAATGAATCGAGGGGTAAACTTTCCCTTCTTCCCGAATCTCATCACACCCTTCGTAGGTTCTATCTTCAAAAACACATGGTTGCCAACTAAGAACTCAAGATCATTTCTTCGCTTTGCATAACCTTTCTGTGTAATCAGTGTGGTATTCATTCGCTTCCTTATCACCTCAATTGATTGGCTCGTCAACTGGATCAACTCATGCCCCAACAATTTTCTCTCAAAAGGTAAATTGATCAAACAATAAGCCTACCTTCTGCCCATACCTCATAAATCATTATGTGAACCACTTACAAGTGTTCATGACCTTGCTAGCAGAAGCTAAAATTAAATGTCAAGTTTCCACACCCCTCCTCCGCTCACTTTGAGCAGTTTTCATCCCTCATGGGATTAAGTGATTACTCCAAGTTCCCATCACTAGAGTACCAGCTCGAAGCGTAAACTCAAATCTAATTAATTCATCTTATTCGATAATCTATCAAAAGATAAAAACCACTCCGAGGTCTTAGCTTGATGCTCAAGGAATAACATGAATCATGTGATCGTCTCAAAACAGCTCTGACGCTCTTAAGGCTCATTCATCTCTTAAGGCTTTACATCTGGACTTTTATTCCCTCTCAAAAGTCCCTATTACACTCATCTGATATAAGTTAAATCAACTTGGAAGGTACATCGAGCACTATCTCGAACTCACCAATAACCTCAACCGTCCTCGATAAACCTCTAACAATATCCATCGGCCCTCTTAATCATTTCGGAATAATATAAAAAAAGGTACGTGACAACGTTATATCCTTCTAAACCTATCTCACGAATCTTGAAGATTCTCATTCTAGTCACTAATCATCTAGTGAGTTTCGATAAGTCTCTAATTATAAGATGGGTCCCTCTTTCCTCAACTCACTGTAATGTTACTTTAAGAATTCTAGTCCCGTTCCAGGTCTCCCTATGACTTATACCGAGTATTGAACTAATTTGAGGGTGAAATGACTTTCTGCTAAAACATTGTCTGCTTCTAAATTTATACCATGATGTTTCATTATACATCACCGGACCTTCCAATTCTACACTATAAAAAGAGACAAATTTGGTATCCAACCTTTCTTCAAAATCCGAAGCATTCACACAAAGTGTTAGAAATACATCCTTGAAGTTTCCCTCTAAATATCCTCCTTTAAACACTTGGTTTATCCAAGGACCAAGTTCTATCATATCATAGACCCTTAAATTGACCAAGCATTAGCCCATACTAAAAGATATGTACTCTTCCTCGTAGGTCACTTCCTCCAACTCGTGGGTCAATTGTAACCCCTTAAATATTTTATTTCCTTATAAAGTAAAACAGGTGTCTCACAAGCACCTTATTCTCTTAACGTGTTGTCCTTCCGAGTTCAAACAGTATAATTACCCCCAAAGATATATCACAATGAATCATTAGGTCCAAGCCACGACTTTCGAGTTTCTCCAAAACTCACAGTCCTAATTCGATGGTCGGACACCACGTGTTTTATAATTTTTTGAAATATCGCATCACCTTATAAAAGTCACCAATACCTTGATCTGACAACATTCCCTCCACTCCTCGAGTAGAAACGAACACTCAAAACTATTGTTTAGTTAACCAATACATTTTTTCAATGGGTGATTTTTGATAACTTGATCTCAAATATTCCAACTCACATCAATACACTCATCAAGTAATAGCTACAAGATTAGGCCGATGATCAATAATACATTCATTCATTGTCCTTGTCGAGACCCTTCATGAAAAGTTCTAACTTTCTCTCTTGAGTGACCACACTATTTCAATTTAACACGACACTAACACATAACGTTAATCATGCGTTCCACTAACGTGACTACTTAAGCAACCACGCAACTATCAAACTTTCATCACAATTTCATGATCAAAAGATCAATCTCTTAAAGTATCTCTACTCCCTCGTATTCTACTAGTACCATATCATCATGTCTTAAATATTAGAGCTCATTCTCCAGCTTGCAATAAGATTCTATGCAATAATAATTGTCAAAGAATTTCACCTTTAACCTTTCTCATCTCAATGAAACAAAAGATCCAATTATCTCTAGTGATAAACTTTAATCATAAAATGACGTAGTCAATTATTTAGTAGACCTCTCATTAGACTTTCATTCTGTCTAGATAATTGATCTCATGTTCTTACTCAACTTGAATCACCCGATTCTTCTACCCAAGATTGGTAGAGTTACCATTAATCTCTTTAAAAGTAAGTTTATTTCACTCTTCAATTTTACTGCTTTAGCATACTCATAAGTTTATGGCTACTTGTCATCTTGTTGTTCAACTTAGCTCATAATAGTCTGCTTGTGTCAATAAAACTAGTGGTACAACCACTGAAACAAACAACTACCTCATAATTCGCTTAAAAAATATCGGGTCTACTTCCACAATCTTATATTTACACTTTGCACAATTTCTTGATTTGTAATAATCATTGGCTCATACTCACTCGAAGATCAACTTTCAAATCCTCAAACACCACTAGTGTGTAAAACCGTAGAAAGAAAAGGTTCCACAATTAACATTCAATCTATTTAAGAAATTTATAACTCGCGAGTTCTCTAAACTCTGGTAACACATCTATAAACCTTCTCAGCACAATAAAACTTCCATGAAACTCCAACGAAGCGTATACATTATACACTTTCAGCATTCAAGTCTCCTTTGTCACTCCCCTAACTCTAATAAATGCTCTACGCATCTCATCTAACTCAGTCTGGGGCACAAACTCGCCCTGAACAATTGGTGGTACTTGGGGGAGCTAATTGAACATTCCTCTGTTCCTCTAATCCAGTGGGATTCACAAATCCATCATCTCTCTCCACATTAGGAGTAGCATAATAATTAACTTCCTTCGACGACTAAGCGTCGCTTTGGTACTTAGGGTTGACACCATGGCCTCGGCCGTGCCCTCCCCTACCTTGGCCACTACCAAGGCCTCTTCCTTTACCAGGTATAACTACAAGAGGTATTTTGTAACAACAACTTACTATCAATATTGAGACACAAACAGTTTAAGTGTCAAACAAATAATTATAATACTACTTGAACAAGGTATGAATTTAGATACTAATACTTGAGATACCTGGCGCCGATGAGTGTGGAGGTGAGGTTCAAATCAAAAGAAAATATGTATGTTTAACATACGGTCTTCAAAACCAAAAGGCTCTGATACCAACTGTAAAGACCCGACTTTTCAGAGTTTAAAAACAACTTGGTTAATGCAGCGGAAGACTCAATAAATGATATTTATTGAAAAATATAAAAATCCTCAACCAAGTAATCATTTAAACAAAATAAAAAACTCCAGAGTTATAATCTTTAAAACAAAAAGAAACAATGAGCTAAATCAAATAACAAAATGTTTCAAAACTAACATGAATCTCAAATCTCACAAAAACAAAATATAGTCAATAAAATTCAAGTACTTTATTCTCAATCTCAATGAAAATTTAAAGATGCATTGGCTAGCCACCACGACATGAGCTCTCATCTCTTCCACTTCATCAACCGCCACCTCTCGGTCCATTGTTACCTGAAAAGAAACCACAAATAGCACTGTGAGGCTAAAGCCAGTGAGAAAACGATCTAAACGAAGGTAAACTTTTAAATAGTCTCCAACAACTTATACCGAGTCCCAACATTCAACACTCTCCAATGTCTCTTTCACACAAAATGTCACTTAAACCTCACATTCAATCTCTTTACATGAATAGGCAATTATTAACTAATTCCATATCCAAGACCAACATTCATAATAATCCTCCCAATACACATCCCAATCCGAAACATAAGCCAACTCTAAATTAACAAGCATAATCGACAATCATTCAAGCCATCCACTAAGAAGGCGGTCTCTCGAGACTACAAACCTTTCTTAGGCACTTAGTTATAGTCGTAACCATAACTAGTTCCCTAATGGATCGTTCATATGAGCAACGTCCATTAGTCGTTATGAGCTCACTCTCATAACTATTTATTTCTACTAAGTATGAGCTCGTAGCCTCATACTAGTTTAACACACCTGTCAAGCCATCATTCCACAATCTCTTTACATTATCCTCTTGATAATGTTCATTCAAAATCAGCAAAGACAATTAAAATACAGCAGCTCAAAGATTCTAATTAAAGCATGCAAAATACATTTTTACGATAAAACTGCCGAAAACCGTCAAAACTAATAATTCGATCTTAATCATACTCAACTCAAATATCATGCCAAATCATCATAATATACTCCATAATATTCCAGAATTAACTCCCAAATCAATCAGAATCAGATAGAATCGAAAAACATCAAAAACTGCCGAAAACGACTAAACTAGTTCTAACCGCAAAATTGTTTCACCAAATGATTTTTCGATGTTTCCATTATGAGTTCACTTCCTAAAGCCCCATAATTTCATATTTAAATATATTAAAACATACAATCTACGGTAAGAGCCTTAGACTTCTCTAAAACTCCACCAACGAATAAACTGTTAACTCACCTCGAAATCGCTTAAGTCCAAAATCAACGCTACTTCCCTTGATGAATCAAACCTGAAACGAAGGTCCTAAATAACTTAAAATAAAAATTAAAATATCCTAAAATTATACAAAAGGTTTGGGGTTCGATGGATGAAAGAACGGAAAACAAACGACGAAGGAAATTGACTATGGTTGGGGCGTGGGTGGTGTGTGGGCCGCAGCTGGTCATGGCCTTCGGGTCGTGGCTCGGTTGCGGTTTCAAGGCTACGGTGATCAATCTTGATGGTTCTAGGTAATAGGATCGGTAATCAAAATCGATCGGGTGTTTGGCCAAGGTTTGGAAAATTGAAAATTATGGAGGTTGGATCTCAAATTCATGGTTCTTGGTATTCTTGAAAATTAATTAACTAAAATTTCAGATTTAATAATATCAAAAATTCAATCCCAAACACTTACCTGTTGATTGGAAATCACAGAAAAAGCCTCGAATCTTCCTCCCACGATTCAACACGATTCTAACGAACTCCTAATAAATAAAATTGATGAAAAACTCATTAATTCCCTACCCTAGGCGTCGGCATCAAGAAGAAAAAGGAGAAGAGGAAAAATTTTACCTTTTGTCCAAGAAATCGATTCCTATTCGCTTGAATCCAAAATCGAATTGATGAGCAACGAACCAACGAGACGAAACGACAGACTTTTCTTCTCCTTCTCTAAGTGGGGGGCGGTGGCATGAGGTGTGGGAGAGGATGAATTCTGAAAATTGGTAATGAGAAGTCATCTCTTAGGTTAAAATCCCGAGTTAGCATAATTACGAAATTGCCACTCACCTTAAAACATCCATAACTTATCACCGGGTCTCAGAATGGCAAACTGTCAGTTGCGTTGGAATCGTGACATTGAGATGATCAATTTTATGTCAAAATATTAATCAAATCATAAGTTTCAAATTTCAAGGTTTTTCGGGAAAAAATTACCATAATACCCATTTTGAAATAACATGATATTTCTGTTCTAATTAATCGATCAAGCTGATTAATATATTTAATAAAATAATATTGATTTTTAACTTTCTTATGACAGGGTGTTACACATCTGCTCAGGTGCAGTCTCGAGAGTGTCCTCTTGCTCGATAATCTCATTTGGCTCCCGAAGCTACCAGCTCATGAGAAGTCTGTAGACTTTGGTGGACGTTTCATAGGAGCCATGATCTTCTATATAACATATATAAACTTATTAAAACGATTAAACTTTAACGTAACTAAGGTAACTTCACTAATTAAACTAACATGAGTTATAACTAATTTAAAAGTAACTAATTGAATTAACCCAAGTTAAAATTAATTTAAAACTAACTAATTTAACTAACCTAAGTTAAAACGAATTTAAAATTAACTAATTTAACGAAATTAAAAGTAACTTAATTAAATTAACTAACTTCTAATTTACTAAATTACTTAAATTTACTAAAATTAACTAATTTACTAAAATCATCCTCATGTAGTGCAACATTTTCGCTGTCTTTATCAAGAAGACTATAATATATTATCATCGGTCTTACTTTAGAGACAACTATCAAATAAGAAACATCTCGTCGATTCGTGGGATAATGTAAATAGTAAATCTACATTGCTTGTTGTGCAAACATGAAACGATCTTTTGTTTACATAATTTTTGTTCGGTTGGGATGCTTTTGAATCTCACCCCAGCTATTTGTTTTGAACCACGTGTAGTTAAAAACAATTGTATGCTTTATACTTGGCTCTGCAAATTAAAGTTCAATAATCTCGTCAATGATTCCATAGTAATCTTCTTCATTTTTCCCGATCACTAGACCCTTTATGCATGGTACTGTTGTTTGTTGCTCAGTTCGCTGAATGAACTATGGTTTGAAATCTATACCTTTGAACAAGATAATAGGTGTATGCTTTTGCGATCCTCACTCGACCTTTTATGATCAATATTATGCATGGGTCAGTTATCGGTAGAGGTGTTATCGGGGAGGGGCAGGGGCGAGGAATGGGTTCCCCATCCCTATAAAATTCCTCATTTAAAAATAGTTGGAATAGGTATGGGAATCCTCGTCGGGGAAATAGAGAGGAATGGAGACCTGACGAGGATTTTTTTCCCCGTTTACACATCCTAAATTTTTATGGAGATTCCCCATTGGGGTTAAATTCCATGCGGGAATCCCCAATAAGAATATATATATATATTCAGGGAGTCGGGTTCGGGGTCGGGGACGGGGCGGGGATAGTAATCCCTGTCCCCGTTCCCATTAGTATAATGGGGAATTTTTTCCCCTATCACCATGACAACCGTGTCCCCGTTCCCATTAGTATAATGGGGAATTTTTTCCCCTATCACCATGACAACCGGGGCGTCCAGGCAGATTCTCACAGGGCCCCGCCTTGTGGGGAAAAGTAGCACCTTTAGTTATTGGTAAAGTTGACAAGTCCTCCTATTGAAAACAACCGAACATAACGTCCTATCAAATAGATCTCTCATGATAAATCATATTGATAAAAGATTACGAGAAGTTAGGTAATTGTAAAACCATGAACGAAAATCTCTGTTGATGATGTTCCATTCTTCTGTTTCATTAATCCCAGGGTGCGACGGACGGACAAAGAAATTCATAAATAAGCTGTGCACATGAGATAATGTAATTATTAACAAAAAATCATGTTTAATTTTTAAATAACTAATTGTTAAACAAACTTACTCAATATACATCTCAACTTCTACACAATTGCAAAATAAATAAGTTTGGACGATATGGTACTCTTTATCGCTCAACGGTCTCCTTAGATTTTCAAATAGCTTTTCCTGATATAGTAAAAATATTCAGATTGTTCAGATATACTTTTTTCATGGAAATCATCAACCATATTGCGGTTTACTAGGCAAACCTGATATTCTATATGTTGGTCAAAGTAATATGAACAAAAAGTTATCGTCTGATGTACTTGGTATGTAGTACAAATTTATCATCCACTCTAGCCTTATTTGCAGTAGTTTTCTTCAACCTATGCAATAGTAGTATGATCTAACTATAAAAGCAATGTCACCTAAATGAGGAATATTAAGAACATGAACTATTACATGTACATACCTTTCAAACTAATACATCCATCGGTATTGAACTGGACCTCCTAGCAATGCCTTATAAGGTAGATGCACCGGTAGATGCTCAATTGAATCGAAAAAAGCTAGTGGGAAGATACATTCCAATTTACAGATTATAACTGGAATTCCCATACTTAATTATTCGACCGTCCCTCGAGTTAAGTGTGCGCATGTCAACTCCCTTAAAAACACTTAACTGCGCCAACGGTTCCCAACAAGGAACGGTCTGAATGCAACATGCATCAACCGTTGCATCAACACGCGACAATCATAACTCCTCATTCCGAAAACACTATGAATCTGCACATCAATACACCTAGAGTGTTTTGAAATGTAAACCATCAAGGAATTTAATCAAACGCATCCAATCGAACAATAATTTTCTTATAATCTATATTCAACATGTATTTCGCCTTCGTATAGTATCCGCTTTCATTCAGCTCCAACTCTTGGCAACCACAAATTTTGTGACGACCCGACTCGAGATTTGAGTCTAGGAAGTGAGCACGCAAAACGCAAGCAAAGGATTTGAGCGTAACACAAATGATTTAACAAAGCATTGGAAATTTCGACATGAAGTATAAGTAAATTCCATAAACACACATAAAATCATAAAACTTGTTTATCAACAAACTTGGCGCATCGGCCGTTTCAAAATATCATATAAGTTCAAAATCAAAAGGTATGGTGCACCAGAGTAAAACCATTATACAAACATAATATGTACATAAAAGTTTTTAGTCTCTATCCTAGACAAAGACGCAACAATTAAAAAAAACAACACCCCCATAAAACGTGACTCACGTGATCGGAGGCCTATCCAAAAGTCTTTGTCTCGAGCGTCAAAGAGCACCATCTGCCGCTCTTCGACCACGTCCTCTCCGAGTACTTGAAAGGTGATATAGAACACATTTGAGCATGACACTCAGTGAAAACAAAGAATTGAAACGATGAGATGTGATGCTCGGGATGTTATGCGCAAGAATTCAATTATCAATGAATGTATAAGATGTGCAATGAAAATTGAAGCATGTATGATGAACAAACTGTGAGTGTTTCATTCTCATAACCGTATCGAGTAAGCATAGCCATTACATAATCCTTTTCCACACAATCCTTTCAATCAATAAAATCATTCAATCACAATTTCCGCGTCTCACTATGCACTTTTCACATATTAGCATATTCACTACTTGAGCCATGATAAAATGCACAAAAAGAATGACATGCTAAAAGTGTAATAATGAACAAATGCAATGTGTATGGACAATTATAATCAAACCATAAGCCTTTCAATCCGTGCTTTCGTCAAGCCATTACCACGTTTTACATTTCACAGTTACCATTCCTTTTTAGTTCACAAGCTATGCCATCACAACCCGGCGTCTTACTACGCCCCAAATCACACGACACAACACATCCGAGCCGTAGCTCTTCTCAATCTTCCAAGTTAACGTAATTACCACTCTAGCATCCAGGCCATCCACCACATAGCGCCTCGGAGCTACACCACATCCGCCACAGTAACCACGTGTAACGTCCAACAACCAACACACCGTTACACGGGTTACAACCCCATGGCCACAAACCGATAGCATGATATGCATGAATGATGTGTTATGAGATGAAATGAGATTGGCATGCTTGCTTTTGGTAAACATTTTATAACAAAATTGCAATAATGTAATGAATAGGACAATTCCTCCAAGCAGTATATAACTCAATCACTATACACGTTAGGCTCAAAATCACATAACCCGTAGTGGACATTTCAAGCAATTTCCTTTCTAAGCTTTGCCATAACAAACCATCGAGCATAGCCCGAAACATGACAATTCATAAATATATCCCAAATAAGTATATGACTCGATATTTAACTCGACACATGCGAATATGCAATTAGAATATGTAAGAAAAGCTCAAGTCACAAAAGGATGCAAGATATTATCATATTTCCGTAATTTCAACAATTGGTCAAGTCTAACTCATAATTCCCATTTCCTTCGCAATATTCATTTCCTCTTTGTATTCAAGCATCAAAGGTCCCTACTACCAGCCATAACAAATTCAAAACCATCCCACACCATTTGCAAGCATCTATAACCACATCACCAAGATTCACACCAAACCACCAACACCGTTCCAATTATTGTGTTCTCACCTTCACGAAAGGCTTTCTATAGCTTGCTCTCACTTTATCCTATACATTAAACATTCCAATCATAATTAAGCTTATAATAAAGTAAATATCTTAGTCCAACAAGAACAAACACAAAACTCAACCCGGTTAGTGGAAAAAGTCCCAAAACTAGCCATTTTGAGGTGAAATTTTCGGCCAAAAGGGAAAATCATCATAAAATCATCGGGTTGCTCTTCTAAAGTGTTTTCCATGTATTATATATATATATATATATATATATATATATATATAAGAACTCATATATTCCAGAATTCATAACCCCTCAAAATAAACAACAAAATAAACAAAAATTAACATAATGAATTAAATTTAATTAAACAACAAAAAAGTAGAATTAAGATTAACATAACATGCAAAAAATTTAAAACTGAAAAGTTAAAAAAAGTTGGAAAAAAAAACTTTCATGGAATCGTTTCGGTTGATTGGGAGAAAAAGGAAAAGAAATATGATTGAAAGGAAAAGAATGAAGAAGAAAGAGAGAAAAGAGAGACAAATGAATGAGAGAAAAGAGAGGAAATGGAAGAGAAATAAAAGAAAAGTGAAGAAATGGCAGCCACGAGAGTAATATAACGTTGATTTAGCGACTGAATTCGTCGCCAATTACATAAAATCTGTCGCGCGTGATTTTATTAGCAACTGAGTTCAAGAATATCGTCTTCTATATTGAAGAACATGAAGCATACGACGCAATTTGTCGCTAATATTCATGAGTTTCGTTGTCTATATTGAAGAACATGAAGCATGCGACGGAATCCGTCATTGAAATTCAACTGAAAGCTTAGTTATTAAGTCTCTTCACATTCTTAGGTGACAGATTTCATCGCTATTTAGTGCCATAAATTTCATGAAAATTTGAGCCTCGCGCCTTTTTATTTCACTTTAGTGATGAATTTCGTCGCCCACGAATCTGAAGAGACTTAATAATAAATGATAAAATATAGCCGTTTACATACAACGACGAATTTCGTTGATAAAGTCCATGGAACACTTAGAAAAAATAACGTTCCTTATTTTTTTTGGAAGCCTAGCGACGAATTTCGTCACCCGGGAATATCAAGAGTCGTAAGAATTAATGATAAAATATAGTCACCATTTGTAACGACGTATTTCGTCGTTACAGCCCATGGAACACTTAGAAAAAAAATACCCTGCCTTGTTTTTTTAGGAGACTAGAGACGAATTTCATCGCCAAGAATATGAAGAGTCATAATAAATAATAATAAAATATAGCCACCATTTTTAATGACGGATCTCGTCGCAACTTTTTTTTTCAAGAGTGCTGTTTCATTTTTTTAATTCTAACAAAAATAAAGACTTGTTTAAAAAATAGAACGACATTTCAATGATCTTCATCATCATCATTGTCACTTTTATCATCAACGAGTTCTTCTGAATCATTAGTGTCTTCTTTAGTTTCTTCTTCATATGTATCGTCTGGAGAAGATTCTTTGTCATTATCATTCATTGGAATGTATACCTTTGTAGAATAAAATATTGTCTTTGTTACATAATTCATTGAACGCGCGATTTCGGCGTTAAGTCCTTCATTAATCTCACGACGTTGCACATCATCCTCCTGAAATGCAACATAACTCTCGCTAACTTTGTAAGCAAGACTATCATCTATTGTCATCCGTCTTACTTTACAGACAACTAACCAATCAGAAAGATGTCATTGATTCACTGGATAATGTAAATAATAGTAAACCTGAATTGCTTGTTGTGCCAACACAAAACGATCACGAGTACATATGTGTTTTGTCTAGTTGTCCTCTTCAATTTTCAAATTTAGATGCTTGTGAATCCTACCTCATCTCATAGTTTCAAACCACATGCAGTTAAATACGATCGTACATTTTATACTCGAACCTGAAAAGTAAAGCTCAATAATCTCTTCAATGATTCCATAGAAATATTCTGCATTATTCCTTTTTATGCATACGCCACTGTTGTTTGTTGCTTGGTTCATTGAATGATTTTTTGTCTGAAATTCGTACCCTTGAACAAGATACATGGTGTATGCTTTTTCTATTCTTGATGGACCTTATGCGGTTGATATTATGTGTGGATCAGATATCGGTAGTCTTGGCAAATCCGCCTAACAAAAATAATTGAACATATTGTCCTGTCAAACTAGTCGTTCATAAATATAAACTGTAAAAACGGGAACGAAAATTCAGATAACTCACATAATTGTAAAACCATGCATGAAAATATATATCGATGATGTTTCCTTCTTCTAGTACAGTAATCCCAGGGTGCAATGGTTGTATAAACAAATTAAGAAACAAACTATGCATAAAATGAATCTTTAATTTATTGATAAAAAACTATTTATTAATTATTAAATAAAGATAAACTTACTCAATATACGGCTCAATTTCATCACAGTTGCATAATAAATACGTTTGAACCACATGATATTCCTCATCGCTTCTTCTCATAGATTTTCCTAGACCTTTTCCTTTTATGATAAAAATATTGAGGTTGTCAATGTCTACTCCTTCTGGTAATTTATCAACCATGTTATGGTTTGTTGGGTGAAATTGATCCGTGATATGTTGTTGAAATAATATGAACAAAAAGTTGTGGTCTCATGTATCGGGTAAGCATTGCAAATTGATCCTTCCACTCTAGTCTTATTTCCCACAGTTTTCTTCAACAAATGCAAGTATCTGAGAATTATGCATATCGAGTAAATATATTGATCTAAAGATATATTCAAATATAATTACAAAGAGACTATATATATATATATATATATATATATATATATATATATATATATATATATATATATATTATGTGTTACCTTCCAAACGGATACATCCAGCTATTTTAGACAGCCTAGTAAGGCCTTATACGGTAGATGTATCGGTAGATGCTCCATTAAATCAAAAAATGATGGTGGAAACATTCTGTCTAATTTGCAGATGATAACTAGAATCTCACGGTTTAATGACTCAACTGTATTTCAATCTAAGTCTGCACAAGTCAACTTCCTGAAAAACACACTGAACTGCGCCAACGGTTCCCAATGTTTTTTTTATCAATACACGATCTGAATATGTGACAATCATGACTTTTCATTCTGAAAACAGTATAACTCTGCACGTCGATGCACCTAGAGAGATTTGACACATAACCATAGGGAATTTAATCGATCGCATCCATTCAAACAGTGATTTCTTCTCTTATGTTTCAACATGTATTTTGCCTTGGCGTATCACCCACTTTCGTCCAGTTCTAACTTAGGGCGACGACATATTTCTTTGATGTCATATCGTGCCTTCAGGATGTCTTTCATCTTATTCTCTAGATTTAAGACTGTATTGAATACATTATCAAACACGTTTTTTCAATATACATGACATCCAATCAGTAAATCTCCTTAGTACGGTAAATCTCAAAAAATACTTCGTTTCTTCCATCCAGTGTTTTTAACAGCAACCTTGTTTCTAACCTCAGTACCATTCTCAATGACTTTCTGCATGCCTAAAGAATCAAATCCGTGTAGGATTTGGACTTAGCTGAAAACTTGAGGAGGGGCATCGTTGCGTGCACTTCGACCCTTATACCAATATGTCTTGTTTGTTCTAAACGAATGGTTTCTTTGTAAGAATCTTCTATGACAATTGAACCAATAAGTTTTTCGTCCATGTTTCAACGAGAAATCACCAGTATCAAGCATTCAATGTGGACATGCAAACTTTTTCGATGTGTTCCAACCTAACAAAATGCATAAAAATAACTTGTTGGTTTCATACTGATATATATATTTAGTCAACAAAAATTGATACAAAATATTCTTACCGGATAATATTGAATTTTTCGGGAAGTCACTAATCGTCCAAATTACAGCGGCTCTCATCTAGAAATTTTGTTTTCTTGATACATCGTAAGTCAATGCTCCATTATTCAACAAATTATGCAACTTAGTTATAAGGGGTTGAAGGTAAATGTCTAACCTTTGCTTCGGACTCTTAGAACCTGGTACGATAACCATTAAGAAAATACCTGGATCTTTCACGCACATCGATGGAGGCAAGTTATAAGGGGCAACATAACAGGCTACAAGGAGTATTGTGCTCCAGAAGCTTTGAAAGGATTAAACTCGTAACTGCATAACCCTAATCTAACATTTATACTCTCGCTCGCAAAATATGGATGTCAACGATTCAAGTGCTTTCACACGTCAGAATCAGATGGATGTTTCATAAGACCATCCTCTTGTGAGTGCCCCTGATGCCATCTCTTATGAGTAGTCGTTACTTCAGAAGCATCAGTTGTTGGAGACGGGGAGTAATCAACAAATAAAACATACGAGTATGTGGTATGAGAGTGGGTTTACCTTGTTTATATCTGGGATGAAAAGATATTTACAATGATGAAGACTCGAATCTCCGTCCTTCCAGAATATCATGCATCCGTTTGGGCAACAATCAATCTTCTCAACTGGAAACTGAGGCAACATTTTGTTTGTAGGTGTGCAATGATGAACCATTGTGGAATCGAGTTGAAGCCTCTCTCTAGGATATGATATGACGCTTTTATACTAAGAAGTTCAATAGCTGCTACAAGCTGATTGACATCACATCCAGGGTATAATGGCATACTAGCTCATTCAAGCATATGATACATTCTTTTTCTTCAGAATTCATTTCCTCTTCCTCCAAAGTAGTATAATTATCGTCCTGAGTATGATTAAATGTACCTTCAAATATCATTTGTTGTATATGTCCATACTTTTACTGCATGTCATCATTCAGTTCTTCAATAATTGGAACTGCGTTCGAGCTACTACCTTTCTTCAGCACACACTACTGCAACACCGCATTATATTGTTCGTCAGTGTAACGCCCAGTTACAAGGTAATTTAAAATTTCGGTTAAAATTAAATTTTCAATTATTAATACCGAGTTTTGAATTTTCTAATTAAAAATTTCTTAATTGCATCTATAGGCTTGTTGGGTGACAAATTGCGAGGGAAGCTTTCATTAGCAATTTGTTGGATGGAAGGATGTTGAAGCAATTAGGGAAAATGTGAGATGAGGTGGCTTGGGTTTTTTCTCATAATTCAGAAAAGAAGAAAGAAAAGAAGAAAATAGACAAAAATTCACTATTCACTCCTCTCTCATGCCGCCGCCCCTCCCCCCATTGGAGATTCTCAAATTTTGTTCGCTTCTTCGTCAATCGTTTGTTGTTCCGCGATTCGTATTGGAATTGGTAGTAGTTGGTGACCGTTTTTCCGATCAAGAAGGTAAAAACTTTCTTCTTCTTTTTTAAATCATCATTGTTGCCTCCCCTAGGGTTTTCAAAGTGATGATTTTCCGTCAATTTGAGTTGTAGGATATCGATTTGATCGTGGTTGTTCATTTGGGAAAGATTGGAGGTGTTTTCCGTGATTTCCTAACCGTTGGTAAGCGATTTAGTTCATTTTTATAATCTTTTCAAATCTGGAATTTATGGTTAATTATTAAATTATGAACTTTAAGAACTCATCCTTGAAACCCACTCCCTGTCACTCTCAATTTCCTAAACCATAGCCAAAACCTTAATCAGTGTTGATTTCCTTTACCTAAAACCAAAACCCATCTATACCGATCACCCGGAACCCAAAACCGAGACCAAACCGTGACCCGAAGGCCACGGTTCAGTCACGATAAAAGACAGCAGCGCCGCAGCTGTTGTCTTCCTCAAACATCGGTCGTTTGTTGTTTGCCTTTTTCCCGATCTTCGTGCCGTTGAACCCCAATCTTTTTAACCCCTTTTGGTACTGTTTTAGCATGTAAATTAAATTTTTAGGACCCTTGTTTCAGGTCTGATTGGTGGTGGAAACTAGCTTGGAATTTGGAATTTTAGCAAAGACAAGGTGAGTTAACAGTTTAGTCAACGGTGGGGTTTTAGAGAAATCTAAGGCTCTTACCGTAGTTTATTCATTTCATTATATTTAATCATGATATTCTGGAACGTTTGGATGAATTTGGACCATCGAAGATATCGTTTTTAATTTGGGAGAAATTAGATTCTCGGTTAGAGCTCAAATAGTCAATTTTCGGTAAAAGTGAGTTTTCTTTACATCGAATTGATTCTGATTGAGATGAATGTTAATTCTAAAAATTATGGAGTTTTAATGCTAAATGCCTTGAGTATTGAGTTAGGGAGCATAAAATTGTATTTTCTATGTTTCGGCAGTTTTCGGCAATTTTGTGAAATTTATATATTGAGTTGGGGCTGCTGTGTTTTCATGCTTGTAATTGAATTTTAGCTTTCATTATCTTGTGTATAATGATGTTTGGATTGATATTGATAGCCGGCTTGAATTTGTTTACTAGTGTTGAGGCTACGAGCTCAACACTAAGTCATGTTTGTTATGGAAAAGTCCATAACCGAGTACTAATGTTCATTGCTTGTATGAGTGAAACATTAGGGGATTATCAGTTATATTTGAGGCTATAACCAAGTACTAAGAAGTGTTAGTAGTTCTGAGGAACCGTCTTCTTAGTGGATTTTGTGATTTATATTGTTAAATAAGATAAAGCATGTTAGTTGTTCGGTAATTTAGTAAAGATTGTGAGAATGTTTGATTGGGTTGTCTTGGATAAGAATCTAGAGAAAGATGTCTATTCATGTAAAGGGTTGAGATAGAGTTTTAAGTGACGGTTGTGTGTGTAAGAGACTTTGGAAGAATGTTGAGTGCTTGGGACTCGGTTTGAATTGTTAGAGACTAACTAAGACTTCATCTTTGATTAAGTTGACTTCTCACTGACTTTAGCCTCACAGTGCTATCTGTTGTTTTTTTTTCAGGTAACAATAGACCGAGAGGTGGCGGTTGATGAAGTGGAAGAGATGAGGATTCGCGTCATGTCGGCGCCGTTTTATTTATTTAATGATCTCTATGAATAAAATACATGTTTTATTTGGGATTTTATTTGGTCATTGGGACTTTGTTCTATGATTTGAGTTGTTGAGTTTGAGATTATGTTTTTGGATTACTGTTTTGTTTTCAAAGTTTGAACTTCAGAGTTTATGTTTTGTTTTGAACATTTATTGATTAGAAAGTTTGCATGTTTTTAATAAAGGGTATTTATTGAGTCTTCTGATGTTTTAATTAAGTATATTTAATGCTCTGAAAGGTAGGGTCTTTACAGTTGGTATCAGAACCTTTTGGTTCTGAAGACCGTATGTTAAACATACACTTTTTTTATATGAACCTCATCTTCACACTCATCGGCTCCAGGAATCTCTCGTACTAGTCTCTAAATTCATTCCTTGCCCAAGTAGTATGATAGTTAATGTTTAAGCTTAAAATGTTCAATCTCGATAATTATAGTGTTTGTATATTCCAGGATGCCTCATGTTGTTTTGCCTAGAAGAGAAAGAAGACGAGGCCGTGGTAGAGGCTGAGGTAGGGGTGGGCGCGGTCGAGGCCCTGGTGTCAACCCCGAGTACCAGAGTGACGCCGAGTCTTCGAACGAGGTTAACTCTTATGCTACCCCTGCTGTGGGGAATGATGATGGATATGTGGATCCAGCTGGATCAGAGGGTCAGGAGGATGTTCCTTTGGCCCCGGTACCACCAATTGTTCAGGGCAAGTTTGTGCCCAGGCTGAATTGGATGAGATGCGTAGAGCGTTGGCTCGAGTTGGTGGTGTAACTGAGGAGGCCAAGATGCTAAGAGAATTCAAAAGGTATGCACCAGCTGAATTCAATGGAAAGTAAGTTGATCCTGAAGAAGCTGAGGATTGGTTTACTAGAGTTTAGAGAGCTCTGAAGGTTGTTAACTATCCCGAGCATTTGAAAGTTCATTGTGAGACTTTCTCGTTGGTGGGGGATGCTATGTACTGGTGGGAGAGCACACTGAATACCCAAGATTCTACTACTCCGATGACTTGGAGTGAATTCCAAGAGAAGTTCTATGAGAAATACTATACTAAGAAGTATATAAGCCAGAAGGAGTGTGAGTTCTTATCCTTGAAGAAATGGGACAAATCTGTGCTTGAGTATGAGAAAGAATTTGATCGTCTTTCGAGGTTTGCTGCTTATCATGTTGCTACACCTGAGTTGAGAATGCACAGGTTCATGATGAGGTTAGGTGATGATTTGTTGGGGCAGATTGAGGCTATTTGGGCTACAGACTATGCATCTGCTTTGAAGATTGTCATTTCTCTTAGAGTAGAGGCAAGAATGTGGAAAAATAACCGACTGAGACTGTAGTTGGGCAGAAGAGGAAAGCTGAGACTGAGCCTTAGCAGAAACAGAATCAGGGAGGTAATAGGGGACAACAGTCATCACAGAGTAGGCAATTCAATCAGAACATGCAGAATCAGGGTGGTAGGCAACAGTTCAATATTCCTGAGTGCAGGAACTGTGGTATAAGGCACACTGGGTTTGTAATAAACCTAAGATGTGCTTTATTTGTCATTAGGAGGGACACATCTCAGCTAACTGTAGGAAGAACATTAAAGCACCTGTGGATGGTGGACAGAATAGGCCTACTAATCAAGGTCAGCAGAAACAGGCTCATCAGCAAGGGAAGTTGTTTGCTACTACTAGGGGCGAGGCTGAGGCAGCACAAAATGTGGTCACGGGTACTTTATCGGTTCTTGGCCATTCTGTTTATGTATTATTGGATTATGGTGCTACGTATTCTTTTATTTCTACTGAATTTGTTAAGTATGTTGTTTTGATACTGAGCCCATGGATTATGATTTGAATGTTAAGACACCAGTTTGTGGAATAGTTTGTGATAGGATGTTTAGAACTGATGAAATGTGTATACTTGAGAAATGTTTGCCTGCTACACTGATTGTGCTTGAAATGTCTGATTTTGATATTATATTGGGAATGGATTGGTTGCGTGCCAATTATGCCATTATAGATTGTCATAAGAGGGAAATGAATTTTAAAAGTCTTTGTGGGGCAGAGTTTAAGTTTAAAGGGAGTATTAGTAAACTGACTCTAGTGATTATCTCAGCTTTGCAAGCTAAGAAATTGATTGATGAAGGAGCCTGGGCATATTTAGCTAATGTAGTTGATACTACTGTCGAGGAGGTCAGTTTAGATTCTGTGCCAGTTGTGAATGAGTTTGTTGATGTATTTCCTAATGAATTACCTGGATTACCCCCACCTAGCCAAATGGATTTCCAAATAGAAGTTGTACCTGGGACTGCCCCTATTTCTAAAGCACCTTATAGAATGGCTCCAGCTGAGCTAAAAGAGCTTAAGACCCAGTTACAAGAACTTCTAGATTTTGGTTTTATACGCCCAAGTGTATCACCGTGGGGTGCACTTGTCCTATTTGTGAAGAAAAAGGATGGATTGATGAGGTTATGTATAGATTACCGTGAGCTTAATAAGGTAACTATCAAGAACAAATATCTTTTGCCTAGGATAGAAGATTTGTTTGATCAATTGAAAGGGGCCACCGTGTTTTCAAAGATAGATTTGAGATTGGGATATCACCAGTTGAGAATTCGTGAGACCGATATTCCAAAGACAGCTTTCAGGACGAGGTATGGACATTTCGAGTTCATTGTCATGTTCTTTGGATTGACTAATGCCCAAACAGCTTTTATGGACATGATGCACACAGTTTTTCAACAGTTCTTAGATACATTTGTTATTGTATTTATTGACGATATTTTAGTGTATTCTAAGAATGAGGTTGAGCATGCCATGCATCGGAGGAAGGTTTTGTCTATCCTGATAGAAGAAAGATTTTATGCTAAGTTTAGCAAGTGTGAGTTCTGATTGAAGAAAGTAGCCTTTTTGGGGCATGTAGTGTCGGAACAAGGTATTTCAGTTGATCCATCAAAGATCGCATCAGTTAGTGGGTGGGCACGACTTACTAGTGTGGATGAGATTCGGAGTTTCCTTAGTTTAGCCAGTTATTATAGGAGGTTTGTGCAAGACTTTGCACGGATTGCTTCTCGAATGACCAAGTTGACTAGAAAGGGAGTGGCCTTTGTTTGGAATGAGGAATGTGAAGTTAGCTTCGAAGAGTTGAAGAAGAGATTGGTAACTGCCCCAGTTTTGGTTACCCCTGATGGCTCAGGTGGTTTGACAATCTACAATGATGCATCGAAAAAGGGGTTAGGTTGTGTTATAATGCAACATGGCAAAGTGGTAGCATATGCTTCTAGGAAACTGAAAGAGCACGAAAAGAGGTACCCTACTCATGCCTTAGAACTTGCAGCTGTAGTTCATGCCTTAAAGATTTGGAGGTATTACCTGTATGGTGAGAAGATCTTAATCTTCACTCACCACAAAAGTCTCAAATATTTCTTCACTCAGAAAGAATTAAATATGAGACAAAGGAGATGGTTAGAGTTAGTGAAGGATTACGATTGTGCTATCCAGTATCATTCTAGAAAGGCGAATGTAGTAGCGGATGCACATAGTAGAAAAACAATTCATTCAGCGGTGATTCTGACTAGGCATCCTCAGTTACAGTGGGAAATGAATAAGGCTGATCTTATTGAGATGACAGTTAGTATGGCTGGTTTGACAGTGAGGTCGACATTTATACAGAGGATTATAGATGCGCAACGAGCAGATGACAGTTTAGCTAGCTGTTTTTCTGATGTCGAGACTGATATTTCGGAGGTGTTTTCTTTTGCTACTGACAGTGCTCTACTATATAACAATCGGTTATGTGTTCCCAATGATGAAACTTTGAGGAAGGAGTTGTTGGAAGAGGCACATGGTTCGATGTTCTCTATTCACCCCGGATGCACCAAAATGTATAAAGATTTGAAAATGCATTATTGGTGGTCAGGAATGAAGAAGGATATAGTTGAGTTCGTGAGTAAGTGCCTAGTTTGCCAACAGGTGAAAGCATTGAGAAGAAATCCTCATGGTTATGTTAAACCATCGAGTGTTCCTGAATGGAAGTGGGAAGAAATTTCCATGGACTTTATATGTAGATTACCTAGAACATCTCGAGGTAATTCAGTTATTTGGGTGATTGTTGATAGATTGACAAAGTCGACGTATTTTCTTCCTGGAAAACCGACTTATCCAGTAGAAACTTGGGCTCAGATGTATTTGAGAGAAATAGTGCGCTTGCATGGAGTGCCGGTTCGTATTGTATCGGATAGGGACACGCACTTTGTCTCTAAATTTTGGCAAAGTCTTCAAAAAGCTATGGGTACCCGTTACAAGGTAATTTAAAATTTCAGTTAAAATTAATTTTTCAATTATTAATACCGAGTTTTGAATTTTCTAATAAAAAATTTCTTAATTGCATCCATAGGCTTGTTGGGTGACAAATTGCGAGGGAAGGTTTCATTAGCAATTTGTTGGATGGAAGGATGTTTAAGCAATTACGGAAAAGGTGGGATGAGGTGGCTAGAATTTTTTCTCATAATTCAGAAAAGAGGAAAGAATAGAAGAAAATAGACAAAAATTCACTCTCCTCTCCTCTCTCATGCCGCCGCACCTCCCCCCATTGGAGATTCTCGAATTTTGCTCGCTTCTTCGTCAATCGTTCGTTGTACCGCGATTCATATTGGAATTGGTAGTAGTTGTAACCGTCTTTCCGATCAAGAAGGTAAAAACTTTCTTCTTTATTTTGGATCAACATTGCCGCCACCTCTAGGGTTTTCAAAGTGATGATTTTCCATCAATTTGAGTTGTAGGATATCGATTTGAACATGGTTGTTTGTTTATGTAACGTCCCATTACTTTTGGAGGTAAATTTTTTTTTATTTTAAATAAAGTATTTAAGCTTAGTTTAATCTTAGTAATTTCGATTTTAGTAGTTATTTCGTTCGAAAACCTTTTTTAAACCTTTTACTACTTTAATTTAGTTTCGGTGACATTAATAATTATTAACGGGCCAATTAATAATTATTAATCACCTTTAGATTATTTTAAGATCATCGGGTCTCGTATTTTTAATCGAATCTTTTAAAAGGGACGTATACGTCATTTTTCAATTTCTTAAAAAATCACTATTCATCTTCCTCATCTTTAAAAGTCAAATTTGGTCATACTTTTCTCTCCCAAAACCCCCCAAACCCGAGTAGGAAGAGGAAAAAGAAAGAGGAGAAAGAAAGTGTTGGATCTCCCTCGTTTCTTGGCCGATTTCTTCGTGCCTTAACTCGTTGGAAAGCTCTCGCAACAAGCTTTCTAACCATCCTACATTTGAATCCTTTCCATCCACTTCCAAGGGACGAAAAGGTGAGGGAAATTCTTTAAAATATGGGTATTGTTGATTTTGAAATTCCATCTTTGATTCATGCTTGAATCCCTCCTTTATCCTTTGATTAGTTGAAGTTTCTAGCTAAAATACAAGTGTCTAGGGTTGATGTATGTCTATTGTTGGCCCTAACATCGAATCGAAACGGAAACCCGTCCCGTGTTAATTTCTCTCACTTGACCATGATTAGGGTGTTTAGTTTGCTATGGTTTTACGTTTTACTTAATTTTTCGGAAATCGATTATTATGTAAAACCCTAAAATATGGTGACCCATTGATATCTCGATTTTCAAAGTATCCTAGATCAACCTGAAACGCGTCTAAAGTGCATAAAAGCCGGAAAACCGAACCTGAACCCTTTATTCCTTGTATGGCCGAGAGCATGCCTAGGCTCTTTCGCCGTGTTTCGTTGTTTTATGCGTTTAGATGTCCTTTGCTCGATTTTCGGATAATTAATGATTGTTAGGTGTATTTGATATGTAGGTTTGTGATCGATTGCGTGACTTTGACTCCGGAACTTTAGAAGCTTGGATTTCACATCTAAGGTGAGTTTAAAATGAAAGTTAGTAATTTTATGAATTATGTTTCATTACGTTATTGTTTATCGAGGTTAAGAGGGGAACTAACTTCCGGAAGTTATACTTGGTTGGAGACTTAAACTCAGATGTGAGTAGAGTGGTTTTGGTGAACTTATGGTTTTGGAAGTAAAAGAGGAAATATGAGTGGTTTGGAAGTCTTGTAAGATGATTTGGAGACTTTTGGAGACTTTAGATGAAAGTGAATGAATAAGGAACTTTAAGTGATTTGGGAGTCAAAGTAGCTAGAAATTAAACTTGAGTATTGACTCGTGTAATTCAAGCGGTTTATGTTCTTTAGTAGTTTATTAGAACGTTATCTAGCTTACTAGGGAGCTTGGTGGATTCTCTATGGCACATGGTAGTATGTGATACGCTCCATACGGTATCATGGTGCGAGGTTATGTGATAAGGCACATGATAGTATGTGATACGCTCCATAAGGTATCATGGTGCGATGCTATGTGATACGGCACATTATAGTATGTTGATACGCTCCATACGGTATCATGGTGCGAGGTTATGTGATAGGGCACATGATAGTATGTTGATACGCTCCATACGGTATCATGGTGCGAGGCTATGTGATACGGCACATGATAGTATGGGATACGCTCCATACGGTATCATGGTGCGAGGCTATGTGATACGGCACATGATAGTATGTTGATACGCTCCATACGGTATCATGGTGCGAGGCTATGTGATACGGCACATGATAGTATGTTGATACGCTCCATACGGTATCATGGTGTGAGGTTATGTGATACGGCACATGATAGTATGTTGATACGCTCCATACGGTATCATGGTGCGAGGTTATGTGATACGGCACATGATAGTATGTTGATACGCTCCATACGGTATCATGGTGCGAGGTTATGTGATATGGCACATGATAGTATGTTGATACGCTCCATACGGTATCATGGTGTGAGGTTATGTGATATGGCACATGATAGTATGTGATACGCTCCATACGGTATCTTGGTGCGAGGTTATGTAATATGGCACATGATAGTATGTGATACGCTCCATACGGTATCATGGTACGATGATTTGTGATATGACACGTGGTATGTCGACTTTGGTCCATACGGTATTATGATACGATGAAAGATAGTTAGTAATGCAATTACATAATCTTTAGATTTGTATAGTAAGACTTAGTAATTACGGGTACTTTTACTTTAAATCTTGATATCGTTACTTTTAGAAAGTATATTGTGTATGTTGATTATATGTGGACCTTGAGAATGTGGAATGGGTAGTAAAAGTGAAATCTAGGCCTTTGGACACGATTTCTGACATGGAATGTTGTTCATAGGATTACTTGCTTTCATTTTACTCTTACTAGCATTTTTATGCTAATGTTGCTACAATTACAATTTTTCAGGTAAGACTTGTGGTAGAGGACCAGGTAGAGGGGGTGGCGCCGCGTGACCTATCAGGACGATGAATGGACAAGGACATATGTGGTTTTGGGTGAAGCATTCTTGAATGCTCTTAAACATTTCATTACTTTTATTATGTTTTATTTTGAGCTTGATGGAGTGTTTGTATAATTTGTATATGTTTTTTGAACTTTAAACTTCCTTTAGCATTTTCATCATATTATGGAATGCGAATTCCAGGTTTATTGCTTTTTTTGAAAATTGGGTTGTAAATAGATTTTGGTTTATCCGAGTTTTAAATGAACTCATGCCGTTTTTCTGTAAAATCAAGTTTTTCCGCTGCGCATTTATTTTAAAGGATTTTACAAAAAAATCGGGTCGTTACAGTTGGTATCAGAGCCTTCTTGGTTCTGTAGACCACATACATCGCATGTTTTCGTGGTTTGATATTGTTCTTGTCCAATCGTTGTTCAAGGTCAACGGTGCCAGGTATCCTTAGAACCTTCTCTTTTGATAAGTGTAATTGTAGTATTGGCATTCCTTTTCCATTATCTCATGTGAGGCTTTTCTGATTGTGATTTCAGTATGCCTCAGAGGACAGTGATACCTAGGAGAGGTCGGAGCGGAGTACAGGCTGGGATGCGAGGTAGAGGTCGGGCGAGGGCAATTACATCGCCACCCCCTCCACCTGTTTATCGGGAGGATGAGCCTCCAGTTGATCAGACACCTAGTCAGGGTCGTAGCGTCACCATTTCAGAGGAGTACTCTTTAGACCTGTTATGAGGAGGTGGAGGATAGACTGATCGGGTTATACCACCTGTTAGAGTACCCACTCCCGTGGTAGACCATTCTGGTATTATTGATGCTGCGAAAACTTTGAAAGAGTATATCAGGTATAATACTCCCGAGTTTGATGGGACATCTACTGATCCTGCAGTTGCTGAGAGATGGATCACCAGAGTAGAGAGGGTACTTGAATTCATTAAATGTCCGGATCATTTGAAGGTCCACTGTGGGACCTATTCTTTAGTAGATGATGCTTTGTACTGGTGGAAGGGTTTATTTCGTACTCTCAGCCCTGAGTTACAGGTTAGTTGGGAGGTGTTCAGGGAAAAGTTTTATGAGAAATACTATCCAGAGGATACACGAGATCAGTTAGAGATACAGTTTCTCACACTCAGACAGGGTGATAGATCTGTTGTGGAGTATGAGAGAGAGTTTGATAGGTTGTCAAAATTTGCTACAAAACATGTTACTGATCCTGAAAGCAAGAGAAAAAGGTTTATTGTAGGTTTGAGAGCAGAACTATGAGGGCAGGTACGAGCCTTACAGCCTGGTACGTATGCTGATGCTCTGACTGCTGTTTTGGCCTTAGATATTGGTGATTCTGAGAAAAAAGCCAATGAGATTGTTGCTCAGACCTCTTCTGGGAAGAGGAAGGCTGTGGACGGCCTCCCTGGTCAAGGGACACAGTCACATAGACAGGCTCCAGGTAGGGGCAAGGGATAGACAGGGCCTCAGTTCCATTCAGGTCAGTCTAGTGATCGAGCCCTTTCTTTGCCCTATTGTCCTGATTGTTCTGGGTACCACTTGGGTCAGTGTTATGTGCAGAAGTGTTACCATTGTGGACAGGCCGGACATGTTAGACGATTTTGTCCTAGATTACAGTCACCACAGCAGCGTGGGATTCAGGGTCAGAGCTCAGGACAGGGTCAGAGTTCTGAACATGGACAGGGTCAGGGTTCTGGACATGGACAGGGCCGAGGGCAGGGTCGGGCCATGGTCATGCAGGTGGTAGAGGCCAGATTAGGCCTACTCAGCAGCAGAGAGCACCACCGATAGTTCAGGCACAGCCTCAGACACGACAGCAGGTACGTGTCTTTGCCACTACTCGAGAGGATACTGAGACATCTGGTACTGTTGTTACAGGTACTTTATTGGTATTAGGGCACTCTGCTCTGGTATTATTTGATTCTGGGGCTAGTCACTCTTTTATTTCTGCTGAGTTTGTCGAGTCTGCTGCCTTTGATTCTGAGCCGTTAGAACATGAGTTACATGTTACTACTCCGCTCAGAAAATCTGTGATTGTGGATAGAGTGGTTTCTACTGATGATTTGTGTATTATGGGTTGCTTTCTGCATGTTATGTTGATTGTGATGCCGATGTCTGACTTTGATATTATTTTGGGTATGGATTGGCTGTCAGCCAACCACGCCAACATCAGTTGTAGTGAGAAAGTGGTAGACTTTATTGGTCCATGTGGGACTAATTTTTGATTTCATGGGACCCGAGGTAGGGTGACACCTGCAGTTATCTCGACGATCCAGGCTAGAGCACTTTTGAGTGACGGTGCTTGGGGTTATTTAGCTAGTGTAGTGGACACTCTGTTAGTGTGACTACCTTAGCTTCTGTACCTGTTGTGAGGGATTTCATTGATGTCTTCCCTGATGAGTTACCTGGTTTGCCACCAGTGAGGGAGTTAGACTTCCAGATTGAGGTGATTCCTGGGACCGTTCCATTGTCCAAGGCATCTTATCGTATGGCACCAGCTGAACTGAAAGAATTGAAAAGGCAGTTGCAAGAACTTTTAGACTTGGGGTTTATACGCCCAAGTGTATCACCTTGGGGAGCTCCGGTATTGTTTGTGAGGAAGAAAGATGGCTCCATGAGATTATGTATTGATTATAGAGAGCTGAACCGGGTCACAGTGAAAAACAAGTATCCTTTGCCCAGGATAGAGGACTTGTTTGATCAGCTGAGGGGAGCTACTGTCTTTTCGAAGAAAGATCTTCAATCGGGATATCATCAGTTGAGAATTAGAGATGAGGATATTCCCAAGACTGCCTTCAGGACACGATATGGACATTATGAGTTTGTTGTCATGTCTTTTGGCTTGACTAATGCTCCTCCAGTCTTTATGGACCTGATGCATACAGTGTTTAAGAGGTTCATTGACTCCTTTGTGATAGTGTTTATTGATGATATTCTTGTATATTCGAGGACTAAGGAGTTACATGCCATACATTTAGAGAAGGTGTTATCGACTTTGAAGGCTCATAAGTTGTATGCGAAGTTCTCTAAATGTGAATTCTGGTTGAACGAAGTGGCTTTTCTTGGGCATGTAGTATCTAGTAGAGGGATTTCTGTTGATCCTTCTAAGGTGGAAGCCGTTAGTGGTTGGCCCCGACCTACTAATGTGGCTGAGATACGTACCTTTCTTGGACTTGCAGGTTATTATAGACGATTTGTGTAACATCCCTTTATTTTCGCATTTTTTTATTTTATTTTATTTTATTTATTTATTTATTTCGAGACAAGTTAAATTAGATTAATTAAGTTAATTAAATTAGTTAGGTTAATAATTGGTTTTAGTTTAGTTAATTTAAGAGTAGTGGAGTGTGGGACACCTCCTTCTTTTGTTAATTCCTACAAAATAAGGAAACTACCCATTGGACAAAAGCCCTAGTTTTCCCTTATTGGGCTTAAACTAGAAAAGCCCAAAAAGCCAAGAATAGAGACCAATGGGATTAAACTCTTATATCAAAAGAAATTAAATGAAACCAACCCTAGTCTTGTCTCTCTTCTCATTCAATCGCCGCTCCACTCTCGTTCTTTATCCTGTCTTCTTACCGTGTCAACAACTTGACCTCGGAGAAGGGACAACCTCGATGGACGCGTAAGCTTTGGAGGTGTAGCTTCGTTTTATTGCCATGTCTCGTAAGAAGTGGGGTTGATTTTTTTTTTTAAAAAAAAAAAGACAAAGGGAGACAATTCGTCCAGCTGTTGCGTTGCAAGGAAAAAAATTAATCTTGACTAAACCTTGGTCTGTGAGTGCACTTTTATTCCATTCATTATTTTAGTTTTATTAAAAATTAGGATTATGTTCATGGTCAACTTGTGTCTTATACCCATAATGACGTTCCTTTGGCATATGTATATATATAGATAACAAATGGCTTCCAATTTGACACCACCACCATATAGATGTAAAGACTTATATTTATGAAAGTGTATATATATATATATATATATAAATGTAAATACATGGGTAATAATTCTAAATCTTCCAATTTGACCAACCCACCGCCCTGTGTTCCTTATTTATGTGTTTAGTTCAATTTGGGCGTGAAATTCCTTGTCCAGAGTAGAGCTGTATTATATATATCAAACCAATATTAATCTTGGACCCAAATTCTCCACCAAGACCTCGTTGTTTATTTTGGGTGGGCTCGTGTCTAGTCGTAGAATAAATTGTTAATATCGTACATGATAATTTTGTAGGTTCGATAACTGTTCCCGAACTCGATTCCCCGACATTTAAGGATCAACTTCTTTTCAAAGGTGAGTTTAAAGTGGTTTTATGTGGTTTTATGTATGAATTGCATGACGAGTTGTTAATTGAGTTTAAGAGGGTATGTAAAATCGAATTCTTATGAGAATTTTGGTTGCTTTGATGATTATCGGGAGTGAGTGTTGTGATTATTACTTTGGTTTTATTGTATTTCGGAGTTAAGATATAAAATTGGATATGTAAAGTGAAGTTTATTATCGTAATTGGAAGTTTCAAGATGAATGAGGGTTTTCGGGTTTGGTTTTGAGAAATGTTAAGCCTAGGCTAAGACTTTGAAATTGAGATATGGAGAAAAACTAAGAGTGGGTGTATGGTTAGTGGGACAACGTTTCTCGTTTCCTTTTAAAGTTTCTTATGCTCATCGTAATTACTTTTCTATTATGAAATGGTCAATGGCATGAATTATCGCTTTTTACCCATGTACTTTAAATTTATTTGATTATTGGTTTATTATGCACATATCTTTACGTTGAACAATGCAATTATGGAAATTGGGGACCTTGGATGAAACAGGTCGGGTTGTCAATACTGATGTGGTTATGGAAATTGGGGACCTTGGATGAAACAGGTCGGGTTGTCAATACTGATGTGGATATGGAAATTGGGGACCTTGGATGAAACAGGCCGGGTTGTCAATACTGATGTGGTTGTGGAATATTGGGGACCTTGGATGAAACAGGCCGGGTTGTCAATGAACGACGTGATTATGGAAACATTGGGGACCTTGGATGAAACAGGCCGGGTTGTCAATGAACGAGGTTGTGATGTTATAATAAAATGGAAATTTATTTTGCAAATGCTTCTTGGTCGAGAACATTAGCGGTGATACATGAATTGTGGATGTTGATTGGTGGTGTAATTGTTTTCCTTTGGTAATATGTGGAATGTAACTTCGAGATTGAATAACATGTAGGGTTAAGTTGTTTGGGAGTATAGAATGGGTAGTAAAGAGCATGTTAGGGTTTTGGACACGATTCCGATGTGGAATTCGTCCATAGGATCACATGACTCCATTTTACTCTCACTAGCATTTTTATGCTAATGTTGCTACACTTTACTTTTTTTTCAGGTACGTCCCGTGGTAGAGGTCGTGCTAGAGGTGGTGGTGCCGCGTGATCGCAGGATGGTGACTTGGACCGGGATGGATCGATATGTGCATTCTAGGAATGCACAAACTTTAAACACTTTGAACTTTTATTATTCACTGTCTTATTGGTTATTTTGGAGCTCGGAAGAGCACTTGACTGATTTGTGGTTTCTGGTTGTTTCCTTTGAATTTAAAAATTATGTCGGAAATGCGCATTTCCAGGATTTATCTGTTTTATCGTTTTATTCTGCTTGTGAACAATGTAACCAGGTTTTGGTTTGTTCAAAATACAAACGGCACCATGCCGATTTTCCGTTAAGACAAGTCTTCCGCTGTTTATTTCTGATTTAAAGTTTTTGAGAAAATTCGGGTCTTTACAATTTGTGCAAGATTTTTCCAAGATTGCATCCTCTTTGACTCATTTGACGAAAAAGGGGGTTGATTTTGTGTGGATTGACGAGTGTGAAAATAGCTTTGAGGAGCTTAAAAGACGACTTGTATCGGCCCCAGTTTTAGTATCACCTTATGAGTCTGGGGGTTTGACAGTGTATACTGATGCATCCAAGAAGGGTTTGGGATGTGTTTTGATGCAGCATGGGAAGGTAATAGCTTATGCTTCTCGGCAGTTAAAGGAGCATGAGAAAAAGTACCCGACTCATGATTTGGAGCTAGCAGCAGTGGTACATGCATTGAACATTTGGAGACATTATTTGTATGGTGAAAAGATTCTGATTTTCACCGATCATAAGAGTCTCAAGTACTTTTTCACCCAGAAAGAGTTAAATATGAGACAAAGGAGGTGGCTAGAACTTGTGAAAGATTATGACTGTGACATACAGTATCATCCAGGAAAGGCCAACGTAGTTGCTGATGCACTTAGTCGAAAGTCATCACACTTGTCAGCTTTGAGTACTGTTCCGCTGAGACTTAGATGGGAGATGGAAAGAGCTGAGATAGCCTTTCTTACAGCTAAGGTTACTGTGAGTTTGGCAATCTTAACTATTGGCCCTACTCTGAGACAAAGGATGATAGATGCACAGCGGGGTGAAAAGCACTTGGCTGAGGGTTTTCGTGAGGAAGAGTCCGAATTACCTAGCCATTTTACTTTCTCCACTGATAATGCTTTGATGTATCGTAGGAGGCTGTGTGTGCCTCTAGAATCGACTTACAGAAAAGAACTGTTAGAGGAGACTCACAGTTCTATATTTTCTGTGCATCCAGGTAGTACTAAGATGTACAGGGACCTGAGACAGCATTATTGGTGGCCTGGGATGAAACGTGAAGTAGCTGACTTCGTTAGTAAGTGTTTGATTTGTCAGCAAGTGAAGGCTTTGAGGAAGAGTCCACCTGGTTACCTTAACCCTTTGAGCGTGCCTGAGTGGAAATAGGAAGAAATATCGATGGACTTTGTTAGTGGCTTGCCGAGGACCGCGAAAGGTTATGACACCATTTGGGTGATTGTGGACAGGTTGACTAAGAGTGCACATTTCATACCAAGGAAAATAACATATCCTGTGGAGACATGGGCACAGTTGTACATGAAGGAGATTGTCAAACTTCATGGAATGCCAGTTAGGATTGTTTCAGATCGAGACACCCGTTTTGTCTCAAAATTCTGGCAGAGTCTGCATACTGCTATGGGCACTGGCTTAGATTTCAATACTGCTTTTTATCCTCAGACAGATGGTCAAACCGAGAGGGTCAACCAGATTCTGGAGGATATGTTGAGAGCTTGTGCTTTAGAGTTCGGTGGTAGTTGGGATACTTAGTTATATCTTGTAGAGTTTGCTTATAACAACAGTTATCAGGCTACCATCGACATGGCACCTTTTGAGGCACTTTACGGTAGAAAGTGCAGATCACCGGCTCATTGGGATGAAGTTGGTGAGAGGAAACTTTTGGGACCAGAGTTAGTACAGATGACTAGTAGTTCCATTGCTCTTATCAGAGAGAGGATGAGAGTGGCTCAAAGTAGATAGAAAAGTTACGCTGATGAGAGGCGTAGTGCACTTGAATTTGAAGTTGGTGACCACGTATTCTTGAAGGTGGCACCTATGAAAGGTGTGATGAGATTTGGGAAGAAAGGCAAGTTGAGCCCTCGATTTATAGGCCCCTTCGAGATCGTGGATCGGATTGGGTCTGTTGCTTATCGATTGGCCTTGCCACCGGCCTTGTCGGCAGTGCATAATGTGTTCCATGTGTCCGTGCTCAGGAAATATGTGGCCGACCCTTCACACATTATTGATTATGAGCCAGTTACATTAGATGCTAGTCTATCTTATGAGGAGGTACCAGTGGAGATTCTTGCTCAGAACAAAAGATGTTGAGGAATAAAACTATAAACTTGGTTAAAGTTCTTTGGGATAATCAAGTTTCAGAGGAAGCTACGTGGGAACGTGAGGACGAGATGCGGGCAAAATATCCTCACCTTTTCACGTAGGGAGCCTACTTTTCGGGGACGAAAAGCCCTTTTAGGAGGGTAGAATGTAACGTCCCGTTACTTTTGGAGGTAAATTTTTTTTTTTTAAATAAAGTATTTAAGCTTAGTTTAATCTTAGTAATTTCGATTTTAGTAGTTATTTCGTTCGAAAACCTTTTTTAAACCTTTTAAACCTTTTAAACCTTTTACTACTTTAATTTAGTTTCGGTGACATTAATAATTATTAATGGGCCAATTAATAATTATTAATGGGCCAATTAATAATTATTAATCACCTTTAGATTATTTGAAGATCATCGGGTCTCGTATTTTTAATCGAATCTTTAAAAAGGGACGTATACGTCATTTTCCAATTTCTTAAAAAATCTCTATTCATCTTCCTCATCTTTAAAAGTCAAATTTGGTCATACTTTTCTCTCCCAAAACCCCCCAAACCCGAGTAGGAAGAGGAGAAAGAAAGTGTCGGATCTCCCTCGTTTCTTGGCCGATTTCTTCGTGCCTTAGCTCGTTGGAAAGCTCTCACAACAAGCTTTCTACCCATCCTACATTTGAAGCCTTTCCATCCACTTCCAAGGGACGAAAAGGTGAGGAAAATTCTTTAAAATATGGGTATTGTTGATTTTGAAATTCCATCTTTGATTCATGCTTGAATCCCTCCTTTATCCTTTGATTAGTTGAATTTTCTAGCTAAAATAAAAGTGTCTAGGGTTGATGTATGTCTATCGTTGGCCCAAACATCGAATCGAAACGGAAACCCGTCCCGTGTTAATTTCTCTCACTTGACCAAGATTAGGGTGTTTAGTTTGCTATGGTTTTACGTTTTACTTAATTTTTCGGAAATCGATTATTATGCAAAACCCTAAAATATGGTGACCCATTGATATCTCGGTTTTCAAAGTATCCTAGATCAACCCGAAACGCGTCTAAAGTGCATAAAAGCCGGAAAACCGAACCTGAGCCCTTTATTCCTTGTAGGGCCGAGAGCATGCCTAGGCTCTTTCGCCGTGTTTTCGTTGTTTTATGCGTTTAGATGTCCTTTGCTCGATTTTCGAATAATTAATGATTGTTAGGTGTATTTGATATGTAGGTTTGTGATCGATTGCGTGACTTTGACTCCGGCACTTTGGAAGCTTGGATTTCACATCTAAGGTAGTTTAAAATGAAAGTTAGTAATTTTATGAATTATGTTTCATTACGTTATTTTTTATCGAGGTTAAGAGGGGAACTAACTTCCGGAAGTTATACTTGGTTGGAGACTTAAACTCATATGTGACTGGAGTGGTTTTGGTGTACTTATGGTTTTGGAAGTAAAAGAGGAAATATGAGTGGTTTGGAAGTCTTGTAAGATGATTTGGAGACTTTAGATGATAGTGAATGAATAAGGAACTTTAAGTGATTTGGGAGTCAAAGTAGCTAGAAATTACACTTGAGTATTGACTCGTGTAATTCAAGCGGTTTATGTTCTTTAGTAGTTTATTAGAACGTTATCTAGCTTACTAGGGAGCTTGATGGATTCTCTATGGCACATGGTAGTATGTGATACGCTCCATACGGTATCATGGTGCGAGGTTATGTGATATGGCACATGATAGTATGTGATACGCTCCATACGGTATCATGGTGCGATGCTTTGTGATACGGCACATTATGTTGATACACTCCATACGGTATCATGGTGCGAGGTTATGTGATATGGCACATGATAGTATGTGATACGCTCCATACGGTATCATGGTGCGAGGTTATGTGATATGGCACATGATAGTATGTGATACGCTCCATACGGTATCATGGTGCGATGATTTGTGATATGGCACGTGGTATGTCGACTTTGGTCCATACGGTATTATGATACGATGAAAGATAGTTAGTAATGCAATTACATAATCTTTAGATTTGTATTGTAAGACTTAGTAATAACGGGTACTTTTACTTTAAATCTTGATATCGTTACTTTTAGAAAGTATATTGTGTATGTTGATTATATGTGGACCTTGGGAATGTGGAATGGGTAGTAAAAGTGAAATCTAGGCCTTTGGACACGATTTCTGACATGAAATGTTGTTCATAGGATTACTTGCTTTCATTTTACTCTCACTAGCATTTTTATGATAATGTTGCTACAATTATAATTTTTCAGGTAAGACTTGTGGTAGAGGACGAGGTAGAGGAGGTGGCGCCGCGTGACCTATCAGGACGATGAATGGACAAGGACATATGTGGTTTTAGGTGAAGCATTCTTGAATGCTCTTAAGCATTTCATTACTTTTATTATGTTTCATTTTGAGCTCGATGGAGCGTTTGTATAATTTGTATATTTTTTCGAACTTTAAACTTCCTTTAGCATTTTCATCATATTATGGAATGCGCATTCCAGGTTTATTGCTTTTTCTGAAAATTTGGTTGTAAACAGGTTTTGGTTTATCCGAGTTTTAAACGAACCCTTGCCGTTTTTCTATAAAATCAAGTTTTTCCGCTGCGCATTTATTTTAAAGGATTTTACAAAAAAAAATCGGGTCGTTACAATTTAGGAAAGATTGGAGGCGTTTTCTGTGATTTCCTAACCGTTGGTAAGCGATTTATTTCATTTTTATAATCTTTTCAAATCTGGAATTTATGGTTAATTATTAAATTATGAACTTTAAGAACTCATCCTTGAAACCCACTCCCCGTCACTCTAAATTTCCTAAACCATAGCCTATAACTTAATCGATGTTGATTTCCTTTGCCTAAAACCAAAAACCATCTATACCGATCACCCGGAACCTGAAACCGAGACCAAACCGTGCCCCGAAGGCCTTGGTTCAGCCACGCTAAAAGACAGCAGAGTCGTAGCTACTGTCTTCCTCAAACGGAGGTCGTTTGTCGTTTTCCTTTTTCCCGATCTTCGAGTCGTTGAACCCCAATCTTTTTAACCCCTTTTGGTACTGTTTTAGCATGTAAATTAAATGTTTAGGACCCTTGTTTCAGGTCTGATTGGTGGTGGAAATTAGCTTGGAATTTGAGATTTTAGCAAAGATAAGGTGAGTTAACGGTTTAGTCAACAGTGGGGTTTTAGAGAAATCTAAGGCTCTTACCGTAGTTTATTCATTTCATTATATTTAATCATGATATTCTGGAATGTTTGGATGAATTTGGACCATCGAAGATATCATTTTAATTTGGTAGAAATTAGATTCTCGGTTAGAGCTAAAATAGTCAATTTTCGGTCAAAGTGAGTTTTCTTTACATCGAATTGATTCTGATTGAGATGAATATTAATTCTGGAAATTATGGAGTTTTAAGATGAGTTTTGATATTGGAATCATAAGAAAAATCTATTGGGAGAATTAACTTTTTTGGTTAGAACTCGTTTAGGCTTTTTCGACAAAAAATTAAGTTTTTAGATTCAAATTGCCTCTGATTGATTATAAATTTAAGTCTGGAATTATTTGGAGATATTTAATGCTAAATGCCTTGAGTTTTGAGTTAGGGAGCATAAAATTGCATTTTCCATGTTTCGGCAGTTTTCGACAGTTTTGTGAAATTTATATATTGAGTTAGGGCTACTGTGTTTTCATTCTTGTAATTGAATTTTAGCTATAATTATCTTGTGTATAATGATGTTTGGATTGATATTGATGGTCGGCTTGAATTTGTTTACCAGTGTTGAGGCTACGAGTTCAACACTAAGTTATGTTAGTTATGGAAAAGTCCATAACCGAGTACTAATGTTCATTGCTCGTATGAATGAAATATTAGGGGATTATCAGTTATAGTTGAGGCTATAACCAAGTACTAAGAAGTGTTAGTAGTTCCGAGGAACCGCCTTCTTAGTGGATTTTGTGATTTATATTGTTAAATAAGATAAAACATGTTAGATGTTCGGTAATTTAGTAAAGATTGTGAGAATGTTTGATTGGGTTGTCTTGGATAAGAATCTAGAGAAAGATGTCTATTCATATAAAGGGTTGAGATTGAGTTTTAAGTGACGGTTGTGTGTAAGAGACTTTGGAAGAGTGTTGAGTGCTTGGGACTCGGTTTGAATTGTTAGAGACTAACTAAGACTTCATCTTTGATTAAGTTGTTTTCTCACTGGTTTTAGCCTCACAGTGCTATCTGTTGTTTTTTTCAGGTAACAATGGACCGAGAGGTGGCGGTTGATGAAGTGGAAGAGTTGAGGGTTCGCGTCATGTCGACGTCGTTTTATTTATTTAATAGTCTTTACGAATAAAATACATGTTTTATTTGGGATTTTATTTGGTCATTGAGACTTTGTTCTATGATTTGAGTGTTGTCGAGTTTTAGATTATGTTTTTGGATTACTGTTTTGTTTACAAAGTTTGAACTCCGGAGTTTATGTTTTGTTTTAAACATTTATTGATTAGAAAGTTTGCATGTTTTCAATAAAGGGTATTTATTGAGTCTTCCACTGTTTTAATTAAGTATATTTAATGCTCTAAAAGGTCGGGTCTTTACAGTTAGTTTCCCCTTGATGCATCCACTGATAATAATTTTCAACAAATCCATGACTATACAGGTGTTTCTTCGCATCAATTGACGAAAATAACTTTTTGTTTCAACATTTTCTACATGGACATCGTATCAGTTTTCTATTTCGATCAAAATAATCAGTATTTTGACAAAACTCTATGAAATATTCCACCCCTGCTAGGAATTTGTAGTTGAAATAACCTTCTAACAAACGAATTTGCATCCATTCACACATTATTTTTAACAATCACTCGAATTGAAAATTTTGTCAAACGTAAGTACTTATATGATTTTAATGATGATAATGAAACCTTACTAATTGATAGATCTATTTATAAGTTGTAACTGGACAGCTAGCGAAGAATTCCATTGCAATTTTATGCGGGATTTTTCCCACTTCGTTTTAGCGATGAATCCTGTCTTAAACTTTTGGAGAAAATGTTGGAGCACTTTTTGCTATCGACAGAATTCGTCACTTGTAAACACGGGAACATTCGCGCCATTTGTAACGAATTAAGCATGTTTATTTTGAAATAAATAAATAAATCCTAATTAATTAGGAGAGATGATGTTGGTGGTTAGAGAAAGAGAATAAAACCCATGCATTTAAGAATAACTTAAAAATGTTTGGAAAAAAAAGAAAGAGATGTGAGCAGAAATCAGAAAACGAAAGCTAGGCGTATAAAGGTAAAATTTATAAGCGAGATCCACAGAATAATAACCTAAAATGTTTTTTCTTGGGTATATTTGAAATTTATTGTAATTTGTCATTAATTTTGAAATTGGGTAAATTAAAGTGATATGAAACCCTAAGAAATTGAAATAGAAACCCTTTGAAAAACAAAGAAACCCTAGATGCAAATTCTAAAACCCAAAAGACAATTAGTTAAAACCCTTAGAAAAACAAGAAGAAGAAGATTATTCCAATGATCTAAGACCTTGAAAAAAGAGAACTTATTCTTCTTTCAAGATTGAAACAATTCAAAAACAAACTAGATCAAGGTTTGTTTGAATATTTCTAAAACATGCAACCTAAGAACAAGGCTACAAAACTAAGCAATTTCGGCTAAGTAAAAAATTATTATCAAATGAATTCTCCGTGTTTAGGTTTACAAATAAGGCCTTTAAATAGGCAAAGAAACCCTAAAAATAATCTAGGAAATTTGGATTACAAGGAGCACGAAATCTGCCAAATACTTTGCTTAAGTGCATTTGGTGCATTTTAAGAAAGTTTTACCCTATAAGATATTATATCATTCCTTAACTAATATCAGCATTAAAAATGATAAATAAAGGCCTAAAATATGTCTAAATACATTGTAAATTTGTGGCCATAATATATAGAAATTTTGGGAATAAATATGGAAAGTGGTCCAAATAAGGAAAGTTTGCAAAAGTGATGCAACTTTCCTAATTAGCTCTTCTCTTCATTTCTTATTGAACAAGTCTTCAATACTTTTCTTCAAAATGCATTCTCCATAGATTAAAGTTCATCAAGTCCTCTTCCATATCCTCCATGCTCAGATCTTCAAAGCTTGTCTTGACTTTTCTCATGTAGGCTTGTAATGGATGTTTTATGCTTGGCTTGAACTTTGATCTTGAGATTGATCCTTGAGCTATTTGTGACGTTCCATGATTCATATCATCCCCTCTCTCTTGAAAATGATTAGTCCTCAAATCTAAAACATTACCTACATCGCGAAAACTTAAATTAGTAACATAAATAAAAGCACCTAAAGCATACTTACCTTGCAAATCAGATTTATATGCATCTTGATATCTTTCTAGATCCTTGAATTGTCTAACTCCTCCCGGATCAAAAACCTTGAAATTCCTCTCATCTCCCTCTTTGACATTTAATTGCATATCCTTGGTCCTTATGTATTGAAGTATTGGTAGCTTCTTCTTAAATTCTGTCTATAACAAACAACAAGAGATCTAGCTACACTATTAGATTGCAATAACATATTAGAACCAAAAGGACCATAGTCAATCTCGTAAATTTTCTCATACTCAAGTTCATTCATATGAAAAGTAGATGGTGAAGACAAGAAATCGGTAAAAGCATGTAAACCATAGTCAAACTCAACTAGTTTTAAAATGTTGGAGAAATACATATAAGATGTTAAATCCATAATATCCATAATTTCATGAAATGATCTAACTCTTGTAGCACAAAATAAATTTTTATCATTAGAATTCAATTGAAGTGGTATATATTCAGAGTTGAGATCAATTTTAACAAACAAACAAGTGTCATCAAGAATAGGGTTAGAATACTTTACAATGGTTGTTTTTACCCTATTTTCCATGCATTGAGTAATGTGAGATCTTGATCCATTGAGTATGGCAGCACATGGAATGTGATTATCTTGATGTCTTATGGCTTGGATTGATGACAATTCACTAGGCATCTCATTAGAGAACATTCTTTTGAATTCCTGCAAAAACTCAACAAACATATTAGGCAAAGATGGGTTAAGTGTAAAGCAAACCTCTTTGTACAAAAGTACAAATATAGTTTGGTAGAATTCATTCCTAGCCTCACTTGATCTAGCTTTCAAGCTCTCACTCTCTAATTCACTCTCTTTTTGCTCACTACACTCAAATGCCTCACATTTTGTCATTTCAATACATTCTTTCTTTTCACTCTCTCTTTCATTCTTTACAAACTCACAACTCTCTTTCTTTTGAGCACTCTTTTCTTTTTGATCATTTATATCTCTTTCTTTTGACCTACTGATTGAACACATTTCTTTTTCATCACTCATCTCTCTTTTTTTTGGCTCACCCTCATTGTCACAATTTTTATTCCTTTCAAATATAGAACACTCTCGTTACTCACAAGTTTCCTCCACACAAACATTTGCACAAACTTTTGGAACAAGGTCAGTAAGTTGTTTTTGCTCATTCACTTCATCTGGAATTAGATTCCCTCTTTATAAGCTCACATTGAATTTATAATTCCCTCTCTAATCTCTTCTATGCTAGCTTTGTAAACCTCATCCACTTTTAAAGATTCCATTCTAATAATTTTAAGCTCCTCTAAAAGAATCAGTCTTGTATTTTCCTCAATCAAGCCATAGGCAGCCCCATTCTCACCCATTAATGTACCATTTTCACCCATTTGATATGACGAAATTGGGTTGGAATGTTGTTTAGTGACATACCTTTTACAACCTCTCTTTGGAGTATTCTTTCCACCTTGTTGGCAATGTGCACCAACTCTCCTAACTCCTTAAATCGTGTTAAATCCACTTGGTAAGCAATATCTCTATTCAATCCATTCAAAAACCTTACAATAGTAGACTTGTTTATCTTCCTCAATATTAGCCCCAGCCTTGAGAAACTCTATCTGCTTGTAGTAATCATCCACACTTTTGCAACTTTGTATTAGTTTATCCAACTTTTGTACAAGATGTTCTTGATGTTGTCTTGTCACAAACCTCTTTCTCATATGGCACTTAAGATCATACCAAGTTTCTATTTGTCGTTGCTTCTCCCTCCTTAGTTTCACTTTTAATTGAGACCACCAAACATAAGCATTATTAGTGAAGTTGGAAATAACAAGCATTACCTTTCTTTCCTCACTATAGTTGTTGTAATCAAAGAAGTCTTTGGTTTCTGCCTCCCATTGCAAGTATTCATATTGATTAGAATTCCCATAGAAAGCATGTAAGCTTTTGTCCTCCTAAGCTTTGATGCTCCATCTTCTCATCATAAACGTCTTTACATTATCTCCTGGGATGTTCTGCCTCCCAACATCTACTAGTCCTCCTTTGATCAATCTTTTCATGATACATTGTAGTAATAAAAATAGGACCTTTCAATCACTCCATAAGTATTTACACTCGATGATGTTCTTCTCTCGTGTTTGCACTCAAAACAGATTCTAAAATCTTAAATGTAACCTTGAACTTTTAGCACACTTTAGCAACTATCAAAAAATAAAGATTCTAATGAAATTTGTAAAATGTAACAATAGAGAAATAGAAACAATTAGCTTGGGTGGATAAAGAAAAAAGAAGACAGATTTTGCAAATGGTGTCTATTTGTAAATAGGAAAGAATAAGAAAGAAAATAAACAAGAATAAACTTTCCTAAAATAGAAAAATTCGAGTTAAGACCTTCCTAAAGTAGTTTGAATTATAAAATATGACTTTCCTTAGGCAAGATATGCATAAATTCAAAATGGGACAGATTTGAAACTTTCCTAAAACAATTTTGGCTATTTATGGTAAGGTCTAGCTTTTTAGGAAATAAACAATTCTAGCACAATTCCTATGCAATTTTCTGATTCAAGATGCATAAATGATGATTTTAAGATGAACTCTTCAAGAACAATAAGAACACTAAGCACTTTTTATCAGAAACTCAAACAAATCAAGCAAGAAGACTTTTTTTAATCAATTTTCTGCACAATCCGACTGTCTGGGAAGATCTATTTTTTCTCAATCTTCCATTTTTTTTGACAAACGTTTCTGAATAACAAATGAACACGACTGAAAGATAAAGACTTTTGTAGTTTATGATTTTCAGAGAATCGGATTGATACCAGATGAAAAAGAACAAAAACAGTATGCTAAACTAAATAAGGAAATTCTGGAATTTTTTTCTTTTTTTGTGTTTTCTGATTTTTCGGATGAACTAAGAACAAAACAAGGAAAATTCAAATAACAAGAAAGCAAGATAGAAATCTTCCCTTGAGCCTAAGCTCTGATACCAAATGATATGAAACCCTAAGAAATGGAAATAGAAACCCTTTAAAAAACAAAAAACCCCTAGATGCAAATCCTAAAACCTCAAAGACAATTAGGTAAAACCCTTGGGAAAAAAAAGAAGAAAATTATTTCAATGATCTAAGACCTTGAAATAAGAGAACTTGTTCTTATTTCAAGATTGAAACAGCTCACAAAAAAACTAGATCAAGGTTTGCTTGAATATTTCTAAAACATGAAACCTAAGAACAAGGCTACAAAACTAAGCAATTTCGGCTAAGCAAAAGCAATATTATTATCAAATGAATGCTCCGTGTTTAGGGTTACAAATAAGGCCTTTAAATAGGAAAAGAAAGCCTATAAATAAGCTAGGAAATTCGGATTACAAGGAGCACAAAATCTGCCAAATACTTTCCTTAAGTGCATTTTAGGAAAGTTTTGCTCTATAAAATATTATATCATTCCTTAACTAATACAATCATTAAAACTAATAAATAAAGGCCTAAAACATGTCCAAATGCATTTTAAATTCATGGACATCATAAATGGAAATTTTGGGAACAAATATGGGAAGTGGTATAAATAAGGATAGTTTGCAAAAGTGATGCAACTTTCCTAATTAGCTTTTCTCTTAATTTCTGATTGAACAAGTTTTCAATACTCCTCTTCAAAATGCATTTGCCATAGATTAAAGTTCATGAAGTCCTCTTCCATAGCCTCCATGCTCGAATCTTCAAAGCTTGTCTTAACTTTTCTCATATAGGCTTGTAATGGATGTTTTATGCTTGTCTTGAACTTTGATCTTGAGATTGATCCTTGAGCTATTTGTGACGTTCCATGATTCATATCATAAAGTGGTTATATCTATAATTAATTCTATGATAAAAGTCTGTATTGTTTTGAAAATTGCGCTGAAGTGAATTGAACACGTACTATAAAGGCAGGGGCATTGGTACTCAGCCAACATGCCTACACAAATCTTTCAGTTTTTAAATGTACGACAATTTTTAAATATAATTTAAAAATTTGAGGGGGGGTATATATTTAAAAATTTGAGCCCTGCGTTCTCAAAGTGACTCTACCCCTGACGATGACAGTGGTGAAGGAGATGGCCACGACAGTGGCTTGAAAGTTAAGGAGAGAAATAAGAAAAGTTAATTTAGAAAGATGATGATGAAGGAAGCAAAATGAAGTTAATTTTGAAATTAAAAAGGTTCGTTAAACTCTCTTTAAAAAAAGTAAGATATGTGTGAATAATTTTTTTAAATCATAAATATGTAAATATCAAATCAAATTTTAATATCTAAATAAATTTCTTTTATAAATACTGCATCAAATTAGGCTACACGATGAAATTTTCCTAAATAATATGAGATCAATAAATCCAAAGGTATGTTGGTGAATTTTATAGCTACAAATAAGTGGATATACTTAAGCCTCATCAATGGGCCAGGCCGAGCTGGCCACACCCTTAAATGAACTGGCTAGGTCGGGCCCGAGTCGGGCTTGCAAAGCCTGGTCAATGAGTGGGCCAGGCCTGGCCCGTGCCTGACTTAAAATGGTAAACCCAAGCCCAGTCCGGGCTTGAACCCATGAAATAAAATACAGTCCGTGCCGGGCTTGGCCCATTTTTACGTGCTTGGCCTAGTCCGTTTAAGCTTTTATTTATTTAATTAAATTTTCCATTAAATTTTTAATTGCATTTTTTAAAACTTATTTTTAGCTTTTTAACCTTAAACTTAACTCTAAAGTGATGAAAAAAAATATAATTTATTTTTTTAATATATCCTATTCATTTTTTTTTATTTATACTTTGTTTTTATATACTGTTTATTAAATTTTTAAATTAAGTGTTTTCATCATTCTTGTAGGTTAATTTGATTATATTAAATTTAATTTTCCATTAAATTTTGAATTGCATTTTTTAAAACATATTCTTAACTTTTTAAACACTTGACTCTAAAGTGATGAAGATCAAAGTTAATTTATTAATATTCTGCTATCATTTATTTTTTATGTATATATTGTTTTTATATATTATTTATTAAACTTTTAAATTAACTTTATACTTTGTTTTTATATATTTTGACAAAAGATAATTCATTTTCTTTTTTAAAATATAATATATTACATTTTATAATCATATATAAGATTAAATTTAAATATAAAAAACAAAAAAAATATTTACATTATTTTTTATAATTATATATATATATATATATAAATAATTTTTTAACGAGCCTCGAACCGGCTTTGGGCCGGGCCTGATGGAGGCCCTATTGATAAAGCATGTGGGCGGGGTTTAGGCTCAAACACATGATCCATATCTAGCGCAAAGATTTACAGATCGGGTTGGGCCTAGCCCGTCAACTGTTGACTTTCGGGTCGGGCCGGGCTAGACTTGGGCCGGTCACGGATTTTATCCGTATGATGAGGCTTAGATATACTACAAGAATTAGGATTAGATTGTTTTTAGAGGAGTAACGGGTGGTGGAGGGCGTTACTAGTCCAAGAGAGTTGGTGAGGGGCCACGTTCCTAGTCCAAGAGAGTTGGTGGGGGGCGTTACGAGTATGGCCGTAACAAAAGGGTGGGAGTATTGTTTAGATAAACAATCAAAGTAAATAGTTTTTCTTTTTTTCCTTTTTTTTTTCTTGTAAGAAAATAGCATTTAGAAATTTAGATGGACGACAATACCTTCTTGGCTTTCTTGTTTTATTAATTGATTTTCTTTGAAATAAAATCTTGAATGAAAGACATAAGATCTTGTGTAATAAAAAAGAAATAAAGGTAAAATTGTTTTTGTAACGTCCCGTATTTTTGGTAAGTAATTAAATAAATATTAATTTTTCCTTATAATATTTATTTAAAATTTTGGATGAGCCTTAGTAATTATATTTAATTATTCTTTTCAGGAATAAATATAATTATTAATTATCTTTTTTGGAGATAAAGGAAAAGGATTTTAAAAAAAAAAAAAAAAAGGAGGTGGCGTGAGACAAGGGGGGGAAGGGAAAAGAGGATTAGGTCATTCTCTTTTCTTCTTTCACAAAAAAAAAAAAAAAGAGACAAAGGTAGGTTCCTTTTCTTCTTCTTCTTCATCTTTTCCTTCTCATCTTCGTTAACGGAGACTCCGGGATTTAATTCTTGTCACCATTCTTTTCCTTGTTTGGTTTAGGTGTTAATTGTGGTGGTGGTGGTGGAGTTGGAAGTGAAGTTAGGGTTTTTGTTCCAAGAGAAGCTTCAAGGTAATGAGTTTTGTTTCTTTTAATTTCTGGAATTTTGATACGTTATGGATTGAACTCATCAAAGTTCTCAAAAATATTATTCTTTTCTTCAAGAAAATTTCTTTTCTTTTCAAACCTAGAGAAACCCTAACCTTGATCTTTTGAAAAAAGGCCCTTCACATACACCTTTACCGACAAACGACGCCAGGAACACCACGAAGGGGCGCATGCGTCGCGCTACTAAGACGGCGGCAGCAGCAAAAAAATTGCCGCTGCTGCCGTGGGCAAGCGACCCCATTAAACGGGCCCGCTGGCGCGGTTTTAGCCCGTTCCTTCGCGTGTCGTTCGTGGTATTTTCTTTCCTTGTAATTTTAGGTATTTTAGGATAGGTTTTAAGTAGTTCAAGTGCCTTTTCAGGTGCTTCAATTGTTTTGGAAAAAGAGAGTTCAAAGGGTTGGAAACTTAGCTCAAAAAGTGAGTAGAATTATGTTAAGTTTTAAATTGTGAATGATTGTATGTTTCCTTTTACTTTAATAGTTAACCTCATTTATCTAAGTGTATTATTGGATGTTTATTTGCATATTATGAGGTTTTGGGGCTGTTCTTAATGAAATTAAAGTGTGGGTTTAAGAAAGATTTAAAATTGGACTAAGCATGTTTAAAATGATTTTTCTTAAATCGGGTGATGCCTAAGTTACTTCTTTATGATTATTAACTCGATATTGGGAGTTTAAACTTGTTTTTGGGTGTTTCAAGTGATTTAAAGTTGTTGGTTATGTTTTACCTCCATTGTTGAAGTAGTGCCCATTAAGCCAATATTTTAGGCCTAGGCGGTTAGTTAGTCATTAATATTTTATTCTGGACCTTGGGTATGTTTTATTCTGGACCTTGGGTATATTTTCTCTATGTTTTTGTACTGATTTGGGAGTCGAATTATAGGCGTTACTCCGCCGAATTTTAGTTAGAATTAAATTAGTTTTAGAATGCCCGAAAAAGTAGCAAAACAACACTAGTATAGGCTAGTTTTGCTTCTAGACTTGCAAACCTTTGAGAATTGTCATGAGTGACCCAAAAGTGATATGTTGGGTGGTTTTTAAAGGGTTTTAAGTGGTTAATAGGCGAATTTTTCCAGAATTTAATTTTAAGAAATTTTCGGCCTAGAAAAGGGAATTATTGTGAGAATTTGGGTTTAGGTTCAAATTAAGTATTTTTGGGTGGAGAAAGAGGAATCATATTACTCAAATACCTCGGTAATATGATAGTAGGTTCGCTTTAAGTAAAGGCCTTACTTAAAGAAGAATATCGCCGTTAAGGGAGACTATAAAGTTGTGCACAACTTTATAGCACTTAACTAGGGAGGTTCATTCCATCCGTACAATGGAAAAGAATATTTCTAGTAAGGATTTAAATTGAGAAAAGAGTGTTTAAATTCCTTATCGAGCATAGTCTTTCTTTGTTCGCGGGCAAAGAGAAGATTAGAGGTATTAGGTAGATTACTTAAATCGAAAAGTTTTAAATTGAGAAAAGAGTGTTTAAAAGCTGTTTTCAAGGTTTTAATTCGAAAGGACGAGAATTATGAGATACATGTAAGAATTGGGATGTTGTGACTTAATTTTGAGTGTTTGGAGTAAGTGTGTATTCGGAAGTCAGTGAGGCCGGTCGTGGACTTAAAGTCTTAGGAAAATCTCTCATGGCATGATTTTTAATTTAACATTTTTCTACTCATTGGACGTAGCCTCATGATGCTACAATCTTTTTTTTTCAGGTAAGGGAAAGAAAAAGCTCGGTGGCTGATGCGGTTCGTTGTGGTGACCGGTTGGCGTGGATTTGCTCGCTAGCGAATCATTTTCTTCTGTCATGATGGGAAAACTTTATTTCTTCATGTTTTGTTTTGTTTTGAATAAAAACATTAGTAATGTTTACTTTGAGAACTTTTCGGCTATGGTTGAATTTGTTTTTCTTTGATGTTTATTTGATTTAAATAAACCGATCGGATATGAACTATTTCTGAGTTCGATTTCAATAAAGAGAACTATTTTGTTAATTTTATTTGCTTCCGCTGTTGATTTGTGTATTTCAATGTTTTGGGATTTTTGGGGTGTTACAGTTTTTTTTTTCCTTTTTAGATATTACATTAAAGTGAGGATGGGAGAAGCCTTCGACCTCATGCAAAATCAGGTAAAACTATATGTATCATTATTTTTCAAATTAATATATTAATTAAAAGGGACAATTACTGAAATAGCATATTTTTACATACTAATTATTGAAATGTCGGAACTTTTCAAAAATTACTCAAATAGCATAATTTTAGTTCAATAAATTATTGAACTATAGTTCAATAAATAATTGAACTAAAAAAATAAAATTTTAACGAATTCATTGAAAATAATAATAAAAAATGATCAAAAAGTTCAATAAATTATCGACCTTGAACTTAAAAAACCAAAAAACAAACAAATTCGTTAAAAATACCTATGAAAAATAGTTCAATAATTAATTGAATTATAGTTATTTGGTTATCTTTCATTATTATTCAATGAATTTGTTTTTTTTTTTTTACTTTTTTTAGTTCAATAAATTATCGAACTATAATTATGTTATTTTAGTAATTTTTGAAAAATGCTAACATTTCAGTAATTAGTATGTAAAAATATACTATTTCAGTAATTGCCCCATAAAAGATTCACTCAATGTTGAAAATATGTTAAAAAAGAAATTCAAAATAAATCTTAACAAGTCCATTTCATTTTAAAATTCAAAATACCACTTAACTTAGGAAGACAATTTGAAGTTAATCTCAAAATATATATATATATATATATATATGGAAACTAATCAATGACGTGAATATTGAAAACAAACCATTACTTTGTTGGGAAAATTCAATTTATACCCTTAGAATTTTAAAGTGGGCGTCAATTTAGACCCCGAACTTTTTATTTCATCAATTGAAACCTTGAACTTTCATAAAGTTGTTCAATTTATACTCCATTAAACAAAACTATAAAATTACTCAAAATTTAGTCAGTAAATCACTAAAATATCAAGGTAACAAGAAAATTATAACTTAATCACAACAACGTCAAATCACAATCATAAAAAAAAAACTCAAATTCCAATTAATTACCAAATCAAACGGTAGAAAAAAGTTCATACTTGACACCATGATAACAAAATATATTGTCATAAAAAATGTTTAACACAAACATAAAAATAATTTTTACAAAAATTACTTATTCGAAACTAAAAAAATTGCTCACATCTAACTATAACTTTTCAAAATAATATGAACTTAATAAACAGGAAGTATAAGTTGACCATTGATTAAATTTTATTAACGTCTAAGGTTTAAAAAAATTGGAGAAATTCCACTAGATGACACTGAATGAATGAATACTTTCGAAAAACGGTAAATACTTTGAAATTTTTTAAAAATGACATTTGTTCAAAAACATGTGAGTTGAGTTTCATGTTTGCTTTGAACCAATAGAGAAAAAAAAGTTATTCTTAATTTTTTTTAATAAAGTTTTGCTATTTTTAAAAAATTTCATTCTTAAAAAGCTATTTCTAAAAAAGTCCTTTTAAATTGATACACCCTCCAAGATTTAGGGGTTTAAATTAAATTTCTATAACTTTGTGGGATCCACATATTCCTAATGTCGTCTCTCTGTGGTGAATTGTCGAGGTTCCAAGCGAGTGGGTACTATATAAGACGTATAATGGAGATTATGTAAGGTTGTTCATTGGAGAATCAGTTGGGCTTAAGGAACAAGATGTATCATGGAGGTTAATACGGTGCAATTACCTAGCCATGGATACGAACTAACTTGTGAAGGATCAAAGTGTAGTTAATGATATTAGCCAATGGACATAACTATGTCTATAGTACTAAGAGTGCAACTCTAGATATTTAGTGGAGTTATCTAGGAGTTAATTAATAAGAATTAATTGATTGAAGGAGTTCAATCAATGTAATTCTAGATCATTGGAGCTTAGTCCTATAGGTCCATTAAGTCCTCCGAGCTAACGCATGTAATTGAGAATATAAATGAATGATGATTAATTTCTTTGAAAAAATGATTTCAAGCATTTAATTTGAAGTTGTCAAATCAATTAAGGAAAATACAAATAGAGGAGTCTATTTGATTAATTAAATGAAATTAAATAGAGGAGTATATTTAATTATTTAATTAATGGTGAAATTAAATAGAAGAGTCCATTTATTATATAATAGAGAGATTAAATAGAGGATTCTATTTAATTATATTAATTTTGAAGTTGTCAAAAATTAATGGGGATTTAAATAAAGGAGTATATTTGAATATTTAATTTGAAGAAGTCAAATTAAAGAGGAAATAAATAAAAGGAGTTTTATTTGTTTATTTATTTAATGGAATTGTTCTATTAAATAAAAAGGAAAATAAAATGTCCAATATTGTCATGGAGATGACATAGTGGGTGTGTGACCCACGGGTAGGGTCACACGCCCCATTGGTTAAATATTAATCAATTATTTGCATTTTATTTTATTTAAAATATATGGAATATTTTACTGATTAAGATATGGAATAATTATTTTAAATTAGTAAAGATTAATTTTGTTGTTGCGTAAAATGGATAGCTTCCACGTAGGCAACGAACTTAATTTATGGAATGAGTCGGATGTAGTGCGCTGCACTGGAGGTGCTGCGTAAGTGATATGCTGAGTAGTTGATGAGCACTGTATGTAACTGCACAGGAAATAAAGAGAGCACCGGTGTGGTGCCGGCCTAACACCCTCCGATGCTTAAGTCAGTGCAAGTAGAGCTAGTGTGTCAGAGAGAATTGTAGTCAAAATTAGTTACCTAATGAATGAATTTTTTCCCCTATTTATATGAGAGGAGGTTGATGACATCATCGTGCCACATGTCGCATCGGGATTGGGCCACATGTTTTTCCCAAAGACGTGTCACTTGTTGGTCATGCCACGTGTCATCGTTTGATTGGATAGCAATATAATGTAGTTTCTTGGTCTTTGATACATAGTCTTATTAGATGACGTAGACGTAGACTCTCGGGGCTATGTAGACGTAACTTCCTAGGCGATGTAGACGTAGCCTTATTAGATGACGTAGACATAGACTCCCAGGCGACGTAGACGTAGCCTCTTAGGTGACGTAGCTTTATCTTTTCAGGTGACGTAGACATGTCGATTGTGCATTCTTTGAACAAGTTTAGAAATTCCGCTTGTACTGATATAATTTCACCCACAACAGTGGCCCCTACTCCCGAATTGAGTTGAGACGTGAGTTCACTATTGCTTGGGAGTATTCTTTCAAAGTGGAATTTTGCCTCGATGATATATCTGAAAATATTCTAAGTGTTGAAGTTTGTAGCGTGAATTTTCTGCTTTTTCAGTCGTCAAAATTTTGAGAAAATACTAAGTATTGGAGCTTGGTAGTTTGAATTGTCTATTCTGGTCATTTTGGAGTTGGGTTGTATGTCTAAGTTGTCTGATTCAATCATCAAGTACTTCGCCCCCTATGATTTTAGGAGTAAAATTTACTTCTAAAATCATAGTATAAATGTAAGTCTCCAATGTCCATTGTAGAGAAAAAAAATTTAATTAACTAGAAAGTAGAGAAATGAGAATTTTTTTTTTTTTTTTTTTATGACTTGGACTTTGTCTTGCCTTGTTGATTTGTAGCTTGAAATGAGAATTCGTTATTTGGGCATTGTCATCAGGGTTGTGTCAATAGGGCTTTGTCATCAGGGTTGTGTCAATAGGGCTTTGTCATCAGGGCTGTGTCAATAGGGCTTTGTCATCAGGGCTGTGTCAACAGGGCTATGTCAATAGGGCTTTGTCATCAAGGCTCTGTCATCAGGGCTATGTCAATAGTGCTTTGTTATCAGTGCCTTGTCATTTGTACTTTGTTTTGGAGTTGTAAAAGATTGTTTGACCCCGTCCTATGACCAGTTGAACTTTGACTCGATGACGGTTGACCGTTGACTTTTTGACCTTTGACAGTTGACTTTTTTTTATGTTCTCCTACTAGGTGCGGCTCGTGCGAGCCCTACACTCCTTGGTAGACTTAGAAAATTTTAGTCGTTTCAAATTCTTCTGCCGCTCCCTGATAGACTTAGAATTTTTTAGTTGTTTTAAATTCTTCTACCAGGTGCGACTCTTACGAACCCAGCACTCCCTGGTAGACTTAGAATTTTTTAGTCGTTTCAAATTCTTCTACCAGGTGCGGATCTTGCGAGTCCTGCACTCCCTGATAGACTTAGAATTTTTTAGTCATTTTAAATTCTTCTACCAGGTGCGGATCTTGCGAACACTACATTCCCTGGTAGACTTAGAATTTTTTAGTCGTTTTAAATTCTTCTACCAGGTGCGGCTCGTGAGAGCCCTGCACTCCCTGGTAGACTTAGAATTTTTTAGTCGTTTTAAATTCTTCTACCAGGTGCGGCTCTTGTGAACCCTGCACTCCCTGGTAGACTTAGAATTTTTTAGTCATTTCAAATTCTTCTACCAGGTGCAGCTCTTGTGAACCTTGCACTCCCTGGTAGACTTAGAATTTTTTTAGTCGTTTTAAATTCTTCTACCAAGTACGGCTCGTGCGAGCCCTGCACTCCCTGGTAGACTTAGAATTTTTTATGTTTAGCTCTTCCATTTGATGGACTATGAACTTTTTCATTTTGTTCTTCCACCTTTGTGGGCTTAGAACATTTTCAATTTGTTCTTCCACCTAGGTGGACTTGGAACTTTATGCTCTTCCACTTTGATGGACTTAGAACTTTTTCATTTTGTTCTTCCACCTTGGTGGGCTTAGATAATTTTCAATTTGTTCTTCCACCTAGGCGGACTTAGAACTTTTTGCTCTTCCACCTTGATGGACTTAGAACATTTTCATTTTGCTCTTCCACGTTGGTGGACTTAGAACATTTTTAACTTTGTTGTAGTAGAATCGCATAGTTGGCCCCCACTCGAGTAGAGTTTTATGTCTTGAAGTCTAACTCGAGTCTAATTTTTCTCAAATGATCTAACTCTCATAAATACAATAAGTAGAAAAAAATACAATCTTATTCATTTTATTGTCGAACTTCTTACAATAGAAGAATTTATTGGAAATGAAGAATGCAATAAATAAAATTGCTGAAATAAAATCTAAGCTGTTTGACATCTTCATAGGTATTGTAGAGCCTTTTAGATGAGTTTGATCTCAGTGACTCAGCATGGTCCTTTCTAGAGCTTGTGCTCTTTTTCAATAGTCGGACCTCCAAAGATGGTTCTTATGTCTCCATCTGGAAAATCACGATTATCATGGTCATGGTCTTTCTTATCTCCTTTACTTCTCACGAATTCTTTCAAGTACCCTCTTTGAATAAGGGTCTCAATTTCTTCCTTGAGATCAAACCAATCAGAGGTGGTATGACCGTGGTCTTTGTGGAAGAGGCAATACTTGTCTTTGTTCCTCTTGTTTGACCCCGTTATCATCCTAGGCGGCCACCTTACCAAGTTCTTGTCTTTGATCTCCAAGAGTAGTTGTTCGATCGGAACTGTGGTGGGAGTGTATTTTTTAAACTTACTAGGAGGAAGACTCAGCTTATCAAGTTGGTCTCTCGACTTATGTCTCTTGTCATTCTCGTGACGGTCAGTCCTCCAGGTGAGGTCATTTGTTGAGTTTTTTCTTTTATACTCAGAATTTCTACTACTACCTCCTTCATCTGGAGTTTCTCTTGCATTTAGTAACTCTCTAGCGCTCATGTATTTTTGCGCTCGGGCAAGTAGCTCTGTGTATGTAGTAGGTGTTTTCTTGCCTAGAGACCATAAAAGTTTTCATCTTTCAAGCCAGCCATCATAGCAGTTAGAGCTATGTCGTCACTATAACCTTCCACATTCAATGCCTTGCTGTTGAATCTTACTATATAGTTTCGGAGGCTCTCCTCTGACTTCTGACGCACAGTCAAAAGATGCGTGGCCGGTTTCTTATGACCTCTTTCACCAAGGAACTGAGTTACAAAAGGCCGAGTAAGATCTTTAAATGAAGATATGGATCTCGGCTTGAGCTGCTTGTACCACCCGCGAGCAGGGCCTTCTAATGTAAGAGGGAATGCCCTCCACTTGATAGCATCTTGGACTCCTTGGAGCTCCATCCAGGTCCGAAATGTATCGACATGTTCGAGTGGATCCTTTGAACCGTCATACATGGTCATAGTTGGCATTTTGAATTTGGTGGGAAGCTCCACCTCCATTATATCATCGGTGAATGGCGGCTCAGTTTGCTTAAGTAGATCTTATAGTGCAAGAGTAGTCTTTCCTCTATACTCTTTCTTCATATGACCAAGTTGATCTTGGAGTTTTTTCAACTTTGGCGCCCAAGGCTGGACACTTTCTGCAGTAGACTTCACAACATCTGAATGTTCTTTTCTCTTTTGATTGAGAATTTCTCTGAGGTCGGACTTTCGTTTTTTACTAGGTTGCTTGTTGCAAGAAGAGTTATGAGAGAGAAACTGTTCTGGATATTTAACTTTGACTTCCCCTTTGAACCACTATTCTCATGATTTCGTGATTCACCTATACGTTCTATAGGTTCTTTGTCTTTCTTGGATTGCACTTCCTGGTTGTGAGCAGGGGTTTGGTGATCAGTTTTTTGTGTAAGAATTTCGAGTACTTTAGCAAGATCTCGATTCACCCCTCGAACTTGCTCTTCTAGAGCATCTACCCTTCCGTCTGGCATTGGCACAACTCTTACTACTTCTTGATTTTCATCGGCTTGTTGTTGTTGTCGTTCTCTATTGCTACGAGTTTGATATCTCGTATTACGGGGGTTACGGTTTTCACCGTCATCTATATCATCACCGTGTTGCTGACTTCTACGACTCATCCTTAATAGTAGAGCACTTAGTTATATACTCTTCCCACAGACGGCGCCAAATGTTGTTGCGTAAAAATGGATAGCTTCCACGTAGGCAACGAACTTAATTTATGAAATGAGTCGGATGTAGTGCGCTGCACTGGAGGTGCTGCGTAAGTGATATGCTGAGTAGTTGACAAGCACTGTATGTACCTGCACAGGAAATAAAGAGAGCACCGGTGTGGTGCCGGCCTAACACCCTCCGATGCTTAAGTCAGTGCAAGCAGAGCTAGTGTGCCAGAGAGAATTATTGTCGAAATTAGTTACCTAATGAATGAATTTCTTCCCCTATTTATATGAGAGGAGGTTGATGATATCATCGTGCCACGTGTCGCATCGGGATTGGGCCACGTGTTTCTTCCCAACGACGTGTCACTTGTTGGTCATGCCACGTGTCATCGTTTGATTGGATATCAATATAATGTAGTTTCTTGGTCTTTGATACGTAGTCTTATTAGATGACGTAGACGTAGACTCTCGGGGTTATGTAGACGTACCTTTCTAGGCGATGTAGACGTAGCCTAATTAGATGACGTAGACATAGACTCCCAGGCGACGTAGACGTAGCCTCTTAGGTGACGTAGCTTTATCTTTTCAGGTGACGTATACATGTCGATTGTGCATTCTTTGAACAAGTTTAGAAATTCCGCTTGTACTGATATAATTTCACCCACAACAAATTTAAATAAAAGATATGGGATTATCTTATTATGAAATAAGATATTAAATCTTAATTGTTCAAAATATATTTTAGAATATCTTTATTAATTATTTAATAATTAAAAAGATATTCAAAGATTTTCTGAGCCCTTGGTATTCCTATAAATAGGACCATTGGGGTGATCCCAAAACACACAACCTAGAGAGCAAAGAAAGGCTCAGGAAAAATTTCTCTCCTCCCTCTCCTCTCCCGCCGCCGCCCATAGGGTAAGGGAAGAAAGAATTTTTCTTCCCTCTTCCTTTTTTCAAAGAAGATAGTGCCCACGCACCGATTTTCTTTTGTGCATAGTGAGGAAAAACTTTTTGGTGGTCCCAAGATCATAACCAAGAGGAATGAGGAAGAGCCAGACACTTCTCGACAAAGGTTAGTATTCTTTTATGCATTTAGTTTTTGATAATATTATACTACGAGGAAAGATCCTTGGGAATTCCGCGCGAGAACTCTTTTATAGTGGCCTCAATCCCAACAGAATGCATGTTAGTTTACTAAGATAAAATTTATTTAAATTTCAATAATATAACATCTGCTTTAGTCACCATACTTGGAAAGAACAAACTGAACTATGAGAACTATGATTCCTAGAAAAGGGAAATGAATAATTTAAGTAATGTGGTTTACTTAAATAACTGACAATATTAATTATTTAAATAATGAGTTTATTTAAATGGAAATTAATATCATTATTATTAATTATTTAAATAATGTGTTTATTAATTATTTAAATAATGTGTTTATTTAAATGGTAATTAATAATAAAATATTATTGATAAATAATTATTTAGGTAATGTGTTTACCTAAATGGAAATTAATAATTAAAAATTTATTATTAATTTTAAATAATATTATTTAAAAGGATAATAGTAAATAACATATTTATTATTAATTTAAATAATGTCGATTATTTAAATAGAAAATAATAAATATTTATTGATAATAAAGTACAAAAATCAAAATATGATATTTTATTTAAATGATTGATTTGTTTAAATAAATATCAAGAATTAATAAATAAGATTTATTAATAAGGAAGAATCTAGAATTGAATTAGTGAATTCAATAGATATTTGATTCAAATTATTTGAATAATTTATATACCAAAATCGACATACGATATTTTAGGAAATAATTGTTGAATTATTTTGTCTAAAATAAATATATAAAAGAATATTTATCCAAAGACAAATTAAACAAATAAAAAATTAGTTTTTCTTATTGATTTTATGCACATATGATAAATAAGGAATAAAATTTGATTTTATTCTTAGCATTTATCTTGTATTTTTCTTGATAGTTTTTTAATTCAATTAGAAGACAACTTTGCATATAAATACAAAGGTCTTGGTTATTCATTTAAAATCTTCTAATTTCAGTTCTCAAAATTGAAAACTCTTCTTCTTCCTATTTCCCTCCTAACCGATTTTATAATAATCTAAAAGGAAGAAAATATTTTTCTTCCCAAAAACCATAGTTTTCTAATTTAGTTTAGTTATCAATTTGTTTTTTATTTTGAATTATGTAATAACTATTTGTTCTCATTTCATATGAACCAAGTTTAGGAATATTTTAAATAAAAGTTATTTAGGTAGATTTTCCTTTACAATTATATTACAAAGTTCCAAAGTGTAATTGGATGGTTATTCAAAATACTTAATATAAAACAAATAAATTCCAAATCCAAATTCTAAACTCCGGAATATCTAAATGAGTTATAAGGTTTAAAAATGTTTAAATTACTTAAATAAGTTATAAGGATTAATCTCTTAAAGATGGTTCTCAAGGAATTTGAGATGATAACTATATTAATCCACAAACTTATGGGATAAGTAAAATTGAATATCTTTGATTTATCAAAGATAACTAGACTTAAATATCACTAAAGTTTGAATGTTCAGATGTTAGAACTTAAGTGATAAGCAAACATATAATTGATTTCTTATATTCCAAATGTTATCAGTTATTTAAAAGGATGTTTTAAAGGAGACTAACTGATATGTAATTGTAACATTCCGAAAATCCCCAAAACATGAAAACTTTCTTAAACAATAGCGGAAGCATTTAAATAATAAATCAGAGTTCTTCTCATTAAAATCAAACCAAATAAAACGTTCACAATCGATCGGTTTATTTTAAAGCATAAAATCAAGACAAGTTTTATAACATTGTCAAAGAAAATATTCAAATAAAAATTCATCAATGCTACTTATTCAAAATAAAACATGACATAACTCTTATCAAAATTCCCCAAAACACATAAAGAGAAGATAAATTTCGTCGGCGTGCAAATCCATGCAACCAGACCACCCGCCTCGAACGTCATCAACAACCAACTTTCTACTTTCCTTTACCTAAAAAAAACATTGCAGCATCATGAGGCTACACCCAATTAGTAGAATAATGTTAAAAATAAAATAATACCATGAGAGGTTTCCTAAGTCTTTGAGTCCATCATCGGCCTCACCGACTTCCAACAATTCACTCATACTATTCAAACTGAATATTAATTCAACATCCCAAAACTCCTCTTAATCCGCAAATTAAGAGATAACACAATCGAAAAAGGTTTAAACACTCTTTTCTCAATTTAAAAGTTTTCGATAAAAACTTCCTATAAATACCTCTAAACTCTTCTTTGTTCACAAACAAAGAGAGACTTCGCTCGATAAGGAATTTAAACACTCTTTTTCACAATTTAAATCCTTACGAGAATATTCTTTTCCATTTGTACCGATGGAATGAACCTGTCCCGTTAAGTGTTATTAAAGTTGTACACAACTAAAAATAATCTCCCTTAACGACATATTCTTCATTAAGCAAGGTCTTGCTTAATGCGAACCTACCATCATATTACCCAAGGTATTCAAAGTAATATGGAAAAAAATAAACATCACTACTCAAGATGTTTAACAAGTAAAACTTAACTCTCCACCTAGAAATTATGTTTCTCAACAAAAACGCTCCTTTCTAGGCCTAATTTCCCTAATCTTAAATTCTGGAAATTCACCTTATAGACCTGAAGGGATGATTTACTAAATTAGCGGAATTTTGTTTAGTAAACTAATTAACATTTAATTACGGATCTATTAACATCATGCAATTTGTGATAAAAACATGTAGATTCATGCTTTAAATTTTCAAAAATTAAAACTCTAAAACTTACATTGAGTAATATATGGAGAATCGGTTGGAGGTTTCTTTACAGCATCAAATCCTCAGCAACACTAGATCTTCTACGCTATATCCCGATCGATCAAACGAAACCCGATTATGGGATCAAACTTTAGAAGAAATTGGGAAGAAAAAAAATATTTTTCTTCCCAATGGACTAGGTAAATCGGCAATGGGGGGAGGGAGAAGGAAGAGAGAATTCCGAATTTCTAAGGAATTTAATTGTGTTATTTATCAATGACCCAAGCCTCCTATTTATAGGAAAATAGGAATCCGAATCACATTAGGATTAATCCATGGAGATAAATACAAAAAGAAAAAAGAATTATCTCTTTTCTTTATCTTGGTATTTGTAAAATGTCATAGATAAATAAGAGAATATTTTCTTTTCTTTATTTTATTTATCTTGGGTAAACAAATCTATATAATTATTATAGGATATAATTCAAACAATTATCTCCTACAAATTATATCATATGGCCGAAATTATGATAGTAAAATAATTAATAAATACAATTTATTTAATTAATTATTTCGGGCCAATTCTAATTGGGTTCATTAATCCAATTGGGCTTGAAACTCTCTCTTAAATTAATAAGTCCAACTTAATTAATTTATTAATTATCATTTAAATAAAATATTTTATTTAAACAATTAATAATATTAATATTTTCTCTCGACTAAATATTATCAAATTGTATTTAATTATTAATTTCCATTTAAATAATTTTCATTATTTAAATCATTAATAATAAATATTTTAATTATTAATTTCCATTAAATAAACTCATGATTTAATTAACAACTTTATTGATAATATTTTATTATTAATTAATTAATTTTAATTATCAATTTCTGTTCAAGTTATTTGAACAATTAATAATTGTTAATTAATTTCAAATTATTAATTACCATTTGAATATACTTAATATTTAAATAATTAATAATGTCTAATTAATAATATTTCATTATTAATTTCCCGTTTAAATAAACTCATTATTTAAACAATTAATAATGTTTATATTAATTACCGTTTAAATATACTCAATATTTAAACAATTAATGTTGCCTATTTTAAGTAATTCACTTTACTTAAAATTTCCATTTTTTCTACTTGATTTCGTGACTACGATATTTGGGTTAGCATAGGGACCCGATGGACCTATAGATCATAGGCTTAATAATTAGTCCATTAAGCGATTAACACATAATCAGTTAATTACTTGTTATCTAACTATGAATAATTTCACTATAGATTCATAGCTGAACTTCTCTCACTATAGATGAGTTATTGTCCATTTAGTTTATCTTTATTTATATCTGTAATATATTCTTCACGTGGAACCCTCAAAATTACAGGCGGATTAAATTTACCGTTTTACCCCTGTAATTACCGCTTTATCCTTGTGTCCCGCTGATTCTCCAATGAACTTTATCTTTAGTCGAACTAGAGATAATGTACGTCTGTGATCAATAGAAGTCGTGATGTTACTTGTTCATGTCTCGAATCAGTACATCAAGGGAGTTCCTAAAGTTCCTAAAATCTTTAGGTATCGCACTGATACCGTTAATTTATAGGAAAGTTATGAATTCCATCTCGTGAAAATGCGTTCCCAGCTACTACTTATCTAGTTATGTTCCCAAAGCAGGAGTGTATTGAGCGTTCTTACAGATCGCTCTCAACCATGTGAATCAAAGAACATAACTTCATAAATAGGAGTCTACATTTCACTCAGGCCTTGAGATCTATCACGGTTGATAAACTTAGTTTGATATTCGATTATTTCTCGTAAACAGTACTAATGAGAAATTTGATCGAACATCGTGGTCCTGTATTGAGTATCGATATCGATTTTCGGCGAAACTCAATAAGACAGGGCCATGATGTTTGATCAAATTTCTTATTAGTACCGTTTACGAGAAATGATCGAGTATCAAACTAAGTTTATCAACCGTGTAATAGATCTCAATCCTGAGTGAAATATGGACTCCTATTTGTGGAGTTATGTTCTTTGATTCACATGGTTGAGAGCGAGTATGAACGCTCAATACACTCTTGTTTTGGGAACATAACAAGATAAGTAGCTGGGAACACATTTTCAAAATTTGAAATTCATAACTTTCCTATAAATTAACGGTAACAGTGTGATACCTAAATATTTTAGGAACTTTAGGAAACTCCCTTGATGTACTGATTCGAGACATGAACAATTGGTGTCACGGCTTCTATTGATCACAGAAGTATTTTATCTCTAGTTCGACTAAAGATAAAGTTTATTGGAGAATCAGCGGGAATACAAGAATAAAGCGGTAATAAACAGGGGCAAAACTGTAAATTTAATCCACTTGTAATTATGAGGGTTCCATGTGAAGGATATATCACAGATATAAATAAAAGATAAACTAAATGGACATAACTCATCTATAGTGAGGGGAGTTCAGCTATGAATGTATATTGGAATTATTCATAGTTAGATAATAAGTAATTACTTGATTATGAGTTAATCACTTAATTGATTAATTATTAAGCCCTTGATCTATAGATCCATCGGGTCCCTATGCTAGCCCAAATATCGTAGTCGTGAAATCAAGTAGAAGAAATGAAAATCTTAAGTAAAGTGAATTACTTAAACAGGCAATATTAATTGTTTAAATATTAAGTATATTTAAACGTAATTAATATAAACATTATCAATTGTTTAAATAATAAGTTTATTTAAACAATAAATTAATAATGAAATATTATTAATTAGACATTATTAATTATTTAAATATTGAGTATATTTAAATGGTAATTAATAATTAGAAATTAATAGATAATTATTAATTGTTTAAATAATTAATTTTATTTGAACGAAAATTAATAGTTAAAATTAATTAATTAATAATAAAATATTGTCAATTAGAATTATTAAATAATGAGTTTATTTAATGGAAATTAATAATTAAAATATTTATTAATTGTTTAAATAATGAAAATTATTAAAATAGAAATTAATAATTAAATATCATTTGATAATATTTAGTCGGGAGAAAATATTAATATTATTAATTATTTAAATAAAGTATTTTATTTAAATGGTAATTAATAAATAAATTAATTAAGTTGGACATATTAATTTAAGAGAGAGTTTCCAGCCCAATTGGATTAATGAACCCAATTGAGAATAGCCCAAAATAATTAGTTAAATAAATTATATTTATGTATTAATTAATATATATATATAATTTCGGCTATAATGATTATTAAAGGAAAATAATTATTTCAATTATATCCTATAATAATTATAGATTTATTTACCCAAGTTAAATCAAATAAAATAAAAGAAAATATCCTCTTTTTTATGTATAGTATTTTCGAAAATATCAAGATAATGGATAGAGAAAATCATTTTTTTTTTGTATTTATCTCTATGGAATATCTTAATGAGATTAGATTTTCCATTAGCCTATAAATTGGAGGCTTGGGTCATTCATAAATCACACAACTCGATTCACAAGAAATTGAAATTCTCTCTTCCTCTCCTTCCTTGCTTTTGCCGATTTTTTGCTAATATTTTAGGAAGAAAAATTCTTTTTGTTCTTCCTAATTTCTTCTAAAGTTCGATCCCACAATCGGATTTCGTTTGATCGATCGAGATATTGCGTAGAAGATCCGGTGTTGCTGAGGATTTATGCTGTAAAGAAACCTCCAACCGATTCTCTATTAATTACTCAATGTAAGTAAAGGCCTTTAATTTCGAAATTAAGCATGAATCTACATGTCTTTTTATGACAAATTGCATGATATTAATAGATCGTTAATTAGTTTACTAAATGATTTTCCGCTAATTTAGTAGATCAATCCCTTCAATATATATATATATATATATATATATATATATATATATATACACACACACACACACACACATATGTCTTATATCGTCAATGAATCAATAAAGATGAAAAGAAACTTGAGTTCATTTATTTAATTTATTCAAAATAAATTATATTTATTAAATAATTACAAGTTCTAGGATACCATTCTTACCATTTGAAAGATACATCTTTATGGTCGACAATAGAAAAGTTGAAGTACAAGTTGTTGATCTTTTTAGATTATCTTTTTGTAATGACCCGACTTTTCAGAGTTTAATTTCAAATACAATAAATGCAGCGAAAGACTCAATAAATAATCTTTATTAAAATACGAAAGTTACATTGTCTGAAATAATAATTTAAAATAAAAATAGCAACTTCGGAGTTGTAAAGTTTGAAAGATGTGTGAAAAAAAATAACATCGACTCCAATATTAATTCGAAAACAATAAAAAATATCAATTCTCAAGTTTAAATAACCCAACTATAAATCCGCTAAAACTTGACACATTATTCATAAATAGATATGAATTACAAGAATGGCCACCAAAAGACATGAACCAGTCATCTTTGCCACTTCATCAACCGCCACTTCTCGGTCCGTTATTACCTGAAAAAAAATATAGCATTGTGAGGCTAAGCTAGTGAGAAAATAGTCTAATTAACAGGTAAGATTTTAAATAATCTCTAAATGAATCATATCGAGTCCCAAGCTCTCAAACACTCTCCAATAACTTGTAAGGCACAGTTCACTTAAACTTCAAGTCTCAACTCACTTATATGAATAGGCAATTCTAAATGATTCCGTATTCAAGATCTTTAATTAACATTCTCATACGTGGTTAAATAATTCTAACCACTTCCATAACCAAAGTTGTTATCCATAACTTCTCATATACTCATTCTCATACATGAATAGACAACTCTAATTGGCTCCATATTCAAGGCAATAAATAATAATTCCATACATGAATAGGCAACACTACAGGGTTCCATATTCAAGGTAAACTCATTATATTAACTCTAACTCTCACTCATGAGCTCAACTAATCCAACACATAATACCCATCATTTCTCACAATCTCCGTCTCATGCATAAACTCAATCCAGAACGCATAATCAATACTAATAACAATAAACAAGAATAAACATGTGATAAAAGTGACTTTTTTGAATCAATTCAATTATGTTAACGATTTAATTAATGGTGAGGTTTTAGAGAAATCTAAAGCTCAAACTATAGCTATTTCAATTCAAACTAAGTTTATCAACTGTGATAGATCTCAATCCTGAGTGAAATGCGGACTCCTATTTGTGGAGTTATGTTCTTTGATTCACATAGTTGAGAGCGATCTGTAAGAACACTCAATACACTCCTGTTTTAGGAACATGACTAGATAAATAGCTGGGAACTCATTTTCACGAGATGAAATTTATAACTTTCCTATAAATTAACGGTATCAGTGCGATACCTAAACATTTTAGGAACTTTAGGAAACTCCCTTGATGTACTGATTCGAGACATGAACAAGTGACGTCACGACTTCTATTGATCACAGAAGTATCTTATCTCTAGTTAGACTAAAGATAAAGTTCATTGGAGAATCAGCGGGAACACAAGGATAAAGCGTAATTACAGGGGCAAAACGATAAATTTATCTGCCTGTAATTATGAGGGTTCCACGTGAAGGATAATATCACAGATATAAATAATGATAAATTAAATGGACAATAACTCATCTATAGGGAGGGGAGTTCAGCTATGAATCTATAGTGGAATTATTCATAGTTAGATAATAAGTAATTAACTAATTATGTGTTAATCACTTAATTGACTAATTATTAAACCCATGATCTATAGGTCCATCAGGTCCCTATGCTAGCCCAAATATCGTAGTCGCGAAATCAAGTAGAAGAAATGAAAAGTTTAAGTAAAGCGAATTACTTAAAATAGGCAATATTAATTGTTTAAATATTTAATATATTTAAACTGTAATTAATATAAACATTATTAATAGTTTAAATAATGAGTTTATTTAAACATGAAATTAATAATGAAATATTAGTAATTATTTGAATATTGAGTATATTTAAATGGTAATTAATAATTTGAAATTAATTAACAATTATTAATTGTTTAAATAATTGATTTTATTTGAACGGAAACTAATAATTAAAATTAATTAATTAATAATAAAATGTTGTCAATAAAATTATTAATTAAATAATGAGTTTATTTAATGGAAATTAATAATTATAATATTTATTATTAATTATTTAAATAATGAAAATTATTTAAATGGAAATTAATAATTAAATATAAATTTGATAATATTTAGTCTTGAGAAAATATTAATATTATTAATTGTTTAAATAAAATATTTTATTTAAATGGTAATTAATAAATAAATTAATTAAGTTGGACTTATTAATTTAAGAGAGAGTTTCAATCCCAATTGGATTAATGAACCCAATTGAGATTGGCCCAAAATAATTAATTAAATAAATTAGAATTATTTATTAATTATTTATACATAATTTCGGCCATACATATATTTTAGGAGGAGATAATTGTTTGAATTATATCCTAAAATAATTACATAGATTTATTTACCCAAGATAAATAAAATAAAGAAAATAAAATATTCTCCTATTTATCTATGGCATTTTCGAAATGGCAAGATAAAGGAAAGAGATAATCTTTTTTCTTTTTGTATTTATCTCAATAGATTAATCCTAATGTGATTAGGATTCCTATTTTTCTATAAATAGGAGGGTTGGGTCATTCATAAATCACACAATTCAATTCCATATAAAATTGGAACTCTCTCTTCTTCCCTTCTCCCCCCTTTGGCTGATTTCCCTATAGTCTTATTGGGATGAAAATATTTTTCTTCTTCCCAATTTCTTCTAAAGTTCGACCCCACAATCGGGTTTCATTTGATCGATCGGGATATAGCATAGAAGATCCGGTGTTGCTGAGGATTGATGCTGTAAACAAACCTCCAACCAATTCTCCAATTTTACTCAATGTAAGTTTCGGTTTGATTTTAATTTTTGAAAATTAAGCATGAATCTGCATATTCTTCGTGTTTTTATCACAATTTGCATGATGTTAATAGATCCGTTATTAAATTTAATAAATTTACTAAATAAATTTCCGCTATTTTAGTAAATCATCCCTTTAGTTACACTTTTTGAACTGGTTATTATTTATATTTGAATAAGACTTTTGTTATACTATCATTTAGACAGAATTTGATGTCAATTTCCTGTTTGGATAAATCAGGTTACATTTGTTCTTTTGGAAATAATAAATTTAGTCTCTTTAAAAATTCAATTCTTATTTGTAGTGGTTGTATAAGCGATAATCTATACATACTTGACTCAATTACTCCTTGTAATATATATTTACATACAAGTTCAGTAATAAGAAAAAGTTGAATGAAAATTCTGTAATGTTATGGCATAAACGCTTAGGTCATATCTCTAAGAAGAGAATTGAAAGGCTTATATCTGATGGAATTTTAGATCTTCTAATCTTAATAGACTTCCAAGTCTGTATTGAGTGCATTAATGGGAACAAACAAATAAAAGAAAATTAGGAGTTGATAGAGCTAAACAAGTCTTAGAACTAATACATATCAATATGCGGTCCATTCCCTATGGATTCTTGGAATGGACAACATTTTTTATCCCTTTCATAGATGACTACTCAAGATACAACTACCTATATTTATGGCATGAGAAATCTCAAGCCTGGACGTTTTTAAGTCTTATAAAGCTGAAGTTGAACTTCAACTTAGAAAAAAAATTAAAGCTATCAAATCTGATAGTGGTGGTGAATACCATCGTAGATATGATGGATCTGATGAACAACGCTTAGAACCATTTGCACTTTTCCTTAGAGAATGTGGAATCGTCCTGCAATATACTATACCTGGGAAACCTAGCATGAATGGTGTAGCTGAAAGACGTAATATGACACTTAAGGAAATGGTGAGAAGTATGGTTAGTCATTCTTCTTTACATAATTCTCTTTGGAGAGAGGCATTAAAAACTGCAGTGTATATACTAAACATAGGACCTACTAAAGCAGTATATTTTGGACTGGTAAAAATCCTAGCATAAGACACTCACAGATTTGGGGTTGTCCAGCTGAGGCTCGACCTTATAGGCCAAGTTTTATAATCCCACCTTATAAACCTAGAACGGTAAGTTGTTATTTCATTGGGTATGTTGAGCGCTCTCGGGCCTTCATGTTTAATAATCCCACATCTAGATCATTCTTTGAGACAGGAAATGCAAGATTTCTTGAAGACGTTGAGTTTGTGGGAGAAGATAAGGTTAAACCTATTAAATTTGAAGGTGAAACTATTTCTATGAACCAAAACAATAATCAAGTTCCTCTTCAAACAACACTAAGGTTCATTCTCCCATTTCTAAAGTGCAAACTCAACCAACTCAAGAAATGCAAGATGAACCATTAAGGAGATCCATTAGAGAAAAGAGAAGTGTTTTTCCAAATGACTATATAGTATTTCTCTAAGAACATGAGGATGGTATTGGCCTAACGGAGGATGATCCTATCAACCTCTAATAAGCCTGTAACGTCCCGTTATTTTGAAGTGAATTTTTTTTTTTTATTATTTATTTCAATTTAAAAGTTTAGTTTAATTATTATTTTTGTAATTTCGATTTTAGTAGTTAATTTCGCCCAAACTTCTTTTTAATCGTTTTAATACTTTAATTTTGCTTCGGTGACATTAATAATTATTAATAGGCCAATTAATAATTATTAATCACCTTTAGATTAATTTAAGAGCTTCGGGTTTCGATTTAGAAGTCAAAAGTCATAAAAGGACGCAACCGTCATTTCTGATTTCTTAAAAATATCCAAACACTATTCATTTGTCTTTAAAATCACAAGTTTGACCAAAGTTGACTATTTCTTCTCCATTTTTCTTCTCTTGGTCGAGAGTTCAAGGGATCTTGGGGGAAGATTTGGGTTTTGCTCGATTCTCGACGAATCGACTCGATTTCAGTTGCATCGGAAAGCCTTCGGTCCTAGGATTCTTCTCCACCTAGAAATCGTGCTTTCCATCCGTGTTCTAAGGACTTCTCGGTAAGTTAAGTTCAAACCCTAAGCTCCAAATAGTGTTTTATTGGAGTTTTCATTTTGAATCTTTGATTTCTTGCCGTTAAACTCGATGACTTTTATTACAGGAATTGTTTTTAGTGATTTTGACAACTTTCCCTATACCCTAAAACCGAGTTTCAGTCGAAACTCTTCCCGTTTGAAATTTACCTTTTGGGGTTTGATTATGGGTTATTTATTATTGATTATAATGTTTATTGTAATTCAATTTGGGAAATGACATATTGTTTAAAACCCTAATTATCGATACCCATTGAAATTGGGAATATCGAAATTGCTCGAAACACATCTAAATTGCCTAAAAGCCGATAAACCAAACCCGAGACCCACTTTTCATGGGGGGGCCGAGAGCCTCATGTTGGGGTGGGTTTGTTGAGTTTTTCATCGTTTTGTATGTGTAGATATTGTTTGACCGTTATTTGGTTAATTATTGATTGTTAGATATAATTCTAATTGTAGGTGGTTTGAACTTTGCTTGATCGCTCTAGCGGAGGTTGGGAGCGAAATCATCTTTTACTAAGGTGAGAATAGTTAGGATTTAAAGTAATTTTAGAAAGCAAATAAGTATAATGATTTGTAGAATTTGAAACTAAGATTAAGATTCGAATCTAAGAATAGAGGGAAGTGAGTTAGTGCCCTTAGGATTAGGAGTTAATCCTTTAAGTGAGAACTTAGGAGTTCTCGAGGAAAACATTGAATCTTAGAAAATTCTAAGTTAGATTCGTTTCGAAGCTTAGGATGGATCATTGGAAGTTAAAAGATCCAAACTTTTATATAGAACGATTAATAGAACCTCGGATTATATAGGAAGTTTAGAATCCTTGAAGGAATAGGTTAATCGTTTAAGATAGGATTTACTTTTATTAATGTAGCAGAGTTCGATTTACATATCGTTCTTCCGGAATTTCCTATTTATTTACTTTATGTCTTTTACTTTATGCCCTTTACTTTATGTTTGTTTTGGTTACTTTAATATTCATACTTTACTTTTATTTACTTTTACAAGCATATACAAGCATAACCATAACATCTTGCACCATAACATCTCGCATCATTGAAAGAAAGTAAAAAAGAAAAGAAGGGGAGAATGTTGGACCCTACGGGGATTGTCCGCATCACCTTCAGAAAAAGAAAAGAAAGTAAAAAAGAAAAGAAGGGGAGAATGTTGGACCCTACGGGGAATGTCTGCATCACCTTCAGAAAAAGAAAAGAAAGTGAGAAAGAAAACGAAAGGTTAATGGTGGATGTTACGGGAAATATCCACGTTATCTTCATGCATAAGGTTGAATGGTGGATGCTACGGTAAATGTCCACGTTACCTTCATGCATAAGGTTGAATGGTGGATGCTACGGGAAATGTCCATGTTACCTTCATTTCATGCATAAAGGGCGAATGCGAATCCTACGGGATGTTCTCATTACCTTCATGCATATGATCGATGGAAATATGTATATCATGGATAGAGAATCGAGATGTTATATTTATGCAAGTTTAATTACTTTTCTTATTTATGTTGTAACAAGTTAATGGATGAGTATTAGACTACGTGTGCTAAGTAATATCATCGTTTGGAGTTTATAGAATGGAATTACCTAGAGTTTGGAGAACTTTAGGATTGATTGTGTCAGGTGATTTGGACACAAATCGGAATACGGGTTTGAGGTCTAACTTTACTTTTTATTCTTATTATTCTCATTGGGCTTAAGTTTTTAGCTCATGATATTACAAAAATTTCAGGTAATGCCCTGGCTAGAGGTCGAGGGGGAGGAGATGGTGCTGCATGATCAAAGGATAATGACTTCGAGATGGACTAGGTGTTATGTAAAAGTCCATGGGCTGAGTTTGTGAATTTTACCCATTTTGGGATTTGTACTATTGTATATAGCTCTTAAGAGCTTTTGTCTTTACTTTTATGATTTTAAATTATTTTGAACTCCTGGATAGGAACTTAATGTTCCTTGTGTATTTTAGATTTTGAAATTAAGATGTAAACAGGTTTTGGCTAGCCAATTTTTAAACATAACCACGCCATTTTTTCTTAAAATATAAAGACTTCCGCTGTGTATTTCTAATTTAAATTATTTAAAAGTGACGGGTCGTTACAAAGCCTTACAAAGTTCTAAATCTGATAAATGGATTGAAGCTATGATGAAGTCTATGCGTGACAATTGTGTTTAGGATCTTGTCGAATTTTCTATTGGAAAGAAACCTATTGGTTGTAAATGGATATTTAAAACAAAAAAGGATTCAGATGGCAATATCGAAATATATAAAGCATGCCTTGTTGCAAAAGGCTTTTACTCGGAAAGAAGACATAGATTATACTAAGAATTTTTCTCCAATATCTTCAAAAGACTCTTTTAGAGTTATTATGGCATCGGTAGCTCATTTTGATTTAGAGCTACATCAGAAGGATGAAAAACCCGTGTTTCTCAATGATGACATTGATGAAACTATATATCTGGTATAATTAAAACACTTTGTATTAGATAATCCAAAGTGTATGGTTTGTAAATAAAAAAAAAGCATTTATAACCTTAAACAGGCTTCTTGTCAATAGTATCACAAGTTTCACAATATAGTTACTTCATTTGGTTTTGAGGCTAATGTTGTGGATGATTGTGTACATCATAAGTTTAGTTGGAACAGATATATCTTTCTGGTATTATATGTTGAGATATATCTTGTTGGTATTATATGTTGATGACATTCTACTCGCTAGTAAAAGTTTAATTTGCTATATAAGACCAAGTATTTCCTATCAAAACATTTGAAATGAAGGATCTTGGAAAAACTTCTTTTGTTTTAGAAATTCAAATACTACGAAATCGCTTTCAAGGTATTTTGGGTTTGTCACAAAAGAACTATATTGATAAATTTTGAGTAGATATGGCATGAAAAGATTGTTCATCAAGGAATACGTACCTTTTGCTAAAGAAGATAATTTTTGTCTTAATCAGTGCCCTAAAACTTACCTTGAAAGAAAAGAGATGCAAAAGATTCCTTATTTTTTCAGCTATAGGGAGTCTTATGTATGCTCAGGTTTGCACACGTCCTACTATATCATTTATTGTGAGATTCTTAGGAAGACACTTGAGTAACCCTGGCATGCTTCAATGGAAGGTAGTCAAACGTTTTATAAGATATTTACAAAAAACAAAGAACTACATGCTCACTTATCGAAGATCAGATAACATCGAGATCGTTAGATATTCTGACTCTGATTTTACTTGATGTCACAATAGTAAGAAATCCACATCAAGTTACATTTTATATGATGGTTGGAGGGGCTATTTCATGGAAAAGTGTTAAGCTAACACTTATTGTTCCTTCAATAATGACGGCAGAATTTGTAGCTTGCTACGAGACTCTAACCATAATATATTGCTCCGAAATTTTGTCACTACATTACGAATTGTTGACAGTATTGTAATGTCCCGTTACTTTGAGGTGAAATTTTGTTTTAATTACTATTATTATTATTATTATTATTGCTTCACTTAGTATAATTTTAGTAATTAATGATTGCTTAGTTGCTTAGAAGTTTAGTTTAGTATTTTAATTTTAGCCTCGGGTTTGATCTTTAAGTAATTTCTGTTAGAACGTTTAAATAGAATCGGGTGTAATAACGTTTATTAGCAGGCCCATTATTGATCGTTTAATCATTTTAAGTTAGGTTACAAGTAGTTAAGTTGAATTGGAATTAGAAACGTGAAATAACGAGCACTCGGGACGACTTTCTTAAGGAAATACGAAGGAGGGGCACTTTAGTCTTTTACCGAAAATGTATATATATATATATTTTTTTTCTTGCAAAGGAAAAATACAAAAAAAAAGAAAGAAAAGAAAAGCCAAGGAAACCCCCCCCCCCAACCCGTAGCTAGAAGAGAAAGAAAGATCTGGTTCTCCTTCGTTTCTAAACTGTTTTCATCGTGCCTTAGCTCGTTAGAAAGCTCTCGAGACGTACTTTCTTTTCATCCCATCAATCAAGCCGATCCGTTCCAGATCTGGGACATACGAGGTAAAGAAGAAATGGGTTTTTAAGTTTTCTTTTTCTTGATCTTGCATGCAAGCTTCGAATCTTCTTTCCCGTGTGTCGATAGTGAATTCTAGCTAAGGAAAAACACTTTGAATGAGGTTGTTGTCCTTGATCTAAACCTGAGTCGAATGAAAAACCCGAACCCTTTGAAATATTCCAAACCGAGCTTCCCGTATGTTGAGTTTTTGTTTTGAAAGTTTTTTTCTTTGAATGTTAATTGGAAACTGGAAATAGAGACTTTTTCCCTTGCCTTGGCCGTGAGCTTCATAGAGTTTTCGGGATTAATTTTGACGCTTAAATTAGCTATTAGTTATTCGTTCGTGGTTTGAAAATTGATACGTATAGTTATGTACTTTGCTTGTAGGTTTGATTTACGAGCGACCGTTCACGCATCCAACGAGCGGTGTTTCTTCTACGCATCCTAGAGGTGGGTTTAAAATGAGCTTTTGTGTTTTAATGGCTCGGATTACTCGACGATGTAGTTACTTCGAGGTTGAGGGTTGTGGGTGTTTAGGAAGAAAATTATGTGGAAAGTGTTTTTGGTTAAGGAAAGTGCATTTAGACGAAGTTCTCATCACTAAATGGTATTAAGACTTGAGGGCTAAAGTGTAGCTTGAGTGTTAATAGATTTGAAAGTAGAGACGGAAAGTGATGGTTCTGACTCGAGACTTCCGAGGAGGGAAAAGTAGTCCTAGCATGCTTTAGGTTATCTCTTAGTAAATATCCTACGTGCTTAGGAGATAGGATAGAAACCAATGTGTAAATGGTGACTTGGTGATAATGTGTAAATGGTGACTATGGTGACTTTGATAACAATGTGTAAATGGTGACTATGGTGACTTTGGTGACAATGTATAAATGGTGACTATGGTGACAATGTGAACGGTGACAATGGTGACAATGCGTAATGGGGACAACGGTGACAATGTATGAATGGTGACAATATAATTACAGTGACTATAATGATATTATACGCGGGGTGACAAAGGGGATTGAGAATGTGTTATGGTAGTTTGAACTGACATTAACCGAGCCAGTTGTGTTTACTTCCTTGCGCATTTAGTTCTGAATGTAAATGCATGTTTAGCCTTATTGTTAATGTGCTCGGTGATTGATGATTGGATGCTTAATCGAAAGTAGTCATGCAATAGAAATGTTGGACACTATTTCTGTTAAGGACTTCGTTCCATAAATACACTTGACTTCATTTTACTCTCACTAGCTTTATGCTAATGTTGCTACACTATAATTTTTACAGGTACACCTCGTGGACGAGGTCGGGGTAGAGGTCGTGGTGCCGCTTGACTGACCGTGCGATGAGCCTGGGATATGGAAATGTGGCATTGTGAAATGCTAGTTTTGTTGTTGTTTGTAAATGTGTATATTTGGTGTCCTGAGCTCGAAAGAGTGTTGTTTTGTGTTTTAAACGTATTATGTCGTCGTTTATGTTTTTATTAAACATAGGAAATGTGCATTTCCAGTTTTTTTTCTCTTATGTAAACGTTGTAAACAGGTTTTGGCATGTTCAAAATATAAATGAAACTACGCAAATTTTCTGTAAAATTGTTGTCTTCCGCTAGGTAATGTATTAAGTGTTTTAAAAAGAGTCGGGTCGTCACAAGTATTGAGAGGCCACTTAAGATTTTTTGTGACGATAAATCGGCAGTTCTGTATTCTAATCATAACAGAAGCTCGACAAAATCTAAATTCATAAATATTAAAGTTTCTTGTTGAAAAGGAATGAGTTCAGAATAATTAGATAGCTATAGAACATTTGGGAACTAATGATATGCTAGCAGACTCACTTACGAAAGCTTTAACACCTAAGGTTTTTCATGAGAATATTGCTCACATGGATGTCGTTTGTGTTGATGATGCCCTAGTTAAGTGAGAGTAATTTTATTTTACTCTATGACTCTTTTGAATAAAAGTTATATCAGAAAACTATTTTAGTTTATATTTTTATTTTGAGCCTAATATATTGTTGCATATAATATATTTATTACATATAAAGGATAAATGTTTTTTATCATAAGGACTAAAGTTGGACTAGCTAGAAAGAGACATGTACGATCACATTCCATGTTATTCCCACATCACTCATCCACACTTGGTCTATTGCATTGAATATGTTAGTATGATCATCTTTGAAGGCCATGTTAAAGTTAATTTTTATAAAAGCCTGGGATTTATGCCCTAGAATTCGTAAATTTGTAATATAATATTTTATGAATAAATAAATATTATTTTAGTGAATTTTCAATTTATTATATGTTGATATTCCTTAATATTCAAACATTAATAGAAAATTTCAGAGTTATTAATTCTGTAATCTTGACAACTATGAGATATAAAGTGGATCTAGTCCAAGATAGTAACTCGAATAGTCTACATTAAATGAATACGGTAAGGAACTCTTATTCTTGTAACACTGTTGATATTGTTCACTGATTTGATCCAAATCATTAGCATAATGGAGATGCAGGTGGAAACATCATATATAATGAGTTTATACAAGACTGGACCAGGATAATAAATCGATTCCTAAATAACACCATTGATAGGAAATGATTTATAATATCAAACTAGGTTATTAAGATTGATATACATCTCAATCCTGAGTATGTTATGAACTCACATTAATAAAGTTTTTTCCTTTGAATCACATTGTTGAGAGTGATCTGTTGATAAATTCGATAAACTTATGTTTTGAGGAAATGACTAAGTTAGTGCTTGGGAACATTTCTATACAAGATGACATTCATAACTTTTCTAAAATAAACGAAAGTGTCAGTGCGACACTATTCTAACTTAGAAACTTTAGGTATCTCCCTTGATGTAATGATTCGGTACTTGAACATGAGGCCTCACCTTCTCACTGGCTCGAGAAGGATTGTTCTATACTTGAAAACTATAGAAAAATGTTCATTAGAGAATCATCGAGTACACAAGGATAAAAGAGATAATTACAAGGGTAAAACGATAATTTGACCTAGTTATAATTATGAGATGTGTTAAAATAAACTTAATAAATAATGGACATAACCCATCTATAGTGAGGGGAGTTCAACTTAAAGTTTATAGTGGAATTACTCTAAGTTAATAGTCATGGTTAATTAATTAATGAGTTTAATTAATAAATTAATAATTATTGGAGTCCATGATCTTTAGGTTTATCAGGTCCCTATGCTAGCCCATATATCATTGTAACCAATCAAGTTATTAATTTAACTAGGAAGAAAGATTTATTATTTAATTAATTAATTAAATAAAGGGAGATATTAATTGTTTAAATAAAATGTTTGTTTAAATGGAAATTAATATTAATATTCTTGATTATTTAAATAATGAGTTTATTAAATGGAAATTAACAATTAATATTATTAATTAAATAATGAGTTTTTTTAATTAAATAATAAGAGGAGAGAATTAAATATATTTGTTTTATGAAACAAATTAGTATTTTGCCCAAAATAATTAATTAAATGAATTTGATTCAATATTAATTAATAATGTCATTTTTCGGCAATATATATAATTAGAAAAGATTATTTGAAATTTTCTTAATTATAAATACATTAAATAATGGGATAAATATCTAAATGGTAAAAGATAAAATTGAAAAATTATCTTCCCAATTTTACTAGGTAAAAATCGGCAATATGGAATATTGGGAGGAGGAATTTTTTCAATTTTCTATTTAATTAGTTAAAGATAAAAGGATTATTAATGGGATTAATTAATATACCTAATCTTTTTCTATAAATAGGACCATTAGGAATTCATTATTAACCTAAGCTGAATTTTTTAGAAATCTCTCTCACAATTTTTCTCCCCTTAGCCGATTTTTAGGCATTAAAAATAAGAAGAATTTTTCTTCTTCTTCTTTTATTCTTCCGGTTCGATTCCGACAAGTCGGGTTGGTTTGTGATCGAGATATGGCGTAGAAGACTTGGTGAAGTGGATTGATGATGTAAAGAAATTTCCAACCAATTCTCCATTAAATCTACAATGTAAGTTTTCGAAAACCTTATAATTCTAGTTTAAGGTTTGATCACAATTACATGCTATTAACGGATCCGTAATTAAATGTTAATTAATTTACTAAAAAAAATTCACTAATTTAGTAAATAGTTCCTTCACAGCCTTGGTTTCATATTAACATAAGAAATGAACCAGATTGAAATAAAGGGATGTCTAAAAGATAAACAACATATAATTGCACATTAAAGAAATTACATAATATACTTACAAAATATATTTAAATAGCCCAAGGGGAGATCTTTAGAGTTTTTTTTATCTATAGGTTATTTACTATATTAAATATTATGGTTGTTTCAAATTGGGCAGCGTGATGTAATAAATTTTGGTTGTCGATTGTCATTCAGACTTTCATAACGGTGTGGGAAATTGAGAGGTCACGGGAGTTTTAGACTCATTGGACACTGTCACTGATATGTTTATTATTAATTGATCTTGATAATTCTATCATATAAGAGATCATGAGATTATTTTATATTTATTGAAATATATCTTAGACGAAAAATGTGAACCTTCAATTTTATGAGAAGACATTATACATCTAACCACTTGAGTTATGTTCACGTTAGATATTAATCGTGAGCATGACTTTCTTCGCATTTCGCAACATCTTTTCCCGTAATTCTTTATTTTTTCTTTAACGTTTAATTTATTTTATGAAAATGAAAAATAAAATCAGACATGTAGTTAGTTTCAGGGGGGCAGTTGTAGTACGGTGCTGACAGCTTAACAAACAGACAACTCAGGAAGAAGAGACGGAGAAACAATGGTTGATTTAGTCAAAAGAAAGTGACAGATAGTGTCGGTATATTATTTTTAATAAGTACCTTTTTTCAATTAAAAATTTGAAAGCCTTTTTTTATATATAAGAACAAGATTAAGAGATACTCTAATATTTTGAAGAAAAAAAAATCAATGCGTAGTACTATTTTAAATTTATTTATAAATGTGGTATTTTTAACAATTTTTAGATTGTAAATTTTAATGATGGCAAAAGTATTTAAGAATTTTAAAAATTAGCTTTTTTTTTTTTTTTTAACTTTCATTATATAACTAACAAAATTTCTCTCTCTAGAAAAAAAAACTAACAAACTTTGAAAGATTATTGTATTTTATTTTAAAACATTCCAATTGAATACATTAAAAAAATATCATTCAATTATACAAAAGAAACAAAAACATTGAAAACAATTCATTAATTGATGAAAGTGAAAAAAATATATATATACATTTTTTTTAAATAAATTAAATCTTTTACTACTTTTAAAAAATAGGGGGAAATGTTATTGTCTGTAATTATTTTCATATAATTGATATTTTTAATGTGAAAATCAATTATTAACAATAATCAACTGTAATCACTTTAGACGATTATCATCAATCATATTTATTACTTATTAATATATTATGAATTTGTGATATTAAAAAAAAATTAAGCATTGCTATATTTTCAATAGAATTTGTCTCATATAGCATAAATATACATACTAATTACTAAAATGTTAGAACTTTTTAAAAATTACTTAAATAGCATAATTATAGTTCAATAAATTTATTGAACCATTTTTCATGGGTATTTTTAATGAATTTGTTTGTTTTTTGCTTTTTTTAGTTCAAGGTCAATAATTTATCGAACTATTTGGTTATTTGTCATTATTATTTTCAATTAATTTATTAGTTTTAATAAGTTTATTGAACTATAATTATGCTATTGAAGTAATTTTTGAAAAGTGTGTAAAAATATGTTATTTCAGTAATTGTCCCTATTTTCAACCCTTTTTTCTTTAATAAAGATGATAATGATAATAAGTTTAATTCTAAATAATTCCTAGGGTATGTCAATTTAATCCTAATAGTTTGAAAATATTCAATTTATGATGTGAAGTTAAATGTGGAGTTTTTAATTGAGTTAAAATAAAAATATTAATATGGTTGGCGGTGTTTACACAAAATATCTCACGTTTATATGTTTGCTAATGTTAAGCAATCATATGTATGTCACATGGTTATTACATTTATAGAAAAATAATCACACATGTAATTTATTAGCTTTTAATAAACGTACAGATATTTTATGAGTTTTTATCAAACCATAATAATAGAATTAAATATTTAAAATTATAAAGACTTAATTGATAATTTTAAAATTACAACAAGAACTAACTTGACATATCTCAAAATAAAGGTTTAATTATAAATCTAGTCTCTATGGTTTGAGGTCTGTTTCAATTTGGTCCATATGGTTTAAAAAGTTTCAATTTAGTGTTTATGGTTTGGGTTATATATCAGTTTAGACCATATTATTAAAGTTTCAAACTATAGGGATGAAATTGAAAAATTTAAAACCATAAAGATTAAATAAATAAAAAACCTCAAACCATAGAGACTTAATTAATGATTAAATCAAAAATAAATGACTACATTTCAATGTTTTTAAATTTAAATAATTTTTTATATTTGTGAGAGAGGATTCAAATAGAGAACAGTAAATTTGTTTTTTAAAATATTACATTTAAGCCTCATTTACCTACAAGAAATTAGAAGGGGATGAATCATAATGAAAATCAATTGGATTGAAATCAATCATAATCGAAAAGACATTCATCTAATGTTGTTTACATTTAGACGTATTCTAATTATTAGATTATCCATTTAATACTCTAAGCAATTGAAAATGCATTAACTATAAATATATTAGTATATAAAATTTAATTTATTATGTTTAATTTGATAGTAATAATTTTTATTTTAATAATTATTTGAAAATAAGAAATGATAAATACTTAAAATTAAATAATTGACCAATAAACTAGTTACTAATCAAATTAAAATTAATTATTATTAAATTAATAGTTATTAATAAATTAGTTAATTATTAAATAAAATTAAAAATTATTACTATTAAATAAGATAACAATAAAGTTGGAGAGAGCTCCGTTATAGGAAAGAGAAAATAATGAGGGTGAAAATGTAAAGGCAGTTGCAAATCTAGTAAATCATTTAGTAATATTTATAAAAATAGCAACTCTAAAAAATATTTGTAAATATAAATTTTGATCGAGTGAATCAGTGATAAACATTAAATTAGATATTTTTACACTAAGTTTATCACTGATACACATATTAATCATTGTTTAACATAGTAAAACTTGCTAGATTTGTAAATAGTTTTTAGAGTTGCTATTTTTACAAATATTGCATCAAAATCTGTCACTCAATGAAATTTTCCTAAAGATAACGTGAACATATTTAATAAAGGGAAATTTCAATAGATAACATTTTTTATGAGTAGTTCAAAAATAGCAAATGTTTTGAAATATTTCAAAAATTACATTTCACCAATCTCGATATGAGATTAGAGCAATCTCGATTTGAGATTGGTGGATCTCAGATGTCATTTTGGAATTTTTTTACTATTTTTTAAAAATATAAATGTCATTTTTTATAAAATCTCATTAATAAATTGACGTGGATCCCATGAAATTAGATTGATTGATTAGTTTTTCGTAGGGAATTATATTACTCCATGCTCGGAGAGTGATTCTAATGGGCAAACAACACAACTTCATTTTATTGTTGATTAGTAGACCGGCCTAAATTGAAAGAAGAGAAACTTAATACCAATGTCCGACCAATTAAACTACGTCGGTGTTGTCATAAAAAATAGTGTTAACCAATCAAACTATATCGCATTAGAATAGTGTCATCTTACACAAACACATTGACTAAATCTTAGATAATATATATATATATATATATATATATATATATATATATATATATATATATATATATATATATATATATTATAATGAGTATTCATTTAATGTAACTAAACTATTCTTGTTAGAGTTTAGTTAGAGTCTTGTTAGTTTGTTATTCAATTAGTTACAAGTCAACTATAGTATAAATATCTTGTAATAGCCTACAGCTCATTAATGAAGTTTGATATCATCTCTCTACAATCTTCTTCTCTCTCTATATGGTATCAGAGCCAATACTGACTAACGTCTTCCATGGCTTCCTCTTCAAACACAAACCCTAACTCTTCCGATTCATCTCCTTCCTCTCTGATTCAGATGCAAAATTCACCAATTTTTCTTCTCTCTAACATCTGTAATCTCGTTCCTATTCGACTTGATTCCACAAATTTTGTACCCTGGCGATTTCAGGTTTCATCGATTCTTGAAGCTCATTCTTTATTCGGTCATATTGATGGCTCAACTCCTTGTCCTGATCAAACAATTCGTTCTTCTAATGGTGTATCATCTGTTAATCCTGAATATATTCTATGGATTAAGCATGATAAAGCTTTAATCACATTGATTAATGCTACTCTTTCTCCTACTGCCTTAGCTTTTGCTGTTGGTTCGAAAACTTCTCAATCTCTCTGGTCTGTTCTTGAGAAGAAGTATTCTTCGAAATCAAAGCCGAATATTCTTGCTTTGAAATCTGCACTTTATTGTATTAAGAAGAAATCTGCTGAATCTATTGATCAATTTCTTCAAAGAATCAAATAAATTGTTGATGCTCTTTCTGTTGTTTCCATTCAGATTGATGATGATGAATTGTTCATTCACACTCTTAATGGCCTTCCAGATATATACAACAATTTTTGAACTGCAATTTGTACACGAACAGATTCTGTTTCTCTTGAAGATCTACATGTTATGCTTCAGGTTGAAGAGAAATCTCTTGAGAGGCAACATAAACCATCAGATTTGACTGCTTTGGCTGCAACAAAAGGAGGAAATTCTCGTGGTAATTTTCAAAACTTTCGTGGAAATAATGGTAACAATGGTTATCGTGGTGGTAATAATGGTCACAATGGTTATCGTGGTGGACATAATGGTAACAGTGGATCACACTCTGGAAATGGAGGCTTTTTGAATACTGGAAAGGCTCGTATGAATGGAAATGGTAACTCTCCATTTCCTGGAAATGGACAATTCAATCATTCTGGAATTAGTAACAATAGTCGTTCTAACCAATTTTCGAGCAACAGTTCTAATAATTTCTCCAGTGGCAAAATCTATTGTCAAATTTGTGAGAAAGCTGGTCATAATGCCTTGGATTGCTACAATCGAATGAACTTTGCATATCAAGGACGGCATGCTCCGGCGCGATTAGCTGCTCTTGCTGCTAGCTCTTCTATGTCCAACAATTCCTCACTTTGGTTAACTGACAGTGGCTGCAATACACATTTGACTAATGATTTTGCCAATTTGAATTTGGTAGATAACTACAATGGAGATGACACTGTTGCTGTTGGTAATGGTCAGCCATTGAATGTAACTCACACTGGTTGTGGTATTATTTCTACTCCTTCTCGAACCTTTTCTTTGACTAAAGTTCTTCATGCTCCCGATCTGTCTATGAATCTTCTTTCTGTTCATAAATTCTGCCAAGATAATAATTGTCAATTTCTTTTTGATGCTGATTGGTTCCTCATTCAGGACAAAGTCACGGGTCAAGTTCTTCACAGGGGCAAGAGTGATAATGGCTTGTATCCACTGTCCTCTTTCCCTTCTTCAAAGCTCCATCCCACTGCATTCTTGGCAAATAAAGAGAGCACTTTATGGCATCATCGTTTAGGCCATTGCTCTTCTTCTATTCTGAATAAAGCTCTTACCAATTCTGGTATTTCTAAAGTAGCTTCTTATGTCAATTGTAATTGCTCTAGCTGCTTGCAGGCAAAAATGTCTAAGTTGTCTTTTCCTTTATCAACTTCTGTCACTGATAAACCTTTTGCTTTACTTCATAGTGATGTATGGGGTCCGTCTCCTTTAGTGTCTATCTCTGGTTTTCGCTATTATGTGAGTTTTATTGATGATTTTAGTAGATATACATGGATTTTTCCACTTTGCTATAAATCTGAGGTTGCAAATGTAATTCGTACTTTTGTTCCATTTGCTGAAAATCTTCTGTCTACTAAGCTTAAAATTTTTAGATCTGATGGGGGTGGTGAGTTTGTCAATGGTTTTGTTACTCAATTTTTTGTATCAAGGGGAGTTCAACACCAAAAGTCATGTCCTTACACACCCGAACAAAATGGCATTGCTGAACGAAAACATAGACATATTGTAGAGACAGCCCTTGCTCTTCTTTTTCATTCTTCCATGCCTTTAGAGTTTTGGTTTCATGCCTTTTCTACAGCTGTGTTTCTCATTAATCGCATGCCTACTTCTCAGTCTTCATCTCCCTTTGAAGTTCTGTTTGGTCACTCTCCTGATATGCAACATTTAAAGTCCTTTGGATGTGTTTGCTACCCTCTCTTAAAACCTTCTAATTCACACAAATTGGAGCCCAAAACTACTCAACATGTTTTCATAGGTTATCCTCTTGATTATAAGGGTTATCTTTGTTATAATCCTTCAACTAAGAAAACTATAATCTCTAGACATGTTCTTTTTCATGAAACAGTTTTTCCTTTCCAAAATACTTCAAATTCTGTTTCATCTAGTACTCCATCTTCTTCCTTTGATTCTTCTCCTCTTTTTATATCCCAGTTTCTTTCTCCTACTCCTAGTACTCCACCTCAGCCTTCAAATATTCCTCCCATTTCTGTTCCTCCTTCTATTCCTAATAATGTCACAACTAGTTCACTGAACCTACATTCAATGCAAACACGGTTGAAGTCTGGAATTTCTAAAAAGAAGGTGTTTCATGTCCAAGCTGAGAGGTCCAAATCTCATTTTATTCCCACTGACCCTTGTACCTATACTGTAGCATCTAAATACCCTGAATGGAGACAGGCAATGGCAGAGGAATTTACTGCCTTACAGGAATAGGGAACATGGTCTCTTGTTCCTAAAACCCCATCTATGAATATAGTAGGCTGCAAATGGGTATATAGAACGAAGTATAATCCTGATGGCACTATCTCACGTTATAAAGCAAGATTAGTTGCTAAGGGTTATCATCAAAAGGAAGGCTTTGATTTTGAAGAAACTTTTAGCCCTGTTGTGAAGAAACCAACCATTAGAGTTATTTTATCTCTTGCTTCTCTTTATGGCTGGAATTTACATCAATTAGATGTAAAGAATGCTTTTCTTCATGGTTATTTGAAGGAAGAGGTCTTCATGTGTCAACCACCTGGCTTTAAGAATAAGGATCAACCTTTTTCAGTTTGCAAACTTCACAAAAGTCTTTATGGTCTTAAGCAGGCTCCCAGGACTTGGTTTGATAGATTCACAACCCACCTTCTAACACTTGGTTTTGTGTCATCTACAGCTGATAGTTCTTTGTTTGTTCGAACAGCCAATGGTACTCATACTTATCTACTGCTTTATGTTGACGATATAGTGATAACTGGTGATGATTCTTCCTATATAACTCAACTAAAACAGGATTTAGGGACTGAATTTCAGATTACTGATCTTGGACAGCTTAAATACTTTCTTGGTCTTGAAATTCATTACTTATCAGCAGGCATATTTGTCAATCAAGCTAAATATCTCACTGACCTCTTGAAGAAATCTGGTTTGTCTGATGCCAAATCATGCTCAACCCCAATGTCTTCTAAGCTTGATTTACATTCTGCTGCTCCATTATTTCATGATGCTTCTTTATATCGCCAATTAGTTGGTTCTTTACAATACTTGACATTTACTCGGCCTGATATTGCTTTCTCTGTTAATAAAGTTAGCCAATTTATGCAACAGCCCACTGTTCTTCATTTTACTGCTGTGAAACGTATTTTACGTTATTTGTGTGGTACTAAGGCACTTGGTATCATGTTTAAATGCTCTACGCTCTCTCTTATGGCCTATTGTGATGCTGATTGGGCCGGGGACAGCATTGATCGAAGGTCTACTTCCGGATTTGTTTCTTTCCTTGGTTCATGTCCAATATCTTGGTCTGCCAAGAAGCAAAACACGGTCTCTCGATCATCTACTGAGGCTGAATATCGATCCTTGGCTTCGACTTCCGCTGAAATTTTTTGGTTACGCCAATTATTGTGTGATTTGCAGATTTATTTGCCAGATTCTCCATTGCTTTGGACTGATAATGTCTCAGCCATTTCCCTTGCTAGTACTCCGGTGTTTCATGCTCGTACGAAGCACATTGAAATAGATTACCACTTTGTTCGTGGAAAGGTGGTTAGAAAAGACCTTCGAGTACAATTTGTTTCTTCAAAGGATCAACTTGCTGATATCTTCACGAAGGCTTTACCCTCAGCTGCTTTTCTTCATTTTCGTGACAAACTAATGACATCTCCTTCTTAGTTGTCTTTAGTTTGAGGGGGTATATAATGAGTATTCATTTAATGTAACTAAACTATTCTTGTTAGAGTTTAGTTAGAGTCTTGTTAGTTTGTTATTCAATTAGTTACAAGTCAACTATAGTATAAATATCTTGTAATAGCCTACAGCTCATTAATGAAGTTTGATATCATCTCTCTACAATCTTCTTCTCTCTCTCTCTCTCTCTCTCTCTCTCTCTCTCTCTCTCTCTCTCTCTCTCTCTCTCTCTCTCTCTCTCTATATATATATATATATATATATATTTTTTTTTTTAAAAATGAAACATAGTTAAATTTTATAACATTTTTTTTTAAACAAAATTTTATAACATTTTTTAGACAACTATGATTAGGTTCGCAAGTTTTCAATCATTGCAAACCACAAACAAAACAAATTCCAATAAAAATACGATATGGGATTTTTTTTTCAATTTTTCTGGTCCGCCAATCGCGTGAGGATCCCTTTTGTCTTCATCTTCACACAACAAATCGCAATTATCTGTAAATTCATCGTCATCGTGACAACTCTCGATGATGATGATGCTCATGGATTGCAGAAATGATTGTGATTGGAATTTAATTCAATGAAGAAAAGAAGGAGAAGAAGAAGAACAATAAAAATCAAATTTTCGTGATGGGTTTTGATGAAGACAATCTAAAAGGCTTTATTTTAGCTTTGCTCTCAAGTGGGTTCATTGGGGGAAGCTTTATTATCAAGAAGAAAGGCCTTAGAAGAGCTGCAGCTTCATCTGGGGTCAGAGCTGGTGATTTTTTCTATCTTGATTTTGAGTTTTGTTCTTTGATTTTTGAGGTTTTTTTTTTTCATTTTTTTCGTTTTGTTTTGTTTTGTTTTTCTTCATTTTGTAGGTGTTGGTGGTTATACTTATCTCCTTGAGCCTCTATGGTGGATTGGCATGATCACAAGTGAGCTTTTTTCTTTCCTGCTTTGATCAATTTTTTGATTGAAAGATGTTTTATTTACTTTAATTTTCTTTTCGATGTTTTCATTGTCTGTATGAATTTAAAATTATCTGGTTTGTAGTAAAGTTTCAAGTAAATGTGCTGGACAGTTCAAGATTTTAGTAGTTCTAGAGTTAAATTTGAAAAGTCTTTTGTTTTTTTCACTCTGTAAGTTTTGCTTTTGATCGTTTTTTCAATTTGTTACTGTTCTAGGATTCCATATTTGATCATATTCATATAATCTTCAGTGTTGTTATTTGTAATTCAGTGATTGTTGGTGAGGCAGCAAACTTCATTGCATATGCATTTGCCCCGGCAGTTCTTGTAACCCCTCTTGGTGCATTAAGCATTATTGTCAGGTATTTCTTTTGTAGTTTTTCTTTTTTGATTATGTCGAAAAATTAAAATCATCTTGATTCTCGTCTTTCTCGGTTTTCCCTGATCTTCTTCAAATGGGATTTCTAGTGCCGTGTTGGCTCACTTTATCTTGAAGGAGAGGTTACACAACCTTGGAATTTTGGGCTGTGTAATGTGTATAGCAGGTTCAGTCATCATTGTTGTTCATGCACCAAGAGAGCTTCCTATTACATCTGTACAAGAAATATGGAACATGGCAACACAACCAGGTTAAATTTTAGATTCCTCCAATTTTATTCTGTGTTTCCATTTACATTTATGAATATTATTTTTGATTTATAATATTTCTTTTCAGCTTTTTTGCTGTATGTGGGCTCTGTGATTGTATTGGTTTTTATCCTTGTCTTCCATTTTGCACCACAATGCGGCCATACCAATGTGTTGGTTTTTACTGGAATTTGTTCATTGATGGGTTCCCTCTCGGTAAGTCTCATCTTACAATTGATGTTCCGAACGAGTATTGCATCATACAATGAATTTAACTTCAGGAAATTCTTGATATATCACTGGTCACTTAATATATCTTCCTACATAGTCTTCGATTGTTCTCATGACCAAAAGAATCTTCATATAAAACTTCAAATAAAACTCTTCTTTTTGTGATTGAGGAAGATGAGACACAGGAAACCTTTTTACTAAATAAAACATAATTCATATAAGGGTTTGATTGACCCTTTCGTGAAGGATGAATCATGCAAAGTCCATTTGCAGTGGAGAAATGGCAGGACCTTAATTAGTTCATTTGGTTGTAAAGATTATTTATTAAAATGCCTCAGAAAATGTGCATCTACATGGGAGAATTAAGTATTTGGATTTTATGCAACCAATTCATATATTGTCCTGATGTTCCTTCCTATTTCAAATTGTTACTTTGAATGTTATAGTTCTTTGTTTTCGTTTAAGGATCTATTTTCCTCTTTCTAGTTGTTTCAGGTTGTAATATCTTGTATCTTTTCTATTTAAAATTTTTCCCTCTTGCGCAAAAAAATAACTTATGCAAAATGCTGAGCACAAGTACTTGCGAGTTTTGCCTAGTAGATTGAAATCTTTACTTATCTAAATCCAATATTTTTTTTTGATTGTTTGATTTAACTAGTGAATTATATAGCTTACAAGCCTATGGTATTTAATAAGAAGTTGGTTCTTTATAAAAGCTTCGCTAATTGGCATTTTTTCTAAGTTAAGTTGGAAGATTTAGTCAGGCTCTCATTCACGTTCTGTTCTGTAAATAGATTTTCTGTACTATTGTAGTCTATCCCAATATAAGTGCAGTCTTTGTCCTGACTATGTGCAGGTGATGAGTGTTAAAGCCCTTGGGACATCATTGAAGTTGACCTTTGAAGGAAAAAACCAACTAGTCTACCCCGAGACATGGTTTTTCATGTTGTTGGTTTTTACGTGTGTCGTTATTCAAATGAATTATCTCAACAAGGTTAGAAACTTGTACCACTTTTGAGTGTCCTTGGAAAAGCATACGGTCGCTTAACTTTAAAAGTCAAGAATAAGCTATGTCTCATAATGAAAATTGGTGAATCCCCTTGCATTGGATATTTACTTATTTCCAAATTTTTTCTATCTAATTGTAGAAATGATGTGGGAAAATTAGCATATTAGTCTGTTTTAGTAGGTGTATTAAGATTTTCAGTTTACTGTCCAGGATAAATGCCTTGTTTGTCTATCTCACCAGATCCAGGCTTCACCTATTATACGATACTGTAATCAGTTTTTTTGATGTCCGTCCAAAGGATATTGGTTAAAATTAGAGGCTGAAATTAATTTTGTTTGAGTTCAGATGTATGTTTTGCAGCGCTTCCTGATATTGAAGTACTTTGCAATAAAACATGTAGGTTTATGCTTGATTATGACTAACATTAATTAAAGTTCCAAAGTCATTGACAATCAAATATTTTTGGCTTGGGAAAGAGTGTATTTTTATTCTGCACAAGGGTGGTTGTATTAAAATGCAAAAAGCACAAAGAAAGAGCACCTTAACAAGGTTAAAATGCCACAACAACATGAAAATCGAAAGAGAAGCTAAACTTTACCTAGAAACCCCGCCCCCAGAAGAGCGAAACTGAGCAGCTTTCATCTTACATTGTTTAATCCTCTTCTTCTATCTCTGAGATAAAGAGAAACCATCTTTATACAAAGAATCATACGAGCCCAAATCAACAGGCAGCATTAGGAGTGTGAGGGGATACCCGCACTAGAGCATTCACCTAAACAAACCACACCTTCAATTAGAACAAATATTGCAAGCCTTAGTGGCCTCGACATTGCCCGTCTTAAGACACAAAATTTAGCTCTTATTTCTAAATGGGTTGGAAGATTCATTAATGAACTAGATGCTCTATAGCACTCTCTCATATGTAGCAAATATGAGACTTCTCCCAATTTATATTTCAAGGCCGAAAAAAGAAATATCCGTTAAGAGCATTGAGATCCTCTTTTGTCACCATCCTTGGCTTATTTCTGATTCCCAGAAGAAGGCCTTCCCCAGATTGTTTACTCTTTCAAAATCTCAAGGATTCTTCATCAAAGTGTGATGGGACTCCATCAATTGCTACTGGATCTCCTTCAAGAGCTTATAAAATGGTGTCATCTCTCTTTTTCTTTCAGTCCTATAAGCCCTGGAGCTTCTTTGGATTCTCTGTCTTGGAGCTCATCTAATGGGGGACTTTTCTTTGAAAGCTCTCATTTTCTCTCACTGTTCTCTTTCCCCTAATCGGTGTATTCTATGCAAGGCCAGTGAGGAAAGTTGTGGTCATCTCTTTATTCATTGCTTGTACAATTCCAAGCCTTTAATCTCAACTGATGCTGCCCCCAACTCTTTATTTGAAGCTTTTTCTCAACTTCTCAGTTGCCCTTTCAAGGGAGGAAAAGTCCATGTGGTCTTGATCAATGTCATCTTTGTGTTTTTTTGGAAGATTTGGTTGGAAAGGAATGCGGGAATCTTCAATAGATCTTCTTCCTTTGTTCTCGAGATTTGGGACTAGCTCTCTTTCAAGTACCTTATCCATTTCTGCTTGTAACTACAATTTCTCTTCTATTTTTACCAAGTAGAGTTCGTTTTCGTAACCTCCTTGACTTGGTGGTTCTCCACCTTTTTTTGTACCTTTTAGCCATTCTCTTGTTATCAAAGATTGCAGGGACTCCAATTACAGAGGCTGGAATCTCCTTTTTAGGAGAAATCTCAATGATTGAGAGCTTATTGAATGGTGCAATCTCTTCTCCTCCCTCATCTCCACACGTATTGGCACCTCCTCTGACACTATATCTTGGAACTTCACCAAAGGAGGAGACTTCTCAGCAAAGTCTCTTTTTAACCACTTTTCTGACATTAGAGAGAATGAGATCACCCATCCTAGCTCCCATCTCTGTTTTGATACAATCTGGAAAGCCAAAGCTTCCATCTCTGAATACAGCAGATACCATCCAAAAAGGCATCACCACTGCGCTTTATATTCCAGTTGGTGTTCCCTTTGCAACTCTAGCTTGGAAACAAGTGTCTACATTTTCTTATACTGCTGTTATAGCCAAATGATTCTATCCAATGTGCTTCAAGCCTTCAACTTAAACTGGCGCCCACCTCGGTTTGCTTCTGAGGTTCCATCTCAGCTTTAAAGTAGTCCTTTCAGATGGGGAAAAACTCGTATTCTATGGACAAATTCAGTTTTGGCTACTTTTTGGAAGATTTGGAGCACCCATTCTATTTCTTTTTGTAAAACTATAACTCTTCTACTATCTTAGCCAATCGGAGTACCTTTTTGTAACCTCCTTGGCCCGTTGGCTGTCCACCTTCGTTTGTAATTTTCAATGATCAATGAAAAAGTAAGTTTTTTTTTTTTTTTAAAAGTCAATCTCTTATTAAAAAAAATTATCAGCTACTCAAATTAATTTTTTTTTTATAAGCCAACAATGTTTATGTGCATACGAAGATCTTAGAAAGCTGGTGATCATATGGGAGGATGGGTTTACAGTGAGACATCGACATCGATTTAATGCCTCTTATATTTGTATTTCAGGCACTTGACACATTCAACACTGCAGTTGTTTCCCCAATATATTATGTGATGTTCACTACACTTACAATCCTTGCAAGTGTCATAATGTTCAAGGTATGTGAAACCTATTTATGGGTCTATGTTATGCAATGATTTACAAGATCCAGTTTACAGTTGATGGTTGTTTTATAAATTTAACTTCAAGTAATTGAGGCTCCCACTCACTGAAGTGTGTTTTTTGTTTTGGGGATAAGAAAGATTTCACTACCGAAAAAGGACTTACGAAAGAGCCAGCTGAAACCTTAGTCAAGGAGATTACAAAACTGTATATGAGAATAATTGAGGCGTGCGTTTAGATTATTACATTAAATTCATAAATATTGATGTGGCATTTTAAGAAAAGTTTGGCATCCAAATGCAGTGGAACCATTTCTATATATTTCAGTCATTTAATGAGCCTTGGAGGACTTGCTCCATTAAGTTAAGTGATTACATGTTATAGTTTCGATTATTTTGACTGGAATAAGTCAGAAAATTACTTTTTTTTTTTGGACATTACCATCTTATAGATAACAAGAAGTCCAAATTGGCGCATGCAGTTTGTTACGTTCCCCACCCTCTCCCCCCCAAAAAAAAATTAATCTTAAATTATGAATGTATCTCGATTCCTTCAGTAGACGATTTTAATTCAAATATGGATGCAAGATTCATTTATAAGTTGAATTTAAATGAGAAAAAAATAATTTGGACTCTTGTCCTTTTTCAAGCTGGTTGATGGGGGAGGTGTGCTTGGACAAAGTGTTTTAGTTTCATCTTATTCTTTCTTTATCAAGATAAGTATCTTCAGATGTAGCATAATACAATGAAGATACTCAGAATTATGAATCTTTAACTTCCAGGATTGGGATGGCCAAGATGGAGGAATGATCATATCAGAAATTTGTGGCTTTATTGTTGTGCTCTCCGGTACCATCTTACTGCAAGTAACCAAAGATTTTGAAAGATCCTCATCCTTCAGAGGTGTGTTCCCAACTTAAAGTGAGATGACGATAACATCTGCATTGTTATTTAGATTTATGAACTCAAATATTTGGAGTTTCAAAATGTATGCAGGCAGCCATACTCCAGGATCCCCATCGCTATCTACACGACTTTGCAGCGGCAATGGGGAACTAGTGAAGTATGGTGACGAAGAAGTGCCTCCTGAGGAAATTTGCTTGAGAGTACAAGAATCATACTGATTATTCTTCAATGTGATACAAACTTCTTCTCATTCAAAGCGTAAGCAAAATATTAATGTTCCCAATACCTGTACACCGGTAGTTAAGATCAAAAGTGAATGTTGCAGTTGTGGTAAATTATCGGAAACTTGTTTGCTGATTGTCTTACGGGCTTGAAAGTGTCGTTGATACCAGTTTGGTTGTTAAATTATTAACATGGACATTTTCCATGGGAGGTTCGTTCTCTTCACAAGATTGGTTGTTAGGAGTTGAAATGGGGAGGATCCTTGAAGACCCCAAAGAACTGGATTCAGACACTGAAAGCTTGACTGGTGAAAATATATAGTCATTGTTGCAATATTCCCTCGTGTAGTTTGGTTTTGTTATTCTTTTTTTATAAGCAAATTTAATTGTTGTACATAGTTCATTCTTTGAGTGCAGTCACTTTATTTTTTAAAATTTGGGGGCAATGAAAAAGATTGTTAGGTTGATATCTATTGGAAAATTATTGAATTTGTATAAAAATATAAAATTACTTAAGTAACAACCTATTTAAAATTTATTCAAATAGTAGGTTTTAAGCCCAAAAAATTTGGAAACCAATTTGGAGACCATATGGGATATTTTTCGCACAAAGTTGAGCACTGTTAAGAAACCATAAATGATCACAAGAAGATTCTCATTAAATGAAGTGATCAATTACAATTCATCTATTTATAGTAAGATGAAGAAATGAAGTTATAAATAACAAACTTCTAACTGACTAAAGATTTGTTATTATAAAAGTGGTTAGTAACTAATGTGCTGTCTTGATACTCCCTCGAAAACCAATGTCACTAGCTGCAAGAACACGAAGATGACTTCTCCATTTTTCAAATTGTTGAGTTGACAATGGTTTGGTTAAAGTTTCTACAAGTTGTAATACTGCTGGCAAATGTATAATATCAATCTTCCTTTGATGAACTAAGTCACGAACGAAGTAGATGTCTAACTCTATATGCTTGATTCGTGAATGATAGACATGATTTGTACTAAGGTGTACAACACTGAGATTGTCACACCAAATAAGTGGAATCAACTTGGAATGAACCTTTAATTCAGAAAGTAACAATTGCATCCAAATTGATCCAGAAGAAGCATTGGCCAAACTCCTATACTCTGCCTTAGTGGATGATCGTGATATAGTATGTTGTTTCTTTGAACTCCAAGAAACCAAATTGTCACCTAGATATATGCAAAATCCAGAAGTGGATCTTCTCTCATCAGGATCCAAACCCCAATCTGCATCAACAAAAGCTTGAAGATTAAGATGTAGAGGCTTGGATAAAAGCATTCCATGGGATAATGTGCCACTGATATATCGCATAATTCGTTTCACTGCCTTCCAATACAATTCAGTTGGATTTTGCATAAATTGGCACACCTTATTTACTGAAAATGACAGCCCAGGGCATGTGATTGTGGTCTATTGTAATGCACCAACAATGCTTTTGTATGTACTTGGATCAGGAAGAGTGTTGCTGTAATGGCCCGAGGTTTGGAAAAATATCTAAAATAGTTAAAATTAAATTATTTCATTTGTGGAAGTTGGAAATGTAATTATATTGAGAATTGTGTGTGTGTGTGTTTTTTTTTTAAGTTGTTTAACCTTGGTCAATTGAGTTAACCATGGCTAGAAAAGTTATTAACCATGGTTAAAGTGTTAATTGAAATTTGGTTAAATGAACTAATGGACGTTAAGTTGTCCGGTAGAATTCTGGTTCAAATTAACTTAGAGGGCAAGTTTGCAAATCATGGGCACTCTCCCTTCTATTTTAAATTAAATGTGTTAATTTAGAAATAATTAAAAGTTGATATAAAACATTTTCCATAATTTGATTTTAAATATAAAACAAAATACATAATATGCTAAATGTTGTTTTTTATTGACCTTCGGCTGTAGCAGTTTTAGTATATAAGAAAAGGGTTTTTAATTTTTTTAACAAGATGGGCCCACATATATGTATGAATACCTTTCTTATTTAATTGTTTTATTTTTTAATTTTGAATCAAAAACAAAGAACAAACATCATGGGAAAATTGCATATTTGACCTCGAAATTTGCGTTATAATGAAACAAATCTTGATTTGCTATTTCTTATATTTAAGACCTTATGCTGATGTCATGTGAGTGTGAATAGACCAGAAAGCCCTTAAAAATTGAATGTTTGCATAGGAAAACGAAACGTCCGATCAAAAACTAAAACGCTCTAACTTCAGATCATTAACGAAACGTCAGACCCACGATCACCCACGATCTAAACGAAACCCACGATCCTTTCTCTTCCAAACACACGATATTTTCTGTTCCAAACGCACGATTTCATATCTTCGAAACCCACGATCAGATCTATTTTCCTTTTAAAGTAAGTTTAAGTTCCGTTTTTTATTTCGTACAAATCGCTCAAACGTAAGAGAAGGAGAAGGATTTCTGCAAATCAACGACAAAAGGTATGCCTTTTCGATGTTCTGAAGTTAGGTTTAATGATCGGTCCGATCACTGAAGAAGATCTGGCCGATCACTGAAGAAGATCTGGTCGATCATTAACCCTAAAAAATACAATAGTTAATGATTGGAGGGATTTATGATCGGTCAGATCATAGTAAACGATCGTTCATATTTGAACGAGCTCTAACTATGATCTGACCGATCATAAATCCCACCGATCAGTAACCATTGTATTTTCTAGGGTTAATGATCGGCCAGATCTTCTTCAGTGATCGGACTGATCATACACTACGATCGGTCCGATCATAGACTATGATCGGACCGATCATATACTATGATCGAACCGATCATAGGCACATGTTTTGTCGTTTAGATTTTTAACTCTTTTAATGGTGTCTTTCAGGTCAAATGGCTGCTTTGAAATATAGTACTGCTGATCATTTTCATGCCACTGTCACTTGTGTCTCACACTTGTCTAATACTGTGAAGAACATCAAGGAGGGGCTTACTCCAACACAGCTTGCAATGTTGAGAGAAACATTCATCGGACGTTTAATTGATGTAGAGTTTAAGTTCTCTGGCCCTCTCATTCATCTAGTTCTACTAAGAGAGGTTGAACAAGAGAATGAGCAAGAGATGAGCTTTTTGCTTGGAGGACGGGTAAGGACATTTACAAAGGATGATTTCGCACGCATCACCTGGATTGCCGCCGGGAAACCATTTATACGTAGGGACCATTCGATTAGACTGCAGGTTCTCGTTCGAGGCCTGGTATGGTGTAAACAAGTTTGATTTAGACGAGAAGATCCTTGATCATGAATTGACAGACGATAAGGACGTAGTAAGGATGGCCTTGGTGTACTTTGTGGAGCTAGTATTGATTGGTGGATTGAGAAGAAAACAAATCGATACCAGTTTTTATCCATTGGTAGAAGAAGAAGAAATGTGGGAAAGCTTTGATTGGGTTGACACAATTTATGGTATCACGCTTCGTTCGCTGAAAGAAGCAATTGAAGGCAAATTAAAACTGACGAAGCAAAATAAAGAGGAAGAAGTAATTGAGGATGCAATGGTCGAGGATGAGAAAGCGAAAAAGCCTGATGCAAAAGCAGGGGGTGCAACCTACTCACTTGTTGGATTTCCATACGCATTCCAGGTAATGTGCGAAAAACCTTCTTTGTATTACCTTGATGTGAAAGTGTACAATTATATGATAATATAACTATTGTAGGCATGGATATTTGAACAAATACCCGAGCTGGTTGCTGAAAAATATATATCAAGGGTGGAGACAGATCTACCACCAATATGCTCGTGGCGGATTGGAAAGACAATGACACAGGCCGGCCTTAAGAAGAATATATTTGCTCAATTGGACAAGGTACTTTTAAAAATTTTCTAAAGTTCATTGTTATATATTATATCTGTCGAAATGATCTGTCCGATCATAGTGTATGATCGGACTGATCATACACCATAATCGGATAGATCATACACCATGATCGGACCGATCATTTCGACATAGTCTATGTTATGTGCTGACTAAATGATCGGTCAAATTATGATCGGACCGATCATACACTATGATCTTACCGATCATACACTATGATCTGACCGATCATTTAGACAGAGTTATGTATTCTGCTCTGTCTAAATGATCGGTCAGATCATGATCGGACCGATCATACACTATGATCTGACCGATTATTTAGACAGAGTTATGTATTATGCTTTGTCGAAATGATTGATCACATGATCGGACCGATCATACACTATGATCGGACCGATCATAGTGTATGATCGGTCATTTGAAATTATGTAAGGTTCTTAATTTGGTTTCATGTTTTTCATGTTAAAGGCAAAACTAGTAAAAAAGAAGAAGATTGTTAAAGATTTGGAGGTGGACAAGACAAAGTGTGAGGAGGTGAAGAAGGGTGTTGATGGGAAGGGGGTTAAAGCATAGGAGGTGAAGAAGAAAAAAGGAAAAAAAGGAAGATGATGTGGAGGAGAATAGGCCAAGGGATGACAAACCAAGGAAAAGATCAGGTTTGTCATCTAAGTACAAACGAGCAATTTTGAACTGTGAGGCTCGTATTGGATGTGTTGAGAATGATGTTCGGGACATCAAATCCATGTTAATGAATATCCAATCGTTATTGTTGAATGTAAGTAGACATATATATATATATATATATATATATATTTGTATTTGTTACTTATTTTGATAGTTTTGAGTGTTAATATGAAATTGTTATTGCAGAAACTAACTATAGAAGATGGCGGGATGGAGGAGGATGATACTGATGGAGTTAGTGATGATAATGAGGAGGAGGAGGGGAAGGAGGAGGAGGATAAGGGAGAGGAGGGTAGGGATGAAGAAAATAAAGAGGAGGAGGAGGGGAAGGAGGAGGATAAGGGAGAGGAGGGTAGGGATGAAGAAAATAAAGAGGAGGGGAAGGAGGAGGAGGATAAGGGAGGGGTTAAGAGAGAGGAGGGTAGGGATGAAGAAAATAATGAGGAGGAAGATAAGGGGGGGAAGAGCTAGAAGAAGGGAATAAGGGAGTGGAAGAAGATAAGGGAGGGGAAGAGGATAAGGGGGGGAAGGGATGGAAGAAGGGAAAGAGAAGTCCACTTCAGACATCGTTATGATGTCTGAAAATTTGGAGTTTAAGACGCGGCCACGAGGCACTAGAAAGAGAAAGGCCATAGGTCCAGTTCAACAAGCTCCAGTCATGTCGGAGAAGAGATTGAAGTCAGAAGAAGCAGCAGGCATACAATTATATGACCCGCTGTACATGGTCCCGAACGAAATTCTCAATAAATATAAGACCTTCATTACTGGCAAGAAGAATGGTAAGGCCCTGGTGCCGTGTCATTACTATTGTCCAAAACCAAAACAATTCTTCCTCGATTGGCTCGGGATGAAAAAGGCAGATGCAAATCTAAGCTGTGAGGTGAGTGTATATCTATTATACAGGTCTATAAATTCACATTTTTGTGTTACTAACTAATGTTTGCTTTGAATATATAGCACATTGATACATCCATGCTGTTTATTGAAGCAAAGCTGAGGATGCGGCCTGAATTTATTAAGCATCCATTCACAGTGGTTGACTCATATTTTGCGGTATGTATTTGATTTTTCTGTAATTGTGAATTGCTGTTGAAATGATCGGTCAGGTCATTGTGTATGATCGGACCGATCATACACCATGATCGAACATATCTTTTTTTTTTAATAACCTTGTGTACTTGCCACAGCAATATTGCGGTAGGAGTTGGGAAAAATATGAGAAAGCTGTGAAGAATAATAAAGTCTATGATTGGCAGAAATGCTTTGAACTCATAGATTATGTCCTAGGCCAGCATGAAGACTTCACAGTCCCTTGGGGTGACTGCGATTACGTAAGTTTATAATATATTCTATTCATTTTTGTTAAATTATTTAATTTCTGGTAAATTAGTTTTAATATTGTTTTCTTCAATTACTTCCATTAGGTATACGATCCAGTGAATATAAAAAAATCTCATTGGATATTGGTGGTCATTGATCTGAAACGGCACGCGTTTGTATACTATGATTCTCTTCCAACTTACTCAACTGAGAAGGAGATTACAGCAATCATAGGGCCAGTTCGGAATTGCGTGCCACATCTATTGTACAATGTCGGCCTATCTGAGAGCGTGGATCAATGGCCAGTAAGGCGTATACGTAACACCCCGATACAAGACAACGATAAAGATAGTGGTGTTTACACTTTGAAGTTTATTGAATGTCTTGTAACAGGAAATAATGTAGATATATTAATCCCTTCTCTATTTAAACAATTTAGATTAATGTTATCTGCCGAGGTGTGGTCCAACACACTCGTTTTTTAAGTAATGCAATTGTTCTTCTATGCTTTCACTTATCAATTTAATTTCATTTATTTTTAACCAATTTGCAGTCCATTTATTTGTAGTAGGCTCTGACCGATCATACACTATGATCGGACCGATCACAAACTATGATCGGACCGATCACAAACTATGATCGGACCGATCACAAACTATGATCGGACCGATCACAAACTATGATCGGACCGATCACAAACTATGATCGGACCGATCACAAACTATGATCGGACCGATCACAAACTATGATCGGACCGATCATTGCTTATGATCGGTCATATAGTGATCGATTATAAGCAATGATCGGTCCGATCATATTCCGGACGATTATTCATTAAATACCCATCGCACTGTCTGAATGATCGGTCCGATCATGATCGGACCGATCATTGTTTATGATCGATCACTATATGACCGATCATAAGCAATGATCGATCCGAACATGATATTTATCCTGTACTATGATTAAAAAATATAAACTTCATTTGCTTCTAAACTGATGTACCAACCAATTACAAGTGATACGAAAGTGGATTACGACATGTTTTTCTATTATGGCCGACTGAACCACACCTCCCACAATGTCGTGTTTTAACAGGAACCTCTCCAGTTGATAAGATCCTAAGTTTTTTCCGATGTCCGATACGTGCCACCATTTTAGGCGGTACCACATTTACCGCCTTAAATCCAACAGAAGATTTATATTCTGACTTGTGTGGCGCTGGATTGATGGGCTCCGCGTATGCATTCAGTAAGAAGTCGGTCGTAAAATAATCTGAGCATAATGTATATGGGCTGACGTTCCGCTCTCTGGCAGCTGCGAGTGCATGTTTGCAGGGCAATCGGTCTAGATCAAATAACCGACAACTACATTTCATGGTGTTAAGATCAACGGTCGCAACATAATTATTATCTATTACTTTGAAACGGTAAATCTCGATGGTAGAGACGGAAAGTGTGATCGACTTCATATGAGATATTCGGAGTTGCTCCTCTGTATGCTTTGTTAGAATTCCCTGTGTCTTTGATGCTTCAACTCGACACTCAAAGAACCATTGTTGCAATTTCGCACGAATACCTTCAACTAGTGCAGTAATTGGTAATTCCCTATCATCAACGAATACGCTATTGATAGATTCCGCAATATTCGTGGTCATTATACTATACCTGTTTTTCGGGGCAAATGCCCTTGCCCATTTATGTAAACCAACTTCATTTTTTAAGTACTCACAAACACCAGTGAACAAAGAGAGGGCTTCCCAAAAACGTTTGAAGGTGGACTCTCGATAAGCCTTTGCAGCAAGAAAGAATATCTTATTGATATTTTCATTTTTAAACTTATGTGTCAAATTCATACTAAGATGGTGAATGCATATCCCATGACTTGCAGTCGGAAAGACAATCTCAATGGCTTTCTTAATGCTTTTATGTCTGTCCGATACAAACACCAGATCCGCAACGTCTCCAATTGCAGACTTCAGTTTTTCCAAAAACCAAGTCCATGATTCATCAGTCTCTCTGTCAACGATCCCGAAGCCTACTGGATAAATTTGATTGTTCCCATCTAAACATGTGCTCACAAGCAATGTGCCCCGATATTTTCCCTTTAAAAAGGACCCGTCCAAGGCAATTACCGGTAAATCCCCTAATATAAGGACCAAATGCTATGAAGAGAAATTTGAAGTGTTGGTCATCTTCTAATTCTATATGATATATCGTTCCTGGATTTTCACACTTCACCGCTTCACAATACGACCACAAGAGATTGTAAGACTCTTCATGTGAACCTCTCACAATCTCATATGCATCATCTCTTGCTCGCCACGCTTTATCATAAGAGATGTTAACGCCATATTCTTTCTGCATGTCATCCATTATATCTCTCGGTCTATATCTACGACTACAGTTTTCAAGTTTCATCTTAATAATGTCTCCAACCACTTTGCTACTCGCTTGCCTATGATCATGGTTCAATACAGAGAGCGAACATGAATGAACGTCTACAAACTTTGTAACACTAAATATGTTGGTACCCTTTAAACACACCGCCCGGAACCTCCACTCACAATTTGGATCAACACATCCAACTGAATATAGGGTCTTAGTCGATTTTTTCACTTTCCACTCAAAACTTCTTCCAATCGCCAACCTAGACAATCTACTTATTAAATCTTGCTTGGAAAGGAAGATGTGGCCTACTTCAAACTCCTCCATACACACCGTTTGCGTAACATTCATCAATGAACTATTTAACTCAATAGGTTCAAGTTTCTTTTTTCCCTTAGTATCACGTACATCCACACGAATACTCGGTTCACATTCATTTCTATCAAGTTTCACTCTCATAGTATCCCTTTGGATATTTCGGAGGTCAAATGGGTCATCCAATCCTGATAAACTTGTTTCACCTTCATTGACAACATCCCTCTCATTTTTCACTCTCACAGTGTCCCTCTGAACATCTCGGGTGTCAAATGCATCGTCCAATCCTTGAAAAAAATCATTATCATGTTTATCATTATGAAAATCCCCATTCAGCTTATCCCAATCCATCCTCACATTATCATCATGTGCTAAATCATATGGAGCTATACTATCATCTAACGAAGTCATAGATGCAATATTCCCCAATCCATTACACTGATTTAAGTAAACATTCCCCCTACTACTACCACTCATTTTCTCTCTAGGTTCACAATATACACATATAGGATCGAGAGGTTCTGAACCCATCATATAAAACTGTAGCTCCATATCATTTCTAATTTTAAAAGGGGGACAAACTGTTGCAAACTTGTATATGCACTTGATTTTTATTGTAGTCAATGAAGGGTCAGATCCTACAATTACATATAGCCGCTCTACTAAATTTTCATAGCTTATACCCTTATCGACAATTATTCCTCCCAATGTGCCACCAATATAATTGTAACCTTCAGCATCCCAGTGTCCACCATAACGAACAAATATTCTTACAAGTTGCATCTACACAAATAGTCAAAATAATTATATCAGCCAAATATACACAATGATCGGTCAAATCATACACAATGATCAGTCCTGTAGTAAGCAATGATCGGACCGATCGTAAGCAATGATCGGTCCGATCATTGCCCATGATCGGACGGATCATTGCTTACGATCTCACCAATCTTTTCTTACTACAGGAAAAACGAGGTTATGATTTTTCTGTTTTCTAACACACAAAAATATCATAACATGAATGAAACTTACCTTCCTTCTTCCTCCTTAAGCAAGTTGAGAGAGAAACTTTAGAGTGAGAGTGAGAGACTTTAGTTAGAGAGAGACTTTAGAGTGAGAGTGAGAGACTTTAGTTAGAGAGAGACTTTAGAGTGAGAGTGAGAGACTTTAGAGAGAGTACCATGAAGTGGGTAGGTAATGACCAATAAAGTTAAAGAGATATTAGGTTTTTTTGTCTTTTCACACTATGATGACATCAGCATAAGGTCTTATTTAAAAGAAATCAAGAGTTTGGTTTTAGTTCATTAATGTTGGGAAATGGAGGTCATATATGCAATTTTCCCAAACGTCATCTTTTCTTTCTCCTTTTGCCTGCACACGCCGAACAGCTCCAAGGGAAGGGGGCTTCGATTTTTCTTCTTCCTTTTGCTTGGTTTTTGATTAGCTTCAACATGGATACTTTTGATTTATGAAGGGTTTTATGATTTAAGAAGAAACCAAGAAGAATCAGGGTTATTTGAAGAATTTTGGTAAGTTTCTCAATACCTAGATTTTACAATTTTAGGGAAAGTTGGGAATACTTGATTGTAGGTTATGGGTTTTCTTATCTATCAGTAAAATTGGAAGAAACAAACATTGATTTCTGGAAATTTAGTCTTAAAAATGATATGATTCTTGGGTTTATGTTTTAGATTGTCTTAAAATTCAAAGCAAAGTAAGGAATTTAATTTTATTGACAAATTCTATGAACTCCAAGATAAAATCTCCATTAACAACACTTTGAAGTCTTTTAATCTTGAAACTAAAATGAGTTGAAAAACTTTACATAAACCAAAGCTTGGAAATAGAAATTTTACAATTCTTGAAAATTAACACACCATGTCCGAACACCCTCCCCACTGTTTATCAATGAACTTATGGGCTGTTTTTATGATTTCGGGGTAGGGGCTGTTTTTGAGATCTTGGGTGATGTTCAAATGTTAATTAGTATATAATAATTCTATATAAGGTCTTTTAAATGAATGAGATGAATTGTATGTAGGTAAATAGCTCAAAGCAAAGCCCAATGTGCAAGCTAGCTACTTGGTATCACAAGGTGGGAATAATTAGAAACTAAAGTATATTTATATTTGAGTTTTACGATATGAATTGAAATGTGTAAGGCTTTTTAATCTTGATAGTATTGCCAAGGTTTAAATGAGTTAGATATGAGGTTATTCTTGAGCAAGCAATTGGGGGTGTGTAAGACAAGAATGGGATATACAAAGTACGAGGATTCTAGGATGACGGGTTTTCCTTTAGCAAGCCAAGTTGTTACTGTTGGTCTTAGAATAGCTAAAGCAGAGTTTATGTAACGGAGGGTCTAAGCTTGGTTCGAGGACTTAATGTTTTGATGAAGGTATTGTGGCTCGATAAAAGGGGTTGGTGATGCGACTTGAGTTATGGTGAGGTAAGTTGCGAGCAAGACTTTACCGAGTGAATGCGTACTAGTTTGCGAGGGTACCGGTGAGGTTAAAGGCAGAGGTGTTGACATATTAGGCACGACATAAGTATAAGAACCATGGTCAAGATCCAAAGCTCAAAATCCCATTGTTAACCACCTGAAGTTTTCCTAGTTTTTTTTTCTAATTTTGGGAGTTTCTTAGCCTTCTCTTAATATAGTCTAATTCTGGAATATTTGGGTGTAAATACGTATTTTACAAATGAAAATCATGTTAGAAAGTCCAAGCAATGAATTTTCAAGAACCCCTCAATTGGCCAAAATTGTCACTTTTCCCTTTAGCTAGTTAGAGACTTTTTGGAGTAAAACGGGTTCCAGGGCTTAGTTTCTTGTTCTAACTGACTTAATTATGATATTTTAAGTTTAAGGTTAGTTGTCAATTGATTGTGTGTGACGAAGAACGAAAAGCCAAAGTCAAGACTTGTTGCGACTAGAAAAGACATACATGTTATTTAGTCTTCTATGCCATTTGAGTACTTGCTTTATTTACATATCATGTGAGTTAATTTATTCCGTATCTTTGTTTCTACTCATATTTCAAGTGAAGATCGAGTCATATGCTGATTTGGGACTTTATACATATGTTCGATATGTTTAGATTGTTGTTTGACAAGCACAATTTGGCGAAATGCTACGGCATCACTTTTGAAGTTCGTGTTTTCTTAGACACTTTGAAAGTGTTGAACGATAGTTTGAAACTGAGTACTACGTTGTTTGGGAACTCTGTTTATTCGCTTTATCGTACTTCTATATTAGTTTAAATGTTAATGATAAAGAAAGTATAGTTAGTGCATATCATTCCATTCCACTTCATTCATGCATCCTAAGCATTGTACAATTGGCCATGGGGTCGTAGCCCGTGTAATGGTGAGTGGTTGTTGGACGTTACACGTGGCTACCGTGGCGGAAGTGGTGAGGCTTCGAGGCGCTGTGTGGTGGATGGCCCGGAAGCTAGAGTGGCTACAGAGATAGCCTGGAAGTATAATGAAATATGTGAAAAAGGGCAGAGGCTCCTGAAAAAGCCAAGTGTGTATAAAACGGCAGATGGCAACTGAAAATGCCAAGTGTGTGAAACGGCTACTGAAAGAGTCGAGTATGTGAATGGTTACTGAGATAGTTTTTAAGATAATGCGTAGAGAGACGCGAGAAAGGGTAAACGAGAAATGGAGTTGTCTTGAATGAAAGTACGATATGATTTGATCGAAAACTCGCATGGTTGCTGGTTTTATTAAGCTTATTTGTTTAGACTTTTAGTTATTTACTTATGAGATTTTCGTATAAGGTCTTTTAGCCACTTTTGATGCATTGTTTTCAATCATTTCACTTACACCATTTCATTATTTCTTTTAGCCATTGTGAATATATCTTTTTATATTGCTTTGTGCTCATTTGTTTAGTGCCCCGGAAGTTCAAATGTTTCTGAGGTGACGTGAGACTGTCTTGAAATTGATTGGAGTAAATGTTTGGTTTAATGTTGATTTTTTTTAAATGAGCTATTTGATGCCTCATAGTAAGTCGATTCTCGAAGTAAAACATGTGAGTTAAAATGCTAGTAGTTTGAAGAGAGATGGATTCATTTTTTTATATCATTTTAATAATCTTATCAGCAGTATAGTGTTGTTTTAATTTCATTTAACTTTAAGATGTGAATACCTTAAGGTTAGATAACGAAAGTGAAACAGGTTTAGAGAAAGTGCAAGTGTGAGCGGGTGTTAAGCTTAAACATACTTAGAAGATATTACTTGTAGATTGTTGCACCAGTTAATAGGATGTTAAGCAAAGTGTAATGAGTATTGAGTGGAGGAAGTTATGAGATGGGATTAAGAAAAATGAAGAGATTCGAGTTAGAGCTTGTTTGTAGCTTGAGTGACTTGTAAGAGCTTCCGGTTTTGATTTTTTTTTATGGTGTAAGAGTTAGCTTAGTCATTTATACGTTTTCTTTTCTGGAATCGGGAACGTTTATAGTTTGGGTTTGGGATAAACAGTATGAGTTAAAACCTCTAGAAAAAAAAGCAAGGATTCGATTGAGGGACGGGTGACCCGAGTGCTTGGACTCATTTCGGACGACGGAGCTCATGCATAAACATTCTTTCTTTTCTTTTTATTCCCGCTGAGTTATCAAACTCAGAGGTGCTTTATATCACCTTTCAGGTTTCGTTGCGGTCGGGGTCGTAGCGAGGAAGCTGGTATGCATTAGAGCTTGGATGCCGGACTTGGAAATGGACTAGTGGACTGCATCTCGAGCTCGAGTCGTGTGGATTGCATAAGAAATGTCTTATGTAATCATTAGTTTAATGTCGTTGTTTATAGTCCTTGTATAAAGTTGTTTTAAGTTGTTACACTTTTGAAACATTATTTACCGTTTTTCTGCTTGGGAAATTAATGTAAACAGGTTTTGGTTTATTCTATTTTTAAATGGACCTTTGCAAATTTTTTGTAGAAATTGTTGTTTTCCATTACGAGACATTTTAAAAGACATTTAAATTTCTAATTTTCCGCGCTTCCACTGAGAGTACTCACGGCCAGTCTTTATTGGAATGGGGTCGTTACAGTTGCCCTGTCTTGCTGAGAGAATTGAGCCACTAATCATGGGTGTAGTAATGGCATATGCACCAGTCATCTCTGCCTTCTTAAGAATATTAGGAAAATAATTTGATTGTGAAAGAAAAATAGCACCTGCTGATGTATATGAAACTTCAATTCTAAAAAAAAAAAAACTAAAAGGACCTAAATCCTTAAGAGCAAAAGTACCATTGAGCTGACAAATAAGCTGTGTTATTTCATTATTGGAGCTCCCTGTGATTATTATATCATCCACATAGATAAGAATGTAAAGAGTGGAGGTAGGAAGGACTCTATATAGCAGAGATTGATTAGATTTTGCTGACTGAAAACCAATTTTGTGCAAAAATGAACTGAGTCTCTCAAACCAAGCTCTAGGAGTCTATTTAAGTCTATATATAGCCCTCTGAAGCTTGCAAACCAATGGAGCTGTGCCTGATGAAGTTACAAAACCTGGTGGTTGTTGCATATAAACTTCCTCCTTTTGAAGACCATGAAGAAAAGCATTATTGATGTCAAGTTGTCGAATGGACCAGCTATGAAATAAAGCAAGAGTAAGAAGAATTCTAATTGTTGGAGGCTTCATAACTAAACTGAATGTGTCAGTATAGTCCAAATAAGGTTGTTGATGAAACCCCTTAGCAACAAGTTTTGCCTTATGTCTTGCAATAGAACCATCAAAATTTCTTTTTATTTTATTAACCTACTTGTATCCAATGATCTTCTTATCCTTTGGCTGAGTTGTAAGAATCAAGGTTTTATTCTTTATTAATGCATCATATTCAGTCTGCATAGCATTGCACCAATTTTCATATTTAAGAGCATCTTTAACTGAAGTTGGCTCAATTTCAATCACATCAGCAGCTAGAACCTTTGGTTTTGAAATTCTATTCTTGCTTCTAGTTACCATTTTGTGAAAATTAGACACTGGTACTAAAGAAGTAGAAGGAGCAAGTTCAAATAATTCCTCAGTAGGCAAGGAATGAGGTTGAATATGAGATACCAGATCATCAAGTATAGTGTTCGAAATAGGGGCAAAAGATGGAACATTTATATTAGTAGATGAGATATTTTCAAGTAAAGTAGAATGAGAGATGATTCTGGAAGAAACAGTAGGTATAAGATGAATAGAAGTTGAATTAGGAGTAGGTAAAAGAGGTATATTGGATGATATGGTAGAAAAAGGAAATGAAGACTCATCAAACAAAACATGTCTAAAGATATAAATTCTACCATTTTGAGCTAGACATTTGTAACCATGGTGTTGATGACTATATCCTATGAAAGTACATTTATCATATCTATAGAGGAGCTTATGATTAGTATAAGATCTTAGATAAGGGTAACATGAGAAAAGAATAGTCAGGTTTAGTTCAGAAAAGTCTTTCAGTTGGAGTACCTTCTTGAAGAACTTTGGTTGGCAGTCTGTTGATGAGAAATATAGCAATAGCAAAAGCTTCATCCCAGAATCTGAGAGGTAGAGAAGATTGAGCTAATAGAGATAGACCTGATTCTACTACATGCCTATGTTTTCTTTCAACAATGCCACTTTACTCAGAGGTATGTGGACAAGATAAACAAAGTGTTATCCTATGTTGTTTGAAGAAAGGACTTAAGGAACAAAATTCTCCCTCCCAATCAATTTGGATATAAATGATCTTAGTATTTAGTAGGTTTTCCACTTGTTTTTTGAACAGTAAGAAGGTTCTATACACATAAGATTTCGATTGAAGAAAATAAATCCATGTATATCTAGAGAAAACATCAACAAAAGTAATGTAATATTTGAACCTATTTGTATAAGGGCAATGAGAAGGACCCCAAAGATCAGATTCTATAAGTTGAAGTGGAAAATTATATTGAGTAGAAGAAGCTTTAAATGGTAACTTGTGACTTTTTGCAAGAGTACAAGAATGACAAAAATTGAAAGTTTTATTGAATGAAGGAGAAAAATTACATGTATTGAGTACATACTTGATAGTATCTATATTGGCATGAGCTAATCTTTTGTGCCAAATATTTGAAGATTGGGAATTAACAACAGAAACATTACAAGAGGTAGAAAAAGCACTATTTGAAACAGATGAAGAAGCTTTGCTATTGTTGAACTCAGAACTGGGATGATGTACTTTGAGATCAAATTTGTATAGACCATCAACCAAATGTCCTTCAAGAAGCATCATTCCAGTTGTTAGATCCTTTACAAAACAAGTGGTAGAGTGAAATTCAGAGAATACTTTGTTATCATGAGCAAATTGACTAACACTAATCAGGTTTTTGGTTATTTGAGGAACATGAAGAAGATTATGTAGTTTGAAAGAATGAAAAATAGAAGGGGAAAATAAGGTAGAAGATCTAGAATGAGTGATTTTGTAACATGTTCCATTGCCTACTTGGACTTGATTTGAACCTGTATATTTAGAACCAATGTTAAGATTACCCAAATTATTAGTAACATGATGAGTAGCTCTAGAATCTGGGATCTAATTTGAATCTGAACCAAGATCATTCGTGAGCATCATGGCAGTCATCTATTGCTGGAAGGAGAAGTATTAAAATTCTGCTGGTCAAATCCTCTATTTTGCATTCCTCCGTTTTGCATTCCATTAGGATTCATCATATTAGAATTTTGTTGAAATCCATGGAAATTCGGATCAAAACAATAAAAGCATTTCAGGCTTGTATGACCAAACCTAGAACACATCTGACATTGAGGTTTCTCATTTTGATTCTAGCTTCTTCCTCTACTATTCTTTCCTCTTTGATTCTTTGAATTATTTTGATTTCCCAGTCTTGCTTGGTTTCCAGAAACCTAAGTGTTCATATTTGAACTAGCATTGTTAAATTTACAGAGGGAAAACCTGAATCTGTAGTTGAACATTTTCGTTCCAATCTTGCTTCATGAGTTAACAATAAGGCTGAGACATTCTTCATTGTTTGTTTCTTTGTTTTTGCAGAAATCACAGAAACTATAGACTCATACTCAAATCAAAGACTAGATAACACATACATAATGAGTTCTTGATCATAAATTGAAGTATCAACAGAAGAAAAGGGACTTTGCATAGCCTTTCATTCGAGAAAGATAATAATTCATTGAAAGATTGTCCTTTTTTGTACATTGCAACTGTTCTTTAAACTGCATCAGTGATAACTCTCTAGAAGGGAACTATTTAGAACACTAAAAAGTGGATAAATCCAAGATAAACATGAGTAATTTAGTATTAGTAGTATTTATTTAGTTGAAATTAAGGAAATATAATTTTAGCTCTATCTTTTTTGTAATTTCGAAAATTCTGTAAATAAGTTCCTGAAAGTAGCTCTTTTCTTTACATATTGATGCTGCATAACCTTTTGATCTAAAATACCTAGATGCAGTTATTCAAGCTAGCCTTGTTCTCAAGTCAGCCCAGCCCTAGTGCAAGAAGAGTTGGTGATGAAGCATGTGGGTTGGCAAGATGCTAGATATTTTTGCAGACAGCTGTAATTGACAAGACTTGGTGGCCATCGCTATCTGTTACAGTGTCCCGTGCGTGCAGAATTGGATTGTCAGCATAGTGAGGCGCTTCGTTTTGGCGGGAAAAAGCCCTAAAAGAATGATGATATATATATATATATATATATATATATATATATATATATATATTGTTTTCCTGGGCAAGTAAAAGAAAAAAGACGATCAGAGGAAGAAGAGAACATGAAGGCGATTACGAAGAGGATCTTAGTTTTAATTTTTATCAATTTATGTTTTGTATTTCATTTTCAAAAGACATGGAACATTTTATCTTATCTGTTTTTTACGCTTTAGCCATGAGGAGCTAAAGACCCTTGTGATATTGTGCTACAAGGGCAGAGGGGGATGAATATTGATATGTAAATGTGGATTTAAATTCATGGTATTTCATGAAGTTGTTGTTCTCACCTCTATCTTCTTTAAAACTACGTGAAAACTTAGTAAGAAGAGTTTAACCTTGTATTGAGAGATATTAGGGTTAGCATCTTAAAAGAACTTCAACAAGCTTATGATTTCATTTAGAGATAAGGTAATTCATAAGTTAATCGAGTTTCAGAATGTGTTAAAAGAAGTAGGAGCACTAGTTGAATGGAAGTATTTAGAGATAAAACCCCACTAAAGTCGTGCATTGATAGATATTCGAGAGAATAGAATCATTACTACTTATGGCTCATTGTGAGGGTTGTAAGAATCTGTTGTGTATTTGAATCATTTCAATAGATTTAAGAGTTAACATATCCCATCTCTGCCCCGTTGCACAATATCTGCACCCAATCTCGATCTACACCCCGATAGATCCTTTTAACTACTTTCCTAGTATTCTGCTTTCGATTAGTTCATCAATTTCTCTTGTCATAACAAAATTGCACCTTGTTACACAACTATCGTTGTGGGACATGACACTCACTCACCAATACTATTACTTGTTGACCATGTGCACTTGCATGCCACGATTCACCATCTAATTCTATCCATCACCATTCCCACCAACAAGTTTTTGGTGTCGTTGTCGGGTATAGTTTTTACAACTGGTGTATTTTTTAGTTAGTTTATAAATTTGAGTGCAACAGTCTTTACTTAGTGTGTTGTTTTATCTAATCATTTTTATGAGTGTTGAAGGTAGTACACAGGAAGAAGAAGAAGAACGATATCGATACGATCCAGACATAGAATGGACGTTTTGAAGAAGGAGATTAAACAATCAAGCCAGAATCGAAGCAGCCATGGAGGATGACAACATACCACCAAAGCAAAATTTGGGAATGGGAGCACGTGAACAGCAGAGAGATAGAGAAGGTTTACAAGCAGTACAATATGTTGAGGATAGACATCGAGTTATACATGATTTCGCTCATCCAAATTTGGAAGGACTAAGACCTACAATTGCACGACCTAATGTGGATACAGACAGATTTGAGTTTATACCTATGTTCTCAATGTTCAATTCAATTGGACAATTTGTTGGAGGATCACATGAAGATCCTCACAATCACATTAGATTGTATTTGCAACTGTGCAACTCATTTAAGTTGTCTGGTGTATCAGACAAAGCTCTTCGTCTTTCCTTGTTCCCATATTCACTCAAGGGAAAGCCAGTACATGGTTATTGTCAATGGATGCTGATTCAATCGATTGTTGGGAAGATTTGGTTGATAAATTTCTTACCAAATATTTTCCCCCAAGTAAAGCATCTCAAATTCGAATGGACTTGCAAAATTTTGTTCAAAACGGTAAAGAAACTCTCGTTGATGCTTGGGAGAGATGGAAGGAAATGATGAGACATTGTCCACAGCACGAAATGCCTGGTTGGCTTAAAATTGAGACATTCTATAAAGGACTAGATGCCAACGGTAGATTGGTCATCGACTTTGCATCAAATGGAACCATAATGTCTAAATCGTATGAAGAAGCTCAAGATATTTTGGAAGGGATAGTCTATAATAGTTACCAATGGCCTAGTCACTACAACAAAATATGATATTCTTGACCCTTGATATTTTCATATTCAACCCTTTAAATAAAAATAGTCAAGGAAATAGGATTTTATGTTAAAAGAGTCAAAATAAAATGGAAGCGTTACGCTCGTTAATTTTTATTTTTTACGTCATGTTTTCTTTACTCTTTTAAAAAGTCAAAATAATTGTAATTGAAAACATTAAAAATCGACACGTTTTAAAAGTCAAATATTAAAACATTTATTTTAAGCATAATTTTATTTTTTTTACTATGCTATATTTGACTCTTTAAAAAGCTCGAAATAAATGCATTTTTAAATATAAAACGATGACACGATGAATAGTCAAGGATAATATATTAAAAAAAATAAATAAATAATATCCTCGCGCTTTCGTAAGTAAAATTTTGTTTTCAATCTTTTGCTCGATCGCTCACATTCAAAAAGAACCCTCAACCCTTTTTTATCTGCTTTCAAGCTTTTTCTCTCATTCGAAAAAAACCCTAAGCCCCCTCTCATCGCTTCAAGCTTTTGCTCTCATTCGAAAAAAACCACCAATCCCTCTAAAATCGCTTTCATCTTTTGCTCTCATTCGAAAAAACCCTGAAGTCCCATTTTTTCCCTGGACCCTTGTAAGGATAAATTTCTTGAAGGCGAAGACTTGCGATTTCTTTAGATTTCATCAATAAAAGTAATTTCAGTCGAAGGGGTTTTCAGTTTTTGTGTTTCTGCATTTGAAGGGGATTTCAGTCCAAGGCGTTATCAGTCCAAGGTGAGAAGGACTTCCGACTTCCAACTTTTCGTTTCAATCTATTCCTCTCCACTGCTTGTCAATCAACCAAAATGTATCTTTCTTTCTTTTCATTTTTTAATTTAGTTTGCAGATTAGATTCTGTTTTTAGTGTATTTTGTATATCTAGAATACTCAATTATTGAGTTATGTGAGCTTTATTGTCGATTATTTAAGTTATTGATTCATTATACTAATTTTTCCTAGAATAAAGTAGAGGGTTTAAATCCAATGAGCACACCTAAAAGACTAAATGTTTCTTGTTCATCAAATCTTCTGACTGAAAACAGATCAAGGGGGTCAAATTAACTAAAATTCGAATCTGGGTAATAGAAAAATCTACAATCCATTCTTAATCATCATTCCCTAATGTGATGAAAACAAAGTAAAAGAACAAGAAACTGGGGAAGAATGAAAAAATAGATCAAATTAAAATTCGAATCAGTTTGATAGGGAATAGGTTTAAGTCCAAGGTTGTCTCTGTTTTGAGTATGATCATATCCTTCCCTAGGGTTGTTTTGGTATACAAGGCTTGAGTGAGATTTTAGTTTCCTAGGAATAATTTTCAACACTTCTCTATGCTAATAGCTTCACTAATTTTAAGCAACAACAGGCATGTCCTTGTGCCAAGGGTCCAGTGGCTTTCCATCAGAATAAAGAAATGCAGGCTTCTGCATATTATCATAAATTTTCTAGAAATCGAGCTTCTTGAATTCATCCCATTCTGTTAGAAAGCAAACTCCATGAGCATCTTTTATTGCTTCATAAGCATCCCATACCACACTAACTTGTTTCATAGTAGTTGGGCTCATTGGCTGCTAGTTTTGATATGGTATTAACTGAGAACATCCTGTTGAGCTAAAAAAGCATTGGCTGCTAGTTTTGATTATGCATCCTTTTTCATTTTGTGATATCATTAGTGGTGAAATTAAATAAAATGAATGTATAAGTAGGAAACTTTTGTGACATATATGTGGTGTGGCCTTAACTTTATTGTGTCTTGTGTTAATGAGATATAGATCTATGCTTTGACTCAATAAATCTGTTCATCAGTTGCAAATTTCATGATATTGTATGCCATAGTAATAGATTTTTTATGGTGGCTTCACCAACCTTCACTATATGAAATGTAAATGAATTTTTGATGTTGTGTCTTGCCTTATGGTTTTGCATCTAATTTTTTGTTTACTCTATAATAATAATTGTTTAATTGTCTTCTTTTTAATATAGTGCCCACTTTAAGACGAAAATGTCGAGTGTGCATATTATGTCATGAGATTTGATGTGATACATAGTAACAACCAAGTCTACTTTGATTTCAGATGTGGTGGGTAAATTTATTATAATTCATATTCACTTTTAAAAGTATAAAATTATACTAAGTATTTTTATTTACTTTATAGATCGACACAAGGGTTGAATACTCTCAAGAAGAAATTGATGAAGTGCAGGTAGAGTGTGTTGAATTTTTGGCTCAACTTATCTAGAAGTTACATCTCCTATTGACTGTTTTTGTCTACTAAATTTAACCTAGAAGAAGTTACATCTCTTATTGACACTAAGACATGATCAATTATTTTTTTTGGCAAAAGTTTAGTTATGTAACTTGCTTTTAGAAACGTAAACTATGACATCGAAAGGTTTTGTTGGTAGAAACTCTTGCTTATAGGTTATATTATATAGCTTTTTATGGTTTTGAATCATTGAATTTGAATGTTTTGGTTGGATGAATGAAATTTCTAATTATATATTATAATGGTGTGAACAGGTGGCTCGTTTCGGTATTTTTTTTAAGAAAAGAAATATATTGCTTGACTCTTAAAACCGGTCGACCCATACTCTTACATTGGATCCAATTATGTCAATTCTCGAATGATAAAAAAGGGTCAAGATATGATAAACATTGAATCTTAAAAAGGGTCAAAAATCATAAAACGTGAACCTTTATAAGGGTCAAAAATCATAAAACTTGACTCTTTTGTTCAATCAAGTGAAAACGTTATTCTTGACTCTCAAACTATTCTTTATGGTCGCTTATTTGACACTTTAAAAAGGGTCAAGTAAGTGATTCTTGACTCTTTTTAATGGTCAAGTATAAACTATTTTGTTGTATTGAGTGCATCCCTCAAATCTACAGAAGGAGGCGCGCGCGGGTGTGGATCTTAAGGCATTAACATAGCAAATGGCTAATATGTTCATGAAGAACCTAAATGCATTAATGGGAAGTGTCAGTCCATTAGCGAATCAACAGACCTTTGTGCAGGGAGTGAACCAAGTACAGTCGAGCTCATTCTATCACGGTGTCATTTGTTCTGTTTGCCAAGGACAGCATCCTATGGAATTATGCCAGCAGAATCCAGAGTCCATAAATTACATCCATTACAACAAGAATTTCAACCCATATTCTGGTATATACAATCCTAGTTGGTGACACCATCAAAATTTTTCATGGAATCAAAACAACAGTTTAGGAGCAGGACTTTCTAATGCACCAACACGACCAATGAATGCAAATCAAGGAGGCTAAAACACCTATCCACCAAGAGGAACTCCACCCAACCAACCAGTGAACCAGCAGAAGCAAGGTGTAGACTAAGTGAGCTTTCTTGAGCATTTTATAAAGGAGTATATAAACCGCAACGAAGCATCAATGAGGAATCTGGAAAATCAAGTAAGCCAATTAGCATCAACCATCAATTCTTGTCCCTAGGGGACTCTACCTAGTGACACAGTTAACCATTGCAATGCGAATGATAAAGGAAAAAGGATAGAACATTGCAGTGCTATAATGCTAAAAAATGGGAAGACTCTTTTAGAGGACCCTCATATCAAGGAGCCAGCAAAAAGAAAAAGGGAACTTCCAGTTGTTGGCTTTTTTAGCCTATTAATCTTACTTAATTACGTTTTGATGATAACAAACACTTAGTACTAATAAATTTTAGTATTTTAGTGTTATTTTTTGTAGAGCAGAAAATAACGAGCGCGATGCAATTTGAATCGTTCAATTCCGAGCTAAAACAAAGAAGTTATCAAGAAAAGAAAATTGGATTATATATATATATATAATGATTAATAAGAAAAGGGAAAAGAAAAAGAAAAAGAAGAAATATTTCCTGCCGTCCGATCAAAGCCTGATCTTCATTCGACGCTCCACATTCGTCAAAAAAAAAAAAAAAAAAAAAAAAAAAAAAAATATATATATATATATATATATTTCGGATTTAAAATAAATGAAAAAGAAAAATTAAAAGCAGATTTGAAAGCAGCAGTTCGATCGAAGGCCAAAGCGCCATCTGACGCTCCATGAATCGCCACGTCAGCGCATGCAACTTGCTCCCTAAAGCGCCCTGCTGCTACTGAAGCAAGCGAACCCCACCGAAGCTACCTCCCCCAGCCATTGCTCAACATGCGTCACGCGTGTCCCCAAAGTCAGCTTTTTGCTCTTTCGAGACGCAACGAATTGATGTCTTAGCCCTTGTCTTTTGATTTTATACTAGCCATGTCCTTGTTTTTAGTCTTCCTGACCGAATTTCAAGCTATCTCTTAACAGATCTCTACCCGTTTTACCCCGGTTGACCAAATGAATTAATATTTTATTATTAATTCAATTTTCCAGATTTCCCAGCCAATCAGAAGCTGACACGTGGCCCAACGGCTAGTTGCCTCTTCTTCCTCTTCATATGGCCGAAATCTATGAAGGAAAAGTAACAAGAAATTTCAGATTTGAGCCTCCATTGATAAGTGCTTTCAAGCTATTATTTTACATCATTTTGGGATTTATTTTGAATGATTTATTTGGCTATTAAGAGTCTTGTATTATTGTAGCTTTGATTTTGATATTTAATCTTTGAGAGAGATTTGTAATTGTGTGAAGAATTATAATTCACACTTGAGTCGATTCCTAGCCCGTGAAAATAGGAACGTGAGGATTTGATCTTACTCCCGGTAAAAGGATCGGGTTTGTTCTTGATCCTATAAAAAGAACGGTTGGGTTTGATCTTGAGCCTGGTAAAAGGATTGGGTTGTACTTCCTCCGAAAAAGGTATACAATTCCCGAGAGACGCTCAGGGAATGGACCAGGCCAGATTTTTGCCTAACCACTATATATTTGGTGTCATTCTCTAACCCTATCCTCTTTAATTTATTGCACTAATCTTAATTGCTATATATTTAATGTACATATGAATTGGAATCATTAATTATCAATCATTGGAATTAATTGATGCTTCACATATTTGTTGCTAGAATTTATTGAAGCATAATTGATTGTTAGAATTTGTTTATGATTAAATATTTCCAGGTATCATTGAAATTTAGTTTTCTTTGTTAAAGGGAATTTTAGGATAAAATTCATATAAATTGTATGAGCTTAAAAAGTCTAATTAACTTGTTAATTAGAAGTTATTAATTGAAGAAGTTTTTAAATTAACCTAAAACCCTATTCCCCCCCATAGGGTTGCCATACCGATCCTACACCAGTCATCATAGAGGAAGCAGAGAAAGAAATTGAAAAGGAGGAAAGAGCTGTTCCAAAGTAGCAAGGCAATGTTGTTTTGACCCTAGGGTTGCCATACCGATCCTACACCATTTCCTCAAAAGTTTGTTAGGCAAGAGCAGGATGCCTAGTTCAAGAAATTTGTTGAAGTATTGAGATAATTGCATATTAACATTCCCTTGATTGAAGCCCTACAGCAGATGCCGAACTACGTGAAATTTATGAAAGACATACTCTCAAGAAAGAAAAAACTGGATGAAGTGGAGACAGTGAATATGACCTCAAAAGTCTACTCAATCTTTCAACCAAACATACCACCTAAACTATAAGATCCAGGAAGTTTTACAATCCCCTATTCAATTGGCAACACTTACTGTGGCAGAGCTTTATGTGATTTGGGTGCTAGCATCAATCTGATGCCCCTGTCTATATTCAAACAATTGGGAGTTGGAAATGCAAGACCCACCAGAGCAACACTCCAATTCGCAGACAAGTCCATAGCTCACCTTGAAGGAAAGATAGAAGATGTCCTAGTGCAAGTGAACACATTCATCTTCCCAGCAGATTTTATCATCCTAGATTTTGAAGCAGATTGTGAAGTTCCAATCTTGCTTGGACGCCCATTTCTAGCCACAGAGAGAGCTTTGGTTGATGTTCAAAAGGGTGAATTAACCATGAGAGTCAACGATCAGGAGGTAACTTTTAATATTTTCAATTCTTTAAAATTTCCTAACCATGTAAAACATTTTTCTATGGTTGATGTTATAGACACAACTGTCAATAAGCAATGGAGAAGAGACTGCGAAACAAATGAAAGGGTAAAATATTACCAGATAGAGGATGAAGATTGTGAAGAAGACCCAACACCAACCCGTGAAGAAGACACACCTGAATTCGAGTCTGTTTACGACGTTCTAGTTCAAAGTTCACCAAAAAAAGAGCATCCAGGGATAGAACTGAAGATTTTGCCCTCTCAACTCAAGTATGCATTTCTAGGAGACAACAGTACTTTGCCAGTCATCATAAATTCTGAATTGGCACCAGAGCACGAATCTCAAATCTTGAAGATCCTACAAAAATTCAAAAATGCTCTGGGATGGACTATTGCAGATATAAAAGGGATTAGTCCAACCATCTGCATGCATAAAATCTTGTTGGAAGATGACAGTTTTCACTCTATAGAACAACAAAGACGATTAAATCCTGCCATAAAGAAGGTGGTCAAGGAGGAGATAATCAAATGGATGGACGCAAGGATTATTTACCCAACTTCTGATAGTCGATGGGTTAGACCAGTGCAATGCATTCCTAAGAAAGGATGAATGACTGTGATAGGTAATGCAAACAATGAATTGGTACCGTAGCGCACAATCAATGGATGGAGCGTTTGCATGGATTACAGATGAGTGAACAAAGCCACTCAGAAGGATCATTTTCCACTTCATTTCCTAGATCAAATGCTGGATAGATTGGCAGAAAAGGAATATTACTGTTTCTTAGACGGATACTCAGGATACAACCAGATCGCTTTTCGAAGAATACCATTTGGCCTGTGCAATGCTCCAGCTACTTTTCAGCGTTGTATGATGGCCTTATTCAGCAACATGGTCGAAGACTTATTGAAGATATTCATGGATGACTTTTCTGTTTAAGGAGAAACTTTTGCATTATGCCTCAAGCATTTTGAGAAAGTCTTAGCCAGTTGCCAGAAAACTCAACTGGTGCTTAATTGGGAAAAATGTCACTTCATGGTGCAAGAAGGAATTGTCTTAGGACATAAAATATATAAGGCAGGGATAGAAGTTGACAAGGCAAAAGTAGAAGTGATAGAGGGAATGACCCCGCCCACAAATGTGAAAGGAGTACGAAGCTTTTTAGGGCATGTTGTATTCTACAGAAGATTCATCAAGGATTTTTCCAAGATAACAAAACCCTTGTGTTCATTGCTAGAACACAACACGCCATTTGTGATGACGGAGGCCTATATAACATCTTTCAACTTCTTAAAAAAAGCACTCATACAAACACCAATTATGATCCCATCGGATTGGATAATACCCTTTGAACTCATGTGTGATGGAAGCAATTTTGCCATAGAAGTTATGCTGGGACAGAAGAAGGGCAGAGTTTTCCATGCTATAGAAAGCCGAACATTAAACGATGCACAGAGGAATTACATGACTACAGAAAAGGAGTTGTTAGCAATTGTGTTTGCATTGGAGAAATTTTGGTTCTACATCCTAGGAACAAAGATTATTGTCCATAGTGACCATGCTGCTTTAAAATACTTATTGGCCAAGAAAGATGCAAAACCACGCCTCTTGCGATGGGTTTTGCTACTCTAAGAATTTGTCCTGGAAATCAAAGATAGAAAAGGTATGGAAAACCAAGCAGCGGATCATTTGTTTAGACTGGAATTCTCGAAGGAAGGATACACTGGAGTGGAAATTTGTGATAACTTCCTTGACGAGCAAGTACTCGATGTACGAGATATTCAATGCCCGTGGTATACCGATTTCGCTAGCTTTGTGGTCAGTAAAAAGCATCCTTCGTCCAGGACAGGGCAACCTTTGAAAAAATTCTTGCATCAAGCAAAATTTTATGTCTGGGATGAACCATTTCTATACAAGTGATGTGCAGATCAAATGTTGAGAAGATGTGTGGCTGAGGAAGAAATGCAGTTAGTTTTATTCAATTGCCATAGTTCACCATACAAGGGCCATTTTCGGGGTGGTTCGAACGGCTGGAAAAGTATTACAAAGTGGGTTGTACTGGCCCACCTTGTTCAGAGATGCAAAGATTTTCACTCAGCATTGTGACAACTGTCAGAGAATAGGGAATATCTCTCAAAGGCATGTGTAACAACCCGAGTTTTGGTAAGGGTATTTTGGTCTTTTCTTCAATTTCGATCTAAATAATTTTATTTTGGGTTATTATTAATCGTCGCGTCGATACGAGTCCAACGCCATTGACTACACTCAATTCCGAGTCCCGAGTAAAAAGATATGGCCTGAATACCATTTACGTCCCTAACTCTTATTATTCTTTCCAGGGGTACTAACGTAATTTTCCAGCTAATACTTGACACAAAACCCTAGGTTAATAGTTTATTTTCACGTATTCGTCTTCCTCGCCAGCTGCACGCCATCAGTTTTTGCTTTTTCACGTTTGAATCTTTAAGGTAATCATCTATTAATGTTTTTCTTCGATCGTTCATGTTCTCGTGTTTCCAATTCATATCTAATCACCTCTGCTTCACGCCGTTATAGAAGCAGCCGTGGAAGGAATCTTTCGTCACTAATCGGGGAGTTCTTTCAAGTTTTTGCTGTCAACTTCTTCGGGTAATCAAGTGGATTGTTTTCCTATTCGTTTTAATTAAAAAATTACTTGAATCCAAGCTCAAACGACATTGTTTTTTTCAAGATTAGCCTCGCCGGAGTTGGGGTTTAGTCTCACCGGAAAGTGAAGAGAAGCATCACCATTCTCTCTTTTCTTTGGTAATTTTTCATTGGGTTAAATTTGTTTTAGTTTCTTAGTTGATTTCGTGTTAATTACTTAATGAATGACTATTGTTTTCGTTGGTTTCATTCGGTTTAAAGCTTCGCCGGAAAGTGCATCAATCCTCACCGGAATCTGGGTTTGATTTTCCTTACGATTTGATCTAGTTTGGAGTCGTTTTCTTTAGGATTTCTTCGTGTGATTCGGAACAAACGTGGGACGTTTCTTTGCTTTCGATAAAGGTAAGCTGCTTTGGTTTTTTTTTTTAAAAAAAAAAGAAAGAAAGAAAGAAAGAAACACACCTGCTGCGTTTCTGCGTGCAGGAAAGGAGCTTGAAGAACCGGTCCAACTGGACCGGCTGGACTGGTCCAATTGGACTGGTTCAGCTGGTCCAGACCGGTTCAGGGGCCAAATTTGGGCCCGTTTTTGTCTTGTTCTTCCGGTTTTCATAAAATTGACTTTAAATTAATGTCAATACAGGTCTTGGGCACCGTTAGGAGTTTATTTGGATTTATTTTGAAGCTGTTTGCTTATTCAATTTGCGAATAAGGTAGGTTAATTCCTACTTAAAGTGTTAATAAAAATTTTGTTTGATTGTTTGTTTTGTCTATGATTAATGGTATGATTTGGGAGATGATTTATTAGTTGCTAGGAATTATTATGTGATTATTGTGACTTCCCGTTATGATTTAATTATTATTTGTGTTCGGTTATTTGTTTAGTGATAGATAGAGCCTTTAGGTTTTACAACTTGGGTTGAACCTATGCATAACAAATATTAAATTTGTAGGAGCATACTATGGCACGTATCATGAGTGGCCCTATACCCCACTATGATCATATTTTCAAGCACATAGTATGGCACGTATCATGAGTGGCCCTATACCCCACTATGATACATATATGCAAATTTAATTAAAACAAAGACTAAAAGAAATATTGTAGGCTAAGTACCTACTAAATAAATAGGCTAAGTACCTATACCTATAAATGAGAAATTGGGGATTTGGACTAGTATCCAATAATTATTACATTTGGTGTGATTTCAAAATAGATTACGTATATAAGTTGAAATTAATCTATTGAGCTAAAAACTCACGGTATTCGAATGCCCTGCAAATTTAAATTTTGCAGGTAACGATAATAATTTTGGAGCTCGAGGCGCATGATGAGGACGGTGCTACATGGAGGCCTTAGGACTTATTCATTATCACTCTTCCATTCTAACTTTCATTATTGGTCATTTTGCATTTATTTGGGACATTTTATTTTACTATTAAACTCATGCGTTTTATTTATTTTATTTAGGATTTATTTCTTTAAATTGGTGCCACAATTAAACATTTTGTTTTATCTTTTAATTGTTATTTAAATAAAAGGCTTCCGCATTTATTGAATTTACTCTGATCTATTTATAAAATTAAGTGAGTTCTTTTATCGTTTATTTATTTATTTTCATATTGAGTGGGGTCGTCACATTTGGTATTAGAGCCCTAGGTTTAAGGGTTTTGAAGACAGGATGTGTCACATACATTAGAGTGTCTAGCGCCAGGTATGCCTTGAACTTAATAATTCAAATTATATTATAATGACATAATTATGTTGGTGAACTAGTATACAATTTTTAAAGGATAAACCTTAAGAGGTTTGATTTTGTTTGTGATTCAGAATGCCTCCACGTTTGCAAACTTATGGGCGTAGAAGGGCTGCACCAGTGGATGAGGACAATGTCAATGAGCAAGGGATTCACGATGAATAGGAAAACCAGCAAATTCCTGTTGCACCGGCTCTTGTTGCTCCAACTCCTGTTGTGACTTTTTCAGATGAGCAGTTTGCTATGCTCATGCAGGCTATGAGTAGAGCTCCAGAACCGGCACCTGAGCCAGTACTAGATCGATCCGGGTTGACTATTGAGGCGAGATTTCTTGCAATGCTTCGCAAGAGTTCGATCATGACTTTTGATGGGAAGTCTATGGACCCCGCAGCTGCAGATGCATGGATTTATTAGTTAGAGGCTGGTTTTGAGGAGATTAATGTTCCTGAGCGATTGAAATCTCATTATGGGGCTGCTATGCTGAAGGAAGGAGCTCGCTATTGGTGGGATTCTACCGCTAGATCGATTGATCGGGTCGATGGCATTATACCTTGGGAAACTTTCAAATCAAAATTCTTTGACAAGTATTATCCCAAATCATACAAGTATCAGATGAAGAAAGAATTGATGACTTTGACTCAGGGGTCGAGATCTGTTGCCGAGTATGAGAGAGACTTTGACCGCTTGTCGCGTTTTGCTCCTGAGCACGTTGATACTGAAGCAAAGAAAATGGAAGCTTTTGTTATGGGCCTTAGAGAGGACATCCAGGGAGGTGTGGAAGCTCATTTTCCCGCTACTTATGCTACACCTCTCAGTATTGCATTGTTTCTAGATAAGGGCAGTTCTGCTAAGTTTCAGCAACCAGCTTTTCAGAGACAGGGTTCTGGGCAGAAAAGAAATTTTGATCAGATTCGCGGTCATCAGAAATAGAACTCAGCTCCGCGACAGTTTCAGGGTAATCAGTCGTATCAGGGTAATCAACAACACCAGAATAAGTTAGCTCAGACTCAGAAGTACACATATTCGCAATGTCGCCATTGTTTGAAGTATCATACGGGTCAGTGCCCAAAAATAAAGTGCTTTACTTGCAATCAGTTAGGGCATATTTCTTCTTAGTGTCCTACTACAGCGACACAACTGAATCAGAGGCCTGCTCCTAAGGCTCTTCTCGGTCCGCCACGTCAGGACCCTCAGAAGGGTAAGGTGTTTGCCACCACTAGAGGTGAGGCATCTGATTCTGCAGCTGTTGTGACAGGTACACTATCCGTTCTTGGTCATTCGGCCTTTGCTTTGTTTGATTCCGGTTCTAGTCATTCTTTTATATCTGATGATTTTGTGAGGCATGCTATATTTGAACTAGAACCGTTAGGATTTGAGTTATCTATATCCACTCCGGTTGGGAGTCGTTGCTAGCTAACCAGAAAGTCAGATCTGGTCAGATTGATTTGTGTGATTATCAACTGAATGTAACTTTGATAGTCCTCAATATTAGTGATTTTGATGTTATACTTGGCATGGATTGGTTGTCTGCCAACCATGCTAATATTATTTGTGATAAGAGGGAAGTCGAGTTCAGATTGCCTTCTGGTTCTCATTTTACATTTAAGGGGTCTATTGCTGGATCAACTCCGAAAGTCGTGTCAGCTTTGAAAGCCACGAAATTGCTGAGTCGAGGAGCGTGGGGTTATCCGACTAGTGTAGTTAATAAAAGTCGATCTGAGACCAGTTTGAATAATGTGTCAGTTATTAGAGATTATCCAGATGTTTTCCTTGATGAGCTTCCCGATTTACCTCCGGTTAGAGATCTAGACTTCTGTATAGAATTGGTACTTGGTACCGCTCCAATTTCAAAAGCACTATATAGAATGGCACCAGTAGAGTTGAAAGAGCTTAAGGCTCAGTTGCAGGAGTTGCTTGACTTGGGATTCATCAGACCTAGTGTTTCCCCGCGGGGTGCACCTGTTCTATTTATAAAAAAGAAGGATGGATCCATGCGTTTATGCATCAATTACAGGGAGTTGAGTAAAGTGACTGTGAAGAATAAATATCCTTTACCCAGGATTGACGATTTATTCGATCAACTTCAAGGAGCTTCTGTGTTTTCTAAAATCGATTTGTGATCTGGCTATCATCAGTTGCTGATTAGGGAGGGAGACATACCTAAGACAGCATTCAGGTCTCGATATGGTCATTATGAGTTTGTGGTCATGTCATTTGGACTAACTAACGCACCTACTGCATTCATGGATCTCATGAACACAGTGTTCAGAGATTACTTGGATACTTTTGTGATAGTTTTCATTGATGACATCTTCGTGTATTCAGATTCGGAGGATCAGCATGTTCAGCATCTTACCACTGTGATGGAAGTCTTGCGAGCTAATCAACTGTATACCAAGTTTTCAAAGTATGAGTTTTGGCTGAAAGAAGTTGCATTTCTTCGATCACGTGGTTTCACAGAAGGGTATTGCTGTAGATCCTTCCAAGGTTGAAGCAGTGAGTAATTGGCCTCAACCAACTAATGTTGGTGAAGTTAGAAGTTTTTTGGGACTTGCAGGTTATTATCGGAGATTCATCCAGAATTTCTCTAAGATAGCGTCGCCGATGACCCAGCTTACCCGTAAGGGTAAAGGTTTTGTTTGGGATGCAATTTGTGAACAGAGTTTTCAGGAACTCAAGAGGAGATTGGTTTCATCGCCAGTGTTGACAGTTCCAGATAATTCTGGTGGTCTTACCGTTTATATTGATGCGTCTAAGAAGGGTTTAGGATGTGTACTGATGCAACATGGTAAAGTGATATCTTATGCATCCCAACAGTTGAAGGATTATGAGCAGAAATATCCAACTCATGATTTAGAGTTGGCAGCAGTGATTCATGCTCTGAAGATTTGGAGACATTATTTGAATGGGGAGAAAATTCAGATTTTCACTGATCATAAAAGTCTAAAGTACTTCTTCACTCAGAAGGAGCTGCATATGAGACAACGCAGATGGCTAGAGTTGGTAAAAGATTATGACTGCGATATTCAGTATCACCCAGGTAAAGCTAATGTTGTAGCAGATGCTCTCAGTAGAAAGTCAGCTCACTCATTCGCACTTGTGGTTACTCAGCCTAAGTTACAAGAGGATTGGAAGCGAGCTCAGATAGCAGTTTTGACTTCAGAGGTTACGACATTGATGGCATAGTTGACAGTGAGGCCAACTTTGAGGCAGTGAATTATTGATTCTCAGAGAGCAGATCTCGAGTTGCTTGAAAATTTAGCTTCAGTTGAATCAGGAGAAGTTAGCGAGTATTCAATTTCTTCTGATTCTGCACTTCTGTTTTGTGGGCGATTATGTGTTTCGGCTGATACTACTCTTCGGAGTGAGTTATTAGATGAAGCACATAACTCTATCTTTTCTATGCATCCGGGTAGTACGAAGATGTATCGAGATTTGAAGCAGCATTATTGGTGGCCTAATATGAAGAGAGATGTGGCAGATTTTGTAAGTAAATGTTTGGTTTTCCAACAGGTAAAGGCTTTGAGGCAAAAACCTTCAGGTTATCTTCAACCATTGAGTGTTCCAGAGTGGAAATGGGAGAAGATATCTATGGACTTTATCAGTGGATTGCCTAGCACAGCTTCGGGTTTTACTACCATTTGGGTCATTGTTGATCGTTTGACCAAGTCTGCACACTTTATACCGGGAAAGCCGACCTACCCAGTCGAGAAATGGGCTAAGTTGTATCTAAAGGAAATTGTTCGACTTCATGGTGTGCCAGTGGAGATAGTTTCAGATAGGGACACTCGCTTTGTTTCTAAATTCTGGAAGAGTTTACATCGAGCTTTGGGGTCACAGTTGTGTTTCAGTACGGCTTTTCATGCTCAGACGGATGGGCAGATTGAGAGGGTGAATCAGATCTTGGAGGATATGTTGAGAGCGTACGCTCTAGATTTTGGTGGTGCTTGGGACGACCATTTGTATCTGGTTGAGTTTGCTTATAACAACAGTTTCCAGGCTACAAATGGTATGTCACCTTTCGAGGCACTCTATGGTAAGAAGTGTAGATCTCCCGTGCATTGGGATGAAGTTGGTGAAAGAAAGCTTTTGGGGCCAAGTTAGTACGGTTATCTTGTGAAGCTGTAGATGTGATTAGAGAACGGATGAAAACAGCTCAGAGTAGACAGAAGAGTTATGCTGATACCAGACGTCAAAATTTGGAGTTCATCGTTGGGGATCATGTATTCTTGAAAGTGTCACCGATGAAGGGTGTAAGGGGAAACTTAGTCCTCGCTTTATTGGACCATTTGAGATATTAGAGCGAGTGGGATCAGTTGATTATCGATTAGCATTACCGCCAGTTTTATCAGCTGTTCACAATGTGTTCCATGTGTCTATGCTGAGGAAATACACTATGAATTCGTCTCATGTGATCGATTTTGAGACACTTCATCTGAGTGAGTCCTTGACTTACGAAGAGGTACCTGTTCAAATTTTAGCTGAGGAGCATAAAACTTTGAAAAACAGGGAGATCGAGCTAGTTAAAGTGTTGTGGAGAAATCAGAGGTTTGAAGAAGCGATGTGGGAATGCAAGGATGAGATGTTTGCAAAGTACCCATTTTTGTTCCAGCGGCAGTGATGCTTTTCGGGACGAAAAGCTTTTTAAGGAGGGAAGATTGTAACAACCCGAGTTTTGGTAAGGGCATTTTGGTCTTTTCTTCAATTTCGATCTAAATAATTTTATTTTAGGTTATTATTAATCTTCGCGTCGATACGAGTCCAACACCATTGACTACACTCAATTCCCGAGTCCCGAGTAAAAAGATATGGCCTGAATACCGTTTACGTCCCTAACTCTTATTATTCTTTCCAGGGGTATTAACGTAATTTTCCAGCTAATACTTGACACAAAACCCTAGGTTAATAGTTTATTTTCACATATTCGTCTTCCTCGCCAGCCGCATGCCATCACTTTTTGCTTTTTCACGTTTGAATCTTTAAGGTAATCATCTATTAATGTTTCTCTTCGATCGTTCATGTCTTTCATGTTATGCTTCACCCCGTTATGGAAGCAGCCGTGGAAGGAATCTTTCGTCATTAATCAGGGAGTTCTTTCGAGTTTTTGCTGTCAACTTCTTCGGGTAAGCAAGTGCATTGTTTTCCTATTCATTTTAATTAAAAAATTATTTGAATCCAAGCTCAAACGACATTGTTTTTTTCAAGATTAGCCTCATCGGAGTTGGGGTTTAGTCTCACCGGAAAGTGAAGAGAAGCATCACCATTCTCTCTTTTCTTTGGTAATTTTTCATTGGGTTAAATTTGTTTTAGTTTCTTAGTTGATTTTGTGTTAATTACTTAATGAATGGCTATTGTTTTCGTTGGTTTCATTCGGTTTAAAGCTTCGCCGGAAAGTGCATCAATCCTCGCCGGAATCTGGGTTTGATTTTCCTTACGGTTTGATCGAGTTTGGAGTCGTTTTCTTTAGGATTTCTTCGTGTGATTCGGAACAAACGTGGGACGTTTCTTTGCTTTCGATAAAGGTAAGCTGCTTTGGTTTTTTTTTTTAAAAAAAAAAAGAAAAAAAAGAAAGAAAGAAACGTAGCAAGCTGCGTTTCTGCTTCCAGGAAAGGAGCTTGAAGAACCGGTCCAACTGGACCGGCTGGACTGGTCCAGACCAGTTCAGGGGCCATTTTTAGTCAATTTGGGTTGGTTTTTGTCCCGTTCTTCCGATTTTCATAAAATTGACTTTAAATTAATGTCAATACAGGTCTTGGGCACCGTTAGGAGTTTATTTGGATTTATTTTGAAGCCGTTTGCTTATTCAATTTGCGAATAAGGTAGGTTAATTCTTACTTAAGGTGTTAATTAAAATTTTCTTTGATTGTTTGTTTTGTCGATGATTAATGGTATGACTTGGGAGATGATTTATTAGTTGCTAGGAATTATTATGTGATTATTGTGACTTCCCGTGATGATTTAATTATTATTTGTGTTCGGTTATTTGTTTAGTGATAGATAGAGCCTTTAGGTTTTACAACTTGGGTTGAACCTATGCATAATAAATATTAAATTTGTAGAGCGCATACTATGGCACGTATCATGAGTGGCCCTATACCCCACTACGATACATATATGCGAATTTAATTAAAACAAAGACTAATCGAAATGTTGTAGGCTAAGTACCTACTAAATAAATAGGCTAAGTACCTATACCTATAAATGAGAAATTGGGGATCTGGACTAGTATCCAATAATTATTACATTTGGTGTGATTTCAAATTAGCTTACTTATATAAGTTGAAATTAATCTATTGAGCTAAAAACTCACGGTATTCGAATGCCCTGCAAATTTAAATTTTACAGGTAACGATAATAATTTTGGAGCTCGAGGCGCATGATGAGGATGGTGCTACATGGAGGCCTTAGGACTTATTCATTATCACTCTTCCATTCTAACTTTCATTATTGGTCATTTTGCATTTATTTGGGACATTTTATTTTACTATTAAACTCATGCGTTTTATTTATTTTATTTAGGATTTATTTCTTTGGCACCACAATTAAACGTTTTGTTTTATCTTTTAATTGTTATTTAAATAAAAGGCTTCCGCATTTATTGAATTTACTCTGATCTATTTATAAAATTAAGTGAGTTCTTTTATCATTTATTTATTTAATTTCATATTGAGTCGTGTCGTCACATCATGAGATGTCACTGAACAACATATTGGAAGTTGAACTGCTTGATGTATGAGGTTCATGGGACCATTCCCAGATTCATTTGGAAATCTCTACATTTTGGTAGTTGTTGACTATGTATCAAAGTGGGTTGAGGCAGTTGCTCTACCTACAAATGATTCCAAAGAAGTCATCAAATTTCTGAAGAACAATATCCTCTCACGTTTTAGAACCCCACGTGCATTAATTAGCAATGAAGGAACACATTTCTGCAACAAATTGTTAGAAGGGGTTCCTAAGTACGGAGTTAGGCACAAAATAGCAACAGCTTATCACCCTTAGTGCAATGGCCAAGTTGAAGTGTCCAACCGGGAAATAAAGAGAATATTAGATAAGGTAGTTCATCCAAATAGGAAGGATTGGGTAGCAAGGCTAGATGATTCTTTGTGGGCTTACAGGAGAGTCTTTAAAACACCTTTAGGTATGTCCTCTTACAAAGTAGTTTTTGGAAAAGCTTGTCACTTACCCCTGGAAACGGAGCATAGAGCATTTTGGGCTTTAAAAGCTCTAAACCTGAACATACACAAAGCTGGATACAAGCGTTGTTTAGAATTGCTCGAATTAGATGAGTTCAGAAATCAGGCCTATGAAAACACAAAGTTTTTCAAAGAAAAAACAAAAAAGTGGCATGACAAAAAAAATTTGCGAATAGAATTCAAAGGAGACAGAGTTTTGCTCTACCACTCTAGATTACGGTTAATCCTAGGAAAACTGAAATCAAAATGGTTTGGGCCTTTCACAATTGCTAAGGTTTACCCGTATGGAGCAGTGGACCTAATTAGCAAGGAATCAACATGCACTTTCAAAGTCAATGCTCAAAGAATTAAGCTGTACTGGGGAGAAGGAGTGGATAGGCAAAAACTATCTGTTCCCCTCTCTGACCCATGATCCCGTAAGTGCCCATGTCAGGAAGATGGTATGTATTTATATCTATTCATTCATTTCCTTGCTAAGTGGCATATTTTTGCATTTGAATTTGTTTTCGAATGCATACATTTTTGTTAGGAAATGTTTGTTTTGACTATTGCTTGTTGCATGTTTAAAAAAAAAAAGCAAAATAACTATTGCTCTTCCCACCTAATGTCTAACCAGCCACTCAAGGGCAAAATAGTAATTTTTTGTGCAGTAATGGCAGATAGTCATATCGTTACGTCAGCATCACACGCGTACGGTTGCACCGCTTCACTTCAACATCCACGTCAATTCACCATTTCACCACATCAAATTTTCAACGTTTCATCTTCATCTACAAATACACTCATTATCCCTTTCACTTCCCAAATTCACTTCCTTTCAAAAACAACTCTAACCCTACCATTGTTATCTGTCCCACCATTTATGGTCATGACAAGGAATCAAGTAGATCTCTCTACCCCACGCAAGAGATCTACTTGCGTGGCTGAAACTTCTAGCAGTCGCAACGCAAAGGGGAAGGGCATTGCTTATAATGACCATATCCATCTGGATAACACTTTTGAAGTTGATGATTCTGACCAAGAAGTGGAAGATGAAGTTCCTGACTTGACCAATCGACTCAAAACTATACATTTTTATTCTCCTCTGGCCGATGAAGCGTGTAGGAAAGTATTCAAATGCTGCGAAATCCTGCATGAACGAGGATTTGAGATGACTGTCGAAATCGCATGGGGTTTGCCTAGTTACATCGCTGGACCAATTGAAACCCTGCACTTGGAGAAGTTCATAAGGCATCCTGACAAAAACCTAGTTCTCACTCTAGCAAGAGAGTTTTACGCAAACTTTGGTGATCGCAACAATTACTTGATCAAAGTTCGAGGAACAACTTTCGATTTCTCTCTTGAGACCATTAATTCTTTCTATTTAATTCCAAAAGTAGGTGACTATTTTGCTGATCATGTGGAGATGCTCACACTAGACTTCCTGGACATGATCCTCCAACACTTAGGATATCCAGGAGCACAATGGACAATTTCCACTCAAGGTATCTATACTGTCAAGTGCACTCATTTAAAGCCAATGTCCAGAATCTGGTTAATTTGCCTTCTTACAAGAGTTATGCCAACATCACATAAAACCACTATAAGTGTTGAACACATGCTATTACTTTACTGTGTGATGACTGGAAAACCTGTGAACATTGGGTGGATTATTGTGAGAGAAATGGAGAAGTGTTCTGAAAATGCTACTTCTAAAGGATGTTTAGTATTTCCATGTTTGATTACAAGTCTGTGTGAATCTGCTAGTGTAGTTTTTGACAACCGTGATTAGGTGAAATTTTTAAGTGGAATGATTGATCGCGAGTTCATGGATCGAGTTTTTAGTCGCCCAAACCCTGTCCAACCACCAATCAATTTACCTGAACTTGAATAAGACCCTGCCCCCGTGATCCCTACTACAATGCTCGAAGCATTACAAGTCATGATTTTAAAAATGCAAGATGATTTGCCTAGTTTTGTCTAGAAGACACAACTGATGTGGACCTATCAAAAGATCCACAACAGTGTGATAGAAGACACCCTGTTAACTCACCAAATCCATCCACCTGGCACTTTTCCCAAGTTTCCAACCTTTATCCTAGGGGAGTATGACTTCTCCCCTAAGGATTCTGCCCCATCTGTAGATGCACCACCAGCTGCTCAACCTGAATTAACTGTCAAGCTAGAGGAGGTTGTGGAAACTGAAAAAGAAGAAGAGCCTTTTGTTGAATATGAATTGTGGAGAGCACCCAATGAGCGCGTATTGGAAGAGTTAGGGGTCATCAGTGAATGTGACTGGGACAGTGATCATGAGTTTGACATGGATTACGAGTATGACAGTATGGAGGAGGAGCTTGAAAATGCTAGGATTGATGACTATGATATGGATATCTCTCATGAGGAATTAATTTGCAAGTGACTTTATAAAGTGTAGCTGTTTATCTTTTCTTATTGCTTGCATATGTTTCTGCCATGTTTTAGTCTTTAACTATTCTGTTTTTTTTAGAACTATCTGAGTTGTGTGGGCACAACTGTTCTAAGTTTGGGGGGGGAGGTTTGATAGTCCCCGTGTTTGTTTACTTTTTGTATTGCTCCCAATATAAAATCCAAATGCTTTATTTCTCTTTTCTTTTTAATTTGTATAGTTCAAATTCTCTTTTTGAATACTGTTTTCTTTTAAGTTGCTAGGTTGCTTAGGAATTGTTAGATGAGACAGAAATAGTTTCTGTTGCTTCATACAAAAGAGTCAGATAAAAAAAATTGCTTAGGGTTACAAATCTTCAACACAAACCAATGCTCTTGTAGTGTTTCTTAAGAAAACTAACCTAACTAGCTAAGAGAGCCTAAGAATACTTTGCCTTAGCTATAGTTTTCCCTCAAGCAAGCACCCTCTTCCTTTTCCTTAACTAGCTGCAAAACCCTTTCTTTAAACCCTTGCATAGAGCCAAAGTGAATGAAAAATAAGTTAGGGGGTGGCATAGCCACAAATTCCTTTTGCAAGTCAAATGTTTCCAATTCCCTTAAAGAAAAGCAAAAGCTTGTTTAAAAAAAAAATTAGAAAATAGATTGGGAAAAATAGTCACTCCTCTTCCATAGGAATGAGTGAGCCCATAGGACAAGACTCTTGGTGAAAGTGACTAGGAAGTCACATCATTTAGTTGCTTCTACCAAAAAAAAAAGGTAGCAAAAGTAATAAATCTCTTAGTATTGCAAGGTAGGATATAGTCTTTTGTAGTTTGCTAAGAAAAGATATAGAAGTAAATTAAGGAAAAGCTAAGCTTAGAAGAGTTCCATGATGGCTGTCTTAGTGGGTAGTCAAAAGTTGAAAAGAGGTGCAAAGTCATTGGCCACACACCGTCACAATTGAGATTAGGTTGCCCTTGGAAACTGCTGGAAGTCTTGACTCTGTGTGAAGCAATAAAAGCTTGTTGATAACAATTCTCTTCCTTAGCTTCTTTTAGAATAGCAGTAATACAAGCATAACTCAAGGGCGAGCAATGATCCAAGTTTGGGGGTGTGATAACTCTCTAGAAGGGAGCTATTTAGCACACTAAAAAGTGAATAAATCCAAGATAAACATGAGTAATTTAGTATTAGTAGTATTTATTTAGTTGAAATTAAGGAAATATAATTTTAGCACTATCTTTTTAGTAATTTTGGAACATTCTGTAAATAAGTTTCTGAAAGTAACTCTTTTCTTTACATATTGATGCTGCATAACCTTTTGATCTAAGAGGCCTAGATGCAGTTATTCAAGCTAGCCTTGTTCCCAAGTCAGCCCAGCCCTAGTACAACAAGAGTTGGTGCTGATGCATGCGGGTTGGCAAGATGCTAGATATTTTTGCAGACAGCTGTAATTGACAAGACTGGTGGCCATCATTGTCTACTATAGTGTCCCGTGCGTGCAGAATTGGATTGTCAGCATAGTGAGACGCTTAGTTTTGGCTGGAAAAAGCCCTAAAAGAATGATGATATATATATTGTTTTCCCGGGCACGTAAAAGGAAAAAGACGATCGGAGGAAGTAGAGAACACGAAGGCGATTGCGAAGAGGATCTTAGTTTTAATTTTTATCAGTTTATGTTTTGTATTTCATTTTCAAAAGACATGGAACATTTTATCTTATCAGTTTTTGACCCTTTAGCCATGAAGAGCTAAAGACCCTTGTGATATTGTGCTACAAGAGCAAAGAGGGATGAATATTGATATGTAAATGAGGATTTAAATGCATGGTATTTCATGAAGTTGTTGTTCTCACCTCTATCTTCTTTAAAACTACATGAAAACTTAGTAAGAAGAGTTTAAACTTGTATTGATAGATATCAGGGTTAGCATCTTAAAAGAACTTCAACAAGCTTATGATTTCATTTAGAGATAAGGTAATTCATAAGTTAACTGAGTTTTAGAATGTGTTAGAACAAGTAAGAGCACTAGTTGAATGGTGTATTTAGAGATAAAACTCCATTAAAGTCGTGCATTGATAGATATTTGAGAGAATATAATCACTATTACTTATGGCTCATTGTGAGGCTTGTATGAATCTGTATTGTATTTGAATCATCTCAATAGATTTAAGAGTTAACATATCCTATCTCTACCCCCGTTGCACAATATTTGCACCTAATCTCGATCTACACCCCGATAGATCATTTTAACTGCTTTCTTAGTATTCTGCTTTGGATTAGTTCATCAATTTCTCTTGTCATTACGAAATTACACCTTCTTACACAACTATCCTCGTGGGACACGACACTCACTCATCACTCCTATTACTTGTTGACCATGTGCACTTGCATGCCACCATTCACCATCTAATTCAATCCATCACCATTCTTACCAACAATCACATTCACCATGTTTTGATTCGTGAACAATTCTTCAACACAATTCCAGATCTCGCGAGAAGTTTTACAATTAGTCACCTCAGCAAGTATGGACTATGTCATCGATCAAATTAGCTAAGAAGAGAAAAGCTTATCTTGAGTTTTCCAGAAAATGTATTCCAGATTTGCAGTTCTTGTTGCAGCAGCTCTAGTGCCAGAAACTATGAATTGGGTAGGAATATTTGTATCATTATCAATGTAAAATTCAATATTGTGACCCTCAATGGCAGTAAGAATCTAATATTTCAAGAGAATGCAGTTTAGTCTCCAAGCTTAACAATGGAGGTTTTTTTTTCCAAGATTCACTGCTTTTGGTTCTTGTGTTTCAAGGAGTGGATGATTTTACGGAAGAAATGGATTATCAGTTGAAGTGGTGGAAGAGGCCATTTTAGGAAGCCAAGAAAAATAAGAAAAGTAAAATTTGAATACGATGAAGATGGCTGTAAGCCCTAGGCGATTGATACGTTGTTAAGAAACCAGAAATGATCACAAGAAGAAGACTGAATTCTCATTAACTGAAGTGATCAATTACAACTCATCTATTTATAGTAAGCTGAAGAAATGAAGCTATAAATAACAAACTTCTAACTGACTAAAGATTCGTTATTACAAAAGTGGTTAGTAACTAATGTGCTGTCTTAATTAGTACGTGTGGACACGAGCTCGGTTCTTGCTAACACTGCTACCTGAAATAGATAAAGAGTAATAAGAAAGGCACCAATATAGTACCGAACAAGGACCCTTCGACGATCAAGTTAGGTGAAGGGCACGAATATAGCCCGTCCCTAAGGTGATGCTTCGGTTGCTGATGACACTAATGGGGGAGAAGTGAACCCAACAGACGGGGATGGTATTGACATGGCTGACAACACTCTCTCGGTTTATCCTTCTAATTCGCATGTTTCTCTTTCTGACTGATTTTTAACTGGGTAAACTCCGTATTGTGGAGCCCCTTTGAACAACATTTTTTTTTCTTTGCCTTCTTTTTCTATTTAAACACAACTTTTCTTATTGTTCGCCTTGCTTTTCCTCATGTCATCATTCTGTTTGCTTCTTTTATCTTTATCCTTTTGCCATGCTTGCTCAATTTTGCTTGAATCTTAACGCCTTCATCTTGATAAAGTGCCTTTAACTTAAGTAAGCTTTGTTTCAGAAGAAAACTTCAGGTGCCTGGTTAGACCAAGGCTTTTGCTTTCGAAGAAGACCTTAAGTGCTTGGACAGACCAAGGCTTTTGCTTATGAAAAATTAAGTGCTTGGACGGACAAGGCTTCTGCTTCCGGACAAGGCTTTATGTGCTTCGACGGGTGATAACTCTATGAAAGTAGAGTTATAATGCTTCTATCTTGTTAATATTTCAAGAGAATATATGAGTAATTAATAGATTTTAGGCAACTTTAGCTTATTTTTAGGACTTTTATAATTTATCTTTGATTTCATAGGTTTTTAGTTTTCTTTGCCTTTTTTTTTTTTTATAATAAAGTGAACTTAAACATGTTAATATATGCCTTGATAGGTCTAATATATATTTTGGAACTGATTGGAGAAGTTTTGGAGCAAAAATTGAGGATAAAACCAAATGGAACAAAGTTGTTTTTGGTACAGGTCTGAAGCAGCTCAGTATGCCAGTGCATGAAAAAATCTTTGCCCGGGTCTGAAGCAGTGAATAGTGCATTTGCCAGCTCATTTAATGAATTCGATTTTGTCTTTTCTGCCCGAGAACCAACCTCTGTTTTCTGCGATTTTCAGCCCTACAAACAGAGTTTCTCATTGTATACAAGCTTCCATTGATGTCTTAGAAGAGGGGGGATGCTTGGGGATGTTTAAGGAGTTTTAGGGGATTTTTAGGATTCTTTAAGGGTGGCTGTAACAACTTGATTTCTATTAAATTTTATAATTTCAAAGTCACTGCAGAAGACTTGGTTTTTTTTAAAAAAAAGGACATTGGTTCGTTTAAAAATCGGATTATCCAAAACTTGTTTACATTGGCCCAATTCAGAGAAAGTAATAAATTGGAATGTGCATTCCAGATTATGATTGACCTTCTAAAAGAGCTTAAAACCATAGACATTTACAAATTTAAACAAATGCTCTTCCAAGCTCAAAAGCAGAAAGTAAGAAAAGTAGCAAATATGAACAAAGCATTTCAAGGATGCTTTACAAAATATGTTCATGTTCTTGTCCATCCATCTTCTCAACAAGTCAAGCGGTGCCACCTCCTCTACCACGTCCCTTACGACAAGATTTACCTGAAAAATTGTAAGTGTAGCAACATTAGTATAAAAATGCTAGTGAGAGTAAAATGAAAGCAAGTAAATCCTATGAACCAAATTCCATACCGGAAATTATGTCCAAAGGCCTAAATTGCACTTTACTACCCATTCCACACTTCCAATTTCCACACAATCATACAATAGGTAATATAACTTCCTGAGACGACCCGACACTTTTAAATAAATTAAATTAGAAAACACAGCGGAAGTCTTTATATTTTAAGAAAAATGGCGTGATTATGTTTGAAAATTTGCTGGCCTAAAACCTGTTTACATCTTAATTTCAAAATCTAAATACACAAGGAACATTAAGTTCCTATCCAGGAGTTCAAAATGATTTATAATCATCAAAGTAAAGACAAAAGCTCTTAAGAGCTATATACAAATGTACAAATCTCAAAATTATATAAAATTCACAAAACCATGTACATGGATTTTTAATAACTACTTAGTCCATCTCGAAATCATCATCCTCTCGATCAAGCGCGCACCAGCTCCTGTCCCACGATCCCAAATATTACCTGAAATGTTTGTAATATCATGAGCTAACAATTAAGCCCAGTGAGAATAATAAGAATAAAAAGTAAGGTTAGACCTCAAACTTGCATTTCCGATTTGTGTCCAAGAACATACTTACTCTTTGCTATCAATCCATTCAAAGAGTTTATATCAAAATGTTCCACTTTTACTTACCAATTCTCCAATATAATTGTGGAACTACATTCCAAATATTTCTAGTATGGTTTCGTAAATGCATATAGCATTTATATCTCATTTTCTATATATACCTTATACTATATACAAGGTTTACAACAAATCTTATTCTCCCAAAGAATGATATTACTACACTCGTAGTCAAATCCTCATCCATTAACTTGTTATGACATAGAATAAGAAAAATAAATAAACTTTGTATAAAATATAACATCTCAATTCTCTATATCATCAATCATAAGCATGAATGCATGAGGACAGCCCGTAGGATTTCGCATTTGCCCTTATGCATGAGGAAGTAATGCGTACGTCCCGTAACTTACCATTCAACTCCCTATGCATGAGAAGTAATGTGTACGCCCCGTAACTTACCATTCAACTTCTTTCCTTGTTTTACTTTCTTTTCTTTTTTTGAAGGTGATGCGGACACTACCCGTAGGCTCCAACATTCTCCCCTTCTTTTCTTTTTCAATGCATGATGCGAAAATGTTATGGTGCAATATAATATGCATATGTCTGCATATTCTTGTAAAAGTAAATAAGTAAAGTACGGAATTAAAGTAGTCGATGCAAGCATAAAGTAGAGGGGTATAAAATAAAAGACATAATGTAAAATAGATAGGAAACTCCAGACGAACGATATGTAAATCGAACTCCGCTACATTAATACAAGTAAATCCTATCTTAAACGATTAACCTATACCTTCCAGGATTTTAAACTTCCAATAATAATCCGAGGTTCTATTAATCGTTCTATATAAAAGTTTGGATCTTTTAACTTCCAATGATCCATCTTAAACTTCGAAACGAATCTAACTTAAAATCTTCTAAGATTCAAAACTTTCTTCGAGAAATCCTAAGTTCTCGCTTAAAGGATTAACTTCAAATCCTAGGGCACTAGCTCACTTCCCTCTAATCTTAGATTCGAATTCTACAAATCATTATATTTATTCGCTTTCTAAGATTACTTTAAATCCTAACTATTATCACCTTTGCAAATTAGTTTTGGTCCAAATCTCTGATTTCCCACAATTCAACAATCGAGCAATCGCACCTACAATTCATCAATTGCACAACATATTACAACTCATATCTAATATGGGAACAAGTTTGCATTTTCGGATGAATAGTGATTTCAGATGAATAGTGTTTTCGGGTGAATAGTATTTTTCAAAAATTCGGGTTCAAAATCGTCAAATTCCATGATAGAAATTCATGATTTCAACTTCAAAACTCATTTATAATAAAAAAACGAACAAATCCATATAAAAAGTTTTGAAAACTTGCTTTTTGGGACTTCCCTTAGGGAACGAGAAACTTCGAAAAGCTAGGTTGGATAGGTAGCCCTCATCCCTACCAATCCAATGCAACCGAAAACACGACGATCCGCCGAGAAACGAAGAAAAGCCAAGAAAAAGTATTCTCATCCATGGAGGAAATGGCTCACGGCCAAAGGAGAAGAAGAAGAGGAGAAAATGTGATTTTTGGTCAATTTTGTGATTTTTAAAGATGAGTGAATAGTGATTTTAGATATTTTAAGAAATTGAAAATGACGGATACGTCCTTTTATGACTTTTGACTTATGAATCGAAACCCGAAGCTCTTAAATAAATCTAAAGGTGATTAATAATTATTAATTGGCCTATTAATAATTATTAATGTCACCGAAGCGAAAATAAAGCATTAAAACGATTAAAAAGAATTTCGAGCAAAATTAACTACTAAAATCGAAATTACAAAATAATAATTAAACTAAATACTTGAATTGAAATATATAAATAAATAAACAATATTAAATAAAAAAAATTCACTTCAAAATAACGGGACGTTACACTTCCCGTAAAGTAATGAGATTAAGACTTGAAGTAAAAGTACTAACTATTACTAAGTCTTTCTAACAATTCTAATGTATAAAAGTAATTATATCTCAAACTTTCTTTGCTACCATAACAAGTTTCATCGTAACGTGTTACTGTATGGATGAACCTCAACATACTACCACGTACGGTCTTACCATATCACAAGTCATCGTAATGTGTTACCGTATGGATCAACATCAACATACTACCACATACGGTCTTACCATATCACAAGTCATCGTAACGTGTTACCGTATGGATCAACATCAACATACTACCACGTACGGTCTTACCATATCACAAGTATCATCAAGTCCCCTATTAAGTTAGATAACTTAAATAATATTCTACTAAACTACTAAAGAACATAAACCACTTAGAAATTACACGAATTAACTCTCAAGTGCAACTTCTTAGCTACTTTGACTCCCAAGCCACTCACAATACCTTTAATTTCCACTTCCATCTAAATCTCTAATTTTCATCTAAACTCTCCAATGTCATCTTAAAAAACTTCCGAATAAACTCAATCTTTCCTTTTCACTCAAAATCATTAGAACTCCAAAGTCACTCCACTCACTTCCGAGTCTAAAGTTACCAACCAAGATATCAACCTCAAGAAGTTAGTTTTATCACTTAACCTCGATTAACGTATCGTAACAAAACTTAATTCATAAAATTACTAACTTCCATTTTAAACTCACCTTAGATTGTGAAGTCAAGCTCCCAAAGTGTCGAGATCAATCCACGCGAGCAATCACAATCATACAAATCAATTACACCTAATAATCATTAATTAATCAAAAATCGAGCAAACGACATATAAATGTATAAAACGACGAAAAACCCAGAAATAAGCCCTAAGCATGCTCTCAGCCTTACAAGGTACAAGGCAAGGGTTCGGTTTTCCGGCTTTTATGCATTTTAGAAGTGTTTCGAGTCGGTTTCAAGTACTTTGGAGGTTCATAATATCAATGGGTAACTGTAATTTAGGGTTTTGCACAAGAATCAATTTCTGAAAAATTAAGTAAAATGCAAAATAATAACAAACTAAACACCTTAGCCATGGCCAAGTAAGAGAAAATCACATGGAACGGATTTTCGACTCAAACTTGATTTTAGGGTTAGGGAAAGTTTCCAAAATCGCCTAAAACAACTTCCTCGATTGAAATCTTCAAGCTTCGGTGTGTGAATTTGAAGATTTCAAGCTCAACCTCCATTAAAACACTATTCAAAGCTAAATTTAGAAACTTTGTCATACCTTGAGGCTTTCAGAAAACGGATGAAAACCTCGATTGATAGGTTGGAAACGATCCGTAGACTGAGGGCTTTTCAACGCAACTGAAATTACATCGATTCACCAAGTAACGAAGAAAAGCTAAAGAGAGAGAGAGAGAGAGAGAGAGAGAGAGAGAGAGAGAGAGAGAGAGAGAGAGAGAGAGAGAAGAAGAAGGAGAGGCTCGACCAAGGAGAAGAAGACAAAAAAGAAAAGATGATGAATTTGTTGACTCTTTTGACTTTTAAAGATGAAGATGAATAGTAAATGAGATATTTTAAGAAATTGAAAAATGACGATTATGTCCCTTTTAAATTATTTAGTTTATAAAACAAACCTTGAAGATCTTAAATGAATCAAAAGGTGATTAATAATTATTGATACAACCGAAACTAATTTAAAGTGATAAAAGGGTTAAAAAGGTTTTCGAACGAAAATAACTACTAAATTCGAAATTACTAAATTTAAACTAACCTTAAATATTTTAGTTAAATAAATTAAAAAAATAAAAAAATTTACCTCAAAAGTAACGGGACGTTACAGTGGCCTTAGACGCCTTGCTACAAACCTTGGAGAAGAAGACTCATGAGAAATCTGGGTTTTTGATCTTCAATTTTCTAGAAAAGAAGGAGATCTAAGCTGACTGTGAAGGGGGGAAAGCTCCTCCAACCTTGGGGAAGTTTCAACTCATCTTTAGCTTCTCTTTTCTTACTTGTATTAGGATAGTTTTAGTAATTTCGTTCAGATTTTATCTTTTCATATGGATTGTATTTTGGGATTTATATTTACTGATTTTCTCTTTATTTTTATGCATATGAGTAGCTAGATTAATATTGGGTTCATGTAAGGTGATGGAGAACAAATGATAGAAAGACTTGATTTGTTGAATCTTGATGAGTGAATGTTTGTGTAGTTACTTTCTTAATCCATACCTCTTCATAAAACTTCATGAGAATGAGTATAAGAAGATTTCTTTTGCATTGAGAGATAAACTAAGGAATGCTTTTAAAAGGAGCTATGTCACTAGAGATAGGGTAAAGTTCTTATAAGTTTGGGTTATGATGTTGTATTTGGAACTTTTACTTATTAAATCTTAGAAATAAGTTTAGTAGTTAATAGTTAAAGTTTGTGATTGAGTTTTGAAAGAATCTATATTGCATTCCATTCACACACATATCTTCCATTTATTCTATCAAATCTTAGGAATCAAGAAGCAAAGTTTGTAACTTTGAGAAGAAAAGTTCCCTTAGCCCATACATAAACCTCTCAACTAAAAGTAGACCAAAACTTACTTTACTAAGCACTCTAAACTTGTCTTAAAAACATCTATCCTCGAGGGACACGACACTCACTTACCACTACTATTACTTGTTGACCATGTGCACTTGCATGCCACCCTTCACCATATAGTTTAATCACCATTTCCACCAACAACAGGCCAGGCTTCTACTTCCGGAGAAGGCTTTAAGTGATTAGACGGGCCAAGGCTTTTGCTTCTGAAGAAGGGTTTATGTGCTTGGACGGGCCAAGGCTTCTGCTTCCGGAGAAGTCTTTAAGTGCTTGGACGGGCCAAGGCTTTCGTTTCTGAATAAGGCTTTATGTGCTTGGACGGGACAAGGCTTTTACTTCCGAAGAAAGCTTTAAGTGCTTGGACAGGACAAGACTTTCATTTCCGAAGAAGGCTTTAAGTGCTTGACCGGGCCAAGGCTTCTGCTTCCAGAGAAGACTTTATGTGCTTGCACGGGCCAAGGCTTTTGCTTTCAAAGAAGACTTTAAGTACTTGGACAAACCAAGACTTCTGCTTCCGAAGAATGCTTTAAGTGCTTGGATGGGCCAAGGCTTTTGCTTCCAAAGAAGGCTTTAGGTTCGAACACTCGCGAGACGCATAATTTTAAAGACAAAGAAAAATATATCATTTCCTTTTTCTTTGCTTGTACATTGAAATAAATAATGAAAATTAAATACATGTCTCTAGCTCCTCGGAGGGATTTTCAGTCCTCGTTGCTGTCATTGATGATCGTTGGAGTTAGTCTTCTTCTTTGCATTGACGAGGCGAGCTGCTTTTTGAGAGAGTCATTCTCCTCTATGTAATAATCCAAGAGGTTTTTGAGCACTTGTAGGCATTCCTTGAGTGCTTCGAAACACTCCAAAGGGCTATAGCCTTCTACGTCCGTGAAGCGTTCTCACTTTTGCTTAAGGGCTTAGTTTTCTTCCTCCAGCATTCTATTTTCTCATTTGATGCTTCCTGAGCTTGTCGTGCACTATTGAGCTTGTGCCTCAATGTTTCCATGTCGCCCTTTCTTTCTTCTTTCTTAGTAAGGGCGATGGTGAGTCTGACCTTGTCCATCCTTAGCTGGCGATTTTCAAACTTTAGGACTCATTTGGTTACTTTTGAAGTTGCGGTTGACATGTCCATTGTGCTTGTCAGTCGTAAGAACCAATGGTTTTTTGTAAGCTACTTCCATTTTATAGCAGAAGAAAGAACGTGTCTCGTCTGAAGTTGAAGAGACCTTCATTTAATTCGAAGCCACTTGCCATTTCAAGCATTTCCTCTCTCAAGAGGGTGACGTAATCATGAGTTTGTGAATGGTCGTGTCAATCATTCCCGTCAAATCCATTTAAACTCACTCATTTCATAAGGGTTAACCGCTTTAATTATGGGTTAATGCACCCATCGCTTCACATGCATAGCCAACTGTGGTATTTCGCGGGATCCTCGACACGTGCCACAATCCCAACAGCTCTCAGGTCCTTTAAATAGCGCGAGTGAACGCTTCCTTTCCTCATTTTTTAAACTTTCCCAGAAATTTTCTATTTCTTGTCTCAAGCCTTTCCTGAATCAGATTTTCCCACTTTCATGGTTTCCCATTCCTTTATGTTTTTCTTCTATGTTTGCCCTTCTGCAAACGCACCTTTCATGAAAGAGCCTTGGATGTGATCTTCAACGCCTGTTGGGTTGGTCCGGGTTTGCTTGGATCTTGTGGGTGTGATCCTCAACGCCTGTGAAGGTCTATCCAAGATCTTGAGCTATCGAGGTCAACCTCTCGCTTTGCCTCCCTCCACTGGTATTCCAAAGGTTTTTCCATCTTTGAGAGAAATCAAAACATCTAGCGGAGGGAGCAGCACCTCACCGCAGTTGGTGTCACTCAAGTTTTGGTGTCCAGAGACTAATGTCAAGACTTATCGAGCTATTTTGTTCCCCCTAGGTCATGTGAATCAAGTAACCCAGGGTTTCATACGAAGCGAGTCGTCTAGGGGAACGTGGAGAGAAGTTCCTTCCTTTTGAACCTACCTTGGATGGCATTCGAGGAAGAGGCCCTGCTTCCCTTCCCTGAATCGGGGGGTGGTAGCCTGACTTCCAGCTCTTCCCCACTTCCACCGTCATTGCCCTTAACAGATTTCGTTCGAATTTGAAGTAAATCTTTTCTTTCAGTCTTTGCGTAGATCTTGTACTTCTTTTCGGCTAAGTTCCCGATATGTGGGTCTAAGTCTTACTTGTTTGTTGTGAAATAAAATTTGAGTTCAACCTTGTACTTTATTGCTTCTTATTTATTCGTTATTTAAAAAACTAAGTACGACACCTCCGAGCGCTTGCTTGACTGATCGGAGCTTAAACGTACGACGAACTCTGAATTTTTGCCTAACAGTCTAGGCCTTTAATCCACGGTAAACTTTGCGAATTTGCCTAACGGATTATGGCTTCAGCCCGTTGGGGAACTTTAATATTTGCCTAACGAATTAGGGCTTTTGTTCGTGAGGGATGATAATATTTGCCTAACGGATCAAGGCTTTTAGTCCTCGGAGGACTTGATTGTTCGCCTAACGGATTATGGCTTTTCTCCACGGGGGACATTAAAGTTTGCCTAACAGATTAGGGCTTTTAGGGTTTAGGGTTTAGGGTTTAGGGTTTAAGATGCTTATAAGAAAAACAATGTAATGCTTGTATATTAGCCTTGAAAGTCGAGCCTATTCGACTGATTTTACATAGTGTTTCTACTTTATACATGATAAATTCTTAGATGCGTCGCATTCCAGGCCCTCGATATTGATTTCTAGTATTGGTCTTTGAGGCGATAATTTCCTGGCTTGACTTCCTCGGTGACTCTGTACGGACCTTCCCAGTTCGGTCCTAATTTTCTCGCTCCAAGTTCTTGTGTGTTTTGAAACACTTTCCTCAGGGCGAAATCATCCACTTTGAAGCTGCGTTGCTTAACCTTTTTCTCAAAGTATTTGGTCAACTTCTTCTGATAGCCTGTGAGGCGAATCAACGCTTTATCCCTTTTCTTTTCTGTAAGGTCTAGCGCTTCTGTCGTCATGGCGTCATTTTCTTTTTTCAGGAGCGAATTATGGGTCGTGGCGATGATCATTTTGGTGGGTATAACTGATTCCATTCTGAAATCCAAGGCGAAAGGGTTTCACCTGTTGGAATTCTCGAAGTGATTCGATACGCCCATAGGAACCCCAAAAGTTCTTCTACCCATCTTCCCTTTATTCGTTCCAGCTTCTTTTTAAGAGAATCCATAATGATCTTGTTTGACTCATCTGCTTGTCTGTTGGCTTGCGGATAACGAGGTGTTGAATGCCTGATTTCTACCTTCCTATTCACTTAATACTTTTTTATGAACCTTTCCGTAAATTGGTTTCCGTTATCGGTGATGATAACTTTGGGAACTGATACTGGCTAGCGTGTCTCAACACTTACTGCAGAACTAATATTGGCCAGCGATTCAGCATGTCCATTCTCGGCCTTCGACACTTGGTTAATACTGTACTCGACAAACTGAGGGAGGTTGGACAGGACCTTTGCAAAATATTTAGCCATTCTAGAGTCTTTTGCTTCAAGCAGCCCCTTTATCTGATTCACCATGAGTTGAAAGTCACTCCTGACACTTAATTTCTCAAGTCTCAGTTCCAAGGCTCTCTGGAGTCCAGCTATCAATGCTTCGTATTCGACTTCATTGTTGGAAGCATTGAATCCGAAACGGATTGAGTGTTCTAGGAGATCTTCAGGGGTCAACAGTACCAAACCTGCGGCGGATCCTTTTGAGTTTGAGGATCCATCAATGCATAGGGTCTAGACCTCCTGATCAGGGCACATTAACTGTAGTGATCTCGTCTCAACTTCTTTTGGAATATCTTTGCTGACATTTATTGGGGTCATTTCTGCCATGAAGTCTGCGAGAACCTATCCTTTAATGGCGGTTCAAGGTGCATAAACGATGTTGTATTCTCCCAGTCCAATGCCTATTTCATAAACGCCTTGAAACATCGGGCTTGTGGAGTACAGCTTTTGGTGGAAAGGTTGTTCTCACCATGATTTGATGACCTTGGATGTAATGCTTCAGTTTGCATGAAGCAACAATTAGAGCCAGTGCCAGTTTTTCCATGGTTGAATGTCGTGTCTCTACATCCACCATGGTTTTGCTCACGCAATAAATCGGCTGTTGGGCTTGTTCATCTTCTCGCACCAACACTGAACTAACCGCCGCATCAGAAACCACTAAATAAAGGAATAGCTTTTCATTATCTGAGGACTTGGCTAGCAGTAGGGGCGAAGATAAATAAGCCTTGAGTTCCTCGAACACTTTCTGGCCTTCGTCTCCCTAGCCAAATTCCCTATTTTTTTCAGTGCTTTGAAAAATAGCAGACATTTATCCGACAACTGCGATATGAATCGGTTCAAAGCGGCCACGCATCCAATCAGTTTCTGCACTCCTTTCAGATTCATAGCCACTTGCATGTCTGTCATCGCCTTAATCTGGTCAGGGTTAGCTTCGATTCCTCGACTAGTTACCAGATGCCTTAAGAATTTCCCTATCGGAACTCAAAAGTGCATTTATCGCGGTTTAATTTCATCCCGTACCTGTTCAGCACTGTGAAGACTTGTTCAATATACGTCGGATGATCCTTAGCTCGCATTGACTTAACCAGCATATCGTCGATGTACACCTCCACTGTTTTTCCCAATTGATCACCGAAGCTCTTGTTCATGAGTCGTTGATAGTCGCCCCAACGTTCTTTAGCCCAAATGACATTACTTTGTAGCAGTAAGTGCCTATGTTGGTTATGAATGAGGTCTTCTTCTGATCCTTTGAGTTCATCTTAATCTGAATGTACCCGGAGAAGGCATCCAGAAAGTTTAGCAATTCATATCCTACTGTGGCGTCTACCAATTGATCTATTTTGGGCAACGGGAATGAATCCTTTGGGCAGGATTTGTTGAGGTTGGTAAAATCAATATATGCCCTCCATTTTCCCTTTTTCTTCTTTACCACGATCACGTTTGCCAACCACTCAGGGTATTTGACCTATCGGATGAAACGTGCATCTAAAAGTTTTTTCACCTCCTCATTGATGATGTCATTTCTCTCGGGCGAGAATTTACGTCTTTGTTTAACCGGAGGTTGGTTCAGATCAACTTCGAGGTTGTGGGTCATTATTTATGGGTCTATCCCCGACATATCAGTGTGGTCCCAAGCAAAAGTTTTCCAATTTCTCCTCAGAAAATCCACCAGTCCGTCTTTTAGGTCCTTCTTCAGCCCTTTTCCCAAAGCTAGTCGTCTTCTCCTGGTCTTCTGGATGAATCTATATTTTTTCAGACTCGTCCTTAGATGCTTCTATTCTCAATCGAGTAGAGGGCGGATCTCTTTCTGGACCCCGCTCTTGTAGTTGCTATGACTGGCATTAGGATTTCAGCTTTACAATTTTGACTAGAAAAGGCCTTGAGACTTGTTGATCTCGCTTTATGATCCTAACTCTTCAGCTTGTGGGATACTTTAGCATCTGATGCAAAGTTGATGAATGTGCACCCATCTTGTGAATCCAGGCCTCCCAAGTAAGGTGTTGTATCCTGAGCAGGTATCAATCACATGGAAGAGAGTCATAATGTTCGCACCTTCTACCTGACTGGAAGCTTGATAGTTCTCGAAGATTTTGTAGTCGTTTCGTTGAATCCCACCAACTCTTTAGAGTTTGGGGTGAGATGTAAGTCTTTCAGCTTCATACTGCGGAAAGACGACATGTACAATGATGGAGGAACCTTGGTCTATTAGAACTTTGTTGACAGTGTGGGTCCCGATAGACAATGAGATGACCAAGGCATCAATGTGGGGAAGGTGAACATCTTCTAGATCCTTTCAGGAATACTTGATGAGATCTTCGGAAGTGTGTTCGACCTGATAAACAGGGAGCCTAGCTTCACGTTGAACCCTCTTGTGCGTGTTGATAGACTTTCCGGTGCGGATTGAGCCTAACAAACCTTCCCTAGGGATCGCGACAGGTGCGGGCAACCTATCCCCGTCATCCCTAACATCACGTCTATCATTCCCTCTGCTCGAACCTTGTTCATAGAAGCGATCAATCTCTCGAGTAATGATTTTACAGTTTTCTGTACTGTGCCCGTTTGATTTGTAAAACTTACAGATACGGGCTCCTTTCTCTCGGTACTTTTCTGCACGTATCTTGGCCTCTTCTCTTTCTAGACTTCTTCTTTTCTAAAAGGACTCCAGGCTACCGCCGCTTGTGAAATTCATTCCAAACTATGTTTTCTTATATCATTTATTCTCCCCCACATCGATTTTCTCTCTAGCTCTCTTCTTTCCTCCTTCTTTCTCTTTTACTTACCTCTTCAGATTCTTCTTCTTTAGTTATCCATACTCCTTCAACCTTCGACCCTATCCTATGCATTTCACGGGCTACCCTTTCTAATTCGTCTTGCAATATTTTTGCCATCACTCTGTCCAGCACTTCCTTCATGGTTGTTGGCCTTGTTTTGTTAAAAGACCTCCATAAGGGGTGGTTTGGGTGTATTGCCCGCGAGAATGAGGTCGCGGCTTCCGAGTCATTGTAATATGGGATCTCCATCTTGACCTTCCTAAACCTGACGATGAAATCTTTTAGTGTTTCCTTCATCCCAATCAAGACGTCATAGAGGTCGTGGTTCATTTTGGTGAACTTTCGACTCACACTATACTCACTGAGGAAAGTCGAGGATAAGTTTGAGAAGGTTTCAATGGACCTTTTAGTGAGGCCATTGAACCACATCAGGGGTGATCCTTTTAGGCTTATCGGCAAAAGCTTGTAGGTCATCGTGTCTAGATTCGTGATGGGCACGTAGGTGGATTCCATCATGTTCATAAAATGAGCTACGTGCTCCATCGGGTCTCCAAAACCATCATACATTTCAAACCTCAGAAGGATGAAGTTTCTCGGTTATTCAACCGACATGATTCCTCTTATGAAGGGAGAGTTTTCGGGCTCCCTGACATCGGCTATAGGGTTTGTCTTCTTCTTAGGAAACTTCTTCAACACATTCTCTTCGATGAGCCGCTTCATGTCGGCATGCTTCGATTGTTTTTCTTGATTTCGGTCTCTTTCAGTGGAGTCCAAACTCTCTTCAATGTTATCCTTTGTCTGGCTTGAACATTCCTCTTGAACATTCCTTTTCCTTACTTGCCCTTTGAGAGGGTTCCTTTCTTTGAGTTTTTCGACGCACATCATTCTGTACGGAGCCTCGCTTACTTAGGGTTACCTTGTCAGAAGAGGAAAGGTCTAGATTGACATCTTTTCCGCTTCGTTGGGTTGTCAGCATGGTTCTCAGGTTATTTTCAGCCATAATTTTTCCCTTTTCAGACGTAGTGACCTTTCGGAGTCATCGCCTACCGTGTGACTTGCTGGTTTTGGGCCTAGAAGGCCCCCCATTCTTTCACTTTCAGAGGTTTATGGTCGTTCACCTAAGCCGCAGCTAATGCTTTCCCAGACAAAGCCTTCGTCGTTCTCACTTCTTCTAGCAGTTGTTTGTTTATTTCCATCATCTCCCTATAGTCCGCTATCACGATGGTGACCATTTCTGGAGTACCTTCAAGATTTCAAACACCGTCGGCTTACGCTCTCTCATTTAAGGTAGTGTTCTCGTTAAGGGCTCATTGTTTCACTGACCGAGTGATCACTATTTTCGTTTGTGAGTACCGCATGGTGTTAAGGTTCGATCTAAAATCTTGACTAACGGCCCCATGGTGGGCGCCAAACTGTATGGGATATTTCTTGTACATAGTTAAACATGTGTGGACATGTGCTAGGTTCTTGCTAACACAACTACCTGAAATAGATGAAGAGTGATCATAAGGGCACCACTGTGGTACCGGCCAAGGTCCCTCCAACGATCAAGTTAGGTGAAGGTTGGTGGAGTAGGTAGAGTGCACCGTAAGACAAAATGAAGGATAAGAATTTGTGCACTTACTTGATTCGATAGGCTAAGGAACCTTTTATACTCTCTTGATCATAGGCCTGCTTGATTGGGCTAGTTCAGGACTAGGCTTTATGGACCTTCCAATGGCCTGATGGGAATTAGTTCACCCAAGCTAGAAATTAGTTCTCCCATGTGGCTTTCTAGATGGTCCTGGACCCGTGTGGACCGACCCAATGTGCGCGGTCCATAAGAGGGCTATTTTTACCCTTTACAGAGACTATAGCCCATTTAAATTTCAAACCCTTTAAAAATGTGAAGAAATTTTTACAAGGATGGTTAGGCTTTTAGACCTTGATTTCATAAATATAAACATCGCTTAATATATTACGAATATGGCCATTTATAGCTACATGAGGTGGAGGTATAATTTATTTTTACTGATTTGCCCTCGAAACCGTTTATGGCATACTTAATTAATAGCCTGCATAAAATCTCTTTAGTTTTAGTTCATCTGCATGTAATCATCTTTAGTTTTGTGAATGATTAGATTTGAGTTTACATTTTGAGTTTGTACTTTAGTGATGGGGCACTTGGAGTAATCACTTGATCCAGAGGGAGATTGTTTGCGATAGTGGTTATCGATCAACTATAGAAAGGGTACCATTCAGAACCTTGCATGGTCCAAATATGGATTACCAGCCTAAGGAGACAATCACTACAAAAAAAACTACGTATTTGCGACCAGGAAATTACGACCCTCCTGGTCGTAATTGACCAAAATACAACCCCAAATATGACTAGGATTTTGGAAGCCAAAAAGTGGGTCGTAATGAAATATTTGCGACTCGGCGTCATATAATTACGACCGAATTGCGACCATAATTTTTTTTTGTTATAAAAAAAGTCAACCGTAAATATTACGACCCCATGGTAGCGATATTTTCTACTCTGTGGTAGTTTTTAAATAGTCCAAAATTATGACGAGATGGTAGCAAATATTGCTACCCTATGGTCATAAGTATGGGCCCAAAATTACGACAATAGGGTAGCAATATTTGCTACCCTCTGGTCGTAATTGTGGGCCCATAATTACGACGTTAAGGTAGCAATATTTGCTACTCTAAGGTCGTAAATGTTAATATTTTTTATTTATTCATTAAAAAATATTTAAATATTTGCGACCCCGGGATAGCAAATATTTAAATTTTTTATTTTCAAAAAATAATTTTTTATTTTATTTTAATTAATGCAATATTATTTATTATTTATTATAAAAAAGGAATAAAATAAAATAATAAAATCTATAAAAAAAGGAAAAAAATAATTCATATACAACCCAAAATGAATTACTAAACTATATAAAAATAAAACCAAAATAAATCATAAGCAAAAAAAAAAAGAAGTAAATGAAAAAAATAATGCGGTGGTCGGGGTGGGGGCGCTAAAGATGAAGGGTTGGGGTCATTCGGACCACGAGTAGCGAAGAATGCAGCCAAAGCAGCTGCAACCTACTCCTGGACCTGCGCAGTGACAAAAGTACGGATCGTCTGAACCGAATCACGCATCGCCTGGACCTCTGATTGGAGCTGCTGGACCTCCTCACGCAGCTGCCTCTCAACAGTATTGTTCCTCTGCTACGAGCTACTCTCAGGTCGAGGTACGTTTGTGTATAGACGTCTCCCGTAAGATCCAAGGCCAGGAACAGATCCATCTGGCCGAACGCCACCTGCCGCTTCCAAGAATGCTTCCTGTCGATCCTCCTGTGTGGTGGGAGTCTTCAGACGGCAGTCTGGGACAATGTGTCCCTAAAACAGTCCTGTTCAAATTAGAAGTAAAACATAAACACTTATGTTAGAATATATGTTTTAGTAAATAGAAAATTGCAATGTAAGGGTAGACAAAACATTACCTGAACCGTTTGCGCCTTGTCGTCCACAATAGTCCCTTCTTTCTTTGTGTGAAGGACTAAGTGTAACTCATCGGGTGGGACTGGACGTCCAAGCTTTTCTTCCTAAAAAAACATAAAACAAACAAAAATATATTATTGTAAACGATTAAAACTAAAATTATTAATTATTTAGAATAAGAAAACAAAATGTACATAAACAGACTTACCAAAAGATGATGGTGCTCATCATGAGGACGGGCCCCGCCAGTGTGGAGAGTAGGGTTGACCAAACGGTTACACCGGTTCCTCACAGATAGTCTGACTGCGACCTCAATGAGCATGCTCGCCAGAAGCCGGGCGTGTTCCTCCTCACTCATCCAGACGGGGCGATTCGCTGCTTTCTTCTTCCGCGCCTGATAAAGAATGTTTTTATATCGGAGTTGCATGTGTTTATCCCAGAGGGGAAACAACCTCTGATCCGTCACATCTACACCGATAGTAAATTTACACTGCAAATATATAAAATACGTAAATAAAAAATTTACATTAGTCGTACAACCTGCTCTTCTCAAGGTATAAGATATGTAAATGAATTTTTTTTTACCTTCCAATTGTCATACAACCTGCTCTTCTCAAGGTATGGAATCTTTGTCCAGCAAAACGCGGTAGGAAGAGGACCACTCTGAAGCACCTCTCGAAACCGTTTATAAAACGAATATAATTTTAAGAATACGGGTTACTTACTCATCTCTCTCAATCTGAAGTAATGATGGATCACGAGGAAGGGCGGGATGTGGAACTGCTGGACCAGACCCATAAGCTGAGCACGATGCTGAACTGGAAGCACCTCGAGATGTCCCAGGTGTGTCATGTACTGCATGTGGAGTCCCGAGCTGTGTCTCGGGTACTAGTGTAGATGGAGCTGGGTCCTCGTATGGTGTGAGCAGATCGTCCAACTCCTCAATCGTGGGTGTGCCAGTACCGAACACATCATCATCATCATCGCCAGCATCGTGTGATCGAGGAGGATGTCGTGCGCCAGTCATTTTTTTTGTCTCCGTTTGTAAAAAGAATACTACATTATCTAAACTAATCTAATTAAAATTAATCTAACTACAACTAATGTAATATAATTTGAGTAAACTAATCTAACTAAATTAAATTATACTAATTAAATTTTATGTAAACTATTCTAAATACATAAATTCTAACAAAACTATAATTAAATTATTAACTAAACTAAATAAACTAATAAATTAAATTATATACATTAACATCTAAGTATATTAATATAATTTAAACCCTAAATTAACACTAATTTAATTTAAACTAATTTACTAAACTATTCTTAATACATAAATTCTAACAAAACTATAGTTAAATAACTAATTAAACTAAAGTAAACTAATGTTGATAAATTAAAGTATATACATTAACATCTAAGTATATCACTATAATTTAAACCCTAAATTAACACTAATCTAATTTAGACTAATTAACTAAACTATTCTAAATACATAAATTCTAACAAAACTGTAATTAAATTACTGAATAAACTAAACAAAACTAATGTAGATAAATTAAAGTATTTACATTAACATCTAAGTATATTAATATAATTTAAACTCTAAATTAACACTAATCTAATTTAAACAAATTAACTAAACTGATTATAAGTTAATTAACTAAACTAGTTATACAAATTAATTAATCTAAACTAATTAACTAAACTAAGAACATAACCTAACCAAGCCTAATTCACTGAATTAAAAATTTAAACGAAGCTTTAAAAAGAAAATTTAGATAACTAACAGTTTCTTTTATGGAGGAAATGAAATCCTGGGATTTGAGAAAATGAACGTTGAGGGAACGGAATATAATGAAACGATATTCGAGGGAAAGGGCAATATACGGGAACGGGGGAGGGGAAAAAGGGAACGGAAATGGAAAGAAAAGAAAGGAAAAGGAAAGAAAGGAAACGAAAAGGAGAATGAGGAGGGGGAGAGTTTGTTCTGCCTTTTTTTATTTTAATTTTTGCTACCAGATGGTCCTAAATGGTAATTATGACGGAATTTGGGGAGTCGCACGTGCAGACAATTACGACCATCCGGGTCGTAAATTTGAATTTATAATTATAACAAATTGTGACCATCTAGTCATAAATAGTCAAAATCACCGCCATAAATTTGGTAAATTTTCAAAATTGCCGCTGAACATTACGACCAAATGGTCGCATTTGACTATATTTGTGACCAAATGGTCGTATTATATGAATACAGCTGTTGAATTTTTTTTTACTTTCCCGGGGAAAATTACAACCATATGGTCGCAATTGTCATTGGGAAAAGAAAAAAAATAACACCTGTCATGGAAATTACAACCATATGGTTGCATGTTGACCTTGACAATTACGACCATCTTATTGCAATTATAAATGTTTTTTTTAACTGGAGCAATTAAAAGAAAAAATAACTTGTTTCAATCATCATCCTCTGTGTTTTCTCGTCGTACTTCAAGTTCATTATCAGATTCTAATTCAATTTCTTCTTCAACTGTTTCATCTTGTGAAGTTTCATTTTGATCATGATCATTTGAAACATCTATATTGTCCTCCAATGTAATTGTTCCATCATTCAGTTGTCTAGCAGTACTAGTGTTCTGACCATCATCAATCGCACGAAATATTATCTCGTCTTCCTGGAAAGCACTATACTCTGTAATGTTCTTATCGAAGATACCTTCTTCTACATGAGACAGTTTCACTTTATAAACAACTAACCAATCTGTCAGATCGCGTCTATTAGATGGATAGTTTAGATAATAGACTTGAATCGCCTGTGAAGCCATGACAAACCTATCTTCTGTGAGCATATGTTTAGACTTATTAACCTCCACGATATGCAAATGAGATAGCTTACAAATTCCGCAGCGTCTTGTTGTCTCAAACCACGTGCAGTTAAACAGAACAATGTGTTTTAGGGTCGGACTTGCGTATTGAATATCAATGATCTCATCTATTTCTCCAAAATAATCATCTTCATTGGTTCTGAACACTTGACCCTTTATGCAGACCCCACTATTGTTCGTTTCTCTGTTAACTGAATGCGCCTTCATTTGAAATCTCTAGCCATTATCAACGTAGCCAGTATATGATCTTACAACCCGTGCAGGTCCTTTTGCCAAAGAAATAATGCGAGGATCAGCTACTGGCAATGTATGTGAGTCAACCTGTAGTCACATATATTGTGTGAAGGTAAATTTAAAGTGTAATATATATTAAAAAAATTGACACATTTTCCAAAAAAAACTCACGTATGCAGAGAACCAAGAACAAAACTCTTTGCCAATTATTGATCCCTCATCAGCGGATGTAAGACCAGGTCGTACCATTTTTAACGTATATGTTTAGAAACAACCTATATATGATAAACAATATATTAACAACTGTTTCAAACAGTCAAATTGTTTTAAACTATATGAACATCATAAAAAAAACGTACTCTATGTATGGCTCCTCTTTCGTGCAGTTACATAACACGTACGTTTGGATAACGTGATACTCAGCATTGGTCAACGGTCTCCGTACAACTTTTACAAACAGTCATACCAGCCTCTGTAAATATGGACAAGTCATTTACATCAACACCTTCTAGTAAATTTTCAACAACATTTTGCTTCACCGATCGATACTGCTCTACAATGTGCTGATCAAAATAGTAAGAGCAAAATGTGGTAGTCTCTTGCGTAAGGTATGCACTACTTATAGATCCTTCTACTCGTGATCTATTTTCGATCATCTTCTTCAACCGACGTAAGTACCTGTCAATACGGTGTAAAACATACCTTAAATATTCAATGTGCTGATTGTGTATAACATTGTGAATGTTTTACCTTTCAAATGGGTACATCCAACGGTAATGCACTAAACCTCCTAAGAATGGCTCGTATGAAAGATGCACTGGAAGATGCTCCATTGAGTCAAAAAAAAGGCAGGTGGGAACATTTGCTCCAACTTACAAATGATAACAGCAATCTCAAAAATCATTGATGTAATAGTTGCGTCGATCAATTCAGTACAAGTCAAGTCCCTAGAAAAAACACTCAACTGTGTAAGCACCTCCTAATGTCTATGCTCTAGAAATGGCCTTAACGCGACCGACATCAATCGTTGCATGAATACATGACAATCGTGACTCTTCATCCCGAATATTATATGTTTCTGGCTATCTATACACCGACTGAGATTGGAAACATATCCGTTTGGGAATTTGATTGATCTTATCCACTCGAATAATGTCTTTTGTTCCTCCGTTGTCAACATGTACTTCGCTTTAGCGTAATGATCATTAGCATCAGGCTCCAACTCAGGGCGATGACATATCTCTTAGATATCATAACGTGCCTTCAGATTGTCTTTTATTTTTCCCTGAACGTTCAGAATAGTGTTGAAAACATTGTCAAAGAAATTCTTCTCAATATGCATTACATCCAAGTTGTGTCTGATTAGAAGATCTTCCCAATACGGTAGATCCCAAAAAATACTCCGTTTTTTTCGTCCTGTGTTTTTCCCAGCCAACTTGTTTTCATTCTCTACACCTTCACATGTAATCTTCTGCATGCCTAGGGCATCTATACCGTGAAGAATTTCTCGCCCGCTAAACATTGTCGGAGGTATCTCTTTTCGTTCGAGTCGACCTTTCTTCCAGTCACTATTGTTAGCACGAAATGAATGATTCAAAGGTAGAAATCTTCTGTGACAATCAAACCAACAAGTTTTTCGACTGTGTCTTAGAGAAAATATCTCTGTGTCAAGTATGCAATGTGGACATGCGTATTTACTGGTCGTACTCCATCCTTTAAGAGGATGAGAGAAGGTATAGATTACGTATGTACATATTATGACTAAGCAAACAATTATGAAAACTAATAAACAGACAAAAGTATAAACATATACCTGATAACATTGAATACGCTGGGAAGTCACTGATCATCCAAATTAATGTAGCGCGCATCAAGAAATTCTTTTTCCTTGATATATCGTACGTCATAACACCATCAGTCCACAACTTTTTCAACTCTACGATAAATGGTTGCAAATACACATCCAGTTTCTGTTTTGGACTCTTCGGACCAGGAATGATCACAATTAAAAAAATCAACGGGTCTTTCATGCACATCAAGGGTGGCAAGTTATACGGGGTCACCATCACCGTCTGTTGGTAGAAACGGTGGTCAAACTAAATGGTGTGTGGTGGCATGCAAGTGCACATGGTCAACAAGTAATAGTAGTGGTAAGTTGTAATGGCCCGGGTTTTAGAATAATAATTTAGTATATTTATTTTATTTAATTAAATTGCTAAATTGGTTAAATGGGTTTATAATTAATATTTCTATTTTGAATTTATTAAATAGTTGTTTTAAATAGTTATTAAAGGTTAAAATGGCTAATTATGGTTGGGTTACAACATAACCATGGTTAAAGTGAAAATTTAGGTTTGGTTAAAACTAACTACGATTAGTTGAGAAGAGGGAGTTTATTTAAAAACAAAACAAAACAAAACAAAACACATAATGGACAATTTTACAAATAGTTAAATAAGCATTAAGGCATATTTTATCATTTCTCTCTTATCAAACAAATATTTAAGGCATATGTTATCATTTCTCATTAAAGTCAAATTAAAAAGAAAAAATACAAAACACAACAACTCAGCTTTTCCTTTTCCCTTCATCTGCTCACGCCGACAACCATAAGAAGAGGGGATTTCTTGATTTCTTAATTAATTCTAAGCAAAATCCTTGACAAAAATTCAATCCCAATTTATAGAAAACCGATTATCTTCTTTATTTCACCTTCTTTCTTGGAAACAAGGGACAAAATATGTTTTTTTTGTTTTTCTTCTTCTTCGGCCGACGCAGTAGCAAGCGGGGCGATTTTTGGCTAAAAATATGCTTCTCCTTGCGTGAAATCAAATGGGTTGTTGAAGATTCGTGTTGGGTAATTGATTCTAGGAAGATTGAGCTATAAATCAACAAGCTTCCATGAAGATTGGTAAGTTTTCTCAAAACCTAGAATTTACAAAGTTGGGGAGAATTGGGAATTCATGATTTTAATTTATGGGTTTTCTTATATAACAAGGATTATGTAAGAAACAAACTTCAATTTCTGAAAATGATTCTTAACTTATATAATTCATAATTTTAGGTTTATGTTGTTACAAAATTTAAAGAAAAATAGGAGAACTTTAAATAGAAATTGAGGACTCTTTTTAAAATGAAAACAAAACTCCATAGTGGTTAAAGTTCAAGATTTGCTAATTTTGTAAATAAAGTATTCAATTGCCTTTTGTAGTTAAAAGCTTGTTAAACTTAATTTATGAAGATGTGAGTCTCAAAATAAAGCTTGGGAATAAAATTGGAACATTATTTTAGAAGTATGTCATTTAACCAAACTTGCTCACTGTTTTAGTTTAATTTAAGGGACTGTTTTTAGTAAGTTCTGAGTTGCGGGCTGTTTGGGGTCTTGGGTGATATGTAAATATTAATTTATATATATACACATGTTGTGTAAAGTCTTTTAAATGAATGACATGAATTGTGTGTAGGTTTAGCTCAAAGCAAGGCCCAATGTGTGAGCTAATTCCTTTATAGCAAGGTGGGAATCTCTAAGAACGTAAAGTGTATTTATGTTTGATTTTCGTAATATGAATTGCTATGTTGTTGGGTGTTTAAGTTGGAAAACAATGAATTAGATAAGGGGATGAGTGAAGAGACGTTTAGGAGCTGTGTCTTGACCAAGCTAGTTTGGTCACGGACTTGAGATAGGATTTGGGTGTTTAGGTTTTGCATTGTTGGAAATAGAAGTTAACTCCTTGGATGGTGGTGTTCAAAGTTAAAAGAGAATAGATAGTAGGTTGCCTTGGTTTATGGAATTGTAAGTTGAAACGAAACCTTATCGGATGGTACGCGTGTAATCCCAGAGAGGGGTAGTAGATCCAAGAGTGACGCTTAGACATTTGAGCCATCGAATAAATGTAGGAAGCCTCAAATGGAACTAAAATTTAAAACTCGATTGTTGGCTATTTGAAGATTTCCTGCTTCCCAATCTCAGAGTGCTCTTAGATGTCCCTTAGTATTTGTTAATTGTGGTTTAATCAGGTGATTCTTTACACATTTGATGAATGAAAACAATGCTAGGAAGTCCGACTAATGCATTACCAAGAACACTTTAAATTGTCGAAACTGCTACTTTCTCTTTAGCTAGCCTAGAGTTTTTCGGAGCGAATTGAGTTATGGGGTTTAGTTCACTTTTCTCACTAAAGTGTTTATGTTATATAAAGTTTACAATTGAATATTAAATGCTTTGTTTAATGAGGAACGAAAGCCAAGATCAAGCCTTGTCTTAACTAGAAAAATGAGAATTAGACTTTGACATAATGGTATGATGCCCGGTAGTAACGTGGGTATGAATGAAGAGTAATGATGAGGGTTTGAAATGAAAATGTGTGTTGTGAAACCTAGAACCCAATGGGAGATGGGAGTTTTGTAGGAATGAATTCGTTGACGTGTAGCCGAGCTTATGTGATAAGATAGTTTTGCTAAAACGTTATTGATTTCTTTCCTTTCCCCCTACAAGCGCATAGTCCTTTGTAATATATTTTGTGGTCAAGATTGAGTCATATACTGGATTGGATTTTATGTTTGTTATTTGTGTGTGTGATTACGAGAAATGCACAAGATTGATGTGAAAGGACTAGTAAAAGGGGTCTTGAAAGTTGTACAAGTGATTATGTGATTTTGAATTAAGGCATATGGTGTTTGGGCTCTGATGTTTAATATTACCGTTAATAAGCATTTAACTTGCATCCCATTTCATATCATATCATTCACGCATATCATGTTTTTAGTTTTTGGCCATGGGGTCGTAACCAGTGTAACGGTGTGTGGGTGTTGGACGTTACACGTGGTTACTGTGGCGGTGATGTTGTGGAGCTCTGGAGTGCTATGCGATGAATGGCCCGGGTGCTAGTGAGTTTGAGATAGTTGAAGTTGTGAAATAAGCTTCGGCTCGGATGATGTAAAATGAGCTGTGGCTTGAGTGAGAAATGTGGTCTTTATACACAGGCATAGTAAGTTGCATAACGGTAATTGAAAATTTGTGAAATGAGCTACGACTCGAGATAAAATGAATGCGCGTAATGAGACGCGGAAATTGAGTAATAGGTGCACGTTGTATTAAGATGATTGATGTTCACCCGACTTGACTATGGGGTTGAGATGTTCATGTTTGGGAAGATGTACACGTTTTGTACTTCGTAGCCCATTTTATGCGTTTAACTAGTGAATGAATTCGTTTGGGGCTTTTATGCATTTCTTTTTAACCATAACACCTACATCCTTGCTTTATGTTATTAGCTCATCGTACAATGACCTTGAGTTCGGAATTCACTTTGGAAGATGACTTCTAGGATGTGCGTATAAGACACGTGGTAGTGTGAGCCACTTGCAAAACATGCCATTAAGTGTTGTAAATTGTTTTGGCCATAAGATTAAGAGCGGGGTGAAGTGGGTTGAAGAGAAATGAGGGATGAAGAAGTAAATGGGTAGCCTAGTATCGTTGATGTTCACGGAGTAGTAACACAAAGTGTAAGGGGTTCCGAGATAGGAAGGCACAGGATGGAAATGTGAGAGGCGAACGGAGTTAAGCGACTTTGAGGGGTTGGTAGTAGAATTATCCGTTTATGGTTAGTCTAAAACAAGAAAGGGAAAGTTTATAGTTAGAGGTCGGGTTTACTATAGGAAGCGGATTCTTTGAAAAAAAGAAAAGAAAATGAGGGAAGACTGAGAGACCCGAGTTCTTGGCCTCAATTTATTTTATGGACTTCTATTATAAATTGCTTTATTTTCTTGTTATTCTCACTGAGCGCCATGCTCAAAGGTGCTACATATCACCTTTTAGGTTTTGCCACGGACGAGGACGTGACAGGGAAGATGGTATGCGTTGAAGCTTGGATGTTGTGCTTGGAAGAAGACTAGTGGACTGCATCTCGAGCTCGAGTCGTGTGGATTGCATAAGAAGTGTCTTATGTAATCATTAGTTTAAAGTTGTTGCTTATAGTCTATGTATAAAGTTGTTTTAAGTTGTTACATTTTTTTTTGAAACGTTATTTACCGTTTTTCTGCTTTGAAAATTGATGTAAACAGGTTTTGGTTTATTCAATTTTTAAATGGACCCTCGCAAATTTTTCGTAGAAATTGTTGTTTTCCGTTACGAGACGTTTTAAATGAAATTTAAATTTCTTATTTCCCGCGCTTCTGCTGAGAGTACTCGCAGCCAGTCTTTATTCGAGTCGGGTCGTTACATAAGTGAGTATCGTGTCCGACGAGGATGGTTGTTTCTACCCGAATTTAGAGATTAAGAAGATTACTACCACAGTAATATGAATGAGTGATAAAACTAGAAGAAATTGCACACAAATTAAATGGATCAACACGAAGTGTGGATCGAAGCTTGAAGATGTGATGATATGTTAGGGATCTGAATAGATTGTTTCGACAAGTTAACAACTTGCTAATCGACTTCACATATGGATGGAGTTATGAGACAATCAACACATAGAAAGACGAGAGCAAGGATGAGTTTTCTCAAACTAACCTAATGTGTCGCTTACCCTAGATCTTATCTCTAAAACCTCAAGTAAAGTTACTTCTCTTGAATCCCCTTGTATTGTTCTCTATTCCTCTAAATCTGTTCCTTATTCCTAAGTTGTGATTAAGATGAACAAGTAATACCTTATGTGAAAATGGCATACAATTTATCTTCAATAATTGCATACACTTTTCTGACTATATTTTCATACAGCATTAAAGAAGGTTAAGAATGATAAGGATACTACATCACAATCTCTATGCATAGATGAGTCTCAAAATAACTGTTCTTGTCCATCCGTCTCCACTAACATTTCATCACAAAAGAGTTTAGCCTCTCATGGCTGGCAACAACATGCAAATAAACGTAAACTTAAGACTGGAATTCATGCTTAAATATAAACTAAAATTACTAAATGCTAAACTACTAGTTAACTTCGTTGTAGCACGCTCATGCTCGTTATGCGCTTCCTTCCTTCCTGTTCTTGCTTCAACTGACTACTCCTCCTTCGTTTTTCGTCGTTCTCTCCTTTTATATCTAACTTCTTTCTCTTTGTTTTTCCATCTTTTCATTTTTTCCGCCAAAAAGTAGTTGGCACAGTGTTTGGGAACTTGCGTGGCTGGGGCACTGTAGCACAAGCTGACTACCGCATGTCCCATCGAACAGCTCATTAGTGAAGATAATATCTCTATGTTTTATGAGTGCTTTGCTTCAGCAGCATTACCACATGTTCTTCCTCACTCTTTGCCCTGCATCAATAAAGAATTGCCAAGAGCAACCACTAGAACTATGCTCGCTAGGGCTATATTAGAATGCTCAGAAAATAATCAAATAATGAGAGCAAATTGATCAAAAAGCCAAAGTCAACAAGAGCGCTTGAATCAAAACTGAATTTTACAAAAGTGACTCAGATAAGTGCATAAGCTCAACATTTTACTCTATTGCTTGGTCTTTTTCCTAGATTTATCCAAGTTTAACCATGTGAATATCCTTTTCTAAGGACTTATCACCGGCCATACTAAATATTGTGCTCTTGACGCCTCAAACGGGTTAAAGTCGTCCGTGCATAATCTCAATCTGACATTTCTAGGATCTTGGACAAAATCTGGATGACACTTATTCAAATGCTTCCACGCTGCAATATCTGAGGGATGTCTCATAACTCCTTCATCTTCAGAATGCTCGTGATGCCATCTCATGTGAGAAGCTGTCACATCTGATGCATACAATCATTGCATACGCGAGGTAAGTGGTAAATAGAACATGCGAGTGTGTGGAATCAGGCTGCTTCTCCCATGTATATATCTTGGCTGAAAGTAAAATTTGCAATGATGCAGACTCTCATCCACATCCCAGTATATCATGCATCCGTTTCGACATGAATCTATTCTCTCCACAGATAAACCGAGACCCTCCATAACTTTCTTCACATCGTACAAACTCTCTGATAGTATGTTTTCTGGTGGAGCACATCGACGAAACCAGGATGCAATTGCATCAAATCCTCTCACTGGTATGTGGTACTGCGCTTTTATATTTAAAAGTTTTGTAGCTGCAACAAGTTGACTAACCTCACATCCTTCATACAACGGTCGACTAGATGTGGTCAGCATCTCGTGCATTTTACGTGCTTTTGAATTCATTTCCTCGTCAACAAACGTTTGTTTTTCATCTTCTCTTTCGCGACTCATTTCATTATCATACCCTACACCATCCATTATCATCTGCTGCATTTAATCGAACTGGTTTTCTTCAATATGGACTGCAACGTCAGCATTCAAGCTGCTTCCTCCCTACTATCGAGATTCATGTACTGGAGCGTCGAACATTTCCTTCGTTTCATCTTGGTACACCCAATGAAAATAATTTGGCACAAAACCCCGACTATAAAGATGCTTTTTAAAATCCAGAACCGGTATGATTTTTCTGTTGTCACATTTTCTGTATGGACATTCTGACCATATTTTTCGTAATACCCAGTTCCCATACAAAACTCAACAAATTGTTGAACCCCTGCAACAAATTCATCGTTTGAAAAATCCTCAATTAAACAAATGTACATCCGCTCTCTCATTTTATTTTTTGTGTGTTGATCAACTATGTATGGAAGTGCATTTTATAGGTGGCCAATCAGTCATTTTACGACCAAGCCGTCACAAAAATTGGCAGGAAGGTAAGTAATATTCCCTTCATTTTTTACGACCTGATAGTGGCCATTTGCGACCATATGATCGTAATTGGTTTCATTATATTTCCCTCCAAAAATAAAACGACTGGGAATAGGGAGAGCGCTTTAATGTGACCACCTAGACGAAATATATTTGTGACGCACTGGTCGTAATTTTGGCGCCATTCTTTCGCGCCAAATTTTGTGACTACAATTATTTGGGGTCCTTTAATTACGACCAGATGGTCGGGATTATTTACGACCACGGGGTCGTAATCTTGGCGCCATAATTTCACGCGTTTTTTTATGTCTACTTATACAATACGGTCGCATTTTGATCGAAGTTTTTCTGACCAAATGGTAGTTCTGGGTCAATGCTTGCTTTTATGACTCGGTTAGTCACAAAAAATCAACCACATGTTATGGTCGCAATTATCCGGTTTCAAATTGACAGTTTTCTTATAGTGAATGTTATTGAGAGTAAGTTTTCGAAACCAAACTAGATCGGTTAGCTAGCAGGTCTATTAACTAGATCCCATGAAGGATGGAAACTACTCATAGTGAGCGGGGAAGAGATGTGGGAACTTGACATTTAAAGTTTGGGTTGTGTTAACAAGGACATGAACCCTTGTAAGTGGTTCACTTAATGATTTATGAGCAATGGATAGAAGGGAAAGCTTATTGTTTGATTAATTTACACTTTTGAGAATTTTGGATAAGGAGGAATCGATTTTTTATCGAATGGCTCTGCTGCTGGTATTGTTGAAGTACTTGATGTTACGGGATGTCCGTGTTTTGAGAATATCCTCTGAGTTTTTCACGCGTGTTACTTCAGTTCTGTAATGATAGACGTGAGCTCATGTATGAGTATTAGACCGTTGTTTTTATGATGGTTGTAGAGAGATTTGATTATGTGAAATGGAACCCTGACTATTATTTTGTTTGAATGACGGGTTGCGAGGCTGATAGATTCAGGTGTTGTTGCGAGCATACTTTATTTGGGTAATGTCGAAGCTAGGATTTTCAACGATGTATGACTTAAGATTCTTGATGAGAACAATTTTATTTCTCTATTATTATTAAACGTTTGATGTGGGTTTAGTAAGCCTTGAATGGATTGTCTAGAGGTAGACATGTTTTCGTGATTGGAAACTTATTTGGGTAACTATGTTGTGAGGGATGACTTCTGTAGTGAGTTTTCTCTCTAATTTCTCAACCGTTGTGAGCGACTCCTGTTGCGTTGGTTTGGTATTAACATGGAGAAACTTTCCCCTAAGATTGGAAAGCAAGATCTTGGTCTTAGAAGCTCCAAGTGGTAAATTTATTTATGGGTTTCATTTCTAGGTTTGAATTGGTTTTGTATTTTGTTCTTAGATTCGTTTGAAATTTCAAGGTTCCATGAATGGAATTTGAAATTTCAAGGTAAATGGAGCCTACCCATACCATTCCCACCACTTTTCCTCTCAATTTTTCTTGAACCCAAATTTACCCAAGAACACCACCAATGGCCGAAAATGAAGGGGGTAATGGAGCCTTTGTTTGTGCTTTTCCTTGACTTATTTGAGAGAAAACACAACTCAAAACCTAGGAAAATTGTGACGACCCGACTCCTTTTAAATCATTTAAAATCGAATTGCAGCGGAAGACTTAACATTTAATAAAAATTTGGTGTGGATATGTTTAAAACTCTGACTATTCACAACATGTATACATTTTTCACATCAGGAAATTTAAAAGCAAGGAAATGCAATTCCTTTTCCAGAGTTTAAAGAAGTTTATAATCATAAAAGTTAAGACGAAAAGCTCCTATGAGCTTATATACAAATTTACATCTCAAAAGACACAAAATAAAACAAAACGAGTCTATGGACTTTTAAAAGTATATCTAGTCCATCCTGCCATCATCATCAACTAGATCAGACTGCACCAGCTCCTCTCCCACGACCCCGAGTATTACCTGAAAATGTTTGTAATATCATGAGCTAAAAGCAAGCCCAGTGACAATAGATAGAAAGTAAAGTAACATTAGACTCCAAACCCACATCCGGATTTGTGTCCCAATAAAACTCACATTCCCTTACCTTTCAACCACCAAAATGGTTTTACATCAACTATTTCACTTTTACTTACCAATTCTCCCAAATAATTGAGGAACTATCTTCCAAACCTTTAGGAGGATGTGTTTCATATCACGCATAACATTTTATTTCATTCTCTTCAATACCGTATACTATATATAAGGTTTACATTCAAGTGTAAATCTCCAAATTCAGGATATTCCAATTTTATTGAGAATTTAGTTCTCTCATATATATATATATATATATATATATATATATATATATATATATATATATATATATATCATAATAATTATACAAGGTTCAATACACCCGTGTATGCTCTCATTATACAACTCCATTTCATTCTTCTTTCTTATAGCACTCGACTATCATCATATTTCATCTTCTTCTCTATGGAAATTTATAATATACATAATGTTTCATTTCTTTTCTCTATAACAACTCAAGCTATAAAGTTTACATATTCTTTACCAAAGCTCCCAAAACTCAAGAAACTAACTCTCAAATATTTGGAAGAATGTTTTCATATCACATAATCTCTTCCTGGTTCATCCTTTTGATATCTCATACTATATATAAGATTTACCTTTCCTTTATGTTAAATAAAATAATGTTAATCTCACTCGAACTTAACATATTCCACATCACAATTTTCGATAAATGATGATATTGTTAGCATACGTAATCTAATCATTTCTCATCAACTCGCTAAACAAGTGAAAAGGGTACACAACCCTTACATCAATATACACATCACATGTGAATAATGTCAGGTAATGATAGCTCCCGTAGGACTAGCATTCACCTCATTATCTCACTTTCCAAAATAAAATATACAAATTCCTTTCAATAATGTATTCCATCTCTAATGAATAATGACAGGTAATGAAAGCTCCTGTAGGACTTGCATTCACCTCATTATCTCGCTTTTCAAAATAAAATATACAAATTCCTTTCAATAATACATTCCACATCTAATGAATAATGATTGGTAATGAAAACTCTCGTAGGATTTGCATTCACCTTATTATCTCACTTTCCTTTCAATTTCGATGATGCAATATGATATGATATGAATATGCTTTCAAGTGTAAATAAAGTAAATATAACATTCAAGGTAACCGAAGGGCATAAAGATAAATGGATCATAAATTCCCTTTATACATAAAATAAATAAATAGGAACTTCGGAAAAACAATAAGTAAATCAAGCCAATGGCCCTTTAATAATCGCGACTTCTTAACTTTAATAATAAAGTCTCCACTTCCAAAGATTCTATTCCTTTCAATAAATATCCAAAGTTCCATATTCAAGTTCTTTAACCACCCCATTTTACATTGGAACCTTCAACTTCCAATAATCAATCTTAAACTCCGGAACGATTCTAAACTTAGAACTTCCAAAAGTTAAACGTTTCCTTCAAGAAATCCATGAGTTCTCTCACTCACTTAGAACTAACTTCAAGCCTAAGCATGTTAGCTCACTTACTTTTATCCTTTTTATTCGAATCTTAATCTCAACTTCCGATTCTACAAATCGTTCAACTTATTCGGTTTCTAAAGCTACTTTAAATTCTATTTATTCTCACCTTAGCAAGTCAAAATATAATCCAATGGTCCAACGAGACTTCAACGTACACCCGAAACCTACAATTCATCAATCAATCAATGAATTACAATTCAAATCTAATAAGAGAAAAAGTATGATTTTCGGGTGAATAGTGTTTTTGGGTGAATAGTGTTTTTGTCAAAAATCCGGGCTCAAAATCGTCAAATTCCTTAACGGAAATTCATGATTTCAACTTCAAAACTCATTTATAATAAAAAAAACGAACAAAACCATGTAAAAAGTTTTGAAAACTTACTTTTTAGGGCTTCCCTTAGAGAACGAGAAACGTCAAAAGGTTAGGTGGGGTAGATAGCCCACATCCTGAGCAATCCAACGCAACTGACATCATCAAAAACGGTTGAACAACGAAGAAAACCCAAACCATTCCAATGGAGGATGGTCTCCACGGCAAGGAGAAGAAGAAAGGAAGAAGATGGGTCAATTTTTTTGGTCAATTTGGCTATTTAAAGAAGATAAATAGTGTTTTTAGATATTTTAAGAAATTAGAAATTACGGTTACGTCCCTTTAATGATTTTTAGCTTATAAAACGAAACCCGATGGTCTTAAATTAGCCAAATGGTGATTAATAATTATTAATTGGCCCGTTAATAATTATTAATACTACCAAAACTAATTTAAGCTAATAAACCGATTAAAAGAATTTACGAACGAAATAAACTTGTAAATTCTAAGTTATAAATTCTAAATTAAATCTAAAATTTAAATTAATAAATTCTAAAACTAAATTAAGTGTTTTACATCAAATAATACTAATTAAATAAAATAAAAAAAATTCGTGTAAAATAACGGGACGTTACAAAAATATTACCCAATAATTACCAAACCGAAAACCCAACCAAACACCTCCCAAATCATCATCCTCAAGTCAAAAACACCTCCCAAAAAGGCCCCAAAACAGCCCCTTATAACAGCTCCTATTTTCGGCCCAAAGAAGTGTTCTAGCCCAGAAATTTTGTCTTATTTTTGTGTAATTATTTGATGTTTAATGTATTAAATATGGATAGTCGTAATTATTTTTAGGTGTTGGTAATTGCTCTCTTGATCGTTCTTTCGGCACTTAGAAAACTTGTCTACTTTGCCAAGGTGAGTTTAAAATGGTGGAATATGATTTTATGCTTCGAGTTGCATGATAATCTTTTTTTATCGAGGTTAAGATTGTTGTTAATAAGAAACTAGTATTTGGTTGGTGAATTTGGACCTTGGAAGTGAGAGTTGTGCTATTTGTGCCTTACCGAGTGTTTTTAGAGTCTAGTTAATTTTGTTGAGTAGAAGTAATTGTTAAAAGCATATTTGGAAGTGTCGTAGAGTTTTAGAGACTTTCGGATTAACCTTGGGAGTGGAAGGCGTCTTTGAATTATTTTGGACTAATGAACAATAGTGAGATTTTGAGGTTGTTTATGTGATTCAAGGATGTACTTTGCCGTTAGTGGTAATGTGTATGAACTTGTTTGCTACTTGAGAATGACGAGTTCGTTGAATGGAAACGGTGGTGAAACAATTTCTAGTTATCCAAATACCTTCTTTGCCTTACTTTAATTTTGAGAATTGTGTTTCCGTAAAATTCGTAACGGTAGTGCTTATTCTTCTCGATTTACCTACGCACTTTACTTTACGCATTTAATGTGAAATGTGAAATGTGCAAATGATGTGAAATGTGAAATGTGAAATATGGTAATGATTTGAAATGTGAAATGTGAAATACGGTAACGATATGAAATGTGGAAACTATGTGAAATGTGAAACTTGGAAATGAAGTGAAATGTGAAACGTGGTAATGATGTGAAACGTGGAAATGTAGATACATGTATTCCATGGATGAAATAGGCCATGGGCATCACGATATCGATTTTACTTGTAGAAATGTGGAAAATGTGGAAAATGTGGAAACGTGGAAATATAGAAATGTGGATACGTGTAGTCCATGGATGAAATAGGCCATGGGCGTCACAGTATCGAGTTATGTGGAAAGTTAATGAGTTGAGGAAAATGATTTGGTTGATGTAACGTACCGTCACGAGAAAGTTAAGAAAATCAATATTATTTTGTTAAATAATATTAATCAGCTTGATCGATTAATTAGAACAGAAATATCGTGTTATTTCAAAAAGGGTATTATGGTAATTTTTCCCGAAAAACCTCGAAATTTGAAACTTATGATTTGATTAATATTTTGACATAAAATTGATCGTCTCGATGTCACGATTCCAACGCAACTGACGGTTTGTCATTCTGAGACCCGGTGATCAAGTTATGGACGTTTTAAGGTGAGTGGCAATTTCGTAATTATGGAAACTCGGGATTTTAACCTAAAGGAGGACTTCTCATTATCAATTTTTAGAATTTTCCTCATCTTCCCCACACCCTTGCCGCCGCCCCCTTAGAGAAAGAGAAGAGGAATCCGACGTTCGTCTCGTTTGTCGTTTGATCGTGAATCGGGATTGAATTCAAGTATTTTTGGAAATCGATTTTGGACACGAAGGTAACGAAGATTCTCCTTCTCTTTTTCCTCCTTGTTGCCGTGAATGCATAGGGTAAGGATTGATGAGTTTTCGTCAATTTGTTAATTAGGAGATCGGTGGAATTGCACGGAATCGAAGAGGGAAAATCGGAAGCCCTTTTCTTGAAATTCAAGTGACGGGTAAGCTTTCGTGATTGATTATTCAATCATTTAAATTCTGGATTTTAATTAATTATTATTCATATGAACACCAAGAACCCTAACCTTTGATCCAACCTCCATAATTATCAATTTTCCAAACTATGGCCAAACACCCAATCGATCTTGATTACCGATACCTAGAACCATCAAGATCGATCACCCTAGCTACGAAACCGCGACCGAACCACGTCCTGAAGGCCATCAGCCGCGGCCCACACACCATCCACGCCCCCAAATTTTAGCCAATTCCCTTCGTAGTTTATTTTCCGTTCTTTGATCCATCGAACCCCAAACCTTTTGTATAATTTTAGGATATTTTAATTTGTATTTTAAGTTATTTAGGACCTCCGTTTCAGGTCTGGTTCGTCAAGAGAAGTAGCGTTGATTTTGGATTTAAGCGATTTCGAGGTGAGTTAACGGTTTATTCGTTGGTGGGGTTTTAGAGAAATCTAAAGCTCTTACCGTAGTTTTTATGTTTCGATATATTCAAATATAATGTTCTGGAGCTTTAGGAAGTGAACTCATAATGGAAACATCGAAAAATCATTTGGTGAAACAATTTTTCGGTTAGAACTAGTTTAGTCGTTTTTCGGCAGTTTTTGATGTTTTTCGATTCTTTTTGTTTCTGATTGATTTGGGAGTTAATTCTGGAATATTATGGAGTATTTTATGATGATTTGGCATGAGATCTGAGTTGAGTATGATTAAGAGCGAATAGTTAGTTTTGACGGTTTCGGCAGTTTTATCGTAATGATGTATTTGCATGCTTTAATTAGACTCATTGAGCTGCTATATTTTAATTGTGTTTGCTGAATGTGAATGAACATTATCAAGAGGATAATGTAAAGAGATTGTGGAATGATGGCTTGACAGGTGTGTTAAACTAGTATGGGGCTACGAGCTCATACTTAGTAAAATATATAGTTATGAGAGTGAGCTCATAACAGCTAATGAACGTTGCTCATATGAACGATCCATTAGGGGTTAGTTATGGTTACAACTATAACTAAGTGCCTAAGAAAGGTTTGTAGTCCCGAGAGACCGCCTTCTTAGAGGATGGTTTGAATGACTGTTTGTTATGCTTGTTAAATTAGAGTTGGCTTGTGTTACGGATTGGGATGTGTATTAGGAGGATGATTATGGATGTGGGTCTCGGATATGGAATTTTAGTTAATAATTGCCTATTCTTGTAAAGAGATTGAATGTGAGAATTAAGAGATGTTATGTGTGAAAGAGACATTGGAGAGTGTTGAGTGTTGGGACTCGGTTTAAGTTGTTAAAGACTATTTAAAGCTTTACCTTCGTTTAGATCGTTTTCTCACTGGCTTTAGCCTCACAGTGCTATCTGTGGTTTCTTTTCAGGTAACAATGGACCGAGAGGTGGCGGTTGATGAAGTGGAAGAGATGAGAGTTCATGTCGTGGTGGCTTGCCAATGCATCTTTTATTTTCATTGAGTTTGAGAATAAAGTACTTGAATTATTTTATTGACTATATTTTGTTTTTGTGAGATTTGAGATTCATGTTAGTTTTGAAACATTTTGTTATTTGATTTAGCTCATTGTTTCTTTTTGTTTTAAAGATTATAACTCCGGAGTTGTTGATTTTATTTACATGACTATTTGGTTGAGGATTTTCATATTTTTCAATAAATATCATTTATTGAGTCTTCCGCTGCATTTACTATGTTTGATTTAAACTCTGAAAAGTCGGGTCTTTATAGGTGATCTCGTTGTAAAGTAAACGAAATGTATGTTTACTTTGTGCAAGTGTATTGCGGTTAATGAATGCCTTAGTGTGGACGATGTGTAACGGGAATTTGGGATATTAATTGATATCATGCCTAGGTTGTTTTGGAGTATAGAATGGGTAGTTAAGAGTATGTTAGGCATTTTGGACACAATTTCCGATGTTGGATTCGTCCATAGGATTGCATGCCTCCATTTTATTCTCACTAGCATTTTATGCTAATGTTGTTACACTTGTACTTTTTCAGGTACCCTTTCATGGTAGAGGTGGTGGTGTTGCTTGACCGAGGGGTGATGGCTTTTGGACATGGACTTGAGTTTTGAGCATTAGAAGAATGCATGTTAATGAGATCCCATTGTCTTATTTTATTTTTATTCAAATACTTTGTAATCAGGCTCATGAGAGCACGTTGAGCTTATTTTTCCTTATTTTCATTTTAGAGTTTGATTATGAAAGGGGATGTGCACTCCCATGATGTTTTTATGATTTATCTGGCTGAAAAAATGTATTACAGGGTTTGGCATAGTTCAAGTTTCAAACGACACCATGCCGAATTTTTATAAATTTAAGTCTTCCGCTGTGTATTCTGATTTAAAGTGTTTTAAAAGAGTCGGGTCGTCACAAATAATAATATCACAAAAACATAAAATATTTATTTATTATTTTTGGGTCTTAATCGGTTATTATATATTTAAAATAATGTTCAATTTAATTTTTTTTATCTTATTATATGACATTTTATATTATCAAAGAATAATATGTTTATATTATACAATAGTTTTGTAACAACCCAAAATTCTCAAAACACAGAAATACTCATAAATAATAGCGGAAGCAATAAAATATCAAATCAAAATTATTCTCATTAAAATTAAAGACTTGAAATGTGTTCACAATACCGATTAGATTTATTTAAATCACAAAAACATTGAAATCTCAGCCAAACCTCATAAACATTGTCAAAGAAAAAGTACTCAACACAACTAAAGCGACAACATTTATTTTCAAATAAAAACAAGACAAGGTCCATTCCCAAGTAACAAAAAAAATAAAGAGAAGAAGTAGAGTCGCCGGCTCATGCCAACCAATACACTCGCCTCAAATGTCATCAACCGCCAACTTTCTTCTTTCCTTTACCTGAAAAAAAATATATTGTAGCATCATGAGGCTATGCCCAATGAGTAAAATAATGTTAAAAATAAAATAATGCCATGAGAGGTTTCCTAAGTCTTTAAGTCCAGCATCGGCCTCACCGACTTTCGATAATTCACTCACATTATTCAAACTGAAAAATTTCATTCAACATCTCAAATCTCCTCTTAATCCACAAATAAAGAGAGATTTCACTCAAAAAGGATTTAAACACTCTTTTCTCAATTTAAACCTTTCGATGTAAAAGCAACTTATCTCAATACTTCTAATCTCCTCTTTGTCCGCAAACAAAGAAAGACTACGCTCGAGAAGGATTTTAAACACTCTTTTCACAATTTAAAACCTTCTGGGATATTCTTTTCCATTTGTACCTATGGAATGAACTTGTCCCGTTAAGTGTTATTAAAGTTATGCACAACTAAAATAATCCCCCCTAACAACATATTCTTCACTAACCAAGGCCTTACTTAATGCGAATATACCACCATATTACCCAAGGTATTCAAAGTAATATGATAAACAAAACATCACTACTCAAGATATTTATCAAGCCAAGGCTTAACCCTCCACCTAAAATTTTCGTTTCTCCAAAAAAACACTATTTTCTAGGCCAAATTCCCATAATTATAAATTTTGAAAAATTATCTCAAAAACCACCTTAGAACGAACCAAAATCACCAAAAATCCACTTTAGATCATTTCTAACAGTTTCCCAAACAAAACCCAACTCTAGAAGCGAAACTAGCCTAAACTAGTGTAGTTTCACTTCTTTTTCGGACATTTAAAGTCTAACACTTTTCTACTAACAATTCAGTGGCATAACGGCTCTATTAGCGCTCCCAAAGTCACCCGAAATATCCAAAATACACCACAAATAAATCGGGGTTTGATTATTAAATATTTAATTACCTAGCCTAGTATTATCGACTTAATGAGCATTAATCAGACAACCGTATTCTCCACAACCAGTAATGTTTAATCATCTTTAAACATTCAAATACAAGCTTAAACATCCAAACAAAATCTTACAACTCCACAATTTCAGTTTCACTGTCAAACAATGTCGATACTAAAAAATATGTATATTTTAGTTCCAATTTCTCATATCTAAAATTCAGCCCAAAACCCCTATTTCACAAATTTAATCATCCATTTAAATGCCCAAAAATTAGAGGTTAATAATTTTTAAAGAAAAAAAAAACACAATATGATAATATTTAAGTTTTAACAAGTTCTACTCACCTTGAAGCTAGTTTTTCCAAAAACTTGAACTTCTTTTCTTAAGATTTTCAAATACCTGAAACACCATTTCAACTACTTAAAAACTATAATAAAACAATAAAATAAATACAATAAACAACATCAGGTGACACAAGGTGACACCCTGAACCATGAGCGAACAGCCCCCTCTATGAAGGGGTTGTTGCTGTCGAGTAGCAGCAGCCCCAGGCTGCTGCTGTGCCCCTCTTGGTGGTGGCGGTAGAGGATTGTCCTGGTGGGTTTTTTTGGACTTCCTTTAGGTGTAACTTTACTAGGTAGATGGGTTTTTCAAGAAAGGATAAAATTAGGGTTTCTAGGGTTTGAATGGAATTGAAAAGAAAGAGAGAAATTTGAAGAAGAATATGAATGTGTAACGTCCCGTTACTTTTAGAGGTAAATTTTTTTTTTAATTTATTAAAGCTTTTAAAGTTTAGTTTTAATTCAGTAATTTCGATTTTAGTAGCTATTTTCGTCCGAAATTCATTTAAATCGTTTTAATATTTTAAATTTGTTTCGGTGACATTAATAATTATTAATAAATTTAAAATATTAAAACGATTTAAATGAATTTCGGACGAAAATAGCTACTAAAATCGAAATTACTGAATTAAAACTAAACTTTAAAAGCTTTAATAAATTTTAAAAAAAATTTACCTCTAAAAGTAACGGGACGTTACAGACTACCCTCCTAAAAGAGCTTTTCGTCCCCGAAAAGTAGGCCCCTAAGTGAAAAGATGAGGATGCTTCGCTCGCATCTCATCCTCACGTTCCCACGTAGCCTCTGATGATACTTGGTTCTTCCACAGAACTTTAACCAAGTCTATCGTTTTGTTCCTTAGCACCTTCGTTCTCCTGGCTAGAATCTCAACCTGGTACCTCTTCATAGGATAGACTAGCATCCAAAGTAACAGGTTCATAATCGATAATATGCGAAGGGTCGACCACATACTTCCTGAGCATGGACACATGGAACACATCATGAAGCTGGCGACAAGGCTTGGTGGCAAAGCCAATCGATAAGCTACTGACCCAACCCTATCCAGGATCTCAAAGGGGCCTATAAATCTAGGACTCAACTTGCCCTTCCTCCCAAACCTCATCACCCCTTTCATGGGTGCCACCTTCAGGAATACGTGGTTACCAACCTCAAACTCAAGTGCACTATGCCTCTCATCAGCGTAACTCTTCTGTCTACTCTGAGCCACTCTCATCCTCTCTCTGATAAGAGCAATAGAATCACTAGTCAACTGTACTAATTCCGGTCCCAGAAGTTTCTTCTCACCAACTTCATCCCAATGAGCCTGATCTGCACTTTCTACCATAAAGTGCCTCAAAAGGTGCCATTTCGATAGTAGCCTGATAACTGTTGTTATAAGCAAACTCAACAAGATATAACTGAGTATCCCAACTACCACCGAAATCCAAAGTACAAGCTCTCAACATATCCTCCAGAACTGGTTAACCCTGCCGGTCGACCATCCGTGCGAGGATGAAAAGCGATCTTGAAATCCAAGCCGGTTCCCATAGCAAGAAGCGGACTCGCGAATTTCAAAACAAAACGAGTGTCTCGGTCTGAAACAATCCTGACTGGCACTCCATGAAGTCTGACAATCTCTCTCAAGTATAACTATGCCCATGTCTCAACAGGGTAGGTTATCTTCCCTGGTATGAAATGTGCACTCTTTGACAACCTGTCCACTATCACCCAAATGGTGTCATAACCCTTCGCTGTCCTCGGTAAGCCACTGATAAAGTCCATCGATATTTCTTCCCACTTCCACTCAGGCACGCTCAAAGGGTTAAGATAACCAGGTGGACTCTTCCTCAATGCCTTTACTTGCCGACAAACTAAACACTTACTAACAAAGTCGGCAACTTCACGCTTCATGCCAGGCCACCAGGTAATCTTGTCTCAGGTCCATGTACATCTTAGTACTACCTGGATGTACGAGAAAAGATAGAACGTGAGCCTCCTCTAACAACTCTTTTCCTGTAGGTCGATTCTAAAGGCACACATAGCCTCCTACGATACATCGCGCATTATCTCGTGGAAAAAGTAAAATGGCTAGGTAAATCGGATTCTACCTCACGAAAACCTTGACCAAGTGTTTCTCACCCCTCCGTACCTCTATCATCCTCTGTCTCAAAGTAGGGCCAACCGTCAAACTTGCCAAGCTCATTGTAGTCTCAAGTGAAAGAATGGCTATTTGACTCTTTCCATCTCCCATCTAAGTCTCAATGGAATAGTACTCAAATAAGACAAATGTGATGACTTTCGACTAATTGCATCGGCAACTACATTGGCCTTTCCCGGATGATATTGGATGTCACAATCATAATCCTTCACAAGTTCCAACCATCTCCTTTGTCTCATATTGAGCTCTTTCTGTGTGAAAAAGTACTTGAGACTCTTGTGATCAGTGAAAATCAGAATCTTCTCACCATACAAGTAATGTCTCCAAATTTTCAATGCACGTACCACCGCTGCTAGCTCCAAATCATGAGTCGGGTACTTTTTCTCATGCACCTTTAACTGCCTAGAAGCATAAGCCATTACCTTCCCATGTTGCATCAATACACATCCCGGACCCTTCTTGGATGCATCGGTATACACTCGTCAAACCACCGGACTCATTAGGTGATACTAAAATGGGGCCGATACAAGTCGCCTCTTAAGCTCCTCAAAGCTATCTTCACACTCATCATTCCACACAAACTCAACCCCTTTTTTGTCAAATGAGTCAAAGAAGATGCAATCTTGGAAAAATCTTGCACAAATCGCCTATAATACCCAGGCAAGTCCAAGAAAACTCCGTATTTCAGTCACATTAGTCGGTCGTGGCCAACTACTATGACTTCCACCTTAGAAGGATCCACGAAAATCCCCCTACTAGATACTACATGCCCAAGGAAATTCACTTCCTTCAACCGAATTCGCATTTAGAGAACTTTGCATACAACTTTTGAGCCCTCAAAGTCGATAATACTTTCTCTAAATGGATAGCATGTAACTCCTCGGTTCTCGAATACACAAGAATATCATCAATAAACACTATCACAAAAGTGTCAATAAATCTCTTGAACACCTTGTATGCATCAGGTCCATAAAGGTCTGCGGGAGCGTTAGTCAAGCCAAAAGACATGACAACAAACTCATAATGACCATAACGTGTTTCAACGCAGTCTTAGGAATATCAACATCCCTAATCCTCAATCGATGATACCCTGATCGAAGATCTATCTTGAAAAGACAGTGGCCCCATTCACGGTGATCAAACAAGTCATCTATCCTGGGCAAAGGATACTTGTTCTTCATGTGACCCGGTTCAGCTCTCTATAGTCAATGCATAATCTCATAGAGCCATCTTTCTTCCTTACAAACAATACCAGGAGCTCCCCACGGTGGCACACTTAGGCGTATAAACCCCAAATCTAAAAGTTCCTGAATCGACTTTTTAACTCTCTGAGTTCACTGGTGCCATACGATAAGGTGCTTTGGACAATGGAGCGGTCCCAGGTATCACCTCTATCTGGAAGTCTAACTCCTTCACTGGTGGCAAACCAGGTAACTCATCAGGGAAGACATCAATGAAATCCCTCACAACGGGTACAGAAACTAGGGTGGTCACACTAACAGATGTGTCGACTACACTAGCTAAATAACCCCAAGCACCATCAAGCAAAAGTGCTCTAGCCTGGATCACCGAGATAACCATAGGTGTCACCCTACCTCGGATCCCATAAAACCGTAAACTAGTCCCACATGGACCAATAAAGTCTACCACTTTCTCACTACAACCGATAATGGCGTGGTTGGCTGATAGCCAATCCATACCCAAAATAATATCAAAGTCAGTCATTGGCATCACAATCAACATAGCATGCATAAAGCAACCCATAATACATAAATCATCAGTATAAATGACTCTATCCACAACAACAGATTTCCCGAGCGGAGTAGTGACATGCAACTCATACCCTAATAGCTCAGACTGTAAGGCAGCAGACTCGACAAACTCAGCAGAAATAAATGAGTGACTAGCCCCAGAATTGAATAGTGCAAAGGTAGAGTGTCCTAAAACATACAAAGTACCTGTCACAACTGTACCAGATGCCTCGGCATCCTCTCGAGTGGTGGCAAAGACACGGGCCTGCTGTCGTGTCTGAGGCTGTGCCTGAACTACCGGTGGTGCTCTCTGCTGCTGAATAGGCCTAACCTGGCCCCTACCAACAGTCTGACCTCGCCCCTGAGTCTGTCCTCGCCCCTGACCCTGACCTGAACTCTGGCCCTGGCCTGAACTCTGACCCTGACCTCCACTATACCGTACTGTATGCAAACTAGAGAAGAAACGTTTCACATGTCCAATCTGTCCACACTGATAGCATCTCACCACCTTACACTGACCCAGGTGGTACTCGGTGCAAATAGGACAGTAGGGTAAGGGAGGAGCTAGAGCACTAGACTGACCTGTATAAAACTAAGGTCCTGTCTATCCTCTACCCTTACCAGGAGCATGTCTCAGTGGCTGTGTCCCTCGACCTGAAAGGTCGTCCCCAGCCTTCCTCTTCTGAGAAGAAGCCTGTGCAGCAATCTCAAAAGCCTTCTTCTTAGCATCCCCAATATCTAATGCCAAAGCGGCATTCAAAGCATCAGTGAAGGTAGTAGGTTGCAAGGCTCGTACCTGGCCTCGTAACTCAGCCCTCAAACCTACTATAAACCGTCTCCTCTTACTCTCAAGATCGATAACATGTCTGGTGGCAAACTTTGACAACCTGTCAAACTCTCTCTCATATTCCACCACAGACATATCACCCTGTCTAAGGGTAAGAAACTGAATCTCTAACTGGTCACGTGTATCCTCGGGATAGTATTTCTCAAAAAACTTCTCCCTGAACATCTCCCAACTAACCGGTAAATCAGTACTGAAAGTATGGGATATACCATTCCACCAATAAAGTGCATCATCAACCAATGAATAGGTCCCACAGTGAACCTTCAACTGATCTGGGCACTTAATGAACCCAAGTACCCTCTCAATCCTGGTAATCCATCTCTCCGCATCAGCCCGGATCAGTAGATGTACCATCAAACTCAGGAGTGTTATACCTGATATACTCCTTCAGAGTTTTCGCAGCATCAGTAACACCAGACTGATCAACCAAGGGAGCAGGTGCTCTAACAGGTGGTATAGCCTGATCAGTATGTCCCCCACCACCTCGCAATAGATCTCTAAAATACTCCTCAGAAATGGTAACACTGCGACCATGACTAGGTGGCTGATTTACTGGAGGCTCATCCTCCCGATACTCAGGTGGTGGTGTAGCTGCTCTAGTACGGCCTCTGCCTCGTACTGCAGTCAGTACCCTACTCCTACCTCTCCTCGGTGCAACTGTCCTCGGAGGCATACTGAAATCACATCAGAAAATCCTCACATGAGTTACCAGGAAAGTAAAAGCAAAAGTACACACAAACTAAACAAAAGAGAGCGTTCTAAGGATACCTGGCGCCGATGACTTCGAGCGATGTTTGGACAATATTAAAATATGAAAAACATGCGATGCATGTGGTCTTCAGAACCAAAGAGGCTCTGATACCAACTGTGACGACCCGCTTTCCGTTAAATTCTTTAAATTCAAATGCACAGCGGAAGACTCAATTTTTAAAGAAAAATGGCGTGGGTTCGTTTAAAAATTGAATAACCAAAACCTGTTTACAACCCAAATTTCCAGAAAAAGTGATAAATCGGGAATTTCGCATTCCAAAAGACATTTAGACCATAAAACATAGACATATTTTACACAAATACCCTTTCGGGCTCAAAAAGACACAAGTATGTAAAGATGGAATAATTTACAAGCATTTCAATGAATGCTAAACAAAATGAGTTCTTAGTATTGTCCATACACCATCTCGATCAGTCACGCGGCTCCACCTCCTCTACCACGCTTCTTAGCTCGAGGTTTACCTGAAAATTGTAAGTGTAGCACCATTAGCATAACATGCTAGTGAGAGTAAAACGAAAGCAAGTAATCCTATGAACAAAACCTCATAACCGAATCGTGTCCAAAGGCCTATAATGCTCAATACTACCCACATCCACACTTCCAATTTCCATACAATCAATCGATAGTAGAATGCCACCCGTACACATCATTCAATACCATGAGATAGAAATAAAGACTTAAAGTAAAATTAACATTCACAACTAAGTCTCACTACACGTTTCTAAAGAATCGGTAAAAAAAATAACATTAACTATCTTTATTACCAAACAAGTTTCATCGTATCGTGCTATTGTATGGATCGAAATCAACATACCACGTACCATATCACAACCATCGCACCATGATACGTATGGATCCGAATCAACATACTATCATGTGCCGTATCATAGATCATAATATCATGGTACGTACGGATCCGAATCCACGTACTACCATGTACCATATCTCAATCATCGGATATCAGGACTTTCACCATTTCAGGTATCAGGACTTTCACCATTTCGGATATCAGGACTTTCACCATTTCGGGTATCAGGAATTTCACCATTTCGGATATCAGGACTTTCACCATTTCGGATATCAGGACTTTCACCATTTCAGGTATCAGGAATTTCACCATTTCGGATATTAGGACTTTCACCATTTCGGATATCAGGACTTTCACCATTTCGGGTATCAGGAATTTCACCATTTCGAGTATCAGGACTTTCACCATTTCAGATATCAGGACTTTCACCATTTCAGGTATCAGGAATTTCACCATTTCGGATATCAGGACTTTCACTATTTCGGATATCAGGACTTTCACAAAGAAGCTCAGTATGATCCACACCTAAATTCACAAAGAATGGAAGAAATCGATCAACCCAATAACCCTATAGGGTGGCGGAAAGGAGGATGAAGAAAAGGAAGAAAAAAAGAACCATACCTTTACTGTCTCTGTATTTACGTTTCATATGAAATAGGAGAAAAGAATTTCCACGTTCCCTTCCATTTTCTTTTACACGCCACTTTCCTTCTTTTTTTTTTCCAATAAATGATCATTATAATATTTAATTCTTAAAAAAATAAAATTAAATATTAATCACCACTCCTCTTCCAAAAATCCAATAAATATTATAACAAAAGATAATTTTCATTTAATTAAGACGTACCGGGAACACGGGCCTATAATAAATACAAAGTAAATAAAGGCTTGTCAAATAGTTTTTTATTTTTTATTTTTGTAATAAAATAATATTTTAAACTTATCTTATTAATCAATTCATACTGTTTTTTTAACTACAATTAAATTTTTGATTCTTTATGTCAAATTCCTCATTTTCAGATAGACTTTATCTGTTATAGAATGTAGATTTTGTTTACCCTTATCACTGTACTGTTGTGTTTTATTGTCTGGTTATTTCTTTTATTTTTATATCATTTATTGAATTAAAGGAATGAAGAAGGCTAAATTTTAAGAAGTCTATACAGTTTTTAATCATAGTAAAGTTATATTTACATTTAGTGTTTTAATTTTTTATTATCAGTTTATAGAAATCATTGTATGATGATTATAAATACACAAATAATATAATAATAATCAAAAGGAAATAAACTTTCAATATTTTAAAACATATAACATATTTCTCAAATTCTATTTGAACTTGAAATTTGAGTTTTCCTTATCATGCTAAGTATAATAGCATAAGGCAAACTCAAATGTCAAGTTCAAACACCCTATGCTATTATACTTAGCATGAACCCTTGAAGCATGAATTCAAACCCTCCCTAACTATTCGATTTCAACCATAAGGAAAGGCTAGAAACAGATTGCCCTATGTGATCTAAAAATCATGAAACGGACAAACTTTTACGTTCCATCATCTCATGACTCAAAACACTCCACAAGTTGGTTGATCACTCCCCTCTTGAATGTTTCTAAACATGTAATCTAAAGCAAGATTACAAAGGGTTGAGGCTCAAGGCTCTCCATGTGCATAAAAATGCTACATTTCATTCATCATTCAAATCTGTCAAGTCTTACAAGTCTTATTTACATTGCCTGATACATGGCCTATTTATAGGCTTAAATTACATGTAAATTTCATTCATAATGATCCCATGTCAGCCCCATTAAGTTCCTAGCTTGTAACCCCCAAAATTAAAGCAAAAACATAAGTTACAATCAGCCACCATTTAATTCGTAACCTACAATGTAACTAAAACATTTAAAACTGATATTTGAACTCTAAATGAAGCTTTTAAATGTTCATTAATGCTTGTCATGAAGTATCTTTGAGTTCCCTTGCATGAAGCTTTAGTTGGCTTGAATGAAGCTTGAGTCGTCATAAATGCATCTTGAGTGCATTAAATGCAACTTGAGTTGTCATCAATTCATGTACTCTTTAAGCTTGAATTCCTTAAATGCATGGCTACATAATTCATATCATTCCCCCATTCTTCAAAATGATTCGTCCTCGAATCAAAAAGTGTTGCTAGAAAAGAATGTTAGAGAAAAATAAAATTGGACCTTACAAGCACTCACTCACTTTTTGAACTCTCAAAACATAATTTCACTCGTGTTTGCACTCAAATTTATTGAAGATTGGCTAAGACTTTTTAAGAACCAGCTCATATATATGTAAATATAACAGTAATGAAGAGCTTACAAAAGACCAATTTCAAAAAGTTTATAAGAATTGATAACTCTTAAGTGCATAAACCAAAGTGCTAGAATTTTGGATAATCCTGCGCACAGAAAACAAATCCCCAAATTGAATGACTTCCAATATGATTTGGATAAAGTGACCTTCTGATCATTGAAAGATAATCGTCAGATGAAACTTTTATATTCAGAACAAATAACCAAATTCGGAATTTATGACACGGTTTGGACAGGAAATGAAGCAATAAATGCGGCGATTACAAAAATGGGCGTTTTGGTAGATTTGAATTTCAAACGTTTTTAGGAATTAAAATCCGTGAAAATCAATGTGTAACTGATATTTTTCAATGGTAACTGATATATGAACTCATATTTCTCAGATCTAATCAGATTACAAAGATAAAACACGAAATAAAGCAAGAACAACTCAAGAACAATGGATGAACACAATTCTGGAAATGCTCTCAAATGCAAAGCTTTTTCTTTCTCACTCTCTCTGTTTTTTTTATTTTCAAGATCGGAATGTGATCTTCAAGATGGAAACAAGATCAGAATGAAAAGATGACAAAAAAAAGATAATTGGAAAGAAACGAAAAGATTGGACAGAATTGAAAACAACAAGAATAGAAAAGGATAGATTGGATAAAACCTGTTCTAGAGATCGGAAACAAAAACGCAACCAATGCTCTGATACCAAATGATAAGGCAAACTCAAATGTCAAGTTCAAACACCCTATGCTATTATACTTAGCATGAACCCTTGAAGCATGAATTCAAACCCTCCCTAACTATTCGATTTCAACCATAAGGAAAGGCTAGAAACAGATTGCCCTATGTGATCTAAAAATCATGAAACGGACAAACTTTTACGTTCCATCATCTCATGACTCGAAACACTCCACAAGTTGGTTGATCACTCCCCTCTTGAATGTTTCTAAACATGTAATCTAAAGCAAGATTACAAAGGGTTGAGGCTCAAGGCTCTCCATGTGCATAAAAATGCTACATTTCATTCATCATTCAAATCTGTCAAGTCTTACAAGTCTTATTTACATTGCCTGATACATGGCCTATTTATAGGCTTAAATTACATGTAAATTTCGTTCATAATGATCCCATGTCAGCCCCATTAAGTTCCTAGCTTGTAACCCCCAAAATTAAAGCAAAAACATAAGTTACAATCAGCCACCATTTAATTCGTAACCTACAATGCAACTAAAACATTTAAAACTGATATTTGAACTCTAAATGAAGCTTTTAAATGTTCATTAATGCTTGTCATGAAGTATCTTTGAGTTCCCTTGCATGAAGCTTTAGTTGGCTTGAATGAAGCTTGAGTCGTCATAAATGCATCTTGAGTGCATTAAATGCAACTTGAGTTGTCATCAATGCATGTACTCTTTAAGCTTGAATTCCTTAAATGCATGGCTACATAATTCATATCAGATTAAATTGTCATAATTTTTCATTTTAATTGTCAAAATAAAATGTAATAAAAAAATTCATTGCATGCATTTTATAAATTGACACTTATGTTATGTATTAATTCTTCAATGTTCCATCATAATGCCATGAATAAAATTGTCATGTATTTTTTTAAAAAAAAGTTTTAAAACAGATTTTTTTAGCCAATTAGTTTTAGAAGAAAATTTTAAAAAAAATTGTTTTGAAGTCTGTTATACAAAAATCGTTTGAAGTATGTTTTTAAAAAAAAGTTCAAAGAAGATTTTTTTTAAATAATAAACAAAAGGTTCTAAAGTCAGTTTTAAAAAAATAAAAAAATGTATTTAAAACATAAAAAAATGTAGCATTAAATTAAAAAAAATATCTCTTTTCAGAAAACTAAAAACTAAAATAAACCCTAAATCAAAATAAATTATTTTTAAAGCAATGGAATTTCAAAATTAATGCAAAAATGTTTTTTAAAGCTTAATTACAATCCTATGATGGATTTTGAGAAGTAAAATTCTCAAATTCTTAAGTTGGAATTTTCCAATTCCAATATTGTTCAATAAATGGCCATAACCCCATCCATTCTTATTTCAATTCTTACTTCACTTTTGAAGTTAAGAAGAAATTAAATGGGACATTTGTTTTCTCAAAATAAAACCAACATTTTTAAGTACTAAATAAAGGACCATTTTTTTTTAATTTTAGGATAATATCAGATAAAACGTGGTAACTGTTTTTTAACAGGTGTTGTAGGGTGCTAACACCTTACCTACACACAATCGCCTCCAGAACCCAGTTTTGTTTTCGCAGACTCTTTTTTTGTTTTAATTCTGCAAGTGACCAATCACACCCAATAATGGTTGGTGGCGACTCTAAACTCAATGTTTCTCAAAAGAGGATGTCGGCCGCTCCGCATCGCAAAACACGTTGTGATATGAATCATGGAGCCTCAAAAGATATGAATGAGCTTAGCTTCACTCGAGAATCAAGAGCTAAGAAGTTTCAAAATGAAAGAAGAGCTAGGCTAGAAATGAAGAGAAATGGAAACTTCCCGAAATGGAAACTTTCAGAAATGGAATCCTTACCGAAATGAAAACTTTCCATATATGGTAATTCGTGGAGAAGATCAAATTTACATTCAAAAGGAAGCTCAACACCAAGGATTGAAGACTTTATGTAGAAATGGAAGTTCCAAGTAGTGTAGGGCTTTAGTTTTGGTATTTTTAAATTTCTAGGAGTTGTTATTTTTATTTTTGATGACTCATCATGGTGATGTCATGATGAAGTCATCCTTATCTATTCTTTATCTCATATTTTCGAAATTAGAGTCATATTAGGAGTAGGAAACTTGTTTTGCCTATTTAAAGGTTTTATTATTCAATTAATATACAGATTTGATGAAAAAAATAAAATTGGCCGTTTGTGCTTACCTTGGCTGGGAGCCATCTCTCTCAACTATGTAATCTTGGTTTAGATTGCATGCTTAGGAGCATTCAAGCAACCTTGATCAAGTTGTTTGTGGAGTGTTTCGAATCATGGGGTAAGAAGTCATTCTTGTTTCTTGATTTTTGATCATCAAGGTATCATTTTCCCCTTTCTTACACCTTGGGTTGTTTCGAATGGCATATGTGGGTTCAATGGTTTGTTATTTTGGGGTCCTTAGTTAATTTTAAGGGTTTTAAAAGCAATTCCATGGGGTTTTCGTATTACGTTGTGACAGCTTGGCGACTCTGCTGGGGACTTATTAAGAGAGGCAAGCCATTTAATTTTATCATTTATTATCCTTTTTTTTGTCCATTATGTTTGTATTTTAATACATTATATCATTCACACATAATCACGAGCCCTCAACCTGGGCTAATACCTTTTAGAATTAGAGAGGATGAAGAAGTGTCGACCTTCGAGGGATTTCAATCCCCGTGTAGGCTCACGAAAAATCCTTACTTAGGTTATTTTCTTTGTTATTAACATTGGACTTAATTTGGGGACCTTTTTAGGATCTTAGAACTTAACCCCTCAACAACGTATTTCACATTTCATTATCTGATTAGTTGTTGAATTATTTGTATATAATATAAAAAATTATTTCTTCTTTTATTTATCACAAAATTTAAAAAAAAAAACATCATTTCATATAAAAAATAATTAAAACAAAACAAATCTTTTATTAGTCACACAAAAAAAACATTAATTTCATTTTTTTTGTTTTGTTTTTTATTCATATTGTCTTAAAAAAAAGAGAAAAAGCTTAAAAAGAATTTTTTTTTTCATTCATTAACATTACATACTAAAAATTCTTCTTTTCATTATTTTTTTTAAAAAAAATTCTTTCTCATATTATCATAAATAAATTTAAAAAAATTCATTATAATATTAAATTTTTTTTCCTTAAAAAAAACGAAAAGAAAATCTTTTTCATAGACACCAAAAATAAAAACATTCTATTTCATTAAAAAAATTCATTGTACCTTTTTTAAACACAATCTTTATGACAATTTTTTTTTTTTCATTTATACAATTTAAAAAAAATCATTCGTGAACATTAAAAAATTCATACTTTATATGACATTAAAGAAAATAGATAAAAAAAAAGATTTTTTTTTAATTTTATACATTATCACATTAAAAAAAAGATAGATTTTTTTTACACATCATTAATAACAAAAAAAAATGTTGTGTTTACAAATAATTCAAAAGAAATAAATTGTTTTTACACATCATACAAAAAAAAAACTTTTGTATTATATACATCATGCCTTGTTTGATTGACCTCTTTTGCTTTTTCTAAGCATAAACTTTTTTCTTTTGTGTCTCGGTCTCAGGCTGTGAGACTTACTTTTTATATACTTTCACACTTTTTCATAAAAGATCGATGTTTCATTTTCTTGTAATTTCTACATCTTATATTCATTTCATGACATATAAGAAATTTAGGGCATAACCATTTTTTTGATTGATTTGATGTAACATAATATTCATTTTGTATAACATCATTTAAAAAAAAAGTTAGACCTCATATTTTTTTAGCATGTCAAAGAAAATTTAAAAAAAAAACAAAAAGAAAAATAGGTCAACATTGTTTGGCTTATACATTTCATTTGTATGCTTGGCTTCATTTCATCCCATATTCTACAACATATAAATAGGAGTCCTAAGAAATATTCATTTCTTAGATTAATTCATGGTAGCATTGCATATGTTTGTATTTTAGCTACATATCATCATTTGAAGGAAAAAAAAGTTGGTTATCATATTTTTTTTCAATCATGTCAAGAAATAATTCAAAAAAGGAAAAAATCATCCTTATTTCACTTATACATTCCATTTGCATCACTAGTTTCATTTCATATCATATTCAACATCATTAAAGAAAGGAATGTTGAGGCATATTCATTTTTAGAATAATTTCACTTAGCATCACATAAATTTTGTATTATAGCTACATGTCTTCATTTAGAGAAAAGGTTTGCGTTCGTTGCATGCATTCCATTCATTTTTCTTAGTAGTTCCATGCATTACATCATATATCATTCATTGTCACAATGCTTTCATCTAGTGTAATATTGTTGAAGGAAAATTTCGTCAATTTCATTTTGCATGATAATATCATTGATGTCAATTCCTTGTTGCATTTTGATTATTTTATCATTTCATCTTCACTTACAATAAAAAAGGAGTCAGAGTCTTTCACTTAGACATATCATTATACCATGCATATTAATAAGATTTAATTCAAACTTGCATAATGAGTTTTATGACTTTAAGTCATCTACATTCATTAGTATTTTCATGCATTTTATTTGATCATTCATTTTCATGATAAATCATTTGGATAGTCAAATAGGTCGAACACCAATCTTGAGGTAAGCATACCATACACCTTAAAAATAAAAGTAATCTCATGTAAAATCTTCGCATCAGTATGTGCATTCATTAGCATTTTTTTGATGCACTTCATTTGATCATTCTCTATCCTGATAAATAATTTAGATGGTCATATAACTAAAATTGAGGTCGAACACCAAGCTTTAATTTAAAAAAATAATCCCATAAAAAAAGTCTCTTATTTGCATTTGCACTCATAACATTTTTCATGCATTTCATTTTATCATTCATTGTGATGTCAAATCATGTGGGTGGTCAAATAGAAATAAAGTTTAGTTCAAACATCAAACTTTAAGTGAGCATATTATGAATTTAAAAAAATCATGAATTTACATGTAAATTAGACTAATTCATCTACATTCATCACTCTTAAATAAATGGATCAAAATCAAGGGTTAATAATGAGTAGAATTTACATAAAAAAAATGAAAGCTTCATCGAGGAAAATTTCTCAATTGAAGACGTTCAAAAGAAAACTTTTGTTGGCCTGATTTCCTTCCACCCGATAAATCTGAGCCCGTCAAAGCCAATATCCTTAGACAAATCTTGAGCTCATGTGCCTTTTTAGAAAACTTGAGAGTAACAATAGTGTTGAATCAATAGGTCGTGTCTACATTTTATGAGCCTAAATTTCCCATGGGTCCATCATATTGGTTTTACGCAAACACATAAAAAAAGTATGATTAATTTTGAGATATTTAAACTTTCTCAATGTTGAAGATGTTTAAGTTTTAATGAAATCATAATCCATATTGACCAATGATAGAACGATTATAAATTTCTGGTTTTGAAAAATGTGAAATATTCGTGTGTTTTCTGATTCTCTTTAAAACTTGTTTTGCTTTTTTCATGGTTCTCTTACACATCCTTGCGCACACAGTCCAACTTGTATTGTTATTTAGAGGTTTAGAACCATTTCTGTGAGTGTGAGGCCCATTTGGCTTTTAAAAACTCTTTGATTTTCTAAATAGTTATCTAAAGCAAGAGTAGGTTTATGCTCCACTTAAGAGATGACTTAGGCATGTTTTACAATGAGAAATCCCTATTTGCATATTTAATTTGAGGGAGATTGGATGGAGTTTTGAGTTAAAAAATTGATCTAAAAGCACTGCCTTCATTATGATCTGTTAAGGCCGCCTTCAGGTAAAGGTCTCAGTGATGGATGTGTAGGAAAAAAAAAAGAGAATTGAAACAGAAAGAGTTACAATTATTGTGATCAGTTAGGGCCACTTTTGAGTAATCTAAGTTTGCCTATCACAAATAGTCAAAGGACAAACTACCATGGGTATGGTGCCCCTGCAATACGTGTGTGAAAGCTACTGTAAAAAAAATTGAAAAAAGCTTAGGGGTCATTTCTCTCAAGTCCTAACGATCCTAATGCATCATTACTTAGCTTGAGTGGAAGATGGCAAATTTCAGAGTTATTAAAGGACAGATGAATTTCCATCTTGCATAAATAGAGCTGAGTTAAAAAATAGCAAAATAAGAAGGACTGATCACACACATGTGTATGGACCTTAAATGGAATAAAACCGATTTTACAATGAATTGATTAACATTGCTTAATATTTCACATTTTCCTTTATTTTTGAATTTTTCTGTGATGAGGCTTGGGTCTCTCATTCCAAATATTGGGAGTAACAAATGCAAGATTATTATCACACTGGGGTAAAGCCATAAGATTGAAGCAATAAAGTCAACTACATCATATTCTTGAGATTTAATAATCAATATTTTATTGGAATATGGACAAATCATCACATTGGAATGAAAAATAAATTTGGTTGCATCTTAATTTAAAAGTGAAAATGATCAATTTATTACACAATGTGATAATCTCTATTGAGTTTACATTTTTCATACCTTGAAGAACACCTTTCGAAGCTTCCCAAAAGGCCAATCCATATGCCTTGTCCGGATTCTCAATGACCAATCCAGGTGTCTTTATAAATATCGTCAGTCTAATTAAAGACAATTTTTTTTTCCAAACTTCCCAAAAGGTTAGTCCATATGTGATATGAATCATGGAGCACAAGACAAGATAGACAAGCTTAGGATGGTTCAAGGGCCAATGACAAGATCCAAAACCAAGAAATTGCAACAAGCTTTGAATATCCATTGTCAAGCATACATGAGCAAACTCAAGGAGACTTTTGAAGATTGGAACATTGAGGGTAAGGAAGAAGAAGTAAAGCACTTCAACTTGTGGCATGTGCAATTGGAAGAAGAATTTGGACAAGTTGTGCAATCAGATTCAAAGAATGAAGCTTAGAGAGAAAGTTGCAAACTTTCCATATTTGAGTCTTTTATTTATTTTATGCATTTAGGGATTTTGTATAATGTTTTCCATGGCCAAAGGACATGTTTTAGGCCTTTTATATTCAGTTTATATGTTTGGAAAGGATTAGGAAATATATTATTCTCTAGAAAAGATTTTCCACAAAATCTGCCAATTTCACATAAGGCAAGTTTTGGGCAGATTTTGTGCTCCTTGTAATCCGAATTTCCTAGCTTATTTTTAGGGTTTCTTTGCCTATTTAAAGGCCTCATTTGTAACCCTAAAGACTCAGAATTCATATGATAATAATATTGCTTTTTGCTTTGCTAAAATTGCTTAGTTTTGTAGCCTTGTTCTTAGGTGCATGTTTTAGGAACATTCAAGCAAACCTTGATCTAGTTTGTTTGTGAATTGTTTCAATATTGAAATAAGAACAAGTTCTCTTATTTCAAGGTCTTTGATCATTGGAATAATCTTCTTTTCTTGTTTTTCCAAAGGTTTTACCTTTTTGTTCATGGGGTTTTAGGATTTGCATCTAAGGGGTTCTTTGTGCATCAAAGGGTTTCTTTATCAATTTCCTAGGGTTTCATATCATTTGGTATCAGAGCAAGGAGAAAGACTTTCTCTTACGTATCCTTTAGCAAGCAACTCCTCAACTTACTTTTGAATCTCATTTGCCTCGGTTGGATTTGATCTAGCTATAGGCTGGCCTATTGGGAATTGAAGCTCCTGGAATGAAGTCAATCTTGTGTTCAATACCTCTGATTGGTGGTAATTCATTAGGCATCTCTTCGGGAAAGACATCTCCATATTGCTGCAAAAGATCAACAAAGACACTAGGCAATTCTTGGTTAAGTTGGTTAGTGATAAAGCAAGATCCTTTGCACAAAAGTACAAGGATTGTTTTGTTTGAAAACAAAGCTCTCTTAACCTCACTAGATCTTGCAAACAAGCTCACTCCTTTCTTTTGCTCTCTTTTTTCACTCAAAGTGTTTTTATCACTCAAATCTTTTGAATCACTCAATTTCTTTTTGTCACTCAATTTTTTTGAATCACTCAATTTCTTTTTGTCACTCAATTCTTTTGAATCACTCAATTTCTTTTTCTCACTCTCAAGCTCTTTCCTTCTCTTTTCTAACTTACATTGATCAATGTATACTTGAGCTAGTTAATGGTGTAAGTGTGGTCTTTCTTCCATTCAATGTAAATGAGTACCTATTTAGATAACCATCATGGATTGCCCTTCTATCAAACGCCAAGGCCTTCCAAGTAAGATATCCCCAGCATGCATTGGAACTACATCACACTCCACCTCATCCTTATACTTCCCAAGAGTCATAGAAATTAGAGTCTTTTTGTTCACTTTCAACTCTCCACAATCAGTAAGCCATTGTAGTTTGTAGGGTTTTGGATGGGGTTTGGTTGTTAGGTTTAATCAAGTGACAAGGGTAGAACTCACAGCATTTGTGCAACTCCCACCATCTATGATGACACTACAAGGCACTCCTTCTACATAGCATCTAGTATAGAATAAGTTCTCTCTTTGGTCTTGGTCATTCTCTTTCACTTGTGCACTAAGTACCCTCCTAGACACTAGAGTAACTTTGTTTCCCTCCTCAACACTCCCATCACTTTCCTCCTCAAACTCCATATTTTCATGTTCACTCTCATCATCCCCCGGATATGTATTCCCCATTCTCAATAAACATGGTTCTTTTGTTTGGACAATCTTTCATGACATGCCCTAACCCTTGACACTTCCAACATTTGATGTCCCTAGTCCTAGCTTCTTCTATTTTACCCTTACCCTTGAAAGAACTCTCACCCTCCCTCTTTTTATCAAAAATAGTTTTGTCTTTTGGAAATTGGTCCCCTCGACCAGGAATATGTGTTTTTGGTGTCTTTTCCCCAAGGTTGGCTAGAAGTGGGTTTAGATGAAGTAGGTTTGGATGAATAGGGTTTAGAATAATACCTTGACTTAGAATCTTCTTGCATATGTGACTCAAATTTAATTGCAAGGTGTAACATTTCCTCCATGTCATAGCAAGAGTGAGCATCAACTTTGTGCCTTAATTCTCTATTCAAGCCCCCCATAAACCTTCCCATGGTAGCTAATTCGGTCTCCTCAATTCCAGCCCTTGTCATCAAGATATCAAGCTCCTTGTAATAGTCTTCTACACTTTTTGAGCCTTGATCAAACCTTTGCAACTTGCACACTATATCTCTTTCATAAGTTGTTGGAATGAACCTCTTCCTCATCATGCCCTTAAGCTCAGCCCATGTCTCTATTTGAGGTTGCCTCTCCCTTCTAAGTTTAGCTTTTAACCGAATCCACCAAACGAAGCATAATTAGTAAATTCGGTAATTGCTAAAAGTACCTTCCTTTGCTCACCGAAGTTGTTGCAATCAAATATGTGCTCGGTTTGTGCCTCCCATTGCAAGTACTCCTCCGGATCAGTCTTGCCTTGGATTGGTGGAATTTTGAACTTGATTCCCTTTAAGTCATCATCTCTAGCAAGAGGAAACTCCCTGTTTGGTCTTTGAACTTGGAACCCCGGCCTCTTCCTCTTCCTCCTCCATGATGTGCTCTCATTTGATTTCTAGGTTCTTCCTCATAATCATAAGGATCCCACCCTTGTTGTTCATTATGTGCCTCAGCCCCTTGCACAATTTGTTGCTCCCTAGCCTCATTTGGAGCCACATTTGGATTGGCTCTAGGTTGGTTTAAGAGCAAAGCTTGTATTTGAGCACTTAGGTTGGCAATCTCCCTTGTTTGAGCCTCCATCTTCCTATCAACATCCCTTTGTATTTTCAAGATGTAACCTTCCATTGTTTCAGTTTTCTTAATCTCCTCCTTCATATTAGAACAATCTCCTTCAATATTCATGGCTGCAAGAGAAACAAGTTAGTAATGTAAAAATAGGACCTTTCAAATCACTCCCTAAGTGTTTCACTCAAAAAATGTCAATCCACTCGTGTTTGCACTCAAAACAGATTTTACACCCTAAATGAAGCCTTGAACTCTTAGCACACTTTAGTAACTATCAAACAATTAAGATACTAAGAAAGTTTATAAAAGGTAACAATAAAGAAAAAAAGAACAAGCAATTTGGTTGGTTAAGAAAAATAGGACAGATTTTGCAACTATGGTGTATTTTAATAACAAGGAAAGAATAATAAAGAAAATATGCAAGAATAAACTTTCCTAAAAGAGAAAAATTCGAAATTAGACTTCCCTAATGTGTTTTGGATCAGAAAAAATGACTTTAATTGAGCAAGATATGCATATATTTGAATATGGGACAGAATTGATACTTTCCTAAAACTGTTTTGGCTATTTATGGTAAGTTCTAGCTTTTTAAGAAATAAACAATTCTAGCACAAATCCTTTGTAATTTTCAGATTCAAGATGAAGATAGGATGAGTTTAAGATGAACTCTTCAAGAAAAATACGAACACAAACCACTTTTTCCAGAAACTTCAACAAATCAAGCAAGAACACTTTTTTTTTAAATTTTCTGGACAATCCGACAGTCTGCGAAGATCTATTTTTTTCTCAATCTTCCAATTTTTTTTTGACAAAATTTTCTGAATAAAAAATAATCACGACTCAAAGATAAACACTTTTTTAGTTTATGACTTTCTAAGATTCGGATTGAAACTATACGAAAAAGAACAAAAACAGTAGCTAAAGAAGAAAATTCTGGAACAGTTTTTTTTTTTTTTTTTTTTTGAAATTTTCGATAAACGAAGAACAAGACAATAAAAATTAAAACAACAAGAAAGCAAGTAAGATAGAAATCTTCCCTTGAGCCTAAGCTCTGATACCAAATGATATGAAACCCTAGGAAATTGATAAAGAAACCCTTTGATGCACAAAGAACCCCTTAGATGCAAATCCTAAAACCCCATGAACAAAAAGGTAAAACCTTTGGAAAAACAAGAAAAGAAGATTATTCCAATGATCAAAGACCTTGAAATAAGAGAACTTGTTCTTATTTCAAGATTGAAACAATTCACAAACAAACTAGATCAAGGTTTGCTTGAATGTTCCTAAAACATGCAACCTAAGAACAAGGCTACAAAACTAAGCAATTTTAGCAAAGCAAAAAGCAATATTATTATCATATGAATTCTGAGTCTTTAGGGTTACAAATGAGGCCTTTAAATAGGCAAAGAAACCCTAAAAATAAGCTAGGAAATTCGGATTACAAGGAGCACAAAATCTGCCCAAAACTTGCCTTATGTGAAATTGGCAGATTTTGTGGAAAATCTTTTCTAGAGAATAATATCTTTCCTAATCCTTTCCAAACATATAAACTGAATATAAAAGGCCTAAAACATGTCCTTTGGCCATGGAAAACATTATACAAAATCCCTAAATGCATAAAATAAATAAAAGACTCAAATAAGGAAAGTTGTCAAATATGGAAAGTTTGCAACTTTCTCTCTAAGCTTCATTCTTTGAATCTGATTGCACAACTTGTCCAAATTCTTCTTCCAATTGCACATGCCACAAGTTGAAGTGCTTTACGTCTTCTTCCTTACCCTCAATGTTCCAATCTTCAAAAGTCTCCTTGAGTTTGCTCATGTATGCTTGACAATGGATATTCAAAGCTTGTTGCAATTTCTTGGTCTTGGATCTTGTCATTGGCCCTTGAACCATCCTAAGCTTGTCTATCTTGTCTTGTGCTCCATGATTCATATCAATATGCCTTGTCAAGATTTTCAATTGCAAATCCAAGTGTCTTGCCAAATTTCTCAAAGGCCTATCTAAGGACCTTGTCAAGCTTACATGTGAGATCTTCTTCTTGAATAATACCCCTTTAATAGAAGCATGCTTTTGAAAAGACAAGACATTTCTCTACTCAATGGTTAATCCTTGTTTATCCCTTATCTTGATCCAAAATATTAAAAGAAAACCAATTTTGTTATTTAGCTAACAAAAGAAAAAAAAAGACTTGCAGAAAAGTCTCATGCATATTTCACTATCTTCGTTCATGCATTTCGATCATGTTTCGCTATCTACACCATGCAAATCCATATTTGTGTCACATTCATAATAAGGTTGTAGTTGCAAAAGATCATGCATTTAGCAAAATTTGAGTTATTCAACTCAGGAAAAAAAAACACACACATCACGAGCAATAGATAAGTCAATATCTTTCGTTCATGCATTGTGTCACAATTGTTAATTCATACTCGTCTTATTTGCAATGAACTCGCAGTTATGAAAATCACGCATCTCAATCATGGAAATATTTGAGCCAATCAACTTTGGAAGAATTCATCAATATACGTATATAGCGATTCTCATGCATGTTTCACATAGTTACTGGTGTTTCCAGTCATATAGAATCAGACATCTTTACCCATGTCCCATTGTTGACGTCACATACGCATCCTTTCATCATTTCAAGGAATAAAATAAATAAATTCATACATTTTCATGATAATGGGCAAACCCCATATGACATTTGTCATCTCATAAAAAATGCATTTTCTCAATAATAATAAAAAATTGCATTTCATGCATTTATCAATATTGGTCAAATCTCATAGGTCATTTGTCGTGTCATTTTCAGTTAAAAATACAAATCAATTGCATTTCATGCATTTCTCAATAATGGGAAAATCTCATAGGTTGATTGTCATGTTGTTTTCAAAATGAAAATTTAAATCACTTGCATTTTAACATGATAGGTCATTTGTCATCTCATTTCAAATCAATAAAAAAAAATAAACATGCATATGATGCATTTATCATAGGTCATTTTCCATGACATTTATGAGAGTAAAAAAATAAAAATAAAATCAGACATACATCTCATGCATTTTTCATATGTCATCTTCCATGTCATTTATACACGTGCTCATAAATTTTCTCAATATTGGGTTAAAACCCTGCATAATAATTCTGTAAAGTTCATGCACATTTTCAAATAATTCACAGTTGATTGCATTATTGCTTACATCATCTCATAGGTAAATTTACATCATAAAGACACATGCATTTCATGCAAATTCATTAATATCATAATAATAAAATACATCATGCATTCATCTCACTATCTTCAATATCTTTTGAAGATCTTTATAAAATAATTCATCAAGCACGCATCACACATCATTACCGTGTTGTTGAAATTTCATATTTCATTGTCTTCAATATCCTTTGAACCTATTTGAAAGAAAAAATGCATCATACATCACATTACATTAAACTCAATACCATCGACTTTTCATATCTCATTATCTTCAATATCCTTTGAAGATCGTAATAAAAAAACATCCATCAAACATGCATCATGCATGCTTTCATATCTAATCGTCTTCAATATCTTTGAAGCTTTTAAAATGGGGACATCATACATTTCATGCAGATTAATGTTTGTCTATATTCTACTTTCTTCAATATTCTTTTGAAGTCTAATAAAAAAAGCCATGCATTTCATGCAAATCAATTATCACATTAAACTTTTTTCGACATTTGTTGAAAGTAAAAAAATGCATCATGCATTTATTCTCATTGACTTCAATATTATTTTGAAGTTTTCATGCATGGTTTTGAAAGTCTTAACATCAATTGTGTGATTGTTGCATCACGTTTTATGCATTATGACTGGGGCAAACCTAGTCATTTGAGTTGTAGCTTTGTCTACACACTATCGTGTATCCATTAAAAAAATCATGCATTCATCAACTTCAATATTCTCTTGAAGTTTAATAAAATCCTCATGCATAAGTTTTAAAATGTCATAAATTGTGTGATTGTTCCATCACATTTCATACTTTAGGACCGGGGCAACCCCTGTTATCTTGTGTTCAAGCTTTGTCTTTGCATTATCATGCATTCATTAATAAATTGAAAATCATGCATCCACAAGTTTCATACTTTGCATTTCTAAATGCTAAAATAATTTGTCATTTCACCATCATATACATAATGACTTTTTCGTTTTGAGACTGGGGCAATCCCAGTTTTCTAAATTTTGAGAAATTATATTTCTCACCAAAATTAATGGATTTTCCCTTTTCTATTGTAGTTTAATCTTAGTAGAGACCTGTTGAGCCAAGTCCATCAATTTTTTTCATTCTACTACACTTTAATCTCATTAGAGACCTGTTTTTCTTTTACTCTTTTTTGGTTAAATTGAATCCTAACGCCGGTCCACTCGTGAGAGGTCGAAGCGTGTGAGCCAGGTCCATTTGCTTTTACTCTTTGTTGGTTAAATCGAACCTTAACGTTGGTCCATCAGTTAATGGTCGAAGCCTGTGAGCCAGGTCCATTTTATTTTACTCTTTTGGTTAAATCGAGTCCTAACGCCGGTCCACCCGTTAGAGGTCGAAGCTTGTAGGTCCGTTTTCCTTTATCTTTTGGTTAAATTGAATCCTAACACCGTTCCACCCGTTAGAGGTCGAAGCTTGTGAGCCTGGTCCATTACATCTTTATCTTTTGATTAAATCGAATCCTAACGTCGGTCTACGTGTTAGAGGTTGAAGCCTGTGAACCAGGTCCATTACATTTTTATCCTTTGTTTAAATCGAACCCTAACGCCGGTTCACCCATTAGAGGTCGAAGCCTATGAGCCAGGTCCATTTCTTTTACTCTTCTGGTTAAATTCAACCCTAACGTTGGTCTACCCGTTAGAGGTAGAAGCCTGTGAGCCAGGTCCATTTTATTTTACTCTTTTGGTTAAATCAAATCCTAACGCCGGTTCACCCGTTAGAGATCGAAGCCTGTGAGCCAGGTCCATTTTCCTTTACTCTTTAGGTTAAATCAAACATTGATGTCGGTTCACCCATTAGAGGTCTAAGCCTGTGAGCCAAGTTTGTAGCATTTTGCTTATTTCGGTTAAACTGGATTGCTTTTATTTTGTCTTGATCGAATACTAGTCAAGCTAGATTCGTCACATTTTACTTTTCCTATCAGTTTGAATCGAAGCCTATGTTAAAATAGGTCTTCTTTCATGTTTAAAAATAAAATCTTTTGCCAACAAAATACTTCATCTATTCATTTGTCCAACTTTGCAATCTTTCAAAGAAGGACAAAGAGGGGCAAGCTGTAGACACAGTATTTCGTCCGGCTTAATTTTATTTTTAAAAATTTATTTAATGAAAAATACAAAAAAAAAAAAGATAAATTTGTAAAAATACAAAAAACATAATTTTAATTAAAAAGGGCATAAAAATGATAAAAAGACAAAAAAGATAAAAAAAAAAAAAAAAAAGTGTGTATAAAAAAATAGAGTTTAATATCATATTTAAAAAATTTATTAAATTAAGATTTAATATTATTGTTCACACAGAGATTTTGATATGGAAAAATAAATGCAGGATAAATGATTTGTATTGATGATTTTGAGTAGTTACAATCTCTAATAAATATTTCTCTGATGCTTTTTCAAAAGTATAAACTTTGACTCGAGGGTCAATCGACGTATTCTCGGATCAAAGGATTGATTGGATGAAAATCTTCTATCTCGAACATTATAACTCTCCGGGTATGTGGGATTTTGATCTTCAAAGAATTTGTCTTCGAATAATCCTTCAAGTCGTCTTGGATCTCTATAATCTTCGAGTTGTTCTATCTTTGGGATCTTCAATCTTCAAATTCTTCAGAGTCTTCAGTCTTCGAATTCTTCAAATTGTCTTGGATCTTCATGTTCTTCGAATCATCTTGGATGTTCAGAGTCCTCGAGATTATCTTGGATCGTCAGAGCCTTCGAGATTGTATTGGATCTTCTTCTTCTCCAAAAGTTCTCTTTTGAATTATGAATGACCTACTCTATTTATAGAGTTTTCAATGGGCCTTTTGGTAGGCTGGGTTTAATTTGATAATAGGCCTGAATGCCACATGGCACAATTTGGTTGGGGCAACTTATATTATCAAATGACCATTGAAATAGACACGTGGCGTCATCTTATTTGTTGATTTTGTGTCTTTTATTTTAAAATAGAGACACGTGTCAAATCACGATTGGTATCTATTTAATGACATGTAAAATTATCATAATTTAGATAATTACGTGGCGAATTGTAATTGGTTGAATTTTCTCCTTCTACAAATATTTTGAAACTTTTATTTAATTTATTTTTTTATTAAAGAAAATGAGATGTTTTGAATTAAATATGGATTTGAGAGAAGTCACTGTCATTTTGATATTGAGTTTTTTTTTTTAAAAAAATGATTTAAAAGTTAGTTAAAAAGAGATTTGATTTTAGCTTTGAATCTTTATTTAATTTATTTTTAAATTAAAGGAAAAATCAATATTTTCATTTTTGGCTCTAAATTTAAATTAATTCATTTAATTTGATTAAATTAAGGTTTAATTTCAAAATCTAAATCTAAGTGTAATCATGTTAATTTAATTAATTAAAATTTAATTCCACCTCCAAATTAATTCCTTTAATTTAATTAAGTTGAGTTATGATTTGATTTCAATTTCTTAATTTAAATTTAGTTATGTTAATTTAATTAATAAATTTTGGTTTCAATTTTTTAAATCTAATTTTAATTCTTTTAAATCAAATAAATTGAGATTTGAATCTGATTAAATTCTAATTCTAAATCTAAGTTTAACTAATTTATAAAGATTTTGATTTGATTTTAATTTTTTTCAAATCCATTTTGGATTCATTTTTTTTTAACTATAAATAGGACACAATTGATGAGGAAAAGAATTCAAGAAGCTATCCTAATCTCCTTCACGTAGGAATAAGAAGAAAAAAAAAAATAAACGTTTGTTTCAAATTCTCATTTATTATCCATCTTATTCCACCACCACCATTATCAATTTCTCTATCCTCATATATTTCCCTTATCATTTGTTAACCCAATAAAAATTCCATCACTTTGAAATTTGTCAGAGTTCAAATTACATCTCCATTCCATTATCAACATGTGAGTAGATTTCTCCTTCTCTTCATTCATATATTTTTATGGGTTTAATAATCTTTAGTATTATTTAAATTCATATACATCATTTGATTTTAGGTCATTTGATTAAATTATCATAATTTTTCATTTAATTGTCAAAATAAAATGCAATAAAAAAATTCATTTCATACTTTTTATAAATTGACACTTATGTTATGTATTAATTCTTCAATGTTCCCATAATAAAACCATATAATAAAATTGTCATGTATTTTCAAATAAAAAAAAAGATTTTTTTAAAGTCAGTAGGTTAGATAATTTTTTTAGCCAATTAGTTTTAGAAGAAAATTTTAAAAAAAATTGTTTTGAAGTCTGTTATAAAAAAAAAAAGTTTGAAGTATGTTTTTTAAAAAAAAAAGTTCCGAAAAAGGATTTTTTTTTTTTTAAAAAAAAGAAGATTTTTGTAAATAAAAAACAAAAGGTTCTAAAGTCAGTTTTACAAAAATAAAAAAGTATTTAAAACATAAAAAATGTAGCATTAAATTAAAAAAAAAATCTCTTTTTAGTACCTTTTTATTAAAAAAAAAAAAAAAAGAAAAAAAACCTAAATCAAAATAAATTGTTTTTAAAGCAATGGAATTTCAAAATTAAAGCAAAAATATTTTTTAAGGCTTAATTACAATACTATGATGGATTTTGAGAAGTAAAATTCTCAAATTCTTAAGGTGGAATTTTCCAATTCCAATATTGTTCAATAAATGGCCATAACCCCATCCATTTTTATTTCAATTCTTACTTCACTTTTGAAGTTAAGAAGAAATTAAATGGGACATTTGCTTTCTCAAAATAAAACCAACAATTTTAAGTATTAAATAAAGGATATTTTTTTTTTTAATTTTAGGATAATATTAGGTAAAATGTGGTAACTGTTTTTTAACAGGTGTTGTAGGGTGCTAACACCTCCCCTACACACAATCGCCTCCCGAACCCAATTTTGTTTTCGCAGACTCTTTTTTTGTTTTAATTCTGCAAGTGACCAATCACACCCAATAATGATTGGTGGCGACTTTAAACTCAATTTTTCTCAAAAGAGGATGTCGGCCGCTCCGCGTCGTAAAACACGTTGTGACACATGTAACGTAAACAAAAGCAAGCAACTAAAAACTCGTTTTGACTTTCTTCTTGCTATCACATTCATCCGATAATCTTTTTCCCTTGTCCTTATTCATTGATCCACTTTTTCTGCCATATAACTCACTTTGCACACCTCTTGGGCAATAATTTGTCTTTTGCCCCTTTCTTGTTCTCCCGCTCTATCCAATCTTACCAAAAAGAAATACTTTTTATCCTTCGCTAAAACCAGGTTTCAATAATACTCACTGTTCTCCTTTTTCTCAACCTATTAAGACGGGAAAAAAAATTAAACATATGAATATAAATTTTTTTCTATGTATAAGAAATAAAGTGCAAGTTTAAGCTACATACCTTTAGAAGGTCATTATAATATTCTCTGACATTACAACCAATTAAAAATTCAAGAGCGTCAAACATAGTGATATAAGCTTCCTTATAACCATCGGATACAATCATTTTTTATCGATACTTTCTTTCAAATTTTGTAGATTTTTTGTTGCGTGTGTAGCATAAAGTTGTAAGTTCACCATTGTTAGGATTTACTATATTGTTACATGAAATACATTTCTCAAACCATGGTGCATCCTTTTCTTGGATAAAAACAATTCTTCCGATGAAACAGCAAAAATCTTCCTTGATTTTCCCCATAAAAATATCATTTAAAGATACTTCTAAAACCTCTAATAGCCTTTTTGTTAGTACTAAGTTTCTTGTCCACAAACATATTCTCAAACTTTAGATATATAAAAAAAATTAATTAACAATAAATCACATGGTTGAATAATTAAAAGTTTAATACAAATTTAACTTATGACTTTTATATACATACTTTTGCTTCCAAGCTTCCTTTTCCTCAATCGATGTATTAATACAAATATCATTTTACAAAAGAAGTTGTTAAGCTAATCTCACCAGTTACATAATGATTAGTATAATATTATATTAATGAATGTTTATATCATAAATCAAAGAAAATATAAAAGTAATATTATTTGAGAAAAAAATACAAAAAAGATATGTATAGTTTTTAAATAATAAACAAGTAATAGTTTTGCTTAAAAGGTGTTCTTTTAGACCTTGATAGTAATTGAGTTTGACTTTGGAGATGATGATTATCTGACATTCCTTCATATTTTCTTCTAAAATCTTCCCTTCATTTTCGGCCAAATCTGCCCGTAGTGTCACTTTCATGATGTTTGCACTATGCACCAAACAAATAAGTGTTAATTATTTTGCAATAATGATATTTTTTTAGAAAATTTAAAGAACAATCTCACGTTTTAGGGTCAAAGAATAATTTAAAATTTGAGTTTTGATGAAACAGGTTGGTTTTTCATTTATCACAATACCTATAACATCTGTGAACAATACAAAATAAGTTAGGTTTAAAAAAAACTCATACGAAAAAAATCAAATAAATATGTGTGGATTAAAAATACTTACTAAAGACTTCCAATGAGCCCATTTGGTTCTTGATGTTAGTGTAATCAACAAAATTATAAGCACCTTTATAAAAAGCTTTTACATCAAACTCTTTGATCTCTTCAATCTCATTCTCATCAGGCAATGATATTTCAATATCATCATGAATATTAAGCTGTCTGTAGTTAATTGTATTTATTCTTCCATTTTGGAAAATATAAATTTTTCCTTTCTCAATAAGATCGGAGAACTTCTCAATAAAACCATTATATAATGTGATTTTAATTTTTTATTCCTAAAAAATTTAAATTAAAGATAAGAAAAATATATTCATGAAGGGATTTTAATATCATATTTTTAATTGTAAAATGGAATAATTATACGGTTGTTTACCTGCTCATCACAAACAATTAGCTTCAACACTTGGAAACGTTCTCCCTTCTTAGTTTCACCTTTCTCAATTAAGTATTTTTGGAGTATAATGCATTTCAATGTCCATTTTTTAAGAAATGGTTCAAGATCAAAGCATGTATTCCATCCTGCACAAAAAAATAAATAAATAAAAACATTCTACCAACTCGAATATCTGAAAAAATTCAATATCAAATTATTTTTATCATTGATAAAAAAAAAATTAGGTTTCTTTGTTGCACTAAGAGGAAAATCCATAACCTTTGATTTTTACCTGAGACAAATTCTGGAGATATGACTTTGGAAAGGTCTTATTAGTATTATTATAGTAAAATAATTATAATGATAATGATAATATAATATAATATTTAATATATAATAAATATTAATAATAATAATAATAATAATAATAATAATTATTATTATTATTATTATTATTATTATTATTATTATTATTATTATTATTATTATTATTATTATTATTAAATTAAATAGTTAAACAAAAAATTACCTTCAATCAATGAGTTGGGTTTCCAAAGAAGCCGAATGTTACCCAAAGAAGACGAATGTTATGCCAAAGAGGTCCGTGTGATGTGTTTATATAATAGTTAGATTTTTAAGAGTTACAATTGAGAGAAAGCCATAAGTTGTGGTTTTAAATTACATTAATAGGTAAAGAATTGTCATTTTTGGGAATTTTTTTTCCATTGTAATCAATGTAATCAGTAAATGGAAATCAAATTTTTGAATTTCTTTCATTAATTATGTGGCCTTTTGATGTTTGGTTGATGGTTGAAGCAGAATGATTAATTCAAGGGAATAAACACCTTTTCACATACACATCAAAAACAGCTATGAATAGGTAGAATTTCTTTCATTAATCAATTTTTCATTAATTATGCGGCCTTTTACATTCCTTTCATCTTGAAAAATTCTATCTCCCATACGGATAGGTTGAACTCAATTATTAACTTAAAAAATTCATAATGAAAATAACCTATAATTATTAATTTAATACATAATTCATTCATAGTGAAAATAAGAGGACGTGAATGTCATACTTGGAAATAGAGTGGGGTAAAAGGGTTTAAAAATGATTCCCCAACATCTCCACTTTTAAGATATTAAAGATGTATCATGAGGAATATCAAAGACCGTGTGTACTTTTCATTATTGGGAGGGTGGATAATGAGATAATGTTGGGACTCTGTGTGTGCTCACATTATCTGATATTATCCATAATTATTGTGATACATATATGAGAGAAATGTAAGGACTGTGTGTACCTTGCATTGGTAGGTGAGATAATGAGATAATGTTTAGACTGCTTGTGCTTTCATTATCTGTCATTATTCACGGGAGGTGGGAAGATAACAATGAAAAGACTACGAGTACTTTATTTTAGAAAGCGAGATAATGAGATATTATTAGACTGCGTGTGCTTTCAATACCTGTCATTATAAGCATGTTGATGGTTATATTGATGTAAAGACTGCTTGTACTTTATATGTGTAAAGCGAACTAATGAATAACGATTAGATTGCGTGTGTTAGCATTATTGCCATTAATCATGTGATGTTCTTGTTTGAAACATATGTGAGACCGAGTGTGCTTAGCATTAGTTATCATAGAGAATTGAAACATGAACTTTATGTATAGCATGAGTTGCTATAGAGAAAAGGAATAAGAATGTTATATATAGTAAGAGATACGTACTTTGAGATGCTAATTTCTTGTTTATTTGGGAGATTTTGTAATTGGAAGTTGTAATACTTGATGTGAACCCTTTTGAAGTTGTTGGGTGGTAAAGAGTATGTAAGTTATTTTGGACACAAATCCGGATACGGGTTTGAGGTCTAATGTTACTTTATTTTTCGTTTGTCTTCACTGGGTTTCACTCGTGATATTATAATTTTTAGGTATGGCTCGTGGTCGTAGTCTTGGGAGATGAGCTGGTGCTACCTGATCTGGGTGACGATGATGGCGAGATGGATTAGAGAGAGTTTATAGTTCATGGACTCATGTTTACTTTCTTTTTTTTGTACGTTTTGTATATAAGCTCATGAGAGCATTTTTTTTGAAATTTTATGATCTTGAACTTATTTTGAACTTTTTTCTTAAATATGGAATGCGCATTCCACTCTTTAAATCCTCTGATGGAAAACTGTATACAGGGCATTGTGTAGTCCAAGTTTTAAACGCCACCATGCCTGTTTTTATTTAAAAATTAAGTCTTCCGCTATGTTCTGATTTTAAAATAAGTCAGGTAGTCACAAGTGTGATTTTAATGTGAGAGGCCTCTTATGGAAAGATGTTGAGGGTGGTTTGCTTGACACATTATGTATGTAATTTTTATGTGACATGTTTAAACTTCACTTGAATGTTGTTGCTAGGGCATTGCATAACCCTAATGGCATTCGTCTAAATACAAATGTGCCATATGGACATGTAAAAGTAGTTTTTTCTTGATCCTTAGGAGCAATTTCTATTTGATTATATCCAAAATATCCATCAAGAAAACAATAGAATTCCTTGTCTGCCAATCTGTCTAACATTTGATCTAGGAATGGCAAAGGAAAATGGTCCTTGCGTGTTGCTTTGTTGAGCCTTCTGTAATCCATGCACACCCTCCATCCACTGTCACTGTCCGTTGTAGGATTAATTCATTGTTAGCATTGGTCTTCACAGTCATTCCACTTTTCTTTAGAACACATTGAACTGGGCTAACCCATCTACTATCAGATATTGGATAAATGATGCCTGCATCCAACCATTTGATAACTTCTTTCTTCACAATCTCTTTCATTGCGGGATTTAGTCTTCTTTGTTGCTCTACAGATTGAAAAGTATCATCTTCTAGGAGAATTTTGGAGAATTTTGTGCATGCATATTGTTGGACTAATCCTTTTTATGTCTGAAATAGTCCATCTCAGGACATTCTTAAAGTTTGTCAAAATCCCAGAAGTTGCGCTTCTTGATGTAAATCCAGCTTTGAACTAATGATCACAGGCAGAGTGTTGTTGCTAGCCAGAAAAGCATATTTGAGGTGAGATGGTAAAACCTTAAGTTCCAATTTTTGTGGTTCTGTCGTTAATGATTCCTGAGCCGGTAACTCTGAAGTCAGCTGAGAATGACTGTTTTCATCTTACTGTGGGGCTTGATAGGTGGGATCATCAGGGTCCTCTAGATTGTGAAACTCCACATCCACTTTAACACTGTTGTTCCTCCTCCATTGCTTGTCCACAGCTAAATCTATGACATCAATGGCAGAGCAATGTTCTATATGGTTAGGAAATTTTAATGAATCAAAGATGCGAAATGTTACCTGTTGATCATCAACTCTTATGATGAGTTCTCCTTTTTGTAGCTAAAAATGGACGACCAAGAAGAATGAGGACTTCTTTGTCAACTTCAAAATCTAGAACAATGAAATCAGCAGGGAAAATGAATTTATCCACTATGACCAACACATCTTCAATTTTTCCTTCCGAATGAGCAATTGATTTACCTGCAAACTGAAGTGTTACTCGAGTTGGTCTTGCTGCGCCAACTCCTAACTGGTTGAATATAGACAATGACATTAAATTGATACTAGCACCGAGATTACACAATGCTCTCCCACAATAGGTATTGCCAATTGAACATGGTATTGTAAAACTTCCAAGATCCTGCAATTTGGGTGGTATGTTGGGTTGAAAAATAGAACACACTTCAGACGTCATGTTTACTGTCTCTACTTCTTCAGGCCTTTTTTTCGGAAAAAAAATCTTACATTACCACGCTTCGAGGGTATATGCCCTGTCATATTTGAGAGAGTACCCGTACGACTGTTTCATATCCTTATGAAATACTTTCCTATTTTAATATCCAAAAGGGACATATCATGTGAGACATATACAAAGAATTAAACATCGAACGGCATGTCAAAATTTAGCTCGACATGTCACTTATATGGAGGTTCGATAATTTAATTCAAGATAAAAATTATCTTCCTAAAAAATCGAGGAAATCTCCAAATATCAAAGACATTTCCATTTATCGTCGAAATGTCACCGAGACATTGATAACCTTAGTTATCGATATCTTACTAAAATCATTATTTACTTTGACATCATGTCAGCAATTAATGGCCATTTAAAAGTGGTTCCACTACTGTCATGTGAAAAGGGTGTGAAGCATATATGAAGTACTTTTTTATAAGAAGTTTGTGTTTAACATTTCTTGAAACATCTCATGTGGGAATTCTACACACTATTTTTCTTCTTCCGTTAATCATTTTTTAATTTTCTCTCATGAATATTTTTTAAAATTCTCTAATTTCCCACATTTTCACCACTTGCACGTCTATCTCTCCATCCATTTATTATTTTCTTTTTTTAATTTTAATTTCTTTTCCACTTCTCTCCAAAATGAATTCTTATTTAACATCATTTTATTTTATATTTTAAAATATTGATACTTATATATTTATACATTTTATCTCTTAATCTCTTACATTTTTTATCATGATATAATCATATTAATACATAAATTATTACATTTTTTTTAATTCCAAGATGCTTATATCATTTTTAACCATGGAAGAAAATATTGACGACGTTGCTAATCTTTTCTCCAACTCCAATTCATCTATTTATATTATTATTCTCTAATTACTCAAATTCTAAGATATTGTATTAGTAGAGTGGTTAAATTTTTTTACTATAACTTTAATTTTAGTTAAGAAGTTTTAATCATAATCCTAATGTTATCTTGATTATAAATTTTTAATTTGTCTAAAATTTGATCATCATTTCCATGTAAGTGTGCTGAATATTTTTTAAATCTCATTTTAAATTACATATTAAAGTCTCATGTAGTTTTTAGTATTATCTTTTGACAAATTTTATTGTAATAAGCATTTTTTAATATTATATTTCTTTGTACTTTTTACACTTTGTTATGTTTAGCATCATTTGTAGGTGTATAATTCCATTATATGATTGATTATAACTTAATTAAGCTATCATGAAAGTTACATTAAAAAAAATCCAAAAATTCACCTATGTTTCCATTGTTTCTGTAATTTTTCCGGGAATGTCTGTCGACATCGATATTACTATAAATTTGGACTCGACATTCCCGTCGATATCGACATTTAACTCCTTGGACATAGGCAATCTTGAAAAAACAACGATAGCATTAGCAACCGTAACGATACCCCTCATGTATTATATGTATTTTGTATATCATGTATATCACCCCTACTCTCATGTATGATATATATTTCTTATATCATTTATATCAATGCTTATAGAGCATGTAGAAACAGGTTACCTTGCATGTATATTTTTTTCTATATCAATGAGGGACATTTTTATAGGTTATGTATATTGTGTATATTAGTTGAACATAAATATATACAGGACAAAATGTTACGTACAAATTTGAACAGAAATATATATTATAGCAGTGTTCAAACAAAGGGATAAAGTCATATTTCATGCCACGGTAGTAACAAAAAACCAAGTTATACCAAGCCTTTTACTTACAAACAATTAACAAAAGAAATTTCATTCAAATTATTCATCTTTCGTTTCTTCTCCATGGATGTCGGCTATAGCTGGGGTAAGACTGATGTTAAACGATGGCCCATCAGGGGGACTAACACTATTGATATTGCGTCATTAGTTGAAGAGTTTATGTTCTCTGCAATGGTATTGGCTGCATCTCCTTCTGGGGCGTTAGCTTCTATAATGTCACTAATGCTACCCTTCCTTTTTTCACTTGTCACTGGTCTTGCACTAAGTTGTGTTTGTTTCTTATCGAATGTAATGCACTTACTATACACAACATACCCTACAACAGTACAAATATACATAACATACAGAATATACACAGTATGAGCAAGATGACAGACTACAATCTCATTCATACTACATACATTTTTTTTTATCAATATATGATGATATACATAATATACACACGTAAATTACATATTACACAAAGCATACAGAATAGACATAATTTGAGAGATATGGAAGACAACTGTCCAAAACATACACACTCAAATTACAGAGCATACAGGACATACAGAACATACACAATATGTTAAGTATGGAAGATCACTGTCCAATAAAAATGACACGCACTTGGACAATGTATGATGATATACACATCCTACAATGTATATCCTTGTATATCAAATATATCACCACTTATCGTAGATGACGTACTCCTCTCTACTGCCATATTCATCTTCTCCATGCCTTTCTTCTTAATTTTCTGAATCAAGCTCCACCACCACATTATCCTCATGATCTGTTTTCTCGTCTTCTTTCTTGTATTTCTTCTTCGATCCTCTAGTATTCATCATTTATGCCATGGCAAAAAAAACTTCTTTGTTGTAGTTCAAAATGAAATGAAGTGATATTATTTTCTTTTAAAATGGTGAGATTCCTATCTTTTTTTATAGCAACTTCCAAGTGGTTTAATAATCTTCAAATGGAGGTTTCTAGGTGTTGAACATACGCAAATGATGGAAAGAGGGGCTGTGTATAGTAGAAGCCGAATGGAAATGAGGGTTGCTGTTTCTTCTTTCTTTAATTTTTTTAAACACAATTATGACTTTTTATAATGATGCTATGACCTTTCATATAGCGTGCATGACAGACTTAGTAACCTACTTCTTACAAACTAGCAAGACTACTACTTAAGGGCTTTTATGTATTTCCCTTCTACGTGCAAATCACATCCCTTAAGCTTTCCAAAACATGGCTATTGTGTTAAAATGGCACTCAAAGGTGGCTATTTGGATTTTCCCCCAAATTTAAATATCATTAAAATAATTATCATTATAAAAATAAGTAAAAAAATTCCTTTAAATTAATTTAGAGGAACACAATTTAACTAATTATATATCTTATAGTAGTTATTGAAGTTGGATTTACCAAACACAAATTTTATGCATAACCTGAATTTACTGATTCATGACATAATTGATTTTTTCTACATCACAGCTAGCAACTATTATTTCAAAAACTACCACTACGTCAAACTAGATTTCATTCCCTTAGCCATTAGAAAAAAGAAGGGGAAAAGACACTTTTGGTTCCTAAGTTTTCATTTTGTTTTCCATTTGGTCCCAATATTTTAAAAAGTGACATTTTAACCCCCCGAGTTTTCATTTTATTTACTATTTGGTCCTTGCCGTTAAAATTTTGTTAAATACTTAACAGAAAAGTGACGTGGCATTATTTTATTAATTTTATATTTATATACTTGATTATATGGCATATTTAGGAATGTGCTCAGTCCGGTTTTAGGTAAAACTAGGGACCGAACCTAAGGTCTCGGTTTACAATATCAACAAACCGTTTGGTTTTCCTCTATTAACATCTCGGTTCAGATTCGTTTTTTTTCCGATTTCGATTTTATTTTGGTTTTGCCTAAATCTAACATTAATCAAACGGAATGACGATAAATCTGAGACTTACCAGTGAGTTGAAGCTTTGATGGTTACATTTTGAGTCAAAGCGAAGAGTTCAAGCTTGAATAGTGACATATCTGAGACTTATTTCGAACGAGTGCAACGATCTAAGACAGATATGAAAGAAAAATGAGATGATATAAGTTAGAACAAAATAAAGCGATGGTGTGTTCAAGACAGAATGAGTTAGATCGAAACGTTGATAGATCGAAACATTGAGAAAGATAAGAAGAAGAAAGAGTGAAAGCTTGACTCAATATGCCTTTTCTTCCTTGAGAAGAGATGGGGAGTGAAACATTAGTGTGAAAAAGTAGGTCTCAGATTGGAGAGAAAGGAGGTTGGAGTCGGCTGGAAGGGAAAAGTGTGAGATTAGGGTTTTTGAAGAAAGTTATATTAGTATTTATTTTTATTGTTTTTAAGGAAATCAGTTCGGTCCGGTTTTCTTCGGTCTTTAATTCTTTAAACCACAATAAACCGAATTTAGTCAATTTTTCTCATTCCTAAATTAAAGGAATTTTGTGAAAGGAAACAACCGGACCGAACTTGTTGGTTCGGTCCGGTTCGTCAGTTCATCCGGTTTACTGCACATCCCTAAGCATATTTTAAATGACATGGCAATGTGTAGTGAGTTTTATATTAATATTTCTTTTACTTATGTGGAAATATTGAAGTGGTGTCTCTCTCTCACCTCTCTTCATCTTCTTTCTACCTAAATTCCCTTCCTCTACCTATGGTCATGGCTGCTTCTCTTGTACATAAAAACCCATATTTTAATGAATTTGCATCTTCTCAAATAAAAGCCCAAATTTTGAAAAAATCAGATCAAAACTCATTGTTTGGTTCGTTGAAGCAAAGTTCAAACTCATATCAAAATCCCGATGAATCCTTCCCCTTCAAACCCATCTCTTTGATTCCATTAATTGATCTGTTTTTTCATCAATTTCAGAGAGAAAATATCAGTTTATGATGCTGCATATATGAATACAGAGCTTTCAAAACCAACCTCCATTTTCAGCCTTCGTTTATGGGTTGTAATTGGAATATTAGTCAGTGCCCTTATAGTTCTTGCCATTTTCCTCTCTCTCTTTGCCTCACTTATCATAAATGAAATCACCAGAAGAATTAGACCTGTTGCTCAAAATCTACTAATAATGTTTCCCCTCCTTCTGTTTCCAAAGAGATTTGGGAAATTGTTCATCCAGATCATCACAAGAATCTTCAGTCGGAGATTCATGTTGCAAATTGAAGGATTTTTTTTTTTTTTTTTTGAATTTTGAATTTTGACATACAAGATTTGTAATAGTTAAGTATGACATGAAATAAAAGTTGGCTCCATTTTTGTTAGAGGATTTTTGGGTTGAAATAATAAAAATCAATCTTTTCTAATTTCTATAATGGCTTGGATCTTCCCCACTTGAATCTGCTTGTCAAATTGACTATTGTTTGGAATTTTTTTTCATGGAATTCTAAAACCTCATGTTCAAAATAGATCTTAAGCTTGAGCATCATAGAGTTCATACTTGTTGTGATCATCATCTTGCTCTGATCTTAAGCCCTAGATCTTAACCACTACGAACCTCTCGGCGGCGCATTCATCTCTAAAAAAACCTCAAATGCCCTAGATCTGAACCACGCATTTGAGGTTTTCAGAGATAGTTTTTCGGCGATGGAGTTCGTGGTTGTTCAGATTTGGACCGTTTGCGATTTTAGAGATGTGGCTGGTAATGGGCTTCGTGGTTATGTAGGTGTCTGGTTCAAGAAGATGAAAAGGGGGAAAAGGAGATGAATAGAGGAGATAAAAATGTAAAAAAAAAAATACCACGTCATCATTAAATTAATTAAATAATGCTAGTTAGCTATAAAATAAGTATTTTAAGCCCTGTTTGGTTTGCAATCTGAAAAACATGATCTGAATTCAGTGGATTCTAATAAATTTAGGGTAGTATCCAGTAAATTTGTTAGTTCCAAAAATGTGTTTGGTAACAGATTCAAATTTAAAATTGAAATCTAGAAATTTGAAATCAGTGTTTGGTTGGTTATTCAGAAATTTAAAATAAAATAAAATTGTGAATCAGAACAAGTGTTTGGTTAGTATCCAAATCTCAAATGTTCAACTATATTAAATTTTTTAAAGTATTTTTCATATATCATATTTCACATATTCTATTAGATTTCACTTGTAAGAATTTAATTCTATTTATTAAACAAGTTTGATAAACTATTCACATTTTAACTTAATTTAATGATAATAATTTGTAAAAATATAATTCTATTTCTTCATTCAATCCATTCATTGTATATCAAATTACAACTATCTGAACTTCATCACATAGATAAAGCACATGAGCTGGTCCAAGCCCACCGCAAGCTCGACCCGTAAGTTAATGTTGAACGGACTCGACGTATAAATCTTTGCACTAGATATGAATCATGTATTTGAATTCAAGCCCAACCCCCAGGTTTTATCCATAGAGCCCTATCAGAACCGACCTGAAACCTGGTTCAAGGTCCGTTCATTTAAATAAATAAAATAAATTAACTTTTTTTCCATCACTTTAGAATTAAGTTTAAGTTTAAAAAGTTAAAAATCAGCTTTAAAAATGCAATTAAAAATTTAATTAAATAAATAAAAACTCGAACGGACCGGGCCAACATTGAAAAATGGACCGACCCGACCCAAACCCAAAAATCAGGTCTGGCCCGACCCAAATCCGAAAATGGGCCCGACCTGTATTTTTATCTCATGTGTTCAAACTCGTGGATTGGATTGTGTGGGTGAAGTCAATTTGTGTTTTTCAATTTTTGAGTTGGATATTTTAGATTATTTTTTTAGTTGAATTCATTTTTTAGCCTAAAAAAGAAATTGAATCAAAACTGCATTTTTCTGGACTGTAAACCAAACACATAGTAAAACAGATTTCTTTTATTCATTCAATCCAGATTCATAAAATTGAATCTAGATTGCAAACCAAACGGGCCCTTAATGTTCCGTCACTTATCTGTTTAGTATTTACCAGAAGGACAAAAAAAAAGAAAAAAAATCCAGGAAATAGGATACCGCGTAACTTGAAGTTTCAAGTGCTTTTTTTTTTTTTTTTTTTTTTTATCTTCCAGTTTTCGATAATTGCTGCAACTCAAAAGTAAAGTAAACGCGGAGAAGAGGAGAAATGGAAGCGAAGGTAGCCAAATTCTTCGGCTCCGTATCCAACTTCTTTTCTGGCGGCGATCACATTCCATGGTGCGATCGCGATGTCATTGCCGTATGTTTCTCCTTAGTCTATATGGAATTTCTTTTCCCCCTAATTTCTTATCAGAAATTTTTCCCACTCTTTGTTAGATTATATAGTTTATTTTGTTTTGGTAATCACATTGCGAGGTTTTCAATTAAACCTAATGCCTATTTTAAGTGAATATTGTGTGTTTGTATATATGATTTGAATCGCTTGTGTGTGTATTTTTAAACGGTATTCTAATTGTTTTTTAATATTCTGTTAATTTTCGTGTTTCTTAAAAAAATAAAACTCTTATTAATTATGTGTATGAACTTATTCAATGGAGTTTCTGGAATTAAACTTGATTTTTCCTCTTACAACCTGTTCATTTTTTTTCCTAATATAATTATCATTTATTTGGGTGATGGACTTCAATAATCAATACCCGTGATCTCGGACATGGTGATTTGTGATACTGTTACTGCCTCCTGGTATTAATTCTGGCAGTTGCAGTGTAAACTGTAGCCAGTTATAACAAAAAAAATGACCTATTAGATCCTAAATAATATGATAATCATGTACTGTTAGATAATTAGTATTGATTATGTTTGGCATATTAAATTTTGACATCATACACATTAACAAAAGGATAAGAGAAGCCAGAGAAAAAAACCAAAAGCTAGAGATAGGGTAGGTGGGGCTGGGTTAATTCATTTATGGAATTTGAGTCTCTTTTATCGATGGTGTTGTGTTTTTGTTTGATAAAATTTTTGAAGATATTTCTTGGAGGATACAATTAGAAAGGAAGACATTACTGGAGATAGAAAACAAAACTCAGTTGGATTAAAGATGGGGATTGTAACTCCAATTTCTTCCATAGAATGGCTTCTTTCAAAAAAGGAAAGAACCACATTCCTTTCTTGGTTAAAGAAGATGGCTCTGTTGTTACTCAGAAAAAGACATTATGGAAGAAGTTGTATCCTTTTACTCTTCTCTATATACCTCAGGTTCAAGGTCGATTGCCACTATCAAGTGGATTAATTGGCACCCAATTAGTGCCTATGATGGAAATGCTCTAGAACGACCTTTTCAAGTGGAAGAAATAAGAGATGTTGTATTTACCTGTGATGGGAATAAGGCATCGTGCTCGGATGGTTACTCTTTTTTTTTTTTTTTTGATAATAAACAAATCATTTCATTGATGGATGAAAAGATATACAAAAGGCCACCCAAAGGATTACAAAAAACTCCTCCAATTGGGGGCAATCATAGATGTAGAATAATTACAAAAAACCTTGGCCCTAGCTGACCATATAGAAACATGTCTAACCAGCATATCCCAAAGCTCAGACACAGTGAAGCACTCATCCTGAAAAGTTCTCTTATTCCTTTCCCACCAAATCAGCCAAATAAGAGCTCTAACGGAGTTTCTCCAAATAACTAGAGCTTTATCAGTAAGAGTAACACCAAAGCAGCCCGTGGAGAATATCTTGAAGGGAATGGTGAAAAGGGCCCTGAAAAGGGAACAACTCAAACACCTTCTTCCACAGCTCGGATGGTTACTCCTTGAGCTTCTTTTAATCTTTAGAAGAATTGGGATGTTGTCAAACCTGATTTGGAAAGAATTTTCAAGGAGTTTTTTTAGAGGGGGATCCTTGACGCTTCCACTAATGAGACTTTCAATTGTCTCATACCTAAGATTGACAAGGCCAAATGTTTGAGAGATTTCAGGGCTAATGGGCCAGAAATCTCTCATATTTACGGCCCTGCTTCATCGATGGGAAGAGAAGATTTTTGGGATGAGATCGGAGATTTGTATAGTTTATGTTAGAGGAAATGCTGCTTGGCTGGGGATTTCAACGTAACTAGATTTGTCTCAGAAAAATCGAATGGCGGGCGGATGACTAATTCAATGAGAAAATTCAACAAGTTTATTGAGGATTGTGAACTTAGAGATCCTCCGTTATCAAATGGGAGATTTACGTGGTCTAACAAGAGGGATGGGATAATTTTACAAAGGTTGGATAGTTTTCTCCTCTCAGAAGAGTGGTACAAGCACAAGGTTAATATTGAACAACACTTGAATCCTAGATTGATGTTCGATCATTGACCTTTATTCTTAGCTATTAGGGAGATGCGATAGGGTCCCCCCTCCTTTCAGATTTGAAAATGTGTGGTTGACCCATCCAGATTTCAAAAAGGAGTGTTCAAATTGGTGGGGCGGAGTAGTGACCGAAAAATGGGAGGGTTTGAAATTTTTGAAAAAACTGAGGAACCTAAAGCCAAAGTTGAAGGAATGGAGTAAGGTTTCCTTTGGGGTGTTAAAAGACAAAAAAAAAGGATATCATTGACAGATTGGAGCATTTGGATAAACTGGACGAAAGTGTCGCTCTTTTGGTTGACGATAGATCCAAAAGAGTCAAGTTGAAAGGTGAATTGGAAGAGATAATTAGAAAGGAAGATATAGCCTAGAGACAAAGGTCAAAAATCAAATGGGTGAAAGAGGGTGATTGCAATTCTTCTTTATTTCATAGAATGGCAACACTTAGGAAAGCAAAAATCATATCCCGTTTTTAATCAGGGAGGTCGGTTCCACTGTTTACAATGAGGAGGAGATAGTAAAAGAAGTGATTTCTTACTATTCTGATATCTATGCTTCTGGTTCATCGCCCATTGCACAAATTGAAGGGATTGATTGATATCCCATTAGTTTGTCTGAAAGTCAGTTCCTTGAGAGCCCGTTTAGAATGGAGGAAATTAGGTTTGCGGTTTTTAGTTGCGATGGCAACAAAGCTCCTGGACCAGATGGCTTCTCTATGGCCTTTTTCCAAAGCAACTGGGAAGTGGTGAAAGATGATTTGGAAAAAGTCTTCAAAGAATTCTTTGAGAGGGGGATAATAGATGCCTCTTCAAATGAGACTTTTGTGTGCTTAATCCCTAAGAAGCAGTGGGTTGAGAGCTTAAAAGATTTTCGACCTATCAGTCTCGTTACGAGCATTTACAAGTTAATTGCTAGGGTGTTGGCTGAGAGCCTGAAAAAAGTCCCCCCTCGACGATTTCGCCTAATCAAGGCGCTTTTGTTGAAGGTAGGCAAATTTTGGATGAGATCTTAATAGCAAATGAAGCAATTAAGGATTACAGATTGGGGAAACTTGAAGGAATTCTCTTTAAGATAGATTTTGAAAAAGCATATGATCATGTGGATTGGAGTTTCCTTGATCAAGTCATCATGAGGAAGGGCTTTGGGTTTAAATGGAGATCTTGGATGTGGTCTTGTACTCGATCGGTCAATTATTCGTTTCTCATCAATGGAAAACCAAGAGGGAAAATATTTGCCACTAATGGGATTAGGCAAGGTGACCCACTCTCACCTTTCCTCTTTACGTTGGTAGTTGATACTTTGAGCAGACTTTTTGAACGAGGGTTGGAAAGGGGATTGGTTGAGGGTTTTCAAATTGGGAAAAATAAGGTTCCACTAACCCATCTTCAGTTTGCAAATGATACCTTGATTTTTTGCTCTGGGAAAGAAGAATCTTTTCAAAATTTCTTGGACATTATTCAACTTTTCGAATGGAGCTCTGGGCTGAAAATAAATAAAGCAAAATGTTCATTGACGGATGTGGATGAAGGAAAACTAACTTTGCTGGCTAGAAAAGTGGGTTGTAAAATTGAGAAGTTGCCGTTTAAGTACCTTGGCATCCCCTTGGGGGATAATCCGAAGAAGAAAAGTTTTTGGGAACATGTGATTGAAAGTGTCAAGAAGATTAGCATCTTGGGAAAATGGGTTTTTCTCCGAGGGAGACTGACACTCATCCAATCCGTAGTGTCAGGATTTGTCTATCTTCAAAATGCCAACAAGCATTAAAGAGGACTTGGAGAAGATCATGAGAAACTTTCTTTGGGAGGGGTCTGATGAAAGGAAGGGTGCACACCTCGTTCTGGAAGATGGTTTCAAAACCATTGAAAGATAGGGGACTAGGGATTGGAAATCTCGACAGAAAGAATATGGCTTTACTTGTAAAATGGCTTTGGAGATTCCCAAATGAACATACTAGTTTATGGCATAAAGTGATTGTGAGTAAACATGGAATCCAGTCAAATGGATGGGACACAAACGTAGTGATTAGAGGTGCTGCTAGAAACCCGTGGAAGGAGATATCCAAATGCTATCCTCTATTCTTTAACGGTGTAAAATGGGAGGTAGGGGACGGAAACCGGATACATTTCTGGGAGGACATGTGATGGGCGAAAGTGCTTTCCAAGATCTACATCCCTTGTTTATACTCTCTAACCCTTGCAAAAAATTCACCAATTTCAGTGTTTGTTAAAAAAGAGGGGGTTAGTGTGAATTTTCATTTTCATTTTCCAAGAATGATCCGGGATAGGGAATTCGGAGTTTTATTCTATTATTACAAACCTTGAGGGTGTCTTGGTGAGAGAGGGCGTTCGTGATAGTAGACGGGGGACTCTAAACTCCTCGAACTGTTTCTCTTGCAAATCCTTTTTTGAGTTTAGCACCCCCACCCATTTGTGTTCTTCTTCACTTTTCTTTTCTAAACTTTGGAAGGTGAAGATTCTGAAGAAAATCAAAATTTTCATTTGGTCTGTCGCACTGGGTAAGATCAATACCTTTGATTTTCTTCAGAGATCTTCCCCCTTCACCCTTAACCCCAATTGGTGTAGTCTTTGCAATCTTGATTCAGAAGATCTAAATCATATCTTGTGGAAGTGCAAGTTTTCGAGAGTCATTTGGCAAAAGCTCTTCCAAACCTTTGGATTATCTTGGGTGAATAGTGATTCTTTTTTATAGAAGAAATGACCATCAACCCCCCCCCGCTAATGCTAAAGGGAATTGTTTGTGGATTGCGGGTGTTGTGCAATCGCATGGAGTATTTGGCTTGAAAGGAATTGCAGAATTTTTAGGGATGAAGTTAGATCTTTGGATTATGTTTGGGAGTTGGCTCACGTTAATGCTTCTTTTTATGCGTCAACTTCCAAACACTTTTGTAATTATTCATTAGGTCAAATAATAAATAGATGGGCCGCATACTTGTAATTAGGTGGCGGCGTGGTTTCTTTTGGCTTAGGGGTATACGGTATACCTTATTTTTGTGGTTTTTAGTTGTTATGCCGCTCTTATATTGTATTTATTTTCGTTTTTCTTTCATTTATCAATGAAATGGCCTTTTGAGGTGTTTTTAATAATAAAAAAAATATTAATGTGTCATTCCTATTCATTTGTACTAGTGTTTTTTATAGGAAAACTTAGAGTTTCATTAAAAGAAATATGTACAAAAAAGAGGGTGATAAGGTATTAACCCAAGCCAGAGGATTACAATAAATTTTGGCAGGTAACAAAAAAAGAATTATAATTACAGAATATTTTTGAAACAGGGCTTCAAAATGAAGTTTGTGTAGTTGTGTATCTGTTTTAGTTTTTGTTTTATTCATGGTTGCTGCCCCTATATGACACTTTTTTAAGCTGCTAGAGTTGTGTGTTGCAGGGTTGTGAAAGAGAGGTTGCTGAGGCTGAAAAGGGTTCCTCTGATGACCTGTTGAAGGAAAGCATCATGCGTTTATCTTGGGCACTTGTCCACTCAAGGCAACCAGAAGATGTACAACGCGGGATTGCAATGCTTGAAGGTGGAGTAGTTTATGGAACTGAATATCCCCCTTTTTATTGCTTGTGTTATCAGCTTGTGAACTTTTAAAATGCCTACTTTAGTTGATAACTGGGCAGTGTATTTGTCTGATACCATTCTATATCTGTTTGCTCTTTTCTTATCACTAGTCTATTGCCACATATATTGCTGGTGATTATTTTTAAAAAAATTAGTATGCTGTAAATTTATTGGATATCGCTCTATATTATGCATGTGTTAATCACTACAGTTTATATTGTACTCTAATTGATCTTTTTGTAGAATAAAATTTAGGGACAATTTTTGCAATAGCATATTTTTACACACTAATTACTTGAAATGTTAGAACTTTTCAAAAATTGGTTCAATAAATTTATTGAACTAAGAAAAGTAGAAAAAAAAACTAATAAATTTATTGAAAATAATAATGGAAAATAATCAAATAGTTCGATAAATTATTGAACTTGAACTTAAAAAAGAAAAAAACAAACAAACTCATTAAAAATACACATGAAAAATAGTTTAATAAATTATTGAACTATATTATGCTATTTGAATAATTTTTAAATAGTTCTGACATATTTATGATATTTGAGATAGATTCTTCAGGCATTTTTAGTTACAAGATTATCAATATACGAATAAACTACAAGAAAGACCATGGAGATCCTAAAATCAGTTTTATTTTTAGTGCACGTGTAATATATATATTTTTTGAAATTTAATAATTGAAAAATATCAATGTTAGTTTTCTATGAACTTTTTTATACATATGGAGAGGGAAATGGAAGAAGGAGGTTAGAATCCTACATTCTTGGTTTACAAACAAATGGCTTAACTATTGTGCTTTGCACGGCTAGTAAAATATGACTGAAACATTTGACATTAGTATAAGCTAAATAGCTTTTTACTTGCAGCTTTTTATTTTATGTTTTCAGGATTTCTCATCCTCTACATTGTATTTTTTTCCTTGATCAATGAAAGTTTATCTTTCTATAAAAAAAATTGTAGTATAAGCTAAATAATTTAATATGTTTACTTTGAGAATGAAATTATTTTATTTATCATAAATTTTCAGTGATAAAAGAATGAAAAAAATGGAATTATACCCCTAAACTTGGCATAGGGTGCCTAATTAAACTATACACTTTTAATTTCATCAACTTAAAGCCTTAATTTTAATAAGTGGTGCAATTAATACCATCTATTAGTTAAATTACTATAATTTTTGGAGATTTGGTAATAGGATTTAGGTGTGAGCATTTTTGTAGCTGGATGAAGTGATTTATAGTATTAGGTGTGAGATGCTGTCCCTTGCAATTTCTCCCAATCAGGGTGTCTTTGTGATATTCACACCTTTTGTATGTCGTGTTTATGAGAGAGGTAGGAAGAAAGGGGAAGGGTGATATGCAGTGAATGCGTGAGTTCTCGTGATGGGTAATTTAGTAAATAATTAATTAACTGGTTGTTATATAGGGTGGGGTAATTGTACTCAAGGATATCTTTGAAGTAGGGAATATTTGAGTGAGGAGAGAGTTAGGAAACTCTTGAATTTACCCTTTTGCATTGTTTTCCTTCATTGCATTGCCATGGAAGGGTAACATATAAACGTTGTTAAGGAAAATCTAGAAAAGTTATCAGAAGGCCAAGCAGTTGTTCAACGTGAGTTGATCTTAGTTCAAGAGGAGATTAGTAAATGGGTTGAGTAAGTAGGGGATGGAGACACTGCAGTGATGCGGAAGATAGTGGCCATATGTGGGGAAAGGAGAGTTTGCAACTCCTGATGATCTGAATAAAGAAGATTGGGACAATGTTCTGATGAATGAAGTTAGTGTTGGAGGTGCAGGAGTGGAGAGTAGTGAACTGACCTCAGGTGCGTTTATTCAATCAGGGAAGCCTTGGAAGCTATAAATGCCGATTTTCGAAGGGGAAGATCCTGATGGATGGTTACACCGAGTAGGATGTTATGTGCAGCCCCTTACTAGATAAGGGGAAGATCCTTTGGCAGGCGAGGTCTTTAACAGTGTTAGGAATATTTGGTTTGAGCGAAATAGGATGTCTTCATGGTGTAAAGGGAGGCTTAGGAGGGTCTTCACTGGTCTGGGAGGGGCCTTCAGAGGAGGTTTGGAGTTTGGCACACTTCGATTCCCCTTTCGGTGTCTGCTTCTAAACATTTTGTGTTGATCCTTTTTTTTTCTTATTGGTTGGAGCCCTGTTGTAAGTTTCATGGCTCCCTTAGTTGCTTTGGCTAGTGTTTTTGTATTGACGGGTTTTGTATTGTTTCATTTTTCTTAATGGAAGTCATTTCTTTATTAAAAAATTATATTCCATACTTGTATTTTATTTTGTTATCCGATCTAAAATAAGAGAATTTTTGCTTTTAAATTTCTTTGATTTTTTAAATGAAAAGGATTCTATATTTATCTGAAACGAAAAGAAGATAAATTAATCATGTATTTTTTTATATTTATTGACAATGGATGAAATTGATTTTAACGTTTATAAAAAATTACTTAACTCTACTAATTTTTTTTTTTGAATTTTTAATAGTCGAAAAATCTGCATATATATTTTTAACTTCAAAACCATTAGATAATTTAACTAATATTAAAATAATTGATTGAAGGGATATATTTAGAATTCTTTAAGTAAGAGTGGGGAAAAGAGTTCAAATATGATTTTCCAACAGTCCCCTTCGAATATTAATATATCATAGATACTTCTTTTAACTCAAAAGTAATATTTGCAGCTGCCCTTGCTGGTGATAACAGCCCATTGAAGTTGAGAGAGAAGCTTTATCTTCTTTCTGTTGGGTATTTCAGAAGTGGTGACTACTCCAGGAGTAGGGAACTTGTAGAACAATGTTTAACGGTATGATCCCGTCTCTAGTTCTGATTTGTACACATTATTACACCGAACCACTAACTCGATTACTTTATGTATTATTTTCTTAAAGTTTTCCCCTAGGAATTATAGATACTTCTTGGAGGCTGAAGTGTTTGTATCAAATACATACATCACACTGGGGATGTGAACATGGCCTGGACTGTATGCAAGTCTCACATGGTCATACCCCTAAATAAGTGCCTGACATTTTTATTTTTTAAAATTTGGACATAAACACATCGATACATTATTGGGACCCGTGGGAGACATGTTGGAGGTTGTTTTATAAAAAATTTGAAATAAAGTTTTATAAATTTATATAATCTTTTAGATAACATTGGGAACAATTCAATCGGAGAGAAAATCCGCTTGTACTATTTCTCACTCATACTCTCCACACCTCTCTTTCTCAAAGGATAAAAGAGAACAAAAGCCGCCCTTCACCAAATCCAACTCTCTCATGTGTGCTTTGCTTAGCCTCACGAGTTTAGGTACCAAGTTCTTTAAATCAAGCATCTTCTCCAACAGAAATGCCCAAGTTGTCTCTAGCTTTCAGTAAATCTCTCTCCCCCCTCCTCATTGCTCTTTTTCTTCATCTCTCTTGCACTCACAATGAAATGACTCTCTCTTTCACCATTTTAAACACTTTCTCATAGGTCCATTGCGAAACTTCAAATTCTTCTTCACAAATTCACAAATGTTTTTGAAAAATACATTTTACTTGAACACATTAATACCACGTCCGTTTTTTGCTTCTATGCAAAATGATGTGTTTTATTTATTTATTTGGGTGTATTTTCTTGTTTTTATATGCAATATGAACACCTTTGATAGAGTACAAATGAGGTATTCTACCATGAAAAATATTTCTAACATCTCACTTATATGCTATCTTCAAGGCAAGAATGAATAACTAGACCATCTGGATATCTCTCCCTGCTAAAGATCCCCTCTAAAGTAGCCAGCATTATTTAGAAGAAGATAAAAGATTTTCTTTGGGCTTCTCAAGCTCCTAATGGGGGAATTCATTCTGTCAATTAGAACTATTGTTGCAAGCCTAAGGATAACGGTGGTCTTGACATTGGCTGTATTAAAACCCGAAATTTGGCTCTTATTTTTAAATGGTTGAAAACTCGTTAATGAATTGGATACGCTATGCTCTCATATGTGGCAAATACAGGACACTCTCCCAATTTATGGTTCACGGACAAAGAGAGAAATATTAGCTGTAAGAGCCCTTGGTGCTTTATTACAAGTGTAAAATTTCCTTGGATGTGGATCCTTTTTACAGGTTCAGTATTGGAGACGGAAGCAAGATCCTCTTTTGGCACCATCCGAGGCTTATTTCTGATCCCCTAAAAAAGGCCTTTCCCAGATGGTTTGCTCTTTCATATTCTCAAGGGTTCTTCATCAAAGAGTGCAATGGTGTCACCTCTCTTCTTCTCTTAGTTCTAGAAGCAGTGGAGCTTCTTCAGAATCTGTGTCTCGGAGGGGGTGGGATGGGGGGGACTTTTCTTTAAAAGCTCTCTTCAAACATACTGCTATGAGTATGACTCGGTTTGGAGAGCAAACTCCTATAAAAATTGAGGTTTTTTCTGCTGGACTCTACCTCATAAAGGCATCAACACCATGAATATCATTCAAAGAAGGCACCTTCACTGTTCTCTCTCCCCTAATTGGTGTATTCTATTCTATGCAAGGCCAATGAGGAAAGTAGTGATTATCTCTTTATTCATTGCTCGTATGGTAGAGAGGTGCTCTAATATCTTCTCCAAGCTTTCAAGCTGAACCGGTGCTTCCTTAACTATTCCTTTGAAGCTTTTTCTCAACTTCTTAGTGACCCTTTCAAGAGAGGAAAAGCCCATGTGCTCTGGACCAACACCGTCTTTGCTACTTGTTTTGTTAGGAAGATCTAGTTGGGAAGGAATGTGAGAATCTTTAATGGCTCTTCCCTCCTCATTCTTGAGATTTGGGAATCCATGGAGTACTCAGTTCAATTATTTTTGTCACTACAACTTTTCTTCTAATTTTCGTCAATTGGAATGCTTTTTTTTAACCTCCCTGGCTTAGTGGCTCTCAACCTTTTTTGGGTACTTTTCAATGATCAATTAAAAATGTTTCTTATATAAAATAGTAACTAGAGCATCTGATCATTCACTTTCAGTATGGGGCTGAAATATGTACTCTTCTTTTCAATTTCATCATTTTATGCTTGATTGCCCCTCCTACCATTTGAAGACTTATACCTTCAGAATTTGGTGTGACCTTTTTTCATATGGAACATTAAATTTATTTGGATAATGGTGGTTTTATGTGCCATGATAGTTATGGAAACTGAGGAACACAACTATTTTAAAATAGGGAGAAATACAATCTGGAGATTTGGGTGTGGATTAAGATAAATATTGACGCTTGGCTATCTATTACCAGCGACTTTTGTAATTACTCAATTCTTTTTAGTCAATCTCAAATAGAATTCTATTGTAGCTTGAGGTGTCAACAAGGTAGGTCGGGTTAGGAGATGGCTTATATGTATCAATTCTTGTCTGTACGCAATGGTTATTAAGAAGGGTGGGAGCAGATTGGGAGATGGGGATGCTTGTATGGAATTCTCAAAGAAGAGGTTCCATTGAAGATATTTTCCCCTTACACGATGCAAGTTTTCTCATGCTAAAATAATCAATTAAAGTAACTCTACTTTTATTTTAGGAAACAAAAACTTCATTGAATTCTGAAGTGTACAAAGAAAAAATGAGAGATAAAGTAGTTTTTTTTAATGAGAAACAGAGATATCATAGAAAGTAAAAGAGCCGAGAAGGCTCAAAAGGCTACAAAAAGGCCGACCAATTAGCGGCAATAGTCGAGGGAGAATAATTACAAAAATAATTACAATTTGCACTCCAAAGGGAGTCATTAAGAACCACTAAATCCCATATTTCATCCCAAGATTTAGACTTATTCTAAACGATTCTCCGGTTTCTTTCAAGCCAAATATTCCAGCAGCTCTCACCACATCAATAGCAGGTTACTGGGTTAGCCATTAATAGGCTTAAATCAGCAATAGCAGGCATCGATCTGGAAGCCGAGGAGACACAAGAGGTGGCTGATATCTTCAACTATGCTGTGTGCACCTTTCCTATGTCCTACCTTGGGCTGCCTTTAGGGGGAACCCATCTTCTAAATGTTTTTGGGACCCAGTTATTGACAAGATTCAAAAACGAATCTCCAAGTGGAAGAAAATTCTCATTTCAAGAGGAGGACGATTGACCTTAATTCAATCAATCCTTACAAGCATTCCCATCTACTTCTTCTCTGTTTTCAAGGCTCCAAAATCAGTCACCAATGCCATTGACAAGATCCTTAGAATTTTTTTTTGGAAAGGTGCTGAAGGGGGCAGTAGGGATCACCTTGTGAGATGGGATAAAATCCGCTCTCCTTATACCAATGGTGGCCTTGCGTGTGGGGGTTTGGAAAAAAAGAACGATGCCCTCCTTGTGAAATGGTTGTGGAGGTTTCCCCTTGAAGCTCATCTTCTTTGGCACAAAGTGATTGTTGGCATCCATGGTATAGAGGCTTCGGGTTGGTGCTCCAAACTAAAAAAACTTGTGTCGATAGAAGCCCTTGGAAGAACATCTACAAGCTCAAGCATCTCATGGATACTAATTGCTCTTTTATGGCTGGCAGGGGTGACACCATTCTTTTTTGGGAAGATAGTTGGGCTAGTGATGCTTCTCTTGCCATCCCTTTTCCCCAATTTGTTCTTTATAGCGAAGCACAAATGTCTCCCAATCTGCTCCTTCTGGAAGGTGGACAGCAACTCTTGGCTTATGGAGTTTAGAATAAATTTGAAAGACATTGAAGTGGAGGAATGGCTTAGACTCATGGATCTTTTGGATCCCCTTACTGTTGGCGATAGGCAGGATGTTAGAATCTGGAGACCTAATCAGCAGACGAGCTTTACTAGCAAATCAGCAGTTAATCTCCTTTGGTTAGAAAGCGGGAAAACTAGAGATAAGGCCAACTTGCTGATATGGAATGGTAGATACCCCAAGAAGATTAAGGTTTTCCTTTGGCCTAGCTATCAACAATGGTATTAATTCTAATGAAAAAATCCAGTCTAGGAAGCCTTGGATTGCGCTCCAACCTAATTGGTGTGTGTTATGTAAGAAGAGTGGGGAAACCACAGGGTTTCTCTTTGACTGCAGCTTTACTACCTCTTTGTGGGTTAAGCTTCTTGATACTTTTGGTATGAGTTGGGTCAATCATAAAGATCCTACAGTTAACTTGCTTGCTTTTCTGGGAGGATCCAATCTCTATGGCCGAAGGAGGACTTTGTGGGATAACGCGGTGAGATCCATCGCTTGGAATATTTGGATCGAACGTAATAGAAGAATTTTCACGGAGAAATCAAAATCTTGGGAGGATATTTGGGAATTTTGTGTTCTTAATGCCTCCAATTGGAGTGCAAGTTAAAAATATTTTAGTAATTACGACCCGTCCATGATAGCTTTAAATTGGAGGGCCTTTTTGTAATTTCCTCCTAGCCTTTGTTTTGGGCTTTTCATACATCAATGAATTAGCTTTTGTTTACTATAAAAATAAATAAATGTAAGCCTCAAAACTCAAGGACCAAAAAGGGTACTTCACCCTTTTTTATATGATAAATAGAGGGCTTTTCATTGATATGAAAAGGTCAGAAAGCCACAAGAATAATTACAAAAAAACCTTTCAACTAACAGCTATAAAAGAGGAGAATAATTACGAAACCCTTTACAATTTGCATTCCAATCAGAGGTGTCGAGAACACAAAAATCCCATCTGTTATCCCACTTAATGCATCCATCTAAAGAAAGTCTTCTATTGCGTTCTAACCAAACATTCCAACAAATGGCCTTAACCGCATTACCCCAAATCACTTTTTTTTATGCATCTGATATAACCACCTGATAAAATAAACAAAATTTTACTTTGAATATCGTTAGAAGAAGCCCAACTCATATTAAAATGATAAAAAGCTTTGACCGTATCCTTTGGGAAAAATTGGAATGAAACAACAAATGACCTGCATCCTCTCCGTTCTTATGACAGAAACAACGCTAATTCGCTTGAAGTGACATACCTAGCCTTCTAGCTTGAATCTTAGCATTAGAATTTAAACCATCACTAAAGTATATCCAAAAGAAGACTTTGATCTATTTGGGGAGAATTCAATTCCAAATAATTTTCAAAATACTTCTATGATCCTCTTTTTTTGGTCACACCATGACCAAATATTAGCAAGAGCTGACTTCAAAGTAAAGCCAACCTGGGTCTGAAAATCAGATTCTAGTTTCCGGAATATAAGATAAACAATAGGGATATAAAAGCTCCATTCATCCCACCCAAGCTTCAATCTCATCATCTTTCAAATTTCTATGAAAAGCCAGGTTCCAAGAGTTGGAGGAAGAATCCCACTATAGTTAGTGACATTCTTCGATCTGCTCAAACTGTAAAGGTTAGGAAACAAAATAGCCAGGGGTCTCCTTCAACCCCATATACTTCCAAGGGCTCCTATTGATGCTCTTATGATTACATTTAACCTTCCAACCATACAAATCTTTCCCATGGATTTCAGCAACTATATTGTGCCAAAGAGATGGGGCTTCATTAGCAAACCTCCAATGCCATCTAAGCAACAAGGCCACATTTCCATAAAAAAAAAAATAATCTCCAAAAGCAAGACCACCTTTGTCAATTGGAGTAACCGTCTTCCAGTTCATCAAGTGAGTTCCCCATTTTTATCTACACCTTCCCAAAAGAAATCCCTTGAGATTTTATGAATATCCTTAGCCACACCAGCATGGATCTTGAAAACATAAAGATAATATTCAAGACCTACCGGGCCAAAGTCAACCTACCACTCCTCAAAACAACCACTTTACGCCAATTATGAATTCTCTTTTGAATCTTAGTCGCCACTAGGTTCCAGAAAATCTTGCTAGCCAAATTGCTCCCCAAAGGGAGGCTATGATACAAAATCGGGAAATCAGTCGTGCAATGAGGAAAAATTCTTCCCCCCTTATCCAACTCTATCTTCTCCAAATTAATTCACACAACACGTCTTTAAATTATTTACTTTAAGATCAGAAGCTTCCTCAAAACAGTGAACAACCATAGCAAGATTCAAGGGCTTAATGAGATTAAATTGTAAGAGAAGAAAAGTATCATTGGCATATTGGAGATGCTTAATCGATAAGTCTCAGCGGGAAACCCTTGAATAATATTATGATCTTGAGCTTTGATAAGATTCTGCTAAAGTAATCAGCCACCAGCCTTAATAAAAAAGGGGAATGTCAGGTCATCCTTGACACATACCCCGAGTGGCCGTAAATTTACTTCTAGCCGGCCCATCAATGAGAACAGAAAAGTTGGGGCAACTCTAATATACTTTCGCCATTTAGAACAAAAACCTTTTCTATTGATAATTCTGAGCTCTCTTCTATCCTTAATATGTTGGAGAATTTCTCTTTAAGAGAGTGGTTTCATGATAGAATATTGTGGACTTTTAACTCATCGTGTTTGTTCTCTTGCAAATCTTTCTTTACTTACAACCGTTCCCCAAGTAAATCGCTCCATCCTTTTCTTTTCCAAACGTTAGAAGGTGGAGATTTTGAAGAAAGTCAGGTTTTTTCATGATAGAATTAATACATTTGATTTTCTCCATCAATCTTCCTCTTTCACACTAAGACATCTCTAATATTCCCTTCTTTTTTTTTCCAGATTTAGATTTTTCCAAGAATGAGCATTAATTTCATAAAAATCAACATCAAGCTTTCACAGCTAAAATCTTAATTTCAAGCATTATAGGCCAAAGTTTGTCGCATGGGCAGAACATAGGGTCATGCATAGATCACAATTATCAACTGTCTAAAAATAGACACCCACCCCCAAACTTTAGCATGCGGTGTGTCCCCTTTGAGCTTATACAGAGAGATGGAAATTAGAGAGGCCTGAGATCACACTCTTTTGAGGTTTTTCTTTTAGTGAAAAAAATATAAAAGCAGGATCAAGTGACCCAGTATTCCACCACCTACTAATTTCAAGTATATGACTGACTCCATTGTTATATTTTGGCTGACTCGATTATAATTATCATTCTTAACCAAATCCTCATACAGCACATCTATTGTACTTATCCAGTCATAATTACTTTTATTTTGTTCAAATACTGGCATTTCTTTTAATGAAAGTTTTTTGTTTCCTATAAAAAAAAATACTGGCATTTTTTATTTAATGAAAAAACAAGTATCGTTATTCTTCATTTCTGGAACAATAAATTAATCACTTATATAACATATTTTACACGGAAGAGTTGAATGAATGCTAAGTTCTTACGTGAAAACCTATTTTGATTTTGTACACAGCTGTAATGTCTCTTGAACAGAGTTAAGGATAAATTGTATGTTTCTTGTGTTTTCTACTTCTATGTCGTAGACATTTAAGTGTCATGCTCTAGTCTAGACTTTCACATGGACATCCACATGCGCTTTGTAAATGGGCATCCATATTACATACCTATTTTTTCTCTTTTACTCTGCACATTACCTCCTGAATAGTTGCCAACTCAATTTTGTCATAGATCGTGACACTTTTCAAAAGCAGTGAATTTTCATTGAAGACATATTTTAAGACTTTGGAGTTTAACCATATTTATGTTTGATTCTCAGATTGCACCCGACTGGAGACAGGCAATATCACTTAAGAAGGCAATTGAAGACCGAATCACCAAGGGTATTGACTTGTTCCTGTCTTTTTTTTCTTTCCTCATACTAACTTCAACATAATTGATTGAAAACTAACATTTTCATTTATCATCATCACACTTGACTGGAGATGGCGTGATTGGCATAGGCATTGCAGCAACTGCTGTAGGACTTCTTGCCGGTGGTATCGCTGCTGCCGTTGCCCGGAAGAAGTGAGCTAAGTACTTGCTAAAATCACATCACACTTGTACATAGGAAATCAATGGGAAGACTGTCTATTGTTTAGTATTGTTGTCTAACTTCCAGTTTTTTTTATTTTATTTTTATTCGACATATTACTTGAGATGTATAATGTATTTTACACTATGAGTAAGATTGGTTCTATGATATTCTTATATAAAATAAGGGACTTTTGCAAATATAAAATTAATATCAAGTATTTGCAAATATAATAATTTTTTAATAGGTGAAGCAGCGATTTAACATGATTTACACAAATTGCAATTACTATTAATTACTCTAAATTGTTGATGACACGTGAACAATCTGTCATATTTACAAATGTTTATAAAATAGTGCTATCCTTGAAATTCACCTATCAAATATAGCAAAAACACACCGTTGCTCGGTTCGGGTGTTCAGTCTGTATTGAACATCATATTTTGAGTTCAAAAGCAGTTTATAGATTTGATGCACATTTTTTTTTTCGTGATTTCATTGCATGTCTTCGTTGGCAGTTTTAATAGGAGTTAAATTTGTTTATTTTTGGTACGAGTACTATAGGACGTAGTTCTTACAAAAAAAAAAAGCGAAACATGAACCCCCCCCAAATTTTTAAAATAAGTAATTGTTGCCTTCTAATCAAATTGGAAAGAATAATAATACCTGGCTTCTTGCACCAAATAAGAAAATACCATATGGGTAAAAATTACAACTTAATTTTTTTTTTCTTTTGGGAAAATTTTTAATACTAACGTTGTATCTACTCCTTCAAGTAATAACAAAGACATGTGGAGATAATTAAAAGTTGTGCAGCCCATTATATATTTCTTACTGGTAATAAATACACGTGACATAATTAATGGAAGAAGTAAGGAAAATCTTTGGAACCATACTATTTCTGGAAATTTTCTCTTTTTACTCGTGGTATTTCTTATTAGGTATAAGCATATTTGGCAGCCAAGTAGTATTTATATACAAGTTGCCTCGTTATCATTCTTTTCATGGGTAATTCGTTGGCTAATTATGTGTAAGTACTAATTTATTGTCAATGTAATTTGTAGTCTGTTTGTTACATGATCAAGGAATGAAGAGGAACAAACAAGTAATCAATAAGCAAGCTTTCATCGGTCGTCTTTTGATCTGTTTTCAGTCGCATTACTATATGTTCTATTTTGTTCATTCTCTCTTTACCCCTAGTTTTTTTTTTCTTTTTAATTAGTACAAATAATGTGCATAGTGAGGGAATATAACCATTTTTTTTAATGTAACTCTCAGTTTTATTTTGATTATTTATTACTCTTAATTTTTAGATTGTTGTAATGTTACCATTGTGGTGTTAGTTTAATGTGCTTAAACAAGTTGTAAAATTCACCACTATAATATTGAGAGAGTTGTGAGAGATGAGAGATGGACTAAATATTAAATGAATGATAAGTATGAACTGAGATCAAATAAATAATAGGTATAAATTAATATCACATATTATTTGATGAAACACCACTTCAATCATAACTGATTAGATAGGGTTTAATCCGATTTTTCAAATCGAATATTTTGAACACCTGAATTATAGAATATCTTTTTAATATAGAATTAATTACACCAATAACCAATTTAATTCACTTAATTTCAGTTTTAATGGTTGTTTCATATTAATATCAGATTTACCCATAAAACACCATTTATGGTGGCGATTCTGGTGGATTCTGATTTCATTGTTTACCTTATTACCCTTTTATCTCTCCTAATAACTATATCTCATTAATTACATATCATTTAATTAAGGAAAATTTATCGGGGTATGTTTCGTCATTTCACAATGTAATTTAATTTTTCTGGTGGTGGTTTTGGGTAGTTTTGATATATATATAAAAGATTGTGTTTTTTTAAAATAAACAACATTAATTTATCCAATACTGAAATTAACCCTTTAATATATAATTTTTTACGTCACTTGTATTGAAATTTACTAAAATTTGTAAATTAATTGCAGTACATAGGAAATACTTCAAAATTCAACTAAAAATTAGAAAACTGGAATAAAAAATCTCTATTTAAGCAAAGAATTCATTCCTTTCACATGTTTTTTAGAAACTTATTTAATCCTTGAAAAATGTTATTGTGATAAAATTTTCCACCATTGAAAAAAAACATTATGAAAAAATCCTCAAGATTTATCACTACCAAGCAATGCTAGAAGGAAATTCTTATAGTCTCCTCCAGTTTCCATAGCCACAGCTTGATCAAGAGAAGTATTATTTCTCTTTAAAAACAGTTCCCCAATCTCCTTCAAGTCCTTCTCAGCTCTAGTGACAATCACTCTGCTTAGAGCATCTCCATCGACTCCGGGCGTGTTCATCGCATTCCGAAGAACCTACACATATGGAAGATCAGACCATTCACTAAATACTACGCCAATGTGAAAAAGTTGAATAAAACTGAATAATTGCTATCGGTTTGTTTTTAAGTTTGTAAACGTTAAATTTATTAAGTAAATCCGAAGTTATTATTCACAAATTTATGATTTTGAAATTAAAAAAAAATGGAATTATTAGAAGGATAAAAAACAATCATTATTATTAATAATTGATAAAATGTACCTTTGCATAGTATTTTTTGGGATCTCTAATGCATTTAATGGCAGTCCTTAATGCAGCAAGATATTCATCACTTGAATCACCCAACAAACCCTGCATTTCAAAATCCATAACCATATATGAGAAATCAGTTCATGGAAATGGTTTGCAGCATTGTAAATAGCATATCATTAAATTTCTTTTCTAACCCACACCCAACCATGTCGAAGTGTTGCTTTCTTAGGGCTCGTTTGAGATAATTTTTAAAAGTGTTTATAAGTGTTTTTTATTAGTTATAAAAAACATTTTCTTTATTCAAAATACTTTTAAACACTTTCAAAAGTTATCCCAGTACTTTTCCAAGATATCTAAGACGTACTTCTAATCTTCTTGTCTCTATTTTTAATAAATAGAAAAATCACATTTAAAAAAATAAATGTACAGATTTTCTATCAATTTGTGGATTTAAGAGTTCATTAATACAAAGTTTCAGGTTTGAATAATTTTTCCCCCTTAGAATAATTTAACTATTTAAAGAGGTATATATATATATATATATATATATTTTACAATAAAGTAATTAATTAATTAATGATATTGAGAAATGCATGGAGATTTTTGATACCTTGGTGATAGATGAGGCATGGATATCTCTATAATGATTGAAAGTTGCATTGAGTTGTGGCTTACTTCTTGTACTAAGGATTCTAATAATCTCTTCATGGTTAAAAGCTTTGTCTCTGATTTCATTTTGAAGAATTTCTGCTTCACTATTTGCAATGCTTTCATCAATCTCATTTCCTTCATATCTATAGGCACTCACTATTGATACCAGAAGCTGTTACAATCACAAATTATGAAGGTGGAATATCAATTCATTTTCTCGGAAATGAACACTGTAAGACTCGTTTGATAACTATTTTTATTTTATTTTTAAATAATATTTGCTTTGTTTTGTAATATACTTTTGGAAATATATTTGAATTTTTTTTTAAAAGAAAACATAAATTTCAGAGTATTTTTTAAAGATGGACAACAAAATAAAGATATTATTAAATAAATAACCTTATTTTTTAAAATAAAGAAAAATTAAAAAACACAAAAAAACAAAATGGTCATGTTTGATTCAAATTCTAAATCAAATCTGCTGCTGCTTTTTCTTTCCCATTCATTAAAAAAATTTGTCTTAAAATTTTGGTTATGAAGATCTTGGTTTAATTAAGTACATACTCTTCTAATATCTCCAGTTGTGCAAGAGGCAACATCTTCTTCAAATGAATGCTTGTAACGAAACCGATACGCTCGTTTCACTGCCAAAAGGTCTTCCGGGGACCGAACACACGCTATTTCGACGATAACTCGGTAATCAGGCGTCGACCTTTTCAATGCAGCATTAGCTAAAACTGCATCTCTATCAGCAGGATCAAGTGTCCATTGGCATATAGCTCTCTACATCAATTCCATTCAAATCATGAAAAATGGTCAAATTTGAAGGCAAAGTCAGTAGATAATAATAATTATAAAAAAAACATACCTCAAAGTCTCCAGAAAGCTCAGATTTGAGTTGCTGAATAAGATCCTCATTGTAGATCTCTTCATAAGCTAACCTTATAAGCTTCCTTTGAGTGGCATTTCTGTGGCCTACAATGGCGATTATCGCCTTCTCGTCCGTCCCCCAACCTTCAATTCAAATATACATACAGGGCCAATTGTTAGTCTCTGTTGTTTACATAACATAACACTTCATTTTATAGTGGTTTTTGTTTATAAAAATTAATCTAATTTAATTTACTTTTTTTTCTTTTGAAATTATAGTCTATTTTTTTTTTTAAAAAAAAAAAACTAAGCAAAAGTAGGTTTTGTTTTTAAAATTTAGCTTAGATTTTAAAAGAGTTAAATGCAAAATACACATCTGTTTTTATTTGCTTAAAATACCCATCTGTTTTTAAGATTATTACTAAATTATACACATATACTTTAAAACTAATCGATAGAAAAAGTGTGATGTGAATAACAATTTTACTAAAGTGTAGAGATGTTTTAAAAAAGATTCACAAATGTAAAGGCATGATTTAGCAATAATTCAATGCGCAAAGATGTGATTTGTATTAAAATTGTTTTGTCAAAGTGAAAACCAATAATATATATATAATAAGTCAAGGAATTTTAAAAATAGAAAATAGAATAATTATCGGAATTTTCTATAGAAAAAAGAGAGAGACCTTGACAAGCCTTCTTGATATTCTCTGCATCTTCAATGGGAGAGAAATACTTTGGAGCAATTAAAGTGGCCATTCTTTTTTTGCTTTGTTTGATGAAAAATTTTACTCAAATTTAGTCATTTTTATAATATCCAAAAAAAAATTGCTCAACGGTTTATTAATGAAATGTGAACGTATTGTTGATTAATGAAATTTAATTGTTTGACTAAATTAAATTTTATTTATTAGAATTAATGAAATTCAAAGTTAAGATTATAATACTCATCTAAAACAGAAGATTAAACTTTGATAACGTATTCTTTAAAAAACAATTTTGATTTAGTCAAAAAAAAAAAAAAAAATTTGATAACGTATCGATTTTGTTCTATGTGACGCACGGGAACCATAAAATTTCAATCCATGTTATTCCTTAAATCCAGATCCATAAAATTGGATCTAAATTGCAAACCAAACAAGCCCTTATTGATTCAATCAAACCCAGAAAACTTTTCAAGCAAATGAACAAAACTATTAATTGCTAATTTCAGTTAATGACAATTTCAACTCGGTGTAATCACTGGGGTTCTAATCTATGCAAAGAAACTCTCTCAAGCAAGTGAACATTACATTTCGTCTTTAAAAAAACTTATTTAATAAAAAAAATAAATTGTATTTTGTCCTAATTAAATTAATGTGGTGTGTTAGGCCCATCAGTCTTTGTAATGTCATTTATAAATTGGTGGCAAAAACGATAGCAAACCGATTGAAAAGAGTGCTTGATAAAATTATTTCTCCTTCACAAAGTGCCTTCGTCCCCAACCTAGTGACATTGGATAATGCTATTCTCGGGTTCGAGTGTATTCATGCCATCAATAGTAAAAATTTCGGCAATCTTGGGGATATAGCTTTGAAGCTAGATATGAGCAAAGCCTATGACCGGGTTGAATGGATATTCATAAAGAGGGTGATGGCTAAAATGGGCTTTGTAAGCAGCTGGATTTCTCTTGTTATGGACTGTGTGGAGTCTCCTTCTTTCTCTATTTTGGTTAATCAAGTTCCTTAAGGACACATCATCCCTCGGAGGGGATTAAGGCAAGGAGATCCCATCTCCCCTTACTTATTTCTAATATGTGCTGAAGGTTTTTCAGCGTTGCTCCAATCGGCAGAAAGGGAAGGCCGCTTATCTGGGTTTAAAATTAATAATCATTGCCCTTCAATTTCCCATCTGTTCTTCGCAGATGATAGTTTGATCTTTGTTAAAGCAACCGAGAGGGACTGCAACTCGTTGAAAGAAATTCTAGATACATATGAGCAAGCGTCTGGTCAATTGATTAACTATGAGAAGTCCGTGTTTATGTCAAGAAAAATACTCCGCCTGAGATGAATGAGTTCTTCACTAACCATCTAAAGTTAAATCAAACAGCTTCTTTGGGTCGTTATCTCGGCCTTCAGTCACAAAATGCAAAAAATAAAAAAGCTATTTTTAGAGAGGTAAAAGACAGAGTTTGAAAATCTCTTCAAGGATGGAAAGAAAAGTTTTTCTCAGCAGGGGGTAAAGAAGTCCTAATAAAAGCAGTTTTTCTCAAGCTATTCCAACCTACACCATGAGCTGTTTTAAGCTTCCTTCCACCTTGTGTGATGATCTTCATGCCACCTTTGCAAGATTTTGGTGGGGTTCAACAGATTCTAAAAGAAAAATCCATTGGAAATGCTGGAATAAAATGTGTATCAGTAAATTTGATGGAGGGATGGGGTTTCGTGATCTCGGAATTTTTAATCAAGCTCTTCTGGCAAAGCAATGTTGGCGAATTATCCGTAATCCTCAAAGTCTTGTGGCAAGGGTTTTGAAGGGTAGGTATTTCAGCAACACAAGCTTCTTGCGGGATGGCATCGGAAACAAACCTTCTTTTATTTAGAGGAGTATATTATGGGGGCGAGAACTTTTTACAAAAGGCTATCGCTGGCAGGTTGGGAATGGTTTTGAAATCAACATTGATACAGACCCTTGGCTCTCCAAAAATGATTCTTACAAAGTAGCTTGGACGCCTATTCAGTTGAGAGGGATGTGTGTGACTAACTTGATGGATGAGAATGGTAATTGGAATGAACATTTTGTCAGACACAACTTCATAATTGAAGACTCTAATTTAATCCTCAGTATTCCTGTTGGTGATAAGCGAATTTCTGAATTATCTGGCGAGGTACGTCCAATGGCATTTTTTCTACTAAAGTGCCTATCAGATTGGGATGGCTGATGCTCTTGCTCTCAATGCTTCTTCCTTCTCTTCAAGTTATACTGCTCAATGGTGGAATTCCATTTGGCATGCCTCTGTTCCTGCGAAAATTAGAATTTTTGGGTGGAATTTGTTTAATGATATTATTCCTTCCCTTGTTAATCTTCAGAAGAAAGGTATTGCCATTGATGTCTGGTGTTCCAGGAGCAAAATCAACATTGAAACCTCTAGCCATGCGATTTGGGGCTACTCCTCCATGAAGAAAATTTGGTTGAATCTATTCCCCGAGGTAAATTTTGATTTTCAAGATCACTTTAGTCCTGCTGATTGTCTTCTTTGGTTTTTTGAGGTTTCTAAAAATCATATGGATCGCATTCTGATAATGGCTTGGCATATTTGGAACTCAAGAAATTGTTGGGTGTTTAAAAATATAAAATCTAATATTCAGGAATCGGTGAATAAAATTTTGGGTTGGGAAGAAGAATTCATGGCTTCACACAAAAATTCTACCCCATCTCTCATTGATGGCAGATCGTCACCCAATTCCTTATGGAGTCCCCCGATAGAGAATTGTTTGAAGCTTAATGTTGATGCGGCTTTGAACAGAAATCGTAAAAAGGGAGGTTTAGGTTGGGTGCTCTGAAATCATATGGGATCTGTTTTAATGGCTGGTTGCAAAGAGGTTGAGAGCAATTCCCCGAAGATGTTAGAAGCTTTGGCAATTAAGGAAGGTCTTAGATCTTTGGACTTCCTTGGAGTCGGGACATTTATTGAATCAAATTGTCTTGTGGTTATTAATCTTATTAACGAAAAGTCTTCTGATCTTACAGAGATTTCTCAAATTATTGAAGATATTCGGGGAATGTCGACGGAAAAATTGGTTATGGGTTTTGCTCATGTTCGGCGTGATTGCAATTATTGGGCTCATAGACTCGCCAAAGAAGCAGCTGCATGCGGGAGGTTCTAATGGTTGTTGGAAGGGTGTCCTTCCACCTAGGATACAGTTCCTTTTAATTTGATGTTGTTCTGTTTTGGTGTTGTTCAAAAAAAAAAAAAAAAACTTTTAATTTCTTTCTTCCATTTAAATCATAAAAAATCATAATAAAAAAAAAAACTATAAAATTATCCCAAATATTAGTCAATAAATCATCAAAATATCTAAAGCATAATTTTTAAAAAGTCACACAAATCAAATAGTGAAAAAAATCTCAAACTTAAAAGTTAACACCGAAATAACTTAATCTTAACCACAAGAAATATTCAACACACATTAAAAATCACTTTATACTAAAATGAAAGCTACAAAAATAATAGTATTTTAATAAATAAAGGGCCGATTTAGTATTGTTGTAGCTTTTGAAGCAATTATTGTTAATTGTGTTGTATAAAAAATATGTTGTTTCATGAATTACATTAATGTTTTGTAAATTCAACTTCTAAATGTGTTGTAAGAAATATAAATAGTTTGATAGTGTTTAGTACATTAATTTAAGGCCAACCGGTAGGGATGGCAAAATTCCCCGCGGGTTAGGGGCCCTGTAACGCCCCGTCACCAGAAAGTTAAAAATCAATATAATTTTGTTAAATAATATTAATCAGCTTGATCGATTAATTAGAACAGAAATATCGTGTTATTTCAAAAAGGGTATTATGGTAATTTTTCCCGAAAAACCTTGAAATTTGAAACTTATGATTTGATTAATATTTTGACATAAAATTGATCGTCTCGATGTCAAGATTCCAACGCAACTGACGGTTTGTCATTCTGAGACCCGGTGATCAAGTTATGGACGTTTTAAGGTGAGTGGCAATTTCGTAATTATGGCATCGGGATTTTAACCTAAAGGAGGACTTCTCATTATCAATTTTTAGAATTTTTCCTCATCTTCCCCACACCTTTGCCGCTGCCCCCCTAGAGAAAGAGAAGAGGAATCCGACGTTCGTCTCGTTTGTCGTTTGATCGTGAATCGGGATTGAATTCAAGTATTTTTGGAAATCGATTTTGGACACGAAGGTAACGAAAACTCTCTTCTCTTTTCCTTCTTGATGCCGTGGGGTCTAGGGTAGATATTGATGAGATTTTCGTCAATTGTTAATTAGGAGATCGGTGAAAATTGCACAGAATCAAAGAAGGAAGATCGGAAGCCTTTTTCTTGGAATTCAAGTGACGGGTAAGCTTTCGTGATTAATTTCTCAACCATTTAAATTCTGGATTTTAGTTAATTAATATTCTTATGAACACCAAAAACCCTAACCCTTGTTTCGATCTCCATAATTGTCAATTTCCCAAACTATGGCCAAACACCTAATCGATCTTGATTACCGATACCTAGAACCATCAAGATCGATCACCCTAGCTACGAAACCGCGACCCACGCCCCAACCTTAGCCAATTTCCTTCGCCGTTTGATTTCCGTTCTTTGATCCACCGAACCCCAAACCTTTTGTATAAATGTAGTATATTTTAATCTGTATTTTAAGTTATTTAGGATCTTCGTTTCAGGTCTGGTTCGTCAAGGGAAATAGCTTTGATTTCGGATTTAAGCAATTTCGAGGTGAGTTAACGGTTTATTCGTTGGTGGAGTTTTAGAGAAATCTAAAGCTTCTACCGTAGATTTTATGTTTCGTTATATTCAAATATATTATTCTGGAGCTTTAGGAAGTGAATTCATATTGGAAACATCGAAAAATTATTTGGAGAAAGAATTTTTCGGTTAGAACTAGTTTAGTCATTTTTCGGCAGTTTTTGTTGTTTTTCGATTCCTTTTGTTCCTGATTAATTTGGGAGTCAATTCTGGAATATCATGGAGTATTTTATGATGATTTAGTATGAGATTTGAGTAGAGCAAGATTGACAGTGAATAGTTGGTTTGACGGTTTTTCGGCAGTTTATCGTAAAATGTATTTTTGCATGTTTATTTAGTATCTTTGGGGCTGCTGTATTTTAATTGCCCTTGCTGATTATGAGTGAGTATTATCAAGAGGATAATGTAAAGAGATTGTGAATTGATGGCTTGCAGGTGTGTTAAACTAGTATGAGGCTACGAGCTCATACTAGTAAAATATATATAGTTATGAGAGTGAGCTCATAACAGCTAATGGACGTTGCTCGTATGAACGATCCATTAGGGTTTAGTTATGGTTACGACTATAACTAAGTACCTAAGAATGGTTGTAGTCCCGAGAGACCGCCTTCTTAGTGGATGATTTGATTAATTGTTTGATTATGTTTGTTAAATTAGAATGGGCTTATGTATCGGATTGAGATGTGTATTGGAAAGAGGATTATGAATGTGGATCTTGGATATGGAATTTAGATAATAATTGTCTATTCATGTAAAGAGATTGAATGTGAGGTTTAAGAGAAGTTATGTGTGAAAGAGACATTGGAGAGTGTTGAGTGTTGGGACTCGGTTTAAGTTGTTAGAGACTATTTAAAGCTTTACCTTCGTTTAGATCGTTTTCTCACTGGCTTTAGCCTCCAGTGCTATTTGTGGTTTCTTTTCAGGTAATAATGGACCGAGAGGTGGCGGTTGATGAAGTGGAAAAGATGAGGGGTTCATGTCGCAATGGCTAGCCAATGCATCATTTGTTTTCATTGAGTTTAAGAATAAAGTACTTGAACTTTGTTGACTGTATTTGTTTTGTGAGATTTGAGTTTATGATAGTTTGAAACATTTCGTTATGTGATTTAGTACATCGTTTCTTTTGTTTTAAAATTTATAACTCCGGAGTTGTTGATTTTATTCAAATGACTATTTGATTGAGGATTTTTCATATTTTTCAATAAATATCGTTTATTGAGTCTTCCGCTGCATTTATTATGTTTGATTTAAACTCTGAAAAGTCGGGTCTTTATAGGCCCCGACCCTATAGAGGCGAGGAATCCCCGTTTTATAGGGTTAGGGTTAGGGTGAGAATTCCCCCCCCGATTTGTTATAGGGTAAGAGTATGGGAATACATCCCCCGCCCCCGACCCCGAACCCGAACCCGATTTTATAAGAATATCTTATGTATTTTGTTTATTTTTATATTTATTTATTGAAAAATATATGTAAAATATGATTATATAAACTAATACAATATAAAATGTTAAGTATTATGTTTTTTTTACTTAAAAATGTATATTTTAAATTTATATTTCATTTTTATATTTTTCTTTTTAAATAAGAATTAAAATGTAAAACGAGGAATTTTCCCTGTGGGGAACCCGATCCCTTAATGGGGAATCCCCGAACCCGACCCCAATTTTTCGATTAGGGGATAGGGTAGGGTATGGGGATTAAAAATCCCCGCGGGTTAGGGGATGGGAAGTGCATCCCCGACCCCGCCCCGCCCCGATGCCATCCCTACCAACCGGGGCATACCTCATTCATTAAGACATGTAGTTTCACCCTCAAGAGGGTAGTTCAATCTCCACCCCCAACACTTTGCATAAAAAAAATACATTAATTTTATAGTTAAATGTAAAATACACTCTTTACACTTTAGATTATTGCTAAATCATAAAAATTGGGTTTATATTAAGATATTGTGCTAAGTTAAAAGGGATTAAACTTTGTTGTTCTATAATTATATATAGGGAATTGCACAAATCTTCATCCAACTCGTTGTAATAGTTACATCTTTGAACTATCAATTTGAACAATTGTCTCCCTAAACTTAATAAAGTGCTACAATTTGACCAATTATAATTTTATTATGATAAATTACCTCCTTAAATTTGACCCTCATCAGTAGAGACGAAAAATACATCCCTAATGTTAATTGAGCGAGGAGGGGTGAGATCGAAGAAAAACTCCTAGTCCTGACCCTCGTGTGGGTTTTGGGTATGGATTGGGGTCAAGATGGAGGCCCTCGGGGATACAATCCCATAGAGATTTGATAATAATAATTGGTAAATTGATCATTTTAAGGGAATAATTTGTCAAATTAAAATTGTGGTTCAATTTTAACTAGAATATGTAATATGATAAGCTATTTAATTAGTTTGTTATTTTATTATTACAGTAAAATTCTCTCTATAAGCACTTGTATTACTCTTTAAGTCTTCACTAATCACCTTCTTTCTGCACAATTTCTTTTATTCATTATGGTAGACGAAAATTCACCTACAGATTTTGAATATTCTTCCTTCAAATTCACACTCGTCGAGATTATAGAAACAGAAACTGCGTTAAATGATGCTTAAAGATCAATCATTTGATCAAAAGTTTTCTCAGATGTTACTCAACATTTTAAGTGCGTTCTATGAGTATGTAGATATCAAACTTTATTTTATTCGAAGAGAAAGTTATTCATAGAGAAATTCGTCCCAAATCTATGTCCACACATGAATAGTCATATGTTCTCACTAAAAGCATCTTTATTTATAGACTCTTGTATTACACAGTAACTAACTCATTTTTTTGTGTGTGTAAGATTCTAGGGGATAAAATTATATGTAATTCATTTGTTAGTTTCAAATTAATCCGTTACCTATTTAGTTAAACTCTACTTAATGGTTGATTAAGAGTAAAAGATTATTTAGTTTTAATACTTTACAAATTTTAAGAGGTCAATTGAACCAATCGAACCAATCAAAACTTCGATCCCCAAGCTAGAGCTATTATAACATTTATAATTTATGAGTGGTTTATACAATTAATCTCATCTATATATATATATATATCTTCTATTAAAAACAATTTTTTTAGATATGATAAAAAGGAATTGATGGTGACCGGTTAGGATATTCAAAATAAAAAACAATAACTCTCCAACATTATATCCACAACTAATTTCCATACAAAGTCAACAAACTATGTTCCACCTTATCTTCTTTTCACCTTCACCGGTAGACCTCCCCTCATCTTAAGAAGAAGTGATATAACATACGGCGGCGCCACCATCTTCTCCGGCGTTCCACCACCGTCCACCGCAACAATCTCGAATCGAGACATCACCGCAGCCGCTACCGACTTCATTTGCAAGTAAGCCATCTCCTTCCCTAAACACATCCTCGGCCCACAATGAAATACCGGAAATTTAAACTGATCCATCGACCGGAAAACACCATCGCCGTCCAACCATCTCTCTGGCTTGAATTCCTTACAGTCCTCTCCCCACACTCTCTCCATCCGTCCGGTAGCGTAAGCCGAGTAATCGGCGAACCATCCTTTACCAACAAATGTTCCGTCGGGTAAAATGTCGTCGTTAACCGTCAATCGAGAATTGATCGGCACCGGTGGAAACAGTCGTAAGGACTCTGTTACTGCTGCGTGTAGGTAATTAAGGTTCTTCAGTTCTTCGTAACTGAAAAACCCTAACCCCAATTCTTCCCCCTTTTCTACTGATGATAATTCGTCGTAAATCAATTGAGCAGATCGACGGTGACCGGAAATTAACCAGAAAAACCATGTTAATGCCGTCGATGTTGAATCTCTTCCGGCGAGAATGAAGCTTATTACAATCTCTCTCAAGAATTTTCTCTTTGAAAATTCGTCTTCGAACTCCATTTTCGAACTCGATAGCATGAATCTCGAGAGCAAATCTTGTTTTTCAGAGATTTCTTCTAATTCATCGTTACCTTTCCTCTGTTCTTCTTCTCTCGATCGAATGATTTCCATCGCGTAATCGTTTATCACTTTGACAGCTCTCTTGAATCTCTTTTCGGATCCAAGATTGAAAAACCTTTTCAGCTTCCAAATCATCGGAAGCGGCGATAAGAATCTGGCCGAACTGATTACCACAGCTTCGTCAAAAGCGTTGACGAAATTCAGATTCGCTGATTGATTAATCACATCGTTAAGTTCCAGACAAGCAGGATCTGTTCCAAAAGCTACGTTGCAAATATTATCGAACGAGAATTTCTGCAACAAATCCTGAAAATCAATGATTCTCGAATCATCGCACGCGGAAGAAAGATGAGGAATCAGACGATTAGAGATTTCAGAGTCGACGACTTTGGAGATAAATCTTCTGAGCGATTTGGTATTGAATTCATGGCTAGCGATCTTGCGTTGAATGGTCCAGAGATTTCCGTCGGCGTTGAAGATACCGTCGCCGAGAAAATCGTCGAGGACATCATGGAATCGAGAACCTTTGACGTAATTTTGGAAATTGGAGAGAAGGAAATGTTCAATGTTGGAAGGATTAGCAGTACAGAAACCAGGAGAGAGATCGAGAAAGAGATGAACTCGAAGAGTAGAAGATGGAGTTTGAGAAAGCAAATCGGAAACCCAATCGTGGAAACGATGACGGTTGCGAAGGAAGGCGAAGAGGTTACCGACGATCGGGTATGATTGTGGAGATGGAGTTTTGGAGGGAGAAGAAGAAGAAAGAGAACGGAAGAAGATGAAAGTGAAAAAGAAAAAGAAAATGAAGATAAGAGAAGCCATGGAAATGGAGTTAAGGTCTTCCATCTTTCTATTCGTTCTTCCACTGTCAGTCAACAGTGACGAGATAAAGGTGGTCGGCGATTAAAAAAATCAATGCCAAATTGCCCCTCTATGATTGAATATATATATATATATATATATATATATTTTAATCTAATATATATAAAAATTTAGAGACGTGGACTCAAACGACACATTTCATAAATTTTATTTTCCTCGTTGCACTCTCTTTTTATAAATCTCTAAGGGGCCATTCATTTCCGGTTATCTCAAATATGATGCAATCTTATAATGTTGGGTATCTACAGAATGTAAAATTACAACGTTCATTTTGCAATAATTAAAAATGAGAATCTCATTGGTATGAAATTTTACAATATTTATTATGTATTTAACAATGGGAATGTAATGAAATTAACAATGAGAATGTAATGAAATTAACAATTCTTTCAATAATACCCTTGTTTTATGTTTTTTTATTAAGAAATTCTACATATTAATTTAATTAATATTTATTTTTTATAGATTATTGTACTCATACTATTTTAATAATTCAATTATTTTATAAATTATTTATTTAAATAATTAATTACATTTAAAATTAAATTTATATATTTATTTGATACGAATTAATTTATTAAAGTATCAATAATTAGTATAACAAAAAAGTCATTTATGTTTAAGTTTAGTTTTTGATGAGAAGATAAATTTTCTTATGTTATTAATTCTATGTAAAAATAGAATTAACTTTTCTTATGTTGTTAATTCTATTTAAAAATAGAATTAACTTTTTATAATATTAAAGGGCAAAAAAGTAAAAAATATAATATGGTCATAATGTAATCTCAAAAACCCATCCGTGGAGAGCACAATCTAAAATGGTCAGATACCATGTATTCTTTAATTAAATGTAATCTAAGATACTCTGATATCTTTAAATGTAGCAAAATGAACAATTTTATCTGGATACACACCCTTTTTGTAATCTTAGATTACATTGAAATGAACCGAAAGCACATTTGTTCAGATATAACAAAATTAATTATTTTCGTTAAAATTATAAAAAAAAAACTCACTTATTTATTAATTTAATAATTTCTTCTCCTTATTCAATAATTTTTTGAATTAAAATTAAAATAAAAATATGAAGTTTATTAATTCAATAAATTTTCCCTCTAATTTAATAGCTTATTGAATTAAAATCTGAGCTTTATTAATTCCATAATTTATTTTTCCGTTAGTCAATAATTTACATGATAAAACTCACAATTCACCCAATTACATAATAGAACTTAAAATCACCCAAGAACGTAATAGAACACAAAATCATCATTCTGCTTCTCAAAATCAACACCAACAAATATCTTTAATATCTTAAAAGTGGGATTAGTGAGAATCATTTTTAGACATTTATATCCTCTATTATTTTTAAAATTTACCAAATATGCCATTATCTAAAATTAATTATCATTATTAAAATATATAAATATTTTATTTCTCTTTGTTCTTGATGTTGTTTTAGTTGTGCCATTACCTAAATTTAATTATCATTATTAAAATATATAAATGTTTTATTGCTATTTGTTCTTGATGTTGTTATATTTTTTATATTATTTTATCATCATACGAGTTTTTTTAAATTAGTTAATTCATATTTTAACTATTAATTTTTATATTATTTATTAGGTTGAAATTAATATAATTTTATGTTTTTTTTTAAATTATTAAAACCTTTTAAAAGTAAAATATGTTATGAAATGTTATATTATTTATATTTATATCCAATATGAAGATTGAAACTAAAAGTAATATTATTGAAATTTGATACTAAAAAAATACTTAAAATCTAAATATAAGTATAGTGTAAAAATTAAATTTGAAAATATTAATATTAATTATTCCTTAATATATAATATATAAAAAGAGGGATATATTAATTAAAAATTATAATACAAAACGAAATCAAACTCATTCAATTAGTTATATCTTATCTCCTATATAAATTTTAATATATCTACTATATTAAAAGAAGTTTGGAGAAACATTTTTGAACTATTATAGTCTTTATCAATTCTAAAATCACTAAACATCACCATTTTGGATCATGATACCCTAAATTTCTTAAATCACAAAACATGCTACTAATTAATTGTCTACTACTACTTAAATATTTATAATAATAACAATAATAATAATAATCTAAAATCTATTATGAATAAATGATTATTGATAAGGTTAAAACATAATAGATTTATAAGCATGAAAAAATGGTTTTGAAATATGATTTACGCCTATCTAATCTATAATTCTATAATCTATACCAGAGGGGATTTTTTTTTTTTTCGCTTAAACCCTTTATATTATATATTACTTGCACCAATATTTTTTAATTTAACTATTTATATATCATATATTTATTTTATATATATAAAAAATAAGAACACCCCCATAATCTTAAAATTCCTTCATAATTATAGCTAAGAAAATATCCATGTAAGATTGTAAAATAAAAGAAAATATTCATCCGTTTTGTAAATGAATGGTCACTCAATAAATCTAATAAATCCCTTCCCACAATTCATTAAAAAAAATTGAACAACTCAATGTATACAAAAATACAAAAAAATTCATCCGTTTTGTAAATAAGTGGTCACTCAATAAATCTAATAAATTTCTTCCCACAATTCATTAAAAAAAATTAAACAACTCAATGTATAAAAGTTCACAGTCAATTTGATTTATAGCAATTAAACTCATACAACATTTATATTACCTTATGTAACTGCAAATTGGAGTTGAATGCGAAAACTCCAAGAGGTTTTGTCAACTTCCCACAAATTCAATACCTCTCCTTTCTCAGACACACATATATAGTCCCTGGATTGCTTCAAATCAATGTCAAACTATTTCTTAATCAATCAAAATTAATTAAATTCCCTTCTTGCAAGAGATGAATGGATGGTTTGAAGAAACACAAAGGCTAATCATTAGGTCAAAGAAGACTCCCCTTTCTGATAGTTTTAAAATATCAATCTAAGTATTGAACAATATTTTTAAATTGTGAAGGTCAAAATCTCTAGCCTATTGAGTTTTTGTTAGAGAGATTTGAAGGCATTCGTATAAGAGAAGAGAGTCCAATGAAGTTGTGGAAGATAACGAATCAACTACCCCACCAAATATTTTCGACAACCACATTGGTGATATCAAGCTCTTCGGTTTTTTTTTTTTTTTTTTTTTTTGTCTAAATTTGTAATACATAGTTGTAAGATAATAATGGGTTTTAATAGTTTTGAATTGAGAAATTTAGGGCCCGTTTGGTTTGCAATCCAGATTCAATTTTATGAATCTGGATTGAAAGAATAAAATGAATCTGCTTTGTTTTGTGTTTGGTTTACAATCCAGAAAAAAACAATTTGGATTCAATTTCTTTTTTAGGCTAAAAAATGAATTCAACTAAAACAAGAATCCAAAATATCCAACTCAAAAACTGAAAAACACAGATTAACCTCACCCACACAATTTAATCCACGGGTTTGAACACATGAGATAAAAATACGAGTCGGGCCCATTTTCCGGGTTTGGGTCTGGTCAGGCCCGTTTTTCGAGGTTGAACCGGTCCGTTCTAGCTTTTATTTATTTAATTAAATTTTTAATTGCATGTTTTTAAGCTGATTTTTAACTTTTTAAACTTAAACTTAATTCTAAAGTGATCGAAAAAAAGTTAATTTATTTTTTCACCATATCATATTTTTTATTTATACTTTGTTTTTATAATTATATATAAGATTAATTTAAATATTAAAAAAAAATTATATATATGTGTGTGTGTGTGTGTTTTGGAGGTTGTTGCTCACATTTTTCTCTGCTTCTTATTTATTAATGTATGTAGTACTATTTGAATAACGCTATTGAAGGTTTTCAATGCCCAAATGGTCTCTCCATTTAGTGTGAAAATATTTTTTCAAATTCTGTTCTATTGAGAAATTTTCTCTTTGGTTGCACTAGGTTCTTTTGAATTTTAGAATGGATCTCATTGTGTCTTGTATAGTTTTCCTTTTGGAAAAAACTGAGTTGTTTTAATCTAAAGAGTTTATTTGATAGACTTGCAATGCTTCTATTATCTTTATTATAATTTTTTTTAAAAGAAAAATTTATCCTAAGAATGAGAATAGTTATAGTTGATGCGGATAAAAATGTTTCTAATTTATAAGTTATGAATTATTAGTTTTTTCAAACTTAAAAATGAATGATTTAAAGTTGTAAGTATTATTTTCACACTGTTCTGATTTACAATCTGATTTTAAATTTTTTGAGTAACCAACTAAACATATATTTCAAATTTCTGAATCTCAATTATAAATTCTGAATCTGTTACCAAACACAGTTTCAGAACAACAAATTCACAGAATACAACTCTGAATTCATTAGAATCCACTAAATTCAAATTCTGTTTTTCAGATTGCATACCAAACGGGGCCATTCTTAGTTTTTTTTTTTCCTTTTAACCTTCCTCTTTAAAGATAAGAGATACCATAAAAGGAAGCTCTTTTATGTGTAGAATGTCTTAATTATTGTTGAATGGATTAGATGTTTTTATTTTAAACATATTAATTTACCTTGAAGATTGGTATTTGGGAAAAATTATGTTCTTCCTCTTATAGATCTAGAAAACATGATAGTATGTCTATTTGGTTAATTTAGATATAGATGGTACTATTTTATCGGGAGTTTTTTAAAATTAACATTTTAAGAATTAACATTTTCAAAAAATAGCAAACAAATTTAAATTTAACAAAAAAAAAAACATTTCAAAGACTGAGATCCATTAATTTCATATCGAGATCGTTCTATTCTCAAACCGAGATTGGTGGAATCTTAGTATGTGAGAAATATCATTTTTGAATACTTCAAAACATTTACTAATTTTGAATTACTCATTAAAAAGTGTCATATATTGGAATTTCTCTATTTTATTCTTTAAAAAATAAAAAATTAATACAATCAAACAATATGAAGTTTAAGAGAGAACACCCACAAACTGTTTTCTTTTTTAATTTCAATTAAAATTAACGTTGTATTATTCTTATATTTATTTGTTTATCTTTTAGGAAAGGGAAAACCAAAAGTCATAAAAACTTCTCAATTTTATAACATTACAATCATACGAGCAGATAAAAAAAATTGTACCTTACCAACTAATTTAATTAATCAATTCTTGCAAAAAAAATAATAATAATTGAATCTTAAAGAGTTAAGGAAGTAGTTTTTTTTTTTTTCCACTGAAGTTATCTCTCTCTTTTGCTTATATGTGTGAAAGATTGTTAATTGTTATACTGTATAATAGCAAAATATTCAAGAAGAAATGAAAATTTTCTTTTAACATAGGAAAAATATGAGTTAAATATGTGTGTATGAGTTCATTTTATACATAAAAACAATTAAAAAGTTACTTTAATATTTAAAAAAATTGGGAATAAATAAAGCACTTTTAAAACAGTGAAACAGTTATCGAATAAAAAAGTTTATAAGACACGTGCAACGCACGTAAATATTTCTAGTAATCTAAAAAACAACAAATAGTTCACTTAACATTAATCAAACAACCCATCATGGCAACACAATATATAAAACCACCAACAACCACCTTAAACTCAACTTTAGTAATCAAAGCACCTAATCAAACGTTAAAGCGGCGAGCACGATCCCCAACCTAAAAATAATTACCACTAATAATTTTAAATACACTAAATACCAACAAATCACACAAAAGAAATAAAAACTAGTACTCGGGGCTTGGGACTTCGGACTTCGGACTTGCTTGGCCGAAATGGACCAAAACAAGGGGTGTCACGGTTTTGGGGTGATTTTTGGGATGGTTTTGGTACATTTGTGAGCTGGGTTTTGTTGACTTTCTAAACCAATTAATCTTATTTCTTATGTTGATGATAACAAACGTGTTTTTGTTATTAATCAATTTTATGTGTTTTGATAGTCCACTATGTAGAGAAAATTATAACGAGTCCAACGCAATTGGAATCGACTCGATCAGACAAACTTTTTTTGCTGACTGGCCATTTTTTTCTAAGTATCTGGGAGAATGTCCAAAACCTGAAAGTAATTGGGTAAATGTCCATTTTTGCAAAGTCTGGTCTTCAAAACCCGACTTCAGGACAGCGTTTGTGGAGTACGGTTTCTAAAACCGGACTTTAGCCTAGTCACAATCCACGTGGAAGATTCTGTTGATGTGGAGAATTTCTACTGAAGTCCAGTCTTCAAGACCGGATTTCTAGAGTACTTTTTGTTGGGATTGAGGCCTCTAAAAGAGTTCTCAAACGGAAGTCCCAACGGATCTTTCCTTGCAGTATAATAAATTCAAAATTCTAAATGCATAAAAGAAAAACTAACCCTTGTCGAGAAGTGTCTGACTCTTCCTCGTTCTTCGATGGTTACGATCCAGGGACCACCAAAAAGATCTTCCTCACTAAGCACAAAAGAGAATTGGTGCGTGGGCACTATCTCCTTTGGAAAAAGGAAAAATTGGGAAGAAGAATTTTCTTCCCAATCACCCTATGGGCGGCGCAAGAGAGAGGGAGGAGAGGAATTTCCTGAGCCTTTACTTTAACTCTCTTGGTTGTGTGTTTTGGGGTCACCCCAAAGGTCCTATTTATAGGAAAACCAAGGCCTCAGAAAATCTTCTGAATATCTTTTAATTAATAAATAATTAATTAAGATATTCTAAAATATATTTGAATAATAAAGATATTATATTTTATTCCATAATAAAACATTCCATATCTTTTATTTAAATTAATCAATATTAATTTAAATATATTATTCCATATCTTCCATTTAAATTAATCCCATTAATTTAAAATAAGATATACATATATTTTAAATAAAATAAAATGCAAACTTTTTGGTCAACCATTTGACCAATGGGGCGTGTGACCCCGGGTCACACGCCCATGTCATCCTCATATGACAATATTGGGCATTTTTATTTTCCTCATTATTTAATGGAACAATTCCGTTAAATAATTAAATAAATAAAACTCCTTTTATTTATTCCAATAAATAAAACTCCTTTTATTTATTTCCTCATTTAATTTGATAATTTAAAATTAAATATTTAAATAGACTCTTCTATTTAAATCCCCATTAATTTTGGACAACACAAAATTAATTTTATTAAATAGACTCTTCTATTTAATCTCTTATAATTAAATAGACTATTCTATTTAATAATTAAATAGACTCCTCTATTTAATTCCACCATTAATTAAATAATTAAATAGACTCCTCTATTTAATTTCCTTTAATTAATTGAATAGACTCCTCTATTCATTTCCAATTTTCCAAAGAGAAATTAATCATATTAATTTATGTTCTCAATTACATGCGTTAGCTCGGAGGACTTAATGGACCTATAGGACTAAGCTCCAATGATCCAGAATTACCTTTGATTAAAACTCCTTTTAATCAATTAATTCTCATTCATTAACTCCTAGATAACTCCACTAAATATCTAGAGTTGCACTCTTAGTACTATAGACATAGTTATGTCCATTGGCTATAATCATTAACTACACTTTGATCCTTCACAAGTTAGTTCGTATCCATGGCTAGGTATTTACACCATATTAACCTCCATGATACATCTTGTTCCTTAAGCCCAACTGATTCTCCAATGAACAACCTTACATAATCTCCATTATGCGTCTTTAACCTTTTCCTTGATCAGAGGAATATGAGGCCTCGCTGTTCAAGACCGAATCAGTCCATAAGGGAACTACTTATCTATTTTCCTATATGGAAAAGAGTGAATTCCAATTCTTGTGTAATTACGTTCCCAGCTATAAGCAAGATGCAATCCCCAAAGTGGGAGGCATATTGAGAGAACTATACAAGTCACTCTCACCTATGCAAATCAAAAGCTTGTCTCTTGCAAACAGGAGTTCGTAATCCACTCAGGATTAAGATCAATTGTACATGATCAACCGGTTGATAAACGAAGTGTCTTTCTGTAACGGCTTTCCCAGAAGACAGTAAGTTTATCTTAGTCCAGTCTACTACAATCTCTATTGCAGCAACACCCCCACTCACATGTCTCTACATGAGCGATCCAGATGAGATCACTTGTGCCAATTCACAAGTGGGCCGTGTTAGTGGTGTTACCAGAAATAAGGCACCCAACCTTTATTCATGTACCACAGACTATTTGAGTTACACTTAAGTGAATCTTCCCGCATCATATGCCCACTTTAAGTTATCATACGTAACTCTGGATCTTATGATGGATTACATTTATTAAACTAATAATAAATGACAATGTAAATATTACTAATTAATAATTCCTTTATTTATTTATAGTTTAATTGGATTACATAAGATTTAGGGAAGAAACCCCAGGAGCCAGCTGCTTCCCAATAAAGCAGATTTGCTTTTTCTTTTGCACATGAATTGACATATATGCCCCTGGTCTTTCAGTCAATGCCGCTTATGTCCTGACCCATGTTCTTTGCATTTCCTGACCGATTTTTGAATCTCTCTCATAACGGTCTGCTGCCCAGAATGCCCCTACTACCCGAGATTTTATTAATAATATTATTATTAATAAATTCAAAATCAGAAATGCTTCAGCCTCTCATTGCTTGACACGTGGCCTTCTCCATTGACTTTTGTGAAGCAATTATTACACAATTTTGGTTGATTACTTTTATGCCCTTCACTGATTTGAATTTCTTTGAAGACATTAAGGGTATAAACGTCATTTCAAGACTTTCTCCATCAGTTTCATTTATGGAAAAATATCAATTCAAAAATTAGCTCCTCTCTTCTTCCTTTTGTCAAAAATGGAGCCTCTTCCTTCTTCAATTCACACCATTGAAGTCAAATTTAATTTAAGAAGGTGGATGAACAGTAGAAAAATGGTAATATTTTTTTACCTATAAATGGAGCTTGAAATTGACAGATTTACTACACAAAAAAAAATCAGAGGCTAATTTCTCATTGCTAAGTTCAAAAGTTCTCCATTTTTTAGTCATCTTTTTTAGCCTTCTTGTGAGCTAGATTTGTGAATTACTAGCCATTCTTAAGAGCTAATTTGTTGAGAGTATTATCTCTTATTGTGGCAAAATTATTGTAATATTCATCCTTTGTGAGGATTTACTATTTGTAAAAGGTTAACTCTTAAACCTTAGTAAAAAGAGTGATCGAAATCGGTTGTCCTTGCTCCGTGGAAAGGGTCATTGTTCGGGTTTGATCTTGATCCTGCTAAAAGGATTAGGTTGCACTTGCTCCCGCAAAAAGTGAATACAAATTCCCGAGAGGCGCTCGGGGAGTGGACTAGGCCACATTTTTGGCCGAACCACTATAAATTTTGGTGTCACTTTCTCTAACCCTTACTCTTTTAATTATTGCTTTACATATTTATTCTTATAATTTACAAAGCATAATTAAATGGTTAGAAATTATTTGTGATACAAAAATTTTCTATTATCATATCATATTTGCTTACTTTGCTAAAAAGAATTCTAAGTATAAAATTCATTCATATTGGTTGAACTTAAAAAGTCTAATTATTTTGTTAATCTTAATTTTTGAATTGATTGAAAATTTTTTATAAATTTTTAAAAACCCTATTCACCCCCTCTAGGGTTTCCTTAGATCCTAACAGGTTTAAGTCGATGGGTAGTATTTATCTAGATTTTAGGTTGGTTTTCTCTCATTCAAGTCAAGAAAAATGTAAAACTAAATGGCTTTCTCACTGCTCATTTTCAGCCACATGTGGTGTTCTTGGGCAACTTTGAGTTTAAGGAATAGACTAATAAAGCACTAAATATCTAAATTACGTTAAACTATCCTATTTTGCTATTCATTACTTACTAATCCATTAAATAAAGTATTAAGTCATGGGTATCCTACCTCCATTTTCACAAGGTCATCAGCACATGTCTTTTGAAATTCGCCTCGCCTCGCTTCCTAAGCTTCACGTCTAGGAAAGCGCCTTTTGGGCGTTTTAAAACACTGGTTGGTTAATTATTCTAAAACTTCTTCCAGTTGTTTTTTCACCTTGTACTGAATTTTCTTATTAGAATTCAAAAAGTAAGGAAGTTATGGCTCAATTAATTTCTAAAACTGAATATATTTAGCAATACCAACTATTAATCAAGTAATATGACTTCATAAATTATTTGATGATTTGGGATTTAAATATGAATAGCCTACAAAAATGTTCTTTGCTAACTAAGTATGCTAACTTGCCAACTTTTTGACAAATGTTTTGCCATATTGACTTCGAATTTTACTCATCGAATTGGGTTTGACAAAGAAAAATCTCAAGAAAAATTGAGATTCCTAAGTTTTTTATTTTAATTATTGTTTCTTTAAATTGCTTTTTCATTTATGTTTCTATTTCTTTATTTTCAACATAAGTGAAGAATAATTGTTTGATTGCACCTTCATTTTTCACTCAACTATTCTCTATGCATCATTTTTCTTTTCCAAGTAACCAACTGGTCTTTACTTAGAGCCATCATTTCCATTTCAAAATTTCAAAAACAATGTGTAACGACAATAAACAGTAATGAAGAAAAACTAAGAGTAATGAATGAATATATATAATTTGGTTTCTTTTTGCCCCTAAGAAATTATGCTTGTTAATTTCATCAGAAATCAAGTCTCAAATTGCATGCCAGCCACATAGAAGAGATTCAAGAACAAAAAAAAAGAAAGATTGAAAAATCAGAGTGACACAAGACGGAAAATTAAATCAAAAAAGAGGGCAATTAATAAGTAGGAAAGAAAAGAAACTTGTAAGATTGAAATATAGATCAATCAATCAATAGGTGTCGTAAAACATCATCAACAGAACACCACAAGATGAGACACTTTTATTGATGGGTGAAAAATCAAAATAGGCAATTTTTGGATCAAAAATTTAAAGTAGCCACTTTTTTTAAAAAAAGTTTTAGGTAGCCACTTTTACTATTCAATTTTTTAATATAGCAATTTTGCCTTTTTCGTATAGCAGGTAATGTCTGACACCTCTGACACTTATAGTACGTGTCGTCTGATATTTTTTCTTTTCCAATGCAATTTGCCTTTCCCAATGCATTTTTTCTTCCACCAATTTTTAGTATATTTGGTATAGTGTTCATAGTTCATTAGAGTATTTAGTATTTTTTTGTAAAAAAAAAAAATTATGTTTTGATTTTATACTACATACTTCGATTTTAATTCAATTTTTTAGATTCATTTTAGAATATTATTTATAATTTCCTCTCTCATGAAAAGTGTTTCATCCGGTATATTGTGTATATCGTCTTTCGCATTGTAAGTGCATTTAAGAAAAGTGTAGATGTACGTAATATACGTAATCTGCAAATGAAAAACGAAAAAGTGTTAATTACATAATACTTAGTGTACAAAAAAAAATACTTAATATACAAACATAACAAAAAGAAATGTATATTATATTATGTACATTATATAATGAACATAAAAGAAAGGTAGGGTATACATCAACCACTCATCATTTCGTATATCGCGTGTATTGCAGAATATACATTTAGTAAAACAATATAGTAAACTGAAAAAAAAAACACATGGTTATGTATATCACATATATTACAAAATATATATATTTAAACAGACCACAAAAAATGTATATTACGTATATTACAGACTGTTTATTAAGCAAACAGAAGCAGAACGAACAACAAAAACAGTTATGTATATTGTGTATATTACAAAAAAACTACATTTAGAGAAACACCACCTTGAAAGATAAAAAAAACGTATATTGCATATATTAAGAAATTACGTTTATTACATAAAACAACAAAGGACAAAAATGAATAAGTTTAATAATGAAGTTGGCAAACCCAATTAAAAGAAAGAGAACCAAAAATGAAATTCTCAAAATGATAAAACAAAAGTGGACAAATCCTAAAGGCCTCCATGTGTAGAGACATCCTCGTCACCTGCCTCGATTCCCAACATTATTATTATTAGCTACAAAATTTAAATTTGCAGGGCATTCGAATACCGTGAGCTTTTAGCTCAGTAGATTAATTTCAACTCAAATAAGTAAATTAAATTGAAATCATATCATATCTATAATAATTTAAGGATACTGGTCCAATCCCACAATTTATCATTTATTAGTAGGTACTTAGCCTACAACAACTCTTTAATTTCTATTAAAATTGCATATATGTATCACAGGAGAATACGCGACCACCAGTGATATGGGCCATACTATGCGCTTGGAAATATGTATCATAGTGGGGTATAAGGCCACCCATGATACGTTGCCATAGTATGCAACCCTACAAATTTAATGTGTTAATTATTAGGTTCAACCCAAGTTGTAATACCTAAAGGCTCTAACTAATCCACCTATCAAATTATCAAATATATTTAATAGATAAACAATATTCGTAAGTTATAACAATCACATAATAATATATAAAATCAATAAATCATCTCTCAAGACATCCTAATAATCACACAAATAACAAGCAAGCACAAGGAGTTTAATTTAAACCTCTAAGTAGGAATTAAACTACCTTAATTGCAAATTGAACAAGCAATCGAGCTCCAAATAATTCCAATAAAAATCCTAATGATGCCCAAGACCTTTGACAACATTAATTTAAAGTCAACTTCACAAGCACCAAGCTAAAAGAACGAAAATCAACTCAAATTGAGTAAAAATCAGCCATGAACCAGTCTGGACCAGCTAAACCAACCCAAATGGACCAGCCCAGCCTCTCTACCTGAACCTATTCCCCTACCTCCAGTCGCACGAACGAAATGTAAAAAAAAACGCAACTTACTTCTTAACCCAACGGTGAAGACTGAGCACAAAAACGGCTAGGAAACAGATAGAAACGAAGCCAATAACGTCTTATGATCGAATATGAATGATCACCTAACAAGAATCAACTCCAAAAACACATAAAACCATGGCACTAATCGGACAAAAACGCAGAGGAAAACACTCAATCAACACTTAGTAATTCAGAAAACATTCGAAGAATAATATGAATCGAACAAAAACGGAATACCTCGCAAGAATCAATGAAAATGGCGAAGGAAAATGGGCTGTTTTCCAACGATCTAATACTCAGAAACCGGCGAGCTCCTGTACCCAAAGAAAACTATGAAAAACGCATCCAAATCGCCTAAAATTTATAGAAACTAGAAAGAAATTACGAAAGGATGAATTGCCTTAACAAAAATTCGAATAAACACAATGAATTTCTCAGTTCTTGGCGAAGAAATGGGACCTTTGGTGACTAGATCAAAACGGACGTAAAAAGAAAGAAGAACAACGAATACATCGCTCAAAATCCGAAGGGGAACGTTGAATAGGAAGAGAACTTACAATACTTTGAAGAATTGTACGTGAAAGTAAAGATGCACGAATGACGGCTGAGAGAGATGAAAGTGATTAAATGCCTTTGACCTAGGTTTCTGTTCGACTTAATGTATCAGGCTGCTCGTGAAAAGACCAAAATAACCGTAGTTAAAACATAATAAGAAACGGTAAAATAGGTATTTTGGTCGTATATTTTTACTCGGGATTCAGATTGACACGGTCAACTGCGTTAAACTCGCAATGACACGACGGTTAGTTATAAATCAAAATAAAATCATTTAGATTGAAATTGAAGAAAAGACTAAAACGCCCTTACCAAAAAGTTGGGTTGTTACAATCTTCCCTCAAAAGCTTTTCGTCCCGAAAAGCATCACTATCGCTAGAATAAAAACGAGTACTTTGTTAATATTTCATTCTTGTCTCTAGGGGTGTTCAAAAAACCCGATGACCCGAAAAACCCGATCAACCCAACCCAACCCATACTGTTTGGGTTGGGTTATAAACTTATTTGGGTTGGTTTGGGTTCAAATAGTATGAAATTGTATGGGTTGGGTTGGTTCGGGGTTCTCCTAAAATTAGTTTGGGTTGAACCGAACCAACCCAAATTTATTAATTAAAAAAAAATACTCATTTATTTATGATCTAAATACTTTTATATATCTTTATTAATTTCATATATTTTAATGACCCTTCGAATGTTCTAATTCCTTCTTATAATTTTTATCAAATAATTAATTCAAGTACTTGAAGTATCATGTTTCATCTAATAAAGTGTAATATTGAACATTCATTTTTAATTTAATATATATAAATAGGTAACTAGATGATAAAATTACTATTATTTCACTTTTTATTTTATAAAATTTTAAACTAAACAACCCGAATAACCCGAACCAACCCAACCCAAATTTATAGGGTTGGGTTGGTTTGGGTTCAAAATTTGATAAGGGTCATTTGGGTTGTATGAATTTGTAACCCAAACAATAGGGTTGGATTCAAAAAGTACCTCAACCCGAACCAACCCAACCCACGAACACCCCTACTTGTCTCCCAAGTCGCTTCTTCAAACTTCTGATTCTTCCACAACACTTTAACTTGCTCAATCTCACTGTTTCTCAAAGTTTTACAGTAGTTAGCTAAAATTTCAACAGGTACCTCTTCATAAGTCAAAGCCCCACTCAGTTAAAGTGGCTCAAAGTCAATCATATGAGACAAATCTGTAGTGTACTTTCTCAGCATAGATACATGGAACACATTGTGAACTGCTGATAAAACTGGCGGTGCTAACTGATAAGCAACTTTTCTCACTCACTCTAATATCTCAAATGGACCAATAAAGCGAGGACTAAGCTTTCCTTTACGCCCAAACCGCATAACACCCTTCATCGGTGACACTTTCAAAAAGACATGATCTCCGACGATAAACTCTAAATCTCGTCGTCCAGTATCGGCATAACTTTTCTGTCTACTTTGAGCAGTCTTCATCCATTCTCTGATAAAATCTACAGTATCGCAAGTTAATCATACAAACTCTGGTTCCAAAAGTTTTCTTTCACTAACTTCATCCCAATGCACGAGAGATCTGCATTTCTTATCATAGAGAGCCTCGAATGGTGACATATCATTAGTAGTCTGAAAACTGTTATTATATGCAAATTCAACCAAATACAAATGGTTGTCCCAGCTACCACTGAAATCTAGAGCACATGCCCTCAACATATCCTCCAAAATCTGATTCACCATCTCAGTCTGAAAAGAGAAAAAAAAAATATTAAAAAAACTAAAAAATAATACCTTTCGTCAAATCCATGATGTTTTTGGTTTAGATCTTTGAGATTCTGAACCAAAAATGGTGAAAAATATTTATGAAAAAAATGAGAACGATAAGAAATTAAGGAGAGATAATAAATTAAAAAAGTGTAGGAAATTTGTTAGATGAACAATTGTAGAAGATAAAAATAGTAGATTTTTGAAAAGGAAAGAGAAAGAAGGAGAGAATCAATGGGTTTGAAAGGAAATGATAGGGAATGGATAAAGAAATGAGGGAGAGAGGGAAGAAAAAATGAGAGAAAAATGAAAAAAATGAAAAAAATGAGGGAGGGAGGGAGAGAATCTAATATATAGAAGAATTTTCAAAGAGAGTAGCAAATCTTGGGAGAATGTTTGGGAGGGGTGTGTTCTTTTTGCCTCCACTTGGAGTGCACAATGTAAATCTTTTTGTAATTATACTTCTTCTACTATAGCGTACAACTGGAAGGCTTTTTTGTAGATCTTCCCTTGGTTTTCTTTTGTTTGTGGGTGCTTTTCTCATCACCCTTGTAATTATATTCTTTGAATGAAAGTTTTCTGTTTCCTATCAAAAAATATATATATAGAAGAAAATGAGGGAAAATATTTTTAAAAATAATTATGAAAAGTAGAGAGTTATGTTAATATTAAAAAAACAAAACAACAGAAGGAAGGAACGGTAAAGGAAGGAGGAGAGAGAGGATGATTTGACCTTCAGGGTATTTCTATCTTTTTACAATTAGATGTGGCTAAAAAAAGCATGGCTACTAGGAAATAGGTGCACTCAAATGTGGCCATTTTTATATTTTTACTCTTTATTGATTGAGTGAAAAGAAAACAACCGGTCAAGAACCAAAAAGGCGCAAAAAAAGCCAAAAGAACAAAAAAGTTAAATAAAAAAATTTCTCCAATTCTCAAGAATGAGAAAAGGGTAGGCTATGAGTTTCAAAAGGAAATCTCATAGAACGGCCAGCATTTGAAAAAAGAAAAAGAAAAAAAGAGTACTCCCCACCAAGTTGCAGAGAGTCTAAGCTTGCTGCTGCGAAAAGAGATAATTTCATAAAACTCAAATGGATGGAAATGCTTCAAAATCAACTTAAAGATGCTTAGCAATATGGATTTTTAAAGAGATGGAAGACTTTGTTAAACAAGAATATGAAATAGAGAGATTGAAAACAGATAACATAGAGACCAGAAAAAGTAGGAGGAAGATAAAGATATAGCAAAACAGAAGGAGAAAAAAATAGAGAGAGAGAGGACGATTTTCAATTGGAAATCAGCATATTGAAGGCTATGATAGGTCAGTGTGTTTCATATCTTCACTGGCTTTTTGTGGCTTGAGCAAGGGCGGAAGCAACCTCCTCCTGTATTCAAAAATCTTAATAGGAACAAAATAATTTATTCCGATGAGAAATTCTGGTCATGATTTCAAATGAAGTGCAAAATGTTAAAAGTTCAGATGATTCCTAAGTGTCGTGAACATCGATTTAACTCATTTTTTCGTTTTGGCCGCAGGCAGAAAGGTCTTGCTTTCAATCGCGGATGGTTAAAATCTAACCTAAATACATTTAACTAAGGTAAATCTGCTTGAATAAGGTTCATGTGGACAAAAAAGCCTTTTCCTCTACCAAGGATAGAAATAATATTAAAAAAAAAAAATTGGTCTGTTTACTTCAAATGTTTTTTTTAACAGAAATTTGAGAACGGAAAGTGTAAGAGTGAAAAAAAACTAAATTGAGAGTGAAGGACTGTAAGAGTTAGATTAGGAGATATATACTTCTGAAAATGTTGGCGGACTCACAGTTGTCTCGGGTGTGGAGGAAGAAGAGCCATTAAAAACTCTGCATTACGTTCAAGCCAGATCTTCCAAAAAGTTATAAAAACAGAGATAAAATTACATTTCGCTATTATTGGATCTCCAAGCAAATCCTTTCAACTCAACTTGACCTTGAAAAAGTATATAATAAAAACAAGCTCAAGTAATATATAAAACGCAACAACATATCAGAGCGTTCCATATTGTAAAACTATGGAATGAACATGAATTCCTCAATCGTTGCTTTAAATCAAAGGTATCACCATCGCATCGTATCCATCAGAGATTCCTTGGTAAAAGGTGCAACAAAGTTATGTGAAAGCCTTTATGACATGAGTAAATGGTAAAAAGAACAACAAATCGGGAAAAAAAAGTGTAAGAAAGTTATGTTAAAGCCTTTATGGCACGAGTAAATGGTAAAAAGAACGATTGGCAAAAAGAAGTGTGAGAAAGTTTGAAGCCTTTATGACATGAGTAAATGGTGAAAAAAACTACCTTCTGCTCTTGGCAGTAGGGGCAATGATTCCTCTTTTCTCTAGTCTCTTAAACCTATCCTTGACAAGGGTGCAACAACCCTACATTTATACAACATAACCAGAATTTTCTTAAATTCATATCAGAATTTCAGAAATGAATATTAGACAATTACTAGAGAAAAGCATTCAGAAAAGAAGCAGAAAGTGTTTTTTTTTTTAAAGACAACTCAAAACCCATTTCATTGATATAATGAAAGAAGATACAAAAATAGGCAAAAGCAATATATATATATATATATATCCTTAATATATAAAAGAGGGAACATCTAAGAAACATTTTTGGACAATATTGACCTTCTTCTTTTTCAAAATTTTCAATCATATCCTTTCACCATTAATACTTCGTTCATGTTACAAAAATCCTTCTAACAAACCTTTTGAGTTTTATAATTGTTTTATGGTATTTAAAATTGATTTATTATATTATAATATCTATCTTGCAGTGTTATTTTTTTTATTGCAGATCTCAAAATGTTATATGCTTTTAAGTGGCAAAATTGATTTTAGTTTAATAAATCAACTATAATTATTCTATTTGATTAATTTTTAAAAAATTCTGATATTTTAATAATTTGTGGGTGCAAAATTATGTTATTTCAATAATTATCCCTTTATTTTAGTCAATAATATAATTAAGAAAATTTAACACTTATATCTAATATCTATACTTAATAAATAAATACATTATATAATCTAAATTATAATAAATACTCAAATAAATATAAAAAAAAACTATCATGCATAGTTTTTTCAAAATAAAAGAAATATTAAATTATGTTTAATAAAAAAATAATTTCTTTCGACATATTGATAGTACAATTTAATAATATTTCATTGGTTAATTTAATATATATATATATATATATATATATTATAAAATTAATTAATTATATAATATTTTATCAGTTAATTAAATGACAATGATAAAAAATAAAAACTTATACTATCAATTTAGATGATAAATTTATACAGTCAATTGAAATTTTATTTGATCTATTTAACTTCAAGGAAAAAAAATTATGAACAACCAATAAATTAAATGTTCCTTCATTCTGTAACATCTTTCTTAAATACACATGTATTCATAGTATTGAATTTTTCACTTTATTCACCCCACTTTTTAAGAAATGGCCCTTCATATGACTTTTTTTTTATTACGTACGTGGTTATATTTTAAGGGGTATATGAATCAACAATTTGATAGTTCTATTTAAATCAACGACGTCTTCATGATATCTATGCAAATGGTTTAATGATGTCCATTAACGTCATAACCACAACTTCTTCCCCTTTTTCAAAGCCATATCCAAAGCTGAAAAGGTTGAATTGTGGTGAGAATAAACTAAAATGGATAGTGAAGCTTGAGATATTATCATGGCGTCTATGAAATTGGGTTCTGATCAATATTAAAAGTGTTTCACCTTCGTGGCAATACTCAAGGTGTTTAGTTCTTATTTAATTATGATTACTACATAATGAATGGTGGATTTTTTTTATTATTGAGAATTTTAACTTACCTTTCTATTATTTTCCCATCTCTTTAGATAAAAAAAAACACTAATTAATTTTTTGTTTATTATATAATGAATTAAATTGCATAATTATTGATTATAGCTTAGTTATATTTCTAATAATTAAAAATAAGGAAATAGTTTGAATTTAATTCAATACTATATGAACATATAATTTAGATCAGAACACACACATATATATATATATATTGTTGTTTAGAATTTTCACCAAGATAACAAGTTAATATGGAGTGAAGGATGAGTATAGGACATCAAAGGCAGATCTAGGGTTGAAATGAAGGGGCAATTTTTTAAATATAAAAATTCAGGTATAAGTTTTAGTACATTTCATTTATTTTACCCCTTAGTTAAATAAAAATTTTACCTCTAAAATATAATTTACAACTCCACCCTGGGAAAGCATATGTATGAAGTGGAGAAGTTGACTCATACATAAGGGTATTGCGTCTCATTTTCAATAACAAATATATAATTTCCTTGCAATTTCAAATTCATGAGATAAATTAATCATAAAATGTTATTTTATCAGATATTATATAAAATAGAAAATAGAAAATAGAAAAGTTTATATGAAAATAAATCAACATCTTAAATTTAATTTAATTTATATAATTTAATTTATTATTTTATAACAAAAACGAGTTATTCTAATTAAATTATCATCATTTAATTAATTTTAACAAAACTTATTCTATTAAAATTAATGAATTCCACGTGCAACGCACGTGTTAATCATCTAGTATATATATATAACTAGTGTTTTAAAAGCCACCCTCCTAATCTCAATACAATGCACTAATTGATTGAAAGTACATAAGAGGATGAATGATGAGCCTATTCGTTAATATATTTCTTCTTTTAAACAAGATTTTGATATTTTTTATTTTAAAAAGCATAATAAAACCTATTTTTTTAATTTATTCTCTAACGTTTTAAATTAATGTTATTGTGAACTTAGTAGATTAAATTATAAACATTTTTTTATTTTATTTTTATAGAAAGATAAACTTTCATTGATCAAATTAGAATAAAAACAAAGTACAAGAGGATGAGGAATCCTCCAAAAAGAAAACAAAAGAAAAATAAAAATTACATAAAAGAATTCCATTTATAGAACATGGAATGTGTAGGAAAATCAAAATCTATACTATTTACAAATTTGGCCCAACAAAAAGTTCTAGAACTAAAAGAATCCCATAAAAGATGCCAAGATTTGGATTCTCCCAAAAAAATTCGAGAATTACGTTCCAACCAAATAGTCCATAGTAAAGCCACTGCACATTCAAAAAAAATTATTCTTTTCTTTGCAACCTTCGAACCGAAAAAGTCCATAATCAAAAGATCTCTAGCATCTTTTGGAGGAACCCAACTCAAATCAAATTGTGAAAGAAGTTTGAACCAAAGATTGCTTGTGAAGTTGCAATGAAGAAAAAGGTGAGAAGCCGATTCACAACTTCTATAACATAAAAAACAAATATGTGGAGACAAAGAAGAATTGGGCAAACATGATTGCAAAACATACCCAGTGACAAGTTTACCTAAATAAAAAGTCCAAAGAAAAAATTGGATTTTGGGTTGAAAACCCGAAAACCAAATTGAATTGGAAGGGAAATGAACCGACGGAAGAGAGAGGGAAAGAAAAGAAAAGAAAGATTTGGAAGTGAAAGAGCCCGAAGGACGAAGGATCCAAGAAAGTCTATCATTAGAGGAAGAGGGGAAAATGTTTGAAATAAGACAGAAGAGATGAAAATTCCAAAAATTCCGCATCTTTAAAATTTCTAAAGAAAGAGAGATCCCAAGACTTAGTTTGCAAATTAAAAAGAGAGGAAATGGTGGCAAAACGAGTATTAGTAATACGATACAAAAGAGGGAAAGATAAAGAAAGAGAAGAATTAGTAATCCAAATGTCTTCCCAAAAACGAATATCAAGGCCATTACCAAGAATGATCTTTGTGCCCTTAGAGAAAGAAGGAACACATTTCGAAATAGATTTCCAAGGGCAACGAAGGGTCCCAAAATTCACAATCAAAGAATTCCAATCAAAACTAAAAGATCCAAACTTGCTTTTAATGAAAGAAGTCCAAAAAGAATTTGATTCAGAATAAAAGCGCCAAATCCATTTCCCAAGTAAAGCCAAGATAAACATTTTTTTATAAATAGACAAGTCTTCAATTATTTATTATTAATTCATAAAAAGACACATCATATAAAATTTTATAAGTTATCAATTGCCTATAAAATATAATATGAAAACCTGTAAGTCACGTGTAACCCACGTATTGACCCACTAGTATATTTATAAACCAAGAAACAAAACCTTATACCCCATAAACCAAAAACAAATTAAATGACTACCTTCAACTTGCGGAGGGATCCACTTATTTCTTCAGATAGAAGGACTTGAAGTGAAGCAGGCTCAAACCTGGAAGTAATACCCATTCAAATTTGTAATTCAAAATGCCAGTTTTTTTTTTTATAACATTAACAAAAAAACTATGGTAAACTTTTACTTTTAAAATTTGCATGAACTTCCAAATCAATTGATTACTTTCTCTGTCAATTGAGAAACCAAAAACAACATAAGAGTTGGGATATATAAATAATATATACAAGAATGCTGCATACTTGTCCTTCCCCAAGAAAGGTAAGCACGACTTTAATCTCTCCTGTTTAGCTGTTATTCGTCGGATATGTCTTTGTTTCTCTCCTCATCCTCTTTGGCTATTTCTTGAATTATCTCTCGCAAGCTATGACCACAAGAGTAAAGCTTTTCTCAGGTTTTACCTCATTAACTATGGTTAAAAAAGGAAAAAAATAATACCAATTCTACCAGTCAATCTCTTTCGAAATTCCCTTCAACTTCTTTGCTTCAGCTTCCATTTTTAGCTGTTCTTTCTGTCTAGCTTTTTTATTTAACTCAACTCGAGTCACCCTCTCCATCTTCGACCTGCACCAAGTTTTATTAAAAAACATAAGAAATTATGATATTCCACAAAAAAACAAAAACAAAAACAAAAAAAAACATGCATTCAAGGAGAGGAACACTAGAGATATCCACACCTGACCTATAGATGAGGTAAATTTAGATAAGTAAAAGAAACCCAACTAGTAACTAGAAAATTTTAAATAATTACAAAACTCTATACAATTAAAAAAAAAAACAAGGCTCACATTGACCGGACCATATCCAAAACCTCATTAAGATTCCTCTGAATGTCTTCAAATATCTTTTCTATTCCTAACGAACTAGAATCTCAATAAATGGTTCTTAAAGCATTTTACTTCCACCATTGCAAATCATGTAAGTTGGAACAGAAATCATCATTACAATTGAAGTACATATGTATGCACAGACCTGTTCGTAGCCAATCCTGATGACATAATTTTTATTTTATAAGATATGAGGACAGCAAAATGAAATGCAAACAAAATAAAATTCAAGTGCATAGTTACTAAAACGATTACCACTCACTGTTGATGGTAAAAGCACATTGAATTTAAACAGATCCGAGTAAAGCAATTAGTACTTTTTTTTTCTTCATATTACATCAAATTGGGGGAGGGGAGACTCGAACCTTCGACCTCATGGGAAGGGAGTGGGTGCCTAATCATTTGAGGTATTCTCAGGTTGGCAGTAATTAGTACATATTTAAATATGAGAGAGCCAAAATAAACATTATCAAAACTAGTTGACAAATAAACGCATTCTGTAAAATAATTTTGCTCTGAGAAATAACTGAATTAGTACCTTTTTTCTGATACATTATCTTCGTTCTGATCCATATTGTCCAAATTGGTGTCATCATCAGTCTCATTATCGGCATCCAGAAAATACATCTGTAGAACAAGACTCAATGGTAATCTCTCACATAGAGGAAAGCAACAAAAAACCTTCCTTCCTTGGAGATTTTGGCTTTCCAAAGCTGATTGTAATTGTGAAGAGCATTGGGGAACAGGTTGGTTGTTGTTAACACTACCGTAGTGGTTATTAATTACCCTGGTAAAGAATCAGAATCAGTTCCGGGAACCACAGGGAGGAGTAAGGAGGAGGGCTGGCCACCACACCACTCATTAATTACCCTGTCGTTCAAGTTTCTTCCCATTTCTACTAAAGAGAAGATTCCCACCACTCTAGATTAGTCCCAACATTCTTTAATATAAGAGCTTTGAGAATTGGAGATGGAGAAAAGTCTGGGATATACATCCTTCAAAGGTTCCAGAGTCATCGAAGGATGGTGCCAAAATAAAATTCTTCTACCATCCTCAAGAATGAATCTACGATGAGGATCCATAAGTTTTGCGGTAGTTGACAAAACCCCAAGGATTTTTCCAACTAAATCCTTTTTCTTTCAATTGATAACCATCGAACAGCTTGACAATGAATCAAATTCTGAAGAAATTTTAAAACAGATCAGCAATTAAAAAACAATTATCAAAGTCAATCTCCTGCTTAGTCTTACCATTGATACAATGCATAATATCATGGCAATTATTTTTCTTTTCCACCCACAATAATTGCACACAGATTGCTACAAATGGTTGAGTTGTTCATTCCTTGTGCACTAAAGTAATTCACTAACCATAAAACTGCAGAATGGTTTATTATGATCCCACTCTCATTCATCTTGCTGAGTTTCTCTGAAAAACTAGCCAAGCCGTGAAATAGAATAGACTCATAAGACACAATCCATGCAGCCAAGACAGCAGCAGAGAAACCCTGAAATGCATTATTAGGTAACAACATGATTGCCCCAACAAGTTCAGGCGACGGTGCACAACAACAGCACAAATTTAGAAGACCTTCAACAGCAATGGCATGTATGCTTGCATCTAATACATCTGAGCAGAAAAGTTTTAAAACTATGTTCTCCACCTGAAACTTTGAAACTATAAACTCTGACCTTATCAAGCCCCAGAGCTTATGTTGTTCAAGGAACCCCCAATTGAGAGAGCTCTTAATTAGAAGAAAAATGGATTCAGAATCCTTACCAAATATAGAAAAATTCTTCTGAATAATCTCAAACTGCACATCAATAAGATCAGTGTAATCCAACAGGGACACTAGTAACTTAACAATCTCCTCCTTACATATGCATAAACTAGAGAGGTGGTCAAATATGCAACAAAATAAGAACTTCACATTTCTCGTATTCCATTCCGCACAGGACATCAAATCGAGAGAGAAGACCTTGGTTAGAGATACCTCTGCATCTTTGAATAAAATATCTTTTGAATAAGCAAGGAAACATCTATAAGCAGAAAAGGCATTTCTAACCAATTCAGCAACCAACTTTTTGTCCACTTCAGAGAAAGAGACAACAGTTTCTTGAGGGTTTTCTCTCATACCACTCCTGAAAGAAAAGTACCCATTCACATGGAATAGCAACAACTGGGTCTTAGGATCAATTTCTGCAACTTCACCATTATCAATCACTAAATTTCCTGTAAAACCTGCTTTGTTTGCCTCATAAGCCAGCCGATATACATAAGATAATATACGTGCACCTACCAGAGAATGATTCCTAGAACAAAATAAAAGCATTTCTTGCATCTTTTTTCCTTGATCAAAGATGAAGGTACGAATTATCAAGGCAGTGGCAGATCCTATTTCATCATCATGGTTGGGATTATTTGGATGTAATTCAAGAGAAGAAAATATTTTGTACCCACTCAACTCATATGTCTTTACTATGTTCGAAGACAATATTTCAGTGCATAGTGCCTGGCTAGTTTGTTTATTGCCATCAAGAGAGAGAAATAAAATTAGAAGTTCTTCTAGAGTTTTGAGGCCCGACTCATTGGATTTATTTATCATTTCTCTGAGATTATTCACCAGAATATCCACATTTTCACATGGCCCTACATCTGTAACATCTGAACGATGAGAAACAGAGACATCAACCATAATTGGAACAGCGGCAACAGCAGATGTAGCACTTCCACTGGCCAGGATGCAACTAGATTGGCTTTCAGGAAGAATTACGACGGTTTTCTCACAAGATTTACTCGGAAGAGACGGAGACATAACAGAGCTACTGGGAACACCATTCAAGTGCATTTCCTTTGGAAGCTGCACCTTCCTACCTGATGAGAGTATCCTAAGCCTGTCTCTCAGAAAAGGAGAAAGGCCATCAAAATAAGTCAGAGTATTTAATGAGGAAATCACTCCTTTTTCAATAAGAGCACTTAAAGCTGATGACACAGCCATAGATATTTTGTCCTTCCTTTCCACATCATAGTTGTCCACAAGAAGGAACAAGAATTCGAGGAGAGTGTGAGCCATATCAACATATCTAGGTATAGAATATACCATCAACAGCATTGCAGGCTCAATGTTCATAATATTGTCAGTTCTATCATCAAAGAAAAGCCAATCATAAAATAGAGCAAGTTTTGCATTGGCTTCGATATAATGCTTCCTACAACATTTCAAAAGCCAACCTATAACAGCCCATCTTGGAATAATATCAGATTGAATGACTTCATTTGGTGGATGGTGTGCACAACATACAAACCGGATAATGTCACAAATGACCGTTTCCCTCTCAGGCCCATGTAAAAACTTCTTAGCAAACCATACCTGATACCGCTTTTGACAGCCCAACTTTACATTGGTCATTAAAAACCGCAGTTGTGCCTCCATTTCTGGAGTAATGCGGAGCAAAGAATACCGACTTGAAGTTTTCATGTAGTAAAATTGTGAAATATCCAAAAATCCTGGAGTTTTAAAGTAACAGGGATTCAATAATAACTCTTTCCATATAGCTCTAAATTCGGGTACATGAACAAGGTCTTGTATAAGCCTAATAAAATCCCTTCCAATCTTCAAACAAAAACAAAATTGCTCCTTTATAACTTTAACACAAAACTCAATCTCCAATTGCTTGAGATAATCTAATTTTTCACTAGATAATCTACAATGATCACCCAACAAACGTAAAAACGTATACAACGCATTCGGTACGACAACCGGTAACTCTTCAAGTAAAGAATCCCACTTATCTAAAAACAAATTCACCAACTCAAAACACAACCATAAATTCCCTTCACTAAAATCCCCACCAACAATTTGCCTTAACAGAGAAACCAAAAGGCCATCAACCCCTTCAGCACATACATCTATCATTTCCTCAGTAAACCAAATAATCTGATTCCTTGCTGAATCAATAAGTTTAACATATAATTCATTAACAACCTTCTGGAGAAGATGAACGACCAAACCATAACCGTCAGTAACGATAGAATGCAAATGTTTAATATGAGTTTTAGCAAAAAGGGGTTCACATAAAACCCCATAAAGAATAGCACGATTGAGCTCCAAATATTCTTGTGGATTTGGGATTTTTAAGCAAAAGGGGGGTCTTAATTTAGGTTCAAGAAGGTTGAAAGATTGCCTCAATGAGAATTCAAATTGGTTTTCAGATTCATAGGAAGCCACACGAATGAGTTTGGAAGCCATTTCAGCGTTGTTATATTCTGAATCAATAACGTGCAGAACAAGGAGAAGATTAAGAGGAACTTACAGTTTTAATAGGGATGATTCAAAATTGATATGAGAAAGCAGAATTCGTAGAGTGAATTTCTGTTGATTCTAGTTCTATTTATCAGTGATGAATCTGTTTCTTGACTGAAGAAATGAATGGAATCCATAGAGAAGGATTTTTTTTATTTGCAAGAAGAATGGGGATGGAGAAATTATTTTAATTTTGAGCCCATGTATAAGGTGAATCTTGAGTTTTTATGGATCCTTTGCACAAAAAAAAAAATTATAAATTTTAATTAGAGTATTAAAACGTTAATTATTAATTTATGATAAATAAATAATTTTTGTCTCATGAAGTAAAAAAAAATGATTTTTCAGTATTTATAATTATAATAAGTTATTTAACGAACTAAATTATTTATGAATTACTCTCTAATTAAATTATTTATGTACTTATTCATATTTCAAAAGGTCTATAAAATCAATTTTGAGTCATTATCATACTACTTGATCAATTTGGTTGGCTAACTCCTCACTTTTACTTTTTTTTTTTTTTTAACAAAACTCATTTTTACTATTTAAACCTTGTGGGTTTAACCAAACCTATGAGTTTTACTATTTGAAATTAAGGGATTAACAAACTCTCATTCTAATGTTATATAATCCTCCTATTAAAAATAAGTACATCTAAGCCCAACCCAGACCAAACACCTCTTAAAATTATAAGAACTAAATTAAAAGGTAGCTCATATAAGTGGGACTCGATTTAAAATTAAACCAAAAATATATTATACAATTACAAAACATCTATATAATACAATAAAAATAAAAACTATGAAATATTAGAGCATACCTTCTTACTTATTGTAACTTATTTTTACAAAAAATCACACCATAAACATTAATTGTACATCTCTCTTCTCCAAGTTCAGATTTGTTATCACCCTAGAAACAAATTATGTTTATAATTTACATATGAAATTGTTAACAACCATTTAATAGAGGTTAAAGTAAACGCTAACCTTGTTTAAAATTAAAATTAAGAACATTTAAAGTTTAAGTTTTGAGTTTATAATATCTCAAAGTTTTTAGATAAAAACTGATTTCCCCCTACAATTGTTCTTAAAGACGGTGAATTGAGGGCATAAGCAAAAAGATATTGATATTCAACAGAAAAACTAAACCATATCCATATGGGAGTATAACTTAATTGAATAGACATCGGTACCCGTCTCATTTGACAGTAACTCGAGCCTTTTATTACCTTTCTTAATTAATAAAATATATTTATTAAAAATCACAACTTACGTCAACTTGAGTATATATCAGTTGATTAGACATCTCTTCTGTTCTTTAAAGCTTCTCTTCCCCCTAAATTTGATGTAATCTCTATAAAAACTACACCATATCAATTTAATTTTCATTGTTGTTAAATTTCTGTTATAAAGGAAAAAGGAAAAGAAAAAAGAAAACTATAGGGAGAAATTTTTTAAAAAAAAAAGGTGAGAAAAAACTAACTGTGTTAGGAGGACGGGGTCTAATTGTATAATTTCGGAACCACAAAGATATAAATATGACTTTTTAAACTATAGGAAGTATTTTGCATAATATCTAAATCGGGAAAATTGCGTATATGACCTCGAAAATTGAGTCTTAATGAACTAAATCCTCACTCTTTATTTCTTATATTTAAGACCTTATGCTGATGTCACTAAGGTGTGAAAAGATCAAAAACCCTTTAAAAACTACACTCTTACATTCCACTTTACTCTCTCACTCTAAAGTCTCTCCACCTCTCTTCTATATTTTCTCTCTCTCAACTCTAAATTTTACTAGAAAACTAAAAAATATCTTTCTAAAAACTCTTTTACTTGCCACGAATTTAGATTCAATGAATAGATGACGAAAAATTGATTGAAATCAATACCTTATTTTCGCGAAATGAAGTTCGATCGAATAAAGAATATACACCAAAGTACTAATTTTTTTTAAAAAAATCAAAATCAATTTTTTTTTTCCGGCAATGATCTGACCAATCATAGGCAATGATCGGTAAGATCATTGATTATCAAAGAATCCCAAAAAAAAAAAATTTACTCGTAACTTATACTACAAAATTGGGATTGACATGAATTTAGATTCAATGGATAGATATTAAAAAAACGTATGAAATCGATATATTATTTGCAAGAAATGGAGATCAGATGAAGAAAATAACGCTAAAATACTAATTTTTTTAACAAAATAAAAATCTGGAATTTTATTTTATTGTTGCCTATGATCTGACCGATCATAAGCCACGATCTGTCACATCATAGGCAATGATCTGACCGATCATAGGCAATAATCGGTCAGATCATTGATTAACAAATGATTCGAAAAAATGGTATTTTACTCGTAACTTTTTCTACAAAATTCGGATTGACACGAAATTAGATTCAATTTATAGATATCGAAAAAACGTATGAAATCGATATATTATTTGTATGAAACGAAGTTCGAGTGAAGAAATTAACGCTAAAATACTAAATTTTTTAAGAAATAAAAATCTGGAAATTTGTCAAAAAATAAAAAATAAAAAAAAAATAACCGATCCCAGGTTATGATCGGACCGATCATAGACCACGATTGGTTTGATTGGACCGATCAGTTTTGATTTTTTTTTTCAAAAAAATTTCTAGATTTTCATTTCTTTAAAATTTTAGTATTTTGACATTAATTTCTTCATCCGGATTCCGTTTCGCGCAAATAAGATGTCGATTTCATACGTTTTTTTGAGATCTATCCATTGAATCTAAATTTATGGAAATCTAAATTTTGTAGGAAAAGTTACGAGAAAAATGTTATTTTCGAATCTCTTATTCTCGATGATCTAACCGATCATTGTCTATGATCGGTCAGATCATCGGCGACAATTAAAAAAAATTCCAGATTTTTTTTTAAAAAACTAGTACTTTTGGGTTAACTTTTTCATCCGGACTCCGTTTTTTGAAAATAAGACATCGATTCCATTCGATTTTTCGATATCTATCCATCGAATCTAAATTTGTGGCAAGTTAAGAGTTTAGAGAGAGAGATTCATGAAGTTTTTTTTGTATAAATTTAGAGTTTAGAGAGCGAGAAAAAATAAAGTAAGTTTAAGGAGAGAAAGTTCTATCAATATAAAAAAAATGGGTTTTTTGGTCTTTTCACAACTTAGTGACATCAGCATAAGGTCTTAAATATAAGAAATAGAAGATGAGGATTTAGTTCATTAAAACACAATTTTCGAGGGCATATACACAATTTTCCCATCTAAATCACAAGGGCTCTTGTTAAAAAATTAACGCTCTTTAGAGGAAGGGGTCTAATTACATAATTTCATACAACAAAGATATTAATTTTCATTTCTAAACCATTGAGGGTTTGCTTACATAATAATTAAATCACATGAATATTATTTACATTTTACATTAGAGCTTTTCCTGAACACCTTTTACTCGAGGGATGGAAGCCAAAATTGACTTAAAAACAAGTTCAACTCGCTCAATAAGGTTATATTTTTATTTTAAATAAAAAATAATTAATCAATTCAATTTGTGGTCGATTTAGTTAGATCGATTTTCAATTTTCAAATTAGATTTTCAACTTCCTTAAATATGATGCAATAACACCTGAGTATATCTGTTTCTATTAAGTATTGAAACTTCAACTTAAGTTTTATATCAAACACTTATCCAAAACTCCAATACTTGTTTACGCATGTTAAGTATGTTAAACATGTGTTAAATATTAAATAATAAAATATTTATATATTAGATATAAAATAATATAGAGAAGAAAAGTAATACATTATCTTTCCAATATAAAAATCATAAACTAAAACAAGTTTTAATTGAAATATATATATACATATATAAAAAATATATTAACAAAGCTAAAAAATCATATATCATATATCATATATCATATATCATATATCATATATCATATATCATATATATATCATATATCATATATCATATATCATATATCATTACTAAATTTAAAAAGGGCTTGAGCCATTTTGTCCCAAATGTTTTATATTTAACTAATTTAGATAATATAATATGAGAGATGAAATTTTTTGGTATTAATAGATTCATGTATTAATATTTTAGAAAAGTTTTGGTTCTCCCCATAGATGTAGACAAATTGTCAAACCACGTAAATCCGTGTTTTTTTCTCCTTCCTTTGTTTTTATTGCTTTAGTAATTACTTTGTACTTGCTCATTTGGCACTTCTATTCTTTTAGTTCAAATTGAATGCTTAGTTAGTCGCAGAATTACGCAACACGGATCACATATCCGTGCTTCTTAGATCTGTTGTTTGGAAGATTCTTTCATATTTTCTTGAACAAAACAGCAAATCAAAATTGAATGAGATGTAAAAACAGAGATAAAAATACATTTTCCTATTATTACCCTAAGGCCATATGGATCTCCAAGCAAATCCTTCCAACTCAACTTAACAACAAAAAAGTATATAATAAAAACAATCTGAAGTAATATATAAAAGGCAACATATCATAGCATTCCATATTGTAAAACTGCAGAATGAACATGAATTGTTCAATTGTTGCTTTAAATCAAAACTATCATCATCACATCATATTCATCAGAGATCCTTCAATTACCGGTTTATTTCCTGTCAGACGACAAATCGGCAAAAAGGTGTAAGAAAGTTGTGCTAAAGCCTTAAAAACATGAGTAAATGGTGAAAAGAACTACCTTCTACTCTTGGCAGTAACGGGAATAATTCCTCTTTTCTCTAGGCTCTTGAACCTATCCTTGACAAGGGTGCAACAACCCTACATTTATACAACATAACCAGAATGTCCTTTAATTCATATCGGAATTTCAGAAATGAATATTTGACAATTACTAAAGAGAAGCATTCAGGAAAGATACAAAGATTTTTTATTTTTATAAAATCACTACTCAAACACCCATTTCATTGATATAATGAAAGAAGAGGCAAAAGCAATATATATATATATATATATATATATTATATATATAAATCCCCATAAAAACCAAGAAACAAAAACTTATACCCGGTATACCAAAAACAAATTAAATGACTACTACCTTCAACTTGCGGAGGGATCCACTTATTTCTTCAGATAGAAGAACTTGAACTGGAGCAGGCTCAAACCTGGAAGTAATACCAATTCAAATTTGTTATTCAAAATGCCAGTATTTTTTACCATTAACAAAAAGCTGTGGTAATGAACTTCCAAATCAATTGATTACTTTATCTGAAACAACACAAGAGTTGGGATATATAAATTATATATAAAAGAATGCTGCATACTTGTGCTTCCCCAAGCGAGGTGGGCATGACTTTAATCTCTCCTGTTTAGCTGTTATTCGTCGGATATGTTTTTTATTTCTCTCCTCATCCTCTTTGGCTATTTCTTGAATTATCTCTGGTAAGCTATGACCACAAGAGTAAAGCTTTTCTCAGGTTTTACCTCATAAACTATGGTTAAGAAGAGGAAAAAGAATATTATTTCTACCAGTCAATCTCTTTAGAAATTCCCTTCAACTTCTTTGCTTCAGCTTCCTTTTTCAACTGTTCTTTCTGTCTAGCTCTTTTATTCAACTCAACTCGAGTCACCCTCTTCATCTTCGACCTGCACCAAGTTTTATTAAATAACATAAGAAATTATTATATTCCACAAAAAAACATGCATTCAGGGAGAGGAACACTAGAGATATCCACACCTGACCTATAGATGAGGTACATTTAAATAAGTAAAAGATTCCCCAACTAGTAACTAGAAAAACAATTAAATAATTACGAAACTCTATTCAATTAAAAGAAACCAAGGTTCACATTGATCCGGACCATATCCCAAACCTCATTAAGAGTCCTCTGAATGTCTTCAAATATCTTTCTATTCCTAACAAACTAGAATCTCAATAAATGGGTCTTAAAGCATTTTACTTCGACAATTGCAAATCATGTAAGTTGGAACAGAAATCATCATTACAATTGAAGTATGTATGCAAAGGCCTGTTCACTAGCCAATCCTGATTAAGACAAATTTTGTTTAAATAAGATGTAAAGACAAAAAAATGAAATGCAAACAAAATAAAATTCAAGTGCATAGTTACTAAAACAATTATCACTCACTGTTGTTGGTAAAAGCACATTGAATTTAAATAAATCCAGAGTAAAGCAATTAGATCAAGTTGGGGGAGGGGAGACTTGAACCTTTGACCTAATGGGAAGGGAGTAGGTGAGTAACCATTTGAGCTATGCTTAGGTTGGCAGCAATTATAACATATTTAAATATAGTACAGACTGCTTATAATGTGCATGAGAGAGCCAAAAGGAACAATATCAAAAATAGTTCACATATAGATGCATTCTGTAAAATAATTAAGCTCTAAGAAATAGTACCTTCTTTCTGATACATTATCTTCGTTCTGATCCATATTGTCCAAATTGGTGTCATCATCAGTTTCATCATCGGCATCCAGAAAATACATCTATAGAACAGAACTCAAAGGTAATCTATTGTATCAAGGAAAGCAACTAAAAGTATTATGTAGATTGAGTAAATGTAATTAAAGTGCATGGACCAAAATACACACATCTTCTTCACTAATAAGTTCTCCTGGAACAGTTAAAGGAACCGGCTCAGGCCCCAACTCATTTCGGTATACTTTCTGCATTTCTTCTGCAACAGCACGGGCAAGTATATCCTGAATCGATAAAGTGAAAAATATAAGAAAAACAGATACTACAATAAGGATTCTGAATGAAACCCTACATCAAACAATCATTTATGAAAAATTTATCTGATGATTCTTTTCTTTTATATAATAAACAAAAGATGATTTTACATTACATCTTACCTGATGACTCTCAAATTCGGGATTGAATGAACATCCTGGGGGTTCAATTTCAACTGCTGGAATAATAGATGACTTTGGTTTCTGTCCAATAAAGTCGATGATTTAATCAGTAAATAACCTTCAACTAAAACTTTATTTTATCCTCCTTTTGATATTTCTTTTTGTTTTTCCCACTTTTCGTTAAAATAAAAGAATAAACCTTTGATGTGTTTAAGCTAATATAATATATATAAGATATAAAAGACTCATCATTATTAAATAATGGTCTCTTCAAAAAATGCAAAGTGCAGACTTTCATCCTTTTTTTTTTTTTTTTTTTTGCAAAGAATCATCCTTGGATTTTTAGTTGCTAGAAAAGCAGTATGCAATAATCAATAGGTAGAAGAGAAGAATACCTTTCTGATTTTACTTCCATCTTCACCTACAGAAGCATTAAAGACAAGTTATATAATGTTTGCTACTTTTAAATTACAAATGGCCAAAAATAAGGATCAGAAGAAAAAGTAATGAGGGAAAAAAAATACCGTTAGCATCCCACATGTCAAACAAACCAACAGCTTCTTGAGAATGATCCTAAAATTCAAATATCAAATCAATAAATACATAAACAGTGACATGTTTTTCAACCATTCTAGCATTTAAGCATGTAATATGCTAACCTTGGTACCATCTTGACAGGTTTTTTTAGCTTTAAGAACAGCTGCAGGTTTCTTCTTCTTATTTGTTGAAGACGGCACAGGCACAACAAACGCGTTCTTTTTTAAGATGCTGTCACAGAAAAGTACTTTTTCCCGATTTTTTTCTATTTTCCGCTTCACAGAAAGATCTATGCAGAGAAACAATTAAGAGGAAATTTTAAAAAAAAAATGATGCAAACATTTTTAACTCCTTCCCTTGACTAATATTAGGTGGTTAATGTCAATAAGAGAGTTATTCCAATGTAAATACACAAAGCGCACTAGAGCACAATGGTCCTCCGGGGCATAAACGGTAAACCATCCAAAGCATCGGTTTATTGTACAATGACAGTATCACCTTTCATCTCCTAATAGGAGAAAATCAGTTTCTGCTATTGAATGCCAAGTTCAAATCAAGAGAATATATATATATATATATAATAATTCTTCAATAATATTGGTGATAAAATTAATCAAAATTTCTCCTTTTCAGTAAGATTCAGATGACCATTATAATTAAAACTTGTGATAACATAATAAGATTATTCACTGACTTTGAATAGAAAAATGGCAATAAAAAGTAAAAACATCCTTAAAACCCCCAAAATCAATCTTTTCATGCCTTAATTCAACCTCGAAGCTAAGTGAAGTACCTCTGGACTTGTCAACGACGAAGAGGGAATCGCTTGGAACGGCGGAGAGTGAGCCACCAGAGAGAGCGTCCTTTGTAGATTTCTCGAAGAAATCTTCAATGTCAGCACTGCTTATGTTGGTTCTCCATGCCTTTTTACCCTTCCTCGAACTCTTTGATTTCTTTCCCATCTCTCTCAAACTCAAGATTCCTTATACTTATGCTGCTCAATCGATTTAGTACAGAAGCAGAGGACCGTCGGAGGCTAGGGTTTCAACGAACAACAAAATAGAGAGAGGTGATGGGGAGGGAAAGACAGAAAAATGCAAACTTTGATTTTTATTTAATTAATTTAAGGGTAAAATACAAGAATGAAAATAAAGAAAAATGGTCAATTTTGTAAAAATAAAAAAATATATTGCAAAATAGGAAAAATTTAATTCACATCTAAAAAATTACAAAATCATACTTAGTAATCGGTGATTAGAATCACCGATTATTGATATTCGATATTTTTCGCAGTAATCACCGATTACATCGATTATTTTATAGTTATCACCGATATCCCGCCTTGAATGAGGTTTTTAAAAATCGCTATATTTGCAAATACTTTTTAAAGCGCTTATATTTATAAATATCCTAAAAACCCCCTAAAAAACCCAATGAAATTTTCCTTTTTGAAATTATTGCTACCAATTATGCTTTAGAAAAATTAAATTTGTCATGAATCAGATTAGTGTTTGGTAAATTCAGCTTATGCATAAAATTAGTGTTTGGTAAATTTAACTTTTGAAAATAATGTGAGACACAAATATTTAAGCAATATTTAGTACATTGATTTGAAGAGTACTTACCTATTGGCTATTTTATAAAAGAATTTGTCTCAAATAGCATAAATCTACATACTAATTACTAAAATGTCAGAATTTCTTAAAAATTACTAAAATAGTATAATTACAGTTCAATAATAAATTATTGAACTATTTTTCATAGGTATTTTTAACGAATTTGTTTGTTTTTTGATTTTTTAAGTTCAAGGTCAATAATTTATTGAACTAATTTGATCATTTTTTATTATTATTTTCAATGAATTTGTTAAAAGTTTTAATTTTTTTAGTTCAATAAATTATTAAACTATAATTATGTTATTTGAGTAATTTTTGAAAAGTTTTGACATTTCAGTAATTAGTATGCAAAAATAAGCTATTTTAGTAATTGCCCCATTTTATAAAGACATAATTACTATAACAAACCTTAAATTTTCTAAATTAGAAGAAGCTTTGTAAAATTTTATTGGACTCTAAGTAATATTACCCCTGTAATTACCTCTTCATCCTTGTGTTCCCGTTGATTCTCTAATGAACATTATTTATAGTAAAACTATAGATAATATACTTTTATGATCAATAAAAGTAGTGTCGCCACTTGTTCATGTCTCGAATCAGTACATCAAGGGAGTTTCCTAAAGTTCCTAAAATATTTAGGTATCACACTGATACCGTTAATTTACATGAAAGCTATGAATTTCATCTCGTGTAAATGTGTTCCCAGCTACTATCTCATTATGTTCCCAAAACATGAGTATATTGAGCGTTCATACCAGATCGCTCTCAACCATGTGAATCAAATAACATAATTCTATGAATAGGAGCCCATATTTTACTTAGGATTGAGATTTATCACAGTTAATAAACTTAGTTTGATATTCAATCATTTCTCGTAAATGGTACTAATGAGAAATTTGACCAAACATCGTGGTCTGTCTTATACAATCAACATTGCATATGATACTTCCATTTCATGTCACCCCCATTAATGATCAGGATTAGATCATCTATAAACAAAATGGCAAGCTATCAACAGTGTTACTAGGATAAGGTTCTCAAATGTTATCCATATATTGTAGACACTTTTAAGTTACTTATCTCGACTTTAATTCTCTTGTATGACTCACATACTTAGTCATGATTTCATAAGAGTAACTTAGGGTTTTATTATTTGAATGTTTGATATTAATATATTTTCATATTTTCCTAATATCATCAATTGAATCAATATAGATAATAGAAAAAACTTATGTTTATTTATTTAATTTATTCGAAATAAATTATCTTTATTAAAGAATTACAAGTTCTAGGACACAATTCCTAACAGAGTTCACATCAATATTATAACTATGCTCCATGTTGACATCCCTAATAACCCACAAATCACCTCCTAAATAAACATAATCACGAGCATACCACATGCAATCCGAGTTGACATAAGAAGCAATTAAGAACTGAGATTTGGATCTTGTGGTTCGATATTGAAGTTTTGAAAGCATGCTAACAACCTTAAATGCCTTCTTAACCTTTTTCTTATTAGAGAATGCCATACACACCCTTACGGTGAAATTTTTCAGGCATGTTGTGTAGATCTATAAAATCAATGTATTCTAGGCTACCTAATTTGGAAATAGAAAGAGATTTTGAACTCGAAGCCAAGGTTGAACTAGTAGCCCTATCCAAAGAAGCTGTTGGCTGAATATTTAATGTCGATGTCCTACCTTGATTGATAATTATAAGACACTTTTTAAAAGTACCACTCTTATGAAGAGTAAAAAAATTCTCAATCTCTTTATCCTCTAAAAAAGGGACAAGTTTACACATACCACTACTCATTTCGAGGTTAGTATATAAACAAACTAAACATATAGGAATGGACAATTTAGTGTGATCTAAAATACATTGACGATCCAAAGGTTTCATCCACTAAAACACAATCCATATTATAATCAAGGTATGTATCCAAGACTTCTAAATGCCATCCATAATAAACGAAAATAGTTGTATTCACCTTACTAAAAAAGAAAGGAAAAAAACAAAAAATTGTTTAAGTTCAATTACTTATTGAACTAAAAAAGAGGGGAGTTTAGAGAAGAAACAAAAATAGTTTAAACTAAAACACATTTAAAAACAAAAACACAATATGTTCAATTAATTATTAAACTAAAACAGTGTGTCTAATTAGGAAAGAAAGTAGATAATGGAGATAAGAAAAAAAAAACTAAAAAAACAAGCATTTAGAACAAAAAAAAGCAAAAAAAAAAAAGTAAAAACAGAAAACGGTTTTAGTTAAATAAATTATTGAACTAAAAATCAAAGTGTGATTTTAAAGAAAAAAATAAAAGAAAATAGTAAAAACGAAACACTGTTTTAGTTCAATTAATTATTGAACTTGAACTAAAATAGAGTGGTAGTTAGGAGGATAAAAAAAATATTTAAAAACAAAAACACATTTTGTTCAATTAATTATTGAACTAAAACAATGTGACTAATTAGGGGGAAAACATATAATGGATGTAAAAAACAAAGAAACAATAGATATTTATACTAAAAATGCAACAACAAAAAAATAGTAAAAACAAAAAACTGTTTTAGTTAAATAAATTATTGAACTAAAAATCAAAGTGGAAGTTTAAAAAAAAAAAAAGAAATCCAGTATATCAGAATGGAGAGTTGAGTATGATTTAAAAAAGAGTAAAAAATCAAAAACATTTTTTAGTTCAATTAATTATTGAACTAAAAACAATGGGAGTTTGGAGAATAAACAAAATATACTACAAACAAAATAGAGGCTCTTGTAAATATAACACAATAAAGTCTAATATTTATAAAAATAGCAGCCCGAAAAGTTATTTTAAAAAATAACAAAAAACTCAAATTTGAGACTAAAATATTACAAAATTACCACATGTTTCACATAAGTAATCACTAATTTTCACATAAGTACTCATTGATTTTGCACATAGGTAATCATAAATTTTACTGATTCACTATATCAACTGATATTTTGTGCATGTAATCACTGATTATCTAATAAGTTATCATTGATTATCTAATAAGTTATCACTAATTTATTTGATGACACATGAACGAGGGATTTTTAAAAAACTGCTATATTTGCAAATACTTTTTTAAAAAACTGCTATATTAATAAATATTGAAAACAATTCTGCCACTCAATGAACTTTCCCAACAAAATACTGTTTTAGTGCAATTAATTATTTGAACTAAAACAAGTATGTTTGGAGAAAACAAAGTGGGAGTTTGGAGAAAATCTACATAACTTCTAATTCAAACAAAACGGGAACTAATTCAAATGAAAACAAAGGTTAGATAAAAGGGAAAACAAAATCAAAGAAAAAAACAAAAATCAGATGAATGAACTCAAAATTCAAAAAGCTACAAAACCTAAAAAAAAAAAACAAATGAATTTATGATTCGGAGACCTCAAATTAAATGAATGAAAACCCGGTGAAGAAAAATCGAGTAAGGAACAATAGAAATGAAAGGAAGAAGACAAGGACAAAAAGGGAAAAAAAGTCTGAAAGAAAATCGTAAAAATTTGCTATATGAGTAATTTGACATAAGTACATCTACAAAAATAATAAAGGGCCAAATATATGTTATAATAGACAATTCCTTTTTATTTTATTTTTTATAATGTGTTTTATAAGAATTAAATCATATATTAGTAACTGTTATCTTTCTTCAAGATTTAAATAATAATCTTTTCGTTTGGATTTTTTTATTACTCAAGATTGAATAATAATTTTCCATTATATTTAATGAAATTAGATTACATGGCATTCATAGAATACGTATGCATCTCAATTTCGTTAAAACTAACAAATAGAAGAGTGTGATTTACAAATTTACAAGTACAGAGGTATTTTTTTTTTTTTTTTTTTAAAAAAGTGTAAGGATGATTTAACAATAATTTAAAGTGCAAGAGTGTATTTTGCAATTAACTCTTGTATTAAAACTCAAATTTCTATTGGTTTAGATATATCAGACAGAGGGAGGGAGAGGGGCACTATATTGCAGCTGATTTCATCAATAGACTTCAACTAGTATTTACATTTTCTCATAACCCCACCACACAAACCTTACTGGGGAAAAATGAAAAAAAAAGGAAAAACAAAACCTAAAAGAAATCAACTTTTAAAAAAGAAATCATCAAACTCAACTTCCCTCTAAATGCACCAAATATTGCCTTTTTCCTCCTAACCTTTCATGATCGATCAAATCTAAATCTAGACGGTCAATATGACCCAATCAGCAGACCAGCCCTCGTTTATATGTGGACTCATCCCATAACGTACTTTTGAATAAAGAACAACACTCCTAGTTAGTTAACGAGGAAACTGAATAAACCTTTTTCTACAATGATTCTGTAGCTGTTCAAAAACTCAGTTAGTCAATTCCTCACTGCCAACGCCTATACTAGACTTATCGATCACACGTACATTATAGCGTTCGTAAACTCTTGCACGGTTTTCTGCCCACCATAGCTCTGCTTGTTTCTCTGTAAATCGCTTCCGACTGCATTTAACCAATGATATAAAGTTAAAAACGTTTTGCATGGAAAATAAAGCGAGGTAGTCTACCTGCATGAATAATATAGTAATAAAAGAAATCATAAGAGATGAAAATAAAAAGATTAGAGAACCATTGCCCTTCGACTATTTTTTCTCCTTTCGATATATATTACCATTCCCCTTCAATAAAAAGTCTTGTTTCTTTTAAAACAAAAATGTACTGAGGTATCACAACTATTTTCCTGGAAATGAAAACACTCTTTCAATTTATATTAGTTCAGTTAACGAAGTGTAATTATTCAGAACAAGAAATGGACAGCCAGGAGAGCGAAAATGAGATGCAGTTTTTGATATTTTCTCTGAACTATAAGTGATAGAATAGAACACCACACCAAATATCATGAGTTTTGGTACCATGGCCAGTGCAATATACTAAAAAAACTGTATGTATAACCAAATAAACATGTATACCTGAAACGGACTCGTTTAAGATCTTTGGTACCTCCTGGTTGGGAGGTAAGTGTAATGTATACACCAGGCTCATCTTGCTCAACCCATTCTGCTTCATGGCGAGATTCACTTTCTTTGATTTTATTTCCATTTTTAGTAGTCAAATCCAGCTGACCCAATTTGTTTTGAGCGGAGTGTTGGTTATTTGTGGTGCACAACCCATCAGAAAGCAACTGACCGATTGAACAGTTTGAGTCTGTCTCCAAGGTGGTTATTTGACCATTTAATTGTTGGTCTATAGAAGTGTTAATCAAATAATTGGAGGTTGGACAAGGGCTGAAAGCGGCAATAGTCGATTTCATGTTACGAGTAGCTCCAACTGGCAACCTTTCAGCCAATTCCTTCAACTGTTCAACACCCCACAGAAAATTTTTAATACTCATTGAGTGAAATTTCTATCAATTCTCAGACACAAAAATGAAATTTATTATGTGCCAGAAAACAATTGAGCATCTGGGAATGGACTAAAAAATGGGTAACCAAATTAGCCAAAATAAATGGATGATTAAAAGATATGCACAGGTGGAAAAACTTGGATTTCAATTGAAGAATATTGCAGCCAAAATAGCCTGGGGACTATAAAGAACAGAAATTAACATGCGCTAGCAATCATAATTTCACACGCATATTAATAATTTCAGTTACACAAAAAGATATATGATTATATTATGAACTTAGCCAAATGCTTATCATAGTTCGAGAGTTTTCCAGTTTACGTGCAAAACAAACCAAGGTATTTATATAGTTACAAAAAGAACCTATAAAACATCATAATAGGTCTCATAAAAAGACCGTCTTACTTGAGCAGTTAGTGACTTGATCACTTCTTTGGCTGAATTGCATCGTGCAGTCTCCTCACTTGCTATTGATATTGCTTCCTTCAACTGTTTACTTGTTCTTTCTAGCTCAACTTCTTGAAGTTGTTCTTTACGTGTAAGATTTTCAACCTGAGAAACAGTACCACTTGGTTAGACATATTTGTTCTTCAACCTGAAAATTAGTTTGTAATTTTTTTTTATGGAAAGATAAATTTTCATTAATCAAAAAGGGATAAAACAAATACAAGAGGATGAGAAATCCTCCAAAAAAAACAGAAATAAAGTAAAAAATAAATTACAAAAAAGAATTTCATTTATAGAACATGGAATGCGATGGAAAATCAAAATCTAAACTATTTACAACTTTACCCCAACTAAATGTTCTTGAAACAAAAGAATCCCGTAAGAGAAACCAAGATTTGGATTCTTCCATAAAAAGCCGAGAATTACGTTCCAACCAAACAGTCCAAGTAAAGCAGCCATTGCGTATTTAAAAAAAGTCTTCTTTTTTGTGAATTCTTTGAACCAAAAAAATCCACAATCAAAAGATCCATCCTTTGGAGGAACCCAACTCAAGTCAAATTGTTAAAGAAGTTTGAACCAAAGTTTGCTTGTGTAATTACAATGAAGAAAAAAAAGGTGAGAAGCCGATTCACAGCTCTTATAACACAAAAAACAAATATGTGGAGACAAATAGAAAGTGGCAAACGTGATTGCAAAACATCTCCAGTGACATGTTTCCCCAAACAAAAAGTCCAAAGAAAGAATGAGATTTTGTGTTGAAAACCCGAAAACCAAATAGAACTATAAGGGAAAGAATCTGAAAGAATAGAACGAGAGAAAAGAAAAGAAAGATTTGCAAGTAAAAGAACCCGAAGGATGAAGAGACCAAGAAACACGATCAGTAGAGGTAAAGGGGAAAATATGAGAAATAAGACTAAGAGGAGAAGAAAATTCCAGAAATTCCTCATCTTTAAAATTTCTAAAGAAAGAGAGATCCCAAGACTTAGATGCAAGTTAAAAAGAGAGAAAATGGTGGCAAAACGGTTTTTAGTAATATGATACAAAAGAAGAAAAAATAGAGAGAAGAGAGTCAGAAATCCAAATATCTTCTAAAAAACAAATGCCAAGTGCGTTACCAAGAATGATATTTGTGCCCTTGTGAGAAACCGATTCACAACTCTTATAACACAAAAAACATATATGTGGAGACAAATAGAAAGTGGACAAACGTAATTGCAAAATATCCCGGTGATAAGTTTCCCCAAATAAAAAGCCCAAAGAAAGAATTGGATTTTGGGTTGAAAACAAATTTAATGTGAAAATCATTGTAATGTATAAAAATAATCTTATTGTAATCTAATTGGATCTAATTAACCTTCATTGCGGTAGTATTTTTTTTTATATAGTCTTCTTGTGTATGTTTTTTTCTGCAATAAGAACTTTTTGTTGAGGATTACAAGAGGCAAGTTCTTTTTAATTTTCCATCACAGAGAAGAGCAACTCCTTTTTTTACCAAGCTATCAATTTTTTTTCCCTCTTCCGTTCCATCACAGAGAGGAGAGACTTGCAATTTTTCTGTGTTCGTCTCTTCCATTCCTTCACAGAAAGAGACAAATTACAGCAGCAAGTCTTCTTTCATTTTCTTCTTCTCATTTCAAAACAAAGGGAGTCGACTCACAAGGGACGAAGTTTTTCCTTTATCTTTTCAAATAGAAAAGGTCATTCCTTTTGTTCGTATTATTCTTGCTCCCGCGACAATGACTGAAATAACTGAGACCTCCATGTACGTTGAAGCAACAACAGAGGGCACAAACAAGATTCCAACCGCCGGGGATCTTCAAAGTTTCCTGCCAGTTATCAATTAGATGGAAAAAAAAAACTACCTCAAGTGGTCTCAACTAGTTCATACATATCTAACAGGAAAAGGGAAGCCGAGTAACATAATGAGAAAGGGGCCTAAAAATGAAGAACCAAAGTTTGATGAGTGGGATGAAGAGAACTCAATGATTATGTCATGGCTTTGGAATTCGATGACTCTCGTTGTTACGATACATGTATGTTTCTTGAACATGAAAATGATATTTGGGAAGCAATGAAGCAAACATATTCAAAGGTCAAAGATGCTCTGAAATTCTCCATCAAAGATCCTCTTATCTCTATCCAACCAAATTCTCCACATAATCACTCAGAAATCTTATAGCCATAATCGTCTCCCCTTCTCCTTAAAAGGAGGGCTCAAAAGTACTTCATCCATCGTTTGATGAACCGAGCTACTAGGAACCCACGAAATTCCAAATGTGGCAAAAAATCCATGCCGTATAAGCACAACAAAGTGCATGACCACATGATATGGTTATGGTCTTCGGGCTCCTGATTGAACAGACATCATTGGTGTTTAAGGGTGAAAGAGAAAGATCGCTGAAGAAAGTCAAGGGTATTAATATGACTTCGAACAATAGGTGTTTTAAGTAAAGAAAACTTGGCTTCGAACAATATCAACCCCAAGGGTATTGAAAATAACACTAAAAAGAGGTTTAATAGAGTTTTCACAAGGGAACCAAAGTCAAGAAGGAAGCGCGATTTCTATGATTATTTCTGATATCCATGATTTTTCCCAAAATATCTGTCATCATCAGCATCGATATTTTCATCCTTGCATACAAATAAAAATTAGAGGTAATATAATGTATGTGATAAAATAATTAGACAAACAAAACTAAGAAAAAATCACCCAAATGCTTTCCAAATAACAATACACCATTAACTAATCAAATCAAACAACACAAGTAGGCGACATAAAAGCTGAAAAAGTGGGTTACCTGAGCCCTTAATTTAATAACTTCTTGACTAAGACTCTTGTTTGTGCTTTTAGCATCACTCACAGCAATCCTTGGTGAGGTAAGTCCTCCAAGAGTAGGAGTTGGAGTAGTTGAACGTGGAGGGCTGGGACGCCTAGATATGGGAGAAGTTGCTCGAGAAACAATTCTTGATCCTGGAAGAGATGCAGCAAAAAACTTCTTTGATGATCCAAATACTGGATTAAACGATTTAGAGATATTAAGAGCTCCTCGCTGGGAACCTCCATTGGGAATTGGTGAGACCCTACTACTGCTAAATTCTAGTTTCTTGTTTTTCTTCGAAGACTGACTTTCCACTTGCTTCAATGATTCATTTGAAGAAAACCTAGAAAATTGAGCTCGAGATTTCAAATCCAACTTCTCGATTCTGTTCATATTTTCAGTTGATCCCTGATTGATGCTCCCTCTTCTGCTCAATGACGACTGGGATGAAGCATCCATTTCAGTAGCTTTCTGAAGTTTATTGTAGCAATTATCACAAACACGATAAGTTTTGTTCGGATTTGGTGCCATTGAAGCCTTGAGAGACTTCTTACTGCTGCAAGAATGACAAAACACAAGTCCACAGTTGTAACAGTTGTGGCGTTTCCTTTTAAAGTTAAATGATAGGCGGCAACCAGAACACATAGATTGATCAACACCTGAAACCCACTTATGAAGGCAAATAGCTGCCGTAAAATTGGTACCACAAGCAATGCTTTTAACTTGTTTGTCTTTAAGAGCCTCAACTAATGTTGGTGTATTTTTATCATCAGTACTGCCATGACCTAAACGACCATTTGCTCCCTTGCCCCACGTATAAACCTCAGTTCTGGAAGTTAAAACAGCTACATGATAAGCACCACAAGCTAGCTCCTCCACAAAACTTTTGGAGAGCTTTCCTTCAACTCGAACCGGGAGCTTTCCATCAGCTTGAGGACTTCCGAGCTGACCATAAACAGGGCTTCCCATAGTGTAGACATGGCCTGAGGTTGTAAGCGCTACAGTTAAACTATGTCCACATGAAACTTGACAAAAGTTTGGTTCAACAAGAGCAGCAACACAAGTAGGCACAAGCTTTGCTTCTTTGTGACCATGCCCTAAACGCCCTTTATCTCCATCTCCCCAAGTAAAAAGCTTCCCTGAAGAACAGTTATTGGAACCTGGATTTCCTATTATAACTTCCACAACTGCAGCAGTATGCCAAACACCACAAGCAGCCCGCACAGTCCGTAGACCTTTGAGAGATTCTACTTCTCTAGGCATTGAAGTACTTTTTCGATCTCCATGACCCAGAACACCAAATGTGCCATCACCAAAAGTAAATAATTTCCCGGCAGATGTTACAACTGCAGTATGCCAAGGTCCACAAGAGATAGATGACACATGTATGCCCTCTAAGGGCCCACTTACTCGTTTCGGAACCCAGTGGCTTACTTCTTTTCCATGTCCAAGAATACCAGAATTATAAGTCCCATCACCCCATGTATACAAATCACCAGAAAGTGTCACAGCACAGGTATGATATTCACCACAAGCTACAAGCTCAATGTTTGTAATGCTGAGGGCATCAATAAGCTTCGGATGAAGAGCATCAGAGTCTCCTCCATGCCCAAGCCTCCCACCAAATTCCTCCCCCCATGAGAAAACTTCACCTTGCTTGGTTACCAAGGCAGCATGACGTTTACCACAGGCAATGTTCTGGACATCAAGTACCACTGCAGATTCCAAGGCTTTTGGCAGCAAAGAATCCATTTTACTATCAAAAGAACTTCCAATTCTATGAGTTCCACCGCCAAGGACACCTTCGCCAGTCCCTTCACCCCAAATAAACACATCCCCCAAGGCATCACCATCATCATTTCCTGAACCTTGGCTTGACGAGCTTACGGCACTAGATAGACTAACTCTAAAAGCATCCATTGCTTTCATGTGACCATGCATGCTATCTGAGCCCCCTGATGACAAAGAATGAACGGAACCACTTGCAGAATCAGAGGGGAAGAAACCTTTAGAAGGAATGTTATATAATATCACATCAGACAATGCCTTATCCAAACCATATTTAGGAGGACTTTCAAAAGGACTAGGAAGTCTAATGGGCTCTCCAGCTTCCTAAAAATTTAAATAAGGATATTTGTTAAATTTGATGTTACAATGCTGAGAGAAAAATAGGGGAAATATTAAAGAAACATGTACCTTTTGCAAGCTATCATTACTGCCGAATGTGGAATGCAGAGGAGAACTTCTCTGTGTATAGGTTCTAGGACTATTTATTTCAGACCGCGTCCCATCACTCCGTGATTCAGTTCTCCATTTTCGGTGATGAATACGTGAAATTAATGCTTTTAAACCACTAAACCAAACCTCAGTTTCATCCTTATCTTTGCATATCTAGTATAACACAATAAGAACACCATAGAGATACATGTAAAAAATAGTTTTGACAGAGATTTAGAAGCACTGAAATAACAAATAATCAAGTAGTATAAATGTAAGTGAAGAGTGTCGTACCAAGTCAAGAGATCTCTCATTATATATTAGAGAAAACGATTGATATTCCTTCTCAGGTCGTGGATATCTTTGAAAGATTGGCTGGAAAAATTCAGAACCATTATTAATCGGTATATGACTGGTGTACAATTTATTACATGCTTAAAGGACAATCAGACCCTTAAAAGTGTATTTTTAAGTTATAGGTCAGAAGAGAGGCAGCCCTTATCATTATTCATTTAAGATTCCACGAGGACCATGCATATTGAATGGCAGGGAAGCATGAAATGTTTTTTGGAGGGCAGAAAACATTACAACATTTTTTTATAGGAATTTGAGAGTAAAGCACACTAGTTATGTACTTGTGCAAACAAAAGCATTTAAATATCAGCCAAAAAACAAAAAAGTGGTATTTCTTATTTGAGTTTAAGTAACACCCTAAAACCATATATGGGCTGATTCTTATCGCCCACTTTTGTTTTTGTGAATCAATACAAAGTTACGTTTCTTATAAAGAAAAATTATCTGAGAATTGGAGACTTACAGTACGTTGCCCAGATATGATTCTAGAAACATGGTTTAGCTTAAGGTGCTTCTCCTCTTTCCCTGAGAACCATATCAAAACAGACTCATCCTGAAAACACACATTACTCAGAATCTTTGCAGTAACAGAGTATGTGAAAAATAGTGACAAACACAAAAAGTGGATTTTTTTCATAAGATATAAAATCTTTCATTGGTAGAACTAAAAGAGAATGGTTAGTCTAAAAAAGCCAGAAAAGTTACAAAATGACCCTCCAATTGGTGCACGTGCAAATAAGGAATAAATCATTATCATGAAAACTCATCGAGGGGTACTTCAACTAGAGGAGACCAAAATGTTTTTTCCAATACAAAACACCAATCGTTGTCCAATGTCAGAGATCCTTGTTAAATCACCACTATACCCAAAAGCTAAAAAACTTAATCTGGTAAGTTAAAACAAATCTAACCGTTTTAGGTATTCCCAACACTCCCCAAACATGTGTGTTGGGGTATTAACAAAGGCCTGACATATGGACAATTAATGCAAAATGGGAACAAATATTTGAACCCGTTCTAATACCATGTTAAATCACAAGTTCACCACCCAAAAGCTTAAGTTGTTAGATTAAGACAAATTAAACCTTTTTAGGTATTCCCAACACCATTCAAATTTCCTAAATGAATGCCCTCACCATATTGTTTTGTTCCCAAGGATTTATCCTTTTTTCTAAAGTTGTGGCCACAAAAATTATTGTCAAGAAGCTTCTAAAATCTTTGAGGAAGGGACTAGGGGAAAAAAGGAGTAGACCACAAGCCAAATGTAACAGGACAATTCATGAGTAGATGATCAAGAGTCTCCCCACTGTTCTTTTAGAACCAGCACTAAGAGAAAGTACAGTATTGTGTTTTCCAAAATTCTACTTCAAGTGTTTATGTCACCTAAGGCTGGACTTTAAAGGAAGCATTTTTTTAATTTAGAGCAACACTTCACATGACTAAGAGGGTAAGGAGACTTCCCCTTTACAAAGCTCAAAGACGTACTTGGTAGTGAAACCCAGGGTATTTGGTGATTCTGTAGTTTGTTTCTAAAATATTTCAAGAAATATTGTACTTTTGAAAATATTTGGAAACCAGTCTACACAATTTTAGTCAAATTTTATTTGACCTACACATCATCCACATGTTTAATCAGAGATTGAAAAATGATTTTCATCTAAAATTGTATACCCTGTCAACGAGTTTGAATGGAAAATGTTTTTTTTCAAGTTTTCTTTCTTGAACTTATTGCCAATTGCATCTGCATTTGACTTGTGAAATGGGGGGATTTGCAAAATAGTTGCCACGACCAGCGCACTGGCATGCTATTAGAAACCTTTCAAGACATAACCACGTACTTATGCATCAAACCACATCGTTTCAAATTTGGAACCAAATCAGAAAAATTAAGTGATTTACGATCATTTTAAATACATATGGGTAAATTTGACGATAAAAGATCAAAACAAGTTTTTTTTTTTTTTTTAATTTAAATGAAGACGATTCATAGAAATGGATCTAAGGTTTTACGAGAAAGTGAATAAGAAAAAGGTGGTTAATATGCAATGGTCTGGTAAAGCTATGGACAACATGATCCAACCTTTGATTTTGTAAAGGCTGAGATGCCAAGAGGAGGAGAAACTGATTCTGAGCCAGATTTCTAGAGTTCAAGTCCTTATGGTGAGAATGAGAGTGGAGATGGCAGTTTGATGAACCATCCGATAGAAGAAATTCCAGAAGGCTTTTTTACTATTAGAACTCCTGATCATGAAGGCTTAGAGAGGGATAGGCTTTGCTCTGCTACGTCTATGGGTCTTCTGGAAATTAACTCCCTTGAGCAACATAGGGGTGTGGAAGATGGAAGTCTCACACAGGATCTCTTGGTAGTTCCTGAAAATCAAGAGGCCATCTTTTCAGCTTCTAACCTTCAAGCTAGTGACTGTGTTTCTACTGAGATTTTTCTGGAAAAGGAGATGGTTTCTTTTATCATTTTCAAAGATGTTTGGGGAGAAAAAAGAATGCCCCTTGAGGACTGGCTAAGAATTTCTGAAGTCACCATTATTCACAGTAGGAAGAAGAAATCTAAGGCAAAAAGAACTCTTCAAGCAGGTGGTTCTGTTGCTTCTTCTCTTGTGGAGGCTCCTGTCGAAGATTCAGAGGCTGCTGAGGGTACTTTTATTGAGTTTGTGGACTGTGGAGGGTTGAGGACATTGAAATTAGCAGACTGGCTTAGATTTACGGGTGCTTCCATTGCACCCATCATAAACGACACTCCTAGGAAATTGCTGAAGACTCCTTCAAAAGAAAACAGAGGCAAAAGAGAGGTTAAAGGTCTTAAAAGCTCAGTTAACTATGAGAGATCTAAGGCAAGCAAGTTATCTCTCCAAAGGGTCAATGTTGTTGTGGATGAAGATTCCTAATTGGGGGCTGAGTCTAAAAGAAGTTTTGTTAGAGATCTAATTAATTGTAATAATCCTGATTTCATCTTTCTTCAAAAACCAAATTTAGCTACCGCTGATAGAAGGATGTTTAGATCTTTTTGGAGAGGCTGTTTCTTAGGCTGGGTGTCTTTAGATGCCTCAGGTTCTCGTGGTGGGATCATCTTCTTGTGGGCTGTTCCTGTTTTTGTTTTTGTAGTTGCTTGTTAAGGGTTCTTACCCTTTCTGTTTTCTCGTCCTTTTCGGATGTTTTAGCTTTCTTGTACTTGCTTTTTTGGGTTTTTTTACTTATCAATGAAATAGCCGGTTTATTATCTAAAAAAAATAAAATAAAGGCTTTTCATGTCAATTTTGGTTGGCTTCTAATCAAAGAGAGATTGGCTCTAAGTTATTTCAAAGGGTTTTTTTTCCCTTCTCCTCTCCCAAAATTACCCACTTTCACTCATCTAAAGTTTTCTTGCAAATAAACATCCTTTTCAAACTTACACATCATTCCAAAGCAAATTTGAGGCATCCAACAAACTCCTCTCTCTCTCTCTTAAATAATATACTCGGAGGGACCACTCTTTTTATTTTTTTGTTCTTGAAGAAACCTTATCTCAGGTAAGGATTTCTCTATATTTTTTTAACCAAAATCGTTACCTCAAAATACGATTTCACCTTTGACCACCCAGATCAGCACAAACTACCATATTTTTTTAAACAATATTCAAGTCACCTTATTTTTAAAAATATACAATATTAATAAATAAATAAATAAAAATTGTGAACCCCAACTGATCTCAAATCCAAACCTTGGTACGGAGATAACCAAAGGCTTACAATCTTACAACATATTCACAAGGCTAACCTATTCAAAAAATTCCTTGTCATTAAGACCTGTTCAAGGGTTTAGAACCCACTGTTCCAACGCCTCATTCCAGGACTCAGCTACACCCACAGGTCACTCCAAAACAGGATGTTTATTTTATTACTGCATCCAATCTTGAATTCAGCTCCATCTTCTACCAAGTATTTGAGAGCATACATTGCCTTCTATGGCCTTTTTCTATTGGCCGAGAGACAATGACCTGAACACCACCCACCTGGGGAAGAACTGTATTTACGATACACATTTTTTAGCCCGAGAAAATTTCCTTTGCAATGGAAAACTCCAAATTCATTTAGGGAGGAACGATTCATTTATTTATCTGATATTAAGAACACTCAATCCACCTAACTCTTTGGGAGTGGACGTTACCTTCCAATTCACAAGATGAGACTCTCCGTCCCACCAAATTAGGCCTTCCCAAGTGAAGTTCCCCTAATAGCCACACTAGTGGGAATACTTTTTTTTTCCCTTGCTCATTTCTTTCTTTTTCTTTATAAGTAACAAACTTTTCATTGATGAATGAAAAAGTACAAAAGGGTCGGATAGCCAACCAAGGCAAGGAGATTACAAAAAGGCACTCTAATCGGCATAAATGGGCAGAGAAAGACGTGTAGTTACAAAAGAACTTGAGCAAAAACACCATAAAGAAGAGAGAAATATAACAAAAGGACCACAAGGAAGCTCGAGGACTACTTTGTTGGGACATTTTTGGCCACATTTTACTAGGAAAAGGAAGATTTTCTGGAATTGTGCTAAGTGAGAGAGATAAGAGAGACCATCACCTTGTATGAAGTATACATAGTAGGATGGATCTATTACCATTGTATGGTGGTTGGATTAAAGTAAGGAACATTCCCCTCATTTGTTGGGGTATGGATGTGTTTAAAGTCATTGGGGACTTGTGTGGAGGGTTCATTAAATGTTCAAAAAATACCCTGAGCAGGATAGGATGCTTTGAAGCTGTTTTGATGGTTAAAAAGAACTGTTACGGCTTTATTTCTGCGGAATTGGAAGTGAAGAACTTGGCAGGAAGTAGTTTATGGCTACTGTAGTTGCCTTCCATGACTGGAAGTTGCTTGAAAGAAGAGTGCTAGCGAAACATGGAGGTCCCCCTCGGAAAAACGCAGGGGAGGTCACCGGTACAAAAGAGCACATTAGCTATTGCCCAACGAACACAATGAGGGAGCACTGGAGGTCCTTAGGACATTATCCTTCACGTGACTACCTGCCACCAATAGTACAACCACCATCCCATCTTTTTCAAAAGCCTACTACGCGGCAGACTCCATGTACAATGTCCCTGTCAAGAATACTTTTGACGGACTTTTCTTGGGAAAAGGTAGTAATTTTGAACAGGGTTCAGCCAGCCATACTCACAGGGATTGTTTGTCAGAAAATGAGCATGGGAAGACGGATTTTGGGGTTTCAAACCCGGTGGATACTATAGAGGAAAGTACTTTTGTTAAGAAGCTTCACATCACTCAGAATAGGGGTAAAGGGCATAGTACTCCTAGCCCTTCGAAAAATAATCCTCCCTCACAAAAAATTCAAAAAGAAGTTTGGAGAGAAGTGACCAATTGCAAAAGCCTTGAGCTATCAACGGTTAGAAATCCACCTAGAAAGGTTGGTTTTAGAGAGAGGGAAAGAAAGTGGCATTAACCATACCACAACTCTTGAAAAAAAACCTTGCTACAGACTCAGACCCAGACCCAGACCCAGAGTTCTATAACTCAAGCACCTGTGAAGAACCTTTGGAGGTACAGGAAATGGAGCAGGCCCTTTCTGAGGATAATACTCTAGAAGGGCTGATCTTGGAGTTGGAGGCAACCCCTCTTGAGCAGGGCTGGCTTGGAGGTTGCTCTAGTCCCGGAAACACAAAAAGCTTGCTAGATGATTCTTAGCCGGGAGCACCTGCATCACTGGGTGTTGCACTCCAATAGTGTTTACTGGCAGCAGGAGTTGGTGCTTTCGGTGATAAATTTGCTGACACCTTCATCATTTTCAAAGATAGATGTGGAGAAAAAAGAATGCACTTGGTGGACTGGCTTAGGCTCTCAGACGCCTCCATTGCTCCTTTGAAGAAGAAGAAGTCTACCAAAAGTAGAGCAAAATCACAAATTCCTGATTATGAAGCTGATGAGTCGGTAGATCGTTGAAAAGGTGGATGAAGCTGAAGGAATCTTCATAGCTTTCAATGATAGATGGGGAGAAAAAAGAGTCAAACTAGCGGATTGGTTAATAATTCAAGAGGCAACTATTAGCCCTAACAAAAAGAAAAGTGTGCAACCTATACTCAAAACTACCTTGAAAGAAAGTAAGGGAAAGAGAGAACTTGAGAGGCTCAACCGCTCAAAAGCTCCATCAATTATGAAAAGCCTCCTACTGAGAGAGAGTCTCTCCAAATGGTTACTACGGTTGCCTATGGAAATTCTTATTTGGAATGTAAGAAGGCTTGGGTCTAAGTCGAAAAGAAGCCTCGTTAGGGACCTTATTAGGACTAATGAACCTGATTTCGTGATTCTTCAGGAGACCAAACTAGAAAATTTGGATAGGAGGTTGATCAAATCCATTTGGAGTGGCAGTTATGTGGGCTGGTCGACTTTACAAGCTTCTGGCTCTCGAGGGGTATAATCATCATGTGGTTTGACCCTGACTTTGAAATTGTGGAAGCACACGAAGGTTTGCACTCTCTAACCATCAAAATTAATCTCCATGATAATTCTGTCTTCTAGCTTATAGGGTGTATGGCTCTAATCATAAAAGAGACAGAGGAGCTTTTTGGCTGGAGTTGGCTGCGATTGGAGGCCTATGTTTAGGTGCTTAGGTGCTGGCTGGTGACTTTAATGTAACCAGATGGAGTAGTGAGAAATCAACAGGAGGGCGTGTCACTAAAAGCATGAGAGACTTCTCTAGTCTTATCGAAGAGCTCAACCTGAATGATCTTCATATAAGAAATGGCAAGTTTACGTGGTCTGATGGCAGAGGTTCCCCTGTGCATACTAGAATTGATAGAGTGTTGGTCTCCTGTAGCTGGCTTGATAGGTTTTCGAAGGCTAGACTTAACAGACTCCCAAGAGTTACCTCTGACCATTTCCCCCTTTTGGTTCAAAGTGGTGATTTTTGTTGGGGTCCCTCTCCCTTTCGATTCGAGAACATGTGGTTGGAGCACAAGCAATTCCAAGGGCAGCTTAAGCAGTGGTGGGAATCCTTGCATATTAGTGATTGGCTTGGCCACTTTTTCATGAGGAAATTGAAGATGCTGAAAGCTAAGTTGAGGGAATGGAACAAAGAGGTTATTGGGAACATTTTCTCACAAAAAATCAGCCTACAAAAATCCATTGATGCCCTTGATACTTTAGAGGAGACTGTTTCTTTGACTTCGGGGAAAAGGGAGGATAAATTTAATTTGAGGAGACTTTCTTGGATCTAGTTGTAAAAGAGAATCAGTATTGGAGGCAAAGAAGCAGAGGAGCTTGGCTCCAGGTGGGGATGATATTACTAAGATCTTCCACAATATCATCAAGGGAAGAAGGAAGAAGAATCTTATTACTCAAGTGTTGGCTAGGTCTGGGAACCTTTTGTTGTCTAGCAATGAAATGGAGGCTAAGTTTATTGGTTATTACAAGGAGATATTTAACAACAAGGCAGTTAATCGAGCTACCTTGACAGATTTAGATTGGGAGCCTCTCTTAGTCGTCCATAATGAAGGTTATCCCCTTTCACTAAGGAGGAGGTGTTCTCTGCTATCTCGGGATTAAGCCTCAATGAAGCACCAGGCCCTGATGGTTTTACACTAGAGTTCTTTAAAAACGCATGGAACATTATCAAAAGTGACATAATGTTGGTGTTCCATGAGTTTTTTTAGAAAGGTATTATCAATGCTAACTTCTCTTGCAAATATGTCATTTCTTCCTTCTTCAAGAACACTACCCATCTCCCTACTGAAGTTACCAAGATGATTTGGAAGGACTGCTACCCTAAGAAAGCCGAAATTCATCTCAGGACCATCTTTCACGGGGCCTAAACACTAATGATAAGCTTCAAAGAAGGTTCCCCCGATGAATTTGAATCCTAATCGGTGTGCCTTGTGTTGTGCTGATACTAAGGACCCTTTGCACCTGTTTTGGAGCTGCTCCTTCTCCTCAAAGTTGTGGAGGAATTTGTTTGCCATCTTCAACTACCAAGGCCCGAGGCCCTTACATTTTCAGCTTTTGTTGCTTGGCTTGTTGTGAGGTGTGAATTTTAAGGAAAAAGCCTTGGTCCTGTGGCGTAACGCAATTCGTGCCTTACTTTGGCTCGTTTGATGGGAGAGAAATAATAGGGTCTTCAATGAAAAATCTATGGAGTATGGTTTTATTTGGGAGTTGATTGTCAGATTTAGCTCGTCGTGGTCGGCTAACTCGAAAACTTTTTGTAATTACTCTCCTTCGTTTATAGCCCCCAATTGGAGGAATTTTTTGTAATCCTGGGGTGGCTTTTTGTGTATCTCTTTCATTTATCAATGAAACGTCTATTATTAAAAAAAAAAGGTAGGAAGGAGGGAAAACGTTCTCTTTTGGGAGCATTCTTGGGCTAGAGAGGTCCCCTTGGCTTCCAGGTTCCCTAATCTGATCTCCAGTGCCAAACAAAAAGGCCTCCCCATCTACTTTTTCTGGAATGCTTGAGTCTAATTCTTGGTTGGTTGAGTTTAGAAGGAACTTAAATGATTTAGAGGTGGGGGAATGGATTAACCTTATGGATCTGTTGGCTCCCCTTTCGGTTGGTGACAGCATGGATGTTAGAATCTGGTGGCCAGACCATCAGAAGGGATTCACTTGCAGATCAGCCTTGAATTTACTTTGGATGGACAGGAGGTGTGATAGGAATGCAACTAACATGCTTATTTGGGGCGGTAGGTCCCCCAAGAAGATCAAGGTGTTTCTTTGGCTAGTCATCAACAATGGTATTAATTCCAACTACAAAATCCAATCGAGGAAGCCGTGGATTGCCCTCCAACATAATTGGTGCGTTTTATGTAAGAAGAGTGTGGAGACTAGGGGACATCCGTTTTGACTCCTGCTTTGCTACCTCCTTTTGAATTAAGCTATTTGATTTGTTCAACATGAGTTGGGTTATTCACAAAGACCCGGGGACCAACATCATTGCTCTTTTGGGACGCTCTAACCTTCAGGGCATAAGAGGGCGTTGTGGGATAATGCAGTTAGATCCATTACTTTGAATATTTGGTTAGAGCGGAATAGAAGAATTTTTACGGATAAGTCTAAATCTTGGGAGGAGATTTGGGAGTTTTGTGTGCTCCTTGCTCCGATTGGAGTGCTAATTGTAATTTTTTTTTAATTACAACCCGTCCACTATAGCATTAAATTGGAGGGCCTTTTTGTAATTTCCACCCTCTTTTTTGGGGCTTTTCATCAATGAAATAGCAATGGTTTATTATAAAAAAAAAAAGAAGGGGGAAATATCGACTAAGAAATTTTGAGGAATTCTACACAAAAGGAATGGTCAACGCTAAAACCTATTTAGCTTGTATGGTTCTTGAAACACATTAATCTTGGTGAATTATGAAAAACTGCACTGCCTTTATCAATATGTATTGGAAGTTGGTAAACAAGAATTAAGGGGAATCAGTTCAAAAGGTTAGTAGACTTGGAATATGGTATTGGTGGTGATATCTAAGAAATGGAAATTTTGCATGAAACCAACACATATCTCATTTTACCCACAAGATAAGTAATTCTCAACTACTTGTAGCTACAGATCTGGAAAATGTAACCTGAATGATGCAGACTTGGCAACACCAACAAGTCATATCAATACTGATAATTAAACATGGGGATAGTAAACTCTGGTTTACACAACAAATGATCAAGCATACGTAAATCCTCAAAACAAGTTGAAAACACAAAACCAAAAAAATTCCCACAAGTTCACGATTTATAAAGAATAAAAAACAAGAAGAATTCAAAAAATTATAAGGAGCACTTAAAAATTTTATGCACTTAGAAAATACTCTTTCACTCCTCTTGTATACGGTGAAACAAGACAAACTCACATTAGAAAGGCGGAAAGGACAAAATTTTGGCTTCCCTCTTCTTCCATACTTGAGCAAGTATGCTCCTTTCTTCAAAGCAGTAATCGCCTGTCAAAAGTAAATTATGATAAAGAAGTTGAAATATTGTTCCATAGCATAATGATAGTGGAAACAAAATGTTAAAGGCTAATACAAGTATATAACATATGGGAGTTTATTATAAACTTTTTGCATACTCACCCTGTAAAGAGATTTTTTGTATATATATTAGTGAGTGTCTGAGCCAACTTACAACACCTAAACTAATCTCACGGGACAACCACACGACCCTATGCAGAGATGTTACAAGAAGATAACCCAGAGTTTGCTTGACCAAGCATGGCAGTAGGCTTTTGCATTAATGTAACGAAGCATTTTTTTAAGAAATTGTCTCAAATAGCATATTTCTGCATACTAATTACTTTTTTTTTTTTAATAAAAATACCTCAAAAGGCCATTTCATTTATAAATGAAAGAAAAACGAAAATAAATACAATATAAAAGTGGAAAAGCCATCCAAAAGCCACAAAAACAAGGTATACCGTATACCCCAAAACCAAAAGAACCCACACCGCCACCTAATTACAAGTATACCCCAAAACCAAAAGAACCCACACCCAAGATCCATACATAATGAAAAGGGAATGCCAAAATATAAATCTTTAACAATTTTTTCCCAAGAAAAATAAACGAAATGATCAACTAGCAAATCTTATGCAACTCAACTTCTTTGTTGTTGGAGAGACAATTGTTTCTTTTAAACCATAAAAGTCAATCATCACGGAAACCAAACCACACAAATCCAAAACTTATTTTTCTTGAAATAGAAATTAACATGATGATGAGAAGTCCTTAAGAAAAGTCTTCAAAGATCACAAGTAATTCAGATTATTTCATTTCCCTATCATCAAAATTACAAAAGAAACTGGCATACAAATTAATGACATTGAAACTGACAGATGACATCTGTGAAAGAGAAGCATTATCACTCAAAGATAACATCTATAAGTTATGTTACTCCATGATAGCAAGCAACTCCAAGCATTAACTTCCCAGAAAAATAACATTTAGTGATCCCCTCATTCTAGAGCACAAAACACCTCAACTTTTTACTCTACCTCTGCTCTTTTGCCTCAAATTAGGCCTCTTAAGATGTGAGAGAGCAGATGACACATATTAAACCTGATTATATGTCACTTCTTTTCTTTCTGCCAGAAACGTGCCTCGATATTTCTTCTTTCATATCATGGGCACTGATTAGGGATGGCATTGGTTCAACATTCTCTCTCACACCATCTAATTTTTATAATGTTACGAAATGAAAACAAAGCTTTTACTTCTTAGTAGATAATTGAGGAAACATGAGGTATAAAAAACAAAAGCAAACAGAACTTGATGTTTCCTTTTGGTTTACCCTTTTACATACATCAACAATAGGCTTTTCTTAAAATTCAAACCCTTAAACAAATAACGAATTAGAAACATAAAACAAAAGAACGAAGAGAAGCAGAAAAAATCACCTGCTCAACGTCTCTCTCCACAGTTCCACTCCTACTTTGATCCTGAACCATCCTATCCATCCCGAATGAGAAGAGAAAACGCCGTCTCCAATTTCCAATCCCTAATTCCCAAAACTAATCCCTAATCAGCTCATCCATTTTCAAAACGAAAACCTTCCATTCATTTAATCCGCCCCAATTACATAATCAATTGTCAACAAAAACCTCTCAAAACTCAGAATTAGAACTCACACTCCATTAATCAACCATCACAAAACCAGTGCAGTAAACAAAAACAGCTCAAAATGTTGAAGAAATGAAGGAAAATCGATAAAGAGAATGATCGAAAACTGTGAAGAAAATTCAGGGAATCAGATGGAGGAAGAAAAGGAAAACCAAGTGAAGAAAACGAATGATCGGATTCCCTTAATTGGAGAAGTGAGCGAGCGAACATACGGCAGTATAAAGTAGAAACAAGAAATGGCTGCCTCTATAGCTCAGATTAGAGTGAGAAGTACCAAAGGCCAAAAAAAAAAAAATCCTTCTAAAAATAATTTTTGTTTGGGATCGATGTAGTAAATTTTTCTGTAATATTATTAAAAGATATTATAGATCAAAAATATTTATAATTATAGTGAAATTTGACACGGTGATTAGTATTGATTTACGTATTTTTACAATAGTTAAATACTAATTCATACAATAATCATTTATCACTAATTAACACATAAAAATTGGGGGTAAAAATCAAGATAGCCACCTTTTGGTGTGCTTTTATCAAGATGACACTTTTTTAAAAACTAATCAAAATAGCCACTTTGTCTATACTGTTCATTCCAATTTTACCCCACTGTATGTTGTGTATGTTCTGACATGTCTAACATTTCTGACTTTTTCTTTCCCAATGCATGAAAACAATTATTTTTATTATTTTCTCATTATTTTTATTTTATAAAATTTGAAATTCATTTTCCCTCTCATTTATCATCTCTTTTTTTCTTTTCTTTTTTCTTTCAAATATCCATTTGTCTTTCCCCTTTTTTTATTTTTTTTTAAATTTATTATTGTGTTTAAGTATAATATTCTCAGTTTGTTGGTATATTCCGTATAATTTCATTTTTATATTTGAATTTATTTGACATTTTCTACAATTTCTATGTAAGGTTTTGTACATTTGGTATATCGTCCTCCACTTTGCATAATGAATTTGAGGGAAAAGGAAGATATGCGTGATATACATCTCATTTTATCTGCAATAAAAACAAAAAAATGTTAACAAACTTTAAAATCAATATATAATTTACACAATACTTAATATACAAAATATACTTATATAGACACATAACAGTACACACACAAACTACTTAATATGGACATATAAAACACTATGTTGCAAAACACGGACAAGGATGTTATTGGGGCCTTATATGCATAATATACATATCGTTATAACAAACTTTAAAATCAATATATAATTTACAATGTATATTAATATATATGATATACTTGATATGTACATGTAACAATACAACACATAAACTACTTGGTTTAAACACATAATTGGCAAAATTGCATTACAAATTTTATTAAGCCTCATAGATATTTGTGGGTTATTAACATATGATGATGGTTATTAGGGTTCATCCCCCTCAACCCCTGAGCATAATATTTTTCCTCCCCCCCATCAAACACATAATATACATGTCATCTTGGGATTGAAAATAATCCATTTTACTCAATGTAAGTGATTCATGGCATGTTATGGTTATCCATTTAAATGTGTCTCATATGCATAATATACATAATATAACATTACAAAAAAAATTTGATATGGACACATAATAGTAAACTGCGAACATACAATGATGACTATTAAGGCCTTGTATACATAATATACACAATGCATATATTACGGTACAATGGTAACATATATTACGTATATTACAGTATGTATATTACAATAACTATCTATGAACGAAAAAATGATGAAAAAATGAGAAAATTTTCAGAAAAAATCAAGATAAATGGAGGAAATGATTTCAACAATAAAAAAACAAACCTTTTGTTAGTTCCATGCTATTTAATCTTCAAGATTCGTGCGGAATCTAAGAGTTTATGAAGAAGAAAAAAGAGAAAAAGTAATACCATTTTTTTTTCTAGATCTATGCTTTTCTTGCTTTGGATCTTCAAGAAAAAGCATAGATCTGAGTTATTGAAGAAAAAAATGGATGTAAACAACAAAAGGGTTCGGTTTTCTTTAAATATAAAATTGAAAAAATGTGAAAATGGAGAAACGAAATAAATGAAGAGAAAGAGATGGGGGGAGAGAGATAAAAATGGTGAGTTTTATAAAATAAGAAAGAAATGAGGGAGAGAATGAGTGATAAAAATGGTGGAATGAGGAAGAGATAAATGAAAATGGTGATGAGAAAGAAATAAAAAGAAAATAAAAAGGAGATAAAGAGAGGGGGAGGGAAATCTGAATAGATTTAAAAAAATGTCGGAATGTGGGAGAGAGAGGAGAAAGAAAGGCAAAGAGAGAGGGTGATTTGATGGAGTGATGTGATGGTTGAGGGCAATTTGGTATTTTTGTTAGTAGTATGTGGCTATTAATTAATAAAATAAAAAATGTGGTTATTGATGAAAATAGGATATGAAATAATGCTATTTTAATTTTTTTCCCCTAAAAATTGTAATATTTATAAATAATTTGGGGCATGAACTCAAATGACACATTTTATCAAACTAATTCCCTAAATAGCACCATATTTTCATAATTCCCCAAATGACATTTTTTCTAATATAACAAAATTAATTGTTTTAATTAAATTTACAAAAATACCACTCATTTATTAATTCACTATATTTGTTCTCTTATTCAATAATTTAGTGAATTACCACTCATTTATTAATTAACTATATTTGTTCTTTTATTCAATAATTTAGTGAATTAAAATCTGAACTTTATTAATACACTAAATCTTCCCCTTTAGTCAATCATTTATTGAATTAAAATTTGGGGCACAAACTAAATGACATATTTTATAAAGCTAATTCCCCATATAGCTCCTTTTCATAATTCCCCAAATGACATTTTTTCTAATATAACAAAATTAATTATTTTCATTAAATTTAAAAAATGTCACTCATTTATTAATTCACTATATGTGTTCTCTTATTCAATAATTTAGTGAATTAAAATCTGAACTTTATTAATTCACTAAATTTTCTCCTTTAGTCAATAATTTATTGAATCAAAATTTTGAGTCTAATTAATTTAATAAAAACTCCCCCTCCATTAATAATTTATTGAATTAAACTACTATATATAATTGAGGTACCTCATATTGATTTTAGGGTAAAGTACTCATTTGGTCCCTGAGTTTTGGAGCTCATGCCGATTTGGTCCCTACGTTTTCAATTTGTGTCTAAGTGGTCCATGAGTTTTGGATATTGTGTCTATTTGGTCCCTGAGTTTTAAATATTGGGTTTATTTGGTCCCTGAGTTTTAAATGTTGTGTCTATTTGGTCCCTGAGTTTTTAATTTGTGTCTAAATAGTCCCTAGATTATTAGAAATAAGTTTAATTCTTTCTTAATTTGTTAACTCATTAACATAATATCGACTTAACAGTGACATAAAATGTTTAATTGATCAAAATATTGACATGAGATTAATAATTATGTCAAATTTTATGCCTACATTTATGAAAGATTTATTCCTATTTTCGTATTTCAACCAATTAAACATGTTATGTCAGCATTAAGTCAATAATATGATAAGAAGTTAACAAATACGTTAAATTAAGCACCAATTAAACTTATTTCTAATAGTTGTTGAAAACCTAGGGACCAAATAGACATAGTATCCAAAACTTAGGGACCACTTAGACACAAAATTGGAAACATAGGGACCAAATAGATACGACATCCAAAACTCAGGGACCACTTAGACACAAATTGAAAACGCAAGGACCAAATAGACACGACCTCCAAAACACAGGGAATAAAGGGGTACTTTACCCTTGATTTTAACTCAATAAGTTATTTAATTGAAATAATATTTTCATGTAGTTGTAAGATAGTATCAAGATTTTTATTCAATGGGTTATTGAACTCAACTCAATAAATTATTGAATTGTAAATCTTAACACAAATATCCATTTACACCTCTATACAACATCAACAATCCACTAAAATTTGTAACAAACACAAGAAATAATTTAAAAAATGACATCTTCATGTGTCGACTCTCGTTAGGCCTCTCTTCACATTTTTTTCTTCTCTATCTCCAATTCACATATAGCTTAGCACTTGTAAAGCAGCAATGCAGGATAAAAAGCTCAATGAACTATGCTTCAAAATAAAAAGAAGAAATTTAATTCAATAACCTAGTCAACCCGATATAAATTATTGATATAGAATCAATATTAGGTATCTCAAATGTACATTATAATTTAATTCATTAAATTATTCTCTTTAATTCACTATATTTTTCCCTTTAATTCAATAACTTATTGAATTAAAATCAATATCAAGTATCTCAAATGTATATTATAATTTAATTCACTAAATTATTCCATTTAACTCAAAAATTTATTGAATTAGAATCAACATTAGTATCTTAAATGTACATTATAATTTAATTCACTAAATTATTCCCTTTAATTCACTATATTATTCACTTTCATTCAATAACTCATTGAATTAAAAATCAATATCAACTATCTCAAATGTGCATTATAATTTAATTCACTAAATTATTCTCTTTAATTCACTCAATTATTCCTTTTGATTCAATAAATTATTTCATTTAATAAGTTATTGAATTGAAGTTAATTCAATAACTTATCATAATATCTTTTTCAAACCCAAATCATAATATCTTTTGTTTAAGTTGGTATTAATTTTTTTCTTAATAAAAGCAAACACTAGACAACGAAAAAAGAGAGCTTATGGTGATGTCCTCGATAATGCAGAAATAATATCATTTTCATCTCCATTTTTTAACACACCAACCTTCTGAAATTTGAGTAATATAAAATTGGTCATTCAAGCCATTTCCAAGTACGGAAAAAAAGCTAAATAACAGAGATTGATGGAAAATCTTACCTTGGGTATTAATTGATTCATTTCTCATCGTTCGGCTTGTTAGTTTTAATTCAATAGTTTATTAAAAGACAATTTTAATTCAAAGACATATATGATCTACATTTCAATATAGTACTTCAAATTAATTCACTAAATTATTCCCTTTAATTCACTAAATTATTCCTTTTAATTCAATAAATTGTTCCATTTAATTCAATAACTTATTGAATTAAATCAATAAGTGTATTTCATTTATTGGGGACTTTTATCGAATAAGTAGCCGACGTTACAAAAAGTGGTGGAAGCCTTTTATTATTCTATACCCAATTCTTTTAAACATACTTGATTTTTCTAAAGTCTAAATTGGCTAATTAAATGTGATAATATATAGGAATTTGGGACCAAAAGAAATTTGGGCATTCATGATAAAATCAAATAGAGTTCTACTAAAAGAGTTCCTAATATGTAGTTTATAGAAAATCATTTTAGTTATGTATGAATGGCACAACACTTTGAGGACCATAACACTAGATCTTAGTTGAATTTTTCCAATATTTCTAGGAGACAAAAACCACTTGATCCACAAAGTTGACAAGATTTTGAATAAAATTAATTGACAAGAAAAACACAATGTGCGCTCTAACTATTTTAACATAATGTTCAAATTTCTATTAAAACAAAAACAAAAACAATATTACATTAACACTAAAAGTTATAATAATGAAATTTCTATGAAGACACTAATCAGGGATGCTTTGAGTCGTTGTCTTTAGCTTTCCAACATTACTACTTAAATTTGGTGACATTGATATTGTAGAATTGATCAGCTCTTTCTTTTATAGCTAATGGGCAACTTTGTATCCTTCCTGTTGATAATATAAGAAAATTAGGATTTTCAAATGCTAAGAAATATAATAGAGAGATTGAGCAAGTTCACAAGTTGTCCATCAAGTCCACGGATTCCACAATTGGACTATCAACTTCAAACATCAAACAAGAAAATAAAATAGAAGAAGACGAGAAAAAGAAGGAAAAAGTTATTCAGCTTTTTTACTACCATTTTTGTTTCAGGCAATGAAACAAAACATTGCAATCTCCTAGCTACCTCTTCAAATATTTACAAATTCACATTCACAGTTTAGGAAATATTGAACAAAATGCAGGAAAAATGAGGCATTGACTCAATAAAAAAAGACAATACAAGTTCATGAAGATATCTTCAAGCGGGTAGATAGAAATAGAAATTAGAGTTTATGTCTTCCTAATTTTTCATTGAGATAAGAACAACTTGTTTCTCCTTCATTTCTTATATCAGTGTACATAACATTTAAGTTAGAGAAAAACAAATCCAATGTTTAATAATCTATGAACTTAATAAGTAAACAACATGTAAATAAATAAAAGTAAAGAAAAACCATGTTTAATCTATCAAAGCAATGTTTGAAACTAAAACACATGATGCATCCATTTTACACAATTGTTGAGATATTCTAGAAGAAGTTTTTGGAGATTTGAGTTCAATATTTTTACTGCATTTACACAATCTTTTGGTAGGAGGTTCGTTTACTTGACTTTTACCATGATTCAGAGCAACCTTTTTCTTGGACTTTTCCTAGTTAAATACATAAAAGATATAATATAAGACTAGTTCTAGTAACAATTATAGAAGTATAGTATTATCGTTGTTTGATTCAATATGACCATGGAGTAAAAAAAACTGGAGACACATGATTTTGATCTTTGATTAGAAATATACACAAATTTTGACGATGAACTTCCTTTTCTTCTTCACGTTAAATTGTAATAATATAATTTATTTTGTTTATTTAAATAAAAAGGGAAGAGAAATAATTTTGCAATACAAATGCTAATACCTGAGTAATCGTGTTTATGTGCGCAAGGATGATAGGTCCACCTTGGGATGCAAAAAGGCTTTTTTTTGTTTGGCCATTTCCATGACCAGTGTTTGTGAAGTTTTGCATCTCATCATATTTTTAAAATTGAATAAAACATCTTAAGAAATAAGAAGATTAAATAAACAAATAATAAAGACAGGAAATGAAGGTTAAATACTATGAAGAATGTATGTGCAGTTCTTAACTCAATCGGGGGAAGATTTTGATCCTCTAATTTAATTATAAAGTTTTCCAATTTTTATTAACTATCTATGTATAATATTTTAAAAGAAGGAATTGAAAAAAAATAACTACCCTAATTTCACTCAAGTAAGACCGAATGGGAAGAACAAAAGTGGTTTTGAGGAATTTTAATTCGTTTTCATAATTTATTGTATTTCATATTATGTGGAACTCAATGCAACTCTTCATATTCCTTGAAAAAATAAATCAAGGGAAATTGGCTCTAAAAATATGAAATGCATAGTTTTGCCAACTTCATTAAAACTTATATGCATATGTATTTTGAAAGGAATTTTTTTTCCAAAAGTCAGAAACTTTCTTGGATAGTCAAATATTTATATTTATTAAAAATAAATAAATAAATGATGAGGGTAGAAGGAGAAATTGAGAAATTAAAAGTTTCTCTCTTAAGCACGTTTTTAGTTATCACGTGTGTTGCACGTGGTACATATATATATTTTTAACTTTATTGGAGTTGTTAAAATTTAAAAATGCTTATTAGTCTTTTTATATCTTTATTATTATATAAATTTTTTATGAATAATTGAAAACAGTTTCTCTTATAAGTTTATATAACCTTTATATTTAATATAAGTTTATATAACTTTTATTTTAAATAAATAAAATATAATTAAGGGAATTCGAATACATAAAATATAAGTGGGAGTGAATCAAACTAATTTTTAATAGTGAATCTTTGAATTTGAATACCTATTTATTAATTGTCTTCATCACATAAAAAAATTACTATCCATCTAAAGATCATTTATGTGAAAATATTTCAGCTAAGATGAATACTTTTATTTAAAACAAAAAAAAAACAATAATTTAAAACCGATAGTTACAAACCACATGACCCATCAGGCGCTTGTTGTCGTCCATGGAAAGTTACATCGTCGGTCAATAATCTGTGTTTGTTTCTCTTCAAGATTGGTTCAATTGTATATATGTATATTTTCTAGTTCGTTCTCTCATGCCAATCGAGGTAGAAATTTATCATAGTAAACCTCGAGAATCAATTAGAAGATTAAAATATATATATATATATATATATATATATATATATATATATATATATACACATTCAATCATGTAGACGATGAGAAAAATGTCCTCAAAATTTACAATGATAGAGAAGAATATAAAGCACTCAAGAATGTGTGGTTCAATCCTCTCACACCGGACACTTAAAAAAAAGTATTGTATAACCCAAAGAACAGTAAAACCAACTTGAAAAAGCAAACCACTTTGTAATATGAGAATGAAGGGGTTTTTGTTGGGAAAAATCACCTTCCCACGTTCACCGCTAGGAATAAAAATAGATAAACGAGAAATTAAAGAATAAAACACAATCAGAGAGAGACGAGAATTTATACTGGTTCACCCAAATTGGCTACATCCAGTTGCTACCGTTGCGGAATCCACTATGATGAATCAGAGTTACAATAAAGAAATATCCAATACACTAAACCATGTATTAACCGCCAAAAGCCCTCAAGAAAGAAAACCCTTTCTTTTACAATATTTCTCTCAAACTCTCACCAACCCTCAATTACTCAACATCGAATCAATATACCGCGAAGAAAAAAACTCATGTAATTTTTCTTCCCTTGAATTGACTCCCACGGCTGAAGACTAAGCATTCTCCAATTCTATATATACATATACCAAATTAAAGCTGCTGCCCTAGTCATTCAAAGACACGTTTCATGATGCATACCAAATCAAATTGCAATAATCTTTTTCCAATTTAATTCACATTTGTCTGAAGCTTTTGAACTCATTTGGTGGGCTTGCTTTTAATTTGTCTTCACAAATACAACAAATTCCACCTTGAAGACAACATCAAAACACCATGTCTTCACTGCAGCGGTAGCGACTCCTTCAATTCCACCTTAGCAAGATAGAATAAACCATAGCTTCTGCTACAATCATTGTCTTCACCGACAATCATAGTTCTCAAATTTGAGAGCTATCCTACTCCACCATATAAGTAGACCACTTGAAATATCACCTTTCAAGATTTCTCTTTTTCCGGCACATGTTGATAAACCTTGCTGAAATTATGGTGCAACTTCCACCTACTTGGCTTCCCCGGAAGTTCTTCAGCCATCGACACCAATTCCACACGCCTTGCATAACTGCCAAGTCAATGCCCGCGTGCATCCGCAAACAACACATTCTCTATCATGGTAAAGCGGTCATACCATGAGGATGAATTTCCCCTCTTTTCAAACGAAGTCGTCGTCTCCCGTGACTAGAGAGACAATGTTAGCTTCCAACTCAGAGCCCTTCGCCGAACTTGCTCTGTTTGGACAATCTCTTTTCAGGCGATCAATACCGAAACCACTATCATCAGATTTCATTAAACCACCATCACCGCTTAACTAATTGAGAGCACCACCGCTCGGTCTTCTTTTCAAAGCCTTGTGTAACCCAGATTGTATCAATACATCCTTGACTTGCAATTGCCACATGTCAAAATTGATAAGCCCATCAAATTTCTCCACATCAAACTTCACTGGACTCATAAAGTTTGACATACTTTTCACTCCTAAATTGAATCTGCGGACAATTATAACCTAAAGCTCTGATACCAGTTGTTGGGAAAAATCACCTTCCCACGTTCACCGCTAGGAATAAAAATAGATAAACGAGAAATTAAAGAATAAAACACAATCAGAGAGAGACGAGAATTTATACTGGTTCACCCAAATTGGCTACGTCCAGTTGCTACCGCTGCGGAATCCACTATGATGAATCAGTGTTACAATAGAGAAATATCCAATACACTAAACCGTGTATTAACCGCCAAAAGCCCTCAAGAAAGAAAACCCTTTCTTTTACAATATTTTTCACAAACTCTCACCAACCCTCAATCGCTCAACATCGAATCAATATACCGCGAAGAAAAAAACTCATGTAATTTTTCTTCCCTTGAATTGACTCCTACGACTGAAGACTAAGCATTCTCCAATTCTATATATACATATACCAAATTAAAGCTGCTGCCCTAGTCATTCAAAGACACGTTTCACGATGCACACCAAATCAAATTGCAATTATCTTTTTCCAATTTAATTCACATTTGTCTGAAGCTTTTGAACTCATTTGGTGGGCTTGGGCTTGCTTTTAATTTGTTTTCACAAATAAAACAGTTTTTGTATCCAAAGAACCACAAAACTAACCCGAAAAAAGCAAACCACTTTGTGATATGAGAATGAAGGTGTTTGAGAATGAAAGGCTTCTCCATTTTAAAGCCTTGGTTTTGACAGAGAATATTAAAGAAAGCAATTAAAACATAATGAGAATGGAGTAATTGACTACGTAATATTTAAAGTGTTGTTCCATTTCTCAATGATGTTAATGAAAGGTGAAGAATAGTATGAGAATAATTAAAAAAAAGAAGTAAAGATGGAAGGTAAAGTTTCTCCACTTATTCTCTCCTTTAATATATTAAGATATATATATATATATATATATAACTAAATAAAATTCAAATATTATGCACTACCTAATAAATAATTTTTACATTAATGAATTAAAATAAATAGATCATTTAATAAAAATCAATTAAGACTTACAATTTAAATTTATATAATTAAAATTGAATTTAATAATTAAATAAGGGGCAAAAGGGGAATTCAAAAGTTTCTCCCCTTAAGCCCCTTTTAGAGGTACTAGTTTTTTAGCACGTGCGTTGCACGTTATGTTGTTAATATTATTGTGTATTATATTTTTTAATATTTGATAGAACATTTATTGTTTCTTCCATCTTCAAAAATTTAAGATTTCATCCTGATTATTATTATTATTATTATTTTAAATTAAATTTTATATTTTATGAAATTGTGTTTAGATTTTGTTCAAACAATCAAATGAGAAAAGATTTATTATTATTATTATTATTGAAATATCAATAGTTTTTATTTCTACCTCTACATAGATCTAGTTCCTTTCAAATTTTGTTAATAATTAAAATAAGGGTGAATTGAAAATAACACCCTTATAGTTTCGGTCAAATTCATGAAAAGCCCCTGTAGTTTAAAAATGGATAATCACACCCCGTATTTCTAAATTATGTCAATATGACCCTCCCCTTCAAGGTGTAAATTTTATTTTAGCCATAACATTTTCGTTTGAATTTCTATTTTCATGATTCAAGATGTTTTGGAATCCTCATTTCGGGCTCTACTTTATGGTCACTTGAAAACTTCTAAATCATCAGTAAACAACAAGGTTAATGACTGTAATCATACCAAATATATTGACGATAATAAAACTTTTTTATTTATTGAAAATTTTAAATTTTTTAGGTAATCATGACGAAGAGCCCGAAATGAGGATTCCAAAACATCTTGAATCATCAAAATCGGAGTTCAAATGCAGAAGTTATGGCAAAAGGGATCTTATTGGCATAATTTGGAAGTATATGAGTGTGATTTGCCATTTTTAAATTACAGGGACTATTCATGAATTTGACCGAAACCACAAGGGTGCTATTTGCAGTTTACCCTCAAAATAAATGTAATTTTTTTCTCAAAAAAGAATTATCAATATTTTGTGTGTGTTTGCACTTTTTTTTTTTTCTGATAAAAGAGTGTTTGCACTCAATGATCTTCAAAATTTTAAATTTAATGATAGGATCATAAGTACCTAGTTTTTTCCCCTCTTATCAATATAATAGTTTAAAACTTGTTGAAATACTCTCAAAATTGCGTTCATGGCAATATTTTCTAATATTAAACTAATTTAATTAAAATGTAAAGCCAAAGGAATTCGATAGGCTTAGAATTAGAGGTTACTATTTTAGTTTTTCATTTTTTTAAAACTAATTAAAGGGAGTTAATGGTGGTGGCATCTATAGCTCCATAATTCTTTATTTTAAACATTTATGAACTTTCGTAATTTTTGAAACTCGTTGAGTTGCTACAAAAATTTCTACTCTTGATATTCAAAACTTAGTGCACACTATTTGTTAAAAATATTAATGAATTTTAAGGCAATTTACTAACTTCTCAATTATGTATTTCTTATATTACAATTTAATTCTTCTATAACTTTAATTTTTACATAATTTTTTTATATCAATTTTCATTTTTTAGGAGGGTATCAAATTTCAGTAACAAAATCATATAGATACAACGTAATTTTATAATAATGTCCGATATTTTTTAGAGGATGAGTAATTGTTCATTTGGACAAAATGTAATAAGTAATGTAAGTTACAAAATATTTAAGCCTTTTTTTAGGATGAATCAAAAAAATTCTTACATTATTAATCTATCATATAATCTAAATTTTTTTTATAGATAAATGTAATAAAATATAAACAATAAAAATGAAACTAAACCAATGTGATATTCAACATCCTCTTTAGAAATAAAAACATTACACATGTTCGAGATATAAAAAAGAGTGATTATCACGTCGTGTGTGCCACTTTGTTTCTCTTGAAGGAGATGCCATTCTTTTGAAGTTAGCATGAGCAAGAAAATTGTCCTACTCTTGTGATATTGATTTCAGGAGAAAATAAAGAATTGTAAGGACCGTTATAATTGATACCGAGAGTAGCAAATAATTTCTTATCTACATTTATCTTTTTTTTTCTATTTGATAATGTAACCACTATCCATTGAATATTTCTTCTCATGAACATCACAAAAAATCTGACTACTGATGATGCTTAGACGAATTGTAAGATAACTAAGACTATCACCGATTCAATTTCCTTTCACATCCCATGTAAAATGATGACCCAATAAAAAAATGGAAATATCATGTTTCACACCTAGACTCTCACTTACAATACCAATTCCGAACACAAAAATAATGCAATGAGACATACAACTGTTGTTCTGATTATATGATTTTTCCACTACAAATAACCTATTTGAAAGTTCAATAGTCAGATGGTATTTAATGTATAATTTAATACTTATTAATCCAAAATTAAAACTTCTCATCGTGGGAAGTGATAGCCGATAGGACTTTTCAACTTGGTTTTTTGGTAGTTATGATAATTAATTAAAGAGTTATCATTAAAAAAAATTCAATTTATTTTATGATAAAAACGTGAATGTAAAAAGTTTCTAACATTTTGTTAATTGAAAATTTAAAGAAGTATTTCTATTTAGTCTATAAAAAATAATTCCAATTATAACATTAATTTATTCATAATAGATTTTAGATTATTAATATTACTCTTAATATATTAATAGTAGTGGATAATTAATTAGTGATGTGTTTTGTGATTTTAAAAATTATTAAAGGTATAATGGTTTAAAAATATTTCTCCATGCTAGCTTATTTTAATATAGATAGATATAGAGAGATAAAAGATAATATTTAGAGTAATATTTATCATAATTTAAATATAATTTATTAATATGTATGATAGTTTTTTTTATTATTATTAAGAATGATATTTATTATAATTTTGATCATTAATTATATAGCATAAATTGATATTAAGTAGATAATATATCATAATTAGAGTGATATTTATATTTATTATCATTTTAATCATTTATTATATATATGATAATTTTATTAATTAAAATGATATTTATTATAATTTTGATAATTTATTATATAGCATAAATTGATGTTTAATATTTAAATTGAAAAATAATGGTAGTTTAGATATTTACTAATAGTGAGAGGGTATTATTGTCCAAAAAGGTTTCTCCCATTAGCACAGTTTTAAAGTAGTAATAGACTAGGTTTTTCACACGTGCCATGCACGTGGGGCACGTGGTTTGTCTTTCAAATTTTATAATAAAAATGTCAATATTATTATGAAGTTATTTTCTTACCTAATATTTTGAAAATTCAAATCTTATAATGAAATGGAAGAAATTAACGTAACCCATATTAAAAAATATCTTTAATATGAAAAAAAGAAGTAAATTTCATGATTTCATATCATCTCGTTAGTCATACCTAATATTCATTTCCTTTCCATAACTCTATCCTCAAACATCTAGTTTTTTGTTTTTAAATTGGTGTGTTAGTTCATCTCTATTTACATGTATATATATATTAAATTAAAAGTGAAAATTTCAATAAATTTTTAATTCAATTAGTGAGTTACAAAACTTTTCTACCACTCATTTATTTGGGGTGTTACAAGATGGTATGCTATGTCCTTTGGTTTTGATCTTTTCAAAAATAATTACACTAATGTAATTATATATTTAAATTAGAGAGAGAATTGTTTTAGTGTGTGTTTTCCCCTGCTTGACTTAGTCTTAATATAATTAGAAAAAAAAAAGAATTAGGAAGGGAAAAGTTTGTTAGAGAAAATAGTAGACGAAAAGTTATTAAAAATTAATTTGATTGTTGGGTTTGATTTTAAATTTAATAAGTCTTTGAAATTATTTATTTTATAAATATGACCAATAAATTATTACTAAATTAATTTTTGAAATAAGCTCATGATAAAATATATTTGAAATATTTATTGAACGAAGATAATTTTAGTTATTGTATTTAATTAATTTAATAATAAGAAGGTATATTTAGAAAAATTTAGATAGTATTAAATTTATTTATTGTATTTAATTAATTGTAATAATTGGAAATAATATTCAATTATTAATAATAAGAAAATATATTTAGAATTTTTTTGATAGTATAAATTTTGTTTATTGTATTTAATTAATTGGTATTGTATTTAATTAATTGGTAATAAAATGATTATTAATTTTTTTTTGAGAAAAAATGATTATTAATTTGGAATGATGGCATTATAAAAATTTAAATGAATTATAAGGGTAAAAATAGAAATCAAAAACTTTTTCCTCTAAGCCACTTTTTAGATAAACTAGGTTTTTCACACGTGCCATGCACGTGGGGCACGTGGTTTGTCTTTCAAATTTTATAATAAAAATGTCAATATTATTATGAAAGTTATTTTCTTAACTAATATTTTGAAAATTCAAATTTTATAATGAAATGGAAAAAATTAACGTAACCCATATTAAAAAATATCTTTAAGATGAAAAAAACTTAAATTTCATGATTTTATATCATCTTGTTACTCATGGATAATGGATACATGTAGATGACTAAAGATTAATAATGGTTTTATATCATCTTGTTACTCATACCTAATATTCATTTCCTTTCCATAACTCTATCCTTAAAACATCTAGTTTTTTGGTTTTTAAATTGGTGTGTTAGTTCATCTCTATTTACATGTATATATATAGTAAATTAAAAGTGAAAATTTCAATAAATTTTTAATTCAATTAGTGAGTTACAAAACTTTCCTACTACTCATTTATTTGGGGTGTTACAAGATGGTATGCTATCTCCTTTGGTTTTGATCTTTTAAAAAATAATCACACTAACGTAATTATATATTTAAATTAGAGAAAGTTGTTTTAGTGTGTGTTTTCCCCTGCTTGACCTAGTCTTAATATAATAAAAAAAAGGAATTAGGAAGGGAAAGGTTTGTTAGAGAAAATAGTAGACAAAAGGTTATTAAAAATTAATTTGACTGTTGGTTTGATTTTAAATTTAATGTTTATGAAATTATTTTATTTTATAAATATGACCAATAAATTATTACTAAATTAATTTTTGAAATAAGCTCATGATAAAATATATATTTGAAATATTTATTGAACGAAGACAATTTTAGTTTATTGTATTTAATTAATTTAATAATAAGAAAGTATATTTAGAAAAATTTAGATAGTATAAAATTTATTTATTGTATTTAATTAATTGGTAATAATATTAAATTATTAATAAAAAGAAAGTATATTTAGAAAATTTTAGATAGTATAAAATTTATTCATTGTATTTAATTAATTTAATAATAAGAAAGTATATTTAGAAAAATTTAGATAGTATAAAATTTGTTTATTGTATTTAATTAATTGATAATAAAATGATTATTAATTTTGAATGATGACATTATAGAAATTTAAATGAATTATAAGGGTAAAAATTGAAATCAAAAGTTTTTCTTTAAGTCACTTTTTAGATATTAAAAAAAAAAAAAAAAAAAAAAAAAAAAAAAAAAAAAAAAAAAAAAAAAAAAAAAAAAAAAAAAAAAAAAAAATATATATATATATAAAAGATTATAGATGGTACAAATTGCCTATTCGACAATTTATTATGCCAAATTAACTTCAGACATGGAAACACCAAAAACACTTGTTGGAAAACAAACCCAATTCATCAAATGGAGAAAATTTCCTATTATACACTACAAGGGGTGCATAATTGCTCTGCTTTTTTTGACAAGTCATGTATATAATTATATAAATTCTTTGAGAAAGCAAATGCCTCATTCTATTTGCATGGAATCATTCATAACTTGGTATTCAAGTTCTATATATTATTTATTTATTTGCTTTTACTAAAACTTCCACTGAATTCCATTGCTTCTTGTTTCAGAAAGGAATTTTTGTATATTCCAAAGTATTATATATATATTTATCAATTCTTCCTCTGCTTTTTCTGACAACTAAATTGGAATTTTGATTGATAAGATTGATTTTTTTTTTAATCCTCTTTCCTCGTTATAAGAATTTCCAATCCCACTTTCATAATTACCTACGAAATTCAGGGGAAACAAACATAGCATGGAAATGGACTTGGAAAACTTGAAGAAATTTTTATTCAGAAATGCAATGAAAGGAAAATGGGAAGAAGTTGTTCATAAATATTCAACAGATATAAGAGCTCATGATGCCAAAATCACCAAATTGGGTGATACAGCTTTGCATATAGCAGTCTCCGATACTCAAGAATCAGTCATTGAAAAACTTGTCAAAATTCTCTCTGTTGATTATCCAAACAGTAAGAAAGTTCTTCATATGAAAAATGACAGCAGTATTACCCCTCTCCATATTGCAGCAACACTCGGGAGTACTAAAATGTGTCACTACATCGCTTCCGCCGATCCGTCTTTAGTTAGTATTCGAAACAACGACGGTGAGACACCCCTTTTCCTGGCTGCTCTCCATGGAAACAAAGATGCTTTCCTTTGCCTTCACTCCTTCTGCAGCACCGACCGTGATCAAGTATATCTGAATTGTAGAAGATCAAAAGATGGCGAAACCGTTCTGCATTGTGCCATAAGGGGAGATTTTTTCGGTTAGTATATCATAATTTGTATTTCCCTTGATCTCCATATATATTTGATGCTTTTGCAAATATAACATTATTTAAAAAGCCTTTGAAAATCTATAACGTGTCAATTAATGATTTAGTATGATTAAGGTAATTGCGTGGAGTGATTATTATTGATTATCGTGAATCACTATTTGGGCAGATCTGGCATGTCATATTATAAAACTGTACAACCTACTGATTAACTCAGTAAATGAGCATGGTTTCTCCCCTCTTCATCTCCTTGCAACAAAGGCTTCAGCCTTCAAAAGTGGAACTCACTTTGGAAGATGGAAGATGATCATTTATCACTGTAAGTACATACATGATACATGTATAGATATATAAATAAAGTGTTTTATTTTTGTATTTAAAAAAAAATCTCATTCTCCTTGATGATTATGTTTGTAAGGTGTATTTGTCGATCAACTGAAGGTTGATCCGAATTCATACCGTCGCAATTTATCACCGGAAAAGAGATTGTCGCCATATGAAAGTGGTTATCCAGATAACTACAAAACATGCACCAACTTCTTTAATCTACTCTGGAAAGGAATTCAAGTAGGTCAGTGTTCATCTTAATTCTTCCTTTTCTTTATGAACAATGACTTTGATTTCTAATAAATACAGATTTTGATTTTGATATTTTTTTTAAAATTTCTGTCAATATAATATAGTGACTAAAATGAAGGAAACAGAGGAGGATAAAACCAGAATAAATGCAGATACAGAGAATCCTCGACATGGAGGTAGAAAAACCAACTTATTCACAATATCATATCGGAATGGAACTCGTTTTTGTAATTCTCTATGGACTTCTCGTCCGCTGTTTTGTAATTTGAAACTTTATTTTTTCCATGATGAAAGATTTATTTTTCCATGAAAAAAAAATTACATTAGAATACCCCTTTATAACATATATATATACACCAAGTAACAATTGCAAAAAATTTACATATTATGTAGGACATGACTCAAAGGTTAGCCATCAAGGGTATGAATTTTTCCCTGAAAACTATGTGACCTGCTTTAACTTCTCCAAATTTGTTTCCAAGGCAATGCTAGTAATTCTTGGGCTAGGTAAGTTATAATATTTAAAAATACACTATCTTTTTTTTCTAAGCTCATTATGTAATTTTGCCTATGGTTAATATTAAAGGATTTAGGGAAGTAAAAAAGATACAGGATAGGAAGGAGAAACACATGTGGTCACTCCAAGTTATGAACAAACTTCTGGAATGCGCTTCGATGTATGAATATGATGATAATGGAGGTACACCGCTGATGAAGGCGGAATTGATGAAAGAAGATGGAACACAACCTTACAGTTTCGTCGATGACAGTGTAGCCTTCATTAATGATAACATCTTAGAACATCAACTTGAGCATCTTCAAACTGTGGCTTCTGCCAGAGTAACAAACAATCAAGAGAATAATAATATTGAAGGTATATACAATAAATAATTTTTTTTTGGAGATATTATATCAAATTGGGTAGGGGAAACTCGAACATTCGACCTTATGAAATGGTAAAATTACAAGAATTTTATGTTGATGGCAGGAGAAATAAAAAGACAAGAGATAAAAGAAGGATCAACAAACATCATCATAACATCAAAGAACAACATGGTAGAGAAAATCTGCAAATATTTCCCACTAACGGTGCGGGACATGTCCGCCAAAAAGAATTTGCTGATAAAAGCAGTAGAAATGGAAAACGAATCAAGACTAAAGGAGACAGCAGTGTTAATTGCAGCCAAGAATGGAGTGGTTGAGATGGTTGAGAAAATCCTTGAACTATTTCCAGTGGCAATTCATGATATGAATGTGGATAAGAAGAATATTGTTCTATTGGCTGTTGAAAACAGACAGCCTTGTGTTTATCAATTATTGATGAAGAGAAGTTTACTGAGAGAGAGTGTGTTTAGAAAAGTGGATCGTGATGGGAATAGTGCATTGCATCTTGCAGCTAAGCTTGGAGATCACAAGCCTTGGCTCATTCCTGGAGCTGCATTGCAAATGCAATGGGAACTAAGGTGGTATCAGGTAAAATTAGTATTGACCAATTTTATTTTTTATTTTTTTAACTGAGTTTTGAGTTGAGAAAGTATAAGAAATCATTTGATGTTACGGTTTTTAACACCGAGTTGTTTGGAGCGAGGTACATTTGAAATTAGGCGATACCGGGAAATGAGATTAAAGTAGTCATTTTACTATGTTGTTCTTTTAATTTGATGAGAACTTAAAGTTTAAATTATTTTGCCTTTGTCTGCAAATTTTCAGTTTGTCAAGGACTCTATGTCAGTAGACTTTTTCACCCATTATAACTACGAAGGAAAAACTCCAAAAGTTATCTTCACAGAGACCCACAATGAGCTCATAAAAAGTGGTAGTGAATGGCTTACCAACACCTCAGAGTCCTGCTCTGTAGTTGCTGCCCTCATTGCCACGGTCGCCTTCGCCACCTCCTCCACCGTCCCGGGCGGTAACGATCAAAACAAAGGCACCCCATTACTCGAAAACCAACCAGCATTCGATGTATTTGCTATAGCATCACTGGTTGCTCTTTGTTGCTCAGTAACAGCAGTGGTGATGTTCTTAGCAATCTTGACATCAAGGTTCCAAGAAAAAGATTTTGGATCAAATCTACCAAGAAAGCTATTGATTGGGTTGTCATCACTTTTTGTGTCAATAGCAGCAATGTTGGTTTCATTTTGTGCAGGGCATTTCTTTGTGTTGAAAGATAAGCTTCATTATGCTGTTTTTCCATTGTATGCCATAACATGTTTGCCAGTCACATTCTTTGCTATGGCACAGTTTCCTCTCTATGTTGATCTTGTGTGGGCTACTCTTAAGAAGGTTCCTCAAAGAAGTTATACTGTCATCCTACCAAGCTAGTTTAGTTAGGCCAGAGGAGTCTCGAACCTAATTTTAAGGGGAGGGAGCAGATGTCTAACATGACCACTTGAGCTATGCTTGGGATGATTTTTTTTTCTTTTTGAATAACATTACTATGTTTTTATTGTAATAGACTAAGGTTATATTTATTCAAAGAATGAGAAAATATTATTTGTTGATAACTTTCAATTAATCAATCGATGTCAATAGGAATCTTATCATTTGATATATATTAATGTAAGTGATTGTCTTTTACATACCAACATATACTTTGTTTTGTATAGCTTTATAAAATTTTTAATAACACAAGCATAAGCCTTATCAAATCAAAACATTCTAATAACATCTATCTCAAAACTTAAACTCAAATCAAATCTATAAAATTGATAACTCGAAATTTACACCTATTTATTAGTGGTAATATCACTAAAATAATTAAAATACGATTGTTAATTGGTTTAAATGTCCATAATATTGTTAATCTTTGAATTTCATGAACGTAGGCGAAAACAGCGCTCAAATCGGACTTAAAACGGAGAAGTTATGCCCATTTTGGTGTTGAAAAAGGTCCATCACCGCGACGATGGGATCTGGTCGCCGCGTCCGGCAGAAAATCGGAATCTAGGCCAAATCTCGAGAGTGGTAGCTGCGGCGGTGAGACTCGTCGCCGCAGCGATGAGAAGAGTAGAAAAATATTGAATTAAACCTGCGCTGACGTCATCACTAAAAGGAAATAGTGCTTGCTGACGTCATGACGTCAGCCAACACTACATGGGTTGAGAGGAAAAAGCGATGTGTCGCTCAATTTGAACAAGGAAGCAGACACGCGGACGGCTTTAGGGAGCGGCTCGACTAAGCGAGGCGCGGCGCGCGCGTGGCTTCTTGATAACTTGTCAATTACACATATTTATTAGTGTTAATATCTCCAAAATAATTAAAATATGAATGTTAATTGATTTAAATATTGTTAATCATTGAATTTCATGAAAATAGGCGAAAATAGAGCTCAAACGAAGAAATTGGAGCAAAAATAAAAATCCTATGGAGATAACCATTCATCATGACGTCAGCACATGCGTCAGCGTACCAAGGGCCAGAAGCAGTGAGAGACGTGTCGCTCACTGACTAGTGACACGTCGCTCTATGAATCACAAGGAAGAAGGCGTGCGACTTGTTTTATCGGCTCAGCTTCATAAAGTCGGCTTCCGTTCGGCTTGTGACACATTAGGCGGTGGCTGGCTCGGCTTAGCGGCTCCAAGCGACGGCTTGGACAAATTTTTTAGTAGATTTTATCTCCTTTTTGCCTATTTAAAGCCTCTTTTGAACCCTAATTCAAGATCCCTTCTTCCCCTATTTTTCTTAGGACTCTTAGATAGTTTTTAATATGTTTTCTAGCTAAATTATTTATTCCAACAAGAGGATTATCGAGGTTTGGTTCATAAATTTGTGAGGTTTTGTCCTTAATTGTATTCCTATTTTCTCTTTATTCATGCTTTCTCTTTGCATATTTTATTGTTGATTAATTCTTGTGCAATAGGACCCGTTATTCAATTGTTAATTTTTCATATTGCTAGTTAGAACGTTAAATCCGTAATTGTTTATTTGTTCTAATACAAGTAGCATAATAGCATAAATTGATTAGGATACTTTTTGATTCATGTTATGGGAATTTATGATCTAACTTAAATGAATCGGTCGTACTGTGTTTGTTAGTTAGAATTGGGTTCTTCTCTTCTTAATGTTGTTAATGGGTTAAATCTTATTATCATATTCTAGGGTTATCCGTTAATTAGGGAAATAATCAATGATCATATCTTGGTTATCGAAAAATTAAGGAAGAGCACTTATAAGTCGTTGATTGGTTTTGATGATTTCCAACCAATTTTGAGAAGAATTTAGGAATGCATGTTTAGTAATCGATGATCAAATTAATGAACCATAACTGAGATTAAACTTTAGTTCGAAGCTTTCTTTATTGATTTCTTATTCTTTTTAATTTATTTTCCGTTTTATTTCCAAAACTCAAAACCCCACTTTTTGTTAATTTTAATTTAATTCTCTTTTCCCTGTGGAGATCGACCTTACTCACCACTACTACAAAATTCTAAATCCCGAGAGTAAGTATTTATTTTTGGTGGTTTTGACACCCATCACTTCTCTCACATACGGACGGTGCGGCTTGGCTTGGTGGCTTCATGGCTCGGCTTACGTGGCTGGAAGAGATGTTATAGCAAATTTTATTACATATTTATCCGTTTTTATCTTAATTTTAACTATTTATAGGCTCTTTTGAACCCTAATTAAAAATCCCTTCTCCACCTATTTTTCTTAGGACTCTTAGATAGTTTTTAATATGTTTTCTAGCTAAATTATTTATTCCAACTAGAGGATTATCGACATTTGGTTTATGAATTTGTGAGGTTTTGCTCTTAATATTATTCCTATTTTCTCTTTATTCATGATTTCTCTTTGCATATCTTATTGTCGATTAATTGTTGTGCATAGTGGCCATATGTTCAATTATTAATTTTTCATATTGCTAGTTAGAACGTTTAAATCCGTAATTATTCTAATACAAGTAGCATGATAGTATAAATTGATTAATGACACTTTTTAATTTATGTTATGGGAATTTATGATCTAACTTAAATGAATCAGTCGTACCACGTTTGTTAGTTAGAATTGGGTTGTTCTCATATTAATGCTGTTAATGGGTTAAATCTTATTATCGTATTATAAGGTTATCTGTTAATTAGAGAAGTAGTCATTAGATCGTATCTTAGCTATCAAGAAACTAAGGAAGAGCACTTGTTGTTCCTGGGAATGCCAACTAATTTAGAGAAGAATTTAGGAATGCATGTTTAGTAATCGATGATCAAATCCATGAACCATAATCGAGATTAACCTTTAGTTGGAAGCTTTTCTCATTTGATTTCTTATTCTTTTTAATTTTGTTTTCTTTTTATTTTTATAAACAATAATCCAAAACCCCCCGTTTTTATTAACTTTAATTTAATTCCATTTTTCCTGTGGAGATCAACCTTACTCACCACTACTACAGATTTATAAATTCCAACAGTAAGTTATTATTTTTTGTGGTTTCGACACCCATAAAAAATATCCTTACAAACCATAAATATTAATATACTTTCAAAATTAAATCAAATAATACATTACAAAATTATAAGTGGTGATTACAAATCTAGCAAAATTTTCTATAATATTTTTAAAAAAAAAAATAATTACAAATAAAGTGAACTTTTTTAAATATTTGTAATTAGAGAAAATATGAGTGTGTAAATCATTGGTTAGTATTGATTTACATATTTTTAAAATAAATTAATCAATGTTTTAATGTGATATATCATCATCATTTTATGTTATAACTATTGATTTACAATTTCAATGATCGACTTAAAGTATGAATCAACTATTGATGGGTGTCGAAACCACCAAAAATAAATACTTACTCTCGGGATTTAGAATTTTGTAGTAGTGGTGAGTAAGGTCGATCTCCACAGGGAAAAGGGAATTAAATTAAAGTTAACAAAAACGGGGGGTTTTGAGTTGTAGAAATAAAACGGAAAATAAATTAAAAAGAAAGAAATCAATAGAGAAAAGCTTCCAACTAAAGGTTTGATCTCAGTTATGATTCATGGATTTGATCATCGATTACTAATCATGCATTCCTAAGTTCTTCTCTAAATTGGTTGGAAGTCGTAAAAACCAATCAACAACTTATAAGTATTCTTCCTTAATTTTTAGATAGCCAAGATACGATCTAATGACTACTTCCCTAATTAATGATAACCTTAGAATACGATAATAAGATTTAACCGGTTAACAGAATAAGAAGAGAAGAACCCAATTCTAACTAACAAACACAAGATCTGACCAGGTTCATTTAAGTTAGATCATAAAATCTCATAACATAAATTAAAAAGTGTCAATAATCAATTTATGCTAACATGCTACTTGTATTAGAAATAATTAAACAATTACGGATTCAATCATTCTAACTAGCAATATGAAAATCAATCAATGAACAAGTGGCCAATTTGAACAACAATTAATCAACAATAAAATATGCGAAGAGAAATTACGAATAAAGAGAAAATAGGAATTAAATTGAAGAACAAAACCTCACAAAATCATGAATCAAACCTCGATAATCCTTTAGTTGGAACAAATAAACAAGCTAGAAAACATAACTAAAATAGTCTAAAAGTCCTAAAGAAATTAGGGGAAGAAGGGATTTTTTTTGAATTAGGGTTGAAAGGGGGCTTTAAATAGGTGAAAATATGCTAAAATCGGATAGAAAATAAAGAAAATCTGATCAAAATCTGTTCCAAGCCGTCGGATGAGGCCGTGGAGCCGCGCCAGCCGCTGCGCCACGTGCTGATCTGTCTCATGAGCCGAACGGAAGCCGCACAAGCCGAGCCGTCAGCTGGAGCAAGCCGCACGCGCGTCCCTCCTTGTTTGCTGAGGGGCGACGTGTCGCCAATGAAGGAGCGACACGTCGCTCCGTTTCTTTGCTGCCAGCACTAGCGCTGATGTCATCGTGACGTCAGCCGCTTCTTCTCCTTTGCTTTGATGACGTCAGCACAGATAAAAAATCAATATTTTTCCTTTTTCTTGTCGCTGCGGCGACGGGTCTCACCGCCGCTGCGCCCACTCTCGGGTTTTTGGCCTGGAATTCGATTTTGGTCACCGCCGAGGCCGCGGATCCCACCGCCGTGGCGGTGGGTCTTTTCCAATAATAAAATGGGCATAACTTCTTCATTTTAAGTCCGAATTGAGCGCCGTTTTCGCCTACGTCCATGAAATTCAATGATTAATAATATTATGGACATTTAAATCAATTATCATTCATATTTTAATTATTTTGGAGATAAAACCACTTATAAATATGCGGAATTTACGAGTTATCAACTATTAATAGTGATCAATAGTGAAAATTTACTATATTTACAGACAATTTTTAATAATTACATATTTTATAAAATTCTACCACACCTAATGAAATTTCTCATCATTAATTTTAGGGTGAAAAATCAAAATAGCCACTTAGTTGAGTCTTTTCCCCTATGACCACGTGTTTGACAAAGTGTGATGTTTAGCTACTTTTTACTATTCAATTTTTCAATATACATATTTTGCCCTTTCCGTATGGCAGATATAGTCTGACACCCCTGACACGTATAGTCTGACACTTCTTACATTTTTCTTTCCCAATGCATTCTATCTTCCCTAGATTTTGGGTATATTAAGTATATTGTCCATAGTTTTTCACTGTATTTAGTATATGTTGTATATTTTTTTATTATTTTTGTATTTTGATTTTATACTACATATTTCAATTTTTAATTCAATTTCTTAGATTCATTTAAGTATAATACTAAATGTACAAAAAGAGTGTTAATTCAATAATACTAAATGTACAAAAAAAAAACTTAAAATGCAAACAAAACAAAGGAAATATATACTATATTACGTATATTACAGAATGAACATAAAAGAAAAGAGGGGTGTACATCAACCACTCGTTATTTCGTATATTGCGTGTATTGCAGACTGTATATCAAGAAAAATATATAGTTATGTATAGCACGTATATTACAAAAATATATTTAAACAGACCACAGAAAAACGTGTATTACGTATATTACAAACTGTACATTAAGCAAAACAGAAACATAATGACAGACAAAAAACAGTTATGTATATTACGTATATTATAAAAGAACGTATATTGTATATATTACATGTATAGCAGAAAACAATATTGTATATTACATAACACAACAAAGGACATAAATGAGAAAACAAAATATAAAAAATTAAAAAAAATAATAATACCTTTCGTCAAATCTATGCTACTTTTGGTTTAAATCTCTGAGAATCGGAAAAAAAATTGTGAAAAATATTTATGAAAAAACAAGAATGAGAATAAATTAAGGAGAGAGATAGTATATTTAAAAAATGTATGAAATTTGTGAGATGAACATTTGTAGAAGATAAAAATGATGAATTTTTTTATAAAAGAAAGAGAAAGAAGGAAAGAATCAATGGAGGTTTGAAAGAAAATGATAGGAAATGGATAAAGAAATGAGGGAGAGAGGGAAGAAGAAATGAGAGAAAAAATGAATAAAATGAGGGAGGGAGAGAGAATCTAATATATATAGAAGAAAAAGTGGGAGAATGAGAGGTAAAATATATTTAAAAATTATTATGAAAAGTAGAGAGAGTTATATTAATATGTAAAAAAAAGGAAAATGAAGGGAAAAGGACGACAAAAAAGAGGGAGGAGAGATTTGACATGAAAGACATTTTTGTATTTTTACATTTCCATGTGGCTATTAAGTCAAAAAATTAAAATGGTGACTATTGGGGAAAAAATGGAGTCAAAAGTGGCTAATTCTATATTTTAACTCTTAATTTTAAGGAATGACTAAATTTATGGTCGTATCGTAGCTTTTTGAGGTGTGTTCCTTCCTTCTAAAATTAGTTTTCAGATTCACCACCGTAGTTGGTTGATTTTTTTTTTGGGTCCGACCATAATTGTTTTGGGGAAGGGGGAAGTTTTTGGGTCTGGTCTTTGCCACTCAACCAGATGTCCTATGGGCTACTTGGTTGATGCATTTGGGTCTATGGAAAGAGATCATTTCTTATTCTCCCACACTGCTAAATCTTTTACTCATACTTTCTCTCATTAATGATATATCACGTATATTTATTATTAATATTAAATTAATAATAAGATTAATTTACTATTTTTAATTACTTCCCCTTAATTTATTATGAGTTGAAAGACTACTTTACAAGCAGCAACAACGGAAGTATTGAAAAATTTCTCTCCAAGAGAAGCTTAAAATCTACACCTCATTGGCATTTATCATCTCTTTTTAAAGTCATAAACTTTATTTTGCATAAAGCAAACTATATTAATGCTTCACTCTTTAAAAAAAAAGAGATAAATTATTATCTGTTAGTCATAATGAAGAAGAAAAGAACTCAAAAGGGAATAACGAAAAAGAATGAAATCTCTTTGTAATTTTCGTAGCTTTTCACTTTTCGTGTATTCTATACCGTTAGAATATTTGTACTCTTCCTCCTATTAGCTGCTGACACTTGGATACCTTGTCTCTATTTAATTTCATTTCTTCCATCTCTGCAAGGCGTGCAGTGTATGGTTTTCACAAAACACTCTCCTCCTCTTTTCTTTTCCTGCATCTTTTCTCTTTCTCCTTTATTCGTTCTCATTGTATCAGAGCTGTGAGCTGTAATGGCGTTAGGATCCAGAGCTTCCTCTTCCTCACAGGCCGACAATTAGAGACCAACCATTTCTCTTCCACCTACTACCACTATCCTTCCTCCTGCTACTCAATCAGACAATTCCTCAGCTATTACAACTCCCATTGCCCAAATCAATCCAAATAGAACTTTCCTAAATACCTTCCAAAATTTCAATACTCCCAACATTCAGAGACAACCTAATTTTTTCCAGCAAACCAATCAACCTCAGAATGACACAACAACAAATCCTGGAGTTCAAAATCAATTTCCCCAAACCTTTCATCCAAACTTTTATCCAAATTTTCAGCCAAATCCCTATCCATAACCTAATTTCCCACCTGGCTTTCAGCAACATCCACAAATGCCATTTATGAATAACACTTAGCAACAACCTACGAATCTGGGATCTTCATCCCTAACAGTGAAATTAACAGATTCAAATTACCTGGTATGGAAGAATCAACTATTAAATGTCATTATCTCTAATGGCTTGGAAGCTTTCATTGATGGTTCAGCACCACCTCCTCCAAAATTTCTAGATCTTCAGCAAACCCAAATCAATCTTGAATATTACTTCTGGCAGAAAGCAAATAGACTAGTAATGGGTTGGCTCTACTCATTTCTTTCCGAGGATAAGATGAGTGAAATCGTAAGCTTCACATCAGCGTTTGAAATCTGGGAGACATTGCGAAGGGTGTATGAATCTGTCTCAACAGCCAGTATTATGAGTTTGAGATCTCAACTTCAAAAGGCTAAAAAGGATGGGATATCAGTTTCCCAATTTCTTGCTAATATAAAGCAAATTGCAGACAAACTTTCGGCTATTGGAGAACCTCTATCGTATTGAGATCACGTTGCATATATTCTGGATGGATTAGGAGCTGAATATAACCCTTTTGTTACTTCAATCCAAAACAGAACAGATAGGCCCTCGTTGGAAGACATTCGAAGTCTGCTTCTCAGTTATGAGGTTAGATTAGAAAGGCAAAACTCAGTTGAACAATTAAGCTTGGTGCAAGTCAATCTGGCTAATTTTTCCTTCCATAACTCTCATAGACCACAGTGGTCTTACTCACCAAATTACACTCCAAATCAGTCTACTTCTTCTTCTAACTATCATCATACACCAACCACCACACCTTCCCCTAGACCATTAACCCCAAATCCTTCTTCACCACAACCCTTTAATCCTCCCTCCAATGGAAATCCCAGATGGGGTGGTAGACAGAGGCCATAGTGCCAGATCTGTTCCAAAATGGGACACATTGCTCTTGATTGCTTCAATAGAGATAACAAGGATAGTTATCCATCCACCATACCTTCCCCACGACCACAAGAACACCTTGCTACTACTACATCACTACATCCAGTTTTTCCACCACCTACCTTCCATTCTCCATCTCCAACCACATCCCCGCCTTTAATTTACCCACAACCACAGGCACACTTTACCACTTTGCCAGCCGCATCTCCATCCATTCAGTATCTTGTATCCCCTCCATTCCCAGACCCATATCATCCTTCTTCTTCTCCAACCAGTCATCCTGATCAGGAATGGTTTATGGACACTGGAGCCACTCATCATATGACACCATTTCTCAACTCCCTGACCAATCCAATTCCATACACAGGCCATGAACAAGTCATGCTAGGCAATGGTAAATATCTTCCTATCTTACATACTGGAAATTCTATGCTGTCTACTTCTTCTAAGTCCTTGCATCTTAATAAAGTTCTTCATATTCCCTCATTGTCAAATAGATTAATTAGTGTAGCCAAACTATGCTATGACAATAGAGCTTTTGTGGAATTTTACCCCAATTACTTTCTTGTGAAGGATCTGCAAACCAAGACCATTCTCCTTCAGGGCATCCTTAAGCAAGGTCTATACACTGTGCCTTCCTCCACTACCATCACTTCAACATCTGCACCAATCTCATCCTTCTCTGCTGTGCTTTCTTCATCAACCTTATGGCACAACAGGCTGGTTCATCCAACATCTACTATTGTTCATCAAGTTTTGCTTTCTTGTCATGAGTCCAGTCCTAAGTAGTCTACTTTTGACTTTTGTAATTCATGTCAATTGGCTAAAAGCCATCGTTTACCTTTTCAAAAGTCCACAAGAGTCAGTAATTTACCTTTCCAACTTGTACACTCAGACTTATGGGGTCCGTCTCCAATAGTTTCAATAAATGGTGCAAGATACTTTTTGCTTTTCATTGATGATTTCACAGGCTTTACATGGCTCTATTTGTTGAAAACTAAAGATCAAACTCTACATTACTTTGAACATTTCCTTGCCATGGTTAAAAATAAATTTAATAGTAAGCTTCAATGTTTACAGACTGATTGGGGAGGTGAATATCGATCTCTGTCAGCTACTTTAGCCAAGCAAGGAATTCATCATCAAATTGCTTATCCCTTTACCCCTCAACAAAATGGAAGGGTTGAGAGGAAAAATAGACATGTGGTTGAGGTGGGACTGTCTATTCTTGCACATTCCAATCTTCCCAAAACTTTTTGGTCCTATGCCTTCCAAACAGCCATCCACATCATTAACAAGCTGCCTTCACCTGTTCAGCAAAATAAGTCACCTTATGAACTTCTGTTTTGCAATTTTCCAGATTATAAACTGCTTAGGTCTTTTGGATGTGCTTGCTTTCTTTATCTATGCCCTTACAACTCTTCTAAGTTGTAATTTCATTCTTCTCAATGCATCTTTCTTGGCTATGGAACTAATCATAAAGGCTATCTCTGCCTTGATCCCACCACTGGTCGAATTTACATCTCTAGGCATGTCATTTTTAATGAATCTTGTTTCCCTTACTCACATATCACAAACCCTCCAACTAGAGTTCAATCCTTTCATTATGACATCTCCTCATTTCCTCATTCATATGTTCTGCCCATGTCTCATTTAAATCTCCCTACTTTCCAAAACTCACCTCTCTCACATTCTCAGACAGGAACCTCTACTAGAAACCAAATACCTCTGCCCATAGCTACAGCTTTAACCCCTTCTCTGTCTCACACTCCTGTCACTGTCTCACACTCCCCATCTTCACAAACCTCTAATCCAGATGATTCACCAACAAATCTTTCAACCTCTGCCCCTGTACCTTCCCCACCTATAGTTCCACACTCATCTCCACCAAACCACCATCCAATGATCATTAGATCAAAATCTGGTATCTTGAAACCAAAGGCATGAATAGCTAAATCTCATAATTCCACCTCTGATCCAACAAGCTACAAGGCACCCTTTCCAGAATGGAAAAATGCAATGAAAGAAGAATATCAGGCTTTAATCGATAACAACACATGGACTCTTGTCTCTCCCCCTCCAAATTGTAAACTTATTGGCTGCAAGTGGGTCTACAACATAAAAGTCAAACCAAATGGTGATGTTGAAAGGCACAAATCTAAATTAGTAGCTTAATGGTATACTCAATCCTATGGTATTGATTTCTTCGAAACTTTCAGCCTCGTGGTTAAGCCTACCACCATCAGGGTCTTACTGAACTTGGCAGTCTTTTACAACTGGCCTATTCGATAGCTCGATTTACATAATGCCTTTTTAAATGGTGAGCTACAAGAACATGTATATATGAGTCAGCCACTAGGTTTTTTCAATGATCAAAAACCAAATTTTGTGTGTAAACTACAAAAGGCTCTCTATAGGTTAAAGCAAAGTCCAAGGGCTTGGTTTACTAAACTTAGCACTTGCTTAATTTCCTGGGGGTTTGTTGCTTCCACCTCAGACTCATCACTCTTTTTCTATAGAAAACATACTGATTTTGTTGCTTTCCTGATCTATGTTGATGACATCACTATCACAGGTTTAAACTCTTCCATGATCACTTCCTTTATTCACTCTCTCAATGCTCTTTTTAAATTAAAGGATCTGGGCACTCTAAATTATTTTCTTGGCATTCAAGTGTCCACAATCAGTGGCTATTTACAACTTTCTCAGACCAAATATATCAATGAGCTACTTTGTAGAACTGCTATGGTGGACTGTAAACCATCCCCAACACCAATGGCCACTAACTCTCCTCTCTCAGCATCTGATGGAGAACCTCTTCCTGATCCAACAATGTACAGAAGTGTGCTAGGAGCTCTCCAATACTGTACCATAACGAGACCTGATCTGAGTTACGCAGTCAACAAGGTGTGTCAATATATGCATAAACCAACAACCACACACTGGCTTGCTATCAAACATATCCTTCGCTACTTGAAACACACTTCTTTTCAGCCACACAATCTATCACAGCCTATACTGATGCTGATTGGGCTTCATGCCCTGATGATAAGAGAAGTACTTCTGGATTTTGCACATTCTTAGGAAGCAATCTTGTTTCCTGGTCTTCAACAAAGCAACAGGTTGTCTCAAGGTCCAGTACAAAGTCTAAGAACAAAGGATTGTCCAAATCCGCCGCTGAAGTCATTTGGTTACAATCCTTGCTTCGTGAAATTGGTTTTCTCAGTCCTATTACACCCTTATTATTATGTGATAATTTGAGTGCCATATACTTATCAGAGAATCCAGTTATGCATAATTTAAGCAAGCATGTTGAAATTGATTTACACTTCATTAGAGAAAAAGTTCTACGCAAGCAATTACTTGTTCCATTTGTTCCTTCAGATGATCAGCTAGCAGATATCCTTATAAAGCCCTTATCTTCACACCGTTTTTCCTCTCTCAGGATTTGCGGGGGGATGTTAGTCATAATGAAGAAGAAAAGGACTCAAAAGGGAATAACGAAAAAGAATGAAATCTCTTTGTAATATCCGTAGCTTTTCTTTCCTTTTTGTGTATTCTATACCGTTAGAATATTTGTACTCTTCCTCCTATCAGCTGATGACACTTGGATACCTTGTCTCTATTTAATATCATTTCTTCCATCTCTGCAAGGCGTGCAGTGTATGGTTTTCCCAAAACACCCTCCTCTTTTTTTCTTTTCTTGCATCTTTTCTCTTTCTCCTTTATTTGTTCTCATTATCAGATATAGAAAACTCATAACTTGATAGAAGACAAAAAACAAAACAAAGAAGCCACTTTTCCACAAACAGTCTTCTAAATCGAGAAATAAAATAGTTTCCTAGTTATTATTGCACACTTTCACACTCAAAGATCTCAATCTTACTTTTCTCTTTTTATGGTTCCCATTAATTTATATATTTTTCAGTCATTTTCATTAAAATATAGCTAATATACTTTCTAATCATAGCTAGCTCAACCACGTTTTCTACCAGTTATATAAATTATACACCGAAAAAAGGTTGTATAAATTATACGTGTAATTTATTAAATATTTAAAGCATATGGGCTTTCAATTAATGATTGCCGACTTTAACTATATTTAAATTATAAATTACCACATTTGTTTTAATTTATAAGGATCCTTTTGTTGGGCATGAAATTCTTTTAAACATTGGATACTATGGATTGTTTGGTATATATGATGTTAACAGAGGTAAAAATGATTCTGAATTATGTGTATTGTATTTAAGGATTTACAGATTACTTATACAAGAATTATAGAACATATAAGGTAAGAGTAGCCTAGTTTAAGTCATGATTAATAGCCTAATTGTCTGTAAATATACAGCTAATGATATACTGTAACACCCCCTCAAACTCAAGGTGGTAGTGTAGAAACCAACTTGAGTTTGTCAACTAACTGAGTAAAACGACTAAGAAGGAGAGCTTTAGTGAAGATATCTGCTGGTTGATTTGAAGTTAAAATAGAATGTAAAAGAAGAGTGTTTCCTTGAAGATGTTGACGGACAAAGTGACAATCATTTTCAATGTGTTTAGTGCGTTCATGAAAGACATCATTATGAGCAATCTTTATGGCACTGCGATTGTCACAATGAAGGATAGTAGCAGTGTGTTGAGGAACACCCATATCGGAAAGCATCCAACGAAGCCATAATAACTCTGATGTAGCATCAGCAAGAGCACGATACTCAAACTCAGTGCTGGAACGAGAGGTGACCGTTTGTTTCTTACTTCTCCAGGAAATGAGAGAAGTACCCAAGTAGAAACAGTATCCTGTGGTGGATTGACGATCAGTGGGATCACCAGCCCAATCGACATTAGAATAACCAGATAAAACCAAAGAAGACTGCGATGAAAATTGAAGTCCGTGGAGAAGGGTTCCCCTGACATAACGGAGAATGCGAAGAACTGCAGTGAAGTGGATAGTCCGAGGGGCAGACATGGACTGACTAACAATATGAACTGCATAGGTAATATCAGGGCGAGTCACTGTCAGATACACAAGACTTCCGACAAGTTGCCGATATAAGGTAGGGTCCGGGAGTGGTGTACCATAAAAAGGAGTCAAGAAAACATTAGAATCCAGGGGGGTGGATGCAGTGGTAGAATAAGTGATACCAGATCGGGCTAGAAGATCAGAGGCATATTTAGTCTGAGATAATCAGTAGCCATCAGAGCGGGAGGAGACCTCAAGGCCTAAAAAATAGATGAGTGGGCCAAAATATTTCATTTCAAAGTGTTTCCCAAGATAGGTTTGTAAGTCCAAGATAGCCTATGGATCATCACCTGTAATAATCATATCATCAACATAAAGAAGGAGGAAAATAATACCATGAGGATTCTGACGAGTAAATAATGCAGTATCGTGAGAACTAGAAGTGAAGCCAAGTTGGGTGATGGTTGAACTGAATGTGGAAAACTAGGCTCGTGGTGCTTGTTTGAGACCATACATTGCACGCCAAAGAAGACACACTTTTTAAGATGGATTAGAAATTCCTGGAGGTGGTTTCATAAACACCTCTTCAAATAAAGTACCATTAAGAAATGCATTTTTAACATCCATCTGGAGAAGAGGCCACTGTTTTGCAACTGCGACGGCTAAAAGACTATGAACAGATGTCATTCGAGCAATCGGAGTGAATGTCTCTTCATAATCAATACCATACTCTTGAGAATATCCTTTTGCAATAAGACGAGCCTTATAACGTTCAATAGATCCATCAGAGCGAGTCTTTATCTTGTAAATTCACTTACAACTAATAGGTCTTTTTCCTGGAGGAAGATCAACGAGATCCCAAGTATGAGTCTTGTCTAAAGCTTGTAGTTCCTCATTCATTGCTTGCTGCCAAAGAGGGTTAGTACTATTCTCATGATAGGAAGATGGTTCAGCTAAAGAGACGATAGTGGAAAAACAATGATAATTTTGGAGATGATGGGGAGGTTCGCTTACCCGAGTTGAGCGGCGAATATGAGTGACAGGTTCTGGTTCAGCAGGTAAGACAGACGTCGGAGCTGGGAAAGCAGGAACTGGAATAGATTGAACGAGCTCAGAGACAGGGGAAAGATCAAATGGAGGAAATAGAGCACTGGAGGGATCAGTAAAGAATGGTTGAGGACTGGAAAGTGAGGTATGAAAGGAGGAGAGACTCGAAACATAGTCTGCTCCCAGAAAGTAACATGGCGAGAGATGCGTAACCTTTTGGAAATGGGGTCCCAACAACAGAATCCTTTGTGCTCAGGGCCATAGCCAAGAAAACAACATAATCAAGCACAAGGTTTAAGTTTTGTATGCTCATGAGGGTGAAGAAGGACCAAAAACTTTAAGATGGGAGTAATCAGGAGAATTACCATATAACTTTTCAAAAGAAGAGATGTTTTGAATGACAGAAGATGGGAGACGATTGATTACATATACTGAGTTCAGAGCGGCCTTACCCCAAAACTTTTCTGGACAAGAAGTAGAGAGAAGTTGAACACGAACAGAATCTAAAATATGGCGATGTTTGCGTTCCGCTCGACCATTTTGTTGGGAGGTATGAGGGCAAGATCTTTGAACAAGAGTTCCCTGTTGTTTGAGAAATCGGAGAAAACTGGAATCCTTATACTCCATAGCATTATCTATGCGAAGAATTTTGATGGTCCTAAAGAATTGGGTGTTGACCATATTTGCAAAATCAATGAAAACTTGAGACAAAGCAGAGCGATTTTTAAGAAAATATATCCAAGTGAAACGTGAATAATCATCAATAAATAAAACAAAGTAGTGATAACCATTCACCGTAGAAGTAGGGGCAGGTCCCCAAATATCAAAATGAATCAAACCAAAAGGAGTGTCACAGGAAGATGATAAGGTGGTGAAAGACGAAGCTGGTTGTTTTGCAAGTTTACAATTTAAACAATCAAAGGAAACGAATTTTGAGATATTACCTAAGTTGCCAAGTGAAACTAAGGTGTAGAGTTTTTCGGAAGACGCATGACCAAGATGCAGGTGCCATTGATATATGGGGGAATCAGTAACAGAAGTAGAGATAAAAGGAGAAGGAGAAGCAGGGAGCTGGAGAGAAGTGAGCTCAAACAATCTTCCCACTTTGTGACCCGTACCAAGTTTGTCCCGTCTGCGGATCTAGAACCTGACAAACATAAGGAAAAAAGATAATAGTTAAACCAAGATCATATAACTGACCAACAGAGACTAAATTGAATGTCAGGTTAGGGACACAATAAGTATTGGGGAGGGTCAACGTAAAGGTGGTAGCAATACCAATATGAGAAATAGACATACAGTTTCCATCAGCAGCTTGAATAGGAGGAAGAGATGTAGTCGGGGTGGAAGAAGAAAGATTAGAAATAGTAGAGGTCATGTGATTGCAACAAGCAGAATCAAGAAGCCAAGAGTTACCTGGAGTGACAGCTAGGGCAGAGGAATTGGAGGATATTACCTATTTGAATATTTCTTGAAGATCACTAAGCTGAAAGGTGGGAGGAGGAAATGCATTTGAAGTAGGAGTGGCAGCAGCAACTGATGAGGAACCCACTTTAGAGAAGTTTCTAGGTCTTGTGGATTGTCCTGGATGACGAGGTGGATGAGTAGGACAGATGCCAAAATGTGACCATGCTGATGACAATATCTACACTCAATAGTAGGACAATTAGAAAATTGGTGACACGAAATCTTACAATTCGTGCAGAGAGAAGAGCCAATAGTAGTATACGGATGACCATGAACGTGTATTTTTGCCATAATAAAATTAAAAAGCCCAAAAATACACTCCAAAAGGGATTCGGTCAGCAGGCTGGGGGCGCAGGCAGCAAGGCCGGGAAGCGGGCAGGAAAAGCTCGGGCAGGGAGCTTGGGACGCGGGCAGGGCAGATTGGGAAGCGATCAGGGACGCGGTCAGGGGGAGAATTTAATCCAAAAAAAACGTTCTTCTTCGTGATTTGCTGAAAACAGGGGATAAGAAAAAAAAACTTCTTCTCGGTTTGGGCGTAGATCTTGATGGAAAACTCACGGAGCAGGGGCAGAGATCTGAATGGACGACGGAGGTTGAAATGAATCAGAAGAAAAATGGCAGCGTGGTTGAGCGGATTTGGGGCGGATCTGGGTCGTGGTCATGGGTCAATGGCCAGATCTGAACATGTCGGTTGAGCTTGAAAACAGATTCGAACACGAGCACGAGTTCGTGATTTCTTAACGAAAGAGAAATCAGGCGGACCAAAAATTTCAAATATACGAGCGAGGCTCTACGGCAAGACACAATTCAAAGACAGAAAAACAAATGGATCGAAATTTTCAAACACGAGGCTCTGATACCATGTTAATAGAGGTAAGAATGATTCCTAATTGTGTGTATTGTATTGAAGGATTTACAGATTACTTATACAAGAATTATAGAACATATAAGGTAAGAGTAGCCTAATTTAAGTCCTGATTAATAGCCTAATTGTCTGTAAATATACAGCTAATGATATACTGTAACATATGAGTATTTTCTTAGTAGTGTGGTATGAGGTTAAAAACTTTAGATTTGTGTGTAACCGGTGTTTGAATGTGTCAAAGAATAGGTTTTAGAAACCTTAGTTTAAAAAACTTGTGTTTTAGTTGGTTCATTTGAAGGATTAAAAATAAAGGGAAATTTCATTAGGTAGCATAATTATATATACTATTTATAAATATATCATTATTAAAACTTATTTTATTTATAAATATAACAATTTTTTATTATGTTAATCTGTGATTAGCATTGATTGATGTTAATTTCTTATTCACACCCAGGTGAATATATTATTTTAAGAATATTTAATCTAATATTAAATGATTAATCCGTTAAAATTTGTTGTATTTATAAAAACTTTTTTTAATAAAAAATTGCTATTTTATATAAATATTATAGAAAAATTTACTAGATTTTCCATCATGCCTTAAACAAACTATCAAGAAATTCTAACCAAGGTATTAAAATTTACAGCCTTATTTTAGGTATGATGCTTGTTTAAGAAGAGAATTTTGTGTACATTTATTGTAAAGCATTATTCATTATGTTATATCTTTTTTTAGGACAAATCTAAGTTGAGGTTGGATTCAAATACAAATGTTTGCCTATGTATGACATTTTGCGTGTGATTGTACATGTTTGTCTAAAAGTATCAGGGTTGGCTCGAGAAAGTGGTTTTATGATTTTGAGACTAGTCAAGTAGGTGGAGATATTTATAGTGAAACAACCGTGTAAATGTTTAACTAAATTGTTAGTAAAATAAAAACTAGCATGTTTGACTGTTTTTGAGTTATTTTCTAATGGCAGAGCCCATTATGGAATGTCCAGATTTATGTTAATTGATTGAGTTACTTATTAACAAACTGAACTGTGCAAATTTTTTCTTAAATAAGTAGAATTTAAATTGATGGTTTACTAGTTATTTTAGTTCCACTTGATGGTATGCGTTGGCATTGGCTTTCGCTTGCCATCAGCACGTGTCGTCTCGAGTGTTTAGGGGACTATCGGGACTGGTCGTGACAGTAACAAGCACGAGGCTGTATATAAAAAAGCTTCTTAATAAAAAGATACTTGTTCCGTACGTGAAAAGGTGTTTGAATGGTTGTGAAATGCTTTATCTTGACATGATTTCAGCACTCACGGAGGTGAAGAGGCATTTTAAGGCAAAGCAATATGTGGATGCGTTTGTTAAGATGAGTTCAGTGATGACTTGTTCTACACGTGAAGATGTGTTTGTCTTAAAAAAAAAGGTGTGGTTTCGCCATTAACCAACAAGAATAATGATTCATATGGATTGTCGCTCATAACATTTTACATTATTCATATGCTTAAAATCTGTGTTTAGATTATTGGGGCAATTACTGAAATAAAATATGTGTTTAGATTATTGGGGTAATTACTGAAATAGCTTATTTTTGCATACTAATTACTGAAATAAAATCTGTGTTTAGATTATTGGGGTAATTAATAAAATCTGTGTTTATGATTGTCGATCATAGTAATTTGTTTTTAACCAATAGAAATAGACACGTATGCAGGTCAGGAGGACCTGATTTGTGAGGCAAGTATTCTCCTTAATTCTTTGAGAAAGCAAATGCCTCATTTCATCTGCATGGAATCATTCATAACTTTGTATTCTCAAGTTTTATATATTATTTTTTTATTAAAAAAAATTAAAAAATGTCTGTATATCATATAATTGCTTTTACTAAAATTTCCTTTAGATTCAATTATTTGTTGTTTCAGAATAGAATTTAGGAATAAAAATATAAATAGCACTTCTTGACCTCCTATTTTTCCAAATAGCCACACTTTTTATTATTCATTATATTAGCCACTTTATGGGTAATATGAATAAAACATACCAAAAACACCCTTTTCTAGGTTTGCTAGATTGATAAGCTTTTTGATCCAGCCCAAATCCCACCTTACTTTTTTTTGTAATGTGAAATGATTGTTGCTTGGTAGTATCAGCGTAGATAGGATTTTTCCTTCCATCCACCTCCATATCTATCCTTTTTTTCAGGCTGTTCAAAAAAAAAAAAAATCCTCCCTAAAGATGTCTCTTAATGAAATCCTGTTGGGACTTAGCGTGCCAATGAAGTTTTTTTTTGTCTTATCCATATATAAAACTGTTCATGATAGTTTTTCACAGAGTTTCAAGCTCCTTCTATTTTCTTCAAGCTATATTACATTTTTATGTCTTCCTCTGTCAGTCATCTTCATCGCAAAAACCTTCATTTTTTGTCTCGTTTAACTCTGCCAGAAAGCGATGAAGGTTATGTCTATGGTGATCAAGCATCACGGTACATCAGATAGCGAGAATAAGTATGTTTCTTACATAGCCCAAAGGAACTCTACACATGTTACTCATGAAATACATACTTTAAAGGCTGTGATGAGGGAATTATATGACATTCGTAGTGATTTTCAAACTTTTATTGAGTTAGAAAGTGAAAGAAATGTCTCTAAATACATTCCTCTACTTGCGAATGAAGATTGCACTTTTTTGTATAACTTTTTTAAACGTCGGGTATGTTAGGTGTTTGGTGGTGAAGTCCCACGGTGAAGAAGGGTTGTTTGATAGCCCAGAATACGAAGATGGTATGAGTTCACAGTGCAACAAGCGAAGATTACAGTTAACTGATATAGGTAATATGCTTGATAGTTATGATATACAGTTTGTACCAGAGAATCAACCATTTGAATGTCTCGACAACATACATGGTGGTCGTGATATACTATCCCCCTACTAGGATTGCGCTCGTAGAGCTTCAACTCTGTTATGTTCCATTATCGTGATTATCCATTGATTGCGTTTCTAGAGGACTTCCCTCTTAAAGCTACAGTCTTGGTTTGAAGTTGGTAGAGTGGACTGTCGCTAATGAATTGCTGCAGAAGCGGATTACTATGGGTCGGTGTGTATAAAGATACACTTTTTAATTTGTTTTCTGTTTCCTTTGTGATATGTCTACAAATATCAATATACATAATATACAATATGGTGTACTGTACTATACATCATATACACACAACACCTCCACTGTTTTCAAATGTTTTACATTTTACGCATTACAATATACATGATATACATGTGGTATATTAAGTAATGTGTATATCATGTCAATTTCAGAGTTTATTATCTAAATTATAATTAGCTTTTGGCTTTTACATGTGTATTCGTAGGTCAATGCTTTAGATGCAGTGAAGCTACTAGTTGGTGATGCGATTACTCCATTGACATTGTAATAAAATTGTAATAAAAATATGTATACTAGACTACTCACACTTTTTTCGTACATATCTTTATACACCTCTAAGTAATATACATAATATACATTTAACTAAAAAAAAACATAATATACATTCTGTCATTTTCTCTCATGGGAGGAAAGTTAGGCTCTAGGATAAGATGTTCTACTATGTTGCATACGAATTTTAAACAATGTACGCACTGTTATATGCATACTATAAGTGATATACATAATTTACATTTAGTGGCAAGACCGGGTTATTTTTCCCAGCTCATTCTAATGATCATACAAGTAACAATATACAAAACATACATAAGTAATATACATAATATACGTTCTTTTATGGCATATCTACGTACACATTGAATTAATAATGTATATACCATAAGGTTTCTTTATCTTCGAAAAAAAAGCCTTATCATAAGAGAAGCTGATTTATTACGTTGTTTTCATATTCTATACATATGTAATGTTAATTTCATAATATAAGTAATATACATACATTCATTTTTACAGTTCACATGGTGTTATTTTCACATTATCATTTTCGTTAATGTACACACACTTGTAACTAGCATACACATTTTTATTTCTTGCCTTATTGTGAAAATTAAAGACCACTCAATATTATATATTGTTATTAAGTATGCACACCTTACGATGTTCGTTATTTACATACTTTTACATTGACGCCATTGCAATGCTCGGAGAGAAAGCTTGAAGTTCTTAGGTCAACCAGAAACTTGTAAACGATGTTGTATCTTATACTATACTAAAAATAACAAGGTGTCTTTACTATACATAATATACCCACATTAATATACGTAATATACGTGTAACGAAGAATATAAGACTAAACGTATTATACACACACATCATTAATATACAGAATATACGTCGAATCAAGCACATGCATACTTTGAGTCACATATGCTGAGAATGTAGTTATATAAAATGAAGTAATTAAATCACATGGAAGAGTAGATTTTCATGTCTCGGATATGCCCCCCGACATCGGCGATAGTTGGAGTGCGACCTATGTCAAACGACGGATCATATTAGAAGGGGCCAATGGTGAACCGCCAACCCCACTGGGCGCTCGCTTGCTACCTCGACGGCCTGGTTCGGATCCTCGACAACTTCTTTGCTCCCACCAATATTATGTATATCAGCACACTTGAATTATTTTTTTTCATATTTTAATATACAATATACATAACGTATGCAATATACCATTTTCCTATAGCCAGAAGCAGACATCATACATAGTCTGAATATCATGTATATTAATAATCACAATGTTTGACGTGATGTTTCTGTCGCCTTCTTCATGCATGCCCTTCTCTTCCTTTCAAGTGCCTTGATGGAAGCCAGTGGCCATTTTAGATTGTATATAAAATACAAAATGTAAAACAAAATAAATAAATTGCATACAATCAACTACCTTTTTTATGAGTTCTCTTCAATAAGGATGAATCTTTGGGAGGGATATGTTCATGCTTTGCAACTTCCTCAGACGTGCTTTCTTTTCTCCTTGAATCTCTTGTATTCACCATATTTGCTCAATTTCTTTCGTACAATAAGAAACTATTTACTCTCTTGTATTTATACTTAGAATGAACCATACCTTCTCTTTATAGTAAGCGATGTGCAGTTCATTTTTTTCGAAATGGAAATTCCTTGCAAGACCACACAAAAATGGTGGATGGTTTGGAAGTGTATCGAAGAAGACGGAAAGATGAGGTTTTACCGGTTACTCTTTTAATTACCTCTTTCTTCAACTGTAATGATGATTTAGAGTAATGAAGAGTAGATGTTTCGTATAGTGTGATGCCAGGCCTACAAACTTATGTATTACTACGTAACCAACTGAAAAATGAAGGGGCTTTTCGTCTTTTCATCATTCTCCTTCCTACCCACATGCGTGTCAGATGGCCATATATCTCACTTTTTATTTTTCTGGTTATTTCGATCAAAAGGGTATGGAAAGTGGCTATTTGCATTTCCCCCCCTAGAATTTATTAATATTCTAAAGTAAAATATATTTTCTTATCCATTCTTCCTTTGCTTTTTTTAGATCTAAATTGGAATTTTAATTGATAAGATTGATTTTTCAGTTCGTTTTATGGAATGCTTTCCAACACCACATGTGATGCATGTATGTTTTATTTACTTTACTATGGTTTTTCATTTTATTATATTATATTGATATTTATCTATGATAGATATATCCATGAAGGGTGTGTGGTAATATAAATATCATTTGAATATATTAAAAATATGATTTAAAAATGTAAATTATAATAGGAAAATTTTGTATAACTTGTCTTTTTCGGATTTTTATATTTTTATTTTAAAATTTTGAAAATTAGTTTTTTAAAAGTTAAATATTTTTTACTTCAATATAATTAGATTAAGATTTCAAAATGTAGATATTCCCTGAGACACTGGTGGCGACCAGTTTAATTAGAAATCAAATTTCTAATAATCTACGTAGATATCAACCAAATTGACATTTATCCTATGCATTAACCTTAAAAAAAATTTCACAAATAGCTGCATACTAATTACTAAAATGTTAGAAATTTTTAAAAATTACCAAAAATTACCCAAATAACATAATTATAGTTTAATAAATTATTGAACTGTAATTCAATTAATTATTGAACTATTTTTCATAGGTATTTTTAACGAATTTGTTTGTTTTTTGGTTTTTTAAGTTCAACGTCAATAATTTATTGAACTATTTGATCATTTTTTATTATTATTTTCAATGAATTTGTTAAAAAAATTATTTTGTTTAGTTCAAACAACCCGACTTTCCAAAACGCGAGTAAAACAGCGGAAGACTCACAATAAAATAATACCTTTTTTTTCTAATATTCAAATAAAATAAGAAATAACCAATTTGTCACATGTTCGCGAACTCATTTGTTTTAAAACAAAATTTCAAGTTTGAAAAGTAACAACAAGAGCTCAATCAGTTAAACTTTAAAGAAAATAATATTAAAAAAAAATCTCATATGACATCTAAACATCTAAATCAACAAAGAAAAAAAAATAACGAAGACTCTGCGCCATGTTTCCACAAATCTAAACCAACTCCTCTTCGAGTCCTCATCATATGCCAGCTCTTTCCCCCTTAATACCTGAAAAAAAAAGATGTAGCATCATGAGGCTACGCCCAATGAGTAAATGAACAGAAAAGAAAACTATACTTTGAATATGCCTAAATTTATTAAGTCCAATTTCAACTCATCCCATCTCGCAACTTCCAAACAATTTCAACATCTCAAAAATTACTCACAAGCATACTCTAAACCACAAACTATATTCTCAAACAATCATCCACGTCAACAACTCACAAGTTATATCTAAAATAATTCATGACCCCCAAGTTACAACTCAAACAATTCATAACCCTCAAGTTATAATCGCTATAAATTTCCCACATTCATCAAACACTTGGCATTCTTCTCAATACCCAAACTCCAACACATATGTATATCTCTTAATCCTCAAATTTATAAGATAAAATACTCGAAACAGTTTTAAACACTCTTTTCTCAATTTAAAACTTTTCGATTTAAAATTTTCACTAATACCTGTAATCTCCTCTTTGCCCGCGAACAAAGAGAGACTACGCTCAATAAGGAATTTAAACACTCTTTTCTCAATTTAAATCCGTACGAGAAATATTCTTTTCCATTGTACGGATGGAATGAACCTGCCCCGTTAAGTGCTATAGAGTTGTGCACAATAGTATAATCTCCCTTAACGGTAATATTCTTCTTTAAGCAAGACCTTTTCTTAAAGCGAACCTACTGCCATATTACCCGAGGTATTTAAGTAATATGATTTCACTCATCACTACCATGATACTCAAATTGAGTCTAAACTCAATATTCTCGAAACAACTCACCTTTTAGGCCAAACTTTCCTAAACTTAATTTCTGAAAAATTCACCTTTAAATCATTCTAAAGTATGAAAAAATCACCCATAATACCATTTTGGGGTCACTTCCAACAACTCCCAACAATTTACCAATCTAGAAACGGAACTAGCCTAAACTAGTGTAGTTTCGCTCCTTTTTCGGACATCCTAAAATTAATAATTTTCTAACTAATTTCGAGCAGCATAATGGCTATAAAATGACTCCCAAAACAGCCCCTATACATTTGAAAATAACCACCAACGATTCAGAGAATATCAATAACGAATATCTAACCACCTAGGCTTAAATTATCGACTTAAAGGCACTAATCAGACAACCGCAGTAATTCTCATCTAACAATGTTTAATCTACTTTTAAACAATCAAAGTAATCTGAAACGCTCAAAATATGCTTATATATCCAATGACATCATGAAAAAACTCATAATTTCAGCTTTACACCAAATCGATATCGATAGTCAAAAATTCGTATGCTTTAATCCAATTTCACACATACTTAAACTCCAAATTATAAATCTTAAAAACAGCCCCAAAACCTTATAAGTAAACATAAAAACATCCAAAAACATAAGGTTCTTATCTCCAAACGATAATTAATAAATCGGGTTTCCCCAAAACATAATAATCCAAACCATTCATCTACTCACCTTGTAGATAGCAAGAATTTTCTAAATTCTTTATTGCTTTCACAACATAACCCCGACCTGAAAAATAAGTTACAATCTAAATTAAAATTAAGCCTAACTTTAAACTAAAATTAACATAAACTAATCATAGGACGGAGAAATTACGGGTTGGACGAGGGTAGGATAATTAGGACAGTATTAGGACGGAGAGTGATGAGTTTGACTTTGGGTTAGGACGGTTATGACAAAGGGCTACGAGTTTGGCTTCAAGTTAGGACAAAATTAGGACGGGTTTAAGATGGAGGCTACGAGTGTAGGACAGACGTAGGACGTATGTAGGACAGATGTAGGACGGTTATGATGGGGGAAGAATTTCGGGGTTCCGATTCATTCGTTATCTATCAATTCTACATTAGGTTGTTGATTGGTTTTGCTTAGAACAAAAATTAAACATTAGGGTTCAAGGATTGGGAATCAAGAAATAAAAATTTAAGGCTTTTGAATTAAAGTTCCTAGAACTCTAATTCACACTAAATTAAGTAAGAATCGGCAAACTAAAAACAAAATGGAATAGATCTTCAACAAGAATCGATTTCACCTTTTCTTGGAAGAATGAGAAACTTTGCCCTAACTTTTCCAAACGCAATTCCGCTTCAAGAATCACCACAATACGCCTAAACATTAAACAAAACAGAAGGAATTAACGAACTCTGATCTTGGGATGACCACATAGGCGACAACCATGAGGAAGAAGGAAGGAAGAAAGAACGTACCTTTTTCTTTCTCTGTTGAAAGACTGCATTCTGACTACACCTTCCTTTCCCTAACTCTCTTTTCTTTTATTATTATTATTTTCCTAATAATAATAATATTAATAATTAAATTAAAATTTTGCCAAAGCAAGAATAATAATTTAATTAGATTCCAAAAATTAAAATTCTTAACTTTACTAATATTATTTACTCAAATAATATGAATTTCCAATAATTAATTTCTTACTGAGTAACGGGATGTTACATATTGTTTTCAATGAATTTGTTATTTTTTTTTTAGTTCAATAAATTATTGAACTATAATTATGCTAGTTGAGTAATTTTTGAAAAGTTATGACATTTCAGTAATTAGTATGCAAAAATATGCTATTTCAGTAATTGCCCCTTAACTTAAACTAAAAATCTGGTAGGACAAATGTTTCTTTATCAACTTTTGATACAACAAATCCCTAAAATAATATGTATATATTTTTTAATTAATTTAAATTAATAATTAATTAAATTTCATTTTTATAATAAATCAAATGATAAAAAGTTATTTCTTTTTTACTTTAAAAGTTGGGGCATTTGCAAATCTGGCAAAAACATTTAGTAATATTTGTAAAAATAAAAGCTCAATTTTGTGTGTGTGCAAATATAGCAAATTTTGATCGGGTTTATCAGTGATAAACATTGAATTACATATTTTTACACTAAGTTTATCATTGATAAACACACAAATCACTGTTATCACTGATAAACATGATAAAAATTGCTATATTTACATATACTTTTTTGAATTAATATTTTTACAAATATTGCATAAAAATATGCCACCCAATGAAATTTCTCTTAAAAGTTAGATTAAAATGTAGGTTATAATAGGGAAGATTTACATAATTAATCTTAATTTTTTAATTTGTTGTTCAATTGTTTAGTTTGATTCTCAATTTCGTATTTGTTAAAAAAATTTATTACAGCTTATCAATAAAAATAAAAATTTAAAAATTTCTTCAACATCAACAATAAAATATAGATATTGTTAGTAAACTAAATAAAGACTTTAAAAAGAATTTTGTTTTATTTGTCATACAAAATAGAATTTCAGTACATTTAATTTTTTTCTAAATTGATAATAAATCTCCATAATATAATAATTTTATCAAAATGCAAAACAAAATCTTTGTTGTGATGTTTAATGACTTTAAACATGATTAATGGTTTGCTTAGTAACTAACTCAAAGTTGCATTATGAACTACAAGGTGAATGTCAAGCTGCTGCAAGGACTATGTCAAGCTGCTTGTTCTTCACTCGTGCGAGCTGGTTGCTGTCAAGGCCATCAGTTAGACAGTTGGAGCTGCTATGCATTTTAGGAAGCTGTTTGTACAATGATTGCTGTTCATTTTAGCTTTAGTAGTTAGTTGTTTCTACTTGTAAATAGCTTGTATAAAAGGCTTTAGTTTCAGTTTTACAAGTTAGTTCTTAGTTCAATTTCTCTATTGTAATCAATTTGCAATCAATAAAAGTTCTTTCTCTTGATCTTTCTATTCTTTTTCTTCATTCTTAATCGAACAATCTCTCTCTCTCATGGTCTAATTCTCAAATTCTATCAAGAATCAATCCTCGCATAATTAAGAACCAACTAAAACCCAGTTTTTGAATCAAGATCATGGCAGCAAAGTTTGAAATTGAGAAGTTTGATGGTAAGGTGGACTTTGGCTTGTGGAAGAAGAAGATCAGGGCAATCCTAGTGCAACAAAAGGTAGCTAGAATTCTTGATGACCCACCCACATTGCCTGACACAATCACAGCTGGTAATAAGGCAGAAATGACAGACACTCCATTCGGCACCATCATTCTTTATCTCTTAGACAAGCTGCTACGCATGGTGGATGAAGAAAGCACAGTGAAAAGGCTATGGAGCAAGCTTGATTCTCTCTTTATGACAAAATCTTTAACCAAAAAGATTTACATAAAGGAGAGATTCTTTGGCTTCAAGATGGATCCCTCGTAGAGTTTAGAAGATAACTTGGATGATTATGCCAAGATTTGCATAGAAGTTTCACAAATTGGTGAAAGGATTAGTGATGAAAACAATGGGATTATCCTACTGAATTCACTACTAGAAAGCTATAGGGAAATCAAGCATGCTATAAAGTATGGGAGAAAGAACTTGACCCGGGAGATTGTGACAGATGCTTTGAAGTCCAGAGAATTGGAGATGAAGACAGAGAAGAAAGCATAGAGGCTCTCTTTATGAGAGGAAGACACGATTCTTCTAAGAATCACAAAGGAAGCAAGATTAACAAGAATAAGTACAAGGCAAAGGAGACGCACAATAGGTGTTTTAATTGTGATAAGGATGGCCATTGGAGGAATGACTGTCCTCAATTGAAACATGGGTACAATGGACTCCCAAAGAATCAAGCACATCAGGCAGCAAACATCCAAGAAGGTTATGATTCTCCTGCTGAAATGTTGATAGCATCATAATAGGAATATGGTGAAGAATTGGTCTTGGACTTTGGATGTTCTTTTCATATGTCTCCAAACAATCACTACTTCTATGATTTTCAAACCATAGATGGTGGCTAGGTGAATATGGGCACATCAAATGCTGTGATGTCTTAATTAGATTGAAGCTTGCAAATGGTGTATCCGAGATTCTTCCTCAAGTAAGGTATGTGCATGATATGCATAGAAATCTTATTTCAATGGGAACTCTAGACAAGGCTTTCTATGAGTTTCAATCGAAGAATGACATCTTGAAAGTCTACAAAGAAAATACTATATATCTGCAAGGTGATTTGAGACACAACCTGTATTTCCTCCAAGATAGAGTGTATTATGCACAGTCAAATATTGCCTCTGAAACTAATGAAAGTGAGATTCAATTATGGCATAGAAGAATGGCACATATTAGTGACAATGGTTTGCAATCCTTATCAAAACAGGGTCTGAATATTGAAGTCAAGAACCAGGAAGCACTGTCATTTTGTGAGCACTGTGTTATCAGCAAGGCTACTAGGTTGAAGTTCAATAAAGACAAGAAATGCACTCAAGGTATTATGGTTTACATCCATTCTGACCTTTGGGGACTAACAAGGGTTTAAACCAATGGAGATGCAAGGTATTTTCTTACCATAATTCATGACTATTCAAGAAAGCTTTGGGTGTGTGTACTCAAAAGCAAGAATGAAGTGTTCAAGAATTTCCTAGAGTGGAAGGTGCTCAATAAGAATCAGATAAGGAGAAAAATGAAGATGCTTAGGACAGATAATGGCTTGGAGTTTCTCAATAGCAAGATGGATGCTCTATACAAGAAGAATGGCATTGGCAGACACTTAACAGTCCCTTATACTCCTCAATAGAATGGGCTGGTAGAGAGGTTCAATAGAACAATTCTTGAGAGGGTGATGTGTATGTTGTCAAATGCTAGGCTACCTAAGAGTTTTTGGGGTGAGGATGTGAAAGTTGCTACTTATCTTATCAATAGAAGCCCCTCAACAACTTTAGATGGCAAGACTCCACAAGAAATCTGGACTGGGACTCCTCCAAAACTGTCTAACATCAGAGTATTTGGATGTTCTGCATATGTTCACATAAAGGATGACAAGCTAGGGCCTAGAGCAAAGAGGTATGTCTTCATTGGATACCCTCAAGGAGTCAAAGGCTACAAGCTGTGGTCACTATAACTAGGAGATGTAAAATGCTTTGTTAGCAGGAATGTGACTTTCAATGAATCTGATATGCCTTGGCAATATGTCAATGGTGATTCAAAAGGGAAGTCTATTGATTATGTATCTTATGATATTGTCCTAGAGGTAGATATCAATAAATAAGTTCTAGAAAGTTCAGTGCAAATTAATCAGCCTGAAATGGTGCTAGATGCTCAAGTCAGTGGCAGTGTGTAGTCTGGGCCATCAGGAACTGCTAGTCTAGATCAGGCATCAGACACAGTTGGAGAGGTAGTAGAAGACTATCAATTGACCAAAGACAGAGATATAAGGGCTCCAAGTGTGGGGCATTAGACATTGACTCATAACCAAGTACTTACACTGAAGCAGACAGCTCAGAAGAGAAGGACTTGTGGCTTGATGCTATGAATCAGCAGCTAAATTGTTTATATAAGAATGATACATGGAGTCTAATTCCCAAGACAAAAGGTAGAATAGTGGTTGATTGCAGATGGATCTTCAAGGTGAAGCCTAGTTTGGAGGGGACTGATGCTCCAAGGTATTAAGCAAGGCTGGTAACCATGGGGTTGATTGCAGATGGATCTTTAAGGTGAAGCCTTGTTTGGAGGGGATTGATGCTCCAAGGTATAAAGTAAGGCTGGTAACCACGGGGTTTACTCAAGTGTAAGGAATTGATTACAATGAGGTCTTCTCACCTGTTGTAAGGCACACATCTATACGAATTTTCCTTGCTATAGTTGCTCAGTTCAATCTGAAATTGGAGCAAATGGATACTACTACAACATTCTGAAGGGATGATTTACTAAATTAGCGGAATTTCATTTAGTAAACTTATTAACATTTAATAACGGATCTATTAACATCATGCAATTTGTGAAAGACATGTAGATTCATGCTTATATTTTCGAAAATTAAAATCAAACCGGAACTTACATTGAGTAAAATCGGAGAATTGGTTGGAGGTTTCTTTATGACATCAATCCTCGACACCAGGATCTTCTATGCTATATCCCGATCGATCAAACGAAATTCGATTGTGGGATCGAACTTTAGAAGAAATTGGGAAGAAGAAAAAATTTTTCTTCCCAATGACTAAGGAAATTTCGCATGAGGGAGGGAGAGGAGGAAGAGAGAGTTCCAACTTTCTATGGAATTGTATTGTGTGATTTATGAATGACCCAACCCTCCTATTTATAGAAAAATAGGAATCCTAATCACATTAGGATTAATCTATAGAGATAAACACAAAAGAAAAAGATAATCTCTTTCCTTTATCTAGCAATTTCGAAAATGCCATAGATAAATAGGAGATTTTTTATTTTCTTTTATTTTTATTTATCTTGGGTAAATAAATCTATGTAATTATTTTAGGATATAATTCAAGCAATTATCTCTTCCCAAAATTACATGGTGGCCGAAAATAGCATATTAATTTAATAAATAATTCCAAATTATTTAATTAATTATTTTGGGCCAATCTCAATTGGGTTCATTAATCCAATTGGGCTAGAAACTCTCTCTTAAATTAATAAGTCCAACTCAATTAATTTATTTATTAATTACCATTTAAATAAATATTTTATTTAAACAATTAATAATATTAATATTTTCTCCCGACTAAACATTATCAAATTTATATTTAATTATTAATTTCCATTTAAATAATTTTCATTATTTAAATAATTAATAATAAATATTATAATTATTAATTTCCATTAAATTAATAATTTTATTGACAATATTTTATTATTAATTAATTAATTTTAATTATTAATTTCCGTTTAAATATAATTATTTAAACAATTAATAATTGTTAATTAATTTCAAATTATTAATTACCATTTAAATATACTCAATATTTAAATAATTAATAATATCTAATTAATAATATTTCATTATTAATTTCATGTTTAAATAAACTCATTATTTAAACAATTAATAATGTTTATATTAATTACCGTTTAAATATACTCAATATTTAAACAATTAATATTGCCTATTTTAAGTAATTCACTTTTACTTAAAATTTCCATTTCTTCTACTTGCTTCGCGACTACGATATTTGGGCTAGCATAGGGACCCGATGGACCTATAGATCACGGGCTTAATAATTAGTCAATTAAGTGATTAACACATATCGGTTAATTACTTATTATCTAACTATGAATAATTCCACTATAGATTCATAGCTGAACTCCCTCACTATAGATGAGTTATGTCCATTTAGTTTTATCTTTTATTTATATTCGTGATATTATCCTTCACGTGGAACCCTCATAATTACACGGATAAATTTACCGCTTTTGCCCCTGTAATTACCGCTTTATCCTTGTGTTCCCCCGATTCTCCAATGAACTTTATCTTTAGTCGAACTAGAGATAAGATACTTCGTGATCAATAGAAGTCGTGACGCCACTTGTTCATGTCTCGAATCGGGACATCAAGGGAGTTTCCTAAAGTTCCTAAAATGTTTGGGTATCGGACCGAACCTGTTAATTTATAGGAAAGTTATGAATTCCATCTCGTGAAAATGAGTTCCCGCCTACTTATCTAGTCATGTTCCCAAAACAGGAGTGTATTGAGCGTTCTTACAGATCGCTCTCAACTATGTGGATCAAAGAACATAACTCCACAAATAGGAGTCCGCATTTCACTCGGGATCGAGATCTATCACGGTTGATAAACTTAGTTTGATATTCGATTATTTCTCGTAAACGGTCTAATGAGAAATTTGATCGAATATCGTGGTCCCGCCTTATACAATCAACATTGCATATGATACTTCCATTTCATGTCTCCCACATGAATGATCAGGATTAGATCATTTGTCTATAAACAAAATGCGAGCTATCAACAGTGTTACCAGGATAAGGTTCCCAAGCGTTATCCATTTCCATCGTAGACACGTTTAAGTTACTCATCTCGACTTTAATCCTCTTGTATGACTCACATACTAAGTCGTGATTTCATAAGAGTAACTTAGGGTTTACTATTTGAATGTTTTGATATTTATATATTTCCATATATTCCTAATATCGTCAATTGAATCAATCTAGATTATATAAAGAACTTATGTTTATTTATTTAATTTATTCGAAATAAATTATTATAATTAAATAATTACAAGTTCTAGGACACCATTCCTAACAATCTCCCACTTGTCCTAGATCTTTGGAGATTTGACTTGTAATCCAATCCAACTGGATGACTATCAACTACTTAGCCATGGTAGTCATTTTAATACTTTATCGAGAACGTTTTCATCTGCTTAGTATGTTTTCTTTTGTTCCGATGTTAGTTTCTTAGTGTAATAGATTCCATATTTTATCGCCATAAAATAAACTCTATTAACTATTGATTTGAAACTATCATGCTCATACACCTTTCATTTACTAACGACTTAGCAATCACGCGAATTTAGAGTTTAGTTAGTAAAAACTCATTTTACTTATACTTAACTCTTTTAATGATTAATTCGCAAAGGTCTTTTGTCGAATTCTTACATGGAAGTAAATCTATGTTCGAATTTGATCCCATGCATCTCATAAAATCTCCCATTTTATCTATGTGCACTAACATACTATTTGTAAATTTTATTTTAGTCACATTGGTTCTAGGATTCTCGAAATTCTTAAGCTCCCACTACAAAGTAATTCTCCATTACTTTCATTTTGTTTAATGATTACAATTTTATACTTGTTATTATTTCAAAAATAATGTATAAGTATAAGTGACCCTTTTCAACTCAACTATTGAAAATTCATGTCATTTTTATCTCACTTATTTTGAACTTTTATTCATTGATTTTGAAGTCAATGAGTTTCACTTGGACTTGAAAGTCCTTTTGGTTCGTATTATGACGCTCCCACTCAAATAAAGTTCTACAAGTAGTTTAAGCATTTAAACTTTTAAATAACTACTTGTTTTGTTGTGAAATAAAATTATTGTAATTCTATTTTATCTTAATTATGGTCCCTTTAAACCCACCTCCCGTATCACCGATTCATCCAACTTTTCTTTTAATAATTTGTGAATTCAATTATCCACTAATTATTACTTTTCGATTCTGTTTTGTTTATTCCATATCGCTTATTACCTTTAAAACATCCTTTTTAAATAACTGAATGTTTGGAATATAAGAAATCGATTTAATGTTTGCTTATCACTTAAGTCCTAACATCTAAATGTCCAACTTTAGTGATGTTTAAGTCTAGTTATCTTTGATAAATCAAAGATATTTGATTTTACTTATCCCATAAGTTCGTGGATTAATATGGTTATCATCTCAAACTCCTTGAGAACCATCTTTAAGAGATTAATCCCTCCAACTTATTTAAGTAATTTTAGACTTAAGTATTTAAACATTTTTAAACCTTTATAACTTGTTTAGATTTTTGGAGTTTAGAATTTGGTTTTGGAATTTATTTGTTTTTATACTAAGTATTTTGAATAACCATCCAATCACACTTTTGGAACTTTGTAATATAGTTGTAGAGGAATATCTACCTAAATAACTCTTATTTAAAATATTCCCAAACTTGGTTCATACGAAATGAGAACCAATAGTATTACATAATTCAAAATAAAAAACAAATTGATAACTAAACTAAACTCGAAAACTATGGTTAGGGAAAAGAAATATTTTCTTCCCTTTTAGACTATTGTAAAATCGGTTACGAGGAGAATAGGAAGAAAAGAGTTTTCAATTTCGAAAATTGAAATTAGAAGCTTTTGAATGAACAATCAAGGCGCTTGTATTTATACGGTGAGTTTTCCAATCGAATTAGGAAATACTATTAAAATAAATACAAGATAAATGCCAAGAATAAAATCAAATTTTATTCCTTATTTATCTTACGTGCCGATTTTATGTGTATAAAATCAATAAGAAAAACTAATTTTTCCTTGTTTAATTTGTCATTGGTTAAACATTCTTTTATATATTTATTTTAGACAAAATAATTCAACAATTATTTCCTAAAATATCATATATGTGTCGATTTTGGTATATAATAATTCAAATAATTTGAACCAAAATCCATTGAATTCATTAATTCAATTATAGGTTCTTCCTTTATTAATAAATCTTATTTATTAACTCTTGATATTTATTTCAATAAGTCAATTATTCAAATAAAATATCATATTCCGATTTTGTATATTATTAATAAATATTTATTATTTTCTATTTAAATAATCGACATTATTTAAATTAATAATAAATATGTTATTTACTATTATCCTTTTAAATAATCACTATTATTTAAAATTAATAATAAATGTTAATTATTAATTTCCATTCAGGTAAACACATTACCTAAATAATTAATAATTATTTATCAATAATATTTTATTATTAATTACCATTTAAATAAACACATTATTTAAATAATTAATAACAATGATATTAATTTCCATTTAAATAAACTCATTATTTAAATAATTAATATTGTCAGCTTATTTAAGTAAACTATTTTACTTAAATTATTCATTTCCTTTTCTAGGAAACATAGTTCTCATCGTTTAGTTTGTTATTTCCAAATATAGTGACTAAAGCGAGATGCTATATTACTGAAATTTAAATAAACTTTTATCTTAATAATCTAACATGCATTCAACATTCAAATACTCAAAGTTTCGACATATAATTAAATATGATGCATGAATGCGAACATATTAATGAACAGAAAAGCCCTAAAACATGTTACTATGTCACGATATTTTAATGATACTAGGTGAAGTGCCGTCGAATGATAGGTCGGTTACCATCATTAAAACGAGATGCCACTCGAACAATTGACAACTCAGAATAACTCATATTCTTATGTCATTGTTTACGTGTATTTGGTCAAGAATTTTGATAACAAACTTTATCAAATTTCTTTTTAAGTGTGACCCACTAATTTAGTCTTTTAAATAAAATTGAAGAGTGTCTACGAAGTGTAGATTCACCTTCAATCAATCTCATTTAAAATTCTTTATCCCTTTCGGGAGACCCAACTTGATATTGATTTATACAATAAACCTTCCTATGGGAATGAACACTGCAGCAGTGTTACGAGGCCATGTATAAATCTCACGTTCGAGCCCATTAGTGGAGACCATAGGATACATTGACATGTTTCCTTCTCCCACTTAATATTTTGAGTTAGGGTTTCATAACTTAGACTAATTCAGGCTAACTCATTAATCCAAGTTTTAATTAACCTAATCAACTTTAACTCTTAAATTGGTTAGATTAATTTTATAAAGTGATTGTTCAAGTTTTCCTAATTTAAACTAATCACATTATGCGCCGCCTTAATAATTTTGATTTATTAATTTGAACTTTTCTCCCAGATCGCCTCCCAGCTAGAGGCGCTCCGTGTTAGGGGAACTTTATGAAACCTCATCGCTGGGCGAGCTTTCGCGAGAGATCCGTTCAATTTAATTAATCTCAATTATTAATTTTTAATTAACCCTTTAATTAAAAGTTTCTATTTGTTTATCTTATATGGATTTGGCCCAATTGTTTAAACAATAATTCCATATTACAAATAATTCATTTAGTTTCTATTCAACTTTTTAAACTAGATTTAACTTTTTGAATTTTAACTAAATAAGCATGCTTTTAATTCTAAAACAATTAGAATATAATTTTCAATAATAACATTTATAAAATAAAATTATAGCATGCTTCACATACATTAGCATATAATAACACATATTATATCATGATGCATGTAGGTACAATTAATTAAAATCATACAACCTATGGTGGGATTTTCTACATGACATACTCTTATGCATGAATATTATTTAAAACAATTATATCATTCATATAAACAATTTAAATAATAAATAGCTAAATTGACCGGTATTCTTGGCACTATTTCTAAAACGGAAAATTAAATTACAACTTAATTAAATCTTCCATTGTAGATCTTGAGGCTTCATCTTCTCTCTCCTCCATGGTGTAGGCGTGGGCATGGGTATTTATGGGGCAAATATTATCTCCTTTAATATTTCCATAAATACTTGTTTTAAAATAATTATCTTTTTAATTATATGGAAAAATAAAGAAAATATTTTCCATGTAATCTTATCTCAATTTCTAAATTTATAATTTAAGATAGAGATATAATCTTTAAAAAGATTTTATCCTTATCTTAAATATTTAAAATTTTTAAATTGAGATAACAAGATAATTATGTTAAAATATCTTACCATATCTTTACCTTATCTCATCCTTGGGCTTGGGCATCATGAATGATGGGGAAAAATTTTCTTCTCTTCCTTCCTCCCTTGGTGTAGCCGATTTTACCATCAATGGGTATGGGAAAATTACAAATTTTTCCTATACCCTAAAATTTAGGGTTTACAAATTTTCTACTAAAATTTAAAAATCCTAAGTGCCTCAAGAATACCTAAACAGTCAATAAGCAAACCTCCACAATTTATATAAACATACATAAAACAACCTTTTATGCAACCCACCAAATTTTCGAAAAACACAAATTTGCATGATAATTAAAATTAGCTCTGATACCAATTGAAGGGATGATTTACTAAATTAGCGGAATTTCATTTAGTAAACTTATTAACTTTAATAACGGATCTATTAACATCATGCAATTTGTGAAAGACATGTAGATTCATGCTTATATTTTTGAAAATTAAAATCAAACCGAACTTACATTGAGTAAAATCGGAGAATTGGTTGGAGGTTTCTTTACAGATCAATCCTCAAAAACACCCCGGATCTTCTATGCTATATCCCGATCGATCAAACGAAATTCGATTGTGGGATCGAACTTTAGAAGAAATTGGGAAGAAGAAAAATATTTTCTTCCCAATGACTAAGGAAATTTCGGCAATGAGGGAGGGAGAGGAGGAAGAGAGAGTTCCAACTTTCTATGGAATTGTATTGTGTGATTTATGAATGACCCAACCCTCCTATTTATAGAAAAATAGGAATCCTAATCACATTAGGATTAATCTATAGAGATAAACACAAAAGAAAAAGATAATCTCTTTTCCTTTATCTAGCAATTTCGAAAATGCCATAGATAAATAGGAGATTTTTTATTTTCTTTATTTTTATTTATCTTGGGTAAATAAATCTATGTAATTATTTTAGGATATAATTCAAGCAATTATCTCTTCCCAAAATTACATGGTGGCCGAAAATAGCATATTAATTTAATAAATAATTCCAAATTATTTAATTAATTATTTTGGCCAATCTCAATTGGGTTCATTAATCCAATTGGGCTAGAAACTCTCTCTTAAATTAATAAGTCCAACTCAATTAATTTATTTATTAATTACCATTTAAATAAATATTTTATTTAAACAATTAATAATATTAATATTTTCTCCGACTAAACATTATCAAATTTATATTTAATTATTAATTTCCATTTAAATAATTTTCATTATTTAAATAATTAATAATAAATATTATAATTATTAATTTCCATTAAATTAATAATTTTATTGACAATATTTTATTATTAATTAATTAATTTTAATTATTAATTTCCGCTTAAATATAATTATTTAAACAATTAATAATTGTTAATTAATTTCAAATTATTAATTACCATTTAAATATACTCAATATTTAAATAATTAATAATATCTAATTAATAATATTTCATTATTAATTTCATGTTTAAATAAACTCATTATTTAAACAATTAATAATGTTTATATTAATTACCGTTTAAATATACTCAATATTTAAACAATTAATATTGCCTATTTTAAGTAATTCACTTTACTTAAAATTTCCATTTCTTCTACTTGCTTTCGCGACTACGATATTTGGGCTAGCATAGGGACCCGATGGACCTATAGATCATGGGCTTAATAATTAGTCAATTAAGTGATTAACACATATCGGTTAATTACTTATTATCTAACTATGAATAATTCCACTATAGATTCATAGTTGAACTCCCCTCACTATAGATGAGTTATGTCCATTTAGTTTTATCTTTTATTTATATTCGTGATATTATCCTTCACGTGGAACCCTCATAATTACAGCGGATAAATTTACCGCTTTTGCCCCTGTAATTACCGCTTATCCTTGTGTTCCCCCCGATTCTCCAATGAACTTTATCTTTAGTCGAACTAGAGATAAGATACTTCGTGATCAATAGAAGTCGTGACGCCACTTGTTCATGTCTCGAATCGACATCAAGGAGTTTCCTAAAGTTCCTAAAATGTTTAGGTATCGGACCGATACCGTTAATTTATAGGAAAGTTATGAATTCCATCTCGTGAAAATGAGTTCCCAGCTACTTATCTAGTCATGTTCCCAAAACAGAGTGTATTGAGCGTTCTTACGATCGCTCTCAACTATGTGGATCAAAGAACATAACTCCACAAATAGGAGTCCGCATTTCACTCGGGATTGAGATCTATCACGGTTGATAAACTTAGTTTGATATTCGATTATTTCTCGTAAGCGGTCTAATGAGAAATTTGATCGAATATCGTGGTCCCGTCTTATACAATCAACTTGCATATGATACTTCCATTTCATGTCTCCCACATGAATGATCGGGATTAGATCATTTGTCTATAAACAAAATGCGAGCTATCACACATGTTACCAGGATAAGGTTCCCAAGCGTTATCCATTCACGTGACACGTTTAAGTTACTCATCTCGACTTTAATCCTCTTGTATGACTCACATACTAAGTCGTGATTTCATAAGAGTAACTTAGGGTTTACTATTTGAATGTTTTGATATTTATATATTTCCATATATTCCTAATATCGTCAATTGAATCAATCTAGATTATATAAAGAACTTATGTTTATTTATTTAATTTATTCGAAATAAATTATTATAATTAAATAATTACAAGTTCTAGGACACCATTCCTAACACATTCTTCCATGGAGACCTTGATGAAGAGATTTTGATGACTTAGCCACCTGGTTTTGTCAAGAGCAAAGAAGAACATCTAATATGTAGACTAAATAAATCTCTCCATGGTTCAAAGCAGTCTTCTAGGCAGTGGAACAAGAGATTTGATGAATTTATTACTGCTAATTTGTTCATTAAAAGCAAGCTTGTATGTTAAGCAAGTAGCGGCTGGTGTGTTAGTTCTTCTTTTGTTATATATTGATGATATGCTCATTGCATCTTGTGATATGAATGAAATTGGCAAAGTGAAAAAGGTTCTTAGCACTGAATTTGAGATGAAAGATCTAAGGCTTGCTAGTAAGATCCTTGGGATGATGATAGTTAGAAACATAGCTGTTGGTTTTCTGTTTCTAAATCAGAAAGGCTACTTTGAAAAGGTGATTGATAAGTTTGAAATGAATGATGCTAAGGATGCTCCTGTTCCTATAGCTGCTCATTTTAAATTGTGTTCAAAGTAGTGTCCTGAATCAGAAGAAGAGTCCGCTGTCATGAAGAGAGCTCCTTAATCAAGTTTGGTTAGGAGTTAGATGTATGCCATGGTGAGTACAAAGCCTGACTTAGCTCATACTTTAAGTTTGATCTCAAGGTTTATGAGAAATCCAGGGAAGTCACATTGGGAGGCTTCAAAGTGGGTGCTGAGATAATTGAAAACTAGTAAAGGCAAGGGGTTGGTGTATTCTATCAGTCAAGATGAAGCAGATTGTGTAATTGGCTTTGTGGATTCTGATTATACTGCTGATTAGGATAGGAGAAGGTCATTGATAGGGTTTGTATTCAAAGTTTTTGGTAATAGAATAAGCTGGAAGTCATCACTGCAGTCAGTGGTTGCTCTCTCTTCAACAGAAGCTGAATATATGGCTTTGTGTGAAGCTATGAAGGAGGCTGTTTGGCTGAGAGATTTTGTGGTAGAAATTCTTGGAAAGGAATGTAATGTGAAGGTGTATTGTGATAGCCAAAGTTCTCTTGATTTGTCAAAGAATCCATTATTTCACAATAGGACCAAACATATTGACATTAGATTTCACTATGTTAGTAAAGTTGTCGAAAAGGGAGATGTTGCTATTGAGAAGGTGATTTCAAAAGAGAATCATGTTGATCCTTTAACCAAAGTGCTGCCACAAGCTCAATTTGGCTATTTGTGTGACAAGCTTAATATTGGAGTTGGTTAATATAAGTTTATACAAGTTTAGCAGAGATCTTGGTGATAATGTTGCTGCTAGCTGTGTTGTTTAGAAGGTTTAGAGTCAAGAGGGTGTTTTGTGATGTTTAATGACTCTAAACATAATTAATGATTTGCTTAGTAACTAACTCAAAGTTGCATTATGAACTAAGGTGAATGTCAAGCTACTGCAAGGATTATGTCAAGCTGCTTGTTCTTCACTCGTGTGAGCTGGTTGCTGTCAAGACTATCAGTTAGACAGTTGGAGCTGCTATGCATTTTAGCAAGCTGTTTGTACAATGATTGCTGTTCATTTTAGCTTTAGTAGTTAGTTGTTTCTACTTGTAAATAGCTTGTATAAAAGGCTTTAGTTTAAGTTTTACAATTTAGCTCTTAGTTCAATTTCTCTCTTGTAATCAATTTGCAATCAATAAAAGTTCTTTCTCTTGTCTTTCTATTCTTCTTCTTCATTGTTAATCCGCATTTAGCTTACATTTATAATTTTATCCTCTTTTAATATAAATACATATGCAAATCTCTCATCAAGAAATAAGAATTATCTTGTTATTTGTGAGAATTTTAATAATAAAATTGTTTTTATTAAAGATGAGTCGTTTTTCCATCCTTTTCCTTTGTTTTTTCTGTTTTGTAATATGATACCATTTTAAATCACAATTAAATTAAAAAAAATTTAAGATGCTAGGCTAAGACAAATTAATCAGTTATAAATTCTCAATAAACGGGAGTAAGACTGATGAGCTAAAGTACTTTTTAAGTGTAAAGCGAAGAGGAATGTTGATTAAACATGTTGTTAAAGTCATATACATATTATTACCTAACTTTATTTATTCTCATAAAGTAAGTGCTTCACTTTTATAAAATTAAAAAAAAGAAACAAAAACGAGAAAAATTCTTTACTTCATATCTAAGATTGGGAACCTACACTTTTCCAACACCATCTTCTGACTAATTAAATAAGGGAAATTTCATTGGGTAGCAGAATTTTTTGCAATATTTATAAATATAGCATTTTAAAAAAGTATTTGAAATATAAATATTATATTGATTCAATTGACGATATTTAAGTCAATATTTATAAATATTATATTGATTCAATTGACGATATTAGGAATACATAAAAATATATTAATATCAAATATTAAAATAGTAAAACCCTAAGTTACTCTTATGAAATCACGACTTAGTATGTGAATCATACAGAAGATTAAAGTCGAGATGATTGACTTAAAAGTGTCTACAGTAAATTGATAACGTTTGGGAACCTTATCCTGATAACACTGTTGATAACTTCACATTTTGTTTATAGACAAATGATTTAATCTTGATCATTCATGTGGGCGACATGAAATGGAAGTATCATATGCAATGCTGATTGTATAAGACAGGACCACGATGTTTGATCAAATTTCTCATTAGTACCGTTTACGAGAAATGATCGAATATCAAACTAAGTTTATCAACCGTGATAGATCTCAATTCTGAGTGAAATGTGGACTTATATTTGTGGAGTCATGTTCTTTGATTCACATGGTTGAGAGCGATCTGTAAGAACGCTAAATACACTCCTGCTTTGGGAACATAACTAAATAAGTAGCTGGGAACGCATTTTCATGAGATGGAATTCATCTTTCCTATAAATTAACGGTATCAGTGCGATACCTAAATATTTTCAGAATTTTAAGAAACTCCCTGGATGTATTGATTCGAGGCATGAACATGTGGCACCACGACTTCTATTGATCACAAAAGTATATTATCTCTAGTTCGACTAAAGATAATGTTCATTGGAGAGTTAGCTGGAACACAAGGATAAAGCGATAATTACAAGGGCAAAACTGTAAATTTAATCTGCCTGTAATTATGAGGGTTCCACGTGAAGGATATATCACAAATTTAAATAAAAGATAAACTAAATGGACATAACTCATCTATAGTGAGGGGAGTTCAACTATGAATCTATAGTGGAATTATTCATAGTTAAATAAGATGTAATTAACTGATTATGAATTAATCACTTAATTGATAATCACTTAATTGACTAATTATGAAGCCCATGATCTATAGGTCCATCGGGTCCTTATGCTAGCCCAAATATTGTTGTAGCAAAACTAAGTTATTAATTTAACTTAGGAAGAACAAATAATTTAAGTAATTGAATTTACTTCAAATTAGGCAGTATTAATTATTTGAATAATGAGATTATTTAAATAAAAATTAATATTAATATTAATATTATGATAATATTAATTGTTTAAATAAAGTGTTTACTTAAATGGAAATTATTATACTACTTTAAGGTAAAATTAATTGTTTAAATAAATAGCTTATTTAAACGGGAATTAATGTTAATATTATTAATTATTTAAATAATGAGTTTATTTAAATAGAAATTAGTAATTAATATTATTGATTAAATAATGAGTTTATTTAATCTGATAATAAATATTAGAGAGCATTAAATACAATTGGTTTAAGAAACAAATTGGTTTTAGCCCAAAATAATTAATTAATTGAATAAGATTCAATGGTAATTAAGTTTTTAATTTTTGGCTAAATGTGTTTAAATTAGAAATTATTATTTGAATTTTTCTAATTTTAAATACACAAATATATAATTATTAAATATAAAGAAAAAGTAAATAAATAATAATTAAATTATATATATATATATATAGGTCTTTTGGGAGGCGTGCGTATACATACATATAGGTCTTTTGCTGGGAGGCGTGCGTGTATAGTTTTCCAAAAGCAACATATAAGGTTTATTTATATTTTCTATTTTATTTAATAGTTAGATAATAATGAATTCTAATTAGATTAGATATCATATTTTCTTATAAATATGATCATTGGGATTCATATTTTGTACACTTATCACTTTAATTAGACAAGTGAAAATTCTCTCTTCAATTTTTGCCCAATTGCCGATTTTCCTGAGGGAAAAATTTAGAAGAAAATTTTTCTTCTTTTGTTCTTCCGGATCGATTCCAACAAGTTGGTTTTGCTTTCGATCGGGATATAGCGTAGAAGATCTGGTGTTGCTGAGGATTGATGCTGTAAAGAAACCTCCAACCGATTCTCCATTAATTACTCAATGTAAGTAAATGATTTTTTGTTTTCGAAAAACTAGCATGAATTTACATGTTCCTATCACAAATTACATGATGTTAATAGATCCTAAATTAATTGTTAATTTGTTTACTAAATGAAATTCTGATAATTTAGTAAAGTAGTCCCTTCATGATTTTAGTTCTTAGTTTATGAATTTTAATACCTTATACCAGTACAAAACTCAATTAGAACATATTTGGGAAGACCATGGAGGAAGTATTCTTGTACAGTTTATTCGAAGAGTTTTATAGATACCCTTGTGGATCCTATTGGTTGGTTAGAATGGAATGGTGATTTTACACTTGATACATTGTATTATGGAGAATATAGTAATTTTGGGCCTGGTTCTTCTACTAATAATAGAGTAAAATGGAAGGGTTTTAGAGTAATAACAAGTGAAAAAGAAGCATCAGAGTTCACCGTTGAGAATTTCATTAATGGAAGATTATGGCTACCCGAAACTGGATTGCCATTCACTCCTGGGCTATGAGAAAAAGTTGAAAGTTTATGTTTTTTTCTAGCTTTTTTATGATGTGAAGTTCGTTTAAAATAATAAATGTGATTGTTTTTTTTTTCAAATATCATTATTTATTTATTTATGTGAGTGAGTACGTAGTTTCATTTCCATAATTGAAAAATTCTATTTCTCTCAAGTGAATTAGTCATCCATGGTTCCTAATTTGTGGATCTAATCTCGCACTAACTAACTGATTTTATGAACTATAATATAAATATATATATATATCCATTCCAAACTCTCATCTCTCTAAATTCTATTTAAAAAAACATATTTATTGATCCCAATAAGAATCCAAAAGGTCTGGTTTATCTTATTCTTCTTGTTTCTATTACTTTCCAAATCAAAAAAGCAAATTGTTAAGATTTAGGAGGAAAATAAGACAAAAAGGAAAATTTTCCTTCGAGGGCCTCGACTGTGAGTAGGGCCCGTGGCCTGCAGTGATTTATGCCCTTTTGGGCCAAAAACCTGAGAGTGGGGTCCGCGGCCGTGGATCCTGTCGCCGTGGCCCCCACAAAGAGGAAGAATCCTTTTTCCGCTTTCACGGCCGCGGCCACAAGCTTCCCACGGCCGCGGCCACAGTTCGATTTTTCTAGATATTTTCCTTATCTTTTTCATTTTCTAGTTAATCTTTTGCATATATGTTTATCATCTTTTAACTTAGGAATAATTGTATAAATATGGGCTATATGCCATCAGAACCAATAAAAAAAATATCATTCTTCAAAGTTTAACATGGTATAAGAGCCCAACAAGCCCAAACAGGCATTCGGTCCAAAAATGAGATCCGACTCAAGATTGGTGAGCCCAAAAGAGGCACCATCTTGAGGGGGCATGTTATGGATCCCACATTGGAAAGGGAACTTACAACATTTATAAAGTCTAAGGGCCACCCCTCTCATTGCCAATTAGTTGTGAGATGGAACCCTATAATATTTAATATGGTATCAGAGCAGGGTTCCGATTCCTATTGTGAATGACAACGCCGGAGAATATAGAAGCCACGACAAATCGAGACCGATTATTGAAGTCATGGCAACAAAACCGATAGATTCTACATCACCATATTTTCTTCATCCTTCAGATGGACCACAAATCATGATCTGTCCAATCGTGCTTCACGGAGAAAATTATAATGAGTGAGTTAGATCGATGCAAGACTATTTTCGCGTAAAGAATAAACTTGGCTTCATAGATGGAAGCATAGTCAAGCCGACGCCTTGATCTCAAGAAGAGACTCTTTGGGTGACCATTAACTCAACTCTTGTGGGATGGATTTATAATACATTGGATCCAATTCTACAATCAGAACTTCCTCAACCGGACGATGTCAAAAATATGTAGGAAGGCATTAGGATGCATTTTTCTATTGGAAACGGTCCTAGATTAACTGAAGACGTTGTTGAATAATTGCAAACAACGAGGTAACACAGTTGTTACTTATTATAATGAATTGAGAAAATCTGAGATGAACTAGAAGGGTACTCAATTGTGCCAACTTGCACATGTGCAGCTGCTACTATTCGTGCAAAGGAAAAGGAGAATGAAAAGGTTCATGATTTCCTTGTAAGGTTGGATCCAACACACTATGGGAATGTTGTATCAAATATTCTGAAGCTAAGCATGCTTTTTTTTTTCACTTATTTACAATATTAACTTAACTCTCGAAGCATAAGAATCGTTCATGAGATTTAAATCCTAAATTTACCAAAAATCCTATTTTTCCTCACATTTTCTAATTAACTTAAAACCGATGTCCAAGCACGATCCTTGAGCGAGAAATCAACCACCATCTACATTAAAAATATCTAAAAGATTCAATTCAACTAACCAAACAACAAGCAAATTAGTAAAAAGGAAAACAATCAAAACAACTTGGTATTTGGCCAATAATGCCCACGACAAAGCAGTCCAAAACTGGGGGGTGTTCTCAATTTTTGGGTAATTTAGGGAAGTCCGGTTTCGTTTGGGTTTGTTTCTTGGGTGTTTGAATCAAAGGATAATTTATTTTAGGGTATTGAGTGAGTTTTTTTTTTATTATTTGGAGATAGTGGGGATGGCAAGTTTAGTCTAGAAAGAAAACTTTGATAGCATAGATCAAATCCCATAGGTGGAATTTGATATATAAGGAATCCAAAAATAACAAGAACCAACAAAACTCAATAGGGGAGTTTAGGAAAACTTACCAATAACACTTTTAGGAGAGGAGAAAACTTTTCCAAACTTCTTGGAAATGATAAACGAACACAAAACCCAAAATTCCCAAGCAATTTGAGGTGATTTTGGTGAAAGAAAGAAAAAACCCACCACTTGTGTCTATCGAGTGGCGCCGGTGGCCTAGAGGGGAAGAGAGGGGAAAATTGTTCTATTTTTCTCAAATGGTGACAAATGGTTGGAGAACTAATTTTAAAGAGGATAAACTTCTTTTGCAAGGAGGTCCCCAATCTTTCCCTTTGGTTTTAAAAGAAACCTCATGCACACTTAAGTCTTAGTTTTCTTTCTTAAATAAACCATAATTAACACAAATAGTTAAGCTACAGAGCAACTAAATATTATTAACTGGGTAAATTAATAATATTTAATTCACTTGGGCCTTAATTAAATAATTTTCAAATAAATTAATTACTAACAAAGAATTAATAGTTAACCCAATAAAATAAAATAAATAAATAAATAATTCTTCCCGCAAAATCTTGAGGCGTTACAGTCTACCTTCCTTAGCCCCCGAAAAGCACAACACTTAGGTAAACAAATGAGGGTACTTAGCCTTCACCTCATCCCCACGCTCCTACGTGGCTTCTTCCGACACTTGGTTTTTCCACAAAACCATATTCAAATTAATCGTTTTATTTCTCAAAACTTTCTGTTCGGTCGCTAAAATCTCAACCTGAAACCTCCTCATATGTCAAGTTAGAATCCAACACCACAGGAAGATCCACCATGTACTTTTGAAGCATCGATACATGGAAAAAATATGAACAGCTGACAAAGCGAGAGGCAAAGCTAATCAATATGCCACCGATTCAACCTTATCAAGAATCTCAAGGGGCCAACGAACCTCGGGCTCAATTTGCCTTTCTTTCAAAATCTCATCACATCCATCACGGGTTCCACTTTTAAAAAAACATGGTCCCCCTCTACAAACTCAAGCGCACTACGCCACTTATCGACGTAACTCTTCTGTAAACTCTAGGTAACCCTCATCCTCTCTCTAATCAAAGCAATTGACTCACTGGTCATTTGCACTAACTGATAGGAATCATGGAGACTCAAAAGACATGAATGAGCTTAGCTTCACTCAATAAATAAAGAGCCAAGAAGTTGCAACAAGAAAAAAAGATCTTGGCTAGAAATGGAAACTTTCTAAAAAATATAATATTTCTTGAAATGAAAACTTTCCATAGATGGTAATTTTGTGGAGAAGACAAAACATACATTAAAAGGAAGCTCAACACCAACGATTGAAGACTTTATATACAAATGGAAGTTTCAAGTAGTGTAGGAGTAGTAGTTTTATTTTTTATGACTTATAATGGTGATATCATGATGAGGTCATCCTTATTAGCACTTTATCTTATTTTTTTTCGAAATTAGAGTCATATTAGGAGTATGAAACTTGTTTTGCCTATTTAAGGACTTCATTATTAAAAAAAGGATGAATTAAATAAAACTAGCCTATTATGCTTACTTTGACTGAAAGCCTTCTCTCTCATATATGTAATCTTACTTTAGATTGCATGCTTAGGAGCATTCAAGCAACCTTTATCAAGTTGTTTGTGGAGTGTTTCGAATCTTGAAGACTTGACTAGTTTCATGCTTATTGATCTTAGATCATCAGTAACATATTTCCCTTACTTTCCTTGGGTTATTATTAATTAGTTTTCGTGGGTTTTTTTTCTTGTCAATTAGGGTTCATATTTGAGGGGTTCTAATACAACTCACAAGAGTTTTTTTTTATCATTTGGTATCATAGCTTAGGCTCTAGGTATTGTCAATTTGTGGTTCTCTACACACCGTATAGGGTTTCAAATTAGGACTTGTTCTTAGTTACAAAATTCTGAAAAATTTTATGTTCTTGGTGTTCTTGACAAGTCCTTCATATATTCTTGAGTTCTTGATTGGTTCTTGAAGTAATAATCTACTACAACAAAAAATCGGATTAGCGACGTAATTCTAGTGATAGAATATTATGCTTCCTTGAGTAGCGACAGAATACGTCGTGATCTTAAGCGTTAACTTTTATCGATGTATTGTGTTGCTTGTTGCGTCATTATTAGTGGTTCCAAGAAATGATGCCAGAGTCAACGACGGAATGCATTGTTAGCGTTGGCGCCATAAGTTCCCGCGAAAACACAAAACGACTCATTCCGTTGTTATAATCGATGCCAAGGTTCCGCCATTTCTAGCTATGAAATTCGTTATTGAAAATTATGGTGCCATAATTTATAGTGAAAATATTGATGACCTTATACATTGTGACGTCGAAATGCGTCGCTAATATTTTGGCGGGAACATTTGACACTCATCTTTTGACTGATCCCTTCCCACCAACATTAGAGACGTATTTCGTCGCTAGATTTACAGCTTACTACCTATAAATGTATGTGCCAAGAAATGATATATATCTTTCGTAAAAAACATTTGCATACTTACGTTAGACGATATTGCAGTTCAAGAAATTGTCTTCAAGAGATTGTGAATTGTGTTTGTTATTTTATATTTCTTTAAAGAAATACGTGAATGGATGTATCTTCATTTGTTAGAAGGTTATTTTAATGACCAACTCGTAGTAGGGTGGAATAGTTTATAGATTTTTGTGAGGTTCTGAATTTTTTGATCGATATAGAAAGAAAATATGATGTCCATATAGGAAGTGCCAAAATAAAAAGATATTTTCACCAGTTGATGTGAAGAAACACATGTATAGTTGTGGTTTTGTGGAAAATTATTATTAGTGGGTGTATCAAAGAGAAACTGATGATCAATATAATGCGGCTTTGGAGGAGTCATTGTTGTACAAAGGCAGTAGCTTGAACGCAATGCCAATTGTGGAATAACCGAGTGATAACATGCAGCAAGAATATGGATAGATGCTACTAATGATATTTGAAGGTATATTTAATCATACTCAAGATGATAATCATACTAATCTGGAGGAAGAGGAAATGAATCCTGAAGCCCAATGAATGTACCATATGCTCGAATCAGTGAGTATGCCACGGTACCCGGGATGTGATGTCAGTCAACTGGCTGCAACTACCAAGCTTCTTAATATCAAAGCTCTTATCATATCCTAGAGAGAGGTTTTAACTCAATTTCGTAATGGTTTCATCATTTTGCCCCAGCAAACAACACGTTGCCTGAAAGTTTATACGATATGAAAAAAAATTATTGAGAGTGCTGGATTGCCATTGAAGAAGATTAATTGCTCCCCGAACGGATGCATGGTATTATGGGGGACAGTGATTCGAGCCTTCATAATTGTAAAATTTGTTTCCAGCTAAGATATAAACAAGATAAACACACTCTCATTCCACATACTCGTATGTTTTATTTATCGATCACATCGCCTCTCCAACGGTTGTATGTATCTGAAGTAACGGCTTCTCACATGAGATGACATCACAAGCACTCCCAAGATGACGGTCTTATGAAACATCCAATTGATGCTGACAGGTGGAAGCATTTGAATCGTTGTCATCCTGAATTTGTGTGGAAGTAGAAATGTCAATGCACTTATGGGTTTAACATGTTCGAAGCTTTTAGAGCACAATACTCCTTATGGCCTGTAATATTGACACCGTATAACGTGCCGCCATCGATGTGTATGAAAGATCCTGTTATTTTATTAACGGTTATCATACATAGTCTGAAGAGTCCAAAACAATGGTTAGATGTGTACCTTCAACCCCTTATTGTTGAGTTGCTTAATTTGTGAAATAATGGAGCATTGACTTATGATGTATCAAGAAAAAAAAATTCTTGATGCGAGCCGCCGTAATTTTGATGATTAATAACTTCCCAGCATATTCATTGTTATGTGGTAAGAATTGTTTTATTATTCATTATTTTAAGTAAATCATGATAGCATAAATTGGAAGTTAATATTTACTCTTGTCAGGGTGGAGCACATAGGGCAAGTTTGCATGTCCTCATTGCTTGCAAGAAATTGGAGCTTTCTAGTTTAACTATAGACGAAAAACTTGTTGGTTCGATTGTCATAGAAGATTCTTACCAAGCGACCATTCGTTTCTAACAAACAAGTCAAATTGGTGTAAAGGATAGAGTGCACGCAACCAACGTCCTCCTCGCGTTTTCAGTGGAATCGAAATATTACACAAGTTGGATTGAATGGGCATGCCAAAAGTTACTGAGATGGGTATTAAGGTTATGAACAAGGCGGTTGGTAAAAACACTGGTTGGAAGAGATGAAGTATTTTTTTTAGATTTACCATATTGGGGAGATTTACTGATCAGACACAACTTAGATGTCATGCATATTAAAAAGAACGTGTTAGACAATGTATTTAATTCAGTTTTGAATTTGTCGAATAAGATGAAAGACAACCTGAAAGCACAGTATAACATATAGGAAATATGTCGTCGCCTAGAGTTAGAGCCGAATAAAAGCGGACACTACACGAAAGCGAAATACATATTGAATATAGAATAGAAAATTACTATTCGATATGATTCATTCGATTAAATTCCTTGATGATACGTTTTAAATCTTTATAGGTGCATTGACGTGTAAAGTCATACTATTTTCGAAATGTAGAGTCATGAATGTCATATTTTCATGCAACAATTGATGTCCATTGCATTCAGATAGTTCCTCAAGTAGTAACATTGGGAACCGTTGGCGTTGTTGAGTGTGTTTTTCAAAGAGTTGACATGTGCAGACTTAACTCAAGAGATAGTTGAAGCATTGAGTTGGGAGATTACACTTATAATCTGTAAATTAGAGCGTATGTTCCCACCACCTTTTTCGATTCAATGGAACATCTACCGGTGCATCTACCTTATAAGGCATTACTAATAGGATGTATCTGTTTGAAAGGTATGTACCTGTAATAGTTCATGCTCTTAATATCGCTGATTTAGGTGACATTGCTTTTATAGTTAGTTCATACTATTGGATCTACATATTCTCAGATACTTGCATAGGTTGAACAAAACTGTTGGAAATAAGGCTAGACTGGAAGGATCAATTTGTAGTACGTACCAAGTACATGAGATGACAAATTTTTGTTCATATTATTTTGATCAACATATAGCATATCAGTTTCATCCAGTAAACCGCAACATGGTTGACCACTTTCCTGAAGGAGTAGATTTAAATGATCTGAATATTTTACTGTACCAGGCAAAGCTATTAAAAAATCTATGAGAAGACCTTTGAGTGATGAAGAATACTTTGTCATCTAAACTTATTTATTATACAATTGAGAAGAAGTTGAGTAGTATATTGAGTAAGTTCATTTAACAATTAGTTATTTAAAAATTAAACGTGAATTGTTGTTAATAATTACATTATCTCATGTGCGCAGCTTATTAGTGAATTTATTTGTCCATTCATCACACCCTAGGATTAATGAATCAGAAGAAGGGAACATCATCAACAAACACTATAAGAATTTCGGGAATAGGTGACATCCTTTTGGCGTCACCTATTCGAATAGGTGACGGTTTTTTGACCGTCACCTATGGCAGTGTCACCTATTTAAATAGGTGGCGGACATAAAAAACCGTCACCTATTCCAATAGGTGACGGTTTTTACCCGTCACCTATTCGAATAGGTGACGGTGCCATAGGTGACATTCAAAAAACCGTCACCTATTCAAATGGGTGATGCCAAAAGAGCGTCACCTATTGTCTAAAATTTGAGAAAAAAAATATTTTTTTATTAGTTGATTTCAAATAATATTTATAATGCACCTATCAAATTTAAATAAAATATTACAATAAAAATATCACTAAATGGCTACATGAATTACAATATTTTTAAGCAAAAAAAATAAACAAAAAACTCGCTCTCCTACGAGCTTCTCGCCCTTATCTCGGAGATTGTGAACACTGGAACAGTGGCACGACTTTGTTCAGAAATACACATGATATCGATATGAACAATAATAACGAGTAATCAAATTTACTAGTGAAATTTTCGATAAAATAAATATAAGTAACATGACACGCAAAGACAATAAACATACCTCTTGTTCGAGAAAAAAACACAGGCAATCCCATAAAAAGGCAATATATCATGTCATATGATATATTAATATCATTATTCCAAAATTAGAAGTTACCTAGAAAAAAATCATTCTAGGCATATTAGAACCAAAATTATAAGAAACAAAATGCACTATAAATGGAAATTTTAAAAGTGAGGAACATTAAAAGAATAATAAGTACTGATTTAAGCAGTTCACAAGAGATATTCAAGGCATAATCACAGGTGGATTTTATTCAAAAAAATTCCTAAACAATTCATGGTATTTTGGTAATACTATACCAGTAACTTCTAAAGTTATGTTTTGAGAATGCGCTATATCATAATATTTGCAACTAAATAACAACAAATTATCAAATAAACACAAGATCATATATGCAAAACAACTTTCAGTCCAGGTTTGGTCAAAAGAATAATGATAATGTGCTCCAAAACTTCGCTTAACACATACTTGCCTTCTGTTTTGATTTACAAATCTAATAAAATCAAACAAAAACTATGGATCTTGACCACAAATTAGTGATTAAGGAGTCATCTCACAGTTGGTATGTTAAAAATATGATGTGATATGAGAGATGTTGATGGAATGCTCAAATCCCCGCATTGTTGAATATGTTAAAAATAGCTTGATCCTTGAAATATTCTCAACAGAAAGCGATGTTGAATATGATCAAGAGTAACATTTCTTAATCCGAATCAGCACAGAAATTGAAAACGAATAGAGCTAGCTATGATCAGCTTGATCATTATATTCGATACTAAATCAGAGTAACATTTCTTATTCTAATTAACGACGTAATCATCCAAATCAAAACATAAATTGAAAAACACGGTTTAATAACAAGCAATAACAACAATAAATAATTGAACTCAAAGAATATAAAACAAAAAAAAGAGAAACACATGAGCAAATTGAAAGATCCCAGGATGAAAACCGAAAGCGGATATTCAAGATAAAAGAGAGAAGAATACCAAATCGACGGAGAAGAATATGGAAATGTGATATATGAAATTATCATTGGAAGATGAATTCCTGGAAAACAAAGAAGAGCAAAGGCCGCAAGAGATCATAAACTAAGTCAAAGGGAAATAAAGGAGCTCAAAAAAGAAAAAAAAAGATAAACTAATGATAATACCTTCTAGACTACACCAACTCCGGCTTGAGTATGTGTAAGGAATCTAGTCAAATAAAAAAACAGCAAAAGAGCAGTCATTTTTCCAGTAAAATGGAGGGACCATAAACCGTCCATGAAGTTAATACTTAAAACAGAAGTAAACAACTCAAATAAAGATATTTGAACACATTAGAGTTCCTAGCTTGCTATGGCAGTGTATTTGAGCAACGTAAATCAATGTCAAATAAAGAGATTTGAACACATTAGAGTTGCATTTCATCAATCCCACTAAAGAGAAGTAGACACATCATGTCTCATTTTAAAAATATAAAACTAAACCATTTATGAATATATAACCTAAGACACTTCCATATTATACCCAAGAAACAATAGGGAAATGTTTACTATGGTTTGATTAGAACAAGAACAAAATTTTCTCTCTTTCCTCTTTGACTAATTAAATTACGTAGGTCTTACTTATCAGAAATGAAAACCATTCTTCTTCATTCTTATTCCGATTGTTTAAGAGAACGATTAGGGAATGATAAATTATTCCTAATTTGTGGGTAACATTTCCATTTCACTCTCTCTTCCTAAATTTCATCACCGAACAAAGAATGATAAAACCACTTCAAATGATAAAACTTTTCCGATACTGTATAAAAAACTTACTTGCACTGGAACAAGCAAAACAGATAGAGGTTAATGAACAAAAGGAACACAATAAAAATAAGGTGTCTTAGAAAGATTAACACAACGGTTTATTAATATTAAAAAATAGCCACCCTTGTGTAGGCAGAAGTAATGTTCAGCTTAATACATATCAATAAGTGCAGAAAATCAAAATAATCAGATTGGCTAGTATGTAATTTAATTTCCAGATAAAATTAATAAAAGCTATTCAAGGCTACCAAATATCTTCTTCTTTTTCTTTTTCTGTAACTGTAATTTTATTTCTCTTGTTAAGAGCAAAGTAAAAGGGAAAAGAAACGCCCCTGAGATCATCATGTGAAGTGTTGTCCGGTGAAACGGTAAACCAATGATGGAGATCTGAGATTTCGAACAGATCTAAGATTTCGTACAGATTTGAACAAGCTTCTTCAAACGAACAACATGCGGAAGATTCAAGCGACGTTAATGGTAATCAAATCACAAGCTCGCCAATCAAAAGACAAGGGCGATCAAATCTGCAACGACAATGGTAATCGAATCACAAGCTCAGGTTAGGGTTTGTCTTCACACAAGAAAGAGAGTGAGAGACATTGGGGCATGAGCTTCGACAGAGATGAGCTTTAACAGAGATGAGCTTCGATTTCTGAAATTAGGGCATGAGAGGTGTCTTTGTTTAGTATGAGCTTCATACGATTGTAAGAGATTGAAAAGTAGAATGAGAAGGAGCTTCATGCGAGAATGAGGACGAGAGAGCGAGGAAGATTGAAAGAGATTCGAAGATGAGCTTCATCGTGGTCTTCGTCTGAGCGAGAGAGCGAGAGAAGATGAAAAGTGAGCGATTTTGTCTAAAGCCTAAAGGTGACGTCTTGTTCATTCCTTTTTTTTTTACTATTCATCCGTTTTTTTTCCCCATGTGTCACCTATTAAAATGGTTAGTGTGTCCTATTCCTATTTTTCTTATTAAAAAAAAGAAGACAACAAAAAATTATTAGGTTTTTAATTCAACACATGAACAATAAAAGAAACTGCAATCCCAAGTTTTCTTGCACTTTTTACAATCTATAAGAAAAACCAGAAATGAAGCTTTGTATTTTAAGTTTATTTGTATCAGCAAGAAAAAGAAGAAAAAAAGAACCACATTCAATCAAAAGAAAACAAACCTGAATCCTCTCAGACATATTCACAAACACCTAGCAGACAAGCCATGGTGAATATCAAAATTGAGCTTCCATCTTTCATCTTGCTTAGTCAACAAATCTTTGAAGGGCATGACCAAGCTCGTGGAAAATAGTCTCAACCTGCTCATAATAACTTAAATATCCATAAAATTATTATAAAGTACACTGTAGAGGTATAGACAACAATTTAAAAGGAAGCAAAAAACAAAACAGATATAATAGAAATAATATTTTTTTTAAAAGGTGTGAGCCATCCATAAATCACAAAAGATGATATGGTAAAGCTTTTTTTTTTTTAATTGTGATGACATATATGTGTTTATCACGACTTTACATTTCATTTAGATTTCATTTCATTTCAAAAGAGTGGGCATAGACATAGACATAAACACACCTTTGGATCATGAAATCTACCAACCTAAAGAATTAGATAACTATATAATATAAGTGTTGTATCATTTTTTAAAAACTAACCATTCCCCCACACATTACCTACCTAGATATTTCACATCTTCTTTTGCCTCCCTCATCAACCAAATTGCAATGCCCCCAGTCAAAGCGTCTCTGTATTTTTAAAAAAATAAAGTTATTTTATATAACATAATCCGATTTAGTTGAAAAAACCAAGATTAAACTTACACCTGGGTGAAGGACATTGGATTTTGAAAAGAACCTCGTTTATCACTCCAATAAGCTAGTCGTAACCTATGTTAGAAAAAAAATACTATTAAAAATCAAAAGAAAATAATATAACCTTGGAACAAATATTTCTATTGAAAAAGAATATAACCCAAGGTTGATGGAAAAGGAATATTGAGTCTTTTGCAAGAGGCTGGAACTTGTCTATCTACATAACATCAAAGACATGATATATCTTTTCAATGTAAGCACCATATAAATTTGACATTCTTTAAAAAAAAAACAATTACATGTGAAAGTAGAGAAACGATAAGAGATGACAGACCTGTGCATTCATGTTTGCCCCATCCATGTATACTTGTCTTCCATTGTTAATAATGATCTTTCATATCTCCTCAAGCCTTCTTTCGACTCCATGAGTAGGAAATCTTCCATATGTTAAGTCATTTGATTCTTTGTCAACCCTTCATCAAAATTTTCATCAAACAAAAAACAAATCCATGGTTCAATCCAAGTTTTGCTTACTATAACATCAGACATGTATAAAATTGAGATTAAATACAAATAAATCCAAGTTTTGGGAAATAGCTGCTAGTGTTGACTCTACCTGTAATTACAATAAATGAAATAAGGACAAGGTGACAAGACTAACTTCAATTAACAACATATAAGTTAGAAAAGGTTGATAAAGTTCATAAACACAAGACCTAAACAATTATAAACCCGATTAATCATTGGGTTTCGTATCAGGCTCTATTGGCGTATACCTTTTACTACAAATCTAAAATATGAGGCAATAGTAATCACATAAATATCGAGCCAGTTAACTTGTCAATCATTGCATCCATATCTGTGAGTTTAGGTTCTTGAACACCCATGTTCATTACAAGCTTGGTTTCATTGCCTGAAAATATCAAACATATGGAGTAAACTGATTAAAATTAAAAATAAAATAAAAAAACCTTAATTCTGCTACATGTTAAAAAGTTTAGCTTTGTAATTCGGCATTGCTACCTCTTTATTCCAACAAGAAATAAAAAAAAGTTGAAAAAGAACTTAATTGTCCAACCAAATTTTGAAGCTACAAACAAAGCTATAAATGTTCAATGAAAGTCTTTCACTCTTCATAGGGTTGGTACTCAGGTAAATGATATAATATACTTTAAATCCTGGCCATATAAATGTGTAGTTTCCTCTAAGATACTTTTATCCATAGAAAGCATCAAGTGCAGAGGATGTTACTTAAATAATTCCAGCCAATTACCAATTAATATTCTGAGTTTTTTTTTTCAATCAGGAAGAAAATAGTTGTTCTATGAAACCAATGAACTAAATATCTCTAATATATATAACTTGCCCGTGTATGTGACTACTCTCTGGATCCACTCTATCAAACTGGACAACCAAGTTAGTCTTAGTATGAACAATGACAATAAAGATGCTTTTGTAATGCATGAAAAAATACCTCAATTAATGAAATTGATTAGCCAAACACTTTCAATTTAAGAAGCTCACTAGCACAAAACTTAATTTGAAGATGATGATAGGCATAGACAGGATATAACCTTTTTCACCACACAAAAAAAACACCAAAAATCAGATCCAGTAAGAAAACTCAAAATAATTCAAGAGAACAAAACAAGAAAGGGATCAGATCTTTCAAAACCAGAAGATCGCCTATGAAACAATAAATCTAAGTAAATATTAAGACCATAAGTTCAAAACAGAATCAAACTAAACAGAAAAAAGAACAAAATTTGAATCATTAACTCGTAAATCTGAAACCTAAAATCGTAGTACAGATCTAGGAAAAAAAAACTAAAAAAGAAATCACTAAGACTCAATAAACTTCATGCTATAAAACAAAAAGTCAATCTCTAATCGTAGATTCACGAATAATAAATCCTCAAAATAATTCAACAAACCTCTTCGGCTCAAATAATTTTATGATAAAGGAAGCACCACATGAACAACGAGAGGGGGAGTTCGAGCTAGAGAAACAAAAACCTAGATATTAAGCAAGAAAAAAACCCTAAACCTACTGATCAGAGTAAGAAAAATTCATCATTTTCATGAATCTCGTTGGAGATCGAGAGCAAAAGCGAGAGAAAAAGAGAGACAGGCAAAAATCTTATAAAATTTCCGCAGAAATCAAAGAGATTTCATGAGATTTGGAGAAGAGAGAGAGTGGGTGCCAAACTCTCTAGATCTAGAGTGCAAGATTGAGGGATTTGAGCATGAGCTTGAAATTTATTTCAGTTTTCTAATTTTTTTGGTAAAGTAAAGGTGACGTCTTTATTTTATTTTTTTACTGTTCATCCGGTTTTTTATATTAAGTGTAACATATTAAAATTCTTAGTGTCACCTAATCCCATATTTCTTATAGTGAAAGATTTTCGTTTATGGTTTTACAATTACGTGAGTTCTTGTAATCTTTTGGTCAATATGGTTTATCATGAGAGATCTATTTGACAGGACATTATGTTCCGTTTTTTTCATTAGGTGGACTCACAAACTCTATCGATAACCGACCCACGCATAATATCAAACGAAAAAGGTCCATCGATACTGATTATCTTGTTCTAGATTTCAAACCAGAACTCATTCAGGGAATCGAGCAATAGACAATAATAGTGTATGCATAAAGGGTCAAGTGTTCGGGAACAATACATAAGATTACTTTGGAATCCTTGAAGAGATTATCGATCTTAAATTTACAGGGCCAAGTATAAAGTGTACAATTGTTTTTAACTGCATGTGGTTCAAAACAACTAGACGAGGTGAGATTCGCAAGCATCAAAATTTGAAGACTGTTGAGATCAACCGAAAAAAATCGTGCGCACAAAAGATCATTTTGTGTTGGCACAACAAGCAATTTAGGTTTACTATTTACATTATCCCACGAATCGAAGAGATCTTTCTGATTGGTTAGTTGTATATAAAGTAAGACCGATGATAATAGAAAATAGTCTTTCTGACAAAGTCAACAAGAATTATGTTGCATTTAAGGAGGATGAAGTGCAATATCATGAAATTGATCAAGGAATTAACGTCGACATTGCTCGCCAGTTGAATGATGCAACCAAAACACTTTTTGATCCAAGAAACGTATATATTCTATCGAAAAATGACAACGAATCTTCTCCAGACAATACTTATGAAGAAGAAATTGAAGAGGACACTAATGACTCAGAAGAACTCGTTGATGATGAAAGCGAGGATTACGATGAGGATGATTGAAATGTTATTCTATTTTTAAGCGAGTCCTTCATTTGTATAATTCACTAATCAAATATCAAATCCAAATTTGTATATCATTCTTTTTCATTTGTATCTCACGAAGCGTTTACTAAATAAGATATAATTTTCTACACGAATTTGTAACCACACCAAAATGAAACAGAAAGGAAAGAAAGAAAAGAAAATTAAGTATCTTTTATTGAGAATGTAGCACAAAGAAGAGGAGGTTTTTTTTATTAAGTAATACGTAACAATAACGACACAATTTTTCGTTAACTTTACATTTTATTAAGTGTCTGGCGACATATTGCATCGTTAGTTAATCAATACACACAAAACGAGAGTTTTATTTCTAAGTGTTAAATGAAATATAGCGACGGATTACATCATTAATTAATCAATACACACTGAATGAGAGTTTTTTTTCTTTTCTAAGTCTTAAATGAAATATAGCGACAGATTGTGTCATTGATTAATCCATACACACAGATTTTATAAGTGTTAAATGACACTAATGGCGGATTGTGTCGCTAAAGAGGAAAAGTGTAACGGATATATATTGCACTTAATTTATGTGGGAACCAACGACAAATTCTGTCTTTATAGGGCAATAAATGGGCATCAAACCCAAAATTTTACCGAAATTTTTTGGTTGGACTATACGACGCATTGCGCCACTAGTTAAGATGAAAAGACGGAATTTATGAATTTTGGTTTGAAGTTTAGTGACAGATTGCGCCGTATGCTTCAGATTCAAGAACACATACAACGTTATTCATGTAAAATAGTGACAGAATGTGTCGTATTCTTCATTTTTAAAAACACACGCACTAGAATTTAAGTGATTAGTGACGAAATGCGTTGGAAATCTACGATTAAATCCTATCTGAGGCTTCCATTTTCCCCATTTCCTTCTCTTTTCTCCCATTTTTTCTCTCCCCTTTATTTTCCTTGATGTCACGTCTCCTTTCATACATTTGGTGGAAATCACAAACGTGTGATCATCCATAATACGATATTTTTTTTCCAATTTAAATTATATATATATATTCATTAGTTAAATTTAGTAATTTTATTAATATTTATGCATGTTTTAGTCAATTTAGTAATTTAGTTAATTTTATGTAAATTAGTTACTTTTAGTAATTAAAATTTATGCATGTTTTAATTTTAGTTTATTTATTTAATTTAGTCATATTTTTTTAAATTAGATAATTTTAGAAAATTATTAAATTATTCTAAATTAGTTAATTTTATTAAATTAGTTAATTTTAGTAAACTAGTTAATTTTAGTAAATTAGTTAATTTTAGTAAATTTAACTAATTTAGTAAATTATAAGTTAGTTAATTTAATTTAGTTACTTTTAATTTCTTTAAATTAGTTAATTTTAAATTATTTTTAACTTAGTTTAGTTAAATTAGTTAATTTTAAATTAGTTTTAACTTATTTTAAATTAGTTATAACTCAGGTTAATTTAATTAGTGAAGTTAGGTTAGTTACATTAGAGTTTAATCGTTTAAATAAGTTTAAACGTCCACCACAGTCTATAGAATTTCTGGAGATGGTATTTCGGGGAGTCAGACCCTTGAGGATGTTCGCTTGAGGGATGATCTAGACATTATTATAAAGCAAGAGAACGGTCCAGAGACTGCGCCTGAGTAGCTGTCTATCTCTGAGCATGTACGATTACACCTGGAGACCGGCAAGTAAGTTTTTTTTTTTTGTTATGTTTTATTATAATAAAATATATTTTACTTACTCTTATTAAACTTTGTTTCGCTATCAGGTTACATCCATCGCGGACCATATCTGAGATGTTTACATAGGTCATACACATAAGTTTAGTCCCGGGACATCCACATTGGCATAGGGTCCCAACTCAGACCAAGGTGTGGTTGTTTGCAGCTTGGAAGGTAAAATTTAAAGTTTTATCAGTATATTATTTCTTAAATGTATATGTAGTTTATAATTAACTAACGTGTTTGTTTTGCAGCAACAATTTGATATTCCGACTGAGCTCACAAATGAGCTGATCTTCCCTCTGTGTAATCACCAGGATGGCACCCGGTACAGAGATTTAGGCTACCAAGTCAGACATGCATCGAATGATAAGTGACCACAATATATTTCTGCTGAGGAGCACGAAGAGGTCATATGATGGAACCAAACAGAGGATGTGATGCAGATTTATGCAATCAACAAGGCTAACCAGAATGCTAACCTCTCTCTACATACTAGAGGGTCGATCTCATCCTACGAGCATCACAAAATATTTGTAAGTGATTCTATTTCATTACATCTAATTTTTTTTAAGTTTAAATACTTATGATTCATTTGTTATTTTCCCAGGAACAAACTTTGAATCACCTGTTAATCTTGTCGAGTTGTTTCTTCTTCTCCACAAGAAGAAGAATGTTTTGTCGACGCGAAGGTAAAACAACAAGAAGTAAGTGGTTTTATAATTAATTTAATTATTATAAATTTTTTAATGTCTAACTAACAAAACTTGTTATTTTATTGACGCATGATTGATACGAGGAGATAATCGATAAGCACTTACAAACTCCCGAGAGTTGGGCTTAGGAGACTTCAGTGGATTTTTAGTCTGCCTATTTAGAGACAGCATAAGGCAGACGTCTAGACATCTCTGTTTCTAGACTCGGGAGTTACAGGTAGTCACTCTACACTGCTACGCCATGTTCAGCTCATGCATCTTGCAGTAGTGCAGAGGCTATAGAGCTCTAGAATGAGAATGCCACACTCCGAGACGAGGTCACCGTGCTCAGGTTGTAGCTCGCTTTGGATTCGCAGGAACGATGCATGTTCGAGCCTTTGATGAAGGCTACGATGGATGTTGTGCTGGCTCATTTAGCCTCCGGTTCCTCTTCATCATCCGTTCCTCCACTGGATTCTCCTAGAGTTTAGCAGTAGTAGTCTTACGATTTCTTTTTGTACATTTATTTCCATATTTTACATTTTGTAATTAATTGAATTTTTTATGATTTAATATAATATTATTTTGTTATTATATATTTTTTTTTTTTATCAATTATTTGCATTTCTAATTTCCCAAAAAAAAAATCAAGTTATATTAAACTTTGCAACGCAATTTGTCATTACGTTGAATGGAATTGATCTATGTAATTCAACGACGCAATCTTGAAGGGATGATTTACTGAATTAGCGGAATTTTATTTAGTAAACTAATTAACATTTAATTATGGATCAATTAATATCATGCAATTTGTGATAAAAACATGTAGATTCATGCTTAATTTCGAAAATTAAAACCGGAACTTACATTGAGTAAAATATGGAGAATCGGTTGGAGGTTTCTTTACAGTATCAAATCCTCAGCAACACCGGATCTTCTATGCTATATCCCGATTGAAAGAAAAACCGACTTGTGACAATCGAATTGAAAGAACAAAAGAAGAAGAAATTTCTTCTAAATTTTTCCATAAGGATAATCGGCAATTGGGTAAAAACTTGAGAGAGAATTTTCACTTTTCTAATTAAAGTGAGAAGTGTACAAAATATGAATCCCAATGGTCATATTTATAGGAAAATATAGTATCCTAATCTTATTAGAATTCCTTATTTCCTAATTATTAAAAATAAAGAAAAGATTAAATAAATTAAAAGAAATATAAATCTCTTATATTTGACTTTGGCTTTCCGTACAGTGTGCACGCCCCAACCATTCAGGATGAGATATTTAATATATATTTCTTATTTATTTACTTTTCTTTTTCTAATAGTTATTTATGTATTTAAAATTAGAAAAATTCAAATAATAACTTCTAATCAAACACATTTAGCCAAAAATTAATAGGGAAATTTCATTGGGTGACAGATTTTTATGCAATATTTGTAAAAATATCAACTCAAAAAAGTATTTGCAAATATAGCAATTTTTATCATGTTTATCAGTGATAAACAGTGATTTATGTGTTTATCAGTGATAAACTTAGTGTAAAAATATGTAATTCAATGTTTATCAGTGATAAACCTGATCAAAATTTTCTATATTTACAAATATTTTTTTGAGCTTTTATTTTTACAAATATTACTAAAAAAATTTGCTAGATTTGCAAATGCCCCAAATTAATATATTAATTACCATTGAATCTTATTCAATTAATTAAGAATTAATTACACTAATAACCACTTTAATTCACCTAATTTCAGTTTTAATGGTTGTTTCATATCAATATCAGATTTACCCATAAAACACCATTTATGGTGGCGATTCTGGTGGATTTCGATTTCAGTGTTTACCGTATTACCCTTTTATCTCTCCTAATAACTATATCTCATTAATTACATATCATTTAATTAAGGAAAATTTATCGGGGTATGTTTTGTCTTTTCACAATGTAATTTAATTTTCCTGGTGGTGGTTTTGGGTAGTTTTGATATATATATAAAAGATTGTGTTTTTTTGAAATAAACAACATTAATTTGTCCAATACTGAAACTAACCCATTAATTAATTATTTTGGGCCAAAACCAATTTGTTTCTTAAACTAATTGTATTTACTTCTCTCTAATATTTATTATTAAATTAAATAAACTCATTATTTAATCAATAATATTAATTATTAATTTCTATTTAAATAAACTCATTATTTAAATAATTAATAATATTAACATTAATTCCCGTTTAAATAATTTATTTATTTAAACAATTAATTTTGCCTTAAAATATTATAATTGATAATGTCATATTAATTTCCATTTAAATAAACTCTTTATTTAAACAATTAATATTTTATCAATATTAATAATATTAATATTAATTTTCATTGAAATAATCTCATTATTCAAATAATTAATATTGCCTAATTTTAAGTAAATTCAATTACTTAAATTATTTGTTCTTCCTAAGTTAAATTAATAACTTAGTTTTGCAACAACGATATTTGGGCTAGCATAGGGACTCGATGGACCTATAGATCATGGGCTTAGTAATTAGTCAATTAAGTGATTAACTCATAATCAGTTAATTACTTATTAGGGGCTCTTGCGAAAATAGTAAAAATAGGTCAACTATTGTAACAACCCGAAAAATCCCAAATACATATAAATGTAAAAGAATAAAAGCGGAAGCATTTATTAACCAAATCAGAGTTTTTCCCCAGTTTAAACAAAACATCAAAACATTATTGATCGATCATTTTAATTCAAAACCATAAAACCATTTAAACTAAAACAAATCTCAAAGTATTAATGAGCAATATACTCGAATTTAAAACCGAACTACTAAACTTAGTTCAACAAAATCAAAACATGACAAATCCCCAAATTATTAAGAATGATCAATCTCACCGGTATGCAAATCTATGCCAACCAATCACCACCGCGAACCACATCAGCCACCGAGTTTCTTCTTTCCTTTACCTGAAAAAAAAAGTTGTAGCATCATGAGGCTACGCCCAGTGAATAGAAAATTGTTAAAGAAAGAATCATGCCAATGAGAGGTTTCCTAAGACTTTAAGTCCATAAACGTCCTTACCGACTTCCAATAAGTCACTCACTCCCAAAGAAGTCATAAATACTTTCTCAACAAATTAAAAGTTATCTATATTCGAATTAGTTTTAAACATAATTTTTCTACAATTTAAAACTAATCGAATCCTTTCCCGTTTAATACCTTTAATCTCCTCTTTATTCAAGTTATCTCTATTCGAATTAGTTTTAAACATAATTTTTCTACAATTTAAAACTAATCGAATCATTTCTCGTTTAATACCTTTAATCTCCTCTTTATTCACCAACAAAGAGAGACTACGCCCATAAGGAATTTAAACATAATTTTTCTACAATTTAAATCCTTTAGGGATATTCTTTTCCATTGTACGGATGGAATGAACCCTGCCTGTTAGGTGTTATTTAAGTTGTGCACACTAAATAAGCTCCCCTAACGGCTATTCTTCATTAGACAAGGCCTTGCCTAATACGAACCTACAACCATATTACCCAAGGTATTTTAAAGTAATATGATTTCCCACAACGTCAACCATGACGCTCCAACAATCGTACTTCCCTCAACTAACCCAATCGAAAGGCTAAGATTCCCTAAATTACAACCTTTGGAATTTAATCTTAAATTCGCCTCAAAACAACCCATTAACATCCAACTATACACTTTGGGTCGGGTCTCGGTCACTTCCAATCATTATTACAAATCTAGAGACGAAACTAGCCTAAACCTACACCAGTTCGTCCCTTATTCAAAACTTAAAATCTAAAGTTTCTAAAGACAAACCGGCGGCATAACGACTATATTTCTAACTCCCAAATAGTCCTGTATATCCAAAAACAATATGTCGAAGCACAAAATAATTCCAGCATCAGTTTCTACTAGCCACCTAAACCTAAATTCTCCTAATTGGGCACTATCATGTAAAACGGCATTTATAAAAAAAATTACCCAAGAATTCATCTTAAACATCTCAATCTTTTAAGCATGCTTCTCATTTATTTTCCAAGTTATTAATTCAACCCAAATAACCTCATTTATACTTTTAAACATCCAAGGTCAATGCCAAATTTAAGAGGTTATACTGTTAAAGAAAAAGGAAAACAAACATGGTATAATTCAAGCCTTAACAACTTCTACTCACCTTGTACACAGCAATAATTTTTCCAAATTCTTTTCCTTTCACAACACAACTACGACCTGAAACATAAGTTACAATCTAAAATAAATTAAACCTAACTTTATGCTAACAAAAACATTAAACTGAACGTAGGACAGAGGGATTACGGGGTAGGACGATGGTAGGACAATTAGGACAGTATTAGGACGAAGAGTGGCGGGTTCGACTTCGGGTTAGGACGGTTAGGACAGAGGGCTATGAGTTTGGCTTCGGGTTAGGACAGACGTAGGGCGGGCGTAGGACAGCGTAGGACGGACGTAGGACAACGTAGGACGGACGTAGGTCATCGTAGGACGATAGCGTAGGACGGACGTAGGATGGAGGAAGAATTTTGGGGTTCGATTCGTTCGTTATCTATCAATTCTACAATAGGTTTCAAAATAGGAATCATTACCTCAATTCAATCTTGAAAGAAGGCTCTTCTCAAATTTCTCCACAACTCCACCAAAGAGAACCCTAAGCAAAACACACCTATAGATCGCAAAATTCTTGAATCGATTAACCCGAAATCGATCAATTTCTCATTCAAAACGAAAGGATAAGAAGGTGAAGATGGAGAATGCCTTACCTTTTCCTCTGTCTAGGTCTTTCACGTGAAGCAGGATGAATGAGATGGCTTTTCCCCTTTTCTTTCTTTTTCCTCCTTTTTACTCCCCCCTCATTTATTTTTTTAAAAAAATAAATCATTTAATAAATAAATAAAATCTCTCATTTATCTAAGTCTAAAGTTATTTAAAAATAAATTCTTAATAATAAAAATTAAATTTAAACACTTTATCCTTAAATCATTTAAGAAATTAAATAGAGAAAATATATATTTTTATTTATTTATTTTTTTTAATTCAAAAACTTACCGAAAACCCGAGACGTTACAACTATTTATAAAAATAGCAGTAAAAAAACATATTTGTAAAAATAGCAGAAAAATTAAATTCACACCTAAAATATTACAAAATTGCCACTAGTAATCAGTGATATCTTCACAAGTAATCACTGAAATCACTGATTTATTGATATCCTGAATTTTGTGCAGGAATCACTGATTAGCTGATAGTAATCACTAATTATTTTATAACTTATCACTGATATCTCTGATCACATGAATGGGGGGTTTTTAAAAATCTGCTATATTTGCAAATACTTTTTAAAATTGCTATATTTATAAATATTGCTAAAAATTCTGCTACCCAATGAAATTTCCCTACTTATTATCTAACTATGAATAATTCCACTATAGATTCATAGTTGAACTCCCATAACTATAGATGAGTTATGTCCATTTAGTTTATCTTTAATTTATATTTGTGATATATCCTTCACGTGAAACCCTCATAATTACCGGCGGATAAATTTACCGTTTTGGCCCTGAAATTACCGCTTTATCCTTGTATTCCTGCTGATTCTCCAATGAACTTTATCTTTAGTCGAACTAGAGATAAGGTACTTTTGTGATCAATAGAAGTCGTGGCGCCACTTGTTCATGTCTCGAATAAGTACATCAAGGGAGTTTCCTAAAGTTTCTAAAATGTTTAGGTATCGCACTGATACCGTTAATTTATAGGAAAGTCATGAATTCCATCTCGTGAAAATGAGTTCCCAGCTACTTATCTAGCCATGTTCCCAAAACAGAAGTGTATTGAGCGTTCTTACAGATCGCTCTCAACCATGTGAATCAAAGAACATAACTCCACAAATAGGAGTCCGCATTTCACTCAGGATTGAGATCTATCACGGTTGATAAACTTAGTTCGATATTCGATCATTTCTCGTAAAAGGTACTAATGAGAAATTTGATCGAACATCGTGGTCCTGTCTTATATAATCAACATTGCATATGATACTTCCATTTCATGTCTCCCACATGAATGATCAGGATTAAATCATTTGTCTATAAACAAAATGCGAAGCTATCAACAGTGTTACCAGGATAAGGTTCCCAAACGTTATCCATTTACTGTAGACACTTTTAAGTTACTCATCTTGACTTTAATCCTCTCGTATGACTCACATACTAAGTCGTGATTTCATAAGAGTAACTTAGGGTTTACTATTTGAATGTTTGATATTAATATATTTCCATATCTTCCTAATATCGTCAATTGAATCAATATAGATAATATAAAGAACTTATGTTTATTTATTTAATTTATTTGAAATAAATTATTATAATTAAATAATTACAAGTTCTAGGACACCATTCCTAACAAATCTGTCATTAAAGTGATCCATATCATTCAACGACACATTCCGTTGTTAAATTGAATGAAAGTGATCCATGTCATTCAACGACGCATTCCGTCGTTAGATTTGGTCAACATTTAGCAGCGATGTATTTCTTTTTTATCCCTAGGTAATGACACAATTTGTCGGTAAAAGTACCTTAAATGAGATAAGGTTGGATAAGATAAGATAAGTAAAATTCCGTCGCTAACCCTAATTACCGACAGAATTAGGGCAATTCTATTGTTAATATTGTGTCACTAATCTCCTCTTTTCTTGTAGTGATCTTAGGGTTTGCATCTAGATTCACTCCATATACCTTAAAATCCGTTTTTGTGATTAAAAACTAGAAATTAAGAGAAAATAAAAATTCTGGAATTTTAATTTTTTTCTCTCCATAAAACATATCAAAATTTGAAAAGAAGAAGAATAATTGATTTGTGTTTTGGAAAGTTTAATATTCAAGATCTTTTCTTATCTTATTCAACCTTATCTCATCTTATCATATCTCATCTATCCTTATCTTATCTTATCTAACGTTATCTTATTTTATCATATCCATAACCTTATCTCATCTAATCTTGTCCAAATTTTATCCAAAATTTGTGTTCTTTTCTTCATTCTACTTCATTTTTCGTGCACTTTACAATTAAATTTTTTAAGGGTTGTTTGAATTCTTTTTTTATGTGTTAACTAGATAGATTGTAGTCAAGCATGTTGTGTGAGTGAGAGCATATTCAGTGAGTGTAAACACGAGTGAACTACAAATCATTGCATGTAAACACTTAGGAAATGCTAGTGAGATCCATTACATAATCTTGTTTTCTTTTATTACTAACATTCTTGGCAGTTATGGAAAACAAAGAAGACCAAATGGGAGCATATAATAAACCTAGGAGGGAAGAAAATCAATGGGATAAAATTGAACAAATGCTTGAACCTCTCTCTACCTGAGTTCAAGTTTTGGAAACAAGGGAGCGAAATCCACCTAGGGCTGAACAAAACTTATTGCAAAATGTTATTTGAGAGCAACAAATCTATGGTAATTTGAGGGCTAAACGAGCTAGGGATGAGGACATTCCAGAATACCTTGATAATGAAGATTATGATAATGAAGAGGAGATTTATAACGCCCCGATACAAGGTAATTTTAAAATTTTTGAATTTTATATTATTTTGGTTAATAATATTAAATTGTCAGAAAATTAATTTTGAGTTTATAGGCTTTTTGAATGACAATTTCATGAGGAGGACTTGTAAGCAATTTTCGTTGAGTTGGAGGAGATTTTAATAATTAGGAAAAGGAGAAGGGAATTAGTCAGAGTTTACTCATTCTATCAGCTAACAAGTAAAGGAAGGTACAGAAAGTTTCTCTCTTTTTCTTTCCCATGCTGCCGCCCCCATGGGTTTTCCCCTCACGTTTCTTTTTCAATTTCCACTTTTTAGGTGACAATTAGAAGCTTTGGGGTGTCTAGGAGTAGATTGGAGATTGTTTGGCTATATAGACATCTTGGGTAAGTTTTCCTTAAATTTTTATGTGACGACTGGACTCCTTTTAAATCATTTTAAAACCAAAACACAGCGGAAGTCTTAGTATTAAAAAAAAAGGGCATGGATATGTTTAAAACTTGGACTATCCAAAACCTGTTCACATTTTTCACAATCAAAGAATTTTAAACACAAGGAAATGCATTTTGTTGCAAAGTTTAAAGGAGTTCATAGTTATAAAAGTTAAAACAAAAAGCTCTTATGAGCTTATATACAAATGTACAACCCAAAAGAGGAAACATGAAATAAATTGAGTCCATGGACTTTAAAATATCTCTAGTCCATCTCGCCATCGTCATCATCCAGATCAGGTAGCATCTGCTCCTCTCCCATGACCACGAACACGAGCATTACCTGAAATTTTTTGTAATATCATGAGCTAAAGCTAGCTCAGTGAAGATAAACGGAAAATAAAATAACATTAGACTCCAAAACCGTATCCGGATTTGTGTCCAAGTAAAACTTACATACTCTTTACCAAACAACAACTTCAAATGAGTTTCACATCAAGTATCCAATTTTCACTTACCAAATCTCCCAAATCCAAGATCTTCTAAAGGAACAAGAACTAGCTTTTAAGCAATTCAAAATATTGTATGTCACTATACAATTCAATCTCATTCCTTTTCCTAGCTCCCGACTATACATCAAATTTCATTTCTTTTCTCTATAGAAATGTAGGCTATACATAATGTTTCATTCCTTTTTCTTTAATAGTTAATACTAAGCTCACTGAGTCTTAACATATTCAAACAAGATAACTCGTGATTAATGACGATAATGTTAGCACACGCAGTCTTAATGTTATTCATTAACTCGCCCAACAAATGTAAAGTACACGCAGTCTTTACATCAATATAATCATCAAATGCTTATAATGATAGTATTGAAAGCTCACACAGTCAAACAATACCTCATTATCTCACTTTCCAAAAACAAAGTATATGTAGTCTTTTCAATAATATCTTCCCACCTTTAGTGAATAATGACGGGTAATGAAGCTCACTCAGTCTAAGCATTCCCTCATTAACTCACCCACCGAATACAAGGTTCAAGACACCCATGTATCCTCATATATGTATAATATTAATTATGGATGATACTAGATAATGTGAACTCGCATAGTTCCATCATTATCTCACTATCCATCTCCTCCGATCATGCAAAGTTCACGCAACCTTTAGCATTCCTCATGATACATATGTAAACATAAAACGAATAATACCAGACAATGTAAGCACACTCAGTCTATGCATTGCCTCATTTTTCCTCCCAAATACGATTATATGCAAAATGAACATGAATGTGATCTCAAATGCAAGTAAACATAAATATAACCATTCAAAGTAATCAAAAGAACATAATAATAAATGATAAATAAATCACGAATTACCCTCTATACATAAAACAAGAAATTAGGAACTTCTGAAGAACAATGAATAAGTCAAGCCAAACGGCCTTCAGATAAACTCGAGTTATTTACTTTAACATAAAAGTCTCCAAGCAATGATTCCAATATCTTTATTAAACATACAAAGTTCCATATCCAAATTCCTTATTCACCCTATTATACTTGGAACTTTCAACTTCCGATAAACATTAATAAACGCTGAAGCGAATCTACACTTACAACTTCCAAGAGTTAATCGTTTCCCTTGAAACACCTATGAGTTCTCTCAACTCAAATAATAGAACTAACTCCCAAATCTAAGCATGTTAGCTCACTTACTTAAATCCTTTCGATTCAAATCTTAATCTCAACTTCTGATCCTACGAATCGTTCAACTTGTTCGGTTTCTAAGTTTACATTTAATTTCTAGTTATCCTCACCTTGGTAAAAGTAGATTTAGCTCTAAAGTTCCGAAAAAGCGTTCAAGCGGCGGTCCAAAAATACCTACAATTAAATTACATCTTACAATCATTAATTAACCAAACATCGAACAAACAAAATCTAAAACCATAAAACGATGAAAAACCCCTGAGATGCCTTAAGGGAGGCACGGCCTCGCTAAGGGGGGTTGGGTTTCAGGTTTGATTTTCCGGCTTTTAGGCAATTTAGAGGAGTTTCGGGTTGGTTTTGAGTACTTTAGAGGTTCGCACTATGAATAGGTAAACATAAATTAGGGTTTTGGACAATATTTCAATCCTGAAAAATTAAGTAAAACATAAAACAATAACAATTAAAACACCCTAGTCATCATGAAGTATGGGAAAATTAAACGGAACGGGTTCTCAACTCAAACTTGATTTTAGGGTTAGGGTAAGTTTCTAAAAACACATAAAACAACTCCCTCCATTGAAATCTTCGAGTTTCTCGGTAAGAAATCAAAGATTTCAACCATGGATTCCATTAAAATAGTATTTGAATAAAATTTTAGAAATTTTGTCATACCTTGAGGTCTTTTGAAAATGGAGGAAGCTCGATTGGTAGGTTGAAAAGGATGCTTGAACCGAGGGACTATCCAACACAACCAAAATCGAATTGATCCGTCAAGAAACGAAGAAAAACCAAAATTTCTCCCAAGGAAAGGGGGGCTACAGCCTCATGGAGAAATGAAGAGAAGAAAACTTCAACATTTTGGTCAAAATTGTGTTTTTAAAGAGGAGATGAATAGTGTTTTGATATTTTAAGAAATCGGAAATTATGATGTCGTCCCTTTAATGCTTTTAGCTTATAAAACGAAACCCGAAGCTCTTAAACTAGCCAAAAGGTGATTAATAATTATTAATTGCCCCGTTAATAATTATTAATATGACCCAAAATAATTTAAGCAAATATAGCAATTAAAAAGGTTTAAAACGAAATAAACTCCTAAATTCTAAATTACTAATTCTAAAATTAACTTTAAATACTTTAATTAAAATAAAATAAAAATTACCTCAAAAGTAACGGGACGTTACATTTTAAATCTTAAAATTATGAAAATTTATGTTCTGGACGAGTTCTTGAATTTCCAAAAAACTCATCAAGAAACCGTTTGATTTGTCGTTTTGATCCCAATTCTATTTTTGTAAACCCAATCGATTTTGATTCTCTCTTTACCATAGCAAAAACCCATAAAAATCGATCACACCGAGCCAAGAAAAAGGACAAAATTGAGACCCTAAGGCCTCAATTTAGCCACACCAAGAGGTAGCAGCCTTCCTCAAACGGTAACTTGGTTCATCGTTTGGTTGCCAGTTTTTCGAGCCGTTGATCCTAAATTATTTTAGTATTAATTGCTACTGATTTTAGGAGTGAAATTAATATTTAGAATGCTATATATCAGATCTGATCGGTGTTGGAAAATAAAGTTGAAAACACGTACTTGAGGTAAGTGAACAAACTAGTTAACGATAAAATTTTAAAGAAATCTTAAGCTCTTACCATAGATATTATTGTTCTAAATATTTATTTATGAAGTTCTGAAAAATTTAGGATGAGAATGAATTTTAAGAAAAATTGATAATTGCCTTCAAGAAAATATTTTCGTTAGGACTAGTTTTAGCATTTTCTGCCAAAAAGTGTATTTTCTGAGTTTGGATTGTTTTGGGATGATGTTAACCATGTTTCTGAATTTTTTTAGTGTTTTGTATGAATTTTTAACAAGGCAATTGAATAAGGAATGAGAATTTGTAAATTTTAGTTTTTTTTTTTCACGATTACGCAAAAAGTGGGTTTTTAGTGAGCTGTTTGAGTTTGTTTTTAGGCTGATGTATCTATGGGCTTATTTTGATATTATAATAATCTAAAATTATATCTTGGATGATAAGAAACTTGTTTGATTGCATGTTAGGTTGCAAGGGTCGGTCATTAGTTGATAGGACTTATAACCCAGGTACTAGTGTTTTAAGTCTTACGAGCATAAAATATTAGGTGATTATTCAATTGTAGATGAGTCCATAAACAGGTGCTAATATTCATTACTTATAAGAATGAATATTAGATGCTCATTTATAGGTGCGCCTATAACAAGGTACTAGTAAATGTAAGAAGTCTCGAGGGACCGGATTTTCTAGTGTTGTGTGTTGTTTCTGATGAGTCACAAAATTATAATATTAATTTAGATCATTGTTTCTTGTCGAACATGAGAGGATTAGTTTGATGAATGAAAGATGAATTTGTGAAAAATTATTATGTGTTGGAGAGAATAAATTGTGATAGCCTTGGATATGGAACCAATAGAGTAGCATATCCATGTATTGAGATTAGACTTAAGGTTTAAAGTGAAATGTGAGATTAAGAGTCTTTGGAGAGTGTTAAAGAGTTTGGGACTCGGTCTTAATCGTTTAGAGACTATTTAAGATTTTACCTGTTAACTAGTTTGTTTTCTCATTGGGTTTAGTCTTAGAGTGTTATATTTTTTTTCAGGTAATAAAAAGACGAGACGTGGCAATTGTTGAAGTGGCAAAGATGTGGTGTTTATATCGGTGCCAGCAGTCATGTCAATAGTCTTAAACATTTATAAATTAATGTCTTTCATAATTTTTAAGACAACTATTTATTTTTATTTTATTAGATGTGATCACATTATAACCTTTTTTTATGATTTCGTTTTAAAATTAATTTGCGCTACCATGTTTTGAGATGATGATTATGATGGAACTTTTATTTTAAAATTTCAATAAAGATGAATATTTTTGCATAAATTTATACTCTAAAAAGTTGGGTCATTACAAGATTTCTAGGGTTCAACAAAGTAGAGGAAGAGGAAGAGAGATGGCTCATCCTAGAAGGGCTTATATACATGAAAGATCGGAGGAGAGACAAACTAGTGGAATCAAACACAAAATTCCAGCATTCGAAGAAAAGTCAGATCATGAAGCATACATACAATGGGAGAATCATATAGGGAATGTTTTTTTTTTTTATTATGAATGACATAGTGAAGATAAAAGGTTACTTCTAGCCGTTTTTGAATTTATTAATTATGTTTCTATTTGGTGGTCCTAGTTAAAAATAGTAGAAGGAGAGCCAAAGAAGAGTAAATTACTACATGCAGAGAACTGAAGGCCATTATGAGAAAAAGATATATCCCACCATACTTCTATAGAGAGGTGGAACAAAGATTGTAAAGATTGCAACAAGGAAGCAAAAGAGTGGATGATTACTACAAAAAGATTGATATGCTTATGACTAGGTCAAATACAGAGGAACATTCAGAAAAACAATGGCAAGACTCGTGGGAGGATTGCAAAAGAACATAGCTAATCAAGTAGACATGAACCAATACTTTGATATGGATGAGTTTTTTTCATAATACCATTAAGATAGAAAGGCAAATCTAAGATGGTAGGGTAGCAAAGTATTCCTCAAAACCTTTTACTAAACATTCTTCTTCATCTAAATATTCTTTAAACGATTCTTGGAGAAAAGAGAGTAAGGAAGACTATAAAAGTCAAGAAAAGGTGGTCATGGCCAAGGATAGGGTTGAGAGTTCTTGTAAGGGGAAAAGAAAATTTTAGGAGACTAAGAAGAGGACTATAGACCTAAAGTGTTGAAAGTGTCAAAAGTGAGTCATATTAGCAAAAATTATCCAAATAAAAGGGTTTATGATAATGATAAAAAAAAAAGTTGATCTCAGATGAGGAGGAGAGTAATTCAGAGGAGGAAGACATAGAACTTGAGGAGGTAAGTGATGATGGTATTGAGGAAGATAACAAGGTTACCTTGGTAACTAGAAGACTACTAAAAGCACAAGTTAAAGGTAGTATGGATGATCAAAGAGAGAACTTATTCCACACTAGGTGTATTGTGCAAGGAGTGGGATGTAGTGTGATTATTGATAATGGTAGTTGCACAAATATTGTTAGTTTCAATTTAGTGCAAAGATTAGGGCTGACCACTAAACCTCACCTACAAACATAGAAATTACAATGGCTAAGTGATTGTGGAGAGCTTAAGGTGAACAAGAAGGTACTTATTTCTTTTAGTTTAGGAAAGTACGAAGATGATATTGAATGTGATGTAGTACCCATACATATGCCGGAGACATACTATTAGGTAGACCTTGGATGTTTGATAGGAGAGTTCTATATGATGGTTATCTAAATAGATACACATTTATCAATGATGGGAGGAAGACTACACTTGTACCTTTATCTTCTACCAAAGTGTACAATGATCAATATAAACTTGAAAAGAGAAAGAAAGAGAGTGAGGCAAAAGAAAAAGTACAAAAAAAAAAAGATTATCATTATTCAAGAAACTTGCTTATTTACGTGTTTTGGCTAAGAAGACCATTCTCTTCTTCATATTGTGTAATTCTTGCTTAGGATTGTATGGTTAGAGCATTTAAAAAAAAATCATCATATTGTTTTTAGAATGTTTGAATCTTGGGGTAAAAAGTCAATTCTTATTTCAAGATCATAGATCACAAATGTAGCCTAATTCCTTAATTCTTTCTTTTGCGTTTTTACTACTGATTTTTGTTGGTTCTTGCTTCTTCATCTAGGGTTCTTCTTTTGAATAGTTCTTGGTAAGTTTTCAAATTATACGAAAACCCTTGTGGAATTGTATTAGAACCCCTTAAAAAAAAGAACCCTAATTGAACAAGAACAATAACACAGGAAAACCAGTTAATAATAACCCAAGGAAAGAGACTAATTTTCTTTAATTCATCCATTCTTTATTTTTTTTTTAATAATGAAGCCTTTAAATAGGCAAAACAACTTCCCTATTTCTAATATGACTCTAATTTCAAAAATATAATATAAAGTGCTGATAAGGATGACCTCATCATGACATCACTATGATAAGTTATAAAAAATAAAAGGTTTAAATACAATTTTAGTCCCTATGGTTTGACCTTTGTTCTATTTTGGTCCTTATGGTTTAAAAAGTTCTAAATCAATCCCTATGGTTTGATAAAAGTTTAAAATCAGTCCTTATCATCAATGGCTTTGACAGAAGATGATGTGACCCATTATATGATAATGTAGAAGAGAGAGAGGATGGAAATGTGGTCCCCATAAACCTTGACTCAGATTTAAAACAGAAAAATGGGCTTGGGGGGGGTCTAGAAGCATATCTTTACATTTGCTTCAATTAGGGCAATATGTTATGTCAAAATCAGAACGCAGGAAAAAAACTTTCAAAGAGGAAAAACTTAATGGATTGTTTGAAGGATGAAAGAACATAGAATCAATTTTTTATTATTTGAATGAACAAAGTGGTTACATTTATTGCATTGGAGCTCTCGTAGAACAGAGGTATAGTATTTCTCTTCACATTTTCTATTTAGAGGTAAGGGTTTACATTATAGCCAAATCTTGTAAGATTATATTGAAGTAATCTATAATTTATTGTTTTATTTCAGATTTAAAGGGTGAATATGTTTACATTTGAGCTGAAAATCTACGAGTAATGTGATTTACTCTGAAGGATTTTTGCTATAAAGAAAAATCATGGTTAAGATATTTCTTTTGCACTCTAAAAGGAGGAAAGAAAATTGATATTCTTAAAAAAAATTGCTTATTTTTTAGGAAAAATATGGACCATTCAAGTGGCAGCTTCAACTCTTTTAACTGTGGAAACAAAAAGGAGAAGATATGTCATTGCAGTAGAAAAGTTGTATTGGTTACATCACGAACGAGTGACAACCCTTCAAGGAGATTTTTGGGTTGTGCTAATTATTGGGTATGAATGAATAATTACCATTTATGGGTGTATTATTTGTTTATGAAAGGAATATTTAATGGCTATTCATTTTTTATTTTTAGGATGGGAGAGGATGCAACTATTTTAAATGGTATGACAATCCAATTTGTGAACGAGGAAAGGATGTAATCAATGAGCAAGAGAACAAGATCAAAATTCTAGAACATAAACTTCATCAATATCAACAAAACGAAAAGTTTAAGAATCGTCTTATTCTTATTTCTTGGCTTATTACCGCTAGTGTTCTACTTTTGTATCGTATTTGATGCATTAATTTATCTTGATTCTTTATTGTTGTAATTCAGAGTTTCTAGTTTATGAAGTTGGTTTACATTTGGTATTGTATTTCACGTTGGGGTTTCAATTTGTATTGATTTAGGTTGAAATACTTAATAAGCTAAAATTTATACACATACATTATTGGCCTTTACGTTAACAAGTCTTGCTTGAAAAAAGAAAAAAATATTTACCTTAACAAAAAACTAATGAAAAAAATAACAACTTTACCTTAACAAAAACTCTTTAACAACTTTAGTCTTCAATGAGGTGGGAAAACACCAATACATTCGATTCCAAGATGTATTCTTTTGATTTTGGGAAAAAGACAAGTTTGGATTTAATTAAATGGCAAAAGAAAGTAGGAAAAAACTATCCGTTTGTGCTTCTAACTAAATAACGTAGGAAAAAACTACCTTTTGTATTGGAACTTCTATATCATTTTTCTCACTTTTATCCGTTTGAAATATGAGTGACAAACTCCATGATTTTTTTTTTATAAAAGTCTTAAGTTGTTAAGACATTTCTCGTTGCATTTTTTATACAAATGCCACCTAAGGACATCCGTCCACTCACTTTGCTCTCACCCTAACTTTGTCATTTTTAACAAAGTGAATGCCCCAATCTCCCTTTATCGCATAATCATTCAACTTGTCTTTGAATTCTTTTAAAGTGGTGAACTTCATTTCGTCATTCACATTTTTAAAGGTTGGAAATTTTTCTCTCCCTCCACCATCCGATTCAGAGGAGTCATCCAATGACACCAATTCATCTGAATCCAAATCTACATCTGAGAAAGTACCAACAACTTCTTCCCCACTGACTTTCTCTCTCTCCACACCATGACTACTAGTCTCTCTATCCACATGATGACTATTGACCTCTCTATCCACACCATGATGACCGACCTCTCTTTCACCCGCTTCACAATCACTTTCATTATCCTCTTCATAATCACTTTCACTACCACTCATTTCGGTTACATTATCGTCATTACTACAAGTTAATTCGGCTCATCCAAATGCTCCACATACACCTCAAAAACCATACCATCACTTAACAAACTAGAAAGTTCAACTGCATCTTCATCAAACAATAATAATCGATAACCACTTACATTTACTGTAGGGTCTCTACCCTATAACTTCACTTTCTCTACATAGCCCAACTTCTTAACTACATCATTCACCTCTATCAAAGACCATAGATCGGGGTCATAGTCATGGAACAAATTGACCCTCCCTTCAATATAACGCATGATAGCTCCATAAAGAAAATGACCACAATGATGAACTTGCATAAGAAATAGAGACATCTACACGCATATAACATAATTAGTCAAAGATAACTATAAGGAAACTCTTGAGTTTTTTTTAAGTAAAATCTTTTAAAGTAATCAAGTAGTGTTCATAATAAAAATTTATATATTTTATAATTATTATAAGAAAAATAAAATACATTAAAAAGATATTTGGGGGATAGTAAGAAAAAAACATGAATTTAAAACACATTTTGCAAGCTCATATTTCTCAAGAATGGTTCTTTTACTACTTTTACATAGAGATATAAGCAAACATATAAACCCTACAATAACTTACTAGACAAAAGCTGCTGAATAAGTAAAAATAAAAAATCCAACAGTGAGAGAAAATCAACACTAACTCATCTCAGATACTTTTTTGCACCATTATTTTATGAAAAAATCAACAACGAACACAACCCAATTTATACCCACTTGTTTATGAGACCACAAGGAAATAAAACTTCAATTTAATTTCTACCTACATGCTCTTTGGACCACATGACAACTTGTTTCATTAAAGTTTATGGATAAATTGACAAAAAGCAACAAGATGTTGGGGCCATAATCTGACAATGAGAATTGGAAGAAAAAAAAATACATAAAGCATCAGAGGATTGCAAAAAAAAAAAAAAAAGAACAAACCTCAGCTTTTCAGAAAACTCCAACTTTAATTTCAAAATCTTATCCTTTTCACAAGATTTATTCGCAATACTTTCCAAGCAAATCACATATTAGGAAGACTTGAAAGTGGTTGCATGAGAATTTTCTTCTTCACAAAAAGTAAAGCCCCAACCCTGGAATTTGTTTAGACTGAATTCCCAGCATAACGTAATTTCCAGACCCTCCTGCACCAACCTAAAAAAATTATAAATATGAGTCAAGGCTTATGGGGACCATCCTCTTTTTCTCTCTCTACCACGTAATCGTATAACGGGCCACGTCATCTTTCTGTCAAAGCCATTGACGGTATGGACTACTTTTAAACTTTTATCAAACCATAGGGACTGATTTAGAACCTTTTAAACCATAGGGACCAAAGTAGAACAAATGCCAAACCATATGGACCAAAATTGTATTTAAACCAAAATAAAACTACTACACCTAGAAATTTAAATATGTCAAAATTAAAGCCTTACACTACTTGGAACTTCCATTTCTATATAAAGTCTTCAATCCTTGGTGTTGAGCTTTCATATCTAAAAAAATGACATAAATATTAGAAAAATAAAACTATTTCAAAAAATATTGTGATTTTTTCTGACTAGGCGCGAACTGGCTAAGTTGGCGTTGCTATGGCACGGGAAATCGTTTGTACGACAGACGATCTACATTTGGAGTTCTAAAATCGTCTTTGTACAAATGAGACAATTTAAGGCAGAATAAACAAACCAGACCTATTTTTCTTCCTTATTTCAGCCCTAGCTCCAATTTATCTCGTCCCCACCTTCTCTAAATTGTCCCCTGACTATTTTTCGGCGAAGTCTTCACCAAATTGCAAGGTTTTTTTTTGGTCAATCACGTTTAGGTAAGTATTTTCTTTATCATAATTTCATTTTTCTGACAATGAGGTATGAATTTTAGTCATATTCGAAAATTCAAAGTTATAACTTCATTTTCGGACAATTTTAGGTGAAATAGCTCTAATTTCAGCATTATTCTTGGTATGTAACTCAGATTTTCTTGTTTCTAATTTTTTTTTTGGATTTTTTGAGTTTTACTCTCAACCCCTCCAAACCCCCTTCTGATCTGCTATGTTTTTTTTTTTAATACATTGTTTGATTATTTTTTTATGTGGCCATGAATATTATCATTTTGTTAAATTTGTATTATAATATTGTTTGAATATGAATTATGATTTCGTGATTTTTTTGAATTGTAAATTAGAATGTCTAGATAGTATTCTAATCATATAAATTGTTCTTGTAGATTGATAATGGGAAATAGAATTATTGTAGTTATAGTTTATTCCAATGGTCATTTGGTGAATGGTTTGGATGGAATAGAGTACGATCATCCCCCTTGTAGACGATTTATAATGGATTATGGGATTAAATTTAATTGGTTCATTGAAATATTGAATGAGACGATATCCAAGGATATTAGGACCATTGAAGCACAGATTGTGTACAGGTATCCCACCTAACTGTCGAAAGGATCAATTCTCTTCTTTTCCAATCCGTAATGATTTAAATTTGAGTTTCATATTTGCTACTGCTTTGCTTCCTCCAAATAAAATAGATATTTATGTGTCCATTAGAAGTAGAGACCTGATAGGGCGTGACACTCAAGTTTCAATACATGAAAATCCAACCAAGTTTGTATCTGATCGGTGGTTTCTTGTTTGCTGATAAGTCTAATATTTTGAAGCTGCTGGACGACTGAGTTGGGGTGTACCGCGTTTGACATGGTTATATAGAGAGACGTGTCGCACCTCATTTTCAGATTCTCATGACATTACTGGCCCACTTATCCTACTTCAGATTTGGGCATGAGATCGTTTTCCTACGATAGCCCCTCAGCGTACTCACGCTCGAGATGACGAGTTATTTGGTTGTCCTGCAGGTGCTCGGTATATATTGATGTCTAAAACTTATATTTTTTGTATATATTTGAAACATTTAACTGCAGCTTCTTGTGTAGATGGACAAATAATTTCTGCGTCACAGGTCTTACCACTCATGTTCTTCTCCAGTATAGATATATGTTCGATCTCCTACTGCCAGAGCAGGTAAGTCGCAAGTTTAGATCCAAACTAATACATTAATGTTTATCAACACGTTTCATACTAAGTGATGATTTTGTTTTGAATATGTAGGTCATCTAGAAGCCATATACCACTATCTTACGACGATCTTCCTGCATACTGTTGCAAAGGTCAGGATAGTTGGTGTGCAGAAGCTCCACTGATATACTTCCATATGGTAGAGTTCATGTTTATCGCTCAGGTCATGCAATAGTTTGACCTCATACAGGTGATGTCTAAACCATATAACACTAATCCAGGAGATTTGCATGCTATGGATCTTGCACTCGTGTCATAGATTGGAGGCATAATCTTGATCAATATGTTCAATAGTGGTTATCTCGTCGGGATCATCTTATTCTCGGTTATCCAATTGATGATGGCATAGATGTTGATGTAGGATATATGGCATGGTATCATACTATTAACCAACGATATTTGACACGCCAGGGGACAACTATTGGCTCAATGGTAATATTTTTGTGATTTTTTTACACGTTAATATAATTGAATGTGTAACTCATGTGTCGTATTTCTGCCCTAGGCACCCGATTTACATGTATTCGAGGTGTTCACGAACATCATTCAGATCTCTGGTTTATATGACGAATATTTGGCCATGGTTAGTGAGATGCATCGATTATATAGAGTGCCTGATGTACCAGCTGTGTGGAGGGTGAGACGACTCCTGGAGTGGTCCCTGAGATGCTAGATGACATTGAGTAAGAGTATGACAATATGATGCTGACTGGTACTCCACCCCGTTCTTTGTTACCTTCTAGCCTCCCATCTCGCTTCAAGACCTTCTTCACCCATCTTCATGATGTTGACTCTTGGTTCTCACATTATTAGAGACCACAATCATGATCATGAGGCAGGACCCTTCATAGTTAGAGAGCCAAATGAGGCTTGCCTTTCTCAGGTCGTTGAGGATCCGAGACCATGTGGACTCCAATAACAGAGGCATCCATAGCAAAGGCGTCAACCACCTCGAAATAGGTGACCTCCCTCTTGTGACACTCATTAGCTATTTTTTTTTTATATATAACATTCAGACATATACAATATTTTCTTCTCATATATGTTTTTGTCTTATTATATATCAAATTACTTAATTAAGGAATTGAAAATTAATTAAATTAATTGTGGTATCGTAATGGTAATGAAAAAGCCTTAAGTAGAAAATTTATTTTTTATACATCTCAATTGGATCATTAAGCTGTCAAGTTAGGAACACAATTTTGTTCTCAGTTTTGCCAATTCTTCTCTATCATAAATCATCTGTTCAACAAACGATTTCTGCCTTATTTTGCTAATTCTCTATTGTCATAAATCGTCTATTGAATAGACGATTTTACAATGCCAATTCACTATTGTCTTAAATCGTCCGTTGACAGATGAATTTGTCCTGCATCGCATAATTTACCTGTTGACTGGACATATTTCATATGTTCAATAGACGATGAACAATATTTTTGAAAATACTTTAATTTGCGCGATTTATTAGAAATTAATATTATTTTTTACTGTAATTTTTTTTTTTGACAACATTTAAAAAACAATCCGGCATTTTTGCCCCTTCTATATTTGCAGGTCAGTTTATCGCAAAACTCACCCCCGTTTTCCCGTGGACTCTCTGCTCAAACAACATTCTGAATTCTGAATCATTTTTCAATGCATGAACTGCACTCTAATGGCCGCTCAACGGCTATCTCTTCAACCATTCACTTTCAGAACAACAACCCTTTCCAAATTCACGTATTCAACTCATCTCCTTTCCAAATTCAAATCTCTCAATCTCCACTCTATCTATTTCCTCCCTGATTTTCATTCTTATAGCGCCCTTCGAGGCCTCCAAACCTATGAAATCCCCAAACCATCTAATCACGAATATGTTTCTTCAGCCTCTCCCTCAGATTCTTTCTTGGTGGATAAGATTTTGTTAAATTTGAAACAGAACAATGTAAATTTCTTGTGCACTTCTCTGTTTCGGCTAAACGATTCTGTATTGGTTGATGTTCTTTATCGGTGTCGTGAAAATTTACCATTGGGGTTGAGATTTGTTAGTTTAGTTTCTTCTAATTGCCCAAATTTTAAGCATTCGTCACTTTCTTTGAGTACTATGATTCATTTTTTGGTGCGTGGTCGGAGGCTCTCGGAAGCTCAAGCTTTCATTCTTAGGATGGTGAGGAAAAGCGGCGTTTCACGGGTTGAGGTAATTGAATCGCTAGTTTCGACGTGTAATAGTTTCGGTTCTATTGATTTGGTTTTTGATTTGTTAGTGAGGACTTATGTGCAAGCTAGAAAATTAAGAGAAGGATCTGAGGCATTTAGAATTTTGAGGAGCAAAGGAGTTTGTGTTTCTGTAAATGCTTGTAATAGTCTCCTTGGAGGTCTTGTGAAGATTGGGTGGGTTGATTTAGCTTGGGAAATGTATGGAGAAGCTGTAAGAGGGGGCACTAAATTGAATGTTTATACACTGAACATTATGGTTAATGCTTTATGTAAAGATCGAAAAATCAAGGATGTGGATTTATTCTTATCTGATATGAAAAATAAAGGAGTTTTTCCCGACATTGTGACGTATAATACTCTAATCAATGCATACTGTCGTGAAGGGCTTGTTGAAGAAGCTTTTGAGATGTTGAATTCAATGTCTGATAAGGGCTTGGAACCTGGCCTTCTAACTTATAATGCGATCATAAATGGTTTATGTAAGACAGGTAAGTTCAATAGGGCAAAGGAGGTTTTGTATGAGATGTTGCAGATTGGGTTAAAGCCTGATACTGCTACTTATAATACATTACTTGTTGAGCGTTGTCGAAAAGATAACATTTCAGAAGCTGAAGAGATTTTTTGCGAAATGTCGCATCGTGGAGTTGTTCCTGATCTGGTTAGCTTCAGTTCACTGATCGGTGTGCTTTCAAGGAATGGGCATCTTGATCGGGCTCTAACGTGTTTTCGAAATATGAGAACTGTTGCTGTAGTGCCTGATAATGTAATCTACACTATTCTTATAGATGGGTATTGTCGAAAAGGTATTATTTCAGATGCTTTGAAAATGCGGGATGAGATGCTTGCTCAGGGTTGTGTTATGGATGTAGTTGTATACAATACTATATTGAATGGGTTATGCAAGGAGAAGTTGTTAGCTGATGCAGATATGTTATTTAATGAGATGATAGAGAGGGGTGTGTTTCCGGACTTTTATACTTTCACTACACTCATTCATGGATATTGTAAGGATGGTAATATGGATAAAGCGCTGAATTTATTTGGAACAATGATTCATACAAACCTCAAACCAGACATTGTGACATACAACACGCTAATTGATGGTTTTTGCAAAGTAGGTGAATTGGAGAGGGCTAAGGAGTTGTGGGATGATATGATCACAAAAGATATAGTCCCTAACCACATTTCTTATGGAATTGTAATAAATAGTTTTTGTAGTTCTGGCCAGTTATCTGAGGCATTGCATTTGTTGGATCAGATGGTCGAAAGGGGTATCAAACCCAATATGGTCACTTGCAATACTTTAATCAAGGGTTACTGCCGGTCTGGTGATATGTCAAAAGCATATGAATGTTTGAGACAAATGATATCAAATGGAATCAGTCCTGATAGCATCTCATATAATACCCTTGTTGGTGGATATGTAAAAGAAGAGAATATGGATAAAGCTTTTAGTTTGATTAGTGAGATGGAAGAACAAGGGTTCCGACAAGATATCGTTACATATAATGTAATTTTGAATGGATATTGCAACCAAGGAAGGATGCAAGAAGCTGAGCGAGTGTTAAGGAAAATGATCGAGACTGGAATAAATCCTGACAGAGCCACTTATTCTTCTCTGATTAATGGGCATGTCAGCCAAGACAACATGAAGGATGCATTTCGGTTCCATGATGAAATGTTGCAAAGAGGATTTGTGCCTGATGATAAATTTTAAAATTTGTACTTCATTTGATACATGCTGATTATATAATTAAGGTAAGAGTTTTCTTCTCTCTCATGTGTACATGAACACATGCACTCTAATACATTAAACAGAGACAATGCTTAAGCTGCCAAGGCTACTTAGGGCCCGTGAGAAAATACCATGTGGGTAGAAATTGTAAAATAAATGGGGGACTGCAAAAAATATTAGATTCTTAGATTCAAAGAAGACACCCACATATGCCCATCTCCCTAATGTTTGCTGTCTTTGCAACAGTCAAAGTGAAACTCATGACCATCTCTTCGCCAACTGCTTGTTTGCTAAAAATTTATGGCTTTCCCTCATCCAGTCCTTCAATAATAGCCTCTGTAATGCTTATTCTATAAACTCTAATATTGAAAACTAATATTGAAAACTTCCTTAGTGGGTCACCCCTTGAAGGAAAAAGCCAAGGTTATGTGGGAAAATGCACTCATATGTATCCTTTGAGAAATCTGAATGGAGAAGAATTATAGAATCTTCAAAGACAAAACTAGGAATGTTCATGAAGTTTGGGGGACAATCCGGTTCAAAGCTTTTCAATGGAGCTCTCTTAAAGGATGATATGGTACGATTAGATCGAATAAGCCCTTATGGAATAAATATTCAGCCGCCTGTGAACCCTCAGGGACTGTCTTATTCAATGTTTGTTCAATTACTCTTTTACCCGCAAATGCGATGTAGGCATTGGGTTCGGCAATAAGGAAATCCCCCAACACATTAAAACTAGTGTTGTTGAGGAGCAGAGAGGCGAGCACCTATGGCGAAAGGCGAGGCGCTTTTAGCCTCTTGCACCTCAAGATTGTCCATGGCGCAAATCTTTAGAAAGGCGTGCGCCTTTCACTTTTTTTTTGCTTTTTTGCGCCATAAGCATGGCGATGAAACACCATCATCATCCGGCTCGCGGCCTAAAGGCAGGCCCAAACTCGTTGGGGCCCAGCTCGAGCTCTACTGAAAGTCAACGTTTGATGGGCCGGCTCGGCTCAGCTCGTTAAATGTTTGGATTGGATATGAGCCTCTTTTTTTTTTAACGAGTCGGCTCGTGGGCTCGGCTCGTTTGAGCCTCCATAGGGCGGATCTAAAGAGCCGGCTCGAGCTCGGCCCAAATAAAGCTCACTATATTTATTTATTATTTAAATAGAATTTTATATTTTACCAATTTAAAAATTAAAGATAAAAAATAATAATATACCTTTTTTGTATATTATATGCCCGAAAAGTGCATCACTATAATATAAGTTGAGAAAAATGCATATGATTGACAAATGAATGGGTGCCAACCTAGTTGGAATGTACATACATTGCAGTGATGCACTTTATTCTCAAATATTCATGTATGAAATAATTAATAAAAATATCTATTTTTTAAAGTTGATACTTTTGTGTAATTACTAAATAGGATAAAATAAAATAGTTAAATTATTTAACGGATAAAATTGAACAATTTTTGCTTTCTTACTGTTCAAAATAATAAGTTTAATATATTGATTTTTTCACTCTTTTTTGCTATTTAAAATAATAAGTTTAATATGTTAATTTTGTTAAACATTTGGTTTTTTTTAAAAAGTGATTCAAAAATTATGTAGCATTGGTTTTTGAGATAATGTAATACAAAAAATGAACTCATATGATAGGCCGAGTTTGGCTCGCTCCAACGAGCTAGGCCCAAGCTCGGCTCGATGAGCCTAGTCCATGAGCCGAGCTGGCTCAGCCCATTGATGATGATGAGCGATGAAGCGACAGGCGAAGCTTTTTGGAAGCTTGACAAAAGTTGACGGATAAATTTAAATCATTAAAGTGTGTTTTGAAAATTTTACATCCCAGCCTGTCTTTCTCTGTCTCTCTCTCATGCTTGCTGGCTGTCTCTCAAACTACCACATGTCCTTCTATTTACCACCTGTCACTTTATCTACCATGTGTAAATCCAACCAAGTTCCTAGCGTTTACATATTCCAACTCCCAGTAAAAAGATTAAGTCCAACTAAGTTCCTACCACCTGTCCCTCTAAAGATATTAATTTTTAATTATAAAAATACAATTATATATACCCACCTAAATCTCTCTTTCTCTCTCCTACTTTCCTTATTTGTCATTCATCACACCTCAATGGAGTTTTTTAAAAAACTTTTTTTTAACATGGTTTTGTATTGAATATATTGATTTTGAAGTTTTGATAGTCTAAGCATATTTTAATCTATACATAAAGGTTAAATATATTTCTAAATTTTATTTATTCACGTGCGTCTCGCTTCACTAAGGTGATGCCTTATTATTGCCTCTTGCCTTAGAGGCAACAAAGAGGCCGTCGCCTCGGAGTACGCCTCTCGCTTTGAAAACACTGACTAAAACTAGCTTGCACCCCACCACTAGTAGGAGATGTAAGGATTGATACATATTTGCATATCATATTATTTTGATAATTCCCACTTTTTTTAATACCAATTTTAAAAATTGTTATTTGCTTTTTAAAACAGAAACCAGTAAAAGCATGCTTGAATTAAACTTGTTTAATTTAAACAATTTAGAGGTTGATTAATAGGAGCCAATGAACCGGTCTTCTCCTATATAAAACCTTTTATTCATGTAGAAGTTATTAAAGAAAAGCTATCTGATTCATATGATTTGTTAAGAATGAATTCTCACTATTGATATTTTATTATTAAAAAAAAAACACATTTTATAAAACAAACTTGTTTTCGAACGTATGCACGTCGGCACACCAACCTGTCTTATTTCTTCCGTGTGTTTACAGTACCTACCATATATATATATATATATTTTTTTAAAAATATATTTATGTCTATATATATATATATTACATATATATATATATATATATATATATATATATATATATATATATTTATATTTATTTTTTTTTTTTTTTTTTTTTTTTTTTTTTTTTTTTTTTTTTTTTTTTTTTTTTTTTTTTTTTTTTTTTTTTTTTTTTTTTTTTTTTTTTTTTTTTTTTTTTTTTTTTTTTTTTTTTTTTTTTTTTTTTTTTTTTTTTTTTTTTTTTTTTTTTTTTTTTTTTTTTTTTTTTTTTTTTTTTTTTTTTTTTTTTTTTTTTTTTTTTTTTTTTTTTTTTTTTTTTTTTTTTTTTTTTTTTTTTTTTTTTTTTTTTTTTTTTTTTTTTTTTTTTTTTTTTTTTTTTTTTTTTTTTTTTTTTTTTTTTTTTTTTTTTTTTTTTTTTTTTTTTTTTTTTTTTTTTTTTTTTTTTTTTTTTTTTTTTTTTTTTTTTTTTTTTTTTTTTTTTTTTTTTTTTTTTTTTTTTTTTTTTTTTTTTTTTTTTTTTTTTTGTGTCTCTGTGGGGGGGGGTGGGGGGGGGGGGGGGGGGGTTTGTCATTTATATATATTTTTTTCTCTTTTTTTATTTGTTGCTTTATTTTTTTTTTAAAAATGAATATGCTATCAAAGTTAAATATTTTAAAAACAGTATCTGAATAAATTTATAAAAGCCTTTGACTAATGTATTATTTGTTAAAAAATAGCAGTATAAAAATATGTTAAAAAAATCGTTTTAATATGGTTTAAAGTAACATTTTTAAATTTCTACTTAAAATGTTTTTTTTTAACCGATTATTTAAAATGAAATATTTTTTTAACAATTATAATATTAATGAAATATGATTTGTTTAAATGTTAATAACAGAAATATATGGAAATGGTAATCAAAGTGTGTAGACAAGTATTATAAAATTAAAACATGCTAATTAGACAACCACATAGTTAAAAATAAGATTGATTTAAACTTATAATCAAAATCACATTATTTTTAATTTAACTAACAAAAGTCGAAAGTAAAGTAGTTTGATTAATACAAAATGAACTAATCTTATATTAATTAATTTCAATCTAATTTTAAATTCTAAACATGGAGCCCTCTTAAACATGGTTTTCCTTTAGTTAATTTGTCTTGGATAAATATTCTTTTTACGTATTTATTTTAGAAAAAATAATTCAAATAATTATTTCCTAAAATTACCCATTTTTGCTTATATTTTTATTAAATAAATTTTTATTTATTTAACCAATAGATTAATTGCAAAAATCTATTGGATTCTTTTAATCCAATTGAATTTAATGCTTCCTAATTAATATTTATTATTATTATTTAAATAAATCTATCGCTTTATGATTTTTACTTTATTAATATAATTTATTAATTTTATATAAATAATCGATGTTATATAAATATAAATTAATTTATATAAATTAATGATGATGATGAAACACCATCATCATCCGGCTCACGGCCTAAAGGCCGGCCCAAACTCGGCTCGGGCCCAGCTCGAGCTCTGCCTGAAAGTCAACGTTTGATGGGCCGGCTCGGCTCAGCTCGTTAAATGTTTGGATTGGATATGAGCCTTTTTTTTTTTAAGCGAGTCGGCTCGTGGGCTGGCTCGTTTGAGCCTCCATAGGGTCGATCTAAAGGGCCGGCTCGAGCTCGGCCAAATAAAGCTCACTATATTTATTTATTATTTAAATAGAATTTTATATTTTACCAATTTGAAAATTAAAGATAAAAAATAATAATATACCTTTTTTGTATATTATATGCCCGAAAAGTGCATCACTATAATATAAGTTGAGAAAAATGCATATGATTGACAAATGAATGCGTGCCAACCTAGTTGGAATGTACATACATTGCAGTGATGCACTTTATTCTCAAATATTCATGTATGAAATAATTAATAAAAATAACTATTTTTTAAAGTTGATACTTTTGTGTAATTACTAAATAGGATAACATAAAATAGTTAAATTATTTAACGGATAAAATTGAACAATTTTTGCTTTCTTACTGTTCAAAATAATAAGTTTAATATATTGATTTTTTCACTCTTTTTTGCTATTTAAAATAATAAGTTTAATATGTTAATTTTGTTAAACATTTGGTTTTTTTTAAAAAGTGATTCAAAAATTATGTAGCATTGGTTTTTGAGATAATGTAATACAAAAAATGAACTCATATGATAGGCCGAGTTTGGCTCGCTCCAACTAGCTAGGCCCAAGCTCACTCGATGAGCCTAGTCCATGAGCCGAGCCGGCTCAGCCCATTGATGATGATGAGCGATGAAGCAACAGGCGAAGCTTTTTGGAAGCTTGACAAAAGTTGACAGATAAATTTAAATTATTAAAGTGTGTTTTGAAAATTTTACATCCCAGCCTGTCTTTCTCTGTCTCTCTCTCATGCTTGTTGGCTGTCTCTCAAACTACCACATGTCCTTCTATTTACCACTTGCCACTTTATCTACCATGTGTAAGTCCAACCAAGTTCCTAACGTTTACATATTCCAACTCCCAGTAAAAAGATTAAGTCCAACTAAGTTCCTACTACCTGTCCCTCTAAAGATATTAATTTTTAATTATAAAAATACAATTATATATACCCACCTAAATCTCTCTTTCTCTCTCCTACTTTCCTTATTTGTCATTCATCACACCTCTATGGAATTTTTTTAAAAACTTTTTTTTAACATGGTTTTGTATTGAATATATTGATTTTGAAGTTTTGATAGTCTAAGGATATTTTAATCTATACATAAAGGTTAAATATATTTCTAAATTTTATTTATTCACGTGCGTCTCGCTTCACTAAGGTGATTCCTTATTATTGCCTCTCGCCTTAGAGGCAACAAAGAGGCCATCGCCTCGGAGTACGCCTCTCGCTTTGAAAACACTGACTAAAACTAGCTTGCACCCCACCACTAGTAGGAGATGTAAGGATTGATACATATTTGCATATCATATTATTTTGATAATTCCCACTTTTTTTAATACCAATTTTAAAAATTGTTATTTGCTTTTTAAAACAGAAACCAGTAAAAGCATGCTTGAATTAAACTTGTTTAATTTAAACAATTTTAGAGGTTGATTAATAGGAGCCAAATGAACCGGTCTTCTCCTATATAAAACCTTTTTTTCATGTAGAAGTTATTAAAAGAAAAGCTATCTGATTCATATGATTTGTTAAGAATGAATTCTTCTTATTGATATTTTATTATTAAAAAAAAACACATTTTATAAAACAAACTTGTTTTCGAACGTATGCACGTCGGCACACCAACCTGTCTTATTTCTTCTGTGTGTTTACAGTACCTACCATATATATATATATATATATATATTTTTTCAAAAGATTTTCTGTCTATTTTGTCATTTATTAATTTTTTTTCTCTTTTTTTATTTGTTGCTTTAATTTCTAAAATAAAATATATATTTATTTTTTTTAAAATGAATATGCTATCAAATTTAAATATTTTTAAAACAGTATCTGAATAAATTTATAAAAACCTTTGACTAATGTATTATTTGTTAAAAAAGAGCAGTATAAAAATATGTTAAAAAAATCGTTTTAATATGGTTTAAAGTAACATTTTTAAATTTTTACTTAAAATGTTTTTTTAACTTTTTTTAACCGATTATTTAAAATGAAATATTTTTTTAACAATTATAATATTAATGAAATATGATTTGTTTAAATGGTAATAACAAAAATATATGGAAATGGTAATCAAAGTGTGTAGCCAAGTATTATAAAATTAAAACATGCTAATTAGACAACCACATAGTTAAAAATAAGATTGATTTAAACTTATAATCAAAATCACATTATTTTTAATTTAACTAACAAAAGTCGAAAGTAAAGTTGTTTGATTAATACAAAATGAACTAATCTTATATTAATTAATTTCAAATCCAGATCTAATTTCAAATTCTAAACATGGAGCCCTCTTAAACATGGTTTTCCTTCAGTTAATTTGTCTTGGATAAATATTCTTTTTATGTATTTATTTTAGAAAAAATAATTCAAATAATTATTTCCTAAAATTATATATCAAGTTGCCCATTTTTGCTTATATTTTTATTAAATAAATCTTTATTTATTTAACCAATAGTTTAATTGCAAAAATCAATTGGATTCTTTTAATCCAATTGAATTTAATGCTTCCTAATTACTATTTATTATTATTATTTAAATAAATCTATCGCTTTCTGATTTTTACTTTATTAATATAATTTATTAATTTTATTTAAATAATCGATGTTATATAAATTAATAAATATATTATGGGTATTTTCATTGGGTAGCTATTTTTTCACTAATATTTATAAATATGTTTATTTTTAAAGATATTTGCATATATAGCAGTTTTTTTAAATGATAGATTCTTTTTTTATATATTTCCAAATTTACCCTCAATAACACCCCCCCCTTCTTTTTCTTTTCGCCCTCTCGACTTTTCCTTTTCCACCATCGCTTGTTTTCTTTTCTTTTTTCTTCCAAATGTGGTTTCTTTTGGTCTCTCTCTTTTCCTCTGGATCATTTTTTCAATCAATTGAATGTTCATTCGACTAATTGTTCGCATCGGTTCTAAGTTTCTTTCGATGTTCTTGTTGAAACACGTTAGGCGCCTGCTCATTCTTAATCGCTCGTGATTTTATCTCTTGCTCATCGACTTTTTCAATCAATTCAATGTTCATTCGACTAATTGTTGCACGGATCAAAGTTTCTTTTCGATGTTCTTGTTGAAACACCGCAGGCGCCCTGCTCATTCCTAATCGCCCGTGATTTTATCTCTTGGTCATCGACTTTTTCATCAAATCACCAGGTTTGTTTCCGCTTTTATATGATTTCTTTTCTTTCAATTATTGTATTGTTATTTTCCATTTAATTTAGTTTTATATTCACTGATATTCTATAAAATTGTCAATCAGTGATCACTGATATTCTATAAAATTATCAATCAGTGATCAGAGTTATCACTCTTTAGTCATTTATTGTTGATTTTTTATTAATATTTTTTCACTGATATTCTATAAAATTACAATCAGTGATCACTGATATTCCATAAAATTATCAATTAGTGATCACTGATATTCTATAAATCAATCAGTGATCATTGATATTGTGATCATTGATTAGTCAGTTATTGTTGATTATTGATTAATCTTTTTTCTTATTGCAGGAATGGTGAAGCTTCCGATAGTTGTATATCATCATGGACCAGTGGAATGATCAACAATCTTACATTAATTACAAAGTTTTTGGTGTTTTGGTAGATGTTGAGATCTCTTTTATCGATTTGATTAGTTTGTTATTTGATGATCTTTTATTAGGTGTATCTCACACTACTTTACGCCTCACTCGTGCTTTTGGATATCCAAAACATCTTGAAAATCAAGCAAGACAAGGATGTAAATTGGTTTTTATCATTAGCAAAGGGTGATAGTACTAGATATCCTTTAGTTGCTCATTTTGACGAGCTTTCTTTTGATACATCTATTGGTAGTAGTATTATCTATCAATCGGATTGCTCTTCTATTGATAGTTCTCATATTGAAGATGGACCTCGAATTTTTACAGAATTTGATATTGAGAGTATGGATTCAAGTTTTTATTTCAAGGTAGGAGATTTTTTTTCAAGCAAGGAGGTTGTGAAAAGTGGTTTTTATTTGTTTGCTGTTTAGAGAAATTTTCAGTTTATAACAACTAGATCCAATTCTGAGGTAGTTGTATTTGAGTGCATTGAAGATAATTGTCATTGTTATGTAAGGGCATCTTGTTATAAAAGTGGTGAGCTTTGGAAGTTGAGAAAATATGTATCTAGTCATAGTTGCTCGATGACAGTCATCCACAATTCCCATAAACAAGCATCGGCGGCTTTGATTAGTGATTGCTTGAAAGAACAATTTCGATATAGTTCTTCTGATAATACATGTCCACAAGATATAGTACATCACATGCGGACGAAACATGGCATAATTGTGAACTACTATCAAGCTTGGAGAGCAAAGCAACTTGTTCTTAAGTCGTTGAGAGGTAGTGCTGATGAATCTTATTTATTACCAAGGTTTTTTGAGAAGTTGATGGAAATGAATCCAGGTTGGTTATTTAGTATTTTTCTTTTGTATCATTGATAAATACACATCTTTGATTTTTATCATGTCTTACTGATTACATATTTTTTACAACAATTATTATGTAGGTTCATACACCGCAATTGAATGTGATGAAGATGGCCATTTTAAATATTGTTTTATGGCTTTGGGAGCATCTATTGAAGGTTGGATGTATTGCGGGCCCAATATTTCGATTGATGGCACATTTTTGAAGTGTAAATATCTTGGAACACTTTTGGGTCGCTTCGGCGATTGATGGTAATAACCAAATATTTTCTCTTGCTTTTTGGTATCGTTGATTAAAACGACGCATCATGGGAATGGTTTTTTTATAATTTGAAGCATAGTTTTGGGGATCGAAAAAATTTGGTGATTATATCTGATCGTCATTTAAGTATTCCTAAGAGTGTTCGTAAATGTTATCCTAATGCTTGTTATGGTGTTTGTACTCAACACCTTTCTAAGAATTTGAAGGTTAAGTTCAAGGATCCATTGATTGAAAACCTTTTCAAAAAATGTGCAAATTCATATACATTAGTGGATTTTGAAATTCATATGCGTTGGATGGAGTCCATTTGTCCTTCAATTCGTAGTTATCTTAGTGATATTGGTTTTGAAAAGTGGGCTCGTGCTTTCTTTGACAATAAAAGGTATTCACTAATGACCACAAATGTTTAGAGAGTTTAAATGATACATTGAAAACTCCTAGGGATTTACCGATTGCTTCATTGTTTGAATCCATAAGACAAATTCTTCAAAATTGGTTTTATGAAAGAACTTCCGGTTATGATATGAAGACTATATTGACTAGTTGGCCGAGGCGGAATTTTGAAACAAGTTGAGAAATCTAGAAGAATGATAGTAAGTTTTTTTATGATTTTTAATTAATCATATATATATCATCGATAATCGTGATTATAATCATATATATCATCGATCATCGTGATTACTTATAATCACCGATCATCGTGATTACTTATAATCACCGATCCCGTGATTACTTATAATCACCGACCTCCCCGTGATTACTTATATCATCGATCACCGTGATAACCGGAGTAATCGGTGATAATGCAAAACGGAATCAAAGTAATCGGTGATATCAAGAAACATATTCTTATATTTAACAATTTTACATATGTTTTCCGTGTTTATCCAGATTAAAGGTTCCAATATTCAAGTTATGGATCGAGGTGTTCAATCTCTGATTAATTTGGTTGATAAATGTTGTAGTTGTCGTGTTTGGGATTTGGATGAGATCCCATGTCCTCATGTATATGCGGTTATTCGTGTCTTGAACTTGAACCCGTATGACTACGTGTCTGAGTACTACTTTTGTACTTCACTTTTATCAACGTACAACGGCTCAATTTATCCCTGTTGGAGATCACAATGATTGGAAAGCTTTAGATGAAGATTTTATAATACAACCTCCCGTTGTGAAGCGTCTTCTTTGAAGGCCAAAAAAATAGGATTCCATCCATTTGTGAAGTGAAAAAAGCGTTTGAAATGTACTTATTGCCGCGGTAGTGGACATAATCGAGCAACTTGCAAACTCCCGTCATCTATTTTAGGATCATCTTCATCTAGTTTCTATTTTGATGAACATATTATGGAGTTTTTAGTTTCTATTTTAATGAACATATTATGGAGTTTTTATTTTTTGTTATGTTTCTTTTATTTGAAGATAGGATATTATGTAGTTAATAGAACTATAGTGTGAGCTTATACATTTCAATATAAAAACTCACCTTTTTGCATTTCAACCTTTTTCATATCTTTCTCTTACAAATTTGTGTATCGATTTTTAATTTATTATTATTAAATCTTCTCTTACAAATTTTTGTATCGGTTTTTAATTTATTATTATTCATTAATAATAATTAATTATTACTTTTTATTACTTATAAGAGAATTCTCTATTAGTTATGGAAATGATCTAAAATTAAAGTAATTCATAAACAACAATTCTTTTTATTTCCTATTGTTTAGAGTCAACAATTAGAAACTAAAGCTTAAATTAACACGAAATATAGTCTAGTTTATCACATTAATCATGGATAATCATTAATAAACTTATTTGTAATCATTATTAGTAACCCACATGATCCATATTACGGTGACAATTTTATTTGTAAATAGAATAGTAATCAATGAACACTCAGGAATCACAAGTAGATCGGTGATCATTTAGCTAGTAATCACAGATATCGGTGATCATTTAACTAGAAATAGAGTAATCAATGAACACTTAGTAATCACAGAGATCGGAATCATTTAGCTAGTAATCAAAGTAATCGGTGATCATTTAACTAGTAATCACAGTAGATCAGTGATCATTTAGCTAGTAATCACAGCAATCAGTGATCATTTAGCTAGTAATCACAGCAATCAGTGATCATTTAACTAGAAATAGATTAATCAATGAACACTTAGTAATCACGGAGATCAGGAATCATTTAGCTAGTAATCAAAGTGATCGGTGATCATTTAACAAGTAATCACGATGTCCGCGATCATTTAACTAGTAATCACATGAATCGGCGATCATTTAACTAGTAATCGAGTAATCGGTGATCATTTAACTAGTAATCACAAGTAATCATTGATCATTTAACTAGCAATCATAGCAATCGGTGATCATTTTATAGTTTGTAATATTTGCAAGTAAATCAAAACAAACTTCAACTAAGGTTTCATTTCATTCATTTCTTGATACTCAGAATATCAACAAAATTAAGACACATGAAGTTTTAAAGGATGATCTCGATTCATCCAATAACCTATACAACAAAACTCCTTAAAATATAAGAAACCTAAAGACATTGTTTAGTAGCTTAAGCATTTACATCCACATACAAATGATATCCAAATTACATTTGTGAAACATGCAAGTCAAAACTAGGTGAATCCATTTTTAGATTTTTTGCAAGCTCTTTCCCCTTTTCTTCAACCTTTTTGATCTTTTTGGACATGGCACTTCAAGTTCTTTTTCCACTAAATCTTGTTCATCATTTTTCTTCCCTCCCTTTCTTTTTGTTTGAATCTTTCCCCAAGCTGAAAAAACAAAGTGATACAACTATCATTGGATCAATATTCCAAGGAAAAAGGGAAACACCGATTACCATTTATATTATCACACTAAATTTTACATTGGGATTAACTTCATTTTGTCTTTGAATCTCATTATTTTTCTTTGATCTATTTTCATGATCAATCTATGATGGAACACAGTAATTAAATTAATTAGTATTACATTTTAATTAATTAAGGATCAACGATTTGTATAAACACTTACACTTTCATTTTCACTCAACTATTTCTCAATATGTCCTTCCTTTTCTTCTTGAGCTCCCTGATAAAGAGTAATGTTTAATCCAAGTTAAAGTTTGATAGTTTTATATCATAAAAAAAAATTACTTATAGTACTTACCATATGTTGTCCAGCAAGTTGAACATAATTTGTTGCAAAATCCACCGCTTCACCAAGATTAAAATTCTCATCAATCAAATCTTCAAGCTCATTGTCAGGTGGATTGTTCTTAATCTTCTCTTGTCTTGTTTGCTCTTGAGAATTGCTATCCCTTTTCAATGGGATAATTTCATTGACTATGTCAATTAGATGCTTGATCAATCCCAAAAGTTCAATTTGTCTATCCTCCAAGTTACTGACTTTCAACATGATTTTAGACCGGATCTTGAGGCCTTCATAACTCTCCTCATCATGGCCAATGTTTGTCTTCTTTCTTTTTTGCATTGATTTCACTTCGTTTTTTGTCTTCCATACATTTCTTTTCCGCCTCGTCACAAGACAAGTTCACGAAATATACGAAGTATTCCGATGAGATTTCATCAATAGATGCTACAATAGGTAGAATTTGAAACCGAAAAACAGAAAAATAAAAGTTAATAATTTTATTACAAAGACTAAAACTAATCACCGATTACTCATGAGTATCCTGATTACCCACAGTATTCACAACTCTTCAAAACTCAAATATAAAAATAAATTTCAACTTACATCATCAGTAGAGAAAACACATTTACTCAATGAATCCCAATCAAGGTTGTCGCTCCGATTCCCAATTTATGATTCTTGGCGCCTCATCACTCAATCTCCTTGCCAAGTTAAATGAAGTTGATAGTTTTGGGATTGTTTCGTATGCCCAACAAATAAGAGCTTGTGGAAACCCTTGCAAACCTTTTTGCTTAGTTTTTTATGGTTCAATTGCTTTTATGATATAACTAGCAGTCAACTCAAAAACATTCTCTCCCCAAGGATAATTCTTGAACGAATCACCATCATCTAGCATTTTGATATGGTTATTGTCTACCATATTGTGGGCTTGTCCGGGAAGAAGAAATGACTCTAAAAAGTATAAATTGGCCAGCTTCACTTTTATCTCATCATCATCACATTTCATTTTTAAAAAATGTCTCAAGCTCTCTCCTATGAATAGACTCAGGGGTTGGAAAGAATTTTCTCTTCAATTGTCCTTCAAAGTCGTAAACAACTAAGGGGGGGTAATCATGGCATTTAAGTCCCGTTATCAATGCGAATTCTTTTAGTCCAAATGTTACTATATTCCCTTCGAAGTTGAAGACTAGACAATCTTTTTGTGTGCTCATACATTGTCGCATAACTAGGTGTAACATCAAATTTGAGGGAAACTTTTTTTTATCCTGAATCCTAGAAAACATCCAAATGGCCCCTCCCTAAACATCTCTAGTTGTTTTTCTGTCAAACTTTTGATTATGCTATCCAAGACATCAAAATTTGAATAACTAATCAATTTTAAACCAGATGCCCATGCTAATTTTGGAATCAACAGTTCAAAATCCTAATTACAAAAAACAAAATAAATATTAATAATTGACCAAAAAAAATCTTAAAATTATTAATGTTTGAAAGAAAATGCTGACCTCATGCCTTTTTTTAATTTTTCGGTTTGATCCTCTTTTTTTATGAACTTACATTACTCTTCTTAGAATTTGAATTCACCAATTTATCTCCTTTTGAGTCCATATTCTAAAAATATACACCAAAACAGTAATCCATATAATCAATGATTAGCAAATATACACCAAAATAGTAATCAACAATCTATAATTAGCAAATAACTCATCATATTAAAATATGTAATCAATTTATAATCAGTGATTACAAATTGGTAACAACTGATTATAAATTGATAATCACTCAGGAATCCTGGAACTTACATTACTCTTCTTAGAATTTGAATTCACCAATTTATCTCCTTTTGATTCCATACCCTAAAAATATACACCAAAACAGTAATCCATTTAATCAATGATTAGAAAATATACACCAAAATAGTAATCAACAATCTATAATTAGCAAATAACTCATCATATTAAAATATGTAATCAATTTATAATCGGTGCTTATAAATTGGTAACAACCTGATTATAAATTGATAATCACTCAGTAATCACTGATTACAAATTGGGGGCAACTGATTATAGATTGGTAATTACTCAATAATCACTGATTACAAATTGGTAACAACTGATAATAAATTAGTAATCACTGATTATAATGGATAATTATTGCTTCAACAAAATAGTAATCACTGATTCATCATCAGTAATCACCGATTCCATTCAAACATTTTCACCTAAGGATTTCCAGAATTCATAAATTGATGATAACTTTCAAAAGGAAATCAGAAAACAAAACAAAAGATGAAGTAGATGAAGTAATCATTGATGAGGAATCAATAATCAATAATCGAATCGGTTATCACAATCGGAATAAACAAAAGACAAAACACGAGAAATAAGCGGATGAAGTACATGCAAGAAATCACAAGAAGATGAAGTAATAGAAAAAAATGTATAAAAAATCAAATGAAACAATGTAGACCACCTCAGGTTCAAGATTTTCCATTAAAACTCGAGATTGGGAGAAATAACGAAAACCTCTAGGATTTGGTCGGCGAGATCGGAGGGAAGACACGAAGAACCCTAGAAATTGTGAGAGAGAAATCGCGAAAAACTTGAGCGTTGGAATCGCGAAAGACTTGAGTGTTGGAATCGCGAAGAATTCAGTGAACTTTTTGAGATTGAAATCATGAAGAACCCTAGAACGTGAAGAACATGGAGAAATCGTTTGTCTGAGAGATAATGTGAGTTCTAATGGGGGCATTCTAATGAAGGTTATTTTAGTAAAGTTCAAAGGGTAATTTTCATAACTACCCTTTTTATGATTTAAGTTATCAAAAGTACCCTAATGTTTTTAAACTTTTCAAAACTACCCTAAAATTGACAAGTGGCTACAATTGATTGGTGAGATACTATAACTAACTATGTAAAAACTACCAATTAAGGGTAGAAAAGAAACTAATTTTTTTATTAGGGTAGTTTTGAAAACCACACTTCATTAAGGGGTATTTATGATAAAATTTCAAGTTCAAAATTAAAATTGGGCTTCAATGGGCTTTCTGCTATATTTGCAATTATCTTTTCTGGGCTGCTATATTTTATAATATTGGGCTGAAAAATGCTACATATGCAGCTGCCCCATATATTATTTACTATTTTCTATTTAAAAAATATTTATTATTTAAAATAAATAAAAAAAATATTTAATTATTAATTTCCATTTCCATTTATAATTATAATTATTTAGTAATAATATACTATTATTAATTACCATTTAAATAAATATATTACTTAAATAATTAATAATATTAATATTAGTTTCCATTTAAATAAACTCATTACTTAAATAATTAATATTGCCATTTATTTAAGTAAACTAATGAATTAATTACACCAATAACCAATTTAATTCACTCAATTTCAGTTTTAATGGTTGTTTCATATTAATATCAGATTTACCCATAAAACACCATTTATGGCGGCGATTCTGGTGGATTCCGATTTCATTGTTTACCTTATTACCCTTTTATCTCTCCTAATAACTATATCTCATTAATTACATATCATTTCATTAAGGAAAATTTATCGGGGTATGTTTCATCATTTCACAATGTAATTTAATTTTTCTGGTGGTGGTTTTGGGTAGTTTTGATATATATATAAAAGATTGTGTTTTTTTGAAATAAACAACATTAATTTGTCCAATACTGAAATTAACCCTAAACTAATTTACTTAAATTATTCATTTCTTCAATAGTTAATAAATAACTTATTTTACTACAATGTTATTGAAGGAACTACTTTACTAAATTGGCGTATACTCTTGAATAAATTTATATAGTTGTACTGTATATGTTTTTCAAATTGTATGATCTTCAGTTTTTATTTTCAGACGGATCTCAATAAATGTGCTTCTCAAGTGATTGATGGGAAACTCGATACGAATGAAGATGAGATTTTTGTACATATTTTTGGACCAGAGAAACATGGACGTGTTCGAGGTTATGGAGCAGGAGTTACTCCCATTGAGTTGTTTGGATCCTCTACTAGCGTTCGTGAGCTTGAACGTCGACTTGCTGAATCTGAATGTCGTCTTCAAGAATCTGAACAACAAAGAAAAGTTGAGGTACAAGCATTGAAAGAACAAATGACTGAATTAGAAAATTGTTTTGAGAGTAGATTTCAATCAATGATGGATGAGATGATGAAGAAATTGTCTTAGGCTATGTTAGAGATGATGAAGTTCTTTACAGGATGCAAACTAATTGATTACTATATGTTATTCGTTTATTGCTTTTGAGCGAATTGATTTTATAGAACTTACAATTTCTTACGTTGAAATTTATCCATTTTGTCATTGATTACTTTTTAGGATGATGTAATTTGAACTTGCAACAAATTTGAGATTGAGATTTGTTTTTTCTTAGTTTGTTTAATTTTTTTATTTGTTTTTGTTTAATAGCTTGAATGATACCAACCTAAATGATTGATTATAGATTACAAAAAGTTTTTCAACGGACAAGAAATTGTTGAAAAAGACTACTTATTTTCAAAGGATTTAAAATTGTTGAAAAAGACTATTTATTTTCAAGGGATATAAATTTGTCACTAAAAAATATTAAAACCTTTGAAAATAATGAGAACCTTTGAAAAAGCTAGTACTAAAAAATGTTTTTATCGATAAATAATATTAGGATTATCAACAAATTGTAACTCTCGAAAAATTAAAATTTTGAAGGTTAATAAACCTTCGAAAAAAATTAAAAAGTTTTTTCGACGAGGTTTTTTTCGACCACTTTTGAAGGTTTAGTTTGCCTTTGAAAAAAGAATTATCAAAGGTTTTTAAAACATTTTTTAAGGGTTCAGTCCTTCGAAAAAAGTCAATTTTTAAAACCTTGTACATAGCAAGAATTTTTCCAAATTCTTTATTCATTTCACAACACAACTACGACCTGAAAAATAAGTTACAATCTAAATTAAATTAAACCTAACTTTATGCTAAGATAAACATTAAACTGAACGTATGACGGAGGGATTATGTGGTAGGACGATGGTAGGACAATTAGGGAGAGTGACGAGTTCGACTTTGGGTTAGGATGGTTATGACAGAGGGCTACGGGTTTGGATTCGGGTTAGGACGGTTATGACGGGGGAAGAATTTTGGGGTTCCGATTCATTTGTTATCTATCAATTCTACATTAGGTTGTCGATTGGTTTGGCTTAGAACAAAAATTAAACGTTAGGGTTTAAGAATTGGGAATCAAGAAATAAAAATTTAGGGCTTTTGAATTAAAGTTCCTAGAACTCTAATTCACACTAAATTAAGTAAGAATCGGTAAACTAAAAATAAAAAGAATAGATCTTCAACAAGAATCAATCTCACCTTTTCTTGGAAGAATAAGAAACTTTGCCCTAACTTTTCCAAATGCAATTCTGCTTCAAGAATCACCACAATACGCCTAAACATTAAAGAAAAACGGAAGGAATTAACGAAACTTCGGTCTTGAGATAACCACATAGGCGGCGGCCATGAGGAAGAAGGAAGGAAGAAAGAACGTACATTTTTCTTTCTCTGTTGAAAGACTGCATTCTGACTACACTTTCCCTTCCCTGACTCTCTTTTCTTTTATTATTATTATTTTCCTAATAATAATAATATTAATAATTAAATTAAAATTTTTCCAAAGCAAGAATAATAATTAAATTAGATTCTAAAAATTAAAATTCTTAACTTTACTAATATTATTTACTCAAATAATATTAATTTCCAATAATTAATTTCTTACTGAGTAACGGGATATTACATTGGGTTTTCTGGTTCATTGAGTGATAGCGGTAGAGATGAAATCTAGATCTGTGAAATACGTATCGAAAAACCAGGCTGCAGATTTGAAACTCGATTGTAGGCATAGAAGATCGTCTCAATCCTTACGCTAATGTGAAATTTTTTAAGTTTTGTTTGATCTGGCAATCAGGAAGTACGACTTTGTGATCGACTCAGAATCTTCATCACGTTAGTTATGGTCATAGCGATAGAGATGTAGCAGTATTGATTACGAAATCGAAGACGATGTGTGAATTTTTATTGTTGTCCATAAAATGTAGTTATCGAAGCCTTTGAATATGATTTTGTGAGTTCTTCCCTTTTTGTTTTGTCGTTCCTAATTTCTTATTTATCAGCTGGTTTTTCTTCTTATCTTCTTTACTCGCTTGGTTTAATAAATATAAACGTGTTAAACCTAACTTTAATATTTGGTTTTAAAATGTTAAAACTATAGATTTTATTGGTTTAACAAATATAAAGCTCTTAAACTAACCATATTATTCGTTTTAAATTGACAATTTTATGTATTTTATTGGTTTAATAATAATAAATTTGTAAATTTAGCAATATTTTTGTTTATATATGCTCATTTTTAGATTTTACTGGTTTTAATATTTTAATTTTTAAACGTGTTATTGGTTTAAAAAATATAAACCTGTTAAACATACCATTATTTTATTAATTTTGTTGCTTGCAAATGACAATTTTCTTAAACGTCTAACCATGTTTTGTTTATGAAATGTCATTTCTGGATTTTATTGGTTTTAATTTGGCATTTTTTAAACAAGATATGGGTTTAACAAATATAACTTTGTTGAACAAACCATTGTTTTTCATTTTTGTTTTATGGCATTTGGAGAAAGATTGAAAAAGAAAGGGGTTTAAAGAAAGATTTATTTTAGTTATTAGTTAGATTGAATCAGATTTCCTTTTTTATAATTTTTCTTAAATCTTGCACAATTGAAGAGATTTCATAATTTTCTTTAAATATTACATGATTTTAGGAAAATTAAAATGAGAATATTTTTCGTTTTTTCACAATGTATTTAAATTTACCGGTGGTGGTTTTGGCCATATGCGTAATGAAAGTGGCGCCACTAATATATTTATAACTAGTATCTTTTTTATTATCATTGAAAATAGCCCCATTATTAATGTTAAATAAGTGTTATAATTTTATTTTTAGAAAATTATTTTTAAACATGGTTCCAAACAATTCAGTTATAATTGAAGGGATAAAATGTAGTCTTTTAAATTTGTTATAACCTTACTAGATTACTTCTTAAATATTTTTTTTTTGTTGGTATTCTTTTTCGAAAAAAAGAAAATGAAATTTTCTCTTTAAACCTAACTTAATTAAGAAAAAAAATCTCAAGAAGTTGAAAAACGTGGGCTTGCAAATGTCGTCAACGATTCGAAGTTTAAAAAAAAAAAAAAAAATAGTGATAAATGGTCTTCTTCTATATGACAACCTCCATGACGTGACTGGTAGATTGGTCGTCGGCATTGACGTTGAAAATTTCCATGCTTCATTGATAAACAATGGGTTAAAATCTTATTTTAATCTCTAAAATTTTAGATTTTTTATATATTTATCTCTATACTTAAAAATATTCTATTTTAATTTTACGATTTAAAACATATTTTTTTATTCCTTATCATACATTTTCATCTGTATTTTATTAAAATCTTAAGCTGCTCATTATATATAAGTGATAAATTGAAAAACAATAATTAAAATGGATTTTTTTAAATGATAAAAAACCATAAGGGAATAGTTTGTAGGAGGAATTGTTAAGTTTGAAATTATAAAGTCTGAGGTTGTGAAACATGTGTTTAAGTAATCTGTATTTGAATATATAAGTGTATGAGTTTCACGATCTTTATTGAGTCATAGTTTAAATTTTGTCTTGTTTAGTTTTTTTTAATGACAATTTAATGAATCCAAGCTTGTACCTATTTAAAACCCATGAATTCAAAAAACAAAACAAATTTGAGGTCATTAAATCCACTAAACAAACACGGATTATATTAATGAAGCTTAACCACCCCAACCCACTCCACTACCAAACATGTAGAATATTGAAAAATATAAAATCCAAAACACGGTAAGTGTAAAAATTTAGTGTTCATAATAGAAATAAAAAACTAAATAATAATAACGTAACATTAATATCAATAATAAAAAATTTTAGTATTTTAATCAAAATTAATTAAATAGGAACACATTAGTTAATATTATGATTTAACAATTAAAAAGTTATAAAAGAAAAGCCGTTTCAAATTAAAAAAAAATAATAATTTATATTTTATTTTATGGGGGTATACTGTTGAATCTTCGTTTCACTATTAAATTGATTTTCACATTGGCTTCTAATTTATTGAAGATAAGAGGAGGGAAATCTCAGTCCATCTTTCATTTCTTATCAAATTTCATCACGTGACTCAATGCTTAAAATAATTAGAAGTCAATTAATATATGTTTTTTGGAATTGCAATAATACAAAACATTAATGATTTTTTATTAGATAGTAAAAAATAAGACAATCACTATCAAAATTTGTCATATAACCACCGGAGTACAAGACATACACAACATTAACTAATAATAATTGCATTCACATATTGATATATCTAATTAATATTTTATTTAACATTCATAATAAAAAAAGATAAAATAATATTGTAACCTATTAATATTACCACACCAAAAGAATGTTTATTTAACATTTATAATACTATACTGACTATTACTTTATGATAAAAATAGAGGGAAGAAAAATACATATTTTAAATGTGATCAATCTTAATTATCCAATTTTTTAAAACTTCAAAATAAGAAGGGGTAATTATTTTTATCTCTTAATTTTAAAGAGTACTATATTTCATATTTTATTTTAAAACTATTTACAGTTAACAATTCATAAAACTAAATTTATCTCAATTTTATCATATTTGTTATATTCATAAAAAAAAAAATATATCATTTCCATTCTATTTTTTTAACCATCCATTGATAAAAATGTCAATTAATTTAAATAATAACTAAACTATAGGTATACAAAAAAAAAGTCCACTATGGTTTTTCACTCTCCTATAAAAATTAAGTTTTCCCAAGTATGTAAAAAGATAAACATATCCTTCACTTTTTTTCTCTCATTTCTTCTGTTTTCCATGCAGTACATCTTCTCCCTTATGTTATCATTTTGCCAATAATTATCAAACAATCTTTGTGATCTCTCCTTTTATTATATATATATATATATATATATATATATCCACCATAATTCTCAAATTACTCACAATCCTCTAAGTTTCTCTCACAATAACTTAAATTTTATTTTTCCTTTTTTCAAAACATCAAAACCCCACAACTCTTATCCCTCACTTGAAAACAAATCGGTTCGAGATTACAAGTTTGGTCAGAGACTGCAAAAAATAGTATGAGTTTGTTTTAAAAATTAGAAAAATGGGTTACAAAAAAAAACTTATAAATAATGGAAAAAACAATAACAAACTAATCTTATAAATTATTTGAAAAAGTTAATGTGAAAAATAATTTTTCAATAACAAGTGTGAAAGAATTAAAAAAAAATATTGGTCCTAGATTAGAGGCAAAGCCTCACTTTATTTATTTTTACTCCTTCACACTTCTATTAAAAAATTATTCTTTTGTTATTTTTCACATTTAATTTTTAAAATTATATATAAGAAATGTTTGTTCTTTTTTTATCCATTATTTATAAAAAAATTTTTAAAACTTTGACCAATTTTCCAATCTCGGACAAAATTCATACCATTTTATCATTCTTGGACTCTAATGTCGGGCCAAACTCATACCATTTTATCAATCCGGAACCAATTTTCCAATCTCAGACCAATCTTGGACCCCTAATTTCGAACCAGACTCATACCATTTTGTCAATCTTGGACAAATTTTCCAATCTCGACGTTCTTAGACCCCAAATGTCAGACCAAATTCATACCAGTTTTTACAATCTCAGACCAATTATAGACCATTTTTTTCTTGGGGGGAGGTTAAGTGAGAGATAAAAGGTATGAGATTTGAAATTAACGTGAGAAAAAGATAGATAAAGGGATGTGAGTGATTTGAGATTCATGGTGGATTTGAAAAAAAGAGAAGAGATCACAAAGATTATTTGTGAGTTGTTGGAAAAGTGAGAACAAAAGGGAAGAGGATGAAATGCACGAAAAATGATAAAATGAGAGAAGAAAAGTAAAGGGTTTTTTTGTACTTTCACATGACATAAAGGTTAGGAAAACTTGATTTATATGGGAAGGCCGGAGGGAAAAAAACCCAAAGTGACTTTTCTTTTGGGATCAATGGAACCAAAAACTCATTAAAATTGAAAGTGTTTATCTTAAAAAATGCTCGATTCGTTTAGAAGGGTAATCATCAGTGGAAACCTAAATTATTAAGATGGTATAAGAGCCTAACAAAATAAAATGAGCATCCAGTCTAAATATGTGATTCAACTCAAGAACAGTGATTCTAAAAGAGCCACTATCTTGGGCATGACCCCCCATAAAAAAAGATGAATGTACCTAACAAGATTTATAAATACTAAGGGTCACTCCTCTTATTACCAATTGGTTTAAAGATGGACGTCTGTGATGATTAAGATTAATGTTCATCTCATTCATTGTAATCTTCATCATGAATAGTATGACGTACAAAGTTTGTAGAAAAGAAAATGTAATCTATCAATGGGTGAACTTGTACATGTACTCCTAGAGCTTTTTCCAATATATTATTTTTTGAGAAAAAAGAGTGTAAAGACCCAACCCTACTTCCCTTAAAAAGTAAACATAATAAATATGCAGCGAAAGTCATTTCAAATATTGAGAAATCAACCTGATAAAAATTCATTTAAATCATGATTTTCGAAACGCAAAGTTCTAAACCAAATCAAGAATCTCAAATCGATCATTAATTTAAGTTTTACAAAACCAATTAATACATGAAAAAGTGATATAAATAGTATTCTCCAACTCAACATAAAACAAAGAACGAAGACATGATAGTAATAGTCATTGAAAACTCCAACCGAGCACCATCAAGAGTCGCCCATCTTGCCATTACCTGAAATATTTTGGTGTAGCACCATTTGCTAAACTCGCTAAATGAGCAAGGAATGCTAAAAAGAAGACTATTCATAAATAAACATATTGAGATTCACTTGAATCGAGTTTCTCTTAACTATCATCTTATCATTCCTATCTCATCTAAACATGTATTTAAACTTACATCAACACAACAATTACCTCACCCCAAGTAAGACGCACAATAACCAACAAATAATTTATGGAATGTACGTCCCATGCCCTTTTATATTTGGATCCATTAGACTAGCTATGCAATCTAAGTCTTGTTAGGATTGATGCCCTAACACTTGTATTTTTTATAAACAATAAATGTTATGAATAAAATTAATTCTTTGAGTCAATCCGTGCATTTATTTTATATGTTTGATATATTACATTCAAATTACCAAAAAGCCTTTGAGTTACTTAAAATTTAATCTTGACTAATAGAAGATATAAGAGGATCTAGTGGAAGATAATAACTCAAATAGCTTGCAATACATGGATACGATTTGGGAACCCTATCCTATCCACACTTTTGATACGTTCCACTCTATATGATCTGATCTGGATCATTCATGTGTAAGACATGAAAGTGGAAGTTGTTAGGAATGATGTCCTAGAAATTGTAATTATTTAACAAAGATAATTTATTTCGAAGAAATTAAATAAATAAACACAAGTTCTTTTTTTTTATCTATATTGATTCATTGATGATATTGGAAATATATGTGAATATATTAATATCAAACATTCAAATAGTAAAACCTGAAGTTACTTTTATGAAATCACGACTAAGTATGTGAATCATACGAGAGGATTAAAGTCGAGATGAGTAATTTAAAGTGTTTATATGTATAACGTTTGGGAACCTTATCTTGGTAACACTGTTGATAACTCTCCATTTTGTATAGTTTACAAATGATCTTATCCGGGTCATTTATGTGGGAGACATGAAATGGAAGTGTAACGACCCGTTACCAACGGTATTTTGGTAATTTCCCAAACCTCAAAATTAAAACCACAAGTTTACTTTAATATTTTTACATGATTTTGATCGTATCATTATTACGATTCCAACGCAACCGACAGATCATCATTCGGAGTCCCGGTGAATGAGTTATGATCATTTTAGTGTAGTGGCATTTTCGTAATTATTTGTAACCGGGATTAAACCCTAAAACCATCATCTTCCTCCTCACTTTTCCGAAAATCAGCCTCCCTTTATCAAATTTTCTTCAATTTTCGCCAAAAGACAACCTCAAGAAGTATTTTGGCCATAACTTCCTCATCCGGACTCCGATTTACGCAAGTAAGCTGTCTATTTCGATTGATTTTTCGTTCTCCTTCCATTGAGCTTAGTTTCGTAGTAATCAGGCTTATATAGAAAATATTATGATCCAAAATCAGTTCGGATCCATTAGGTTTTTATCCGATTTTGATCGATTTACTTTGTAAATTTTTCGTATAGATGTAGAAAGGCTTTTCCTTGCAGTGAGGAAGTGATTTGAGAAAGGATTATCCAACTTACAAGAGAGGTTGTAAGATTTCTTGGAAAGAAGATTTTTAATTCTTGAAAAAAATTCAAGAATCTAAGGTAAGAATTTAGTTAATCTTTGATCGATATCATGTTTTATTTTCTTTTTCTTTATAAGTATGAACTGTTTTCTGGGTTGTGTGATTGGAGTAATATTTTGGGTGTTGATATAATAAGCATGAATTGTATGATCATATGGTTCGTTTGAATTGGAGTTAAGGATTTAAGAATTAATGGCATGCATGTTTTGGATGACATTATTTGTTGTTAAAAATTTGACTTTCTGACTGGTTGATTTTAAAGTGTTAATTATATGATTTCTAGTCTTTTTTTGGATGCTTTAATGATCTTGAAGTTGCTGGAATTTGATATTATTGTAGTAGGATCGATAGAGCCTTATGTGGAAATTAGTCCAATTGAACCCCTTTTCTTGGGAATTTAGGTGGGGGATTAATTTTGGATGATTCCTAAGTGAGTCTAGATGACTTAGGGGCTGTTCTTAAGTCTTTTAAGCTGCTGGAAAATTTATTAAAATTCCCTATCGATTAGGCGCCGAAAAAGAAGAAAAACCGCACTAGTTAAGCTAGTTTGGCTTTTTGGAGTGGGATTTCTTTGGGGAACCTTCCCGTGAGTTCTGGATCTAAAATTTGGTGTTTTTAAACCAAATTAACGTTGAAAACTTGGTTAAGTTCCAGAAATTAGAATTTTTTAAGAATTAGCCTGTTTGAGGTCAGTTTTAGGTGGAATTGGATTTTCTAAACTAGAAACTGGACCTAAATTTTGTCATGCATTCTGGTAGTGATGCATTTATATAAATCACATTATTTCGATGCCTTAGATAATGTGGTTGGAGGTTCGCATTAAGTAGGGCCATACTTAATGAAGAATAAACCGTTAAGGGGTGAATTAGAGTTGTGCACAACTTAATTACACTTAGCGGGGTAGGTTCATTCCATTTGATCAATGGGAGAGAATAAACTTGTAGGTTCGCTTGTGAGTCTTGCAAACTCATAAGAAGAATAACTCAAAGGTCGAATCGTGGTGACACGGGTTCAGTACTTTGAGTGTGCGGCTCACTTTAATTGCGAATAAAGTGAAGCTAAGGCATTGGGTAAAAAGAATAAAAGAATGGGATTTTCTCTAGAGTTGAGATTATGCCTTGGAAGTTGAGAGTTATTTGGAAGTTGTGAGGCCGAGTATGGGCTAATTTTTTTTAGCCCGAAATAATTAATTAATTGGCCGGGATCTAATAATTATTTATGATCATTCGGCCACACATGTATTTATTTAGAATTATTGTTTGATTTTTTCTAAATTCAAATACATAAAAGGATAAATGTAAATAACACTCATGTGGTTTTCGCCTAATGTATGAACATCCTCTATGGTTTGAAAATGGAAAATCACATCTTTGTAGTTCCAAATTATTTCAATGAGACTCTCCCCCTCCAATGACATAAACATTATTTTAACCATAACTTCTTCGTTTGAACTCTGATTTGGATGATTCAAGATGTTTTGGAATCTTCATTTCGGGATCTATGTTATGGTCACTTCAAAACTTTTAAATTATGAGTAACTAAAAAGGTTAACAACTTCAATCATACGTAGTATTCTGATGATAATAAACTCTTTTTTTATTAACAATTTTAAGGTTTCAAAGTGACCATAGTATAGAGCTCAAAATGAAGATTCCAAAACATTTTGAATCATCCAAATCAGAGTTCAAACGACAAAGTTATGACTAAAATAAAGTTAAGGGAGTTGGAGGGGAGAGGTCGCATTTAAATAATTTGGAACTATTGGGGTGTGATTTGCCATTTTCAAATTACATAGGGCATTCATGCATTTGACAAAAACCACAGGCACCTCATTTGTATTTTACCCTACATAAAATAAATAGATAACCGTCATTAAAATAAAGACGACTTCTTTGTGTATTTTAAGCATAAAATATTTTTTTTTTTAATTTAAATGAAGTGAGCTAAAATCAAACAAGAATTAGAAATATTTTACCACAATCAATTTCTATAATAAATGTTATGTAATTAATATGTGAAAAATATCAGTTAATTTTCAATGATGATATTAATGATCCCTAATTAATATGAACAATAAATATTTATTAATGATTATGATTTCAATAAATTAAATAGGAAAGAGTTAGACATATGATGCCACAATTTATAGTGGTTCGATCAAAATCTACCCTAGTCCACTCCCTGAGCGCCTCTCAGAAATTTATTACCTTTTCCGGGAGCAAATATAACTCAATCCTTTTATCGGGATCAAGATCAACCCTACTATATTACAAAGGATCAAAGTCAAACCCAATCGTTATTTTTTCGGGATTAAGAACGAACTAGATCCTTTTTCCGGGGAGCAAGATCAAACCCACACGTTTCTATTTACGGGCTTGAAAACCGACCCCAAGTGTGAATTAATAATTTCACACAAATAAAAATCTCTCTCAAAAGAGTTGATAAGAATATTTAGCTTACAATAGTACAATATATAGCCAAATTAATCACTCAAATTAAACCAAAAATTATGTAAAAATAAGGTTGGAAGCATTTAATGAAGGAACTACTTTACTAAATTAGTAGAATTTATTTAGTAAATTAATTAACATTTAATTACTGATTTCTTAATATCATGCAATTGTAATCAAACCTTAAACTAAAAAATTAAGTGGAGGTTTCTTTGCAGCATCAAGCCTTTCAACGCTATGACCCGATCATAAAAAAACCCAACTTATGGGAATCGAACAGGAAGAACAAAAGAAGAAGAAAAATTCTTTTTCTTTGGTATAGTAAAAATCGACAAAGGGAGAGCAAAAGAGAGATTTTTTTTTGAAAATTTCAACTTATTGTAAATAATGAGCATCCAATGGTCCTATTTATAGGAAAATACTAAGAAATGTAATATAATTAGGATTCCTATTTATTTTAAGATAAAGTAAAAAAAAAAAAAAAATCAAATATTCCTTCCTCAATTCCCTTCACATTGTCGTGAATATGACGTATAACTAAGGATTTTTTTTCAATTTTATCTTTGACCATTTGGATATTTATCTCATTATTTTATGTATTTATAATTATAAAAAATCAAATAATCTCTTCTAATTAATTATACATTGCCGAAAATACTTCTAAATAAATAATAATGAATCAAATCCATTTAATTAATTATTTTTTGCAAACTACTAATTTGTGTCATAAAACAATTATATTTAATTATCTCATTTAAATATTAAATTAAATAAACTTATTGTTTAACTAATAATATTGATTATTAATTTCTATTTCAATAAACTCATTAATTAAATAATTAATAACATTAATATTAAATTTGATTTAAATAAACTCATTATTTTAATAATGAACATTTCCCTTTATTTAAGAAATTCAATTACTTAAATATATTTCGTTCTTTCTTTTAGGAATGATGTCCTAGAACTTGTAATAATTTAATAAATATAATTTATTTTGAATAAATTAAATAAATAATCTTAAAGTTCTTTTTTATCTATATTGATTCATTGACGATATAAGACATATAAGTGTGTGTGTATATATCGAACATTCAAATAGTAAAACCCCGATGTTACTTTCATGAAATCCCAACTGAATATGTAAAACATATGTGAGGATTATTCCAAGTTAAACCACAACCGAGCCAACAAGTGTTGTTGACTTGCGTAGCTCTTCAATAAGGAAGAGAAATTTTAGTAAAATCCATTTAAGTTCTCGTCGTAGTGGGTGGGCACCCAAGTTGCCCGAACGATATTTGGGCTTAACCCAGGTTAATGATAGTGGTATTGACCAAGAGAATCCATTGTCTTATAAGGAAGTAATGGAAGATGTTGACAAATAAAAGTGGCTAAAAGCCATAGATATTGAGATGAAGTCCATGTACTCCAACTCAGTCTGGGAACTTGTATGTAATGCCCCATTACAAGGTAATTTAAAATTTCGGTTAAAATTATTTTTTCATTTAATAATATCGAGTTTTGAATTTTGGATATAAAAATTCTTTTTTCATTTATAGGCTTGATGGGAAACAAATTGCGTGGAAAGAACTTTTTAGCAATTTGTTTTGGAAGGAAGAATGAAAGGCCAAGTTAGGAAAATAAGGATGAAGGAGGTTAGGGCCGTTGCCTCATTTATCTAAAAAATAAGAACATTAGAAATCTTTTCTCTCATCTTTTCACTCATGCCACTGTCCCCTCCCCTTTGGAGATTACAAATTTTTTCTCGCTTCTTTGCCAATCGCTCATCGTTCAGCGAATCGTTTTGGATTGGTAGTAGTTGGTGATCGTCTCTCCGATCAAGAAGGTAAAATTTTCTTCCTTTTTATGAATCCTCATTGCCGCCGCCCCTAGGGATTTTAAAGTGATGATTTTTCCTTCAATTTGAGTTGTAGGATATCGATTTGATCGTGGTTGATTGTTTGGGGAAGATTGGAGGAGTTTTCCATTATTTCCTAACCGTTGGTAAACGATTTAGATCGTTTTTATAATCTTTACAAATCTAGAATTTTTAATTTAATATTGAATTATGAATTTCTTGAACTTTTTCCTTAAAACCCATTCCTTAATGCTATCCAATTCCTAATCTTTAGCTTAAACCTTAATCGGAATTGATCTCCTTTTCCTAAAACCCCATCTAAACCAATCACCCAAAACTCAAAACCGTGACCAAACCATGACCCGAAGGCCACGGTTCAACCACGGCAAGGGGACAGTAGCGTCGTGACGGTCCCCTTCCGGACGACGATCCGTTTGTCATTTGTTTTTCCTCCGTTCTTCGAGCCGTCGAACCCCAAACTTTTATGTACCTTTTGGGGCTGTTTTAGCATGTAATTTACTTAATTAGGACCTCTGTTTCAGGTCTGGACCATAGTGGAGAGTAGCATGAAAAATTAGATTTAGCGAAATTCAAGGTGAGTTAACGGTTTAATCAACATTGAGGTTTTAGAGAAATCTAAAGCTCTTACCGTAGCATATTCAATTATAAATATTTATTATGTAATTCTAGAAATTTAGGATGAGAAATGTTATTGGAAACATCGAAAAACAATCGGGAGAAAATATTTTTCGGTTATAACTAGTTTAGGCACTTTTCGACAGAATTTGATGTTTTTAGATTCAAAATTCTTATGATTGTTTATGAATCTAATTCTAAGATTTTTGGAAGTTATTTATGATCATTTTCCATGAGAATTGGTTTAAGAAGTGGAAGAGTTGAATAATTGGTATTTCGGCAGTTTTACCGTTTTTCGACATTTTTTGTGATTTGAATGCAATCTGATTGGGCTGCTTTATTTTAATCTTTGATATTAATTTTTATTGAACATTATCATGTGTATAATGCTTAGAATGATGAGATTGATGACTTGTCAGGATATGTTAACTAGTGTTGAGGCTACAAGCTCACACTTAGTCATTTTAGCTATGGAGAAGTCCATAACCGAGTACTAATGATCATTGCTCGTAAGAATGATACATTAGGGGATTTAGTTATAGTTGCGGATTCATTGGGTTTTAGCTCATGATATTATAATTTTTTAGGTATGGCTTGTGCTTGGGGTCGTGGGAGAGGAGCTTTGTGTTGTTTGATCTGGATGACAATGATGGCTAGATGGACTAGAGATTATTTTATAGTCCATGGACTCATTTTATTTCATTTTCTCTTTTGGGTTTTATATTTTTATATAACCTCATGAGAGCTTTTTGTTTTAAACTTTTAAAATTCTGAAACTCCTTTGAACTTTGCTTCAGGAAATGAGCATTTTTTTGTCTTTACAATTTTTTGATTGTGAAAAATCTAAATAGGTTTTAGATAGTCCAAATTTTAAACATATCCATGCCTTTTTTTTAAATACTAAATCTTCTGCTGTATTCTGATTTTTAAATGATTAAAAAGGAGTCGGGATAATCACAATAAGAGATCACAAGAACGGAACGTTAGCGTTTTCGTAAACATCCTACATTGACAAGATAGTTGCCAAGTATGGGATGGATAAATCCAAGAAATGTCTCATACCTTTCAGGCATGAGATTTCTTTAACTAAGGAGCATTCTCCTAAAACTTCTCAATAACTTGTGAGTATGAGACAATATCCTTATACATCAGTTGTTGGAAGTCTAATGTACACAATGTTTTGTACTAGACTAGACATCTCGCATTAGGGATAATAAGTTGTTATCAGTCAAATCCTGGTTATGAGCACTAGGTGGCCGTCAAAAATATTCTCAAGTATCAACGGAGAACGAGAGAATATGTGCTTGTGTATGGTAAAGATGATTTGATTCTCAAGGGGTACACATATTCTGATATCCAAGCAGATAAGGATTCTAGGAAATCCAAATTTTGTTCAGTATTCACACTCTATGGTGGAGCCATTGTTTGGAGGAGTATTAAATAAAATTGTAATGTTAACTCCACAATGGAGGAGTATTAAACAAAATTGTATTGATGACTCCACAATAGAGGCTGAGTGCGTAGTTGTTACGATCCAAGGACCACCAAAAAGGCTTTCTTGCTAAGCATAAAAGAGAAACGATGTGTGGACACTTTTTCTCCTTGGAAAAAGGAAAAAGGAAGAGGGAGAGACATTTTCTGAGCCTTTTCTCTTCGCTTAGTTGTTTGTTCTTGGGTCACCCCAAGCCTTCTATTTATAGGAAAACTAAGACCTCATAAAAAAATCTTTGAATATCGTTATAATTCGATATAATATCTTCAACTTGATTTTGAATCAAATTATATTATATAATATCTTCCATATCAATTAATTATAAGATATTTCCATATCATATTTAAATTAATCCACATTATTTTACATTAATTATTCTCATATCTAAATATTTAAATTAATCACATTAATTTAAATTAAAGATATTTCAAATATATTGTAAACAAATAAAATATATAATAATGTTTAAATAAAAACCATAGTGACGTGTGACTCCACTATGGGTCACACGCCCATATCATCATCTCCATGATGATATTGGGCATTTTATTTTTCCTCTTTATTTAATAGAACAATCCGATTCCTTTTATTTATTTAATTCCTCTTTAATTTGACAAATTCAAATTGAATAATTAAATAGACTCCTCTATTTGATTTCTCCATTAATTAAATAATTAAACAGACTCTTAATTTCCCTTTAATCAAATAGACTCTTTATTTGTTTTTGCCTTTAACTAATTTGACAACCTCAAATTAATTTTCCATTTTTTAAAAGAAATTAATCTCATTAATTATGTTCTCAATTACATGCGATAGCTCGGAGAACTTAATGGACCTATAGGACTAATTAAGCTCCAATGATCTAGAATTACATTGATCAAAACTCTTTTAATCAATTAATTCTTATTCATTAACACCTAGATAACTCCACTATATATCTAGAGTTGCACCCTTAGTTCTATATACATAGTTATGTCCATTGGCTATAATCATTAAGTACACTTTAACCTTTCACAAGTAGTTCGTAACCATGGCTAGGTAAATTACAGTTTTAACCTCCATGATACATCTTGTTTCTTAAGCTCAACTGATTCTCTAATGAACAACCTTACACAATCTCCATTATGTGTCTTTGCTCAGTTCCTTAATCAGAGGAATATAGGGCCCCATTGATCAAGCACCGAATTAGTCCATAAGAGAACTACTTAACTATTTTCTACTAAGGAAAAGAATGAATTCTAATATTGTGTAATTACATTCCCAACTATAAGCAAGATGCAATCCCCAACGTGGGAGGTATATTGAGTGAACTATTTCGAGTCACTATCATCTATGCAAATTAAAGGCTTGTCTCTTGTGAACAAAAGTTCATAATCCACCTAGGATTAAGATCAATTATATATGATCAACCGATTGATATATGAAGTATCTTTCTGTAACAATTTTACTAGAAGACAATAAGTATATCCTAGTCCAGTCTACTACAATATCTATTGCAGCAACTCTCTCACTCATATGTCTCTACATGAGTGATCCAGATGAAATCATTTGTGCCAATTCACAAGTGGGCCGTGTTATTGGTGTTCTCAGAAATAAGGCATCCAACCTTTATTCGTAATATCTCAAACCTTTTGAGTTGCAACTTAAGTGAATATTTTTGCATATAATGCTCACCTTAAGTTATTATAAATAACTCTAGATCTTATAATGGATTACATTTGTTATATAACAATAAATGACAATGTAAATATTATTAATTAAATAATTCTTTTATTTATTTATAGTTTAATGGATTACATTAGATTTAGGGCATAACAATAGCTGCTAAAGAGGGTGTATGGTTTAGAAAGTTTCTAACTGATCTGGAGGTAGTACCAGACATGAACAAACCCATAACATTGTTATATGATAACAGTGGTGCTGTAGCCAACTCCAAAGAGCCTAGAAGCCATAAACGAGGAAAGCACATAGAGAGAAAATATTACCTGATAAGGGAGATAGTCCCAAAGAGGAGATGTTGTAGTGATAAAGATAGCCTCTGAGGATAATATTGTTGATCCATTTACAAAGACGCTTCCGACTATGGTGTTCGAGCGTCATATGGGTAATTTAGGATTCTCTGTAAATCTTTAGTACAAGTGGGAGATCGCTGAGTTTCTGCCCTAAATCTTATGTAATCCATTTAACTATAAATAAATAAAGGAATTATTTAATTAGTAATATTTACATTATCATTTATTGTTATATAATAAATGTAATCCATCATAATATCCAGAGTTATTTTTTATAACTTAAGGTGAGCATTGGATGCAAGAACATTCACTTAAGTTGTAACTCAAAAGATTTGTGGTATAAAGAATAATGGTTGGGTGCCTTATTTCTAGTAACACCACTAACACGACCCACTTATAAATTGGTACAATTGATCTCATATGGATCACTCATGTAGAGACATATGAGTGGGAATGTTGTTGCCATATAGATTGTAGTAGACTTGTAACGACTCGATTTTTCGTGAAATCCTTTAAAACCATTACGCAGCGGAAAACTTGATTTTACAGAAAAATGGCGTGGGTTTGTTTAAAATTCGGATAAACCAAAACCTGTTTTACATTGGCTCAAATCGAGAAGAAAGCGAAACCTGGAATGCGCATTCCATACCGTGGTAAAACTTCTAAAGAAAGTTTAAAGTCCAAAAATATAAACACAAATTATACAATTGCTCCATCGAGCTCAAAATGAAACATAATAAAAGTTAGTAAAATGGTCATGGGCATTCAAGGATGCTTCACCCAAAACATATTGTTCTTGCATTCTTGTCTCGGAGTAGACGCGGCGCCACTCCTCTACCTCGTCCTCTACACAAGTTTACCTAAAGAAAAGTAATTGTCACATTTGCATAAAAATGCTAGAAGAGAAAATGAAAGCAAGTAATCCTATGAATCACATTCCATGCCGCCTAAATTGTGTCCAAAGGCCTAGATTTCAATTTTACTTATCCATTCCACATTCCAAATTCCGCATATAATCAACATACTAATATCTTTCTAAAAAGTCGATATCAAGACTTAAAGTAAAAGTACTCGTTATTACTAAGTCTTACTTCAATTCTAAAGATTATGTAATGGTTCTAACTATTTTGTTACCAAAAGTTTCATCTAATAAAACGAAGTAACAAACCATCGTGTACCATATCACAAAATCTTAACTCTCCTCACATCGGTTAGGGGATTTCCCCCCCTTTGGGTCCCGAATTTCACCATATTTTTCCCTAATAAGGAATTTATATAGAATAACCATGTAGTCTCGGAATTTCCCATATAACAAATGATCGCCCATGTAGATGGAGCGTAATACTATCACGGCTTGACTCACCATGATACCGTATGGGGCCCATAACCTATAATCAAGGAACTAAGCAATGATACATAATGATGATTTTGTAAGGTTGTTTATTAGAGAATCAGTTGGTCTTAAGGAACAAGATGTATCATGGTGGTTAAATCAATAAATTACGTGCCTAGACATGAATATGAACTACTTGTGAATGATCAAAAAGTGTAATGCATCTATAACGCTCATTTCGAATGCCCCCTATACCCAATGAACAACTATGTCTATAGAACTAAGAGTGCAATCATACTAATTACTAAGACATGCTTATCTTTTTTACTTAAAGTGTTGCCTCTACAAGTGAGTATATCTATATCATGAGTTAATGAATATATCAATTAATTGACTAAATGTGTTTTGATCAATGTAATTCTTATGATCATTGGTGCTTAAAGTTTTATAGCTCCCATTAAGTCCAAATGGACTTTAACATAACCATGGTTAACTGACCCACCACCCCCCCCTCCAAACATCCTTTGCTTTCTTTGGTCAATACTACATTAATGAGATTCAATTCCAATTTTTTTTCTTTATTTTTAAAACCCTTATTTTGAAAAATCTACGTACTTTGATTAATTTAAAGTAACTTAAACTTTCAATTTGTCAAACTCTTAATTTATCTAAACTCTTCAATTCATCTTAATAAACTCCCAAATCACCCAAAACCCCCCCCCCCCCCCCAATGCAAACACAAACCATCACTCAAATAGTAAGGTAAACAGTCTAATTAGATTAATTGAAAGAAATTAAATAGAGAAGTTTATTTAATTATTTAATTAATTGTGAAAATTAAATAGAAGAGTCTAAACAAAAAAAAAACCCCCCCCCCCATTTAATTAATTATTAAATAGAAGAGTCTATTTAATTATTTTAAAATAGATTAAATAAAAGAGTCTATTTAATTAAATTAACTTTGAAGTTGTCCAAAATTAATGAGAGATTAAATAGAGGAGTCTATTTAATTATTTAATTTAAAATTATCAAATTAAGAGGAATGAAAAGAAATAAAAGGAAGTTTTAGATATATTTAAAGATATTGGTTAATGAAATTGCCCCCCCTTTTATTTCCTAAAAAAAAATTGTTCGGGGGGCCCCCGGGCCCCCCCCCCCCCCAAAAAAAAAAAACACCCCAAATATATTTAAAAGTATTTAAAAATAAATAATGGGCCCCTTAATAATTTTATCCGCCCAAATCTAATTTAAGCTAATAAAACGATTAAAAGATGAATTGACTACTAAATTCTAAATTACTAATTCTAAAATTAAACTAAATCTTTGATTAAAGTAAATGAATAAATAAATTAATATTAATAAAAAAATTTTGACCCCAAAAAAACCACATAAATAAAAAAGTTTTTTTTTTATTTTTTTTTTTTTTTTTTTTTTTTTTTTTTTTTTTTTTTTTTTTTTTTTTTTTTTTTTTTTTTTTTTTATGATGGTAAAATTGTTTATCGTTATGCATTTTATTTAATTAAATATCTATAGGTTAAATTAATTGGATTAATTTAAATATTTAGGGTTTAGGGTTAGAATTCACTTTTTTTCCTAATGGAAAATAGATAAGAGTGGTTCAAGGCTTGAACAATGGCCCCGGAACTAAAAACACACATATAAGTTGATTTTGTAAGGTTGTTTATTAGAGATTATTTGGTCTTAAGGAACAAGATGTATCATGATGGTTAAATCAATAAATTACCTAGCCATGAATATGAACTACTTGTGAATGATCAAAGTGTAGTTAATGACTATAGCCAATGGACAAAACTATGTTTATAGAACTAAGAGTGCAACTCTAGATATTTAGTGGAGTTATCTAGGAGTTAATGAATATAAATTAATTGACTAAATGTGTTTTGATCAATGTAATTCTAGATCATTGTTGCTTAGTCTTATAGGTCCATTATAGTCCCTGAGCTAACACATGTAATTGAGAATATACATTAATGATATTAATTTACTTGGAAAAATGGTTTTAAGTAAATTAATTTGAAGTTGTCAAATTAATTTAAGGCAAAAACAAAATAGAGGAGTCTATTAGATTAATTGAAAGAAATTAAATAGAGAAGTTTATTTAATTATTTAATTAATATGAAAATTAAATAGAAGAGACTATTTAATTAATTATTAAATAGAAGAGTCTATTTAATTATTTTAAAATAGATTAAATAAAAGAGTCTATTTAATTAAATTAACTTTGAAGTTGTCCAAAATTAATGAGAGATTAAATAGAGGAGTCTATTTAATTATTTAATTTAAAATTGTCAAATTAAGAGGAATGAAAAGAAATAAAAGGAGTTTTATTTATTTAAATATTTTTTGAAATTATTTTATTAAATAAAGAGGATAAATAAAATGCCCAATATCATCATGGAGATGATGATGTGGACATGTGACCCCATGGGCAGGGGCACACACCACATTGATGGTAAAATTGTTTATCGTTATGCATTTTATTTAATTAAATATCTATGGGTTAAATTAATTGGATTAATTTAAATATTTAGGGTTTAGGGTTTAGTTTTCCTATAAATAAGCTAGAAATAAAAACACAACAACAAAAAAAAAAAAAAAAAAAAAATTCCCCCCCCCCCCTCTCTTTCCACCACCTCTAGTGGTGATGGGAAATAAATTTTTCTTCCCCCTTCCTTTTTCTAAGAAATTTTTGGGAAGCCTTCACAGAAAACCAACATGATCAATAATATTATAATGAAGGAATGATCCTGTGAGAACTCTAATTTTTTAGGCCTTAATCTCAACACTATCATCTTAGCCAATAAGCTAGAACCTCTTGTTGTAGCATTTGATATGCTACAGTCCCTACAAGAAATTTTTGGGACGCCTTCACAGAAAACCAACGTGATCAATGCACACATGAAGGAATGATCTTCTATTAGGAGCTATAGACAAATCTAGTCAGATCAGTTTCATCCTTGAACTCTCCCAAGCAGTTATATTCTGAATAAATCTGCCTTGAATATGTCTCAATTTCTCAATGGGCTTCAAAATTTTATATCCATGATGATCAAGGACAACAATAATTTAAGTTACAGAAGTAAATGTTGCTACTACCTATAGTGCCTCTAGCTTGGGCAATAAAAAGAAGTTAAAAGTCTGGAAGAAAAAGAATAATGATAAGCCAGTAGTGGCCTCTGCCAAGAAAACGAAAAAACGGGAAAAGTCCAATGCCAACAAAAGTTGAGCTACATGAGATGAGAAGGGAAAACATATTCGTAAAATGAACTTTTCCTTTACTTATATTGTAAAGAAATATATATATATATATATTCAATCTGATAATTAAATTTATAATAATATTCAAAAGTAGAAATTGACATACGAAATTTTAGAGAAAAGAAAAGGGAATTAAATGAAAGTTGAAAAAAAGAGAGCTTTGAGTTTGACTAATTGGTCATGACTTCATAAATATTGAACTAGGACTTCCCTTTGGCCTAGGTCACAAGAAACGAGAGCAAAAATTCATATGTAATTCTGGAAGCAATTTGTTCAATGTTGGGTCAAGTCTTACTATTATTACGGCAGATATTCGTTAAACTTTAAAAGTATGAGTTGCTTTAATTAAATGATTAGGTGAAAAGCTAATAAATTTGAATGCCCTTTTCAACAAGCAATTTTGTCATCAAAGATCAGAATTTTGATGCATCTAAAAATGAGATTTTGTAGGTAAATTTTGAAAAAAAAAAAAAAATCTTCAATTTTTTATTACTTTACCAACTTCTCTATTCATAAAACATATGAAAATCCTTGCTCCATCCTGATTTGAAACTCTAAAATCAGAGATTTTTTAGAAATTTTATGCATCCTATTTTTTAGGATCACTTGAAAGAAAGTGTTTGTCAACAAATTTGAAGAAATCAACAACAAAAAACCAGTCTCATAATCTTCCTCTCCATATTAACTATGTAGGAAAAAAATGGTTCACCGAAATACTTATTCATATTAATTACTTGGTCAGTTTTTTTTTTTTTTTTTTTTTTAAGAATGTTTGATAAAATTGTGTTTCAAGAGAAATTCTTACATTTGTTTATAACCCATATTTTTTTTAATTGTTTTTAAGAGCAGTTGAAGATTTTTAAAAAGTTAAGGTTATTACGAGAACAATTGAAATCGAAAACAATCTTTGAAAAAATATGATATAAACAAATTTGTTGTGTAAAAAAAATAAAAAATAAAAATCTGATTTTAGAAGTTGAGAACAACTTTTAACACCATTATAAACGCTATATATCTGTATATTAAATAGAGGAACAGGATATAAGAGTGAGTGGCCTATCCCTTTTTAAAATTGCATTCAAAATAGTGGTATTTTAAAAGTCACATTTTTTCCATAATTAAATAAAAAAAATGGATTTTTTAACATCCAATGAATTTATCAAAATATTAAAAATTAATAATGGAAAATTATTAAATTTTAATTTAAAACATCCCAATAGTTATCATGAAAAACAATAATAAGATTCATCATTTTACAAAATAAGAGAAAATTTAATGAAAAAAATCATTAATTGAAGGAAAAAATAATTCAGTTAATTGAATGAAAAAACGTTTTTTTAAAATAAATAAAATGAACTTTTACGATATTTAAATTTAAGTTAAAAAATTTATTGGTAGTAAGTACTCTTCGGAATATTATTTTTCAAGGTAGGGTTTGACCTCCCATTTGGTCATCAAACTAATAAGCGCATTTTTTTTTTTTTTGACAAAATTGAAGTTTATATCATTGAAACATTTAATTGGTATAAAATAAACGCATAGAGGAACCAATCAATTTTTGTTTTTTTTTGGCAAATGGAACCGATCAATTTCCCAATTTACCCAAAACATATAATAAAATACTGCCCTACAAAAAAGAAATTACATTTATGGGGTAAAATAACTAAGGATGCATGAATTAGTTTGAAAAGTAAGACCCATAAATGCAAAATAGCTAATTTGAAATCTCTTTTAATATTTAATATATTTTTCTCTTAAAAAGAAGCATCAAACACACTACCCTTTCTTTACTTAATTATGGTTGACTTGAACTTTCTATCTTTCCAATATTTTTCCTTTTTATTTATATTATATATATATATATATTTTATTTTATTTTTTTGGGTGGTTCATTTGTGATTTGATTTAGCCTGATAAGTACAAAAAAAAAACTAGTGATTATATAAAATTTTCAAACCAATGGAAAAATATGTCATATTCAACATATGGGCAAAATAGCAAAGAGTTGTTAAGAACATAAAAGAAGAAGAAATATTAATTTGGCTAAGTTCAAAGTTCTATGAGTTGTAAACTTATAACTAAATCTTAAATGTGACCCCCAAAATTTAATTCGGCCTTAGCCCTTTACCCAACTTGATTTTATTTTCAAAGCCGACTTCCCTGACCACCGACCAATTCTTTTTCCTCTCTTAAAACTTAGAATTAAAAAAAAAAAAAAAATACAAAACCTATGACTTTCTCAAAGTCAAATCTCTCCCATTTCTTTGCTTCCATTATTTTGTATATAAATTTCAATCTCTCTCCCTTTTTCCTTTATCACTTTATTTCTCCCATAATCAAAACCTTAATATTCCCCTTCTCTCTCTTTTTTTTTCATGGGGAATGCTTTATCTCCATGTCTACAAGGAATTAGTAGCCAAAGCTCATCTGTAAAATTGATATTTTGGGAAGGAATTACAAGGATTCTTTCAGGGAAACATGTAGCTGGAGAGATCATGTTTGATCATCCAGACAAGATGGTTTGCCATGCAGATTCCTTCTTCATTGGTCAACCGATCCCTTCCTTATCGATTGACGATGAGCTCATGTCTGGTCAGACCTATTTCGTTCTTCCGATTGATCGCTTTGCTTGCGGAGTTCTCTCCACCTCTTCTTTAGCCGCCTTCGGTAATGCCGCGAACTCCGAGAGCGGTAAAGCTACCGTGAAGTTCGTCGGTCAATGCCCGTTCGAGTACATTAAAGGGGCTAATGGGAAGGTTTTGATCAAGGTGGTGCCGGAATTTATCACAAGGCTTATTTGTAAAGGTAATGAAATGGGATCTGAGGGAAGCCCTAGTAATAGTAATAGTAATAGCAATAGCAATAGCTTTCTTTGTAGCACACCAGAATTGCAAAAGCAATATGATCAGCTTGTTGGGTCAAAAGGGCAAGTTTGGTCACCAAGATTGGAAACTATTTCTGAGTATAAGATTAGGTATTCTCCTTGCAAGTTTGTAGGGTTCAAAGTTAAGCAAAAAGAAGGGTAAATTAATTACTATATAATGTATAAATATACCAATTGGTGAGTTTGGGATTTAAAAAACTTGTACAAAAGAGAGAAAAATATTATCATGTTTTGAAAGATTGTCTTTTTGTAGTTAGAATTGAAATTAGTGTATTATTAAACTCTTTTTTCCCCTTGTTCCATTTTATTGCAATTTCTTAAAATTTCTCATGGTTCCACCACTTAAATTAATAAGAATTTGTCTCAAATAGCATAAATTTCTATACTAATTACTAAAATGTTTGAAGTTTTTAAAAATTACTCAAATAGCATATAATTATAGTTCAATAAATTTATTGAACTATTTTTCATGGGTATTTTTAATGAATTTGTTTATTTATTTCTTTTTTAAGTTCAAGTTCAACAATTTATCAAACTTTTTTTTTATTATTTTTCATTATTATTTTCAATAAATTTTTTAGTTTTTTATTTTTATTTTTAGTTCAATAAATATATTGAACTATAATTATGTTATTTGAGTAATTTTTAAAAAGTTCTGACATTTCAGTAATTAGTGAGTAAAAATATATTATTCAGTAATTGTCTCTAAATTAATCATTGGGTCATCTATTTTATAATTTGCTAAGACGTGATATCAAAATCTCACATTATTAGAAGTAGAATGATCATAAATTAATTTTTTGTTTATCATTGTAAAATATAATTTTCGTTAAGATCAGGGGTGGAGCCACATTCATAAGAGGGGATTGCCCCCTTAATTTCTTTAAAAGAAAATTTTATAGAGAAATTGAAAAATCTTTTTTAATGTAAAATTTTTTTGCTTGTTAGGTTCAAAAGTAATAATAACTTGTATCAAAGTAGAGGTATATAGGATTCGTTGTTAAATAATATGACTTTTTAAATGTAAAAACTTAAAAAAAATGGTCAAAATTATTTTTTTAGTTCATTTTATCCATTCTGCCCCCTACTTCATAAAAATGGTTTTATAAATTTCTTTCCCCCCTAAAAATAATTCTTATATATGGGATTTCATGATGTTGTAGTCTTCTAATTTTATTAAGTTTTTTTCATATGATTAACTAGTAAAATTTAATTAGACATTAAATATTATCAATCTGAATATAACTCAATTAGTTAGACATAATATTACCTTTTATAAATATGAATATAACTCAACTAGTTAGACATAATATTACCTTTTATAAAGTTAAAGTTTCAAGTTTTTTTTTTATAATGTAATAGAAAAAAATGTTTGACTAGACACTAACCATGAAAACAATGTGTGGACGACGATAATGACAACATGATAATATAATATTGGGGTAATTATATTAATAAAAAGATATTAGTAAAATAATATTTCATCTCATAAGAGCAACTTGATAGATTTTAAAGTTGAAAAATAAGCACCTGCTTACTGGAAGCAGTTGAGTTTTTTCCGTTTTGAAACTGAAATTTTCCTAAGAGAGAAATTATTGATCACAAGTTGTAGGCTTTCAATATATAATAATTGGACTTTTCAACCAATAATCATTACGTATTTGACTGATTCTCATTTATAAAATATCGCTGGCATCATTTTTTTTTTTTGAAAGAATTGAACATCCTTTACTTTCTTGGTGATTTTTGCCAGTAATAATATAATTTTAGTTTTCTATTTTTTTAAAAGATTGCTTACTGTTTGTTTATTTCATAATCTATTCTTAAACTTTTTTTATAGAGAAAATTGTAAATTACATTTTTGTAGTTATTTATTCGGAATATTTTTCTATTATACTAGTTTTAGTGTCAAACAATTTATTTTGACAAGAAAAAAAAAACTTATTTATCGTGGTCTGTGAACTTTTAAAAGCTACAACTCATTTTAAATATGATTTAATTATTCTTTCAATAACAATTTGAAAAAGGTGGAGTTTTTTTAGATATTATATAATGTTAGGGGAGGGCAGCTTCAAACCTTCGATCTCATAGAAAGCGAGTAGGTGTCAAACCAATTGAACTATGCTCACGTTGATGTAAATTGGAGTTGATTGGTTATGCCTTTGATACAAAATCCCTCTGGTGATATCATTTATGATGGTATCTTCTTGATTTGTGAATCTTGATTGTGGTATTAAGATTACAGGTGGAGACAATAAGGATATCACAATGCTATTCATTCCAATGACAACATGCGTGATCTGTATATGAGTAGCAAATGCAAGGCTGAATCATTTTGTTTTTGCCTTTGTTTACCTCTTCACATACTATCATAACAATTATAAACTTGTGGTAGATATTTATTTATCTATCAAGAGCCACAAAATCTAAAAGTTAAGCTTGTGGGTTGTTGGTGACAGAGAAGGGAGTTCTTTGATGATCTAAAATCCACACAAAGATAGTTTCTGCTATATCCAGTGACAAATAAGGGAGTTTATTGAGCCAATATCTACAAAGGGAGCTTGTTGAGTTATGGGTGAAATGTTATAAGGACTGAGCGCCCACGTGCCCAATGCAAGCACCCATATAGACACGTGGAATGATGAAGCCCGTACCAATTGAGTAAATGAGCCTGGTCAAATGAGTACACTAGGCTCGATTTGGCATTTGAGCATGTTTAGAAGATCCCATCAATAAAACATGGTCAGGGGAAGACCTGACCTCCACTACTTATTTAGAATTGAAAGCACCTAACTTAGTGAGTACTTAGGTAAGAAGCTTCGCATCTGAGTTTGGGTACCAACTCCCCACCTTAGCTGTCGACCACCACCTCAGGTGGTGTGATGTTGTGTGGCATCCTTGCAGTGCATAACCTAGCCCGATCAAAGGATAAAACATGGCCCAATCCGCTCATGAAACCTAGTCAGGTGATATCATCAACTCATAAAAATATTAGGAGTGAGATCACTATAAAGTCAATTTAATTATTTCCCAATTAAGATTGATACACTAGCTCTACTTCTCTGATTTAAGCATTGGAGGGTATTAAACTGACACCACACTGGTGCTTAGTTCTTTTCTGTGACAATCATCACCACCCGTCAGCTCCATCCTTAATATTTTTCCAGTACATTTGTGTGACTGGAAGCCAGGAAGCTTTGACGTGGAGTAGGTCAGCTCAGACAGTTTCCACACTATTTTTACGCAACAATATTTGACACTTTCTATGAGCAAGGTTTATATTATTAAGTGCTCTATCACCAAGGATGAGTTGAAAGAAGTCATACGAAGCACCACAATGATGAGAGGGAAGGTGGTTATTATTGGGATTGATGCCCTAACACTTGTAGTTTTATGTAAACATTTTATTTCAAATAAATTTAACATGAATAAAATTATATACTTCTAAGAGAATATGTGCATTGCCTTATATGTACAATATATAATGCATCCAAACTACGGAAAAGCTCATGAGTTACTAAGATGTGATCTTGACTACATATGGGAGACATATACAAGGATGCAACTCAAGATATAGCAACTTAAATAGTCTACAATAGATGGATAAGGTTGGAAAACATTATCCCGATAACACCGTTGATACGGACCACTTTGTATTGAATACAAATGATCTTATTCAGATCATTCATGTGAGAGACTTGGAAGTGGAGGTATTTCTCTTCATAATAATGATTTTACAAAACTGGACCACGATATTTTATCAATTCCTTAATAATATCATTTATAGGAAATATCAAATCATCACTCAGATTATTAAGCCTGATAGATATTAAACATGAGTGTATTATAAACTCCATGTTGTGGAGTTGTATCATTTGATTCACATACTAGGAGAGTGATCCTTAATATGCTCAATATGACTACTGTTTTGGGGAAATAAAGAAATGAGAAATTTGGGAACATTTCTACACAAGATGAAATTCACAACTTTCCTACTATATGACGTGTGTGGTCGACACTGCACTATTTTAGAAATTTAGGGTTTAGTTAATTATTTAAAGAGAGAATAATATTGATATTAATGACAAAATAATTAACATTTCCTAATTTTTAAGTAAATCAAGAGAGAATTTCACTTTTCTAATCATTAATTATTTAAATGGAAATTAATATCAATATAAATAGTTATAAGATAGGATTAACTTTTTAGATAACTAAGTTATTTAAATAAAAAACAATATTATTAATTGTACTATTTTAAGGCAATATTAATTGTTTAAATAAAGAGTTTATTTAATAGAGAATTAATATTAATATTATTAATCATTTAAATAATGAGTTTATTTAAATATAAATTAATGAATAATATTTTTTAATTAAATAATGAGTTTATTTAATTTAATAATAAATATTAGAGAGATTTAAATCCGATTGGTTTTATAAAACAAATTGGTTTTGGCCCAAAATAATTGGATGAAATCCATTTGGAATTATTATTTTAATTTCTCCAATTTAAAATACATAAATAAAATAGAGAATATCATATATGGAAAAGATAAAGGAGGTAAGAGATTTTATCTCTTACCCCCCACACCCCTGCTCCACGCCTCTTTCAAGATGATGGGAGATATTTTATCTCTCCAATTATTTAAATTAGGAAATAGATGTTCTAATTTGATAAGAGTATCAATCATTTTCCTATAAATATGATAATTGGATTGTCATATAATTCATTTTTCACTTTTGATTAGAAAAGTGAAATTCTCTCTTCATATCTCAAGCCTTGATCGAATTCCCTATATCAATTCTACTTTCGATCGAGTCATAGTGTTAGAAGATTCAATGATGATTAAAGAACCACCAACCAAATCTCCATCTAATTCTTTGTAAGTATATCCGAGAACCCTTATAATTGAAGTTTAAAGCTTTTTTTAAAATTATTTTTGCATGATATTAACAATGATCCATGTTAATTAATAAACCAATTAATTTTTACTGCGTGTTAGATTTAGATCTCACTTTATTCAGAGATAACCACCTCCTTCATACAAGAAGGTACTCGACTCGAAGAGGTAAGAAACTAATGCAAGAAGTAAACCTGGAACTAACGAGAGTTATCCTATGCCAGAAATGAGGGTAGGCTTTTGAAAGAGTATGTTTGAGTTGTGAATTGAGACCTATCTAAGGTATTTGAGATGCACAATAAGAGGTTTTCTGTTGACAACTAGAGACTTTAGCTTGATAAAGGCAAGTCCTGCTTGGAACATGTAGATGAGCAGTGGTCATACGAGTAAGACTACTTGAGGGGAATATAAGGTCGGGCATTTGCGCATTGTCTATTCCCATCATGAGCCTTCCCCCTTGAAAGGAGGTTCTGACCTCTGAGAGGATGTTTGACCAAAAGATGAGAGCATAAGATGACGCTATGAAGTTCACCGTGGAGATCACACAACCTTAGGCACCAAAACTGAAAAAGGTCTAAGAAGAACTCGATCATATGAAGAAGGAGTACTGAGGTAATTCTACTACTTCCTTGAAAAATGATATCAAAACTCTAGATTTGGATCAATAAATCCTTGAACCCTTGAGTCACCAAGATCTAAAACCCCCAAAACAATTTAGCAAAATCCTAAAAAACATGAGTTAAGAATATTACTCCTAGATCTATGATCTTGAAATAAGAAGAATAATTTGTTTCTTATTTGAAGATTGAAACAATCCACAAACACTTTATATCAAGAGTATTTGATTGTCTCTAAGCAAGTAATCTAAAACAAGACTACTCAAGAATAAGCAAAGTAAAAGGTCTATTGGAAGCAAAAGAAAAAATTATATTAAACCAAATATGAGTAGTAGGGTTACAAAAAGTCATTAAATAGTCAAGATAAAACCGTAAAATAAAAGACCAAAAGTAGCCAACCCATAATATGTTTTTTCATGTGAATAATTTAAGGAAATAATAAAGCAACTAGAGCTCAAAGAAAAGGAAAGTGCCTTTTTAGGAAGCTTTATTAGAGACATGATTTGAAAGTTAAAGTTTTCTCAATGTCATGTTAATATGTTTCCTCAAAAGGCACTTTTCTTTTTCTTTGAGAAGTGCATTTCATCATCTTCCATAGCCTCCAAGCTTGGATCATCAATTATGTTTTTTCTCTGCACATGTAAACTTGACAAATGGATGTTTAAGGATTGTTGATGCCTCTTGGCTTGAAGCATCCTAAACTTGTATTGTGCTCCTCCATGATTGATAACAGAAAACCTCATCGAGCTGACCAAATCGCCTTTCACCAACAATATTTTGGAGGTAGAACTTCCCACCAAGTTGAAGAAGCCAAGTATAACCACATATGATGGTTCTAAGGATCCAGTGCAGCACATAGATAAATTTTTTACTCGGATGGAGCTCTAGGGAGTCCAAGATTCTCTCAAGTGCAGGGCACTGCACTGGGGATAGTATAGACTACTCAAGTTTAGGTTCATCTCTTCTTTTAAGAAGCTAACCCTAGTATTTTTTACTTAAATTATAAGTGGAAGAGATCATAAGAAACAAGATACTCAACTCTTGAATGTGTGTAAGAGGTGAGCCTCCAAGATTACGTGGTGAGGTTCAACAGTGAAGCCTTTAAAGTGGAAGGATATTATGATGTCAACCTGCTGGATATGATGCCCAACTTGAAAGATGAGAAGTTATTTGTGGTGGCTAGGTAAGAAAACATTGGCTACGTACCCTGACCTCCCCTTTAAGACGTAAAAGTATATGAACTTTCTAATGCAAGGAAAGTTTCGGAGGAGAAAGGTAGTAGTTGATTGAGCATACAAGGAAAAGCCCAATGGAAGGCCACAAGGATAACAAGAGAAAAAGTTCAAGAGACCGATCTGAGAATCAATGTCTCTCCCCTAGAAAGTTTCAAAAGTACACTCTCACAAATGATCCTGACAGAGCACAACCACACCTCCTCAGAGTGCTTTGATATGAAGGAAGAAATTAAGACTCTCATCCAGCTAGGGTATTTGATCAAGGAATTCATGAGAAGTAAAGAAGTTCATCATGTTACTAAATATGAACGGAAAGACCCGAATCGGGTGGTCGACAATTCTCCGTGGGAGATATGAATGAGGCTTGATTCGTACACATGTATAACACAGATTTTAACCATTACAATATGCATTAATAATTTTGAGATAAGTCCATGAATGATATCTTAATTGGTAAAAGTGTTAGGATTGGTGTCTTAGAACTTATAATTATTTCATAAACATAATTTATTTTGAATAAATTTTTAATAAATAAATTGAAGTTTTTTTAAGTACCCCAAAGTTAGTGTCATTAAATCACGACGGAGTATGTGAAACATACATGGGGATTCACGTCGAGATAAGTACCTTAAAGAGTCTACAACATATGGATAATGTTTGGGAACCTTATCTTGTTAACACTGTTGGCTGTCTATTTTATATAGATTTCAAATGATCTTATCTGAATCATTCATGTGGGTGACATTATTATATACAATACTAATCGTATAAGACGGACCGGGATATTCTGATCAATATCTCACTTATACTGTTTGTGAGAATTGATCAAATATCAAACTAATCTTAATCCTGAGTGTAAATGTGAACTTCTATTCATGGAGTTGTATTATTTGATTCACAAATTTGAGAGCGATCTGAATGAATGCTCAATACATTCTTGTTTTGAGAACATAGCAAGATATATATGGGAACACATTTATACAAGATGAAATTCATAACTTTCTCAAAAATGACGGTTTAGTGACCTAATCATTTTGGGAACTTTAAAAAACTCCCTAGATGTACTCAAAATTTGAATCAAGGTGGAGATTTGAGATGTTCATTACAAATTTTATTGAGTTTTTTTAGTTGATTGATGACATGGCATTTATTACTCATTAGCTAATCATTTTAATTGGATTGGTGACTCATTTATGTTCAAAAAATGGTCCAACTGGCCACGTGATTCTCTAACAGTTTTTTTTAGCAACTTTTGAATGGGAGTAAAGAGAGTGAGAAAGATATATTCCATCTGATTCTTCGTCTTCTTCATTTACTTCTTCTTTGAGTGATAAAGTGAGAGTGAGCGAGGGAAAAGGTAGTTGCACAAGCTTGATATTAAGCATCTGTGAGTGAATTCTTTCTTGAACCTGAGAGAAGAGTTATGTATTTCAAGTTCCTAATGAACACTAAATGAATTGACTGGAATCTTTGATTCTCCCATGGATGTAGACCCATTTTTTCGAACCACCGTCAATATGTCTTCAATCTTATTTTTCTTGTTTGAGTTTCAATTGCTGTTGATCATTTGTAGTTTTCTTGATATGTTTGTTCTTGAGTGTTAATTGATATTGTGGTGTAAGGATTGATTATAACAACACCCAGTTAGCATTCAATTACATTTTTAACGTTTCGGTTAATAAATGATTAAAATAGTAGTTTTTTTTTTTCAAATTAAAGGTCAAATTTGTGGGTTTCAAAATATAGGGACCAAAACCGTGAGATCTGCAAAACATAGGGACCAAAAGTGTGTTTTACCTTCTTCTTAAAGGATGCAATTTTTTTAAGCTATTTTTTTTTAATCTCAAAAAAGGAGGAAAATAGAAAGAAAAAAAAGTATTAAAAAATTCAATTTTATATAAAAATTACAATATTTACATATAAAAAATTCTTAAGATTTGAAGAAGTGTTTGACGACCTGAACACCGGTTGTATTTCTCAGCTTCTGAGCCCATCTCGCCAAATCTTCCCAAGGTAAGTCCCAATATGACACTTCGTGGAGTGCATAATGGTGTAGGTTCCCAAAATGACCAAAGAGCACAAATTAGGTACAAACACTACAAAAGTTGCATATTCTAAACATATAATGTAACAATATTAGTTTATTAAAACAAAGTGAAGTTGAAAAGATTGGATTTCTATGGAAACAAAAACGTCTCTTGAAAAATAATTTTAACAAACGCTCTTTTCAAAAGATGAAAAAAAAGACTTTTAGGGAGGACCGTTTGATAAACTTCTCAATTTCTGTTTCTTGTTTCTATTTCTCATTTTTTAAGAAATTGAGTTGTTTGGTAACTCTTCTTGTTTCTTGTTTCTCATTTTTTTAGAAACACTTCCCAAAATTGTGTAGAAATTTTAAAAACAACAAATTTTTGTTTCTTATTTTTTCTTTCTTGTTTCCAAAGTTTTCAACACATTAATGAATTATTACGTTGACCCGTTTTGACTTATAAAATATATTATAAATATACAAAAATTATATTAATCTAATTTTTTAAATATATCACTTAAAATTGTAAAATTTTCAAAATATTTTTATTTTTTTAAAATGAGAAACAGAAACAAGAAATAGTTACCAAACACATTTCTTTTTTTTTTTCTTCCAGAAGCAAGAAGAAATAAAAGCGATTGCAAACATGTTTTGTTTCTCTTTTAAAAAAAGGAACGAAACAAGAGAAATAAGAAACAAGAAATGGAAACGAGGAAGGTTACCAAACGGGCCCTTAATTTGTATAAAAATACCATAATTAATTTTTTTTTTATCGAAATCATAATAAAATAATTTTATTTGGGTATTTTGAAAAATAACAATTTTTTAAATGGTAAATTACTAAATAAAAAAAGCTTTCAAAATTATTAAAAAAAAACAGCATTTTCATTATATAATTATTTCAAGTAAATTTATAATGAATTTTAAAAAATCATAAATCCCACTAAACTTAAAAATAGTTGAATTTTAAATAAATATTCTAATTAGAAACATAAAAAAAACCAATAATATTGATCATTCAATAATATAAGAGAAAGAAAAATAATGAAAATTTCATTAATTTAATGTTATTTTAAAGTATGATAGAAAATATTGTCTATAATTTTTCTGTTGTTTTTTCATCTCTAATAATGTAAAGTTATTTGATTCTATTGATGACTTTATTGAACTTCCATAATGAATTATTTAATTCTAGGCGGGAACCACTCTATTTTGGGGTGGCTTGGCTAGAAATTGAAGTAGGCCGGTTTGACCCAGTGGGACCAACTTCATCCAATTGTCACATTATATTATTTCATAATTAAACAATGTATTCACTTTGACCGGATCGATATTTTTACATTGCTTTAGCTATTAAAAAAACTTTACATTACTTCAATAAGTTTTAAGTTTATGTTGATGAAATAAAAAAATACATGTGCTTAAGTTATAGACCCCGATGTATTATATTAAAATACATTAAATTGAAAAATTAGAGTGTTGAATATAGGTAAATTAATCTTTTAATATATTTTATGAGATATACGGATATGTTAATTGTAATTTGTAAAAAGGTGGTTAATTTCCTTTATTAGAAGTAAAGTGTTATTAAAACTTGTGTTGTAATTGGTTGAAATAATTGGGATGATTGAAGGAAGGGATGTGATGTAAATGTTATTCTCACCGATTTAACTTTGAAATCCCTTATAAATGTACGAATTGTGCTCTTCAAAGAAAATTCTAAAAAAATTCCTATAAATATTGAATATATTTTTTGGCATCATAAAATACAAAATAATGTTTCATTTTTCAAATGTGTGTGATTTGCATGAGACTAATTTTTTTTTAAACTTAATGATAAATTGGAAGTGCTAATAGAATGAATATGAAAGTTAGTCATGAATAATATTTATAGTTTCATACATTTTTTTATGTAAATATATTTATATTTATTAAGAATATGAATAATCTAGATAACTTTTAATATATTGATTATAGCACATTTTTTTAGCTTAAAATTTAAAATTATTTGTTAGAGAGAACCTAGAAAATTATGATAAAGTTAATTTACATTTGAAATTATGTTTTCTCAAATGCTAATAAACTTTTCTACACATGAGATGATTAACAAAAACTAATGATTTTATGTAATGGCCAAAATAAGTCTCAAATAATAATTAAGCATTTATATCCAATTAAATATTAAATAACCATAGTACAAATATTAAGCGGTAAAAACCTAGAGTTTTTATTTTTATTTTTAATATTGTATATTTTAATAGTATTTAGAAAAATATTGTAAAATAGAAAATATTAGCAAAAGTATGGTAAATCGCATCGGATGCGATTTTAGTCGATTAGACTTAAAATCGTATACCCTGTATGTGGCAAAGAGTTTAAAAAAAAATCCTCAAATGTCCCCACAGACCCCACTGCTTCTTCTTCCCTCTCCGTCTATTTTTTTCACCCATGTCCGCTGCCTTCCCACGATGGAAAAACGCCGAGAACCACCGTCGGAAAACGATGAGACCTCCACTAGATAGTTTGCTAAAAAAAAAAATCGCTTCTTCTACGCCGTTTTCGTTCATCATTCACCGGTAAATCTCTAATCGTTTTTTGTATTTTAAAAGTGTATGTTAGATTTATGTTTATAGATGATTCAATGAGAAAAAGTTAGAGATTTTGATTTAGGGTTTCATGATATTTAGATTCAAATTGATTTTTATGATAATTATATTTTTTTAAAGTGATACATAAATTGGGTTAAAAACTGTGCTAGTTAGATTGAATATTTTTCATTAATTTACTATTTTGATTGAATTTTTACATTGAGATTGTTAGTGATTGAGTTAATTAGTTTGAAATCCAAATTAGCATTTGTAATGTTTGATATGTAACTATTGTAAATGGGAGATAAATATATTATAATGTTATGTGAATGGACGAATTATTGATGGTCCCGATGGAATTGAGTATGATAAACCACCTTACATGACATTGACTATATGGAATGGATTAACTTTTGAGAATTTTAAAGCGTTAGTAATGGGTATGTTAGTTGGAAAAGTTAGACCAAATAGAGTAGATATATACTACCGGTATCCGACACAAATGCCATCTAGTGTCATTAAATATGTCATAATAAGTATCAAGAATGATGTAGATTTGACAATTATGATAACCGTCAGTTTGCCTTCACCAAATATAGTAGATTTGTATGTGAATAGTAACATATGCGTTGAAAATAATGACATTGGGTTACTTCCATATCATCCATATGAAACTATTCCACCTGAGAATGAGTTTATTGATTTATGTACACTAACTGGTGATGAAGAAGAAATGATTACTTTGAATAGTGACAATAGGATGCATGACGTCACTTCTCCTTATTCACGAAGTTGAACAGTGATTTTTTGAATCGCATGAATGAAGTCTCATCATTTCCACGTGTTGTATTAAGAGGTGAACATAGGCAATTTCGTACGGGACTTGGGTACAAAACAAAAATTGATTTGAAGTCTGATGTGAAACGGTGGTCAATAAAAAATCAATATGATTTTGATGTCATAGAATCAACACATGTTATATGGCCAGTGAAATATATAAAGTATGATGATGAATACATATGGAGACTTAGAGCATCATGTTGTAAAGTGCATAATATGTTTGAGATCACACAACTTACTGGTCCACACATTTGTACATACCCGTGTGTGTCATAAGATCATCCTCAATTAGATTCTTTGTTTATAGCTAGAGAGATTCGAAATGTGGTGAAGGTTGATAATACTATTAAAGTTGATGAAACACTTGGTTTTTAGGGCCGGTTCTCAATTTACAGTGTGTAAGTTTCAGAATTGCATGGATGAATTGTTTGAGTTGAATCAGAATTGCATTCGATATTTCAATAACATTGACCCATCAAAGTGGACCCAAGCATTTGACGACAAGCATATATATGGTTGGATGATGCCAAATCTATCTGAATGCATCAATGGTGTATTAAAAGGAGCACGCTCATTGCCTATCACACCATTAGTTGAGGCCACATTCTACTAGTGTTTAACATACATTGAGGCACGTAGGGCGGAGATTAGAGCTGCACTTGGACAAGGTGATGAGTATACAAGGTATGTTTCATTGTTTACATTATTTCTATAATTTCGAGTTTTATATAATTTATATATTACTTATTATTTTGTGGTAGGTTTGCATTGAATAAAATGTCTCGCTGGGTTGCAAAAGCAAGTAAGCATTGAGTAAAAGGTTTTGATAGATTACATGGTAAGTTTGAAATAACAACTGCCTTCGTAATATGGCATCACAAAGAGGTAACTGACATGTTGTGTACTTGGAGTTAGAAATGTGCACTTGCAAGAAGTGGTAAACATACGGAATCTCATGTTTGCATGTAATTGCAACGTGTTTACACTGTCATGTAGATTACATGAAATGTGTGGAAGATTATTACAAAGTGTCTACCTACAGTTCATGTTATGAGCCACAATTTCATTAAATCTCTCATAAAGTAGAATGGCTTTACCTTAATTTTAATTTGGTGCATCCTAATCAATTGTTATTAAGGGCGGTAGGAAGACCACGTAGTAGTAGATGGATTTGAGAGAAACAAGTAGAAAGTTAAGATGTGAGATTTGTAAGCAAGATGGACTTAATCCCAGGAAATGCCCTAATAAGGAGGGGAACACAACTCATAAGGGGAGCACATCACATTCCAGGAACACACCATTGTAGACAATTTTGTTTTATTTAGCTTTATTATATTTAGTGGATTTTATTTAGTACGTTGTGAAAAATTGTACGTTTTGTATTTGTATTAGATTTTGATCATACATATTTGACTTTATAGAATTTGTATTTCGATTTTGATCATTTATATATACTATGTATTCTTCCAGCGATGGATCCAGGAGCTAGGGACCCAAAGATTTTACATAGAAAGGATGTCCATAGATCCAGTTTGGTGTGGACCAATCGAATGAAACCTGTTCTTACTTGTAGGTGTAGAGAGACCAGTGTGCGTAGTATTCTGCATGATCCCCATATAGATGTATACCTACGACAGGCAAGATTTTATAGGATATTTTGGATAAGGTTTATAGCCTTAGAATGACAATTGATTACAGCATTGATCGAGCGATGAAGACTGGAGACCCATACTTTTCACATCCCTATGGGTGAGTGCACCTTACTCTATAAGATATCTCGATCTTATTTGGACTACCTATAGATGGAGATGTAGTCACTAGATCAATCTCACTTACATGGGTAGATTTATGTGAGCGACTATTAGGTGTCACCCCATCCAGTCCCCATTTAACTGGGTCACGCCTATCTTTAACATGGTTGGAACAACGGTTCATGGTACTACTTGATGGTGCATATGACATACAGTACAACGTCACGCCCGAGTGTATATTATGCAACTAATTGGTGTGTGCTTGTTCTCGAGTAATATGGTCCATTTAATGTTTTTACCTTTAATTGAGGATTTCTAGATAGCCGGTGGCTTTAGTTGGGGATCTACATGTTTATCATGGTTATATTGGGAAATGTTTAAAGCTTCTTCCAGAGACACCCACGAGATTGTCGGCGCACTGATATTACGTCAATTGGGGTCATGAGATCAATTTCTTACTATTGCTCCACAACGATTACTTACGCAATACCATTTTGATGTTGATTTACCCTTGGGTGCATAGTAGATTACATATATCTTAGTTTTTTTAATACGTTTACTTAACATACTAATATATTTTAACATAGTGTTTGTAATTTGCATTTGTAGGTGGAAAGATGGCTTTTCCACCACTGAAGTTTTGACTTATGTTTTGCTCTAGTATAGGTACAAGCTAGATCAATTAGGGGAAAATGATGTTTATGTATTTTAGTTTAATCACTACAAAAAAACTGTCAATTTGCGACCACGACATTGCGACCAAATGGTCGTTTTTTACCTAAAATGCGACCAAATAAGTGGTGGCCAAAAAGCTGGTCGGTCCGGAATTTGTGCGACTGGATAGTCACAAATATACGACCAAAAATTTTTGGTCGTAAAAAAGTCAACCTTTTAAAAATACGACCAGATGGTCACCTTAAAAGTGACCATATGGTCGTAATTTATCTTCAAGAGAAGTGACCATTTGGTCACATAAAAAAGTGACCAAATGGTCGTATTTTATGTGACCAAATGGTCACTTTTAGGCTCAGTTAAAATACGACCAGATCCCTAAACCCTAAAAGTGACCATCTGGTCGTAATTTATGTGAAAGATAAGTGACCAATTGGTCACATAAAAAAGTGACCAAATGGTCGTATTTTATGTGACCAAATGGTCACTTTTAGACTAAGTAAAAATACGACCAGATGGTCGCTTTTAAAGTGACCATTTGGTCGCATTTAAGAATTTTTTTTTAAATTTAAATTTCAATAATTAGTTAATTAATTATTAATTATTAATTATTTATTAATTATTAATTATTAATTATTTATTTAATTAATATTAAAATTTCATAAAAAAAAATTGGAATTAAAATAAAAAATATATATATCAAATATTAAAAAAACGTTTTATACAGTCGAAAGAATCCTAGAACTACTGCGGAGGCGGGGGGGGGAGGAGGCGTCGATGATGAAGGGCCGCAGCCTAGAGATCTGAAGTACGCGGCCAAAGCGGCTGCAACCTGGACCTTGACTCGTGCCTGGATGTCGGCCTCAATAGCAGCGACTCGAGTAACGAAGTCCTCACACATAGCCTCCATGTCCTGCGCCATGGCCGCTTAACTAGGAGAAGGGCCGGAGCTAGTGCTCGCTCCACTCCGCCGAGGCCGGGCACATCCGCATAAAGGCGTCGCCCGTGACGAGCAGAGCCCAGGAACCGACCCATCAAGGCCGAACCCCTCCGGCGGCGTCAAGAACGCCTCTCTACGGTCCTTCCGAGTCGGTTGCAGAGTCTGGTGTGGGCAACCGCGAGTCAAGGACTCGTGAAACGTTCCTAAACATTTAAAATTCGGAAAATAAAATGGTTAATATATAAGGTAGGAAAAATTTTAAAGAAAAAATAATAATTGAAAAAATTATTAAATACGAATCGCTTTGCCTTTATCGCCGATTAACGCCCGGTCCTTCTTCGTGTGAAGAACTCGGTGCGCTCATCGGGCGGACGGGGCGCCCGTGCTTCGCTTCCTAAAAAATTAAAGAGTGAAGAATAAAACATAATAAATTAATAAGTAATTGAAAAAAGAAAACGAGAAAAAAGTACGTAAGTAAGAAAACGACGAAAAAAAAAACATACCAATCGACGATGGTGCTCGTCGTGGGTCCGCGCCCCCGCTGTGTGTTTGGTGGAATTCTTCGCGCGGTTGGTTTATTGCTGCTTGACACTGCCTTGCCCTCAGGAGTGCTCAAGCTCGCGAGACACTACAAAAAACTTGAGTACTACCGACGCCGACCGGTGTCGGCAATACTCACCGACGCGTCGGCAATGCTCATTACCGATGTCAAGCCAACGTCGGTAGTGACGTCGGCAATGCCACGTCGGCATTGCTTATTTTGAGCATTGCCGACGCCACATCGGTATTGGCTAAAGACCAATGCCGACGTCGTCGGCATTGGTCTTACTCAAAAAAAGCTTATGCATACGCTTTACCGACGCTTAAGCGTCGGTATTTGTGCTTACCATATGGGTCTTTACCGACGCGGCGTCGGTAAAGCCTATACTTTTTAAAAAAAAATAAATAAATCTGGTAGAAAGAAGTTTTGAATGAAATAATCAGCAGGCTTGCTCTCTCTTGAATCATGGCTTAATCATACAGGCAATATAATACAAGATGCATATCCATAGATAAAATTAAAGCCACATGAATTGGGAGTATATAACTACATCAATAAATATAATTGTTATTCATAAATTGAAGAAACTAGGAGATATGGACAGCATATATATGTTAAGAATAGGGAGAGCTATCTTGAACATATGGATCTCCTAAAAGAGGGTACTGATCAAGAAACGCTATAAGAACATAGACCAATTGTTCCTAAGACTCAGGAAGCTAGCTATTTCCCAGCAAAACCGTATTCAGACATTCTTATAATATGTCACCTTAAATTCCTTACAACTGTACAAACCAACCCATTATCCTAAATCCCAAGTGAAAAAAATAAAAGCTGCATTTAGTTGTGCCATTTTTTCTTTGTTTAATGACTAAAATCAATACAATAGCCTAGACATCGATCCCTATAGTAGTTCATATTTTCATTTGAAAAAGTAATACTAATTAAAAGATGATGAACCAAGTCAGAGACTCTACAACAGTAATTCAGGATTGCAAAAATTCTACTTTCAGTATATCAAGATTTACAAACCAACCAACCCATTATCCTTACAACTGTACAAACCAACCCATTATCCGTGGCCTATACATTAGAATATTATTTGTATTGACAATAACTAAAGAGTATGAACCACCTCAAAAAGATTTTAACATAACTTACAAAGCGTGTTGGCACAACAGCAATGACGAGGCTTGTAAATGCCACAGAAGTCTGCACAAATCAATACCAGTCAATGTTTTATTCATATTCACAATAAGCAAATAATTTGTGAAGAGAAAAAAAATAGTGACTCTTGATCTGCTACGGTAACGTTGATTGGTTTATTTACATGATTGTACCATATTAAAAATAACATCATTATAATATATATAGAACTTGAGAAAATTGGAGAAAATAACCTAAAATATATAAGAAAGAGGACTTATAAAGTTATAGCCCACACTCACTTTTTTTTCTAGTATATGGACTGACATCGATCAAGATCTAAAAATACATACATATTGAGATGATGGATACATGTGTAACTTTTTTTTTAATATGAAATCCACTTTACCAAAAGGTTACTATTTATAAAAACAAGTTAGTTTTCTTCTTCTCATTCCCTTCTAAGGGAGAAATTATTGGATTTGTGAACCACATTCAATAATTTTTCAGTCTATCAATCACTTTTTGAATAATTTCTCCTTCTAAGGTCACTAACTCAATTAATCCAGAGGCATAGACCTTCAATAATTAAATGTTAATATTCATAACACAAATTAAAAAACTAAACCATTTACAAAAAGGAAAAATGAGAATATAAACCAAAATAAAACATGCACCAAATTCCAAAACAATGCTCAAATCTCAGTGATATTATGCAAAATCCAAAAAAGTTAAAAAAAAAATCAATGTTTTCAATTTACCGTGCAAGCAATGATTGAGAAAAGAAAAAAAGCATTGTTGTTGAAGCTCAATTTAGCCAGAGACGGAAATCCAACACTAGGGCTACCAATTTCCACGCTCAATCGATTTAGATCATTAGAATCTTCCGCCACTACAGATTCTGATTCAGTTTCCACTGATTCTTCATCCGGAGTAGATTTCTATGAATCCCGATAAGAAAAACTTCAAATTCATATTTTACAAAAGCACAACAAATTCCAAAAAAAAATTTCAATCTTAACCGAAATTGTAAAATAAAAATTCCAAAAAAAAAACAAACCCTAAACCCCCAAATCACTTAAAATCTTAAGTATTTTGAGAAATTAAAGCATGGAAACGCACCTAAACGTCACACAAACGAAAACCCAAGGCTTTGAACGGAGAAAAACGGAGAAAAAATGGCCGAAAATGGAGGTTTTCTCGCCGAGTGACGCTGCTCTGTCGCGCGAAGAAGATGAAGTAAAGAAAAAGAAGCCTCGGACTGATTGTGCAGAGGCGTTGGGTTTTATTTTCATAGGCATTACCGACGCCATATCGGGCATCGGTAGTACATTTAATGAGCGTTGGTAATGCTCCACGTGAGCATTACCGACGCTACGTCGGTAATAACTTACAATATGCATTCTCACGCAAAGGTATTACCGATGTGGCGTCGGTAATACTTGGAGCATTACCGACGCTACGTCGGCAATGATTTTAGTTTATTATACTAACATACAACACCGACGCAACATCGGTGATGGCCTTCCATTACCGACGCATATGAGTAGCGTCGGCAGTTCTAGCGTCGGTAATACTAACACTTCTTGTAGTGAGAAGCCGCACGTGGTCCTCCGGGCTCATCCACACGGGGCGGTTTGCTGCTTGCTTTCTGCGCGCCCGGAACATGAGGTCCTTGAATCGATCCCGGACGTGACTGTCCCATAGGGGGAACAATCTACCGTCGGTGATATCGGGATCGATAACAGGAAACTTGCCCTGAAAAAATTGAAATAAAAAATTGTTAAAGTAATAAATTTATTTCTATAAATTTCAAAATTAATTAATTATGAAAATAAATGATGTTTTTACCTTCCAATTGTCGTACATCCGACGTTTCTCCGTCGTCGGAATCTTCGTCCAGCGAAGGTCGCTGGGTAGAGGCATGCTCTAGAGGACCTCGTGAAACCGTTTTGAAACGGTTGTATGCGGCTGTACTCTGCAAAATCAAAAAAAATTATTGTGCTATATATTAGAAACTATTAGTTAAAAGGAATAAAAAACACTTTGAAAAATAGTAAACAAAATTACTTACGTATCCCCTTCAATCCGAAGGGTAGGGTCTGCGGCCCGAGACGGCTGCGTGAATGAAGTCCAGGGGCCAGCTGGATCCGACCCTGATCAGACCCAGGCCCGGGCCGGACGTATACCCCGATGCGGACCCGATGCTAAGCCCGAGTCGTGGCCAGGAGTCCTGCGGCGATCGTGGTGTCGCACTCGGTCTCAGGGACTACATCATCGAGCGTGGCGGCAAGTCCCGTCTCGTAACTAAAGAGGATGTCCAACTCCTCTGTAGTCAGGTCCGCATCAGGGGCAGCGCCAGTAGGCGTCTACGGAGACCCCTCGTCACCCGCATCGTCAGGCTCGTTTGACTGGGGAGGACGTCGTCTGCCCGTCATAATCCTACAACCAAAATAAACTAGTTTAATACTAATTACGTAAGTAAAATATTGAAATAAATTTAATTAATTAATTAATGAAATAATGTAAATTAAACTAACATAAATTAAGTAAATAATTTAAAATAAACTAATCAAATTAATTTGAATAAAAGTAAATTAAAATTAGATTAATTGAACTAAAATTAATTCAATTAAACTTAAGATTAATTAATTAAAACTAAAATAAACTAATCATTTAATTTGAAATAAAGTAAAGTAAAATTAGATTAATTGAACTAAAATTAATTGAATTAAACTAAAATTCAATTAATTTTAGTTTCAATTAATCTAATTTTAATTTACTTTAATTCAAATTAATTGATTAGTTTATTTTAGTTTTAATTAATTAATCTTAAGTTTAATTGAATTAATTTTAGTTCAATTAATCTAATTTTAATGTACTTTAATTCAAATTAATTGATTAGGTTTTTTTAGTTTTAATTAATTAATCTTAAGTTTAATTGAATTAATTTTAGTTTCAATTAATCTAATTTTAATTTACTTTAATTCAAATTAAATGATTAGTTTATGTTAGTTTTAATTAATCAATCATAAGTTTAATTGAATTAATTTTAGTTTCAATTAATCTAATTTTAATTTACTTTATTTCAAATTAATTGATTAGAATACTTAAACAAAATTATTCTAATTAATTCATCTAATTGTACTTTACTTTAATCAAATTTAACTAAAATTAAGTAATTAAACAATTTTTATTTAATAATTAAACTAAAATTAATTAATTAAATTAGTGTAATTCATTAATTTAAACTACTTAAGTATAATTGAAGTTAAACTATTTGAATTAATTACCCTACTTTAAATTAATTGATTTAATTAAAGTAATCTAAATTACATTAATTAAACTAAAATTAAAAGTTAAACTAGTGTAATTATAATTAATTTAGTTTAATTTTATTAAATTAAAGTAAACTATCTTAAATAAACTAAATAAGTAATTAAACTAAATTAGATTAAGTAATGAAATTAATTACTACTTAAATTGAATTAAAGTAAACTAAGTTAGATTAATTAAACTAAAATTACTTAAAGTAACAAAATTAAACTAAACTAATTAATTAGTTAATGTAAACTAAAATGCTATGAATTAAACAAAAGTAAACTAAGTAATTGATTACACAAATTTAGATTCATTAAACTAAAACTAATTAAATTAACAAAACTAAACTAAACTACTTAGTTGAAAACTAAAAACTAAAACTAAGTAAACTAAATTCTTAAACTAAACTTGAATTTTATACGAAAACTAACCTCGTAATAGAAACCGGGATTGGGGGTTGAGGGTTTTAGGTTTAGAGTAAGAACGGGAACGGGAAGAAATAACGGGGAACGGGAGAGGGGAAAGAGAGAAAAGAACAAAAAGAGAGGAAGAAAAAGAGAAAGGAAGAAAAGAAGAAACGGGGAAAAAAAGAAGAAATGGGGGAAAGGAAAGTGATGGGAATTTAAATCATAATTTGCGACCAACTGGTCGCAAATATGTAATAATGAACAGAAACGAAAGGTCGCGCGTGCTGGGGAAAATGCGACCACATGGTCGCATTTTCAGAGATATTTGCGACCAAATGGTAGCATTTATTGTAAAAGCGACCAGTTGGTCGCCCAGTTACCATTATCAAGAACAGCTGTCATATCACGAGTCCCATCAAAAATTGCGACCATCTGGTCGCAATAATGAAATTCACCGCCAAATATTGCGACCAGATGGTCGTATTGTTTAAATTCACCGCCATAAATTTCATGAAAATTTAAACTTATCGCCCAGATTTGTGACCATATGGTCGCAATTTCACTTATATTTTTTTAAAAAATGTACTTATACTTTTCCAAAAATGCGACCATTTGGTCGCCTTTCTCTCCAAAATTACTACCCTAAACCCTAAAAAACCCTAAACCCTAAACCCTAAAATGCGACCATTTGGTCGCCTTTCCCTTCTAAATTCCCTTCTAAATTACTACCATGTGGTCACCTTTTTTGTGAAATTGCGACCACCTGGTCGCAAATATTAATATTTATATACTTTTTTTATATTGGGTTACTTTCTGATATTTACATATGAAGGGAACTCTTGTTTCCATGTTGTTATATTTATTGATATTTTTCTTCATGATTTTCGAGATAAATTTTTGTAATTCTTGATTTGGAACTATTTGATTCTATTTAAGAGTTTTTTTTAATAGATATAGATAATTTTATTCTTGTTTTTCAAGATAGAAAGTGCTAGAAGGGAACCAAATAGACTATTGAAGATGTACATATTTATATATAATTTGCATCCACATATTCATTTGAAGCAATTCCACTGCAGAATTCGATATATAAACATGTCAAAGTTGAAATCAAGAGGGATCTTTCTTATAATTAAAAAAAAAAAGTTAATTTCATTTACATCGTATTTCATCATCTTTTGATTTTAAGTTTGGTCTATTGCTTTATTCATAATTGTAAATGCTTTACTTGAACAAAAAAGAGTCAAAAGGACTAGATTCAACTAGAGGTTTAAGGAAAATATAATTCTTCTCTGTACAATATTATTGTTCTCTCTTTGTATGAAATTCAGATATTTCAAGACGAGGTTAAATATTATTATTTACTCTACACAAATTTTAGAAAAATCTAAAGGCGTTTAGATAGCTTCTTGATCTTGAAGAGTTTTATATTAATTGAAAGTGAATAATTTTTATTTAATTGACATTATTATTATTGTTAAGAAATGTAATCAATAAAATTAACCACATCTTGAAATTTTGGAATTATTGGTAATTTTTTCAATCATCTATTCTTATTTTTATTTTTTCTTTCGTAAGTTTATAATGTAATTTTCCTTTTACTTTATCTATTTTACCCCATAAATACAGTGGGAAAAAATCAACAATCATTAAAGATTTTATTTGTTCATAAAATAAATATAATTTAAAAATTGATTAACAAACATTTAACTAATACACATAAAACTCTTAAAATATAAAATTGAATTGTAAAATAAGACTAAAAATTCCACGTGCATCGCACGTGTTAAAAAACTAGTTATTTATAAATTATTGGTGATATAAAATCATAGAATTTGCGACCATCCGGTCACTTTCTAATGTGACCATGTGGTAGCTTAATTCCCGCCAAAATTTTAAGCTACCACTGTTCAATAAAGGTCACAAAAATTACGACCAGGTAGTCACTTTTAATTGTGACCACTTGGTAGCTTTTTTCCCTCCAATTTTAAGCTACCACTGCTTAATAAAGGTCACAAAATTGCGACCAGATAGTCACTTTTAATTGTGACCACTTGGTAGCTTTTTTCCCTCCAATTTTAAGCTACCACTGCTCAATAAAGGTCACAAAAATTGCGACCAGGTAGTCACTTTTAATTGTGACCACTTGGTAGCTTTTTTCCCTCCAAAATTACGCGCCATTTTTTGCTACCAAGGCATATTTTAGTCACAAAAATGCGACCAGCTGGTCGTTTTGTTAGGTGACCAAGTGGTCGCTTCTTTTGCGCCATAATTTCGCGCCATTTTTTATGACTACTTCTACTTTTGGTCGCAATCTGGTCACAAAAAAAGTGACCAGATGGTCACTTAGAGTCAACCTTCAAAGAAAGTGACCAAGTGACCAGGTGGTCACCAGAAAACTACCACTTTTTTTTTGTCGCAAATTTCTGGTCGCATTTTGACAGTTTTTTTTGTAGTGAATGGATTGTAGTTTACTCGATTAATTAACTAATATTTTTCAATGTTCTAGATTGTGTGGGAACCTTATCTGCATCACATGATATCATTGTCGAACTTCTGTATAGATAGTCATGACGCCTGACCGAGTATTAGCCCACTAATTTGCTTTCATTTAGTTGAGTGGCATCATCCAGATCGAATCATGCGCTAATTTGGTCTTAGACAAAATATCCCGTCACCATGTGATACAGATCTCCATTTACACTCATTCGATCTTAGAGGTCACAGAGATACTGATTGACAGATCCAACATGCACATCTCATAACATGGTGGTCATTATTGATGGACATCCTGTTCAATTTTCTGGTGACTGTGAATGAGTATATAGAGTAGTATACCTCTATAACCCGCATGTTCATTACTCGACACGCTGTTGCTTTTAACTTTGTGGTGAGTCATTGAAGTTGTTTTTTTAATTATTATTAATTTAAACATCGTAAATTAACAACTTCCTTTGTTAATTAGCTTGGTAGACTGTAAAATGTCTCTTTACACTGTCCTCGTGCGGAAACTTGAGACTATATCGGAGATTGTGTTCCTCTTATGGAGGAATTCAACATTATGTTTAGTATGGAGCCTCCATATCTTCATTTTAGAAAAGGTCGTCGTCCACGTGCACAACCTGCTCGTGAGGAGGCAGTTCCCAAAGAGGTAGAGATTGTGAATACCGAGGAGATGGATCACGCTCTGCCAGAGACCGCATATTACATCACAGTAACCTGTCATCCCCCCATTTGTCATGGTACCAACCCCGGGATCGCAGGAAATATTTTCATAGGTCATCATTCCTGAACCTGATAGTGATGTTGATGTACCATGAGGTTCATAACCAGTACGTGTTCGAGGTCGAGGACAGGGACATGGATGAGGAAGGCGTCGTATTGATGGGTGATGATGGTACCGGTCCTTCACATGTTAAGGATGATACAGGACCATTTCATGTTGTTGATGGTGCGGGCTCTCATATTATTGATGATTCATATAGAACCCCGATAGGACGTGTTCGACCTCCTAGTATTAGGAGACCACCTCCATGTGGGACAGGAGGGCATTGATGACGTATTTACTTACTTTATATACCTTTATTTGTTCAAAACTTTGTTTTAGACTTCAATTATAATTTATCATTTCAAATGTCAACTTTGTTTCAGATTTCAATTGTAATTTATTATTTCAAATGTGAATATTTCATATTTGAATTAGTGGTAAATTAAAAATGGATGATCATGAATATTGATTTCATATTTGAATTGAGGTGATATGAATATACTAGCTCTGGTTTAAAATCGCATATTCTCTTTGGTTTAAAATTGCATAAAGAGTATGCAGAGTTACAATAATTTTAAGAATAGTTTCAATTATACAATATTTTTCACAAGTATTTATTATATCTACAATATTTGGGCCCTCAACCCGTAAAACCTTCATCTAAATATAGCATATTTGTCATAAATATAAAGTGTATAGTAATTATTTAATTCTTTTTAATTGAAGATTGATAAATTCATTTTGATAAAGAAAAAAAAGTATACTAAAAATGCACATGCATTGACCTAGTAAATTATATTGTATAATTTCTTGGAATTGTATTTGTTCGATATCATTTATTGAATTTATTTTTAACATAGTTTTAAGAAATTAATTATCACAATCCAAATTATTTAAAATATAAAATATTTTAGGTGGTTCAAATTTTCCTATTTATTTAATGAGAAATTTTATTGGGTAGTAGATGTTAATATAATATTTGTAAATATGTCATCAGTTAAAACTATTTAAAAATATAGTAATTTTACCAATTAAGGTACAACTTATTAGTTAAGGCATGTAGTTCCACATTCAAGAGTGTGGTTCAATCCCTACCCCCGACACTTTGTACCAAATATATATAGCAATTTTTACTATGTTAATCGGTGATTAATGTGTATATCAGTGATAAAGTTAGTGTAAAAATATGTAATCTAATAATTATTACTGATTCACCCACTTAAAATTTACTATATGTACAAATATTTTTAAGAGCTGTCGTTTTTATAAATATTACTATTGATAGATTTACAACTTCCCCCTAATATAATTGGGACAATTACTCACATGGCATATTAATCAAACTATATTACTCAAAAAGCTGGACTTTTCATAAATTACTCAAGTAGCATATTTTAGGCCCAGGCCCAAAAAAAAAAAAATGTGAGATACCCAAGAAGTCCTTAATAAATCCAGAATTCCAGATTTCCTTCACATTTGCTTTTGATTTTTTTTTTCACGCGAATCTTCTCTCCAATTCAAGAATTTCATATTTCCTTCTATACTCTTTTCATCCTGAGAACTCCAGATTTCCTTCGCACGATTCTTTCCATGCTTTTTTCTTTGATATGAATTTCCTTACTCATTACGAACAAGAAATACAAATTTGTCATTCGATTTCAATCTTGCGATTTTTCATCTTTAACTGCATGTTCTTCCGAATTCAAAGTTGGGATTTAATTCTTCAATAATCAACATATTGTGTATTGAGGAATGAATCTCTTATAGAACTTCTTCAAGATAGAAAAATCAGAGGTAAAAAGCTTGATTAATTCTTAAATTGCTGTTTAAGATGATCTTAATTGGTTGAATTTTTAGTTCAATAATTAATTTAATTAAAAAAAGTGTTCAAAAAAGAGTGTGTTCATCTTATTTATCTTATTGGTTGAATAAGATAAATAAGCTAAATATTGGTTGAATGTTTTAGTTCAATATCTAATTGAACTAAAACAATAAGTTAAGTTCTCTAAAAATTGATTGAAAGTTTTAGTTCAATATTTAATTGAACTAAAACGGGGTGATTAAGCAATTTAGTTGTTGAATGTTTTAGTTCAATATTTAATTGAACTAAAACAAAGGTGAAAATAAGCCGTATATAGTGGTAGAATGTTTTAGTTCAATATTTAATTGAACTAAAAACAGGTAAGCGAAGCTATCCAAGAGTTGAATGTTTTAGTTCCATATTTAATTGAACTAAAACAGTGTGTTCAAAAAATTCATAAAAAATATGGTGTAAATATTGGCTAAATACTTAAGTTTAATTAGTTAAGTAATTTATTGACCTAAAATAGTGAGTTACAAAAAGGTTCTCTAAACGGTGGTTGAAAATTTTAGTTCACTATTTTAATTTAACTAAAACAGTGTGAATAAGCTATATAATGGTAGAATGTTTTAGATCAATATTTAATTGAACTAAAAAAAAGTGTGAATAAGCTATATAGTGAAAATGAGATTGAAGAAATATGCAATAAGATTGGAAATGTTTTAAAAATATTGGTTGCTTGAAGCTAGATTTTCAAACAAGTTGAAGGAAATTATCAAGAAAAAGATAAAATGAGGATTGAAAATATGGTTCAGAATTTGAAGCAGTGGTTTGTTAACGAGATCGAGGAAATATGCAAGAAGGTTGGAAATGTTTCAAAAAATAAAGAATAAATGGTAAGAATGAGTATCAATTTAAAATATTTGAAATGTTTCAAAATATGGCACTGTTTCTTGTTGAAAAATGTTATAAAATTGTATATTGTTTTTGTTCAATAAATTAATGAAAATAAAGTGTATTGTGTTTAGAAAACTGTGTTGTTTTAAAATTTAAAATAATAATTATGTTATTTTATTTGTCAAAACAGGTAGATATTGCAATTGTTGAAGACATTTGATTAAAGTTATGGTAGACTTGAGATTAAAGAGGATGTAAATTATAAAGGCCAACATAGATTGATTGAAAACAATGTTATATTATTGTGTAATAGTAAAAGTTATGTTGAACACTTTTTAAATTCAACAAATTAGGGAACTAATATTATTTGATAATTTTCCATGCTTCTTATTAGTAAGGATTTAATGTTATACTTCAATATTTAATTCATTTGCAAGTGTAGTTAAAAAAATCATTTAGTTGAGGGTACATTATATGACTTGCATGTTGAAAAATGTTTTTAAAATGTATATTGTTTTAGATCAATAAATTATTGATATAAGAAAACAGTTAACTGCTGTTATGTTCTTGATATAAGCACATTGTTTTAGTTCAATAAATTATTGAACTAAAACAAAATGCATATTTGTTGGTTTTTTTTTTATCTTCCGTTATTATAGTTTAATAAATTATTGAACTAAAAAATAATCCATATTTCATAGTTTTCAATAAATTATTGAACTAACACAAAATGCATATTTCTTGAGTTCTTGTTTAGATATTATAGTTCAATAGTTTACTAAACTAAAACATAATGCATATTTCTTTAATTTTATACGGTTTACCTTCATTTATTTTAGTTCAATAAATTATTGAACTAAAACATAATTCATATTTCATCAGTTTGTTATGGCCAAAAATAAGAAAAACAAAAAACAATAAAAGTATTTAACTAATATATCAAGGTATCCCACATCTACACGTGTGCTTGTTATGGCCAAATCTCCCACATCTAACACATTTGAACTGTCTTAGAATGCATATTACTTTAGTTTTGTAGGATTTATCTTCAGTTAATATAGTTCAATAAATTTTATTGAACTAGAACATAATGCATATTCGACAGTTTTGTAAAGTTTACCTTCAGTCATTTTAGTTCAATAAATTATTGAACTAAAGAATAGTGCACATTTCATAGTTTTTAAGTTACTAGTGTAGTTCAATAAATTATTGAACTGATACAAAATGCATATTTCTTGAGTTTCTTGAGTTTTCCTTCAATTATTTTAGTTCAATAAATTATTGAACAAAAAAGAGAGTGCATATTTCTTTAGTTTTGTAGGATTTACCTTTAGTTAATGTAGTTCAATAAATTATTGAACTAAAACATACTGCATATTCATCACTTTTGTAAGGTTTACCTTCAGTCATTCTATTTCAATAAATTATTGAACTAAAAAATAATGCATATTTCTTGATTTTCTTGAGTTTTCCTTCGGTTATTTTAGTTCAATAATTTATTGAACTAAAATAGAATGTATATTTCTTAATTTTGTAGGAATTACCTTCAGTTATTTATTTATTGAACTAAAACATAATGCATATTTCATCAGTTTGTTATGGTCAAAAATCAAGAAAAAGAAAAAAAACAATAAAAGTATTTAACTAAGACATGAAGGTATCCCATATCTACATGTGTGCCTGTTATGACCAAATATCCCACACGTACCACACTTGAACTGTGTCTTAGAAATGTATATTTCTTTAGTTTTGTAGGATTTACCTTCAGTTAATGTAGTTCAATAAATTATTGAACTAAAACATAATGCATATTCGACAGTTATGTAGGGACAATAAATTATTGAACTAAAAAATAGTGCATATTTCATAGTTTTTAAGTTACTAATGTAGTACAATGAATTATTGAACTAATACAAAATGCATATTTCTCGAGTTTCTTGAGTTTTCCTTCAGTTATTTTAGTTCAATAAATTAATGAACATAAATATAAAGTATATTTCTTTAGTTTTGTAGGATTTACTTTCAATTAATGTAGTTCAATAAATTATTGAACTAAAACATAATGCATATTCATCAGTTTTGTAAGGTTTACCTTCAGTCATTCTAGTTCAATAAATTATTGAACTAAAAAAATAATGCATATTTCTTGCGTTTCTTGAGTTTTCCTTCAGTTATTTTAGTTCAATAAACTATTGAACTAAAATAGAACGTATATTTCTTAATTTTTAGGATTTACCTTCAGTTATTTTAGTTTAATAAATTATTGAACTAAAACATAATGCATATTTCATCAGTTTGTTATGGCCAAATGCTATACCACAAGCTAACTATTACTTCCCCCCTGCTCATATACTTTAACAATGAGATATAAAAAGACAAAATGATAAAATAAAGATGCTTTCAAAATTTCATGGTGCAAACTCTATAAGCAGAAATCACAATCGAAGTTATGAAAAGAAAATTAAATATCAATAACTAAAATTATTAGAACTTTTTCAAACCCAACTTCAACAACTGTAGCCATAACTCAAATTAAAAACAATTGATTTTCAAATCCATCACAATAAAATATAAATATCTAATCTCTTTCTTGTCTTTCAAGAGAAATCATTCTTACAAGTCCCTCTTATTGTGACCAAATTCGCTGCATCGACCACACCTAAACTATTCATTAATTCATAAGAATACAGTAATCTTTGCTTCTTTGGATGCCCAGTAGACCGCTTAACATTAGGAGGCAAAAACATCGTCTGTACTAACTATAGACTCAATATAAGGAAAAATAGCTAGGATGAGCTGTTTCAGCATATATATATAGTAGAAACAAAAGACTATATGTTATAATAAGTATAAATGAAGTTATGAATTGATTTGCAACTCTTCACAATTTTTAGCACACACATGAGAGCAAGGGATAGCCTCCATATCCCACAACCTACAAGTGTTGTTTCAAGTTGAATGATTAATAATGAATTAAGTCGAACCATCAAAAACTTGAAACTCCTCAGAACTAGCTGGACAAACCTAAAGTTGACAAATCAACAAGAGAAATTAATGAATACTTGTTTAGTTTAAAAGTAAATTAATGAACTCAATTTAAAGGCAAGAGAGGTAAAGGACAATTTAAACAACAAACATACTGTTTTAGTTCAATAATATATTGAACTTAACAAAAAAGAAGAAAATATAAAAGAAATTGGGGGAAAGAAAAATGTTTTAGTGTCAATTAATTACTAACTATAAAAGTAAACATAAGTTGAGAAAAATGAAAAAACAAACACATTTTGTAGTACAATATAGTATTGAAATAAAAAAGTTGATGATAAAATCCCCTGTTCTTATTGTTTTTTCACTGCTTGTAAGCTCTTTGTTTTATTTCAATAAAATATTGAACTAAACAAAAAAGGTTAATGGTTTTTTTAACAATCATTGGAAATAATCATAGACAAATAGAGAGAATCACTTTTTTAATTCCAAAAATGATTGAACTAAAAAAAGACGTAAGAAGATGGGAAGAAAAGAGGAAAAAACACACTTTTATAATTCAAAAATATATTGTACTAAAAAAAGACAATAGAAGATGGTAAGAAAGGAGGAAAAGCACACAGTGATGTAATTCAAAAAATTATTGAACTAAAAAAGACAATAAAAGATGGGAAGAAAAGAGGAAAAAGCATATTGTTTTGATTCAAAAAATTATTGAGCTAACATAAGCATAATTTTTTTTTTGTGGTTTGTTATATTACACCGAGTTCAAAAAAATATAAAAAACAAGAGACAATATAAGATGGAAAAAAAAACTATTATAAATCAAATAATTATTGAACCAAAAACACAAAAACAGAAATCAATGAACAAATCATTCAAATATTATAAACAAACAAACAAATAGATGGAGTTGCGTGAAGAATTCTTGTAAATTGGAGATGAGATTCAAACAAGCAAAAAGATGAACAATTGAAAAACAAGCAAAAAAGATGATGATGTAATTTGAACAAAATCATTGAAAATTGACCTTAAAAAGCTCAGCAAAAAACTTTTATTCACAAAAAGATAAAAACGAGAAAAAGAAAATAAAAACCTGGAAGTAGAAGAAACAAATCTGCTTGTTTTATTGAAAGAAAAAAAAAGAATCACAAGCTTCAGGTTTGGAGGAAGGAATCGCAAGCTTCGGGGATGAAGGAAGAAATCGCAAGCTTCAAAAATGGAGAAAGAAATTGCAACTTCATGGATGGAGGAAAAAATCACAAGATTCAAAAGATCTGAAGAATCGAAAGGGAGAAGAGAGACGAGGGCAAATGAGAGATTTAAAAAAAAAGGAAAACAGGCGTGAAAGATAAAAAGATGAAAATCTGCTATCTGAGTAATTTGGCAAAAGTATCTACACGAAAGTAATTATGCACATTTTATATGCTATTGTAGACAATTTCTTAATATAATTTGGTTCTAAACTTTAGAATGCCAGGTGTTAGCTAAATTTTAGAGAAAAGAAATTATGTGTTTACCATTAATGTCGTAAATCATTTTGCAAAAATATTAATTGTTTCGAAATCTTATAACCGAAGCATTATAATTGAATTCAAAAATTTGGTCACCTGGATATGCAGTCATCAAATAAATGAGTAGAAGACCTAGCATGTCTAGGTTTCTATTTTTCAATTTCTAAAAAGATTAATGACGTCGATTAATATTTTTTTTAATGAGAATTTGACTAAACAAAATATTTGAAAGTTTCGTGAGTAAAATTGAACTTTTAAAGTGTAAACATCCGGTTTTTAAGTTAAGGACATTTTGGTGATTTGACCATTTTAGTTTAAATAAATTTATTTATAGTATACAATCATCATCACGTCGTTACTAGTCAAACTCAACACTGTTTGATAATTTGAGTTTTGAGTCTAAAGTTATGGTCTAAATAATAACCTTATTTGTTATTGTTTCGAGTAGGGGTATGTTGGTCTTCCAGAAATCAACTTGATGCATTAATTTGCACAAAAGCCAAGTAGCTGTAGATTTGAATGACTGTTCATCTCCCATCGCCACAATTCATCACCTATACTATTCAACGTCAAAATTGAAAGTAAATTTGTCGTTGTTCATTTTAAAATTCGTTGAGGTAAATGATTTGTTTGTTTTTATTTCGATTTTTTTTAATAAAATTTCTCCCATGAAACTAACTAACCTCATCGGATTATGGGTTTTGCTTTGTTAGAAAGTATAGTCAATTAGTATTCTCTGGAATTCAAGTTAATTTTCGAAGCTTTCGATTATTTTAAATTCAAATGAAACAAGTGTTAAATCATTTTCATTTTGTTGTTTTTCGGTTGAATCAGAGACCCATTCACGCTGAATTTCTTCATAGACGAACCTCAAAGGTTTTGTCTCGAATTCCAGCCTCTTTCTTTTGATTCAGTCGTTGTTCTTCGCTCATAATCGTTCAAACTACCATCTCTGTTGATTTATTGTCGTCACGTTCAATCACAAGCCTTGAGGGTCATTGGATTTTGCGTTACACACCTTCGTCGCTGAACATGGTGAGTTTTTCCGTTGGTTGCATGCGTTATGAGTTAGGTTTAGATGAAGCTGAAGGAGATATTTTACTAAATTAGTATAATTTTATTTAGTAAACTAATTAACAATTAATTAAAGGTCTATTAATCATCATGCAATTGTGATAAAAACATGTAGATTTATGCTAGTTTTTTTAAAATTAAAACTTTTTACTTACTTTAGAGAATTGGTTGAAGGTTTCTTTACAACATCAGACTCTTTAACACCGGATCTTCTACGTTATATTCCGATCGAACAAGTAAAAACCCGATTGTGGGATCAAACTTTAGAATAAATTAAAAAAAAAATCATCCCAATTTCTAATGGAAAAATTGGCAAAGAATTTGGAGAAAGAGGAAGAGAGAATTTCAATTTCTAAGGAATTGAATTGTTGTGATTTGAATGACCCAAGCCTCTTATTTATAAGCAAATGGAAAATCTAATCCCATTAAGAATATTCCATGGAGATACATAAAAAGAAAAAAGATTTTCATTCCCTTTATATATGTATAGCCGAAATTGTTATTGATAAATAGGAAAATATTTTCTTTTCTTTTATTTGCTTTATCTTGGGTAAATAAATCTATATAATTATTTTAGGATATAATTCAAACAATTATCTTCCTAAAAATACCATATATGGCCGAAAATTGCTTAAAAATTAATTAATTAATTAATTTAATTTAATTAATTATTTTAGGCCATTTTCAATTGGGTTCATTTATCCAATTGGGAAAGAAACTCTCTCTTAAATTAAATAAGTCCAACTTAATTAATTCATCTATTAATTACCATTTAAATATACTCAATATTTAAACAATTAATATTGCCTATTTAAGTAACTTATCTTACTTAAATTATATTCATTTATTCAAGTGATTTTACGACTACGATATTTGGGCTAGCATAGGGACCCGATGGACCTATAGATCATGGGCTTAATAATTAGTCAATTAAGTGATTAACTCATAATCAGTTAATTACTTATTATCTAACTATGAATAATTCCACTATAGATTCATAGTTGAACTCTCCTCGCTATAGATGAGTTATGTCCATTTAGTTTATCTTTTATTTATATCTATGATATATCCTTCACGTGGAACCCTCATAATTACAGACGGATTAAATTTACCATTTTCCCCTGTAATAACCATTTTATCCTTGTGTTCCCACTAATTCTCCCATGAATATTATCTGTAGTCGAACTTAAGGTAAAATACTTCTGTGATCAATAGAAGTCGTGAAGCCACTTGTTCATCTCTTGAAACAATACATCAAGGGAGTTTCCTTAAGTTCTTAACATGTTTACGTGTCGCACTGATACTGTTAATTTATAGGAAAGTTATGAATTTCATCTCATGTAAATGTGTTCCCAGCTAGCTATAATCTCGTTATGGTTCCCAAATCAGGATTATATTGAGTGTTCATATCGGATCGTTCTCAACCATGTGAATTAAAGAACATTACTCCATGAATAGGAGTTCACATTTTTTTTATATGAAATGTGTAACTTTTCATTAAAAAGAAAGATAATTACAAAAAAGGGTGAGGAGAGATCACCCGAGCCAAAAAGGATTACAAAAAGCATTTCCAATCAGCATTGATCAAAAGAACATTATAATTACAAAAAGATTTAGAAAGAGAAGCAAAAAGAGAGACTTTGTAACGGATGAGATCTCACACGTCATTTGTAAGACTTGATTTATGTTCGAAAATACGAGGATTGCGCTCCAACCAAATTTCTCAAATGATTAGTTTAACCGCCCTTTTCCAAATCCATCTCGCTTTGTCTTTGAAAGTGTGCCCTACCAAGAGCGAATAGAGATTAACTTTAGGACAAACACTGAAGCACCAACCAAGATCAAAGATGTGCAGAAGGTTATTCCAAAAAATAGCAACATAAGGACAATCGAAAAAAAGGTGACTCTCATTCTCTGAAGAGGAAAAGCAGAGGCAGCAGCATGAGGGAGAAAAAGAAAAATTCAGATTATGTTTCTGAATCATGTCTGCCGTATTTAACCCTCCAGCCATCAAGTTCCAAGTAAAGAAGTTGACCTTTTTAGGACAACCTTTAGCCCAAATGCAATCAGCCAGTCTCTCATCCAACAAACCCTTGTTAGTAGTTAAGTAGGCAAAGTGAGAAGCAGTAGAAAAACCATTATTATCCAACTTCCAGCAAAGAGAATCCTCTAAATGTACAATCCTGTGAGGCTGGAGAAGATGAAGGAGAGAGATGAGATCATCAATCTCTCGATCATAGAGAGGCCTTTTCAGTATTAAATTCCACAATTCAGCGTCATCTGTCCAATAGTCCCTGACCTCGGCCTGCTTATTACTTGCTATACTGAAGAGTCTGGGGAACTTTCTTTTTAGAGGAATATCTCCCATCCACCAGTCATGCCAAAATCTGATTCTCCTACCATCACCTAGCTTGAAACCCAAAACATCAACAAGCTTTAATTTACAACTTTTGACAAAGTTCCAGGAGCTAATTCCCAAGACCCTCGATCACGGATTAGTGAACCATCCAAAGAGATCAAAGAAATTATGGAGAAATAGGAGTTCACATTTCACTTAGGATTATGATTTATCACAGTTGATAAACTTAATTTGATATTCGATCATTTCTTGTAAACAGTACAATTGAGAAATTTGATCAAATATCGTGCTTTTGTCTTATATAATCAACATTGCTTATGATACTTCCATTTCATGTCACCCACATGAATTATCAGGATTAGATCATTTGTCTACTATACAAAATGGATAGCTATATTCAACAGTGTTACCAGGATAAGGTTCCCTAACATTATCCATTTACTATAGGCAGTTTAAGTTACTCATCTCGACTATAATCCTCTTGTATGACTCCCATACTTAGTCATGATTTCATGAAAGTAACTTAGGGTTTTACTATTTGAATGTTTGATGTTAATAAATTCACATATATTCCTAATAACGTCAATTGAATCAATATAGATAAAAGAAAAGATCTCATGTTTATTTATTTAATTTATTTGGAATAAATTATCTTTATTAAATAATTACAAGTTCTAGGACATCATTCCTAACAGAAGCGTGTGTTGAGATTATGCCCTAGTACTTGTAATTATTGGGATTTATGTCCTAACCTGTGTAATCCGCAAAATTATTAATAAATAAAAGAATGATACTTATTCAATTGTTAATATTATTTACAATTTACTATTTATTGTCTTCTAATAAATACTTGTTTCATCCATTATAAGATCCAGAGTAACTAATGTAACTTGAATTGAGTATGTGATGCTGAAGGGACATTTACTAAATTAGCAGAATTTATTTAGTAATTTAATTAACATTTAATTCAGGATCCATTAATATCATGCAATTGTGATCAAACCTTGAACTAAAACTTTAAGGTTTTTGAAAAACTAAAAACTTTTACTTACATTGAGTAAATTATAGAGAATTAGTTGGAAGTTTCTTTACAACATCAACCTTTCTATGCTATATCCCAATCAAACAAGCAAGACCTGATGGTGGGATGGAACTTTAGAAGAAATTAGGAAAAAGAAAAGAATTTTTCTTCCAATTTTAATATAGCAAAATCGGCAATGAGGGGAGAAGAGAGAAATAAAGATTTTTCAATTTCTAAGGAATTGAATTGGAATGATTTATGAATAACTCAAGTCTCGTATTTATAGGCTAATGAAATATCTAATCAAATTAGGAAAATCCCATGGAGATAAATATAAAAGAAAAATATTTTTCTCTCTCATTTATCTCCCTTAGCCAAAATTTACTATAAGATAAAGGGAAAAATTGTTTTTCTGTATTTGTTTTATTATGGGTAAATAAAATCTATGAAAATATTTTTAGAATATAATTCAAAAAATTATCTTCCTCAAATATACACGTATGGCTGAAAATATCAATATATATTAATTATTAAATCTAATTTATTTAATTAATTATTTTGGGCCATTTTCAATTGGGTTCATCAAACCAATTGAGCTAGAAATTCTCTCTTAAATTAAATAAGTACGTCCAACTTAATTAATTATAAACTTTAATATTATTTATTAATTACCATTTAAATAAAATACTTTATTTAAATAATTAATAATATTAATATATTCTATCAATTAAATATTATCAAGTAATTGTTAATTTCTATTTAAATAATATTAATTATTTAAACGATCAATGGTATTTTTTTAATTATTAATTTTGATTAAATAAACTCATTATTTAATTAATTAATAATACTAATCGATAGTATTTTTTTATTAATTAATAATATTAATTTATGTTTAAATAAATAAATTATTTAAACAATTCAAATTACCAATTAACAGTATTTTAATTATTAATTACTATTTAAATATACTCAATATTTAAACAATTAATAGTAGTTTACATTTCACTCAGAATTGAGATTTATTACTGTTGATAAACTTAGTTTTATATTTGATCATTTCTCATAAACGGTGCAATAGAGAAATTTGATCAAATATCTTGGTCCTGTCTTATACAATCACCATTGTATATGATACAATTCTACTTTCATGTCACCCACATGAATGATCTGGATTAGATCATTTGTAAACTATACAAATGGATAGCTATCAATAGTGTTACCAATCTAAGGTTCCCAAACGCTATCTATTTACTGTAGACAGTTTAAGTTACTTATCTCGAATTTAATCCTCTTGTATGACTCACATACTTAGTTGTGATTTCATAAAAGTAACTTGGGGTTTTACTATTTGAATGTTTGATATGAATATATACATATATTTCTTATATCGTCAATGAATCAATATAAATAAGAGAAAGAACTTATGTTTATTTATTTAATTTATTCAAAATAAATTATCTTTATTAAATAATTACAATACAGAAGATTCAGTCAAGTTGTAAACTCAAATAGTGTATAGTAATAAGGATAATGGCTAAGTACCATTCTAGTACCACTGCTAACACGACCCACTTGTAATTTGTACAAGTGATCTTATCTGAATCACTCATGTGGAGACATGTGAGGGGGTGTTACTACAATTGAGATTATAAGAGACTAGACCGGATGTATTTACTATCTCCGGGTAAAACTGTTTATATAGATATTTTATACATCAATAGGTTGGTTCATGTACAGTTGACCTTAATCTTGAGTGGGTTACTGTTGATGGAAATGGTGTTGGTGATTAAACTAGATGGTGGTGGATGGTAGATAGGATGCAAGTGCACGTGGTCAACAAAGTTATAGAGTGGTAAGTGAGTGTTGTGTCCCACGAGGATAGATGTTTGGTACAAGACATGCTAAGTCTAAGTTGAGATTATCTTTTTGGGATTTTGTTTTTATGAATTTATAAAGACTAAAGTAAAGTCAATAAATTAAATGATAGACTACTTAAACTACATGAAAATGGAGTGTTGGTGTGATGTGGGTGAGAGTTCATACAAACAACAGGTTGAAAAGACACATATATACTTCTAGAATATTAAGATGCAGTAAATGTAGATCAACCTTCAATAGTTTTTCACATAAAACATTCATCAAACACTTGGCACGCTGTTTTTCTCAAAACCGTTTTCCCATACCTCAAACATCTATAAATTTCATCTCTGAGCATCAAAGGATAACATGTTTTCTAAAGATAAATCAATGTGGTTAAGGGTAAAGGACATTATTATCTTTAGCCTCCATTACCAACTAAAAGTGAATCTATTAAAGCTTGTTTAGTGTGATTTGCTATCGACCTTTCTATGTACTTCCAAATACCTCTTAAACCTAGCTCTCACTAAGTGTTACGAAGGGAAGTTAATGATGCAAGCTCAATAAACTCGATCATTTAGTTTCCCCTAAAACAATGTTATATGGGTAGTTGTTCTTGAGTTAGTTTCGTCTCTTTTCCCACCTCTCTGGGTACTTAGATGGTCCTAAGTTTTACTCTCATCAATTCTTACGAGGAAATATAGACAAGAACTCTTCTCTACTATAGCTATTATACAAGCCACAAACTATGGAGTTCTCAAGTTTAGCCATTTTCTTCCATGAACTCCTAATTGGGAAACTAACTATTTGAAACGTCCCGTTATTTTGAGGTGAATTTTTTTTTATTATTTTTTTTAATTATTTATTTTTTTATTTAAAGTATTAAAGATAATTCTAGAATTAGTTATTTAGAGTTAAATAGTTAATTTCGTTCGGAAACCTTTTTAATTGCTTAATTAGCCTAAATTAGTTTTGATGGTATTAATAATTATTAATAGGCCAAATAATAATTATTAATCACCATTGGGCTAGTTTAAGTGCTTCGGGTTTCGTTTTAAAAGCTTAAGGCCAGAAAAGGACGTAGGCGTCATTTTCCGATTTCTTAAATATCTAAAACACTATTCATCATCCCTTAAATATCCAAAAATTAGACAAAACTCATCATTTTTCTCTCTTGTTCTTCCTCTTGGCCGAGACTCCCAATCCCAAATCTCCCATTTTTTGTTTTTCTTCAATTCTTGGCGGATCGCTATAATTTCGGTTGCGTTGGATAGCCACGGGCCCGAGCATCATTTCCAACCTAACAATCGAACTTTCCATCCTTTCTCTCAAGGCTTTAAGGTATGTTAAAGTTCAAAACCTAAAGTTTCAAATAGTGTTTTAATGGTGTTTTTGGTTTTAATCTTCCATTTCTTGCTCGGGAACTCGGAGATTTAGATCGAGGGAGTTGTTTTATGTATATTTAGAACTTTCCCTAAACCCTAGAATCGGGTTTGAGCCAAAAGCCATTTCTTTTGGTTTTTCTCTTTTTTGTTGATGCTTAGGGTTTTTCAAATGTTATGTTTTTATGTTTTTCATAATTGTTCAAGATTGAACTTTTGACCTAAACCCTAAATAACGTTTACCCATTGATGTTACCAACCTCCAAAGTGCCCGAAATCAACTCGAAACACTTTTAAAGTGCTTAAAAATCCGGAAAACCAACTCCACCTTTAACTCCCCTTGGGCCGTGGGCTTCATGGGGCATTTCCAGGGTGTTTTGTCCTTTATTTTAATGTCGTGACGATCTTTGTTCATTTCGTTAAAATTAATATACTTTAGGTGTATTTTAATTATAGGTTTTGTGTATCGATCGTGAATTTTGGTCAACCGGTGATTAGGAGTTGACTTCATTTATAAGGTGAATTTAAAATGGTTGTGATTACTTTTATGTTTTCAAATTGCTTGACGATTATGTTTGATCAAGGTTAAGAGGGTTATTAGATTTTAGAACTTTTCCAAGAATGTATATAATTGGTAGTTAAAGAAAGTGTCTAAGGAAAATTAGTTAAGTTTTGGTGTTGTTAAAAGTGAGATATTATTGGTGGATTAAGTTGTATTCGCAAGGAGAATTAGGTTCCGGAAATTGGAGAAAAGTATTAGATTTCTCCGTTTATTTTGAGTGGTTATAAGATAATTAAAAGAAAACTTTGGAGAGATTCACCGTGTAGATTTGAGTTAGTATGATATTATTAGCGATGAGATTCACTATTTAGTACTACCAAAGGGGAGTAGTACGTATGGCGTTATGATACGCGTGATAATGTGTTTGGTGAAAGTGAGGTCACGGTATGGTTTGTGTTTGGTGACAGTGAGGTCACGGTATGGTTTGTGTTTGGTGACAGTGAGGTCACGGTATGGTTTGTGTTTGGTGACAGTGAGGTCACGGTATGGTTTGTGTTTGGTGACAGTGAGGTCACGGTGTGGTTTGTGATTGGTGACAATGAGGTCACGGTATGATTTTTGATTGGTGACAATGTGGTCCGGTATGGTTTGTGATTGGTGACAATGTGGTCATGGGTGTGAATGTGAATGGTGCAAGTGGTCACGGTTTAATTGTGAAATCTGACAATGTAGTCACAATGTGAAATAACGTGTGGAATGACGTAAATGATAGAAATTTACTTTGTTATGCTTTAGTACTTTATTTTACGAGCTTGAATGTTTACTTTTCGAAATTACGATATAGTAGAATGAGATTGTTTTTCTTATGTAAAGTACTTGGGAATATTAAATGGGTAGTAAGAGCACAATAGGATTTGGACACATTTTCCGATATGGGATTCGGTCCATAGAAGTGCTTGCATCCATCTTATTCTCACTAGCATTTTTATGCTAATGTTGCTACACTTAAACTTTTTTAGGTAATACTCGTGGGAGAGGGCGAGGTCGTGGAGGTGGTGTTGTTTGATCGCGAGCATATGGCTTTGTGGACACGGACTTACATGTATATTTTGGGGCATTTCATGAATGGTAGTTAAAAATTTTTTTTTTTTTTTTTTTTAACTTAATTTTGGGGCATTTCATGAATGCTAGTTGAGACATTATATGTTATTGTCTTTAAACTTATATTTTGTGGCTTATGAGAGCCTAAGACTTGTTGTACATATTATCGAGTTTATTTCCTTTGATTTTGTCATGAAATGAAGTATGTACTTCTTCGTTTTTACTTTCTCTGAAATGGGCCCATGTAAACAGGTTTTAGTTAGTCCATATTTTAAACAGATCCACGCCAAATTTTTATAAAAATAAAGTCTTCCGCTGTTTATTCTGATTTAAAGATTTGAGAAAATTCGAGTCTTTACACTATTCGTGATAAAATATAAAAGAAAAACAAAGCAGAAGGTAAAAACTAATTAAAAATCATAAATAAATTTATGGAAATGTAAAAGAGCATAAAGAAATTAAGAAACAACTATCTAGAGAAGATAAATCTAAGGAAAATTTGGAAATCTAAAGAATTTTGATTAATAATCAGAAAAATAGTATAAAATATAGCATAAGAAACTATCCTACTCCTACTCTTAAATTAGGAAAATTGTGGAAGTTGTCTTTAAGATAGTCTCCTTTCTAAGTCAAAAATCATTTTCATCCGAGTTTCTTTTCTAAAACATCAATGAGTCCTTTATACCATGAGATCCTATATTTTTAGGGCTGAAAAATGCCGAAAACAGTGGTTTTTTGACAGAAGAAAAATCGGGCTCATTAAATGAGCTGGCAGTTTGACTGTTGACTGCTTCAGATCATGGGGCAAGAAGTCTTCATGCTATGGCACCCACAGAGGCTTCAGACCTGAACAAAAAATTAGCATTTTTCTTTTGTTTTATCTTCAATTGGTTGCTCCAAAACTTCTCCTATCAGCTCCAAAACATTCATTAGACCAATTAAAGAATATAATAACATGTTTAAATCTCAATTTATCATCCAAAAGTCTAAGAAAACTAAAAACCTATGAAAGAAAAAATAAATTTAAAAAGTCCTAAAACTAAACTAGCCTAAAATCTATTTATTACTTAACTATATTCCGCTGATCAAGGAACTAGTCAAACATGTAATCAAGATTATGAAAGGTTGTTCATTAGAGAATCAATATGCTCTTAAGGAACCAGAAGTATTACTAGGGTTAATTGGTGAAATACCCAGCTGTAAAATGAACCGCTTGTGAAGGGTCAATCATGTAGTTAATAATTATATTCAATGGACATAAAACAATGTCTATAGGACTAGGAAATTTTGATATTCAATGAAATGGGAACATATTTTCTTATACTTTATTAAATCCAAGTCCACTAAGAAGGAAGGGCTCAAACAAGTCACTCCTATTGGAAGAATTTAAAGTGATAAAAATTCTAAATCTGTCAGGGAGGTTAGTGCTCTCACGAGCTACATCTAGTAAAATATATTAAGTGAGTAAAATTTTAAGCCTCCTAGGGAGCTAAGGCCCTCACGAGGCACACCTTTGTAGAAGAATTACTCTACTTACAATTAAGTGATTGAGAAAGACCAAAACAACATACTTGAGCTCTTATAAACAAGAAGTGGCACGTCCTTGATACTCAAAACAATTTATGAAAAAAAAATTTCCAAGTCACACCTACTAAGCAACACTTAGAGAAAAGTTGAAGTCAAACAAATCAAGCCCGGGTCAAGACTCAATGAAAAAATGGCTCTGAAAAACCAATTATCAATTTGGTAAAAAAAAAGTCAACGGTCAATGATCAACGTGAAGGGATGATTTACTAAATTAGCGGAATTTTATTTAGTAAACTAATTAACATTTAATCACGGATCTATTAATATCATGCAATTTGTGATAAAAACATGTAGATTCATGCTTTAAATTTCCAAAATTAAAACCTTTACTTACATTGAGTAAAATATGCAGAATTGGTTGGAGGTTTCATTACAACATCAAATCCTCAGCAACACCGGTTCTTCTACGCTATATCCCGATCGATCAAACGAAACCCGATTGTGGGATTGAACTTTAGAAGAAATTGGGAAGAAGAAAAAATATTTTCTTCCCAATGACTAAGGAAATCGGCAATGGGGGGGAGGGAGAAGGAAAAGAGAATTCCAAATTTCAAAGGAATTGAATTGTGTGATTTATGAATGACTCAAGCCTCCTATTTATAGGAAAATAGGAATCCTAATCACATTAGGATTAATCCATGGAGATAAATACAAAAAGAAAAAAGAATGATCTCTTTCCTTTATCTTGGTATTTCTAAAATGCCATAGATAAATAAGAGAATATTTTCTTTTCTTTTCTTTATTTTATTTATCTTGGGTAAATAAATCTATATAATTATTATAGGATATAATTTCAAACAATTATCTATTATGGCCGAAAATTATATAGTAAATAATTAATAAATCAAATTTATTTATTTAATTATTTTGGGCTAATTTCAATTGGGTTCATTAATCCAATTGGGCTTGAAACTCTCTCTTAAATTAATAAATCCAACTTAATTAATTTATTTATTAATTACCATTTAAATAAAATATTTTATTTAAATAATTAATAATATTAATATTTTCTCCCGACTAAATATTATCAAATTATATTTAATTCTTAATTTTGATTTAAATAATTTTCATTATTTAAACAATTAATAATAAATATTTTAATTATTAATTTCCATAAACTCATTATTTAATTAATAATTTTATTGATAATATTTTATTATTAATTAATTATTAATTTCCGTTTAAATAAAATTAATTATTTAAACAATTAATAATTGTCAATTAATTTCAAATTATTAATTACCATTTAAATATACTCAGTATTTAAACAATTAATAATGTTTAATTAATAATATTTTATTATTAATTTCCTGTATAAATAAACCCATTATTTAAACAATTAATAATGTTTATATTAATTACCGTTTAAATATAATCGATATTTAAACAATTAATATTGCCTATTTTAAGTAATTTACTTTACTTAAAATTTCCATTTCTTCTACTTGATTTCGCGACTACGATATTTGGGCTAGCATAGGGACCCGATGGACCTATAGATCATGGGTTTAATAATCAGTCAATTAAGTGATTAACTCATAATCATTTAATTACTTATTATCTAACTATGAATAATTCCACTATAGATTCATAGCTGAAATCCCCTCACTATAGATGAGTTATGTTTATTTAGTTTATCTTTTATTTATAACTGTGATATATCCTTCACATGGAACCCTCATAATTATAGGCGGATAAATTTACCATTTGCCGCTGTAATTACCGCTTTATCGTTGTGTTCCCGCTGATTCTTCAATGAACTTTATCTTTAGTCGAACTAGAGATAATATACTTCTGTGATCAATAGAAGTCGTGGCGCCACTTGTTCATGTCTCAAATCAATACATCAAGGGAGTTTCTTAAAGTTCCTAAAATGTTTAGGCATCGTACTGATACCGTTAATTTATAGGAAAGTTATGAATTTCATCTCGTGAAAATGAGTTCCCAGCTACTTATCTAGTCATGTTCCCAAAACAGAAGTGTATTGAGCGTTCTTACATATCGCTCTCAACCATGTGAATAAAAGAACATAACTACACAAATAGGAGTCCGCATTTCACTTAGGATTGAGATCTATCACGGTTGATAAACTTAGTTTTATATTCGATCATTTCTCGTAAACGGTACTAATGAGAAATTTGATCAAATATTGTGGTCCTGACTTATAGAATCAACATTGCATATGATACTTCCATTTCATGTCTCCCACATGAATGATCAAGATTAGATCATTTGTCTATAAACAAAATGCGAAACTATCAAAAGTGTTACAAGGATAAGGTTTTCAAACGTTATTGGTTTACTGTAGACACTTTTAAGTTACTCATCTCGACTTTAATCCTCTCGTATGACTTACATACTAAGTCGTGATTTCATAAGAGTGACTTAGGGTTTTACTATTTGAATGTTTGATATTAATATATTTCCATATATTCCTAATATCGTCAATTGAATCAATTTAGATAGTATAAAGAACTTTTGTTTATTTATTTAATTTATTCGAAATAAATTATCTTTATTAAATAATTACAAGTTCTAGGACACCATTCCTAACAATCTCCCACTTGTCTTAGATCTTTGGAGATTTGACTTGTAATTCCAGTCAAACTGGATGACTATCAACTACTTAGCCATGGTAGTCATTTTAATACTTTATCAGTAACGTTTTCACCTGTTTACTATGTATTTCTTTTGTCTGATGTTAGTTTCATTAAGTGTAATAGATTCCATATTTTATTGACATAAAATAAACTCTATTAACTATTGATTTGAAACCATCATGTTCAACCACCTTTCATTTACTAACGACTTAGTAATTACGCAGATCTAGAGTTTAGTTAGTAAACACTCATTTTACTTATACTTAACTCATTTGATGTTTAATTCGCAAAAGTCTTTTGTCGAATTCTTACATGGAAGTAAATTCATGTTCGAATTAAAGCCCGTGCAACTCATAAAATCTCTCATTTTATCTATGTGCACTAACATACTATTTGTAAATTTTATTTTTAGTCACATTGGTTCTAGGATTCTCGAAATTCTTAAGCTCCCACAACAAAGTAATTCTCCATTACTTTCATTTGTTTAATGATTACAATTCTATACTTCTTATTATTTCCAAAAATAATGTATAAGTATAAGTGACCTTTTTCAACTCAACTATTGAAAATTCATGTCATTTTTATTTCACTTATTTTGAATTTTATTCATTGATTTTGAAGTCAATGAGTTTCACTTGGACTTCTAAAAGTCTGTTTGGTTCGTTCTATGACGCTCCCACTCAAATAAAGTTCCACAAGTAGTTTAACCATTTAAACTTTTAAATAACTACTTGTTTTACTGTGAAATAAAATATTGTAATTGTTTTCTATCTTAAGTAAGGTTTAAACCTTTCAGTATCATTGATTTACTAAACTTTTTTTTAATAATTTTTGAATTCAATTATTCATTGATTATTACTTTCTGATTTCTATTTTATTTATTCCATATCAGTTAGTACTCTTTTAAAACTTTTAAATAACTGAATATTTGGAATATAAGAAATCGATTCAATGTTTGCTAATCACTTAAGTTCTAACATCTAAATGTCTAACTTTAGTGATTTTTAAGTCTAACTATATTTGAGATATTCGATTTTACTTATCCCATAAGTTCATGGATTAATATGGTTATCATCTCAAATTCCTTGAGAACCATCTTTAAGAGATTAATCCCTCTAACTTATTTAAGTAATTTCAGACTTAAGTATTTAAACATTTTTTAAACCTTTATAACTTATTTAGATATTTCGGAGTTTAGAATTTGGTTTTGGAATTTATTTGTTTTATACTAAGTATTTTGAATAACCATCCAATCACACTTTGGAACTTTGTAATAAAATTATAGAGGAATATCTACCTAAATAACTCTTATTTAAAATATTCCCAAACTTGGTTCATACGAAATGAGAACCAATAGTTATTACATAATTCAAAATAAAAACAAATTTATAATTAAACTAAACTAGAAAACTATGTTTATGGGAAGAAAATTATTTTCTTCATTTTAGACTAAAGTAAAATCGGTTATCAGGAAAAATAGGAAGAATAAGAGTTTTCAATTTCAAAAATTGAAATTAAAAGGTTTTGAATGAATAACCAAGACCTTTGTATTTATGCAAAGTAGTCTTCTAATTGAATTAGAAAACTATCAAGATAAATACAAGATAAATGCCAAGAATAAAATCAAATTTTATTCCTTATTTATATTATGCGCCGATTTTATGTGCATAAAATCAATAAGAAAAACTATTTTTTCTTTGTTTAATTTGTCTTTGGTTTAACATTCTTTTGTATATTTATTTTAGACAAAATAATTCAACAATTATTTCCTAAAATATTGTATATGAGCCGATTTTGGTATTTAATAATTCAAATAATTTGAACCAAAATCCATTAAATTCATTAATTCAATTATAGATTCTTCCTTATTAATAAATCTTATTAACTCTTGATATTTATTTAAATAAATCAATTATTCAAGTAAAATATCATATTCCGATTTTGTACTTTATTATTAATAAATATTTATTATTTTCTATTGAAATAATCAAAATTATTTAAATTAATAATAAATATGATATTTAATATTATCCTTTTAAATAATCGATATTATTTAAAATTAATAATAAATGTTTAATTATTAATTTCCATTTAGGTAAACATATTACCTAAATAATTAATAATTATTTAATAATATTTTATTATTATCTACCATTTATATAAACACATTATTTAAATAATTAATAATAATAATATTAATTTCCATTTAAATAAATGCATTATTTAAATAATTAATATTATCAGTTATTAAAGTAAACCGCTTTACTTAAATTATTCATTTCCTTTTCTAGGAAACATAGTTCTCATCGTTCAGTTTGTTCTTTCCAAGTATAGTGACTAAAGTAGATGTTATATTACTAAAATTTAAATAAACTTTATCTTATTAATCTAACATACATTCAACATTCAAATACTCAAAGTTTCGACATATAATTAAATATGATGCATGAATGCAAACATATTATGTAACGACCCGAACCCGTTAAATTCTTAAAATTCAAATGCACAGCGGAAGACTTGACTTTTAAAGAAAAACGGCGTGGGTTCGTTTAAAAATCGAATAGCCAAAACCTGTTTTACAACCCAAATTCCAGAAAAAGCGATAAATCGGGAATGCGCATTCCAAAAGATATTTAAATCATAAAACATAGACATATTTTACACAAATACCCTTTCGGGCTCAAAAAGACATAAGTATGTAAAGATGGAATAATTTACAAGCATTTCAATGAATGCTAAACCAAAAAATGAGTTCTTAATATTGTCCATACACCATCTAGACTAGTCACGCGGCTCCACCTTCTCTACCACGCTTCTTAGCTCGAGGTTTACCTAAAAATTTGTAAGTGTAGCACCATTAGCATAACATGCTAGTGAGAGTAAAACGAAAGCAAGTAATCCTATGAACAAAATCTCATAACCGAAATCATGTCCAAAGGCCTATAATGCTCAATACTACCCACATCCACACTTCCAATTTCCATACAATCATTCGATAGTCATATATTACCCGTATTCATCATTCATTACCATGAGATAGATATAAGGACTTAAAGTAAAGTAACATTCACTACTAAGTCTTATTACACAATTCTAAAGAATATGTAAAGTAACATTAACTATCTTTATTACCAAACACGTTTCATCGTATCGTGCTATTGTATGGATCGAATCAACATACCACGTACGGTCGTACCATATCTCAAATCATCGGATATCAGGACTTTCACCATATCAGATATCAGGACTTTCACCATATCAGATATCAGGACTTTCACCATATAACAAATCACCGCACCATGATACGTATGGATCCGAATCAACATACTATCATGTGCCATATAACAATCATAATACCATAGTACGTATGGATCCGAATCAACATACTACTATATACTATATCACAATCATCGTACCATGATACCGTATGGACCGAAGTCAACATACTATCATGTACCATATCACAAATCATCGTGACTCTCATCACATCGGATATCAGGAATTTCACCATATAACAAATCACCGCACCATGATACGTATGGATCCGAATCAACATACTATCATGTGCCGTATCACAAATTATAGTACCATGGTTACATATGGATCAAAATCACATACTACCATGTACTATTTCACAACTACCCCGCACCATGATTACATATGGATCAAAATCACAATATCATGTACTATTTCAAAATTATAGTACCATGATTACATATGGATCAAAATCACATACTACCATGTACTATTTCACAAACCCTCGCACCATGATTACATATGGATCAAAATCAACATACTATCATGTGCCGTATCACAAATTATAGTACCATGGTTACATATGGATCAAAATCACATACTACCATGTACTATTTCACAAATCATCTCACCATGATTACATATGGATCAAAATCACATACTATCACGTGCAAAATCAAAGTGCTCGAAGTTCCCACAAATCATCACACCATGATTACATATGGATCAAAATCTCATACTACCATGTGTGAATCAAAGTGCCCTAGGTCTCTAATAAGTTAGCTAAACTCCAAAGAATTCTACTAAGTTAAAAAGAAACCTAACTAACTAGATTACACGAGTTATCGCTCAAGTGCATCTTCTAAATACTTTAACTTCCAAAATCCATCAAAGTAACCTTCATTCTCACTTTCATCTAACATCTCCATATCACATTACCATACTTCCAAACCACTCCGATGTTTCCTATTAATCGAACTATCCATAAATCCAAGCTTTCTCCACACACACTTCCAAATTAAAGTCTCCAACCAAAACTTAATCCTAAGAAGTTATCACCCTCTTTACATCGATAAACAATTACATAACGAAACTAAATTCATAAAACCACTAACTTTCACATTAAACTCACCTTGCATGCTCGTGTGACATCCAAATTCCCACGAATCAACAAACGAGCAATCGGACCTACAATTCATCAATTGCACAACATATTACAACTCATATCTAATATGAGAACAAGTGGGAATTTTGGGTGAATAGTGATTTCGGATGAATAGTGTTTTTTGAAAATCCGAGCTCAAAATCGTCAAATTCCATGATAGAAATTCATGATTTCAACTTCAAAACTCATTTATAATCAAAAAAGAACAAAACCATATAAAAAGTTTTGAAAACTTACTTTTTAGGGCTTCCCGTAAAGAACGAGAAATGGCACAAGGTTAGGTAGGATAGATAGCCCTCATCCCGAGCAATCCAACGCAACTGATCTCATCGAGAACGGTCGAGAAACGAAGAAAAGACAAGAATTTTTCTTCTCATCCATGGATGCTCATGTTGGAGAAGAAGAAGAGAAGGGAAAAATGATGAATTTTGTCTAATTTTTTATATTTAAAGAGATGATGAATAGTGTTTTTAGATATTTAAGAAATTGGAAAATGACGCCTACGTCCCTCTTTTGTTTTTACTTTAAAAACGAAACCCGAAGCTCTTAAATAAATCTAAAGGTGATTAATAATTATTAATTGCCCCATTAATAATTATTAATGTCACCGAAACAATTTTAAAGTATTAAAACGATTTAAATGAATTTCGGACGAAAATAGCTACTAAAATCGAAATCACTTTTTTTTTTAAATTAACCTTAAATACTTTAATTAAAGTAAATAAATAAAATAAAATAAAAAATTTTACCCCCAAAAGTAACGGGACGTTACATATTAATGACCAGAAAAGCCCTAAAACATGTTACTATGTCACGATATTTTAATGATACCGGTGAAGTGCCGTCGAATGATAGGTCAGTTACCATCATTAAAACGAGATGCCACTCGAACAATTGACAACTCCAGAATAACTCATATTCCTATGTCATTGTTTACCGTGTATTTGGTCAAGAATTTTCAAACTTTATCAAATTTCTTTTAAGTGTGACCCACTAATTTAGACTTTTAAATAAAAATTGAAGAGTGTCTACGAAGTGTAGATTCAGTCTTCAATCGCATTTAAAATTCTTTATCCCTTTCTGGAGACTCACCTTGATATTGATTTATACAAAAGAACCTTCCTATGGGAATGAACACCTGCAGCAGTGTTACAGAGGCCTTGTATAAATCTCACATTTTGAGCCCATTAGTGGAGACCATAGGATACATTGACATGTTTCCTTCTCCCACTTAATATTTCAAGTTAGGGTTTCATAACTTAGACTAATTCAGGCTAATTCATTAATCCAAGTTTTAATTAACCAAATCAACCTTAACTCTTAAATTGGTTAGATTAATTTTATAAATGTGATTGTTCAAGTTTTCCTAATTAAAACTAATCACATTATGAGCCGTCTTAATAATTTCGATTTATTAATTTGAACTTTTCTCCCAAATCGCTCCTAGTTAGAGGCGCTCCATGTGAGGGGAACTTTATGAAACCTCATCACTTGGGCAGAGCTTTATCGCCAGAGATTCGTTCAATTTAATTAATCTCAATTATTAATTTTTAATTAACCCTTAATTAAAAGTTTCTATTTGTTTACTTATATGGATTTTGGCCCAATTGTTTAAACAATAATTCCATATTATAAATAATTCATTTAGTTTCTATTCAACGTTTAAACTAGATTTAACTTTTGAATTTTAACTAAATAAGCATGCTTTTAATTCTAAAAACAGTTAGAACAAAATTATATAATTTTCAATAATAACATTTATAAAATAAAATTATAGCATGCTTCACATACATTAGCATATATTATATCATGATGCATGTATGTATAATTAATTTAAATCATACAACCTATGGTCGGATTTTCTACATGACATACTTTTATGCATGAATATTATTTAAAACAATTATATCATACATATAAACTATTTAAATAATAAATAGCTAAATTGACCGGTATTCTTAGCACTATTTCTAAAACGGAAAATTAAAATTACAACTTAATTTAAATCTTCCATTGTAGAACTTGAGTCTTCAATTTTCTTTCTCCTCCATGGTATAGGCGTGAGAATGAGTATTTTTGGGGCAAATATTATCTCTTTAATATTTCCATAAATACTTGTTTTAAAATAATTATCTTAATTATATGGAAAAATTAAAGAAAATATTTTCCATGTAATCTTATATCAATTTCTAAATTCATAATTTAAGATAGGGATATAATCTTTAAAAGGATTTTATCCTTATCTTAAATATTAAAATTTTTAAATTGAGATAACAAGATGATTATGATAAAATATCTTACCATATCTTTACCTTTTCTCTTTCTTGGGCGTGGACCTCATGGAATGGTGGAGAAAAATTTTCTTCTCTTCTCCCTTTGATATAGCCGATTTCATGCCTCTTTGGTATGGGAAAATTACAAATTTTTTCCTATACCCTAAAATTAGGGTTTACAAATTTTCTAATAAAATTTAAAACCCTGTGCCTCAAGAATACCTAAACAGTCAACTAGCAAACCTCCACAATTTATATAAACATACATAAAACGATTTTTATGCAATCCACCAAATTTTTGAAAAACACAAATTTGCATGATAATTAAACTTAGCTCTGATACCAATTGAAGGGATGATTTACTAAATTAACGGAATTTTATTTAGTAAACTAATTAACATTTAATTACGGATCTATTAATATCATGGAATTTGTGATAAAAACATGTAGATTCATGCTTTAAATTTCAAAAATTAAAACCTTTACTTACATTGAGTAAAATATGGAGAATTGGTTGGAGGTTTCTTTACAGCTTCAAATCCTCAGCAACACCGAATCTTCTACACTATATCCCGATCGATTAAACGAAACCCGATTATGGGATCGAACTTTAGAAGAAATTGGGAAGAAGAAAAAATATTTTCTTCCCAATGACTAAGGAAATCGACAATGGGGGGAGGGAGAAGGAAAAGAGAATTCCAAATTTCAAAGGAATTGAATTGTGTGATTTATGAATGACCCAAGCCTCCTATTTATAGGAAAATAGGAATCCTAATCACAAAGAAAAAAGAATTATCTCTTTCCTTTGTCTTGGCATTTCTAAAATACCATAGATAAATAAGAGAATATTTTATTTCCTTTATTTTATTTATCTTGGGTAAATAAATCTATATAATTATTATAGGATATAATTCAAAAAATTATCTCATACAAATTATCTATTATGGCTGAAAATTATATAGTAAATAATTAATAACTCAAATTTATTTATTTAATTATTTTGGGCTAATTTCAATTGGGTTCATTAATCCAATTGGGCTTGAAACTCTCTCTTAAATTAATAAATCCAACTTAATTAATTGATTTATTAATTACCATTTAAATAAAATATTTTATTTAAATAATTATTAATATCAATATTTTCTCCCGACTAAATATTATCAAATTATATTTAATTACTAATTTCCATTTAAATAATTTTCATTATTTAAACAATTAATAATAAATATTTTAATTATTAATTTCCATAAACTCATTATTTAATTAATAATTTTAGGGATAATATTTTATTATTAATTAATTAATTTTAATTATCAATTTCTGTTTAAAAAAAATTAATAATTTTAACAATTAATAATTGTCAATTAATTTCAAATTATTAATTACCATTTAAATATACTCAATATTTAAATAATTAATAATATTTCACAATTAATTTCCTGTTTAAATAAACCCATTATTTAAAAAATTAATAATGTTTATATTAATTACCGTTTAAATATACTCGATATTTAAACAATTAATATTGCCTACACTTTACTTAAAATTTCCATTTCTTCTACTTGATTTCGCGACTACGATATTTGGGCTAGCATAGGGACCCGATGGACATATAGATCATGGGCTTAATAATTAGTCAATTAAGTGATTAATTCATAATCAGTTAATTACTTATTATCTAACTATGAATAATTCCACTATAGATTCACAGCTGAACTCCCCTCACTATAGATGAGTTATGTTCATTTAGTTTATCTTTTATTTATATCTGTGATATATCCTTCACGTGGAACCCTCATAATTACAGGCGGATAAATTTACCGTTTTGCCCCTGTAATTACCGCTTTATCCTTGTGTTCCCGCTGATTCTCCAATGAACTTTATCTTTAGTCGAACTAGAGATAATATACTTCTGTGATCAATTAAAGTCGTGGCGCCACTTGTTCATGTTTCAAATCAGTACATCAAGGGAGTTTCCTAAAGTTCCTAAAATATTTAGGTGTCACACTGATACCGTTAATTTATAGGAAAGTTATGAATTCCATCTCGTGAAAATGAGTTCCTAGCTACTTATCTAGTCATGTTCCCAAATCAGAAGTGTATTGAGCGTTCTTACAGATCGCTCTCAACCATGTGAATCAAAGAACATAACTCCACAAATAGGAGTCCGCATTTCACTCAGGATTGAGATCTATCACAGTTGATAAACTTAGTTTGATATTCGATCATTTCTTGTAAAAGGTATGTAACGTCCCGTTACTTTTGAGGTGAATTTTTTTTGTTTATTATTATTATTATTATTATTGCTTTATTTAGTATAATTATAGTGGTTGGTGATTGTTTATTTTACTTAGAAGTTTAATTTAGTATTTTAATTTTCGGCTCGAGTTCGATTGTTGAATAATTTCCGTTAGAACGTTTAAATAGAATCGAGTGTAATAACGTTTATTCACGGGCCAATTACTAATTTTTAAACCACTTTAAGTTAGATTTGAAGTGGATAAAATGAATTGGAATTGTGCAATAACGAGAACTCGGGATACTTTCTACTAAAGAATTAGAGGTCGGGACATAACGGTCATTTAGTAAAACATATATTTATATTAAATATGCTTTCAGTAAGCATATTAGAAAGAAAAAGAAAAGCAAATTTCGAAATACAAACCTCTCAATCGTGAGCTTAAGGAAAAGAGAAAAATGGGGATTTCGTCGCCGTTTCTCGACCGATTTTGTTGATTCTCATCACGATAGAAAGATCTCAACGCAAGCTTTCTTTTTATCCCCATCAAGCGAGCTAATCCGTTCAAGATCTGGGAGATAAGAGGTAAAGAAGAAATGGGTTTTATGTTTGTCTTTTTCCCGATTTTGCGTTTAAGCTTCGATTCGTTTTTCTCGGGTGTCGTTGGTGATTTCTAGTTCGGGAAAATCATTTTGGTCGAGGTAGTTGTCTTGGATCTAAACCCGAGTCAAATGGAAAACCCGATCCTTTGAAATATTCCAAACTGAGAGTTTCGTAAGTTGAGTTTCGTTATTTTTGAAAGTGTTTTCTTTAAATATTAATCGGAAACCGGAACTCGATCCTTTTCTCTTGCTCTGGCTATGAGCTCCATAGTATTTTCGGGAACATTTTGACGTTTAAATTAGCTATTAGTTACTCGTTCGTGGTTTAGAAATTAATATGTTTAGTTGTATATTTTACTTTGTAGGTTTGAACCACGAGCAATCGTTCACGCATCCAACTAGCGGTGTTTCTTCCACGCATCCTAGAGGTGAGTTGAAAATGAGCTTTAGTGTTTTAATGGCTCGGATTACTTGTCGAACTAGTTGATTCGAGGTTAAGGGTTGTGAATGTTTAGGAAGAAAATGTTGTGGAAAGTATGTTTGGGCTAAGGAAAGTGCAATAAGACGAGATTCTCGTCACTGTATAATATTAAAACTAGAGGACTAAAGTGGTGTTTGGGTGTAATATATTTGAAAGTAGAGATGGAAAATAACGGTTTGGACTCGGGACTTCCGAGGAGGGGAAAAATAGTCCTAATATGCTTTAGGTTTCTCTTTATTATTATCCTACGTAATTAGGAAATAGGATAGAAACCGAGGTTTATGGTGACTTATATACATGGTGACTATGGTGACTAATGGTGACTTATATTCATGGTGACTATGGTGACTAATGGTGACTTATATTCGTGGTGACTATGGTGACTTATATTCGTGGTGACTATGGTGACTTATGGTGACGTGTAATAACGGTGACTGTGGTGACTAATGGTGACTTATATTCATGGTGACTTATGGTGACGTGTAATAATGGTGACTATCATGACTAATGGTGACTTATATTCATGGTGACATGTAATAATGGTGACAATGGTGACTATGTATGAATGGTGACAATATAATTACGGTGATTATAGTGTTGTTATAAGTGAGGTGACAAGGGAAGTTTAAAATGTGTTATGGTAGTTGAAACTGACTTTAACCGAGCCAACTACGTTTACTTCCCTGTGCATGTAGTTCTGAATGTAAATGCATATTTAGCCTTATTTTTGATGTGCTCGGTGTTTAGTGATTGGATGCTTAATCGCAAGTAGACTCGTAATAGAAATGTTAGACACTATTTCTGATAAGGACTTCAGTCCATATAAACACTTGATTTCATTTTACTCTCACTAGCTTTATGCTAATGGTGCTACACTACAATTTTATAGGTACATCTCGTAGGAGAGGTCGGGGTAGAGGTCGTGGTGCCGCTTGACTGACCGTGCGATGAGCCTGGGATATGGAAATGTGGCATTTGTGAAATGCTAGTGTTTTAGTTGTGCAAATATGTAAATTTGGTGTCCTGAGCTCGAAAGAGCGTTGTTTTGTATTTTAAACATTTTATGATGTCGTTTATGTTTTCTTAAACATAGGAAATGCGCATTTCCCGTTTTTCTCTGATGTGAACATTGTAAACAGGTTTTGGCATGTCCAAAATATAAACGAAACCACGCAAATTTTCTGTAAAATTGTCGTCTTCCGTTGCGTAATGTAATATGTGTTTTTTTAAAGGAGTCGGGTCGTCACACGGTACTAATGAGAAATTTGATCAAACATCGTGGTCCTAACTTATACAATCAACATTGCATATGATACTTCCATTTCATGTCTCCCACATGAATGATCAAGATTAGATCATTTGTCTATAAACAAAATGCAAAGCTATCAACAGTGTTACCAGGATAAGGTTCCCAAACGTTATCCGTTTACTGTAGACACTTTTAATTTACTCATCTCGACTTTAATCCTCTCGTATGATTCATATACTAAGTCGTGATTTCATAAAAGTGACTTAGGGTTTTACTATTTGAATGTTTGATATTAATATATTTCCATATATTCCTAATATCGTTAATTAAATCAATTTAGATAGTATAAAGAATTTGTTAGGAATGTTTAACTCAGAAGCCCAGTCTATCCTTGATGGGCCTAATTGTTGTTTCAGCCTAAAAGCCTAAACCTTTGATGAGTTACTTGCAAAAGGAAAAGATCCCTGCCACCCACGTGGTCTGCTAGCTGTCATTACCAGAATCTGTTTTGGTATTCTCTCTAAGTATTCTGGAGCCTTCCAATGTTACTGATCTGGTCATTCGGTTAGGAAGAGAAGTAGAGTTCTAGAGAGAGAAAAGTGAGAGAAAACTTTGAGAGAGAGTTCTTGTATGAGAGATGGAGATTTTCTTTCATAGTGTTGCAAGCTAGCTTTCTTTGTTTCTGCTTGTAAGGTCTGCTCTGTGTTTTGGCTGTAAATGTTTGGACTGATTCGAAGGTTAAAGATAGTGCATAAGCTTGGAGAACTCCTCCAGCAACTGGACATAGACCCTTAGTGGTTGAACAAGTATAAATCTGTGTCTTTCTCTTTTCTTTTGGTTGTTATTTTTTCTTTGTGACTATTTTCATTTCTGGAAAAGTGCTAAAAGCACTACAAACTGGTATTAGAGCTTGGATCTCCTTAATCTTTCTTGAAAATCAAAAGAAAGAGTCAAGGATCAGGAGAAATTGCTGATGTCAATGAAGTTTGAGTTGCATGCGTTTGATGACAGTGGAGATTTCAGATCTTGGAGGAAAAAGATGAAGGCCCTGTTAGTTCAACAAAAACTACACAAGGCAATTGAGGATTCTGCAAATCTTCCAGCGACTATGACTGCCTTAGAGAGATCAGATCTTCAGTTGAATGCCTTTTCCATAATCATCCTTTACCTGGCTGACAACGTACTGAGACAGGTAGATGGCATGGATACGGGCTATGAGGTTTGGAACAAGTTGGAGGAAATTTACCTTACCAAGTTCCTCACAAATCGGATTCTGTTGAAGGAAAAGTTCTTTGGATTCAGAATGGAAAATTCAAGAACCCTTGAACAGAATCTTGATGACTTCAAGAAGATCACAATCATTCTTGCCTCTGTGGATGAAGAGAAGATAAGAAGATGAGAGCATAGCAATAATTCTCCTAAACTCTCTCCCAGAATCCTACAAAGAGTTGAAGGCTGCAATCAAATTCGGCATAACTACAATTACTGTGGATGAGGTAATCTCTACCCTTCGTTCTTGGGAATTAGAATTGAAAACTGATAGGAATCAAAACAATAAGAATCAAGAAGATAGTCTACATGTTAGAGGTAGATCTAATGATAGGAAACAAATAGGTAGAAGTAAATCTAGGTCCAAATCTAGGCCAAACATGAAATCTGTAAAATGCTACCATTGTAATGAGCTAGGTCATATTAGAAGGTTCTGTCCTAAAAAGAAAACCAATGGAAGAGACCACAACACTAATAATCAGAATAATTCAGGAAATGTAGCTACTAGTGATGATAATTCTGAAAATGGTGAAGCTTTAATGGTAGATTGTATAGGAGATGACCTTGAAAAAGAATGGATAATGGACTCAGGGTGCACCTTTCACATAACCTCACATAAAGAATGGTTACGTAATTTCAGCCCTATTGATGGTGAAAATGTTCAATTGGGAAATAATGTACTTTGCAAAGTCATAGGAATAGGGGAAATTAAGATAAAAACCAGTGAGGGTGCTGTTAGAACTCTAAACAGAGTTAGGTATGTTCCCAGCATGAAAAGAAACCTTATCTCCCTAGGAACCTTAGATGATGAAGGTCTAGAATATAGGTTAGGAGGTGGAGTTCTTAAAATTTTAAGTGGATCCCTAGTCATAATGAAAGCTGAAAAGGTAAATGGCCTATACTTCCTTAGGGGTAGCACTGTCACAGGATTAGCAGCCACTTCCTCTAGTGTAGTTGATCAAACCAACCTATGGCACATGAGACTAGGTCATGTTAGTGACAGAGGAATGAAAGAACTAGCTAAACAAGGCATTTTAGACACTTCAAAACTTAACAAATTAGACTTCTGTGAGAGTTGTGTTCTAGGAAAGTCTAAACGGGTAAAATTTGCTAAATCTGTCCACACAACCACTAGTGTTCTTAACTATATTCATTCAGACCTATGGGGCCCTACTTAGCAACCATCCTCAGGAGGAAATAGATACTTCATGACCATAATTGATGACTACTCTAGAAAAACATGGGTATATTTCCTAAAACACAAGTATGAGGCATTTGAAAACTTTAGGATTTGGAAAAAGATGGTAGAAGTTCAAAGAAATAGAAAAGTCAAGACCCTAAGAACTGATAATGGTCTTGAGTTTCTAAATGAAGAGTTCAATAAGTTTTGTAATGAGAAGGGCATTGTAAGACACAAAACTGTCAAACACACCCCCAACAAAATGGGGTAGCAGAAAGGATGAATAGGGCTATTCTTGAGAGAGTTAGGTGTCTAATGGCTAGTGCAAACCAACCTAAGAAATTTTGGGCTGAGGCTGTAAAGACAGCCTGTTACTTGATAAATATATGCTCTTCCTTAGCCATAGAGTTTAAGACACCAAATGAAATGTGGACAGGAAGCAAACCAAAACTGAATCACCTTAAAATATATGGGTGCACTGCCTATGCCCACAATAAGGAAGGGAAACTAGACCCTAGAGCTGTTAAATGCATGTTTGTGGGATATCCCGATGGGGTAAAAGGATACAAGCTATGGCAGCCACTTGAAGGTGGAGGTTTTAAAAGTTTTATCAGTAGGGATGTAACCTTTAAGGAGACTGAAATGTTCCTAAAATCTACTGATAAATCTTGTGAGATTAGTACATGAAAAGTAGATGATATTCAGGTGGAGGTGGAGCCAAAAGAGATGGAGGCTCAAGAAAGCAATACACAACAAACAACACAAGAAACTGATGAGGAACAGTCAGGCCAAGATCAAGTAATAGAAGACAGTGAAGACCTGGAGTTCCTACCAACTAACAAGGGATAGAAACAGAAGGGTAATTAAACCCCCAGCCAGGTATGAGAATTCTGATTTTACTCATTATGCTTTCACTGCTGCACATCAAATGGCATATAATGAACCCCTAACCTTTATGCATGCTATAAATGATACATATAAACAGAAATGGTTAGATGCAATGAAAGAAGAAATGACTAGCCTAGAGAAAAACAAGACTTGAATTCTTGTAGATAAGCCTAAGAATCAGAAACTTATAGGATGCAAATGGATTTTCAAATGGAAAGATGAAATCCCTGGAATTGAAAAGGTTAGATATAAGGCTAGGTTAGTAGCTAAGGGTTTCACACAAAAGGAAGGAATAGACTACAATGAGATCTATTCACCTGTTGTAAGACACATCTCCATTAGAATTCTACTTGCTTTTGTAACTGAATTTGATTTAGAATTAGATGTTAAAACAGCTTTTTTACATGGAGATCTAGTTGAAACAATTTACATGTCACAACCTGAGGGTTTTGTTACAAAGGGCAGTGAAGATAAAGTTTGTCTTCTTAAGAAATCTTTGTATGGATTGAAACAGTCACCTAGGCAATGGTATTTAAAATTTGATAATTTCATGACTGAAAATGATTTCAAAAGAAGTAACTTTGATAGTTGTGTGTATGTTAAATGGATTAACAAAGACTGCCCTATGTACCTTCTTTTGTATGTTGATGATATGTTAGTAGCTTGCTCAAACATGAAAGAGATAGATAAGCTGAAAATATCCTTAAATAAGGAATTTGAAATGAAAGATCTAGGGAAAGCTCAAACTATACTTGACATCCACATCAATAGAGATAGGAGTAAATGCACACTGTTTCTCACACAACACAAGTATACTTTGAAAGTTCTAGAAAAATTTCATATGAGCAATGCTAAATCTGTTAGCTCACCTATAGCCACTCATTTTAAGTTATCTGCTGCTTTGAGTCCCAAAACTGAAAATGAAGAACTTGAAATGATTGATATTCCTTATGCTAGTGTAGTAGGCAGCATTATGTACACCATGGTCTGTTCTAGACCTGACTTAGCATATGCCTCTAGTCTCATAAGTAGATATATGTCAAATCCTGGTAAACCACACTGGGAAGCTGCAATTGAGATACCTAAAAGGTACCTGGAACTATGGCCTCAAATACACTAAAAGTAATGATACTAACAGTACAATTGTAGGCTATTGTGATTATGATTTTGCAGGAGATCTTGACAAGAGAAGATCATTAACAGGGCTAGTATTCACACTATTTGGGAATGCCATAAGCTGGAAAGCTAGTTTGCAATCTGTGATGGCAGTGTCAACCACAGAGGCAGAATACATAGCCATCACTGAGGCTATAAAAGAAGCAACCTGGATTAAGGGAATTGTTTCTGAGTTTGGCATTCAACAAGAGCAAGTGGAGGTATTTTGTGATAGCCAAAGTGCTATTTATCTTACTAAGAACCAAATGTTCCATGATAGAACAAAACACATTGAGGTAAAATATCATTTCATTAGAGACATTATTAGCCAAGGTAAGATAGTTGTTAAGAAAATACACACTGATGATAACCCTGCTGATATGATTACAAAACCATTCACAACTTCTAAATTAAGTAAATACTTAGATTTGATTGGTGTGACTTGTTTTGATACAGGTTGAATAAACTTGTTGAGCTAGTGGAATTCTCCTTGTTGTGCATTTCCAACTAGAATCTGAGTCAAACAAGTTGGAGATTTGTTATGAATGTTTAACTCAGAAGCCCAGTCTATCCTTGATGGGCCTAATTTTTGTTTCAGCCTAAAAGCCTAAACCTTTGATGAGCTACTTGCAAAAGGAAAAGATCCCTGCCACCCACGTGGTCTGCTAGCTGTCATTACCAGAATCTGTTTTGGTATTCTCTCTAAGTATTCTGGAGCCTTCCAGTGTTACTGATCTGGTCATTCGGTTAGGAAGAGAAGTAGTGTTCTAGAGAGAGAAAAGTGAGAGAAAACTTTGAGAGAGAGTTCTTGTATGAAAGATGGAGATTTTCTTTCATAGTGTTGCAAGCTTTATTTGTTTCTGCTTGTAAGGTCTGCTCTGTGTTTTGGCTGTAATTGTTTAGACTGATTCGAGGGTTAAAGATAGTGCATAAGCTTGGAGAACTCCTCTAGCAACTGGACGTAGACCCTTAATGGTTGAACAAGTATAAATCTGTGTCTTTCTCTTTTCTTTTGGTTGTTATTTTTCATTTGTGACTGTTTTCATTTCTGGAAAAGTGCTAAAAGCACTACAGAACTTTTGTTTATTTATTTAATTTATTTAAAATAAATTATCTTTATTAAATAATTACAAGTTCTAGGACACCATTCCTAACACAACGGTCATGAGTCAGCAACCCAACTATCCAATCGAACACTGATTGATTTAAGTCTGTCAGTTTTGATGCGTCTGAACTCTACTATGCATAGTAACAAAGTGTAAAGTGACAAAGCACAAAATGACAAGACACAAATTGACAAAGTTAAAGACAAGGCCAAAGTCAGAGCCAAAACCAAAGCCAAGCTCAAAAGAGAAAAAAACAAAGTCAACCGATCAACGCGGGTCAGTCAAAAACCCGTGGTCAAGCATTGATGCACAAGTTTGTAGAAAAAAAGAAGGAGAATGCAGGCGCAATAACCTCCTTTATTAATATTAATATTATTTTTCATTTTTCCATTATTTTTTACTTCTCTACTACAATTCAACTTCTCTCTCAAATTCTTTCTTAAAAAAAGAGTTGGAAAAATAAAGAAGACATTCAAAGATAACAAACCTGACAATTTTATATTTCTGATTTGATTTTAGAGAAACTCTACTCTTAAAATCAAAGGGGAAAGAACATACTTGAAGATGGAGCTTGGTAATCTACCAAATTTGTTTCCTCTTCAGAAAAATAAAAGAAAATTCTTTGATGTTTTTGCCTTAGAAGAATTTTTTTGAGAAAGTTCGGGGTGTTATGAACCAGTTCCAAAATGACCTGGATAGAAAATTCAAGCTCTCAAACTCGAACACTTAGTATTTTTGTAAAAATGTGTATGAGCAGAAAATTCAAATTACAAACTTCGACATTTGTGATTTTTTTTTCAAAAAATGACACATAAATTCCACCTTCAAGTATACTACCAAGTAGTGACAAACTCATAATCTCAACCCAGCTCGGGAGTTGGGTAAAATTTTATAAGTCCCAGAAATATACGTCCACGTCGCCTGATAAGATATGTCGTGTTTCATCTCTAACAGACCTACATACCTAAGACCAGATACAAACATCCAATCTGGAGATGATACGTGGCGTAACCCAGAAGTACTGACACATGGTTGGAAAGCAACACATGCCCAATTCTGAGACGACACGTGGCATGATGATCTAAGGAATTTACGAAACCAACCATTGAACCCTATGAGTTGTGTACACAATTGCACCATCAAACTTTAAACAATTATTTTCCCTTAAATGTATGAAATCTTTTCAATCGCTGAAACTCTATCGATATAACTTCATAATTGTAAGGTTTGATCGCAACAATTTTATATGTTCAAAGATTTTAATTGCAAGAATTTCCTAAGTTTAGGAGTGTAGTTGCTACCAATTAAAAGATTATTATCATCAATTACTAAAGGATTTATTATCATTATTAAATATGTTAAATCATCACTAGACTCAAAAAATTAAGCTAATGGGTAAGGGTAAATTTAATCATGGGGCTCTTGCAAAAATAGCAAAATTAGGTCCAGTATTTATAAAAATAGCAGTAAAAATAGTTATTTGCAAAAATAGCAAAAAAAACTCAAATTTATGCCTAAAATATTACAAAATTGTCATTAGGTTTGTATGAGTAATCAGTGATTTTCTCACAAGTAATCAGTGATTTCTACACAAGTAATCACTGATTTTACTGATATACTGATATTTTATGCATGAATCATTGATTACCTAATAGTTATCAATGATTATCTTATAAGTTATCACCGATATCTCTGATTCACATGAATAAGGGTTTAAAAATCTGCTATATTTGCAAATACTTTTTTAAAATGCTATATTTATATATATTGCAGTAAATTCTGCTACCCAATGAAATTTCCCTTTAATCATATATCTCAATACTTCTCTTCACATGTGGGCGGAAGGAAATGTCATTACAAGGGGTTCGTACTCAGGACCTTCTACTTTGAGACTATATTAAATATGTTAATCACCACTAGACCCAAAAGCTTAATCTAATGGGTAAGGATAAATTTGATCATATATCTCAACAATAATTAAAACATTAGGTATAATTGAAGCCATAAACCCTTTTATGCCTTTTCTGACCCTTGACTCCCAAACCCAAGCTTTCCAAACCAATGAAATGCTCCCTAAGTATGTTTGTTCTATTTTAGAACACTATAAATAGATGATTGATGCTATGCAATTAATTTAGACAGTAGTCAAGGTTGCATACGATATAAAGATTTGAATTGCCAAAAGTCATAAATTGAATGAATTGTCTTGGCCATATATGTTTATTGAAAACATAATTTGTGAATTATTGAACAGACATGATTTATAATTTATGTCAATAATAAAGAAGGCCACTTGTAAGCACCAGCTTCAGGAGATGAAACTTAATATTATTTACAATGAATACTGCAAAAGTGAAATTAAAATTGAAGAACTTTTTGAACTTGTTTAAATTTTCAAACTAATTCTCAAAAAATAATTGAATTTCTACAATTGTTTAGCTTTTTTAAAACTATTTTCAGTTTTTTTTTTCCTTACACAAACATATGTAAGTAAAGCTGTTATATATTTCATTACTCGAAACCATTAAAAAAAAAAAACTAAAAATGATCTAAAACATTAGTATAATCTGGTTCATATCAAATGAGTTTGATGAGTTAAAAAAATTCTTAAATTTTGATTCTACCCGACTTTTCCCCACTTCCATTATTTGCAGGTGTTTTAAAAAATACGAAAGTATTTAGAATTTTAGTATTTTTTAAATTCAAAGAAAGAAAGAATTTATCGAAATACTAAAAAATTAAAACAACTTGATAACTACCCAACGAATGAAATTCGACATTCAAAATACAAGGAAAACAACCAATGAAAACAAAGAGAAGTATCTATAGAGACTAAAATATTTAATGAGTTTACGAAGTTCCATATAAAATAGAAGCAAGAAGATAATGAGTTAATAAACACGCCATCTCTATTGATATGAGATATAATTTAGGAAAATTTCAGTAGGAAGTTTAATTTTTATAAATCTAACAGTTTTAAGTATTTATAAATATAGCAGTTTTTTATAAACCCGCATTCAAGTGAATCAAAAAAATCAGTGATAACTTAGAGTAATCATGTAATCAGTGATTACATACACGAAATATTATTTGATATAGTGAATCAGTAAAATAAGTGATTACCTATGCGTGGAATCAGTGATTACTTATGCGGAAATTAGTGATTACTTATGCGAACTAGTGATAATTTTTTAATATTTTAAACGCGAATTTGAGTTTTTTGTTATTTTTATAAATAACCTTTTGTGCTTCTCTTTTATTTTGTAAATATTAGACTTTTTTTTAGCTATATGTGCAATAGCGGCTATAATTTATGTAGGAAAAAAAAATCATAAAAGAAAAATTTGGAAAATATCATTAAGATTTTGTATTTCCTTTTATCCTAAGATGGTTAAAGTAGATAGACCAAAAATATGTCATAACCTAATTCCATTCTCAAAAGGATCTTTAATGAATTTCTAACCAAAATAGTTGATGTCCTTCTCTCTCCTCACTCATGTAATTGCAGACTTCAGCTGTGGCTGCTTCAAGGAAACTACCTTCTCAGTCTTGTGCTTGCACAGACTAGGTGGCTCCCTTTCCCTCCTCCGTGTTCCCAGCCGATGAACTCTCTCTCCGCTTCCATAACATCGGTTCTACGACCTTAACCGACAACGTCCCAGCTGCTGTGATGTGGTCATCCTCCACTTCCTCCAGGCCAATTGGTTACAACAATCTGATGGCACCGGAAATAGGCATGGTAGGTCTAAGAGACGTGTTTGTTGTTGCACCACCTTCATCTTTCCATCAACAGCATGAATCTATTGGTTCGGCTGATGCCACCACTACTCTCGGTGTTGGTGTCGGTGTCGGTATTGGCGTTTTACCGCTTCTACCGAGTCACACTCCGATGAATGTCGGTGTGGAAGAGGGGAGTGTGATGATGAGTCATTTCAGAGGCGGTGGTGACGGTAGAGGCTTGACACAATATCATAGGAATGATATTGATCTGTTAGGGTTAGGGTTTAGTTCAGATCCAAGTTCCGGTATTGCCGGAACTTGTCATGACTGTGGTAACCAAGCAAAGAAAGATTGTGTTCATAAAAGGTGCCGGAGCTGCTGTAAAAGCCGAGGGTTTAATTGTTCTACTCATGTGAGGAGCACCTGGGTTTCGGCAGCTCGGCGGAGAGAAAAGCAGATGCCGACAAACGCTGCTGCCGGGACGTCATCCGGGTCTACCTCTTGTAGCAAGAAGCCGAGACTCTTTGCCTCACAAGCCACCACAAATTCTCATACTTCTACTTCTAACACCCCATCACGTAGCTTTGACACTACCTCAACTCACCAAGGTAATATTAATTTGGTCTAATTTCTCCAAAATATGCATTCTTGAATTTTAAATTGCCCTTTTAAAAACCGTCTTATTCATAATTTTCTAAGATTAATGGATCTCATTTTGAGAAATTCTATTAAAAAATGTTCTATTTATTTCTTTTAATAAAAGACCACAAATTTGTAAGGAAAATAGAGAAGTCAGAAAGATCTCCTCCTAACCAGTTAGGAGGCAAGTATTTTTCTATTGATAAAATTATAACTTTTTTTTCTCTTATTTTTTCCCTTACAAATCTTCTCTTAAGCTAAGTATGTTTAGCTTCTTTTTTCAAATTTTAATCCAATTTCAAAAGCGAAAATTGGTTTTTAGAAGCTATTTTTTAATTTTTAAAATTAAAGTAGAATTTACAAGCGTTTAAAAGAGCATTAACAAAATACAGATTGAAATAATAAATCATTTTATAATTATAATCAAATGGGCATGAAAGGATTCAGGTTTTGATTTTCTAATTTATAAACAAAATCAAACGCAGATATGAGTTTTAAAGAGACTAAGAAACTGCCTGATCAAATACGAGCACCGGCGATGTTCAAGTGCGTAAGAGTAACGACGGTGGAGGATGGAGGAGATGAATATGCATATCAAGCAGTAGTGAAAATTGGTGGCCATATATTTAAAGGTTATTTGTACGACAATGGAGTTGAATCTAGAGATCATTGTTTTCCCACTTTGCCTGAATTACATCTAGGTGGAGGAGATGGAGCTTCGACCTCGTCTCCGATCATCGATCCGACCAATGTTTATGCAAGCTCCGGCGGTGGAGGACCGGTAGTAGGGGGTTCAAGTTATGGTAATCCAATAAATTGAGTTCATTTGTTATTTCATAGTGTTATAACTTCTACCAATAATATTTACCTACTCTTTTGAGAGGAGCTCGTCTTCATTATCATATGTGTCTTCTTTTATGAGATAAGTATATCAATGAAGTCATATATATTTTTAATTAAAATACTAATCATCAAGCATAAGGTACATATGAAATAGAAGAGTTTTTTTTCTCACATATGAGGAGATAAATAGTATATATATGGATGTCTAGGCTTTAAATTTGGTTTCATTATAATTTAATGCCTTTCTTTTCATTTAGAGTTTATAATTTAAACTTGATTGTTCATACCCAGTGTGTGATAGAGAAAAAATGAGGTGAATGATGGTTTTGAGGCATGAAGCAAAACATTTTTTGATGTGATATTTGTCCTCTATTATCGTTGTAGAGTATATTTGATAAATTATGGTGTGTTTGTGAAATAAGTGATTTTAGTTAAACTACTTATATTATAAGTACCGTGATAAAAAGTGCTTAGTGTTATGGTATTTTATTGTTTGGTTTAAACATTTAAGAAATGCTTTTAATCTTATATAGTTATTTTGAGAAGAAAAAAGTGTGTAGAGAAAGAATTTATGTAGAAATAATGTAAAGAGAGAAAGTGTATGAGGAGAAATTAGAGATAGTGTGGAAAAAGAAATTAGAGAGAGAAACAGAGTGTAGAGAGAGGTTAGAGAGAGAAAAAGTGTGTAGAGAGAGATAAGAGAGAGGAAGTTTGTAGAGAGAGATTAGAGAGATCAAATGTGTAGAGAGATGTTAGAGAAAAAGTGTTTACAAAATATTGTCAAACATAAATATTGTATTTATGAAGCACTTTTGATCAGTTAAAAGCACTTTTACCTTGACCAAAAGCACTCCCAAACAAACCCTTACACTTTTATGATACAACAAAACCAAAAACTATAGGTAGCCATTCATTCTACAGATTTTCGTCTACTAACCCAAAGAAAATAGTCTATTACAGCCACAGGTAGAGAAAAAAATATCAACGCTACATGAAAAACTATAAGAAGCCGTCTATTAACAATCAGAAGTTACAATGTGAAGAGTCATGATATATTTCAGACTAATTATGACTCTTGGTAATAGTTATAACAATTGAGAAGTCGTTCAAAAAGTCATTACCATTGATAACCTACTAATAGTCATAACCATTGGAATGATTATGATTCTTGGGAACGAACATTACTATTAATATATCCTAAAAAAATAATTTATTTTAATCTATATCTTCAACAATCCACCACTTTGCTTGTAATAAATTCATAAAACACTCAATTGTTTATGCTTTCATGAAACAGTATCTTTCGATTTACACTTTCAATTAGTGAAAATTCTCAAATTGTTAGTTAGGTTATTAATGTCATATTAAATTGATTAAATTGAAACTTAAAGCACTAGAATGGAAAAGCTTTTCACGCATAAAAAAATATCATTTCCTTTTAATAGTTCTTTCACTTATTTCATTTAACACTATTTCAGTCATGTGCTACCTCTTGCATTCATTAACATCATATTGATGAATACATATATTATAAATTGAAGCGAGATCAAACAATACTCCAATGGATGTTATGCTTGCTCCTAGAGTACAAATATCAAAATAATTTATTTTCTTCTTTTGTTTAAAACATTTAGCTACTACTCTAGCTTTAAAAGTTTGAACAATATATTTTGTATTGTGTTTCCTTCTAAATACTCATTTATAACATATGTGATAACAACCTGGTGGTAAATAGTATTAGTAGACATTTAATGCTTTCATATCGTCATTTATTTCCTCTCTCTAGAAAGTAGCATCACTAGAATTCATAGATTCTTTGAAAGTTTTAAGGTAAAATACCATTTTAGTCCTTAAACTTTCATTCAAATTTCATTTTTGTCCCTAAACTTTTAAAAGTTACCTTTCTCGTACCTTTTCGTTACAATTCGTTCCATTTCAGTTCTTTCATCTGGGACACTAACAGAGGGCTTATGTGACATGTAATTAATGATTTGACATTATATAAATATACAGTGAGGTAAATGACGTGGAAAAATGAATATACAATTAGGTTTAAGGCTGCAATTAAAGAAAAAATGATGAGATTAACCCCACTTTATATTTATTTTTCCATGTCATTTAACCTGACTGCATATTTCTATAATGTCCCATCAATTACATGCCACATAAGTCCCCCGTTAGTGTCCCAGACGAAAAAACTTAGACGGATGACTGAAACAGACACTACAAAAAAAAAGTCAATTTGCGACCAAAAGGTCGTTTTTATTGTATAATGGACCAAAAAAGCGACCAAGATGGTGGTGGCAAAAAAGCTGGTCATTCTGGAATTTTGTGCGACTGGATAGTCACAAAAATACGACCAAGAAAGTTAGGTCGCAAAAAAGTCAATATTTTGAAAAAACGACCAGATGGTCGCTTAAAAAAGTGACCATCTGGTCATAATTTAAGTTAAAGACAAGTAACCAGTTGGTCACATGAAACAGTGACCAAGTGGTCGTTTTTATAAGCGACCAAATGGTCACTTTTGGACTCAGGCAAAATGCGACCAGATGGTCGTTTTTTTAGGGATAAAATACGACCATCTGGTTGTTTAGTTTCCAAGGTAAATACGACCATCTGGTCGTATTTAATAAATTTTTTTCTTTTAATTTAATTATTGTTTATTTATTTAATTAATATTAAAATTTAATAATAAAAAATTGGAATTAAAATAAAATATATATAAATCAAATATTCAAAAAATGTTCTATACAAAAGAAATCATCCTAAATCTCTCAGGAGGAGGGGGGGGCGGAGGGCGGGCCGATGATGAAGGCCCCGATCTCGGGATCTCAATACGCGGCCAAAGACTCCTGCGACTTGGGCCTCGACCCGTGTCCGCATAGCCGCCTTAATCGCAGAGAAACGACGCAGTGGGTGATAGGAAAGGTGAATGAGGTTTGAGGCTGAAGTCAAAACTTCTTTAAGCGCGTCCCATGTCGAGCAGGTGCGCGCGGCCCGGGGCCGAGGCACATCCGCGAAAGGCGTCCCTCGCCGAGCCGAGACAAATCCATCTGGATGAACACCTCCCCAGCCTCCAAGAACGCGCCTGACGCTGGTCTTCCTGAGTCGCTCTAGTCATAGCCGGTGTGGGCAACCTCGACTCAAAGACTCCTTGAAACGGTCCTAAATATTTAAAATCAGAAAATATGTAAAAGTTAGAAAATGATGAACAAATTCTAAGTAATAATTGAAAAAACATATTAAACCACGAGCTTTATTCGCGTTGTCATCGACAATCGTCCCTTCGTGTGAAGGACAGTGCAACTCATCGAGCGAGCAACGGCGTCATTTTCTTCCTAAACATATTATAAAAAGAGACATAAATTAAATTAATAAATAATTGAAACAAAAAACAAAAAAATAACGTGAAAGAAAAATGACAATTACTTACCAATATACGATGGTTTTCGCGTGAGGTTTCGCGCCAGTGCTTCCTCGGGTTCTTGGCCGGTTGGCCTTATTCTTTGTGGACACTTTTTGCCCTCTTGAGACCGCAAGCTCGCGAGGAGTTGGGCATGCTCCTCCTCGCTCATCCACACCCGGTGTTCCCTTGTTCTGCGCCGCGCCCGTACATGAGGTCCTTGAATCGATCCTTGCACGTGTCCGTGCCCCATAAGGAGAACATCCGACACGTGACATCGGGATCGATCATAGGAAACTTGCTCTGAAAAAATTTGAAATAAGAAAACGTTAAAGTAATAAATTGATTGTTACAAATTTATAAATTAATTAATTATAAAAATAAGTGAAGTTATTTATCATCCAGTTGTCGTACATCCGACACTTCTCCGTTGTCGAAATCTTCGTCCAGCGCAGCTCGCTGGGTAGAGGCATGCTCTGGAGGACCTGTCAAAACCGCTTTGAAGCGGTTTGATCTTCTTGTGGCGCGAAAAAAAAAAAAGTAAAAAATATTTTTTAGGTTATAAATAACATGAATATTTAATTAAAAAAATTACTTGTCTACTTTTATCCCCTTCATCAGGGGTCGGGTTGCCGGTGGCTTGAGGACGGCCGGTGTCGAAGCTCCAGCCCTCCAGGGATCCGGACTGGTGCTAGAAGTGGAGGGTCCCACGACAGTAGTGGCTGGCGCCGGTGAGTCCCCCAAACGTGGTGTCGCAATCTGCGACTTGGGTACTACGGAGGGATACGTCGGGTCGGGATTGTCGTCCAACTGTAATATCTTGTCCAGGTTAGCATGCATCCAGTCCCCCGCCTCTGAAGAACTGTCCAACTCCGGTGCGTCATCCTCTGGCGGCGGATCAGTGAGGTCCTGCGCATCATCGCCGAACATCGGAGGACGACGTTGGCGTGCCATTTTCCTAATCAAACTAATAAAATTTATTTAATTAATGTAAATTTATTAATTAAGTATATTAAACTAAATTAAATTAAAATAATTAATTAAATAAACTAAACTAAACTAAAGTAAATTAAATTAAATTACTTAATTAATTAAATTAAAGTAAGTAAACTACACTAATTATTTAACTAAATCAACTAAATTAATTAATTAAATTAAATAAAAATAGTTAAGTAAGTAATTAAAGTAATCTAATATATTTAATTTACTAAATTAAATTAATTAATTAATTAATGAAACTAAAGTAAATTAAATTAATTAAAGTAAGTAAACTACACTAATTAATCAACCTAAGTAAATTAAATTAATTTAAAAAAAGTAATCTAAACTCATAATGTGACTAAACTAAACTAATTAAGTAATTAAACTAGATTTAATTAAGTAATTAAACTAAAAGTAATTTAACTATATTAAATTAATTAACTAATTACTTAACTAAGTTTAACTAAACAAATTAAAGTAACTACCTAAACATAATTAATTAAGTAATTAATTACACTAATTTAAAGTTAAACTAAAATATTCAATTAAATGCAACTAAATTTAATTAAGTAATTAAACTAAATTCAATTAATTAACTAAGTTTAACTAAACAAATTAAAGTAACTAACTAAACATAATTAATTACACTAATTTGAAGTTAAACTAAACTATTCAATTAAATGTAACTAAATTTAACGAAACTAAAACAATTTTTAATAACTTAATTAAAACGAAAACGAAAACTAACCTCAAATACGCTACCGGGTTTTGGAGGTTTTTGAAACGGGAATGGGTGAAAAACGGGGAACGGGAAAGGTAAGAAAGAATGGGGTTTAGGGGAACGGGCAAAAAGCAACGGGGGAACGGGAACGGGGAAAGAGAGAAAAGGAAGAAAAGAAAGGAAAAGAGAATCAGGTCGGGGAGGGAAAGAATCGGCTAGGAGTTTAAATTAAAAATTGCGACCAGATGGTCGCAATTTTATAATTATGACGAGAAACTAAAAGTCGCTCGATTATGACCAGATGGTCGCATTATGGTTCAAAAATACGACCAGATGGTCGTATTTCAATAACAATGCGACCAAATGGTCGTAATCGTGTCATTATGACAACCAGCTGTCACATCACACTTCCCATCAACAATTGCGACCAAATGGTCGTAATTGTCAAATTCACCGCCATATTTTGCGACCAAATGGTCGTAATTATCAAATTCACCGCCAAAAATTTCATGAAAATTTAAATTTACCGCTGAATAAAGCGACAGATAGTCACTAAAATACGACCAATTGGTCGTAAAGTAATACAAATTTTTAAAAAACTTAAGTATACATTTTCATAGTTACGACCATATGGTAGCATTTTTGCTTAAAAATGCGACCATATGGTCGTAATTATACCTCTATATTTTCTTTAATATATATAAATTAATGGAGATTAAAACATATTTATATATATTAATTTAATGAAACACAACAATGACGATATTATAAAACATACAGTGAATCATATAAATTTACAAAGTGTATTATTCTTCATCCTCAGTTTCTTCAGTCATTTCTTCTTCTTCTTCTTCTTCTTCTTCTTCTTCTTCTTCATCTCGAATAAATTCAGCATCAATGTCACGTTCGCGAGAAGTGGAAGCATTTGTATCGTCATCATGCAATTTTATCGTTCCATCGTTCAAAGGACATGCGGTACCTGTATTCTGGCCATCGTCTATTGCACGACATATTATCTGATCTTCTTGAAAAGCACCGCTTGCCTGGCATGGTGCTTTCTAGGACAGGTTTTCTTTTACCTGTCATGGTTTAACTTTACAAACAACTAACCAATTTGTCAGATCTCGTCTATTACTCGGATAGTTCATGTAATAAACTTGAATCGCCTGTGAAGCGAGGACGAACTTATCAGCGGTGCGCATATGCTTGTACTTGTTTACCTTAACGATTTGTAAATGATCAATCTTACGGACTCCGCCTCGTCTGGTTGTCTCGAACCAAGTGCAATTAAACAAATGACTTGACATGATATTTTTGACAATTTAAAATAACTCACGTATGCATTGAACCAGGAACGAAACTCCTTCTTGATTATTGACCCCTTTTCAGCGGCTGTAAGACCGACTCGTGTCATTCGAACGTATACGTTCATAAATAGTCTGTATGTTACGAAAATAGTAAGAAAATATTTGAAACAGTTGTGATTGCTAAGTCAATGGAATAATGTAACGTTATGAGAACTCACTCGATGTAAGGCTCAACTTTTGGGCAGTTGCATAACACGTAGCTCTGTATTACGTGATACTCAGAATCGGTCAACGGCCTACGCACTAATCTTCCAACTGTCATGCCAGGTTCAGTAAATATGGGCAGGTCATTTACGTCAACACCTTCAAGTAAATTTTCGACAACGTTTTGTGTCGCTGGACGAAACTACTCAGCAATGTGTTGATCAAAGTAGTATAAACAAAACGTGGTAGTCTCTTGCGTTAGGTACGCACTACAGATAGATCCTTCGACTCTTGCTTTATTTCCGACCGTCTTTTTCAACCGACGTAAGTACCTGTGGGTTACAAACAATTAAGTAAACCTCTGATAAGTTTAACATTAAAAAACTTGAATTATATACAAAGTAAGTTTCCTAACCTTTCAAATGGGTACATCCAGCGATAATGGACCGGACCCCCTAAGAATGCCTTGTATGGAAGATGCACTGGAAGATGCTCCATTGAGTCAAAAAAGCCAGGTGGGAACATTCGCTCCAACTTACAGATAATAACAGCGATCTCCGAACTCATTGAAGTGACAGTAGCTTCAGTCAGCTCTGTACAAGTCAAGTCCCTGAAAAAAACACTTAACTGGGCAAGCGGCTCCCAATGTCTGTTCTCTAGGAACGGTCTGAAAGCGACGGGCATCAATCGTTGCATGAATACATGAAAGTCGTGGCTTTTCATCCCGAACATGACATGTTTTTGACTAACTATACACAGACTCAGATTCGAAACGTATCCGTCAGGGAATTTGATGGATTTGATCCACTCAAAAAGTGTTTTATTTTCATCCGTCGTCAACATGTACTTTGCTTTTGCGTAATTATCATTGTCGTCAGGCTCTAACTCAGGACGGTTACATATCTCTCGTATATCGTAACGTGCCTTCAGATTGTCCTTTGTTTTGCCAGGAACGTTCAAAACTGTATTGAAAATGTTGTCGAAGAAGTTCTTCTCGATATGCATTACATCCAGGTTGTGTCTGACAAGTAGACCCTCCCAATACGGTAGATCCCAAAAAATACTCCGTTTCTTCCAACCCGTGTTTTTTTCAGCCGCATTGTTTGCAAGCTCTGCACCTTCCACTGTAATCTTTCGCATCCCTATAGAATCTATACCGTGCAGAATCTGCCTTCCATTGTACATTATCGAGGGGGGGGGTTTCCTTTCTTACTCGTCGACCCTTCTTCCAGTCAGTACCGTTTGAACGGAACGCAGGATTCAACGGTAGAAATCGACGATGGCAATCAAATCAACAAGTTTTCCGACCGTTTCTGAGGTAAAACGCATCTGTGTCTAACATGCAATGTGGACATGCGTATTTACCGGCCGTACTCCATCCTTTAATATAGGATGAGGATCGATGTTTACAATTATTAACTAATGAACGCTAAGCAAAACAATAACAAAACTCATACTCAAGAAATAATGAAAGTGAACGCAACATACCTGACAACATTGAATACGCAGGGAAGTCACTGATCGTCCAGATTAACGCCGCGCGCAACAAGAAATTTTGTTTCTTCGAGATGTCGTACGTCATGACACCATCTGTCCACAACCTCTTCAACTCTGCGATAAGTGGTTGCAAATACACATCCAGTTTCTCTGTTTTGGACTTTTCGGGCCAGGTACGATCACTGTGAGAAAAATCACCGGGTCTCTCATACACATCGAGGGTGGCAAGTTATACGGGGTTACCATCACCGGTCAAACTGAATATTGGGCCCCGGATGCCCCGAACGGGTTAAAGCCATCTGTGCATAAGCCCAATCTCACGTTTCTCGGATCTTGTGCAAAATCAGGATGACAATTATTTAAATGCTTCCAAGCCGCAGCGTCTGAGGGATGTCGCATAACACCTTCATCCTGTACATGATCGTGATGCCATCTCATGTGTGAAGCTGTGACATCCGAAGCATACAACCGTTGCAGACGTGGGGTCAGCGGTAAATAGAACATGCTGGCGTACGGAATCATCCCGCGTTTCCCCTGTTTATATCTTGGAAGAAAACAGAATTTGTAGTGATGAAGATCCGCATCCACATCCCAATAGATCATGCACCCGTTTCGACACGAATCTATCTTCTCTACGGGTAACCCGAGTCCCTCCACTAGCTTTTTCATGTCGTACAAACTTTGCGGCATCAAATTTTCTTGTGGAGCGCATTGACGAAACCACGATGCAACCGAATCAAATCCTCTAGCAGGTAAGTTATACTACGCTTTTATATTTAAAAGTTCTGTAGCAGCAGCAAGTTGACTAACCTGACAACCTTCGTACAACGGTCGGCTCGCTGTCTTCAGCAGATCGTGCATCTTACGTGCTTCCGGATTCATTTCTTCTTCAACAACCCCTTCTCTTTCGTCATCTACGTTCAAACTTTCGTGATAAATTTCATTTCCGCCCCCATATCCCACACCATCAAGTATCATTTGCTGCATCTGACTATACTGTTGTATTTCATTGGGTTCTTCGACGACAACGTCCGCATTCGAGCTGCTACCCTCGTACCGTCTCGCTTCCTGTACTGCAGCGTCGAACATTTCCCTTGTCTCCCCATGATACACCCAGTGATAATAATTCTCCACAAATCCCCGACTATAAAGATGAACCTTCACATCTGAATCCAGTATGATTCTTCTATTGTCGCATTTTCTGCACGGACATCGTAGCTGCTTTTCACCATAATTCGAGTAATAGACAGTTGTCTTGCAAAACTCAACAAACTGTTCAACCCTGGCCACGAACTCATCGTTCAAATACCCGTCTATCAAACGAATATACATCCACTCTCTCATTTTTCTTTTTTCTTATCTTCTCTACAATGGGAGGAGGAGATTTTATAATGGATTCCTCTGCTTAATTGCGACCTTATGGTTACAAAATTACTACCATCTGGTCGTAGTTCTCCCTCCAAAATTTCCCGCCTTTTTTTACTACCAAGTGGCCACTTCAAAATGCGACCATATGGTCACTTCCAAAGGCGACTACTTGGTAGCTTTCTTCCCGCCAAAATTACGCCCCTTTTTTTGCTACCAAACTATATTTCTCGTCTCCAAAATGCGACCAGATGGTCATTTCTAAAGGCGACCAACTGGTAGCTTTCTTCCCGTCAAAATTACGCGCCTTTTTTTGCTACCAAACTATATTTCAAGTCACAACCATGCGACTAGCTGGTCACTTCCAAAGGCGACCAACTGGTAGCTTTCTTCCCACCAAAATTATGCTCCTTTTTTTGCTACCAAACTATATTTCAAGTCACAAAAATGCGACCAGATGGTCATTGTTTCAGGTGACCAAATGGTCGCTTATTTCGCGCCATAATTTCGCGCCATTTTTTGCTACCAAGTCATTTTTTAAGTCACAAAAATGCGACCAGTTGGTCGTGTTTAAGGTGACCAAATGGTCGCTTAATTCGCGCCATAATTTTGCGCCATTTTTTATGACTGCTTCTGATTTTGGTTGCAATCTGGTCGCAAAAAAAGTGACCATATGGTCACTTTGAATCAACCTTAAAAAAAGTGACCAAATGGTCACCAAAACACTACAACTTTTTTTTTGTCGCAAATGGTTGGTCGCATTTTGACTTTTTTTTTTTTGTAGTGAGAACGAATCATAAACTTCAGGAATGAAAAATGTAACTTTTGAAAGTTTACGGGCGAAAATGAAAGTGGAGTGAAAGTTTAGGGACTAAAATGATATTTTACTCGAAGTTATAAAATCGTCTTTTATATTACGTATTATGGGTATCAGATTAAATGCCTCATATCCTATTTCCTTCTAACTGGAAAACAATAGCTATTAAAGATAAAAAATCTTCACCAAAACTCTTTTGCTTTCTTTGTCTTTGGCTTCTTCATAGTTCGATTAAATTCTCTGGTTCTTTTCTCTCTTATTACCATTCAATAAATAGAACCTTATTCAAATTTATGTGTTTGATAGTCTGAATCATGTCATAATTTATATTTTCAAAGACTCCACATCTTAAAAATTACATTAGAATTTAAATCCATCAATTTGTAGGCTTTAGAATTTTCTACATAGCTTATAAAAATACTTTTAAATCCTCTTAGTCCTAACTATGATCATTTTGGATCTGAAACTTAACAAGTTGTACAACCTCATAATCTTAAGTATTCTAAGTTTGACTTTTTTGATCCTTTCATAACTCACAAGATGAAATATTCATTTTTCGGGATGTTATTCTACTATGTAAATAACGTGTAGTTAGCAATGATTCACCCCATTAATTATAAGGTAGTTTAGCATTCAACAACAATGCATTTGTCATATCAACAAAAGTTCTATTTTTTTCTTTCTGCAAAACCATGTTGTTGTAGTGTATAGGGTATGATCTTTTTGATAAATAATACCAAACTCCTCACAAAAAAGAATTAAATTCATTTATAAAATATTTAGCTCCTCTATCAGTGCACAATATTTTAATTTTCTTTTCTTTTTTATTCTCAACTTCGATCATAAATTTTTTGAAAAAAATTAAATGCCTCATATTTATTTTCCATTTAATAACATGTGTATATCATGAAAAATCATTTATAAAAGTAATATACGACTTCCTCATCTAGTTAAAACACCATTAAGCTCACAAATATCAGAATGCATTAATTCTAATCATTGAGTATTTCTTTCAGAATTTTGAAATGTTTTCTTAGTAATTTTTTATTAAACACAAATTTCACATTTTTCACTAAGACCATGATTATAAGAAATTAAATCATGCTCAGACATATGTTGTAAGGATCTATAATTTAAATGTGCTACACTACAAAAAAAAAGTCTAATTGCGACCAGACGGTCGTTTTTAAGGTAAATGCGACCAAAAAAGTGACCAAATCTGGCGTGGCAAAAACGCTGGTAGTCCAGGACATTTGTGTGTCCAAGTGGTCACCAAACACGACCTAACGTATTTGGTCGCAAAAAAGTCAACATTTGAAAAAATGACCAGACAGTTGCGTAAAATAGTGACCAGCTGGTCGTAATTTAAGTTGTAGACAAGTGACCAGGTGGTCCATAAAAACTGTGACCACATGGTCATTTGTATTAGTGACCAAATGGTCACCTTCTTAAGTGACCATTTGGTAGTTTGAGCATCAGCTGAAGGCGACCATCTGGTCGTATAAATGGCGATCAGCTAGTCGTTTATATTTTATAAATTGCGACCATCTAGTCGTTTTATATTTTTAAAAATGCGACCAGGTGGTCGCCAATATAATTAACAATTTAATTAATTTCTAATTTAATTGTTTAAATTAAATTATTTAATTTTTAAATATTATTATTTTTATTTTATTGTTTAAATTAAATTATTTAATTCGTAAATATTATTTTTATTTTATTTAAATTTATTTATTTATTTTAATTATTTAATTAAATAATTATTTATTTAATTAATTAATTAAATATTTAATTATTTATTTAAATTGAATAATAAAAAAATGGAATTAAAATAAAAATATATATAAATAAATTTCCAAAAGAATGTACTATACAAGAAAAGAAATCTAAACTACTGCGGAGGAGCAGGGGGTGGTGGAGGTGGTGAGGAAGATGATGAATCGGGATCTCGGGATCCGAAGAACGCGGCCAATACAGCTGCAACCTGCGCCTCCACCTGGGCCTGCACCTAAGCATGAACATCTGCCTGAATCCCAGCGACTCGAGCATTGAAGTTGCTGCGCATATCGTCCAGCTCGGTTTGCAGCTGTTGAACCTCCTCTCGCAGCTGCTGCTCAGTGGGAGAAGAACCGGAACTCATGCTCGCTCCGCTACGCTGAGGCTGAGGCACTTCGGCGTATAGTCTTCTCCCGTACGAGCCGAGCCCAGGAACTGATCCATCAGGCCGAACCCCTCCAGCAGCCTCTAAAAATGCCTTTCTACGGTCGTCCTGAGTCGGTTGCGAGTCTAGTGTGGGCAACCGCTGACTCAAAGACTCCTTGAAACGTTCCTAAACATTTAAAATTCAAAAATAAAATAGTTAATATATAAGTTAGAAAAAATTGTAAAGAAAAAATAATAATTGAAAAAATTATTAAATACCTGAACTTCTTTTGCCTTCCCGTCGACGATCGTCCCGTCCTTCTTCGTGTGAAGAACGAGGTGCAGCTCATCGGACGGGACAGAGCGACCGTGCTTCGCTTCCTAAAAATATTAGAGATTGAAAAAGAAAAAATAAATTAATAACTAATTGAAAAAAGAAGATAAGAAAAAAGTACATAAAAAATAAAATAAAAAAAAACTTACCAATCGACGATGGTGCTCGTCGTGGGTCTGGGTCCCGCCTGTGTGTTTAGTGTGATTCTTCTCACGGTTGGCCTTATTCCTCCTTGACACTGCCTTGCCCTCAGGAGTGTTCAAGCTCGCGATCAGCCGCGCGTGGTCCTCCTCGCTCATCCACACGGGTCGGTTTGCTGCTTGCTTTTTGCGCGCCCAGTAAATGAGGTCCTTGAATCAATTCTGGACGTGATTGTCCTATAGGGGGAACAATCTACCGTCCGTGATATCGGGATCGATAACAGGAAACTTTCCCTGAAAAAATTGAAATAAAAAATTGTTAAAGTAATAAAGTAATAAATTTATTTGTAAAAATGTCAAAATTAATTAATTATAAAAATAAATGATGTTTTTTACCTTCCAATTGTCATACATCTGACGTTTCTCCGTCGTCAGAATCTTCTGCCAACGCAGCTCGCTAGGTAAAGGCATGCTCTGGAGGACCTGGCGAAACCGTTTTGAAACGGTTGTATGCGGCTGTACTCTACAAAAACATAAAAAATATTGTGATATTAGAAACTATTTGTTAAAAAAAAAAAAACACTTTTAAAAATGTTTAAAGATTTAAAAATTAAGTAATTAAAATAATAAATAAAATTACTTACGTTTTCCCTTCAATCTAAAGGGTAGAGTCTCCCGGGCCCGGGGGGGCGAGCAGCCGCCCGCGGAGAGAGGCCCCGTGGTGTTGCCTCTGGATGCCCGAAGTGGATGGTCGACCGCTAGATCGGAGTTGGTCAAGTCATTGGCTTTCTTTTTTTCTTTGTGAAGTGTTGAACGTGGGCTCTGTGTTTTTATATTATATTGTTTTGAATGATTATTATCAGGGATAATGTGGTTGTGATGATGTTGAGATTGATTAAAGCATGCTTCCCTGAGTGTTGAGCCCCACGAGCTCATTTAGTCATTTTAGTTATGGAAAGGTCCAAACCAAGTACTAATGATCATTGCTCAGGTGCGAATGATTCATTAGGTGAATAATAGTTATAGTTGGGCACAGTACTAAGAGTGTCCGCCCGTTCTTAGTGGTGTTGTGAAAAGGGATGTTTGTATAATAATTAAACTTGTTTGGTGATTGTAATGTGTGTGTTTTGATGTTGTGACTTGGGTAATATATTTGGTAAAATATTTGGGAGAGGTGGTTTCCATGAAAGAGTTAAGTGTTGATATGGGTGTAGAATGATAGTGAATGTTTTTGAATAAGGAATGAGTTGAGGATTAAGTGGTAGGTTGTGTAGAGTCTTTGGAAGAGTGTTGAGAGCCTGGGACTCGGGTTTGGGTGGTTCCAGAGACTACCTATGACTAGTATCGTTGGGTTTTAAGGTTTCTCGTTTTGGTCGTTCACTCGGTTTGGGTTGTTAGGCCTACCAGCCTTATCGTCATAATGTGGTTATTTTTAGGTAACAATGGACCGGGAGGTGGCGGTTGATGAAGTGGAAGCATGAGCTTCCTTTTGTGGGGGCCCCTTTTTTTAATCTTTATGAATGATGAATAAAGTTTTTAAACTTTTATTTGATTTATTAGTCGTTGGAATTTTATTGATTTTAACTCTTTAGTCTTTAAATTTAATTTGAACGTTAATTTATTGTTTCAAAGTTAACTCCGGAGTTTTGTTTTGTTTTAAATTCAATATTATGAAGTTTGAATTATTTTAATATAAAGGGTATTAATTGATCTTAAATAAGTGTAAATTAAACTAACGTAAATTAATTAACTAATTTAAACTAAACTAATTAATTAAAGTAAATTAAAGTAAATTAAAATTAGATCAATTGAACTAAAATGAATTAATTATAGTAAACTAAGTAATGAAGAATTAAACTATTAGATTAATTAAACTAAAATTAATTAAATTAAAGTAAACTAATTAATGAAGAATAACCTAAATTAGATTAATTGAACTAAAATTAATTAAATTAAACTAACATTAATTAATTAATTAAAACTAAACTAAACTAAACTAATTAATTATATTAAAGTAAATTAAAATTAGATTAATTGAATTAAAATTAATTAATTAATTAGTTAAAGTAAATTAAGTAATGAAGAATTAAACTAAATTAGATTAATTGAACTAAAATTAATTAAATTAAACTAACATTAATTAATTAATTAAAACTAAAATAAACTAAACTAATTAATTATATTAAAGTAAATTAAAATTAGATTAATTAAACTAAGTAATTAATTAAAGTAAACTAAGTAATGAAGATTTCAACTATTAGATTAATTTAAACTAAAATTAATTAAATTTAACTAACATTAATTAATTAAAACTAAACTAAACTAAACTAATTAATTAAATTAAAGTAAATTAAAATTAGATTAATTGAACTAAAATTTATTAATTAATTAAAGTAAACGAAAATTAGATTTAAACTAAGTATTTAATTAAACTAAATTACATTAATTAAACTAAAATTAATTAAATTAACAAAATTAAACTAAACTAATTAATTAATTAAAGTAAACTAAAATTAGATGAATTAAACTAAAGTAAACTAAGTAATTAATTACACTAAATTAGATTCATTAAACTAAAATTAATTAAATTAACAAAATTAAACTAAACTAATTAATTAAAACTAAAACTAAGTAAACTAAATTTAAACTTAAACTAAAACTAACTAAAAACTAAAACTAACTAAAAACTTAAAATCTATACGAAAACTAACCTCGTAATAGAAACCAGGATTAGAGGTTTAGGGTTTTCAGGTTTAAAGTAGGAACGGGTAATGGGAACTAGGAAAAAATAACAAGGAACGGAATGGGGGAAAGAGAGAAAAGAAAGAAAAGAGAGAAAGAAAAAAGGGAAACGGGGGAAAGGAAAACGGTGCTGGTTTTCAATCAGAATTTGTGACCAATTGGTCGCAAATATGTAATCATGACTAGAAACGAAAAGTCGCGCGTGCTGGGGAAATTACGACCACCTAGTCGCATGTTTACACATATTTGCGACCACCTAGTAGCATTTATTAAAAAAGTGACCAGCTGGTTGCAAATTTGCGATGATCTACAACAGCTGTCATATCACGCGTCCCATCAACAATTGCGACCAACTGGTTGCAATAATGAAATTCACGGCCAAGGATTGCGACTAGATCAGATGGTCATAATCTTTAAATTCACCGCCATAAATTTCATGAAAATTTAAATTTACCTCTGATTTGCGACCAGATGGTCGCACTTATGAAATTAACCGCCAAAAATTTCAGGAACATTTTAGAATACCCTTTAAGTTTTGCGACCAACTAGTCGTAATTTAACTTATATTTTTGGAAAAAACATAATTCTACTTTTCCACAAATATGACCAACTGGTCGCATTTCACTTCTAAATTACTACCATGTGGTCACCTTTTGTGTTAAATTGCGACCATATTAATATATATATATATATATATATATATATATATATATATTATCCTTCATTAAAGAAATAGTTTTAATAAAACATACACAGTGAATCATGAAGTTACAAAATGTCTCATTCATCATCCTCAGTTTTTTCGGTCGTCGCTTCTTCTTCTTCTTCTTCTTCTGTTTCTTCATCGGATTCATCATCTCGAATAAATTCAGCATCAATGTCACGTGTGTGAGAAGTGGAAGCATTTGTATCATCATCATGCAATGTTATCGTTCCATCGTTCCATCGTTCAAAGGACAAACAGTACTTGCATTCTGACCATCGTCGATTGCACGACATCTTATCTCATCTTCTTGAAAAGCACCAGCTTCCTCTGCATGGTCGTCTTTCTCGGATAAGTTTTCTTCTACCTGGCGTGGTTTAACTTTACAAACAACTAACCAATCTGTCATATCTCGTCTATTAATCAGATAGTTCAGGTAATAAACTTGAATCGCCTATGAAGCCAGTACAAACCTATCAGCGGTGCACATATGCTTAGACTTGTTTACCTCAACGATTTGTGAATGATCAATCTTACAGACTCCGCCTCGTCTGGTTGTCTCGAACCAAGTGTAGTTGAACAGAACAATGCGTTTTAGCGTCAAACTTGCTTATTGAATCTCAAGAATCTCATCGATTACTCTGAAGTAATCGTCTTCGTTTGTGCCGAAGACATGACCTTTTATGCAAACACCACTGTTGTTTGTTGCCCTGTTAACTGGATGCGCCTTCGTCTGAAATCTGTAACCGTTACTGACGTATCCAGCATACGACCTGTGAAGCCAGTAGCTTCAGTTATCTCTGTACATGTCAAGTCCCTGAAAAAAACACTCAACTGTGCAAGCGGCTCCCAATGTTTATTCTCTAGGAACGGTCTGAACGCGATAGGCATCAATCGTTGCATGAATACATGACAGTCGTGGCTTTTCAACAGGAACATGATATATTTTTTACTGTCTATACACCGACTCAAATTCGAAACGTATCCGTCCGGGAATTTGATGGATTTGATCCACTCAAATAATGTTTTCTTTTCATCCGTCGTCAACATGTACTTTGCTTTTGCGTAATTATCATTGTTGTCAGGCTCCAACTCAGGACGGTGACATATCTTCCGTATATCATAACATGCCTTCAGATTGTCCTTTGTTTTTCCCGGAACGTTCAAAATTGTATTGAAAATGTTGTCGAAGAAATCCTTCTCAATATGCATTACATCCAGATTGTGTCTAATCAGTAGATCTTCCCAATATGGTAGATCCCAAAAAATACTCCGTTTCTTCCGACCCGTGTTTTTCTCAGTCGCATTATTTGCACTCTCTACACCGTCCACTATAATCTTCTGCATCCCTATAACATCTATACTGTGAAGAATTTGCCTTCCACTATACATTGTCGGGGGTTTATTTTCTTACTCATCAACCCTTTTTTCAGTCACTGCCGTTTGAACGGAAAGTATGATTCAACGGCAAAAATCGATGGTGACAATGAAACCAACAAGTTTTCCGACCGTTTCTGAGATAAAATGCATCTGTGTCTAGCATGCAATGTGGACATGCGTATTTCCCTGCCGTACTCCATCCTTTATGAGGAGGAGATTGAGGTTCACACAATTAACTACTGACCAAGCAAATCAATAACAAAAACTAAAGATCAACATACCTAACAACATTGAATATGCAGAGAAGTCACTGATCGTCCAGATTAATGTGGCACGCATCAAGAAATTTTGTTTTTTCGAAATGTCATACGTCATAATACCGTCAGTCCACAACCTTTTCAACTCTGCAATAAGTTGTTGCAAATACACATCCAGTTTCTGTTTTAGACTTTTCGGCCCAGGTACGATCACTGTTAGAAAAATCACCGGGTCTTGCATGCACATCAAGGGAGGCAAGTTATACGGGGTTACCATGACTGGCCAAATTGAATATTGTATCCCAGATGCCCCGAACGGATTAAAGCCATCCGTGCATAAGCCCAATCTGACCTTTCTCGGATCTTGTGCAAAATCCGGATGACAATTATTTAAATGATTCCATGCCGCAGCATCTGAGGGATGTCTCATAACACCTTCATCCTATGAATGCTCGTGATGCCATCTCATGTGCGAATCTGTCACATCCATTGCATACGACCGTTGCAGGCGTGGGCGGTAAATAGAACATGCGGGCGTACGGAATGAGGCTGCGTTTCCCTTGTTTATATCTTGGAAGAAAAACAAAATTTGCAGTGATGCAGGTCCTCATCCACATCCCAATAAATCATACATCTGTTTCGACACGAATCTATTTTCTCCACGGGTAATCCAAGTCTCTCCACTAGCTTTTTCGTGTCGTACAAACTGCCGGGCATAATATTTTCTTCTGGAGCGCATCGACGAAACCACGATGCAATCGAATCAAATCCTCTACCAGGTATGTTGTACTGCGCCTTTATATTTAAAAGTTCTATAGTAGCAGCAAGTTGACTTACCTCACACCCATCATACAATGGTCGGCTGGCTGCCTTTAGCATCTCGTGCATCTTACATGCTTCTGGATTCATTTCCTCTTCAACAACCCATTCATATTCGTCTATGCTTAACCTTTCACGGAAATTTTCATTGCCCCCATACCCCGCACCATCAAAGTATCATTTGCTGCATCTGACTATACTGTTGTTCATCATTCCATTCTTCGGCAACAACCTCTACATTCGAGCTACTACCTTCGTATCGTCTCGATTCCTGTAATGCAGTGTCGAACATTTCCTTTGTTTCTCCCTGAAACACCTAGTGTTAATAATTCTGCACAAATCCCCTACTATAAAGATGAACCTTCAAATCTGTAACCGGTATGATTCTCCTATTGTCGCATTTCCTACACGGGAAATGTAGCTTTCCACCATACTTTTCATAATAGACAGTTGTCATGCAAAACTCAACAAACTGTTCAACCCCGGCCACGAACTCATCGTTCAAATACCCGTCTATCAAACGAACATACATCCACTCTCTCATTTTTTTTCTTAATGCTAACAAACAATGGGAAGGGGGATTTTATAATGGACTCCTTTTCTCATTTTCGACCAGATGGTCGTATTTTTGCTACCAAATGGTCGCATTTTCCTGCCATTTTCCTCACTACCCTGGGTCACATCAAGTCACAGCATTTACAACCACATGGTCATTTATTTTGGTGACCACTTAGTAGCTTTCCTCTCACCAAATTATTTATCTACCACTGGTCACTTAAAATCACAACATTTGCGACCATCTGGTCACTTCACAATGTGACCGCCTGGTAGCGTATTTCCCGCCAAATTTTGAAGCTACCACTGGTCACTAAAGGTCACCAAAATTGCGACCATATAGTCACTTTGAATTGTGACCACTTGGTAGCCTTTCTCCCGGCAAATTTACGCGCCTTTTTTTGCTACTAAATGATAACTCATGTCACAAAATTGCGACCACATGGTCGTAATTTTGTAGTGACGATATGGTCACTTTTCTTCACGCCAAAAATTCGCGCCATTTTTTTATGACTAATTCTTTAATTGGTCACAAAAAAGTGACCATATGGTCGTTTTAAGGCAAACTTTATATTTACTACCAGAGTGGTCACCAAAAATACTACCCAATACTTTGGTCGCAAATTTCTGGTCACAATTTAACAGTTTTTTTGTAGTACTAAAATACAAGCAAAAGAAATAATCATTAGGGTTGATGCCCTAGCGCTTTTTGTAAACTATGAATGTTATGAATAAAATTCATTCTTTTGAGTCAATATGTGCATTTATTTTATATGTTCGATATATTACATTCAAATTATCCAAAAGCCCATGATTTACTTAAAATGTTATCTTGACTCAAATAGTTTACAGTACATGAATATGATTAGGGAATCCTATCCTATTCACACTGTTGATACAGTCCACTTTATATGATCTGAATCAAATCATACATGTGTAAGACATGTAAGTTGAGGTATCATGTACGTTAATGATTGTACAAGACATGACTATGATGTTTTACTAATTCCTGATTAACACCGTAATAGGAAATGAATAAAACATCAACACGAATATCAAGTGTGATTGATCTAACTCTTGTTCGTGGAGCTGTGTCCTTTGATTCACATAGTTAAAAGTGATCCATTGATACACTCAATATCACTGCTTTTTTGGGACGATAAAACGAGTAGCTGGGAACATTTCTATATGAAATGGAATTCATAACCTTATGAGAAATGAAAATATTTGTGCAACACTTAACCATTTTAAGAACTTTAGGTAACTCACTTGATGTAATGATTCAGGACTTGAATAATGAGGCCTAACCTTCTTACTCATTCGAGAAGGAATTATTCCATAGTTAAGACCATGAAAATTGTTCATTAGAGAATCATCGGGTACATAAGAACAAAGAGATAATTATTGGGGTAAAATGGTAGTTTTGACCCAGTTATAATTATGAGATTACCATGTGAAGGATATGTCACAAATTAGCATGATAACAAATGGACATAACCCATGTAAAGTGTCAAGAGTTCAACTATTAGTTTTTAGTGGAATAACCTTTAGTTAATAATTGTAATGAATTAATTAATGAGTTTAATTTATTCATTAATATTTATTGGAGCCATGATCTATAGGTCCATCGAGTCCCTATGCTAGCCCAAATATCCTTGTAACAAACCAAGTTATATTTATTTAACTAGGCTGAACAAATAAATTTAAGTTATTGATTTACTTAAATTAAGGCAATATTAATTATTTGAATGGAAATTAATATTAATACTTTTTATTAATTAAATAATGAGTTTCTTTAATTTAATAATAAATAGAGAGATTTACTCCAATTCACTACAAGAAAGCTGCCGATTTGCGACTATAAATCTGCGACTGCACATGGGGGTCACTGATTTATGACAACATTCATCACAAATTATAACGTTGACTATGGTGACACTAACCATTGCAATATTATCTATGATGGAAGAGACGTCGTCACTAAATATCGCAGGATTTTATGGTGGAAAAAGAGTGACCAAAGTCGTCACATAGTTTGCGACGAGATTCGTTGAGGACCCTGGCGTGAACATTTGGCTGTAAGCGACAGACGACATCTATTGCAATGTTTGTGAAGACTCTCATCACGCATTTGGCACCAAGTTTTGGCGGAAGGATATGATTTCCCGCCATTATTGGCTAAAAGATTGGTCACTAAAATTGTGATGCCGACTTCAGAAATATTGGAGGGAAAGAGTAGGGTCCCGCCATATTTTGAGACGGGCTTTGTTGCCATTTTTGCGACATCACCCGTCTTTAAATTGTTGTAGGGAAAAAGGGGAACTTCACGTCAAATTTAGTGATAAAACTCGTCACTAATTTCCAGATTATTTACCTATAAAATGATCAGCCCAACTTTTATATGTATCATTGAAAAAAAAATTCTTGAATGGATGTATGTTCGTTCAGTTGATGGTTTTATGAACGATCAATTTGTTTATAGGGTACAACCATTCGTTGAGTTTTGAAAAACATCTGTCTTTAAAAGTATGGACAGAAGCTACGATGTCCGTGCAAAAAGTGCAACAATAGAAAAATCATACCAGTTTCTGATTTGAAGAACCATTTGTATAGTTTTGGTTTTGTGCAAAATTATTATCATTGTGTGTTTCAGGGGGGATACAGAAAGAAATGTTTTACGCCACATTAAACGAGTCTATGCAGAATGAAGGTAGCAACTCAAATTTGATGTCATTGTTGATAATGAACAACAAGACTATGGTCAAATGCAGCAGATGATACTTGATAGTACAGGGTTCAATAGAATGAATCAGGAAGCTGAAAAATAGGCTTTCGTGAAAAGGAAATGAATCTAGAAGCACAAAGTCGCGCCAGATGCTCTAAACAGCTAGTAGACCATTGTACCCAACTTGTGATGTGAGTCAACTCACCGCAACTACGAAACTACTGAATATCAAGGCTGAGTACAATATCCCAGTGAAAGGCTTTGACTCAATCTCACAACGGTTTCCTTGTTGCTCTTCAGCAAACAATACGCTGCAAGAGAGTTCGTACTATATGAAGAAGCTAGTGGAGGGTCTCCGATTACCTATCAAGAAGATAGATTGTTGTCAAAACAGAAGCATGATATTCTGGGATGTTGATGCAAGCCTTCATCATTGCAAATTTTTCTTAAATCCCAGGTATAAACAAGGAAAACATCGTTTGATTCCACATACCTGGATGTTCTATTTACCGCTTACACCGTATCTCCAAAGGTTGTGTGCATATGAAGTGATAGCTTTTACATGAGATGGCATCACGAGTATTCTCCGGAGGATGGAGTTATGTGACATCTTTCAGATACTGAGGCATGGAAGCATTTGAACCAGTTTCATTCTGAGTTTGCTTGAGGGATTAGAAATGTCAAATTCAGATTATGCACGGATGAATTTAACTCGTTTATGGCAATGAGAGCACACTACTCACTCTGGCCGGTGATTTTGATGTCAAATAACTTGCCTCTCTCGATGTGTATAAAAGACTCGGTGATTTTCTTAACGATAATCATACCCGGTTAGAAAAGTCCAAAACAAAGGAATGAGTTGTACTTGTAACCACTTATTATCTAGTACAATATTTTATACTATTTATACTGGGATTCGTGCCCTAAATCTTTGTAATTTAATTAAACTATAAACAAATAAATGATTATTTATTTAGCAATATTTACACTGTCATTTACTATCATTTAATAAATATTGTCCATCATAAGATCCAAAGTTACTTATGCTAGCTTAGGTGAGCATGTGCTGCGGGAAGATTCACTTAAGTTGCAACTCGAAAAAGTCTGTGGTAGATGAATAAAGAGTGGGCGCCTTATTTCTGGTAACACCACTAACACGGCCCACTTATGAATTGGCACAAGTGATCTCATCTGGTGCCTTTTCTCCTCTACTGTCGTCACTAGCGTGGTGTAGGGAAGAAAAATTTTCTTCCCTCTTCTTTTTTCTAGACAGGATAAGTGACCATGCACCGTTTCTCTGTTGTGCTTAATGAGGAAATTTTTTTTGTTGTCCCAAGATCGTAACCAAGGAGGATGATGAGTCGTCAGACACTTCTCTACAAGGGTTAGTTATATGTTTATGCATTTTCTTTTGATTAATATTATATTGAAAGGAAAAGTCTATGGGAATTCCGCTTGAGAACTCTTTTTAAGAGTCATTAATCCCAACAACTGGTATCAGAGCAGTTTTTTATCTATAATGTTTTTCATACGTTTTGTTATGATGAGAAGAAAAATCTATTTTAAAATATATGGTTTGCATTTTGATTGAATTAGGATGTATTGACCTAGGTTGTTCTTTATTCTTTCTTAGAAATTTTGAAAACCCACTAGTTGGGTATAAGAAAAATTTTGTATTGTTTTTTATTTAATCGAAACGGACAAAAGAAAGAAAGAGCACTGGATCCCGGCCGGTACCTACAATGCAGTACCGCGAGGTGCAGATGGAGCGTCGCTGCGGTGGCGGCGGCAGCAGCCGCTACTGCTACTAAAAAAAAAAGTATTTTTTTTAAATGTGGCCTTAGACACCTCCGATTTTTTCATTTTTTTTCCTTTTCTGGAGATCGTGGAGATTAAGATTGTTTCTATATTTAGATAAAAGTTTAATTTTCATAGTTTTGACCAATGTATTCCCAACTAAAATTGCTTATTTATTTATTATATATTAGATATAATTAAATAAAATTATTCATGCATAAAATATGCCATAAATAATTATTCCCATCATAAATGCATATATCCCATGATCATGCATCATTAATAGAGATTAGTAATTTTATGCTCATGCCTTGTATGAATATAAATGTTATATATATATTATTGCTAGAATTTTAATTAAGAGGTTAATTAGTAATTGCTAGCAGGATATTTTGGGGATTAAAATGGTCTAAAAGATTTTTGCAACCAATTTTTTAATTAATTATTTAGTTTTAAATAGGATTTGTAACTAAAACCTAAAATATGACGTGTCATCATTTTTAATTAAAGAGATAATTAAAAATTGATGAAGTTGAATTGATTAATCAAAATAGAACTATAGCAAGAAAGCTCATCCCTAGATAAAAGGTTATTTAGTCGTTCCATTAACACGATACTTCTCTAATTGGGAGCGATTTGGGAGTGATATTTTATTAATAATTCAGTTCATCTAGACAGTGATAATGTGTTAGGATTAATAGAGATTAATCATTGGGCTATCATATTAAAATCAATCTAACCAATTTATAAGAGCTATTATAACTTAGATTGAACTTAGATATTGGAGTTTAGCCTGAGTATATCTAAGTAAAAGCCTTAAGTAGCTATATTGAGTGGGAGAATGACAAGTGACAACTAGTCATGCAGTCTCCAAGTTGGAATCAATGTGTGAGATTCATATATGGCTTTAGTGGTGTTGGTAACTCTTCACTCATTCCCTCCGAAAAGTAACTGTATGAATTAATACCCGGGTGATTCTCTTCGGGATAGAATTTTTTAAAGCTTTTGATGTTTTACTCTCCCTTCGTTGACACTCATCAAAATAACTTTAAACGATCTAAAACTTGGGTTACACTCAAGGGGTTTCTTTTAGAAAGACTTTTAAGACTTTTGATGTTTGACTCTCTCTTCAGTGACACTAATCAAGATTAATGTTTAAGTGATCTAAACGTTTCTTGGACCGAAAAATGTTAACTAAAGAACTGTAGGGTATGAGTTACCCTGGGGATGTTTTTTGGTTGAGAGAAGTCTCATTTTAGTGGGAGGGATTTTGACCTTCCTATGTAGGCACTGATCCTGACCCACTATTATACCATGGCATAGAAATTTTGTTTTAAGGTTTTTAGAATTTCTTTAAATGTGTATTCATGCATCACGTTTAATAGATTCCAAAAGTATAAATGAATGGATGTGTAAGATATATTACTAAAGCATGTGTTTATTTACGAACTCTCTTATTGTTATTCTTGTTATTGATAAGTTGAATGGTGAAAATTTTGCCACTTGGAAAAATAACATCAATACCTTTCTGGTTATTGAGGATCTCAAATTCACCATTCTAGAGGCGTGTCCTCCAGAGCTGCTTGCTAATACAACTCGAACTGTTCAAGAGGCTTATGATCGATGGATCAAGGCTAATGAGTTTGCTCGTCTCTATATCTTGGCTGGACTTATTGATGTCATAGCCAAGAAACTTAAACTTCTTCCCACAACATATGAGGTGCTGCAAACGACAAATGAGATGTTTGGAAAGCCATCTAAACAAGTCAACCATGAGGCTCTCAAGTACATCATAAATGCCCATATGAAGGAAGGAACTTCTGTTAGGGAACATGTCCTCAACTTGATGGTCCACCTGAATGTGGCTGAGATGAATGGTGGTTCTATAGATGTGACCAGCCAGATGAGCATCATCCTTGAAACTCTTACAGAAAGTTTCCTATCATTCAAAAACAACTATATTTTGAACAAGGTGGGAATGAATATGTCCCAACTTCTTAATGAGCTCTAGACTTTCGAGTCTATATTGCTTATAAGTAAGAAGACGAAAGTTGTGGAGGCAAATGTTGCTATTCCTTAGGGTACCTCTGGTTTGGGTACTAAGAAGAAGAAGTTCTAAAAGAATAAGGGTAAGGGAGCTACCAACCCTATCAAGAAGTCCAAGAGTGGAAAATTTCTCAAGGGCAAGTGTTATCATTGTAACGGTGAAGGGCACTGGAAACGAAACTATCCAAAGTATTTAGAAGAGAGGAAAAAGCTGGGTAAAGAAGGTAAATATGATTTATTCTTCTTGGAAACCTTTAATGTGGAGGGTTGTAAATCTACCTGGATACTTGATTCAAGAGCCACTAATCATTTCTGCTCTTCTTGTCAAGGAAGTTACTCTTGGAGGTGGATCAAGCCTGGAAAAGTATCTCTGAGGAATAGCATGGGGCAGATGGTGTATACTAAAGCTGTTGCTGATATTAAGTTATCTTTTAGAAATAAAATGTTTATTTTTCTGAACAATGTACATTATGTTCCTGGTTTAAATAGGAACATAGTATCGTCGGGTTGTATTTGCAAACAATCATATACCGTAGATTTCAGTATTAATAAAGTGGATATTTTTAAAAAATAGAAGCTTCATTTGTTCAGGATTAGAAGATAATGATTTATACATACTATGGCCGTTAGTATGTGCAACGCTTTATAATACTGAGTTGTTCTAGACTATAAAGTCTAGAACATGTAAAGGTAGAATTTCTAAAGATGAGACCCTTCTATGCATCTAAATTTTGGCCATATTAACCTTGATAGAATTCAAAGACTGGATAAAAGTGGACCTCTAAGTGACTTAGAGCTTGGTACACTCCCAGTTTGTTAACCTTATATAGAGGGTAAAATGATCAAGCGTCCTTTGTAAGCTAAACGAAATATAGCCACATAACCATTAGAGCTTATACATTCAGACCTTTGTGGTTCAATGAATGTAAAGGCTAGGGTTGCATATGAGTACTATGTATCTTTCATAGACGACTACTCAAGATATGGGCTCATTTATCTATTGCAATTCAAGTCAGAAACTCTTGAAAAGTTCATGGAGTTCAAAGCTGAGGTTAAAAAGCAACTTGATAAATCTATCAAAACACTTCGATTGGATCATGGTGGGGAGTATATGGACCTCGAATTCAAAGACTACTTGGAAGAAAACGGGATAACATCTCAGCTTTCAACAGCTAGTACACCACAGCAGAATGATATAGTTGAAAGAAGAAAGAGAACGTTTCTCAAAATGACAAGATCAATAATGAGCTAATCATCATTACTAGAATCTTTATGGGGTTACGCAATGGAGATTGCGTTATACATCCTAAATAGGCTACGCTTTAAAAGTGTTTTAAACCCCCCCCCCCATTGAGCTATGGTCATGGCGTAAAGCAAGTTTGAGTCACTTCTAAGTATGAAGATGTCCAGCACACTTGCTGAAAATGAACCCTAAGAAATTTGAACGATGTTCTAAGGAGACGCGTGGTGGGTTGTTTTATAGTGCTGACGAGAATAAGGTATTTGTGACCACAAATGCTAAATTATTTGAAGAAGACTATATAGGAAACCATAAATCTACTAGTAAGTTAGTACTAGAGGAGATTATTCCAAGTGAAACCACAATTGAGCCAACAATAGTTGTTGACTTTCCTACCTCTTCAAATAGGGAGAGAAATTCTAATCAAATTTAGTTAAGTCCTTGTTGTAGTGGGAGGGCATCCAAATTGTCCGAACGATATTTAGGCTTAACTTAGGTCAATGGTGGCAGCAGAGACCTGAAAGATCCATTGTCTTATATGGAAGCCATGGAGGATGTTAACAAAGAAAGATGGCTAAAAGTCATGGATCTTGAGATGGAGTCCATGTACTTCAACTCAGTCTGGGAATTGGTAGATCAACCAGTTGGAGTAAAACCCATTGGTTGTAAGTGGATCTACAAGAGGAAATGTGGAGCCGATGGGAAAGTAGAGGCTTTCAAGGTAGGACTTGTAGCAAAGGGTTATACCCAAAGGAAAAGGGGTGGACTATGAGGAAACCTTCTCCTTTGTTGCTATGTTAAAGTCTATTAGAACTCTTCTATCCATAGCAGCCCATTTTGATTGTGAAATATTACAGATGGATGTCAAGATCTCATTGCTGAATGAGTATCTTGACGAGAGTATCTATATGCTCCAACCAGAAGGATTCATAGTCCAAGGTGAAGAACAAGGTTTGTAAGTTGCAAAAATCTATATATGGATTAAAGCAAGCTTCATGGTCTTGGAATATTATATTTGACACTATGGTAAAATCATATGGCTTTGAACAAAATGTTGATGAGTCTTATATCTCAAAGAAGATACACAACAAAGATATGGTATTTCTCATTCTATACGTAGATGATATCTTACTTATTGGGAATAATGTAAGGGCATTGTCGGACATTAAGAAATGGCTAGCTAACGAATTCCAAATGAAAGATTTAGAAGAGGCTCAATATGTTCTTGGCATCCAAATTATTAGGGATCGCAAGAACAAAATGTTAGCGTTGTCTCAGACATCCTATATTGACAAGATAGTTGTCAAGTATGGGATGGATAAATCCAAGAAATGAGCTTTACCTTTCAGGCATGATATTTATTTGACTAAGGATCAATGTCCTAAAACTCCTCAAGAAGTTGAGAGTATGAGACAATATCCTTATGCATCAGCAGTTAAAGTCTAATGTATGTGATGTTGTGCACTAGACATGACATCTATTATGCAGTAGGGATAATAAGCCGTTTTCAGTCAAACCCTGGCTATGAATTTTGGGTTGCGGTCAAGAATATTTTCAAGTATCTTTGAAAAACGAGAAAATATGTGCTTGTGTACGAAAATGAGGATTTGATTCTCAAGGGGTATACTGATTTTGATTTCCAAGTAGATAAGGATTCTAAGAAATCCACGTCTGGTTCAGTATTCACACTTTGTGGTAGAGCCATTTTTTGGAGGAGTATTAAGCAAAGTTTTATTGCCGACTCCACAGTAGAGGCTGAGTACGTAGCTGCTTGCGAAGCTACTAAAGAGGGTGTCTGACTTAGAAAGTTCCTAACTGATCTAAAGCTAGTACCAGATATTGACAAACCCATAACAATGTTTTGTGATAACAATGCTGTTGTAGCCAACTCCAAAGAGTCTATAAGCCACAAACGAGGAAAGCAGATAGAGAGAAAGTATCACCTTATAAGGAAGATAGTCCAACGAGGAGATGTTGTAGTGACAAAGATAGCCTCTGAGGATAACATTGCTAGTCCATTTACGAAGACGCTGCCGGCTAAAGTGTTTGAGCGTCATATGGGTAGTTTAGGATTACAAGATAAATCTCTATAAAGCCTTAGTGCAAGTGGGAGACTACTGGGATTTGTGCCCTAAATCTTTGTAATCCAATTAAACTATACATAAATAAATGATTATTTAATTAGTAATATTTACATTGTCAATTATTATTGTTTAATAAATGTTATCCATCATAAGATCTAGAGTTACTTATGCTAGCTTAAGTGAGCATGTGATGCGGGAAGATTCGCTTAAGTTGTAACTCAAAAAGTCTGTGATAGATGAATAAAGGTTGGGTTCTGGTTACACCACTAACACGGCCCACTTGTCAATTAGCACAAGTGATCTCATGTGGATCACTCATGTAAAGACATGTGAGTGAGGGTGTTGCTGAAATAAAGATTGTAGTAGACTGAACTAAGATATACTTACTGTTTTTGGTAAAGCTGTTACAGAAAGACACTTCGTATATCACTCAGTTGATCATGTAAAATTGATCTTAATCATGAGTTTATTACGAACTCATGTTCGTAAATTTTCATATGTGAGAGTGACTCGATGTAGTTCGCTCAATATGCCCCCCACTTTAGGGATTGGATATTGTTTATAGTTGGGAACGTAATTACACGAGATTGAAATTCACTCTTTTCCTTATTAGGAAAATAGATAAGTAGTTCCCTTATGGACTGACTTGGGTGATTGAACAACGAGGCCTCATATTCCTCTGATCAAGGAACAAAGCAAAGACGCATAATGGAGATTATATAAGGTTGTTCATTAGAGAATCAGTTGGGCTTAAGGAACAAGATGTATCATGGAGGTTAAAATTATGAATTACATAGCCATGGATATGAACTACTTATGAAGGGTCAAAGTGTACGTAATGATTATTGTCAATGGACATAACTATGCCTATAGTACTAAAAGTTCAACTCTAGAATACATAGTGGCGTTATCTAGGAGTTAATGAATAAGAATTAATTGATTAAAGGAGTTTAATCAATGTAATTCTAGATCATTTGAGCTTAGTCCGATAGGTCCATTAAGTCCTCCGAGCTATCGCATGTAATTGAGAACACAATTAATAACATTAATCACCTTGGAAAATTGAGGAAAATTAATAGAGGAGTCTATTTGATTAATTAAAAGAAATTAAATAGAGGAGTCTATTTAATTATTTAATTAATGGAAATTAAATTGAGGAGTCTATTTAATTAAGAAGATTAAAGTGGAAGAGTATATTTGATTAATTTTGAAGTTTCCAAAATTAATGGGAAATTAAATAGAGGAGTCTATTTAATTCATTAATTTGAATTGTCAAGTTAAAAGGGAATTAAATAAATAAAAGAGTTTATTTATTTAATTAAATATTTAATGGATTTGTTCTATTAAATAAAAGAAGTAAAAAAAAAGCCTAATATTGTCATTGGATGATAATATGGGCGTGTGACACCTGGTAGGGTCCATGCCCATTTGGAAAAAAAATAGCTAATTATATATGCATTTTATTTAAAATATATTTGTGATATCTTTTGTTTAAATTAATTGAGATTAATTTAAATTGGAATATGGAATATCTTATTATGGAATAAGATATTATATTATAATTATTCAAAATATATTTTTCATTTATCTTTAATTAAATATTTGATAATTAAAAAGATATTCAAAGATTTTTTGAGGCCTTAGTTTTCCTATAAATAGGAGGTTTGGGGTGACCCCAAACAGAAAAGCTCAGAAAATTTCCTCTTATTTTTCTCCCTTTGTTACCATCGCCAGTGTGGTGTAGGGAAGTAATTTTTTCTTTTCTCTTCCTCTTTCCAAGGAGGAAAAGTGATCACGCACTGTTTCTCTGTTGTGCTTAGTGAGGAAGATTTTTTTGTGGTCTCAAAATCATAACCAAGGAGGAAGAGAAATCACGTCTCTACAAGGATTAGTTTTTTGTTTATGCATTTTGCTTTTGATTAATTTTATACTGCAAGAAAAGATCCATGGGAATTTCTCTTGAGAATTCTTTTTAAAAGGCCTCAATCCCAACACTTTATATTGTATTTCAAATTTTAATTGCATGTCTACTCGATAGTTATAATTTAAGGTTCATACATCTCCTCCTTTTGTAAAGGATGGAGAATGACAGGAAAATATGCATGCCCCATTGCATGCAAGACATAAGGGCATTTTCCCTGAAACACGGACGAAAAACTTGTTTCTCAACTATCATAAGAGATTCCTACCTTTGAACCTTTGTTTTGATCTAAATATTCTGACTGGAAGAAGGGTAGACATGCATGAAAGGAAATACCCTCTACAATGTACAATGGATGTCAAATATTACACAGTATAGATGCTATAGACATGCAGTTGATTATGGACGTCGAGGTAGAGAATGTGAACAAGTTGGCTAGGAAAAACATTGGATGGAAGGAATGAAGTGTTTTTTGGGATATACTGTATTGGGAAGATCTACTAATTAGACATAACTTGGATGTAATGCATATTGAGAAAAATTTATTTGACAATGCTTTCAATACAGTTCTGAATGTTTCAGAGAAAACAAAAGACATTCTTAAGGCACATTTTGATATTTAGTTACTATGTAATAGCCTAGAGTTGGACTGTATGACTATGATCATTACGATAATGTGAAGTACATGTTGGCGACAGAACAAAAAATATCATGTTCGAGTGGTTGAGAGTGATCAAATTCTCTAACGGTTACATTTCAATCTAAGTTGGTGTATTGATAGTCAGAAACATATCATGTTTGGGATGAAGAGCCACGATTGTAATGTATTCATGCAACGTTTGATGTTAGTTACGTTCAGACTTCTCAAGACGAGACACTGGGAGCCACTAACACAGTTGAGGGTGTTTTTTAGGGACTTGACTTGTACATAATTAATGCAAGCTAGTGTCACAACAATGAATACAGAGATCACGGTTTTAAACGTTTCTTTCATCACTCATTTTTCAAATTTGTAAATCTCCATATATTCTTTCGCAACTGTGATACGAGAAGGAAAAACAAACTTCAGTTCAAATAAACATACCATTCCTCCCATTAACTGTCTAAAACCTTTATTCTCCATAAAAGAAAATGACAACTCATCAACAATAATCATTTCAGCGATGTGCCTTTTTACGTTTTCTATACTAAATATGATTCACAACTCAGAATTGATTCTCCTCCACCATCCCCTAAACCCTTTTTATTTTGTGTGAACACTAACTTTTGTTGAGAATCCTTTTATTTTTCTTACTAATGACTACAAGAGAATCCTTAGGACACGTAATATGAAGATGATCCAACATAGATTTAGTTCCATTCTTCTTTATCCATACTTTATATATAGCACCACAATGCTTACATTTAGCACATCCCTCTTCCTCACATAACCAGGTACATCCTCAAAATGATTCCGTGCTATTGAAGTTCTTCTTATCTTTCCACCTTTATTCCTAACTTCTACTTCAACAATATTGGACTGTACTTGAGCCTTAGTATTTTTAGAATCTAAAATTTTGGTTATGAGGGTCTCCTCATCACTCATGGTATCACCGGCTCGTTCTTCCCAATCACTCATTCTTATGTCATGACTTAAAATCCTATTCAATGGCAACAAAACTAACATAAGTATACATTACTCAATTATTCAATTTCCATGACTACTATAATTGCAGGATAGCCTTGACACACCCAACAACCTAATTTAATTCAATAATCATATGCTTAAAAACATAGACAACATAAAAAAAAACATATACTTAAAAATATGGCAGCTAGGTGGTTCATATTGAAACTTGTTATGTATAATATCTCCATAATTTTTAACCTCCACTAAAAATATGTGGGCACTATCGACGCATATGTGCGTCAGGAATGCCTAAACTACACGCCGGCCATACCTTCGCCGCGTAAAATCTACGTCGGTATTTACGCCGGTAATTACTTGTCGGGTTTGCCCCTTTTTAGCATCCCGCGCATGATATTTTTCTACGTCGGTGATGCTTTATGCATCCCCGATGTATCATATGCAGGCGTAAAATTAAATGTCGGTGGTAGCTAAGGGCATTACTGGCGCTATAGCGCCGGCAAAGGGGATAAAAAAAGAAAAAAAAAGGGGTATTGTCGGTGCTATAGCGCCGGCAAAGGGGTAAAAAAATGAAAAAGAAGGGGTAGCATAGGCAAAAGGGGTAAAAAAAAGAAAAAGAAAGGGTAGCACCGACAAAAGGGGGTAAAAAAAAGAAAAGAATGGGCATTGCCAGCGCTATGGCGCCGACAATACCACTGTAGTTTTTTTTAAAATTTTGTTCATTTTAGTTGCCTCAAATGCCGCCTATTTCACTATTAAATTTTATTTCATATTTCTTAATCACCAATATCTAGAATAACAGAGAACTAAAGTAATTTTTTTGATCATTAACATAAACCATGAAACTTTCTTAATAAATCATCACAAAGAAAACGAAATTACTAATATAACTAAAGTTTAACATAAACCACGAAATATCTCAAGTTTTAATACAAACGGGAGTACTACAATAACTAAAGAGTTAACAAAATACAAACATCCTAAGCATCGTTACTCCCACTCCCACCTCCACCTTGAAACTTTCTCAAGAAATCATCCCAAGCTGATTGAAGTTTATTAGTTTCTGCATCACGTGCCAAAACAAGAGCTTGAAGTTCTTCAGCTTCTCTATCACGTGCCAAATCACGAGCTCAAAGTTCTTTGATAGTATTGAGGGCCTCTGTTAGTTGTGTTTGGACAATATCCACTCGTGAATATACAATCGATCTCGAGAATTACCGGACTTTGGGGGAGGTTTAAGGCTCCTAACCATACCTCTCCTATAGCCTGGCCTATGACCCAACACTTTCTCCATGGAATCAATATCAATAAGAGGTGAGGTTATTGAATCAATTGTGTTTGACCCAACTTCAACACTAACTTGTGAAGGTTTCATGTATTCTTTCATTTGTTTTTATACCAATAAAAAAAGATGTAATGATAAAAATGTTGTGTTATGGAAAACAATGACACTTTATATAAAAAAAAATACGTACATGGTGTTGTTTGGCCTCTTCGCTAACCCAAGAGTCTGGATCATAAGAGTGTTGTTTCTCCCACACATCGACCCACGTAGTTTCAGGCTTCTCTTTACTCTGAAATGTTCATATAAAATGTTTATACATGCTCAAAGAAATGAAAATTATTAATAATTAGTAAGTGTGAAATAATATTACCATCTCATAATTGCATATTAGCATTCAATTTGGAGCAACCCTTGGGCAAATAAGGTACCGTCGCTCGAGACTAGCTGTTTTGCTCCGATAGTTTCTACACAAAAAGAATATCATAAATTTATTTTCATTCAGAACTAACTACCAATCATTACAAGATATGTTTTACCTTAAATTCTGTAGATTTCAATTTAGAGAGTAATTTCGCCCATTCATCGTCACAATGCACTCTTGGATGTCTCATGCGATCTGCTTGTTCTTCACCAAACTCTGCGCTCACGAAAATATCAGAAAATATGATCTGTTTCAATTTACAATTGCAAAAATTAGACATTTTAATATGCAAAGTTTAAAATTAACCATATAATTAAATACCAAAAACAATAAATTTAAAATTAAATAAATTTTTCATTCATATTTTTAATTTATTGTTTAAATAGTTTATAAAAAAAAGATTGAATCAAAACATATTAACAATACCTAGAACATACAAGATATGGTCAATTTGAAAAAAAAACCATATTCATAAAAAAGTAAAAAAAAAATCTCAAATCTCCAATCAATCATGTATTGTGTAACAATTTACTTCATAACAACCAATTTATAACAATTAAACAATAAATTTACAAAGAAAAGATTTAATAAAAACATATTAACAATACCAACACATCAAATATAGTCAATTTAAAATAATTCATATTGATAAAAAAAGATAAAAAAAAATCTCAAATCTTCAATCAAACATGTATTGTGTAACAATTAACTTTATAACAACCAATTTTAATCAATAAAACTACAAAAAAAAAATCAAATTAAAAAAAACCTAAAAAACTATAAATCCATATTGATAAATAAGAAAACAAATCTCAAATCTCAAATCAATCGCGTATTGTGTACCTAATCTACCTCATAAGAACTAATTTTAAACAATTAAACACTAAAACTACAAAAAACACCCAATTTTTCAAAAAAAAAACCTAAAAGGAAAAGCTATGAAATCTAAGAAAATAAAAACTATTTTAGTAAAATAGGCTATAGAAACGTACCTAAAACGTTGGATTATGCAAATTTCGCCTTTTGAACGGAGGAAAACGGTCAAGATTTGACCAAGAAAATTAAAAAAAAAAGGGATGAAGGTTGCGTTTTTCGGCAGTTTGCTACAATGGGGGGGGGAGTGTTTTCTCTGTTTGGGGAAGAAGGGACACGGCCGGGGGGGGGGGGAATAAGAGAAATTTTTTTTGCGCCGGTGATGCCTATCCAAGCGTGCACCGGCAATGGGCTTTCCATTGCCGGCGCACGGAAAGCCCAGCGCTGGCTCTGGGCCTCGCCGGGCTCCAATACCGGCACAGTTGAAGCCTGCGTCGGTATTGGTCTACCATTTCTGGCGAACATTATGTGCGCCAGTGATGGTAGTGTATCCTATTACATTGCCGGCGCATTTTGTGTGCACCGGTAGTGTCCTTTATTCTTGTAGTGCTCCCAACAATTGTCAATCATTGCAAATGCAAACTAATTGGTTCATATCACAACTCAAATAGATTAGAAATAAAAAATAAACTTAACGAACACCCACTGACCCGTAGCCTAGCGTCAACACACACAGCCCCATTAGCCTCACTCACAGTTCACATCACACAATAAGATAGATTAAAAATAAAATCACAAAAAAAGAAAACAAAACTTAATCTAGCCTAACATCAACTCACAGACATGCCACACAACCATAGCCTCCCTCAATTCATGAACTCAAAAAATCAAATAGAAATTAAATAAGATTCTCAGAGTGAATGATGTTTTTAATGAAATCCTAATAAATCACAAGCCATTTAATCAATTCTATAAAAATAAACACTAATTCTTATTTAATACTGATGGGATTTATCTGAGGCTTACATTTTTCGATCTGCTGGAAGTTGAAACCACTAATAGCGCAGTGGTGGCGTGGCGGTGGCGTGGTGGTGGCGACATGATGATGGCGATGGAGGTAAAGGCAATGTTTTTTTTGGAGAAGATTATGAGAGATAGAGAGATAGATGGTTGAGAAAGAAAGAAAATTATAAAATAAAAGAAAAGAAAAAAAAAAAAAAAAATAAATGGTGAGGGGCGCCCATCTGTCTGCTGCTGTTAGGAAAGGGTAGGCCTTTTAGTTTTGGTTGGGCTGGGTTGGGCCTTCATGCCTTGGTTGGGCCGTGGGATGGTAAAATATAATTAATTGCTAAACGGGTCGGCCTACCCTTCACCATATATTAAATGGGGGAATTTTTTTCAACCATCTTGCCCTTGCCGAGGAGGAGGGATATGTCCAGATGACTCGGTACCCGTGCTCAGATCTCAAAGGAGACGTCTCTACGCAAATGTGCCTAAGCTATCAAGTATCTCTACACCCAGGAGTACTATTGTTGAGACTGAGCTTCGAGAGCATATTCAAAAGCTACAGACTAAGGTGCACGAGATTGCGTCTTCCATCAATACTCTAGTCGCAACACTTGTCTAGGAGCAGGTCCAAGCTCATGTCACAGCGGGCTAGTCGCTTTCTTCCCTTCTCGTGCCTCTGATGACCCCAACCCATCCTCTTCAGCACCTCCACCCCCACCTTAGATTAGGATAAACATTTATATTTTGTAATTTTTATTATTATCAATCAATTTTAATTTCTATTATTTCATTTTATTTAATAATAATAATAGTAATAATATTAATATTAATAAAATAATAATTATTTTTTTTTAAAAAATGAAAATTTCGACAAACGTCATCACAAACATATGGTCTCATAATCGTGACGGAGTTTTCTGCAACGACTCCCATCGTAAATTCTTCGTCGCAAATCAACCATTTTTTTGTATTGATTGGTTTCATGAAACTAATTGGTTTTAACCGAAAATAATTAATTAAATTAGATGGGGTCCAAGAATAAATGTTAACATTCATTTTCGACCAATGTATTTAGAATACGAATTATTATTTGAATTTTTCAAATTTAAAATATATAATAGAATTATTAAATATATAAAGGATAAAAAGAAAAAAGATGCTTTCCTTTTTTTCCTTCCCTATCCCACTACAAATATGGCTTTATTGGCAAAGAATTATCTGTCCCATTATCTTTATAATTAGGAAATAAGAATTCTAATTTGATTAGAATACCAATTTATTCTATAAATTTGACCATTGGGTTATCAAATTTTTGAAGTCTCACTTTAAGTTCTAAAGGTGAAATTCTCTCCTCTCTCTAATTTAGCCGAGTTGAAACTACTTCAAATTTTAAGAAGAAATTTTTCTTCTTTTGTTCTTTCGATTCGATTCCCACAACTCAAGTTTGTGTATGATTAGGTCATAGTATAGAAGGCTTGATGCAGAAAATAAAACTCCAACCAAATTCTCCATTTAATTATCTATGTAAGTATTTTCTTAAGACCTTCAACTCTCAGTTTGAGGTTTATTAATAAATTATCATAATATTAATAGATTCATGTTAGTTAATTGTTAATTAATAAACCAATATAATTCTGCTACATAGTTAATACTTCCTTCAATAATGTTCTTCCCCATACCAAGAATAAATAAACAATGTTCATTAGTAAAAATAATTATTGAACAATAACTTAATGTTTCCATCTAGTTCAATTACTACCATCTCTCCAAAGTAGTCGACTTGAAGACACACCTCGCTCTGTCCAGCTTTCTCCAAGATTACTTGGGGGAATTTATTTTCCAATGGCCATCTACGTTGGAATAAAACATTCCATTTTGTAATCTCTCTCTCTTGGTTTCTTTGCAGGCCCTACAACCGTTTTACCAATTTTATTCTTAAAAAATATTGCTTTTTTTTTATGCCTGAACTTGAGGCACTAATAGCAGAAGCAATATTTCCTTCTATGACCTTTTTTTTGCCCTTTAACATCGTGGACTCATAGGTTTGAAGCTCACTGAGAAGTTGAGACATATTTAAAGACATTTTGTTCAAAACATAATTGCTTTTAAAATGTAAAAAAGCTTTCTAAAAGAGTTTCAAGGATGAAACAGATTTGATTGGTTTCATCTATAGCATCCATTTTCATCTCAGCTACATTGCATTAAACCATCATTTTAAGGACATGCTCCCTAAAAGATGATCTCCTCTTCAAGTGTGTATTAATAATATACTTTAAGGCCTCATGTTTGTTCTGTTAGGAAGGATAAACATTCTTGAAGTGTCTGCAATATATCAAATATTGCAACTGAAGGTTCAAATTTTTTAGCTCAGACTTCAGTAAATCCTGTCAGGATATAGACTCAGGCTTTCTTGATAACTCGTTAATTATGCATATTTATTTGTGTTAATATCTCCAAAACCATTAAAATATATGATTAATTTGGTTGAAAAGCTCAAAATATTATTAATCATTGGATTTTAAGCATGCGGGCTGTAATGGCCTGGGTTAGGGATTAATTGAGTTTTGGTATTTTATATGCTTTAATAAAAAATGAAAAAAAAATAAAATAAACAATGTATGTGTGTTTGCTTTGAATTCTTATGCTTAATTTTTAAATGGAGGTTATTTATTATTTTTGGTAACTTTGTTACCATGGTTAGGTTAATAATTAACCATTTTTAGTATTAATGGAAGTTAGATAAGTTTAACTATAGTTAATAGTTAATGGTGTTTAGTTTGTAAGAAAAGTAAGTTAATGGACTTGTGATTAAGAGGTGTAAACTAGTAAGCAAGAGGTGGAAAGACATAGCATGAGGTGCTGGCTTGTAGGCAAGAGGTGGAGGGACTATTTAGAAAGTATGAAAGGTTAAAATCAGATTTCCTCATCAACTCATTTGGACAAATTTGAGAAAGAAAAGAAAAAAAAATCTCTCACCTTTAATCAAAAAAAAAATCTCTCACCTTCTCTTTTCCTTGCTATTTTCGACCAAAGAAGGAAAACGAAAGTCCAAAAATGAAAAACATATAACTTCTTCAATTCTTCATCAAATCAAGTAAAATCATAGTCTATTTTCATTGGATTTTTTAGTATAAGCTGAGTTTAGAAGAATCCCCCATCAATTTCCATCTATTTCCAGAGATGTTGGTGAGTTTCTTTGCTAGGTTTTCATGGGTTTTGGGTGTTTTATTGTTTGTAGTTGTAAAACCATTTTTCTTTGATTTTTATTATCTTTTAATTTCTAGAAATTAACCTTCAACAAACCAATTCAAGCCCTAGGTTTTGTATCTCAAAAGTTTTCTTAAGTTTGGAAACCATGGATGAACTCTAGCTTAAACCTCCATTAATGGCCATTTTCAAGCTTTCTAGCTTTTACAGTTTTGGGGTTTCCTTGACTTTTACTTTAAATATTTCAATTGTAGAACACATAAGAAAAATAAGTATAAAGGCAAGTCAATAATTCCTCAAAATCCCCCAAATTGGCTGAAAATACCATCCTCTAGTTTAGCTAGTTTTGTGACTTTTGGGTTAAACCGGGTTTCGAGTAATATCTCAATGTTATGGGCTGATATATTTTTGTTATTATGAACTTAAAGAAGTTTGAAATGAATTGTTGTAGGAGAAGGCCAATCACAAGTAAGTTTTTGTGAAATTAACCAAGGTGAGAATAAAGCGAATTAGTGTAACGGTATGGTTGATTCAACGTGGTTACAACCATGAGAAATGTTGGAATGTCATTGTTGATATATAGCGGACGTTTTGGGATCATTAACATGTGTTTTAAAGTAAGAAATAAAAAGGGTGAAAGGGAAAGGGAAACCGGTTAGCCGATCTAGTAGCGAATTGTCCAAGGAAATGGAACGAGAAAGATTGATACTATTTTAACCATGGTTTTATTCTTATATTGAGTTGTTGTTAAATGCATACTTGTGTTTATAGGATGTGTCAAGTGAAATATGGAGTCATATACTGATTGGGTTGCATTCATTTATACGTTCGATATGTTAGAAGCTAATGATCAATTTGTAATATGATTATAGGAAGGTTATAGTTTGTTTTCTTGCACTTCATTGCATATTTTAATTTCATTCTTTGTGTCTAATGCCATGTGGTTGTAACCTATGTAATGGTGAAAGGAGCTAGACGTTACATATGGTTACCGTGGTGAGTGAGCAAAGCTCCATGGCGCTGTGTGGCTGATGGCCAGGAAACTCAAAAGGGTAGTGTGAAGCCTAATTGTGGAGTGAGTGAAAGCTCAAGAGGCTATTCAGATAGCCTAGAATTTATTAAACAACTACTGGGATAGCCGAGAATCATGGATAGCCTCCGAGATGCGCATAGTAAGATGTGTGGAAGATGTAAACAAGAAATGGTATTAGTTTGAATATAAGTTCAAGATGACTTGACCATGTATTTGCATTGTTGTTGATAATTCTTTTAACACACATGTTTAAGCCTTTAGTTATTATTTATGCATTTTCTCATTAAGTCATTTAGCCATTTTGGATGCACCATTTTCAATCATTACATACCATACTATAATTCGTTTTATTTTCACTAAGTGTCATGCTTATAGGTGCTACATAGAGTCTTTCAGGTAGTGACAGAGGTCAGAGACAAGGCAAGGCAGCTGATGTTTGTTGAACCTTCGAGGTGAGACTTTTGGACACACTAGAGCGTCTAATGGCCTATGATACTCGTTGTGTTGTCTAAGTTTAGTTTGTAGAGTTTGTCTTTTATTTTTTTGTGTTGTATAATAAAGTAACTTGGGATCGAACTTTATTAAATCTTGGACTTTGTTCTTCTTCTTTGAAACTCATTTTGTTTAACATGTTTGTTTTAATTTAAAGAGGCAAACGTTCCAAATGCTTTTTAAACGTTGTTTGTGATGATTTATTTCAAATTTTGTCCTAAGCATCTTTCAAAATTTTGAATTTTTAAGCGAACTATCAAGGGTCTACGCTTCCGCTGAGTGTACTTACGGCTTAGACTTATTTATTAAGTCATGTCGTTACAAGGGCAAAAATGGCGCTTAAATCAGGCTTAAAATGAATAAGTTATGCATTTTTAGTATATATCGGCCTTGATGGTTCGTGGCCACATCCGCACAATCTATCGTGTGGCATGTAGAAATCCATTTTCCAACCCAAATTCCATAGGGTGGCTGCGTAGCGGCGAGCTAGGTGGTAAAGAAAAAAAAGGGAAAAAATCGTTGTTACGAAAAAGGAGGAAGGATGGGTGAGGTGACATCAGCAAAGGAAGGAAAAAATGACGGTGGTGTCATCATGAGATTAACGTGCACATGGATTGATGAAGGGTTGAATGATGTATCATTTAACAACATGCGACACATCGCTTGAGGAAACATGCAGCTGGCTAGGCAGAAAGTTGCCCGGCTTAGCTTGTCTCAGCTCGGCTCGGTTGGCTTGTGAGACAGAGACACGTAGCTCGGCTGGCACGGCTCGACTGACATTTGGACAATTGAGAATTCGTTTTATACACATTTTTTTAGCTATTTTTACCCATTTAAAGACCCCTTTGAACCCTAATTCAAATATCCTGCTTTCTCATACTTTTCTTAGAAGTTTTAGAATAATTTTATCATGTTTTCTTGCTAAAAACCTTATCCATATTAGAGGATGATCAAGGTTTAATTTAATTCTTATTTTATCTTTATTTTTATCTTTCTATTATTATTATTATTATTTATTAATTTTGTGCAAAGAGCTCTTTGTTATATTTTTAATCTTTCATATTACTAATTAGAACTTCAAATCCATAATAGTTCTTATGTTCTATTCTAAGTTGTAATTAGAATAATGATTAGGGGGGTTTTCAATTTATGTTACGTATCTCGGTTATCGAATAATTAAGAAAGAATTTGTTATAAGAACTTGTTTGATAACTAGAACCAATTCAGTGAAGCATTTAGGAATATATGTTTTTGAATCGATGATCAAATTGATGAACCATGACCAAGATTAAGCCTTTAATCTGAAGCTTTTTCTCATCTTGATTTCTTACGTTTTAATTTGTTTTCTTCAACAAAACCTTAAAACACTTTTTATTGCTTTAATTTGAGGGTAAAATGCAAATAGACCCCTGTAGTTTTTATCAAATGCATGAACACCCTCAGTGGTTTGAAAATGACAAATAATACCCTGTAGTTTCAAATTATTTCAATGCCCCTCCCCTTCAACGCCATAATTTTTCTTTTAGCCATAACTTATTCGTTTGAACTCCAATTTGGATGATTCAAGGTTATTTGGAATCCTCGTTTCGAGATCTACTTCATAGTTATTTCAAAACTTCCAAATAGTTAATAAATAAAAGAATTTATTATCATCAAAATACTAGGTATGATTTACATGATTAAAGCTTTTGGCTGTTGATGATTTAGAAGTTTTGAGCTAAGCATAACATAGAGCCTAAAATGAGGATTCCAAAACATCTTGATTCATCCAATTCGAAGTTCAAAAGAAGAAGTTATGGCTAAAATAAAATTAATGGCGTTGAAGGGGAAGGGTCACATTTGATTAATTTGAAACTACATGGGTATGATTTTCCATTTTCAAACCACGGGGGTGTTCATGCATTTGGCAAAAACCACAAGGGTCTTATTTGTATTTTACCCTTAATTTAATTACCATTCCCTGTGGATTCGACCTTGCTCACTGCTACCACAATCCTAATTTAGATTGAGAGTAAGATTTATTATTTGTGGTTTCAACATCCATCATTTCTCATTAGCCCTAATCTAGAGATCAAAAGTCTCACAAATATTTTGTGTGATATTTACTTTGGGCTTTGGAGAATATTCTTTAGAATGGTAAATTTAAGATCTTCCATTACCAAAATAGTGTTGATTTATTTTTCAAGTGGCATAGTTTCTATCCATTAAAATTTTTAGTTGACAATAGTGAAATAAGAAAACTAGACATGTTTGCTAAAAAATAAATAAACTAATGCTCTTATTAATGTATACAATTATCCATTCAATAAATTTTTGACATTCTAATGAAAACATGATTCATGAATGATTTTAAAACCTTAAAACTAAATTTAATTGTCATGACACATTAATAAGAAAAGACAAGTTCCATCTTAGGCTAGGTCAAATATCCTTCCCACTAAAATGAGAATTTCTCAACTAATTACTGTTTCAGGCCAACTTTTACCCCAAAAGTTCTTAGACGCCATATTTTTGTTAATGTTATCACTAACTACCTAAATGATTCCTTTGTTAGTATAACCTAGGTTTTAGATTTCTAAATATGATTTGATGAGTGTCGTCGTAAGGTAGGTCAAATATACAATCTTATTTAGAAATCCTATCTTAGAGAGAGTCACCCTAATATCGATTTATATGCACACTCTTTATAGGGAGGGTGAAACATTACTTACCACCACAAGCCCCAAATAAATCTCACATTGTGATTCGAAATTGGAGATTGTAAGACTTGTTGTCACTTGTTATTCTCCCACTCATTATTTCATAAATAAGCTTTTAGCTTAGATAACTCCACACTACCTTAATCACCTATGTTTAAATTCAATATAACCTAAATATAACACTTTATGTTAAATCCGGAGTACACAGAAAAGAGATGGAGAAGAACAATATTGTATTGATTCGATACTGATTACACCAAGGAAACAGATTAGTAAAATAAGAATTAAACTGAAAATGACAGTAGCAATGAACTTCCCGATAAGCGCCGAATCGCACAGTTGTACTGTCCTTAAGACAATAGTCGCCTGCACCCGGTTGCTTGCAATGAATGGCGATATGTCTCGCAGGATAAGACGACACGATGAACGAACAACAACTTGAAGCGTTCACCCTAGCAGAACTCTCTAGAACGGACTCTCCAACAATTCAGAAAATGAAAATGCAATAAGGAAACGAGAGAGGGCAGATTTCAGTCGATTATGAAGAGAGGCAGAATGGTTTTCTATTTATAGAAAACCATTTCTGTAACTCTCAAATCCAGAATTAATTCGAAATTAATTTGGAATTATGGCGATCCTGAAACGGCCAGAAAACGCGTAAACGCCAACGGAAAAATTAAGTCTCGCCGGAAACCGCTCGCTTTGCCGGAAACGTTTATTTGTAATAAACCGCAGCATTAATCACGACTGTTACATTCGGTTTCTGTTTTGAATTCAAATAAAAAATAAATATTCTTTTAATAAAAAGAATATACTTTACTATCAAAGAAACCGAACCGAACGGGCCGGCCGGTCGTGGTCGAGGTCGAGTCGAGTCGGACGGCGGCGGCGGCGCGCGCGTGTGGACTAAGGCCCATTGAGTGCGCGCTCGGCCCTCGCAAAATCTTTGGTACCCTTAAGGGCCCAACCCATTGTCCAACCTATTGGTATATATGGTGTTGGTAGAAATGAGTTCTTTCCAATGTGGGACAATCACTTTTTCATTTTCCCACATTTTGAACTATGCACATTTCTTCACCCTTTCCCTTACTTTCACCACTTCAATTTTACACTTCTCAAAGATGTAAAATCCAACAATCCCCCACATGAAAGTAAGTTACCCAGAAAACATGAAATAGGAAAAACTGAACTTGTTGGAGAGCACACAGCTAAGCTATGTAACAGGAAAGGTGTCTTTTGAACTTGAACCTCCCTTTGTAAATGACTATCGAACATACCGAAGAAATAGTGAAATATATTTCTTGAACTTTCCTTCTTATTGGTAAATTGAGACAATAGTCTTTACACATAACTTCACTTATTCTATTGAGTTCTATACGTTTTAGTCCGTTTTGGTCCTGGACTACATCCCGTATTCGTGAGAGTTTTAAGAGAACACAAGCCATTTATTATTCTCAGTGAACCGACCCAATTCAACTTTCATATAGATAACTCATTGATTTAAAGTATTCTAAAAATACTTCTTTATCAATACTATCTCATTATTTACATTTTTACACACTATTTATGGAAACGAGCTAGGATTGAAAGTCCTTGTGTGTTTACTATGAACTATTCCTGGTTTAGTTTGCCTATTTAACCTAGATCTTGGGATCTCCAAGTCAACAAGGTTAGGTTACCACCAGACGTTCATTTAATAGGCTTTAAACCCATTTCCCTCGATGTATATGCCACTTGTTCTTTCATCACTCCTTTGGTTAAAGGATCAGCTATATTTTCTTTTGACTTCACATAGTCAATTGAAATTATTGAATTAGTGAGCAATTGCCTAATAGAATTATGCCTACGCCGAATATGTCTTGACTTTCCATTGTATACAGTATTTTTAGCTCTCATCGAAGCAGCTAAATTGTCACAATGAATACATATGGCATTTACAGGCTTTGACCATAAAGGAATATCTTCTAGGAAATTCCTAAGCCACTCGGCTTCTTCACTAGCCTTATCTAGTGCAATGAACTCAGACTCCATCGTGGAACGTGCTATACATGTTTGTTTCGAGGATTTCCAAGAAACAGCTGCTCCACCTAAAGTGAAAACGTATCCACTTGTTGATTTAGTTTCTGTGCTATCTGATATCCAGTTAGCATCACTATATCCTTCCAATACTGATGGATATTGAGTATAATGTAATCCATCATTCAAAGTATACTTTAGATACTTTAGAACTCTAACAAGTGCATTCCAATGATCACTTCCAGGATTACAGGTGTATCTAGCCAATCTACTTACTGAGTAGGCTATATCAGGTCTAGTACAGTTCATTATGTACATAAGACTTCCTATCACTCTAGAGTACTCTAGAGGTGATACACCATCACCTTTATTCTTACTTAGTTTGATATTTGGATCATATGGAGTAAAAGCGGGTTTACTATCATAGTGTCCAAATTTTCTCAATACTTTTTCTATATAATGTGATTGAGAAAGTATATATCCACTTGGATTTCTTGTTATTCGTATTCCCAAAATAACATCTGCAAGACCCATGTCTTTCATATCAAAATTAGAATTCAACATATTTTTAGTTGATTCTATTATTTCTTTTGTGGTGCCCATGATTAACATGTCATCCACATATAAGCAAATAATAACACATTCATTATTTACTCTTTTATAATACACACATTTGTCACATTCATTGATCTTATATCCATTTGATATTAATGTGTGATCAAATTTTTCATGCCATTGTTTAGGCGCTTGTTTTAAGCCATATAAGGATTTAACAAGTTTACAAACTTTGTTCTCATGTCCTTTTACAACAAACCCTTCTGGTTGTTCCATATAGACTTCTTCATCTAAGTCTCCATTTAAGAAAGCGTTTTACATCCATTTGGTGTATTTCCAAATCATGTATAGCTGCTATAGCAATTAACATCCTAATAGATGTAATTCTAGTAACAGGTGAATAGGTATCAAAGAAATCTATTCCCTCTTTTTGTCTATAGCCTTTAGCTACTAAACGAGCTTTATATTTATCTATAGAACCATCAGCTTTAAGCTTTCTCTTAAAAATCCATTTGCAACCAATTGGTTTACTCCCAGGTGGTAAATCAACCAATATCCAAGTATTGTTTTGCATAATGGAAGTTATTTCACTATCAATGGCTTCCTTCCAATTCAAAGAATCTGGAGTAGACATTGCCTCTCTATAAGTTTGAGGTTCACTTTCTACCATATAGGTAAGAAAATCTGAACCAAATGAAGTAGCTGTTTTAGTTCTTTTACTTCTTCTGGGTTCAGATTCTAGATCATTTTCCTGTTCATGTTCAGTTTCCTGTTCATGTCCAGTTTCTTGATCATTCTGGTTTCTTGAAGTACTTGCTTCATAACTTCTCTTAGTTCCAGTATCATTGTGTTTCTTATACGGAAACACATTCTCAAAGAACTCTACTTCAATAGATTCCATTATTGTGTTATTGTTAATTTCAGCTACTTGTGAATTAACCACTAGAAATCTATAAGTGCCTTTGTGTAAAGCATAACCTATAAACACACAGTCTACTGTTTTAGGTCCAAGTTTAGTCCTTTTAGGTAAAGGAACTTGTACCTTTGCTAAACACCCCCACACTTTCAACATTTTATAAGAAGGGAGTTTTCCATTCCACACCTCATAAGGTGACTTTTGAGTCTTTTTATGTGGAATTCGGTTTAGTATTAAGTTTGCTGAAAGCAAAGCTTCCCCCCACAAGTTCTGTGGTAAACCTGAACTATTTAACATGCAATTAATCATGTCTTTAAGTGTTCGGTTTTTTCTTTCAGCTACACCATTTTGTTGTGGTGTATACGGTGCTGTTGTCTGATGTATAATACCAGTTTCTGCACAAAAATCAGTCATATAGGTGGACTCATATTCACCACCTCTATCTGTTCTAAAAACTTTAATTTTCTTTCCAAGTTGATTCTCAACTTCTGCTTTATAAATTTTAAAAATTTCTAAAGCCTCATCTTTACTATTTAGTAAATATACTTTACAATATTTACTATAATCATCTATAAATGTGATAAAATATTTCTTTCCTCCTCGTGAAGGGTTATTTCTAAAATCACAAATATCACTGTGAATTAAACTAAGTAATTCACTATTTCGTTCAACGGAAGGGAAGGACTTTCTTGTGAATTTTGATTCAACACAAACTTCGCATTTATGTCTATTATCAATTTCAAATTTAGGTATTAATCCTAAATTTATCATTCTTTGTATAGAGTGATAATTAACATGTCCTAATCTCGAATGCCAAATAGTACACAACTCAACAATATAAGTAGAAGATTCAACTTTATTGATACTAGTTTTTGGCTTTTGGGCCAATACATTCAGTTTGAACATATTATCACCAAAATACCCACACCCCACATACATTCCTCCTTTAGACAGAACACACTTGTCCGACTCAAAAACTTGTCTAAAACCATTCCTATTCAGAGTGGTCCGGAAACAAGATTCCTTCTAATGTCAGGAACATAGTAGACATCATTGAGAGTGAGTATTTTCCCAGAAGTCCATTTCAAATTTGAATGGTCCCTTTGCCCAACACATCGGAGGTTGCGAATTTCCCATATATAGCTTCTCACCGCCATCGCCTTGTTCAAATTTGGAGAAGAGAGATCTATCTCCACTTACGTGCCTAGTAGCACCAGGAGTCAATCCACCAGCCCTTCACAGCGGTGGTCATGCATACTTGAGACCATCGCAACAAGCGGAATATCATCATCATTATCCACAATCAGGTTGACTTGATTGTTAGACCTATTATTAGGTTTATTCTGCCTGGGATTCTTGCGATGCCTACAATCGGCGACTCTATGTCCCGCTTTTCCACAAGTGTAGCAATTCCCAGGTGATGCGTTTGTTGTTAGCATGCTTGGGGCCTAGGTCATACTTCTTCTTAGTTGGCCTATTCTTGCTTTTTCCAGTCTCGGCGATATTTGCCTTAGCATCTACACTTTTTGGGTTTGGGGCTCTATCAATACCCATCCCTTTTCTGTTGTCTTCCTCGATTCGGAGTTTTAGTATTAAGTGTTCCATAGTGCACTCCTTACTTTTGTGTTTAAGATAGTTCTTAAACTCACTCCAGGAAGGTGGCAATTTCTCAATCATAATTGCCACTTGGAAAGGTTCACTGATCCCCATTCCTTCGCTATGCAAGTCACTTATGATGACTTGTAGCTCCTCAGCTTGGTTGACTACGGATTTGCCGTCAACCATTTTAAAATCGTTAAACTTCCCCGCAATAAATCTTTTAGCCCCTACACCAACTGATCTATACTTCAGTTCAAGTGCATCCCACAATTCTTTTGCGCTCTTACAATTCTCATACACTTTATACAGACTATCTATAAGACCATTTAAAATATAATTTCTACAAAGATAATCTGAGTTGATCCACTGGTCTTTTTCCATCAGCCCGTCAAAAGTGACATAGTCCTCATGAACCTCAGGAATTGGTTCTTTCAGCACGTAAGCAAGCCCCAATGTTGTTAGGAAGAACAACATCTTCTGATGCCACCTCTTGTAATCTTGACCATTGAATTGGGGCGGATCCTTAGCATGAATCGGCTTAGGAGGGTAATTGGGAGGATACTTACTAGCTTGAAAAGCAGCGGAGTTGTAAGCATCCCCCTGATTGGTCACAACAGCGGGGTTCACACCGGAAGCAGTGGCGGTCCCGTTCAGATCTGCTACATTGAAATGTGCAGCAGTAGCATTGGCAGCAGCGAGATTTGCAGCAGCTTCAGAGGCGGCGGCATTGGCAGCAGCAAGAGCGGCATTCGCTGCAGCAAGGTTGGCAGCGGCAGTGGCAGGCGTGATGACAGCGTCATCAAGTGGTGAATCATGAGTACCGTAATTGTTGACGAACTCCATTGGCGTTATTGTCTTAAGATTGTTAAATCCGGAGTACACAGAAAAGAGATGGAGAAGAACAATATTGTATTGATTCGATACTGATTACACCAAGGAAACAGATTAGTAAAATAAGAATTAAACTGAAAATGACAGTAGCAATGAACTTCCCGATAAGCGCCGAATCGCACAGTTGTACTGTCCTTAAGACAATAGTCGCCTGCACCCGGTTGCTTGCAATGAATGGCGATATGTCTCGCAGGATAAGACGACACGATGAACGAACAGCAACTTGAAGCGTTCACCCTAGCGGAACTCTCTAGAACGGACTCTCCAACAATTCGAAAATGAAAATGCAATAAGGAAACGAGAGAGGCGATTTGAGTCGATTATGAAGAGAGGCAGAATGGTTTTCTATTTATAGAAAACCATTTCTGTAACTCTCAAATCCAGAATTAATTCAGAAATTAATTCTGGAATTATGGCAGATCTCAAACGGCGAGAAACGGTCGAAACGCCAACGGAAAAATTAAGTCTCCAGGAAACCGCCGCTTTTAGGAAACGTTTATTTGTAATAAACCGCAGCATTAATCACGACTGTTACATTCGGTTTCTGTTTTGAATTCAAATAAAAAATAAATATTCTTTTAATAAAAAGAATATACTTTACTATCAAAGAAACCGAACCAACGAACCGGCCGGGCGGGCCGGGCCGGGCGGGTCAGGTCGTCGGTCGGTCGGACGGCGGCGGCGCGCGCGTGGACTAAGGCCCATTGAGTGCGCGCTCGGCCCTCGCAAAATCTTTGGTACCCTTAAGGGCCCAACCCATTGTCCAACCTATTGGTATATATGGTGTTGGTAGAAATGAGTTCTTTCCAATGTGGGACAATCACTTTTTCATTTTCCCACATTTTGAACTATGCACATTTCTTCACCCTTTCCCTTACTTTCACCACTTCAATTTTACACTTCTCAAAGATGTAAAATCCAACACTTTATATTGGTTAGATTGATTTTAACGTAAATTACGAAGTTTTTGATCTAATTAATAAGTGCATTACGAGTCTTCTCAATGTGGTTAAATAAAAATTTATTATTTATACTCCCATGTAAGTTTCCAAGTGAGCTGTTTTATAAATAATCAACTTAACAACATCAATTCTAGACAAAACTTACCCAAGTTTTCTTCTAGCAATCTTTTATTTAAATTTTTTTTTTTTAATTAACTTCTTTAATTAAAAACATGATACCCAATTAATTTATTAGGTAAAAGTTTCAAAATATATTTAAAACAACTCAAGTTAAAATAAAAACTGGTTTTAAATCCTATTTAAAATTAAACTTTAACATTCTGGTAGGTGATTTTAAATTAACTTATTAATTAATCACTAACAATTAAATATAATAGACTATATTTAAAAAGGATATAATCATGGAGCCAATAATCTAATTATATATATGTATGATTATGGTATTTAAGGCATTATGTTGAGATCTATATTTTAAAATTCCAGCTATAAAATCTTCTCAATCTTAAATCAAATCTTCGTTTAAAACAAAATTTTAATCCATTGACATCTCCACCAATCAAGCAAAAAGAATGAGTTGATAATGATTTCACCACCGTCGTCTGCCCCTCAGCTTTTGATAACAGCAAAAATGTCGCCAGCCTTGGGATCGACTAACTGTCAAAGTAGTGGTGTCCCTTAAATTGGTTTCATGGCCTCCTACCACTTCAGCTTGAAGCATCTCCATCTGGGACGTTGGGTTGTGAATCCATATGCAACATTGTCGCGTGTGGTGGTGTGCTTCTTGTAGAATTTTATAAGTTAACGCATTGAAGTCTAATTAATTAATCTAAATTAATTAACATGAAATTTAACGAATCTCATTATTATTATTATTAAATTCTATTATTAACTACCATTTAAATAAAAACATTTTAAAAAAAATAATACTAATATCAATGTCAATTTTCATTTAAATAAAATCATTATTAAATAATTAATATTCCCAGTTATTTAAGTAAATTAATTTTCTTAAATTATTCATTTCTTCAATAGTCAAATAAGTTATTTGTTTGCTACAACATTATTTTGGTTAGTCAAGGAACTTAATAGACCTTAATAATCAGCTAATTTAATGATTAACTCATAATCAATTGATTACTATTATTTAACCATGGATAATTCCACTATAAATTCATAGTTGAACTCCCTTTGTTATAGATGAGTTATGTCCATTTAGCTATCAAAACGAGTTTGTGATGTATCTTTCACGTGGAAAACTCATAATTACAGTTAGAATTACCCATTATTTGTAGTTCAACTAAAGATAGATACTTCTGTGATCATTAGAAGTCGTGCACCATTATTTGCGGATGTTCATGAACCATTATGTGATGTTTAAGACTTGTTTTGTAAAGCTGCTGGTATTATGGACAAAGTTGCATATTTAGTGCCCAATAAGTTGGCAAATTAGCCTAGGTGGTTTGTCAATTCATGTAACTGAATTATGAGTTGTTTAGGATTATCATTTAGCATTGTAGTATGACTTTAAGAGTGTTAAAAGAGGTTTTATGCTGCTGAATTTTATTTGGAGATTTATTAGGTATTTAGTGCCCAAAATGGAGCAAACTACACTAGTTTAGGCTAGTTTTGGCTCCTATAGTGGGTATTTGTTGGGTGATCGGGTTGAGAGTTACAAAGTTGTTCTTGGGTAATTTTAGTCTATTTTAAGGCCAAGAATGTGATCTTTCTCAAGAAATTTAAATTTCCAAATTTAAGCCTTTTAAAAGTCGATTTTGGGTAGAAACGGTATTTCTAGGCTAGAAACCAAACTTGGGCTTGTCAAGCATTCTGGTAGTGCTTCTTTTAGGTAAATCATGTTGTTTTGGTACCTTAAACAACATGGTTGAAGTTCACATTAAGCAGGGTCATACTTAATGAAAAATGTGCCGTTAAGGGGATGATTATAGTTGTTCACAACATAATATCACTTAGCGGGGCAGGTTTATTCCATCAAATCAATGGAAGAGAATATACAAGTACGTTTGCTTGTGTGTCTTGCAAACACATAAGAAGAATACCTCAAAAGGTTGAAGCGTGGAAACGCATGTTTGGTGTTTTTGAGTGAGAAACTCATGCTTTATTTGCAAATAAAGAGATGAGTTAAGGCATTGTGTAAATATTGATATTTTTAGATTGAGTGACTTTACTGGAAGTCGGTGAGGACGTTTATGGACTTAATGGATTTAGAGAATTTCTCATGGCATTGCTTTTCTTTAAATTTTTTTTTTCTACCCATTGGGCATAGTCTCACGATGCTACACTAATTTTTTCAGGTAAAATGAAGAAGAAAGCTGGCAATTGAAGATGTTCGTGATTGATGGCGGTTGGCATGGATTAATCTGCTGGCGACATATGTTTTCTTCTAGCAGTTGTCTAGTTGGGATTGGACATGTTTCATTTGAGTTGTTTGTCATGTTATTTGACACGTTGAGATTTTATTATCTATTTATTTTCGTAATAATGAATTTGAGATTTTGTATTTGAAATCAGTTCGATCAAACTGTGAACAAATTTTGTTTATTTAATTGGAATAAATGAGTTTTCATTGATTTGTATTGCTTCCGCTATCAAATTATATATTTTTCCATGTTTTGGGAATTTGGGTTGTTACATCTAGGGAGTTTCCTAAAGTTCTTAAAATGATTAGGTATCCCACTGATACTGTCATTTTTCAAAAAATTATGAATTCCATCTTGTGTAAATGTGTTCACAATTATTATCTTGTTATATTTGTGAAACGGGAGTGTGTTGAGTGCTCATTCAGATCGCTCTCAACTTTGTGAATCAAAGAACATAACTCCATGAATAGGAGTTCACATTACACTCAGGATAAAGATTCATCAAAGTTTGATATTGAATCATTTCTCATAAGCGGTATAAGTGAGATATTGATCAAAAAATTCTGATCCATCTTATATAATCAGTATGTATATGATACTTCCATTTTCATGTCACCCACAAGAATGATTCAGATAAGATCATTTGTAATCTATATAAAATGACCAGTTATCAACAGTGTTAACAGGATAACATTCCCATCCATAAACATTAGATTCTTTTAGTTACTTATCTTGACTTGAATCCTCATATAAAATTCACATAATCAGTCGTGATTTCATGACAATAACTTTCGGGCTTTACCATTTGAATGTATAATATATCTAATATCGTTAATGAATTATTATACTTAAAAGAACTTCAGTTATTTATTTAAAAACAAAATAAAATTAAAAAAACATTATTTAAGTCAAAACAATAAATAATAAATGTTAAACAGGGCAAATGGACTAAAAAGTATTAAAAAAAACCTATATGCTATAAAGTCTTAGCATATAGTCAAAACACACTATAGGTTGAATCATCTCTTTTTAAATTATGGTTCTAGTCTTTGTATTAAGGGTAGAAATTTGAACCGACCCTCTAAAAAATATATGGGAAAAAGCGGTTGATTGAGCCGCGCAAAGCCGATGCGATGATGTAAAGGTTGGGGAAAATAGGAAAAAGTGTGGGTCCTCCAATGACCTCAGTGTAAGTGGAACAAATCAAATGAACTCAGTAAAAGGAAAGGAAGTGGAAGCTGCAATGTGAAGCAAACAAACAAACCCTTCCTTTCAAAAAAATCCTTCATTTTTCTCACCCACTCCCCTTTCCCTTTCCCTTTCCCATTCCCATTACCCTTAAGAAAAGAAACCAAAGTTGTTAGAGCAACAACCCCATCATCATCATCATTTCCTTTTGGTTTTCATTCCCTCACCTACTCCCCATTCCCATCTTTTCTATGTAAGTCTCTTTCTCTCTCTGTTATTCTTTTGTTGGGATTGATTTGAATTCATATGCTTTCTCTTTGTTTTGTGTTTTCATTAATGGATTTGGTTTCCTTTCAAAAGCCTTTGTTCTGTTTCTGATTTGTTGTTTTGTTGATTAGAGAATTAGGGAGTGTAAGAGAGATTTTTGAGGAAGAAAATTTCAATGGATTCTTTCAATCAGAGTTCCGGGTTTCGGTATAATATGAATTCAAACAACATGGGTGATTCTCAGTTTTCTGGGGTTCTTGAAATTTATGTTCATCATGCTAAAAACATTCACAATATATGTATTTATGAGAACCAGGATGTTTATGCAAAGTTTTCTCTTACTTATAATCCAGACCAGACTTTGTCTACTAGAATTATTCATGGTGGTGGGAAAAATCCCGAATTCAATGAAAAGTTGAGGATGAAAATTTCTCAACTTGATGTTGTTCTCAAATGTGAGATTTGGATGCTTAGTAGGGCTAGAAACTTCATGGAAGATCAGCTTTTGGGGTTTGTTTTGGTCCCAATTTCACAAGTTGTTGGCAAAGGGAAAGTCACAGATAATTATAGCCTCTCTTCCACGGACCTCTTCCATTCCCCGGCTGGGACAGTACGGTTGAGTCTTTCTTTGGATAAATCATTGCCTATTGATGCCCTGAATTCAATATCTGATTTATCAGTTACTTCATCTATATCTTCAGAAGTTGTATTGTTGGACAGAAAAATATCAGAAGTGATGTTGGATCCAAATGAGTATTCAAGGATCGAATTCCCTGATATAAATGTTGTGAGGGAGAATCAACAAATGGTCTCTGAGTACTTTGATTTGTCTAGAGATGGTTCTTGTTCCAGGCCTGGAATTGCCACGTTTCTCCACCTTGGTGCATCTCCTCATCAACCTGCCTACGATTATGAAATGGTTGCAAATGCATCTGTAGAACACCAAGCGGGATCAGTTTCCCCGAATGAGAGCATGCAAAACTCTGGCTTCTTAAGTTCCACAACTACAAGTTTGAGTGATGATAGAAACTCCATCGATTCCATTGAGAAGAAAACTCGTTTCGCAGGCGAGTCGTCAATTTCTGTCATTGCCTCAATCACTACTACTGAAGCTGGGAATCAAGTCTCCGGTACTTGTCCAGACACTCCAACTTCAAGAAAGAGCGGAGAATCTACCGAAGAAAAGGAATCAAAATTTTCAAATAAGGAAGATAAAATTAGCTTAAATAAGGAAGGAAATATTTCTTATGATAAATTTGGTCAAGTGTTTTCAGCTCCTTTAGGGAACATTAATCTTGAAGCTGAACAGTCGGCAATGCAGCAACAAATAGTAGACATGTACATGAAGAGTATGCAGCAGTTCACAGAGTCATTGGCAAAGATGAAGCTTCCAATGGATCTTGATAAGCCTGATCATGAACACCGAGGAGTTGTGATTCAAAGCCATGATAACAAATCAGAAATTGACCAAAAGAAAAAGGACGGATCTCGGGTTTTTTATGGTAGCAGGGCATTCTTCTAATTATCATAGAGGCTGCATATTTGACACTCCTATCAGGGTATGGAATTTAACTTATCAGGAAATATATATAAGTTTCCCTGGCCTCGTAATTAAATGGTATTTATGACTAATTTTCAATACCACTGTTTAATCATTTTAGCATGTAACTCTTCTTAAGGAGAGTAGTTTCCATTATCTACACCAAGTCTTTGTCATATAGTCATGGCAACATGACATTCATTGTCTTGTGATTAGAATCTTTTTTCTTTCTCTGAGTGTATAGCATTTTATGGTGTTTGTATCCAAGCTGTACTAACACCGTTTGATTACACAGAATAACAGTAGTCTTTTAAATTGCTAAAATGAAAAGCCTCAAACTTGTTCTTGTTCCTTTATATTTTTTTTTTCTGAGCATCTTCTAAATATTGCTTTGGTTTCATTGTTTGCGATTAGAAATCGCTTCTGTATTACTTTCATGACACAAAATCTCATCTATATCTTTTCTTGCTCACCTGAGTATACATTGTTCATTTATAGGACTTCATGGTTCAAAGATATGGTTTTGACCCAAAAGATCATCTGTGTATTTTTTAAGTTGGTATTATTTCCTTGTCATAAATAAACCTCGACATTGGTCTTCCTTATACCCCAGAGTCACATTAATCTCAGTGCATATGACTTGGATTGTATTGTTAATGTTATGGGGAGTAACTTTCGATATCTTGTTTGGTTCATTGTATGGGTTTTCCATTTCTAAATTTTCTTGCTTATCAATTTCTAGATGATGTCAAGTAGGTAAAAAAACTTTACTTATAATTGGTAATGGAGAAACCAACCATGGGTTATGTGGTCAAGAGACTTTCTTTAAGCTATAAGGTCATGGTATCAAATACATGTGGCCATCTACCTAGGATATTACTCTACAAGGTTCATGACGTCTAGTATTGTAGGTGCACGTAAGCTGGTGTGAACACTCACGGATATAAAATAACAATAATTGATAATTGATAATGGTGATTTTCTTGTCACACCCCATCATCTCTACTATGTTTCCTCATTTTCATATTCATAAATATTGCTCTATAATGAAGTTTTGCTCTAATCAATACAACTTTCTTCTTAGTCCACTCCCATATAATCTGCATTAACAAGCAAAATATAACTTTATTAACATAATCCATCTTTTTGGGGAAAGGGAAGTGGATTTTGTTAGACATAAGACCATATGTTAGGAGAAAGTATGATCATGTTTGTTGAATTTTATGCATAGGAGTGGTCTGGTGGGGTAGAGTGAGACCATTTTTGTCAACACAAAGTGCTCTCATGTTTGAAAGGTGGAGTGGAAAAGGTTTTTGCACTAAGGAATATGGGACTATGAATATGTTAAGAGTAAGGAATCCAAGGACTTTAGCTACTGTAGTAATTGAGAAAGGTCCAAATTCACATGGAAGACTTTCACATGCTTTGGTTTGTCAGTAAATTGCCTATTCTTCTTCACAATCTTTTTTCATTTTGTGAGGATATTATTGTCAATTGTTCCACAACTATTATTTTGCTGGTAGACATGTATTCAAATTATTTGAACACTCTTCATTTGATAAGAATGAGAATGGAGTGAATAGAATCTTTTATTACTATTATTATTGTTTACTTGCAGTTGAGAATGAAAATTGTAAAATTGTGAATTTTGTTGTAATGAGATTTGAGAGGGTATTAACATACCATCACACCACTCTAGTGTAGGTAGGGATTGCAAAATCCTCGTGTGGCCCCACCCAGATCGAGGCAAGGGATACCAGTTTAGGAAAACTGTACTTGATATTACACCATTATTTTTTAAAAATAGTTAATTAAATAAAAAATTAAAACACTTTTTACATTATCATCTTTGCCTACCAAACAAAAGTTTCATATTCCCAACATCACTGATGGGTTTTGAAACCACTAAAAATATATTTACTCTTGGAATTTAGAAATTTGTAGTAGAGTTGAGTAAGACCGATCTCTGTAGAAAATGTGTAATTAAATTAAAGTAAATAAAATAGGGGGTTTTTGAGTTTTGAAAATAAAAAGAAAACGAATAAAAAAAATTAGAAATCAAGAAGAAAAGCTCTCAACTAAAGGTTTAATCTCGGTTATGATTCATTGATTTGATCATCGATTTATAAACATGCATTCCTAAATTCTTATCTAAATTGGTTAAAATCATCAAACTCAATCAACAACAGAAGTATTCTTCTTTAATTATTTGATAGTCAAGATGCGATCGTTGACTATTTCCATAATCAATAAATTACCCTAGAATTTTAATTTATTGAAAGCATTAAGAGAGAAGAACCCAATTCTAACCAATAAATACGATACAATTGATTTATTTAAGTTAGATTATAAAATTTTATAACATAATTTGAAAAGTCTACATAATTAATTATGCCAATTTGCTTCTTAGATTAGAACAATTAAACAATTATGAATTTAAAGTTCTAATTAGCAATATAATAAATTAATCAATGAACAAACGGTCCCTTTTGCACAACAATTAATAAAAAATAATATATGCAAAGAGAGAGTATTGAATAAAGAGAAAATATGAATTAAATTAAAGAGAAAACCTCACAAATTCATGAACCAAACCTCAATAATCCTTAATTGAAATAAAGAAATTAGCTTGAAAACATATTAAAAACTACTTAAAAGTCCTAAGAAAATTAGGGGAGAAGGGATTATGAAATTGGGTTCAATTGGGGCTTTAAATAGCCAATAAATAAGATAAAATCAAATAAAAATCTACTACTCAATCTGTCAAGCCGCCAGCTGAGCCGTCGAATTCAACCAAATTGAGCTAGCACTTCCCTTACGTGTTTGGAGCCGCACGCGCGCCAGTTGTCTGAGCCGAGCCATCCATAGGACCCGCATTCATAAAATTCAATGATTAACAATATTTTGGACAATTAAATCGATTAACACTCATATTTTATTAATTTTAGAGATATTACCGCTAATAAATACATATAAATTATGAGTTATCCATCACATTCCCATTTCCATGAACCAAACACCCCCTTTGAGGTAACTGATAAATGGAATTTTAGGAATTTACATACGTACTAATTACTTTATGTCTTTAAGTATCAATATGTTTAACTTGGGTAGTTTTAAGGTCTATTTTGACTTATCTAAAGGAATGTAACATTTCTAGTTTCCTAAATAGTTAATGGCCTAACGTGATTATCATCTCTAACTCTTGGAGAACCATTTTTAAGAATTAGTAATTTAAACTTATCTAAGTAAATATGTTTTTGACTTAATTATTCACATTATGTTTAATTTTAAACCTTTCTATTTATGTGGACTTTCAAATAATTTCAAGAAAATTTATTAATGTAACAATATATTTTTTTTATTTATAGTTTATAGTTGAACATATAAACAAAACAAAATTTGCAATAAGTAACCACATTACTCAGGATATTTAAAATAAATAACTCTATTCATATAATAAAAAATTTGTTAATTTTTTTTAGAAAAGGTGAATAAAAATTAGAAATAATTGCAAGTATGGCCATATCGGAGTTGTTAATTACAGAAATGTTTTAAGGTATAAATTAATTACATTCACCGAATTAGTCCATAAGGGAACTATTTATCTATTTTCCTATATGGAAAGAGTGAATTTCAATCTTGTGTAATTACGTTTCCAGCTATAAGCAAGATGACATCTCTAGAGCGTGAGGCATATTGAGCAAACTATATCGAGTCACTCTCACCATGCAAATCAAAGGTTTGTCTCTTGCGAACAGGAGTTCGTAATCCACTCAGGATTATGATCAATTGTACATGATCAACCGATTGATATACAAATTATTTTTCTGTAACGGCTTTACCAGAAGACAGAACAATCTTTATTGCAACAACACCCCCACTCACATGTCTCTACATGAGTGATCCAGATGAGATCACTTGTGCCATTTCACAAGTGGATTGTGTTAGTGGTGTTACCAGAAATAAGGCACTCAACCTTTATTCATATACCACAGACTATTTGAGTTACAATTTAAGTGAATCTCCCCGCATCACATGCTCACTTTAAGTTATCATAAGTAACTCTGGATCTTATGATGGATTCATTTATTAAACAATAATAAATGAAAATGTAAATATTACTAATTAATAATTCCTTTATTTATTAGTTTAATTGAATTACGTAAGATTAGGACAAAAACCCCCAACAATCTCCCACTTGAACTAAAGCTTTACAGAGATTTATCTAGTAATCCTAAACTACCCATATGACGCTCGAACACTTTAGCCGGAAGCGTCTTTGTAAATGAATCAGCAATATTATCCTCAGAGGCTATCTTTATCACTATAACATCTCCTTTTTGGACTATTTCCCTTGTCAGGTGATACTTTCTCTCTATGTGCTTTCCCCGTTTGTGTCTTCTAGGCTCTTTGGAGTATGCTATAGCAACACTGTGATAACAATGTTATGGGTTTGTCCATGTCTGGTACTACCTCCAGATTGGTTAGGAACTTCTTAAGCCAGACACACTCTTTAGCAGCTTTGTGAGCAGCTATGTACTCGGCCTCCATTGTCGAGTCAGTAATACAACTTTTCTTAATACTCTTCCAAACAATGGCTCCACCACAAAGTGTGAAAACTGATTCAGACATGGATTTCCTAGAATCCTTATCCGCCTGGAAGTCAGAATCCGTGTACCCCTTAAGAATTAAATTCTGTTTACCGTACACTAGCATATGTTCTCCCGTTCTCCGAAGATACTTGAGAATATTCTTGAGTGCAACTCAATGTCCATAACTAGGGTTAGATTGATAAGGGCTTACTATCCCTACTGCATAACAGATGTCCAGGTATAGTGCACAACATTGCATAAATTATACTTCCAACTGCTGATGCATAAGGATACTTTCTCATACTCTCAACTTCTTGAGGAGTTTTAGGACATTGGTCCTTAGTAAAATAAATTTCATGCTTGAAAGGTAATGCTCTGTAATGGCCCGGGTTAAAGAGTAATTGAGTTTGGCCCAGGTTAGCGAGTAATAGTTAATAATGGTTCTTACTATCCCTACTGCATAACAAATGTCCGGTCTAGTGCACAACATCGCATAAATTATACTTCCAATTGCTGATGCATAAGGATACTTTCTCATACTCTCAACTTCTTGAGGAGTTTTAGGACATTGGTCCTTAGTAAAATAAATCTCATGATTGAAAGGTAACGCTCCTATAATGGCCCGGGTTCACAAGTAATTGAGTTTGGCCCAGGTTAGCGAGTAATAGTTAATGGTGGTTAGTTTGTAAGAAAAGTAACTTAATGGACTTGTGAGCAAGAGGTGTAAATTAGTAAGCAAGCGGTGAAAAGGCATAGCATGAGGTGTTGGCTTGTAGGCAAGAGGTTTGTGATTTTAATAAGTGGAGGGACCAAGTAGCAATTAAAGGAAACTAAACTCAGCCATCCTTCCATCCTTATCCTTTTCATCTCATTTTAGTCATTTTAGAAAAGAAATGGAAAAAAAAAACCTCTCATCTTCTCTTCTCCTTGCTATTTTCGGCTAAAGAAAGAAAACCAAAGTCTAAAAATGAAAAACTTGTAACTTCTTCAAGTTTTCATTAAATCAAGTAAAATCAGGGTCCATTTGCTGATTTTAGAAGAATCCGAATCCCCATCAATTTCCATCAATTTTCAGAGATTTGGGTGAGTTTTCTTTGCTAGGTTTTCATGGGTTTTTGGTTTTTTCTTGTTGTTGCGTAAAAATGGAGAGCTTCCACGTATGCAACGAACTTAACATATGGGACGAGTCAGAGGTAGTGCACTGCTTTGACGGTGTGCTACGCAAGTACCTGCACAGGAAAGGAACAAAGCACCGGTGTAGTGCCGGCCTAACATCCTCCGATGCTAAAGTTAAAGCAAACAGAGCTAGTGTGCTAGAGAGAATTGTAGTAGAAATTAGTTTCCTAATGAATGAATTTCTTCTCCTATTTATAAGTTGATGACATCATCGTGTCACGTGTCACGTCGGGATTGGGCTAGGTGTTGCTTCTCAATTACGTGTCGCTTGCAGTTACGCCACGTGTCATTTCCTAATTGGATACTTGCATTTGGTTTAAATATGTAAGTTTATTCTGGAGATTGTGTAGCTTGGTCTTGTTTGGTGCATAGACTTTATGACTAGGCACTATGATTAGACGAAGTGCCCGGGTATTGCGCTCAAACGAGGTGCCCAGGTACTGCGGTCAGACGAGGTGCCCAGGTACTGCATTTAGACGAGGTGCGTAGACATTTTTGCCAAGTTGTAAAATTCCACGTGTAATCCAATTTCACCCCCATAACAAAGGCCCCCTACTCCTAAGCTGAGTTCAATGCGACTTGGGAGTATTCTTTCTAAGTGCAATTTTGCCCCAGTTAATTTTCTGCAAATATTCTAAGTAAAAATTCTTTTGAAGCCTCCACCACCAAAGAAAATATTTATCTTCCATAATTTTTTTGCTTCAATCTTTGTTGGACCTGGCATAATAAAAAATTTAGTAAGAGATCTAAGTCGTTGCCTTTGCCTCAATCCAATGATTGAGATATCAATCAAATCAGGAGATAAGTATCAAATCACGAGATAAGAATCAAATCAGGGGATAAAATCAAATAATGAGATAAGATCGAATCTCTATAAATATCAAAGTTCAGTTTCTTCCATAATTCACAACTTGGAGAACTAGTAAGTTTTAATTTCTCTCTTCCTTCCTTTTTTTTTTTTTTTTTTTTTATAAATTTGAAGACTTTCTTTGACATCGTCTTCTTCAAATTCTCGATTTTGCAGGCTTGCCTTCTCATCTAGTAGAAATGAATGTGGTAGGACGTCAAATTATCAGGTACATATTGCCCCCTTTCTAAGTTTAAGATAACTTCTCTTAAAACATAGAAATTTAATAATTTAGGGCTTGACATACTGAAGTTTATGGTTTGAGAAAAGAAAAGAAAGCATCGAGGGTAGATGGAAAGTTAGGAAAAAGTAAAAGAAAGAAAGATGAATTAAAAGTAAAAAATAAAAATAACTTAAGAACAGAGCTTGAGCGCTGTTCAATCAATATTTTTTTTTCTGCTGGTTTAAAGACCGACGGGTCAAAACCTGACCCGCGAGTCTTCAATTTTTTTTAATACCTGCAGGTGGAAATACCCGCGGGTCAAGTTTTGACCCGCGTGCCTTCATTTTTTTTGTCTTCTAACACTATAGCTTTTTTTTTTCCGACAACCGTCTCTCCTCACTCTTCTTCACGTCTAACTTTGAACTTTTGTGCTCTTTTGTAGGTGTGTTTGCATTCACGTAATTGACTTAGAGGACCATAGACGATTCTTTCTTCTTTTTCCAATTCAGGTATGTCTCATTGGTCTCCCTCTAAGCACATTTTCATTCAAGTTGTATGACTAAATAGTTGCTTCAAAAGTCTCTAAGATAGAATTCTTTTTTATTTTAAGATGTCAGATGAAAATTCTAGTTACGAAATTGAGAGCAAAGAAGATTCGGGGGGTCTAGCTCCGAAACTGAACCAACCACCCACGAGGATGATTTCGAGATAGATTCGTACCCATCTACCATGACCATAGAGCACTTAAAACATATTAGAACGTTGTATGTTATTCCCTCATCCGTTACTATTAGGTGTCCTAGAGAAGGAGAGACAATTCATGACTCCCCTACTGGAGAAGTCGGTTTTCATTTACACACGTTCAAATGTGGAGTTAGACTTCCTCCCCATCATTTCCTTCAAAGAGTTTAGAATTTGTTGGGGTTAGCTCCCGCTCAACTCGCTCCAAACGACTGAATTGTTATACTTGGGGTTTGGGTTCTTTAGCATCTCTATGTCGGTGATGCTTCTTTAACCTATAAAATTATCCATGCTCTTTATCGACTAAAGAGTTTACCTAGAGAGAAATCTATGTATTATTTTGCCTCTCGTGGCGATAAGATATTGATGATTTCCCCTGCTACAAAGGAATGGAAAAATCAATGGCTTTTTATGGGTGGAGATTGGTTGTTCTTAATAACTGAACAAGATCATACTCATCGAGTGCCCAGGGCGCACTATAGGAGTTCTGGTAAGTTCACTCTAGGACATCTCTCTTTTTTTTGCAACCTGCCTCTCACATACTTTGACTCGTTCATTAACTTTTTTTTTTATGCTGCAGTGAAGGATTTAGAACTCATTCCACTATCTCGACAACCTAAAAAGATAGTTGATGATATCTCGAGTATTCTAATTGAAGATCGTAACTCTATCGTTCTTCTATCAGACGAACTACCCGTTGTTTCTTGCTTGCTCAACCTTTCGTTGAAGAGATCAACAAGTCTTTGTAGTTATATATATTGTATCACAACATAACACATATCTAACACTTCGTTTTTGCTTAAGCTATGTCAGGTGAGAGAGCTCGCAAGTTCATTGAAGACAATAAACGCCAAAAATGTGTAGAAGGTTCTAGTCGAGCTCCAAATAAAGTAACTAACAAACAAAACCGGACAATCCTGGTGTTTCAATTGAAAAACGTCGTCATGAGTCAAATGTTGGTAAAAAAATCTTTATCTACTACGCTCCCAAGCTTAAGTGCGGGCCCTTCTTCTCACCGTGATGTTCGACGTTCTATAGCCAATCCTGGCTGTGTTTACTTTGGAGAGGATGATGAGTCTTTCAAGGATGAGATTGGATTGATCAGTCAAAAATTTTAGACTATTCTGCTACTTGATCGAGATTGTCCACGTTCCATGACCACTCAAGCTCTAGTTGACTCGTCTATTGAGGGATACTTAAAGGTATTCATTGTTTCACTTTTATCATTTTTGTTTTGTTTTTTTTTTTCACTTAGATGAATGAAATTCTTGCTTCGCCTTTATAGGCTGGAGCTAGGATGAATATGGCTTCTGTACAATTGGAGAGAGAGATTCTTCATCTTAAAGAAACAGTGAAACTTCACAAGAAAATTTTATTTGATAACGCACGATTGCTGGAAGTAAAGCGTGTTGAGAAGAAGAAGCTGAGGATGGAACTAGTAGAAGTGCAGAAAAATTCAGATAAAACATCAAACAGGCTTAAAAATACATTGATTAAGTTTAGCAAACTCAAAGCTAAGACATGGGATCAAGATGAACTCCTCGCTATGCTTAAATCTGTCAATAAGGCAATAGACCTAGAAGTTTACCTTTTCGACCTTGGTGTCAACGAAGCACTTGATAAGGTTACCGAGAAATTTCCAGATTTTGATCTCAAGTTTGTTAGGGAGTATTTTAACCTTTTCTTGACTGATGGTATTGTCGACATTGAGACAATGCACTACAAGACGCGTTAGTACTACCAACGCACGTCGGCGTCGGTAATACCAATACCGGCATCGGTAATAACTATTGCCGACGTCGTCTCTGTGTCGGTAAGGACGTCGGCTACTCTGGGTCGGTAATACCAATGTGCATTACCAACGCTACATCGGTAATACTAATGTACATTACCGGCGCGGCGTCGGTAAAGCTATATTTTTTTTATAAAAAAATTGTGTATTTTAAACTTCCTATTAAGCGACCTGGTTTTAACAATTCACCCACACCAAGTGAAAACAGTAGAGCCACTATGTAAAATATAACAATAAGAGGAATTCAAAGAGGATCCGACCTTTTGGGAACAAAAAAATCATTAAACTGCCTGGCGGCAACACTCCAATTTGCATTGAAAATTTCATACAACCAATTCCAAATCTTAAAACTTAGAGGGGAAGTTACAAAAGAACAAACAATATTTCAAGGTTTCGAAAAGCACATTAGTAAAATTAAACAAAAAAAGTTACAAACAAACCTTAATTGGGTATTGACTTCTCCATGTGCATTGGTCATCTTTACTGCTTGCACTGCATCTACAACCTAGAGACACAAGTAAAATGCAATTTATTTAAAGTTAGCATCAAAAGGGTTATAGAAAGTTATTTTCAAAACGAATTACTAAATAAACCAAAAAAACAAGAGCATGGATATGAATGACTTCACTCTTGAGACTCAATACAACACTTTTAACATAACTAACAATTTGTTCCTCCACTAGTCAATATTCCCTTTTCTAATCATCCTTGAGATTTAAAGAAATAACAGGGATTTGCAATTACCTTAAATCCCTCAACTTGGAGTATTGTTTTCCAGATAGGGATGATCTGCTAGAATTACAGCATCCACTAATTCCAAGATTCTAAGATTAATACAAAAAAATATGTTTAGTGTGGATCTAAAAACCAACCATTCTACACTTCATAATAGTGTCTATTTCTAACACGAGCTCTAACATCCCATTATTTTTTTGGGTGAATTTTTTTTTGTATTTATTATTTCATTATTTTACTTAGTTAAATTATTTTAGAGTTCATAGTTTATAACCTAGGAGCTTTATTTATCTCGAGACCTTTATTTCTGTTTGTTTTATATTTTAATGGTTCGGATCATTAATGATTATTAACGGGCCAATTAATAATCATTAATCACCTTTATCTGTATTATTATCATAGTTGTTAACTAGAGTTAATTACGAGCAAGGGACGAATTTCATTAAGAAGAAAAACTTAAGGAAGGGCATTTTAGACATTTGAGAAACACCTATAAATATCCCACCCACTATTCATCTTCTTCTTAAATAAAAAAAGAATAAAGTTAAAGGGAAAACCACAACTTCACCCCCCAAACCCAAGCAAGATAGAGAAGAAAAAAAGAAGAGAAAGAAAGTTTCGGATCTCCTTCGTTTCTCGGTCGATTTCTTCCTACCTTAGCTTGTTGAAAAGTTCTCGCAACAAGATTTCTGCCCATCCTACATTTGAAGTATTTCCATCCACTTCTAAGGGACGAAAAGGTGAAGGAAAGTTTCAGATTTTATGGGTATTGTTGTTTTGATTTTCAAATCCAAACCCACACTTGAATTCATCCTTTTTTTCTTAGGTTTTGGTAGTTCTTAGCTAAAGGATCCTACCTAGGGTTGATGCATGTTTATCCTTGGCCCTAATTTCAGATTGAGCGAAAAACCCAACACCATCGATTCACCCCTTTTGCGTGGACTGTTATGTGTAGTATAGAAGTGTTTTATTTTCGTTTTCCTTTAAATTTGTGTGGATAATTCTAGCTATAAAACCCAAGTTATGTTTACCCATGGCTAGAAACTACCTAAAAATTACTTGGAATCAACCCGAATTGCTCTTCGAACGCAAAAAACCCGAAAAACATTCCTTTCTCTCCTTTCCTTCCCTTGGCCGAGAGCCTCATGTACCAAACCTGGGCTGTTTTGCCTATGTTTTAAATTATGAGTTGATTGTTGTTTGCTTCATGAAATTTAACGTATTTTAGGCGTAATTAATTGTAGGTTTGGTAACCGTTCGCGAATCCCTCGACGTGTTTTAGTTGACTTTTGGCCAAGGTGAGTTTGAAGTGGGTGTATGTGGTCTTATGGCCATTTTTCATTTACTTTATTATTTGTTTGAGTTTAAGTGGGTTTGTGATTATTGGGATACCAAGAGGCTACTTTTGTTGTTTCGATGCATCGGGCATGAGTATTTGTGTTTTATTTCTCAAGAGTGTTATTGTGGAGTTTAGAAAGCATTTCGGAATGGGGAACTTGGTCGATGTTTAAAATGAGTGGCTTGAGGTGAGGCAAGGTATTTGGGTTTGTTTTGAGGAATTTCGGCTTAAGAGTGGGAAATTCGGAACTTTGAAAACGGGAGGCTAAGTGTTGGGTTGCTTTGTTGGTAGTTGGTTGTTCTTCCGTTTTCGTTAATGTGGTTCTTATCGTACTTTACTTGTTTTTCTTGAAGTGGAATAGTATGGTTTAGTAACATTATCGCGCATGTACTTTATTTTCCTTCGTGATATATTGATTATGGGAAGGTACTTGTAATTGAGCTTGAGAACCATACTAGGACTCATTTTGATGGAGTATGTGTGTGTGGAATGAAATGTGAAATAATAAATTATACTCGGACTCATTTTGATGGAGTATGAATGTCATTTGGATAAACAATGTGAACACTGTTCGGAATCTTTAGATGGAGCATGTGTCTCACTTGTGGAAACTTTAGAATATACCCGGACTCATTTTGATGGAGTATGTGTGTATGGAATGAAATGTGAAATAATGAACTCTACTCGGACTCATTTTGATGGAGTATGAGTGTCATTTGGATGAACAATGTGAACCATGTTCGTACTCTTTAGATGGAGCATGTGTCTCACTTGTGGGAACTTTAGAATATACTCGGACTCATTTTGATGGAGTATATGTCTTTCTTACTTGAGAACTTTAGAATATACTCGGACTCATTTTGATGGAGTATATGTCTTGCTTACTTGAGAACATTAGAATATACTCATACTCATTTTGATGGAGTATATGTCTTGTTTACTTGAGAACGCGTGAGTGTACTCAGATTCTTTAGATCGAGTACATGGATATTGTTTATAATGACTTTTCGAAATGATCTTGTAGTTGTACTTGTTCTGAAAGTTGTTGATAGTTAATTACCTTGATGTCGAGTTATGATTGATGAAACTTATGTGATAATGACCAATGGCATGTGGAAATGAGAATTTGGCTTTGATCTTGAGTTTAGGATGTTTGGGAGTATAGTATGGGTATTGGAGAGTATGCTAAGACTTTGGACACAATTTCTTACATGCTCTCATATTACTCTCACTAGCATTTTTATGCTAATGTTGCTACACTTTAATGTTTTTCAGGTACGCCACGCGGTAGAGGTGGTGGTGCAGCGTGATCTTGAGATGATGATAGGAGGACAAGGACTCGGATTTTGGCATTCGATGAATGCAAGAACTTAGAGATTTTCATTTGATTTATGTCTATTGCACTTAGTACGTGTATTTGAGCTCATGAGAGCATTTATGATTTCGTTACGTGTTTTGGTCCATTTTCGGACTTAAAACCTTAGGGAATGCGCATTCCATTATATTTTATCGCTTTTTCTGTTGCGAACCATATATACAGGTTTTTGGCTAGTCCGAAATACAAACGGCACCATGCTGATTTTTTTATAAAAATATAAGCTTCCGCTGTTTTCTCTGATTTTAAATTATTAGTAATTTTCGGGTCTTTATAGTTGGTATTAGAGCCTATGGGTTCTATAGACCACATGCATCACATGTTTTTTATGTTTTGGTTTTATGTGCTTGTCCAAAGCATCGTTCACGGTCAACGGCTCCAGGTATTCCTTGAGACTTTATTCTTAAGTTTTTGTTTTCCCTTAGTAGTGGGAAGTTTTTAAGAAGGGTTCTCCCTTGCTAACTTATTACTTATGTTTTGTGATCAATCACTACCTCTTAAGAGCCATTAAGTGGCGGTTTTGACGTTTACTGATAGGCTAGGGCCTTAGAATGAGTATTAAGGGTAGAATATACCCCTTACGGTTTTGAGGTTGTGTACTCGTGTAGCATGTTGAGATGGAATTGGTGTAAGGGAGTAATGAGACTCCGAGAGAGTGATCAATTGATCATCGTGTTTGATGGGAGGATGTTTTTGGGAAATGTTTAAAGTAGTCATGTTTGTGGAACACGTGACAAATGTTTTATGTGTAAATGGGTGTGATTGTGAATAAATCCCGATAACAAGAGGGGATACCTAGTTCTTTGAGTGGGTGGAAGGGTAATCGGCCTAGCTTGAGTCGAGTGACCCAGATTATATAAGGGACAAGTCCCTAGTCGAGGATGAGAAAGTGAAACTTGTATTGTTTGTGGTGAATCGAAATGACAGTGTGGTGTGTCAAAATGGGAAGGGGTTGTCACTCAAGGTAGAAAGTTGGTGCTTTAGTGACGAGTTCCGATGGAAACCACTAATGACTGTATCATTGGATCTTGGCCTAGCCTTGTGGCTAGCACATAGTGAGAGTACCATTATGAATGGGAATACTTGAGGTCAAGTTACCGAATCCGCACTTGGAAGATGTATGAGTTAACTAACGCTAGTGTTAGATGATCGTTTGACTTGAGGTCTAGGGGAATGTTGTCAGACCGTGATAATGGCGACTTTATAAGATAATGTGATGGTTTGGGAAGTCGTAAAGCATACGAAGATTGACCATCGAATTGAGATTGTGAATTCTAAGGATATCGAAAGTCGTGGTTTGAACCTAATGATTTTTTTGGAATTCCCTTGAGGTGTAGCCACTAATGGGAGAATAGAACGTTAATGGATTAAGGTGATTGGAAGACGCCTGTTTTGCTTTGTAAGAAAAGAAATGATATAAGGGGTTACGTTTTGACTCATGAGTTGGAAAAGTGATCCATGAGAATGAATATGCGATATTTAGTATGATTTCAAGTTTGGGCAATTAAGGGTCATTGATAGTTTAGACTTTGATCATTGGTTGGGTTATCAACCAAGTGTTGTAGAGGAAGATAATCAGAGAAAACTTCAAGGATGTGTTTCAGACATTTTATGTAAATCCTTCAGAATCTGGGGAATGGTTGGATACCGATTTTGTCTCTTTTCCATGTTGTGAATTGGAAGGTCGGTGGTGTATAGTGGAACACTGGGATAGAATCCCAAGGTTGTAGAATGCTACGAGAGAAGTGTCATTGTGTGCTCTTATCGGTGAAAGAGTAAAAAGAGGATCACCCACCAGGTAGTTAAGATTGGCAATAATGATATAGGCATCGAGGTTGGCGAGTAACACCTGGATGAGAGGGATATTCTAGTACGTATTTATAATAAGGAATTGAGGTACTATTCCATTTGGAAGGAGTCGAATACGAGTAAACATAATGGACAGAGTTGGTGAGATACCATGTGTTGGAATTTGACACCGCTTCAATGAACTAGTAAGAGGGAGAGTGCCTTAGCAAGAATTTTTTTCTTCTCACCTTCGGGAAAGGCAATACTCGATAAATGATATAAAAGCTTGAATAGGACTAGAAATCGTGGGCGACGAGATGATGGGTTCGATGAAAAGAGACTCACCTTATGACTAGAGTCGTATTAAAGCAAACCGGACGATTAATAATTAGAATGAGAATCGTAAGGATTCGTGAGATAGGTTGAGGGGGTGTAGTATTTCCAAGCTTTTTACTTATTATTTCGAAAGAGTTATGTGAACCAATGGAATCGATCTTTTGGGAGAAACAATTCAAGGAAATTCTCAAGGTTTACTTTTTATGAACTTGGAAGTGATGTTGTTATATACGAAAACTTGAACTGAATGTCAATCAGGGGTGTGAAGGGCGTCATTGGACTGTAAGTAGATACGTTAAGTTTTAATGGGTGAGGAATTCCTGGAAATGAACTATTAAGACACTTATACGATGAGAGAGATTCCAAGGGAAGGTGTAGGAACATGTCGTTGGTTCTTGTTAGTTGATTACCGAGTACGATGGGAGTTATGAATGAGTCTTAGATCGTGATAAGAGGATTGACCAAGTTGTTTTATTTCTATCGGGACGGTGTGGTAAATGGACTTTTGAGAGAGAACTAGGGTTGTGATGTGATAGGGAAGCTATGAGAGTTGCATGAGGTTCTTGAGAGCGAGTCGTCGAATTCAAACGAGACCGGTTAGCTAGGGGTCTAACAATCAGGTTACTTGTGGAGACTTCATTTTTAGTGGTGTTAGTAAGGCCATGGAACTCTCGTAAGTGGGATCACTATAGAAAATTAAGCTTATGGTTAACCACTACAAAAAAAAACTGTCAAAATGCGACCAGAAATTTGCGACCAAACAAAAGTGGTAGTTTTTTGGTGACCACCTGGTCACTTTTTTTGAAGGTTGACTCTAAGTGACCATCTGGTCACTTTTGTTTTGCGACCAGATTGCGACCAAAAGCAGAAGTAGTCATAAAAAATGGCGCGAAATTATGGCGCGAAATAATCGACAAATTGGTCACCTAAAAAAACGACCAACTGGTTGCATTTTTGTGACTAAAATATGACTTGGTTGCAAAAATGGCGCGTAATTTTGGAGGGAAAAAAGCTACCAAGTGTCACAATTAAAAGTGACTAACTGGTCGCAATTTTTGTGACCTTTATTGAGCAGTGGTAGCTTAAAATTGGATGGAAGAAAGCTACCAAGTGGTCACAATTATAAGTGACTAAATGGTCGCAATTTTGGTGACCTTTATTGAAGGATGGTAGCTTAAAAATTTGGCGGAAATTAGGTTACCACGTGGTCACATTAGGAAGTGACCGGATGGTCGCAAATGCCCGTGATTTTATGTGACCAGGAATATATAAAAATTTGGTGGGATAAAAGCTACCAAGTGGTCACCACAAAAGTGACCATGAGGTTGTAAATTCTAACTTGATCGAAGGGCGGTGAGGAAAATGACGGGAAATTTTGGCGGGAAAATGCGCCCGGATGGTAGCAAAAATCGCCATCCGGTCGCAAATGAGCAGAGAGGAGTCCATTATAAAAACCCTCCACCCATTGTTTGATAGCATTAAGAAAAAGAAAATGAGAGAGTGGATGTATATTCGTTTGATAGGCGGTATTTGAACGATGAGTTCGTGCGGGTTGAGCAGTTTTGTTGAGTTTTGCATGACAACCTGCCTATTATGAAAAGTATGGTGGAAAGCTACGTTGCCGGCAGGGGAAATGAGACAATAGGAGAATCACCCCAGCTGAGTTGAAGGTGCATCTTTATAGTCGGGGTTTGTGAATTATTATCCGGGTGTTTCGGGGAAACACAGGAAATGTTCCGAGGCATTACAGGAATCGAGATGATCGAGGTAGCGGCTCGAATGTAGAGGTTGTTGACGAAGAACGAATGATGAACAACAAATCAAGTCGCCAACAAATGATACTTGATGGTGCGGGGTATGGGGTAATGAAAATTTTCCGTGAAAGTTTAAACGTGAGGCGAAGATGAACGGGTTGTAGAAGAGGAAATGAATCTGGAAGCACGTAAGATGCACGTGATGTTAAAGACAGCCATCCGACCATTGTATGATGGGTGTGAGGTAAGTCAACTTGCTGCTGCTACAGAACTTTTAAATATAAAGGCGCAGTACAACACACCTGGTAGAGGATTTGATGCGATTGCATCGTGGTTTCCTCGATGCGCTCCGAGAAGAAAATAATATGCCCCACGTTTGTGCGATACGAAAAGCTAGTGGAGGGACTTGGATTACCCGTGGAGAAAATAGATTCGTGTCAAAATGGATGCATGATTTCTTGGGATGTGGATGAGGACCCGCATCATCATGCAAATTGCTTTTCTTCCAAGATACAAACAAGGGAAACCCACACGATTCCGAACGCCCGCATGTTCTTTTTACACCGACCCTAAGCCACCAGCGGTTGTATGCATCGGATGTGACAACCTCGCACATGAGATGACATCACGAGCATTCACAAGATGAAGGTGTTATGAGACATCCCTCGAGATCTTTGCGGCATGGAGACATTTAAATAATTGTCATTCCGATTTTGCACAAGATCCAAAAACTCGATTGGGCTTACCGGATGGCTTTAACTCGTCCGGGGCATCGGGGGCACAATATTCGATTTGGCCGACCATGGTAACCCCGTATAACTTGCCTCCCTCGATGCGCGGTGAGACCCGGTGATTTTTCTAAGTTGATCGTCCAGGGCGAAAAGTCCAAAAGGACTGGATGTGTATTTGCAACCACTTATTACGAGTTGAAAAGGTTGTGGGTCGACGGTGTTATGACGACGACATTTCCAAGAAACAAAATTTCTTGATGCGCGCCGCGTTAATCTGGACTATCAGTGACTTCCCTGCGTATTCAATGTTGTCAGGTATGTTGATATTTAATTGCTTTCATATACATTTTTGAGTCTGTGTTTAGCTTTTGTTATTGCTTTTCTTAGTCAGTGTAGTTAATTGTGTGAACCTCAATCTCCTCCTCTTAAAGGATGGAGTATGGCGGGGACATACGCATGTCCATATTGCATGCTAGACATAGATACATTTTATCTCAGAAACGGTCAGAAAACTTGTTGGTTTGACTGTCACCGTCTATTTTTGTCGTTGAATCACACTTTCCGTTCAAACGGCGGATCGGAAGAAGGGTCGACGAGTAAGAAAACAAACCCCCGGCCATGTATAGTGGAAGACGATTGTTCACGGTATAGATGCTATAGGGATGCGAAGATTAGAGTGGAAGGTGCGGAGAGTGCAAGTAATGCCGTCCGGAAAAACGGGTTGGAAGAAACGGAGTATTTTTTGGGATCTACCGTATTGGGAAGATCTACCGATTAGACACAATCTGGATGTAATGCATATCGAGAAGAATTTCTTCGACAACATTTTCAATACGATTTTGAGCGTTCCGGGAAAAGCGAAGGACAATCAAGGCACGTTATGATATACGGGAGATATGTGACCGCCCCGAGTTGGAGCCCCTGGCGACAATGATAATTACGCAAAAGCAAAGTACATGTTGATGACGGATGAAAAGAAAACATTATTTGAGTGGATCAAATCCATCAAATTCCCGGACGGATACGTTTCGAATTTGAGTTGGTGTATAGACAATCAAAAACATATCATGTTCGGGATGAAAAGCCACGACTGCCATATATTCATGCAACGATTGATGCACGTCGCGTTGAGACCATTCTTAGAGAATAGACATTGGGAGCCGCTTGCCCGGTTGAGTGTTTTTCTGGGGACTTGACATGTTAGCAAGCTAACCGAAGCCTACTCGGCCTCAATGAGTTCGGAGATAGCCGTTATTATTTGTAAGTTGGAGCAAATGTTCCCACTGGCTTTTTTGACTCCATGGAGCATCTTCTAGTGCATCTTCCATATGAGGCATTCTTTGGGGTCCCGTACATTTGCGGGATGTACCCATTTGAAGGGTAAGCCCCGCCGTTATTTTGTAATGTCGCGTATAAATTAGTAAAGTGATCGAATTTAAATTATGTTTTGTACCCACAAGTACTTACGTCGGTTGAAAAAGATGGTTGGAAATAGATCACGAGTAGAGGATCTATCGTAGTGCGCCGAAGCAAGAAACTACCACATTTTGTTCATACTACTTTGATCAACACATTGCGAGCATTGCTTCGACAAGCGAAGCGAAACATTGTCGAAAATTTACTTGAAGGTGTTGACATAAACGACTGCCGATTTTCTTGAACCTGGCATGACGTTGGAAGAGGCAGCGAGGCCGTTGACCGCTGCCGGGTATCACGGAATGCGGCATACGTGTTATGCAACAGAGAGATCGAGCCTTACATAGAGTGAGTTTGTAACTTAACAATTATTCATCGCATAAACAAACTATTTGCTAACTATTTTTGTAACATACTGATTATTTCTAAACGTATACGTTCGAATGACACGAGTTGGTCTTACGGGCGGCGAGGGGTCAATAATCGATAAAGAGTTTCGTGGTTCGGCCGGGGCATACGTGAGTTTTTTAAATTGTCAAAAAATTGTTGCATTATGTTGAAAAAAATATTATCTTCCTAACATTATGTGGACAATGACACGGGTTGACTCCCTACATTCAGGTGGATGATCCTCGCATCATTTCTTTTAGCAAAGGGACCCGGACGGATAGCAAGGTCGTATGGTGGATACATCGGTAACGATTCTGATTTCAAACGAAGGCCCATTCAGGTGAACAGGGCAACAAACAACGGTGGTGTTTGCATCAAAGGTCACGGGTTTCAGGACAAACGAAGGCGATTGTCCTGTTCAACTGCACTTGGTTTGAGACAACCAGACGAGGCGGAGTCCGTAAGATTGATCATTTACAAATCGCTGAGGTAAACAAGTCTAAGCATATGCGTCCGCCGATAGGTTTGTCCTAGCTTCACAGGCAATTCAAGTTTATTACCCGAACTATCCAATTAATAGACGGGATCGATGATTTGTTAGTTGTTTGTAAAGTTAAACCACGCCAGGTAGAAGAAAACTTGTCCGAGAAAGACGATCATGCGGAGGAAGCCGTTGCTTTTTCAAGAAGATGAGATAAGATGTCGTGCAATCGGCGATGGTCGAATGCAAATCTTGTTCGTCCTTTGAGCGATGGAACGATAACATTGCATGATGATGATGATACAAATGCTTCCACTTTTCACGCACGTGACATTGATCTTGAATTTATTCGAGACGATGAATACGATGAAGAAAAAGAAGAAGAAGAAGACTTTATGTGACGGACTTCTTGGAGACGATGATGAATGAGACATTTCGTAACTTGATTATTCACGTGTATGTGTTTATTAAAACTATTTCTTTTAATGAATGATTAAAAAATATATATATATATTAATATTTGCGACCATGTGGTCGCAATTTAACACAAAAGGTGACCACATGGTAGTAATTTAGAAGGGAAAGCGACCACGTTGGTCGCATTTTTGAAAAAGTATAATTATATTTTTCAAAAAATATAAGTGAAATTATGACCATATGGTCGCAAATCTGAGCGGTAAATTTAAATTTTCATGAAATTTATGGCGGTGAATTTAAAAATTACGACCGTCTGGTCGCAATTTTTGGCGGTGGTCGCAATTGTTTATGGGACTCGTGATATGACAGTTGTTCTGGATAATGGTAAATGGGCGACCAAATGGTCGCTTTTTCAATAAATGCTACCAGATGGTCGCAAATATCTCTAAAAATGCGACCATTTGGTCGTAATTTCCCCAGCACGCATGACCTTTCGTTTCTGGTCATGATTACATATTTGCGACCATTTGGTCGCAAAATCGATTTAAATTCGATCAGCCTTCCTTCCCCGTTTCCTTTTCCTTTCTCTTTTTCTTTCTCTTTTTTCTTTCTTTTCTCTCTTTCCCCCGTTCCGTTCCCCGTTGTTTTTTCCCCGTTCCTACTCTAAACCTAAAAACCCTAAACCTCCAATCCCGGTTTCTATTACGAGGTTAGTTTTCGTATACATTTTAAGTTTTAAGTTAGTTTTTAGTTAGGTTTATGTTTAAATTTAGTTTACTTAGTTTTAATTAATTAGTTTAGTTTACTTTTGTTAATTTCATTAATTGTAGTTTAATGAATCTAATTTAGTGTAATTAATTACCTAGTTTACTTTAGTTTAATTCATCTAATTTTTAGTTTACTTTTTAATTAATTAATTAGTTTAGTTTAATGTTGTTAATTTCATTAATTTTAGTTTTAATTAATGTAATTTAGTTTAATTAAGCACTTAGTTTACTTAAGGTTAATTAATCTAATTTCGTTTACTTTAATTAATTAATAAATTTTAGTTCAATTAATTTAATTTTTAATTTAGTTTAATTTAATTAATTAGTTTAGTTAAGTTTAGTTTTTATTAATTAATGTTAGTTAAATTTAATTAATTTTAGTTTAATTTAATCTAATAGTTGAATTCTTCATTACTTAGTTTACTTTTAATTAATTACTTAGTTCACTTAAGCTAATTTTTAGTTTACTTTTAATTTAATTAATTAGTTTTAGTTTATTTTTAGTTTTTAATTAATTAATGTTAGTTTTAATTTAATTAATTTTTAGTTCAATTAATCTAATTTAGTTTAATTCTTCATTACTTAATTTACTTTTAATTTAATTAATTTTTAGTTTAATTCTTCACTACTTAGTTTACTTTTAATTACTTCATTTTTAGTTCAATTAATCTAATTTTAATTTACTTTAATTCAAATTCATTAATTAGTTTATTTTAAATTATTTACTTAATTTATGTTAGTTTAATTTACATTATTTAATCAATTTAATTTAGATTATTTCATTAATTAATTAATTTAATTTATTTCAATATTTTAATTACGTAATTAGTATTAAATTAGTTTAGTTTGGTTGTAGGATTATGACGGGCAGACGACGTCCTCCCCAGTCAGACGAGCCTGACGACGCGAGTGACGAGGCATCTCTGCAGCTGCCTATTGCCGCTGCCCCTGATGCGGACCTGACTACATACAAGTTGGACAACCTCCTCTTGATTCTGGCCGGGACTTGTCGCCACGCTCGATGATGCGATCCCCGAGACCCGATCTACGACACCACGATTGCCGCGAGCCTCCCGGCCACGACTCCCGGGTTAGCATCGGGGTTCCCATCGCGGTCGGATCCAGGCCCCTCCACTTCATGCACATAGCCTCCCTGCCGGATACTCTACCCTTCCGGATTGAAGGGGATACATAAGTAATTTTGTTTATTGTTTTAATTACTTAATTTTTAAACCTTTAAACTTTTGTTAAAAGTGTTTTTTTATTTCCCGTTAACTAATTGTTTCTAATATCACAATAGTTTTATTTTTTGCAAGAAATAGCTACAGCATACAACCGTTTTCAAAACGGTTTCGCGAGGTCCCCCTCGAGCATGCCTCTACCAAGCCCCCTTCTAAGGTCCGACGACGGAGAAGCGTCGGAGTACGAAAATTGGAAGGTAAAAACATCATTTATTTTTATAATTAATTAATTTTGAAATTTATAGAAATAAATTTATTACTTTAATAATTTTTTATTTCAATTTTTTCAGGGCAAGTTTCCTGTTATCGATCCCGATATCACGGACGGTAGATTGTTCCCCTTATGGGACAATCACGTCCGGGATCGATTCAAGGACCTCATGTACCGGGCGCGCAAAAAGCAAACAGCAAACCGCCCCGTGTGGATGAGCCCAGAAAACCACGCGCGGCTTATCGCGAGCTTGAGCACTCTTGAGGGCATGGTAGTGTCAAGGAGGAATAAGGCCAACCGCGCGAAGAATCCCACCAAACACACAGCCAGGGCCCGGACCCACGACGAGCACCATTGTCGATTGGTAAGTTTTTTTTGGTCGTTTTCCTACGTACTTTTTTCTTGTTTTCTTTTTTCAATTAGTTCTTAATTTGTTATGTTTTCTTCTTCAATCTTTAATATTTTTAAAATTTAAGAACACCGCCCCGCTCCCGCCCGATGAGTCTCCACCGTGTTCTTCACATGAAGAAGGAGCGGGACGTTAAATCGACGATAAGGCTAAAGCAGCGTTCGGTATTTAAAAAAATTTCAATTATTATTTTTTCTTTAAAATTTTTCCTAACTTTATATATTAACTATTTTATTTTCCGAATTTTAAATGTTTAGGAACGTTTCACTGAGTCGTTGAGTCGGTGGTTGCCCACAGGACTAGCAACCGACTCGGGAACACCGTAGAGAGGCGTTCTTGGAGGTCGAAGGGGTTCGGCCCGATGGATCGGTTCCTGGGCTCGAACAGGGCGACGCCTTTACGCGGATGTGCCCGGCCACGGAGCGAGCACTAGCTCGGCCCTTCTCCGGTTGAAAAGCGGGGAGCGGACATGGACGCTATGTGCGAGGACTCGTTTCTCAGTCGCTACGATTGAGGCGGACATGCAGGCACGGTCGAGGCCCCAGTCACAACCGCCTTGGCTCCCAGCCCGATCCCAGCGACGACCATTCATCATCGACGCCTCCTCCGTCACCCCCACCCCCTCGCAGTAGTTCTAGGATGCTTTTTCAATGCGTATAAAACGTTTTTTGAATATTTGATATATATATTTTTTATTTTAATTCCAATTTTTTGTTATTAAATTTTAATATTAATTAAATAAATAATTAATAATTAATTAACTAATTATTGAAATTTAAATTTAAAAAAATTTCTTAAATGAGACCATATGGTCGCATTTTGGCTGAGTCCAAAAGTGACCAACTGGTCACTTATCTTCAACATAAATTACGACGAGATGGTCACTTTTTAAGCGACCATCTGATCGTATTTTGACTGAGTTCAAAAGTGACCATTTGGTCGCTTAGAAATACGACTACTTGGTCACTTTTTATGTGACCAACTGGTCACTTATCTTCAACATAAATTACGACCAGATGGTCCCTTTTTAAGCGACCATCTGGTCGTTTTTTCAAAAAAGTTGACTTTTTTGTGACCAAACTTTTCTGGTCGTATATTTGTGACTATCCAGTCGCACAAATTCCGGACCGACCAGCTTTTTGGCCACCACCATGTTCGTCGCCTTTTTGGTCGCATTATACAATAAAAACGACCATTTGGTCGCAAATTTCTGGTCGCAAATTCACAGTTTTTTTTGTAGTGAACTACTTTTACCCTATGAGAATTGCGGATGAGGAGGAATCGTTTTTTTATTAGTTGTTGCGGTTGAAATTGCCGGAGTTTTTGATGTTGCTGGATGTCTGTGATTGAGAATACTTTCAAACTTTTGGCCGAGTGGATTTGGGTATATGTCGTGGATTGAAACTATATATAAGCATAAGACCGTTGTCTTGTGATGAGTGTAGAATGATTTTTTATGTGAAAGACGAGACCTTCACTATTGTATCGTTAGAATGACGAGTTTTGAGAATTGTGATTCAAATGAACTTACGAGGGTACTTTGTCTGGGAATTTCGATATTAGTATGTGGCAACGATGTGTGGCTTGAGAATTTTTATGGGAATTGTTTCTATTTTCTCTTAATCGATAAACGTATGATGTGTTTTCAATACACCTCCAATGAATTATCTTGAGAGGGATGCATTTTGTGTTTTCAAACAATAATGAGGTAGATATGTATGAAAGGAACGACTTGTATCGCGGGAAGATATTTTGGGCGAGGCCTAAGCGTTGGTGTTTAAAAGTTGTGACTAGTACATGTAGAGAGATATGCATGCCTTGAGCAACGTAGATCGTTATAGTTGTAGTGAATGCCACGTGCTCTTGAGAAAGAGGCCCATGAAGGGTGATATGGAACATGCAGATGAGGGCGAGATAAGCCCTGAGATTATAGTCTGTTGAGACTCGAGACGAGTTGGGTCAACCTTATCGACAATGCATGATGTTATCTTATTCGATGTCCGGATAGTGTGTGACGAACTCCTCTCTTTTTCCCTTGAGTGTATACTTTTCAGGTACGAAAAAACTCTTTTAAGGTGGGTAGACTGCAACATCCCGTTATTGTTTTTAGGTGATTTTTTATTTATTTATTATTTATTATTTCATTATTTCACTTAGTTAAATTATTTTAGAGTTAATAGTTTAGAACCTAGGAGCTTTATTTATCTCGAGACCTTTATTTCTGTTTGTTTTATATTTTAATGGTTCGGGTCATTAATGATTATTAACGGGCCAATTAATAATCATTAATCACCTTTATCTGTATTATTATCATAGTTGTTAACTAGAGTTAATTACGAGCAAGGGACGGATTTCATTAAGAAGAAAAACTTAAGGAAGGGCATTTAAGACATTTGAGAAACACCTATAAATATCCCACCCACTATTCATCTTCTTCTTAAATCACAAAAAGACAAAAGTTAAAAGATAAGCCCCAACTTCACCCCTCAAACCCGAGAAAGATAGAGAAGAAAAAAAAAAGAGAAAGAAAGTGTCGGATTTCCTTCATTTCTCGACCGATTTCTTCTTGCCTTAGCTCGTTGGAAAGCTCTCGCAAAAATATTTCTACCCATCCTACATTTGAAGTATTTCCATCCACTTCTAAGGGACAAAAAGGTGAGGGAAAGTTTCAGATTTTATGGGTATTATTGTTTTGATTTTCAATTCCAAACCCACACTTGAATTCATCCCTTTTCCTTTGGGTTTTGGTAGTACTTAGCTAAAGGATCCTACCTAGGGTTGATGCATGTTTATCCTTGGCCCTAATTTCAGATTGAGCGAAAAGCCCGATGCCGTCGATTCATCCCTTGTGTGTGGACTGTTATGTGTATTGTAGAAGTGCTTTATTTTCGTTTTCCTTTAAATTTGTGTAGATAATTCTAGCTCTAAACCCCAAATTATGTTTACCTATGGCTTGAAACTACCTTAAAATACTTGGAATCGACCGAATTGCTCTTCGAACTCCAAAAACCCGGAAAACATTCCTTTCTCTCTTTTCCTTCCCATGGCGAGAGCCTCATGTACCAAACCTGGTCTGTTTTGCCTATATTTTAAATTATGAGTTGATTGTTGTTTGCTTCGTGAAATTTAACGTATTTTAGGCATAATTAATTGTAGGTTCCGGTAAATGTTCGCAAATCTCCCGGCGTGTTTCAGTTGACTTTTGGCCAAGGTGAGTTTAAAGTGGGTGTATGTGGTCTTATGGCTATTTTTCATTTACGTTATTGTTTGTTTGAGTTTAAGAGGGGTTTGTGATTATTGGGATCCCAAAAGACTACTTTGGTTGTTTCGATGCATCGGGCGTGAGTGTTTGTGTTTTAATTCTCAAGAGTGTTATTATGGAGTTTAGAAAGCATTTCGGAACAAGGAACTTGGTCGATGTTGGAAATGAGTGGCTTGAGGCGAGGCAAGGTATTTGGGTTTGTTTTGAGGAATTTCGGCTTAAGAGTGGGAAATTGAACTTTGGAAACGGGAGGCTAAGTGTTGGGTTGCTTTGTTGGTAGTTGGTTGTTCTTTCGTTTTTGTTAATGTGGTTCTTATCGTACTTTACTTGTTTTTCTTGAAGTGGAATAGTATGGTTTAGTAACATTATCGCGCATGTACTTTATTTTCCTTCGTGATATATTGGTTATGGGAAGGTACTTGGAATTGAGCTTGATCACCATACTCGGACTCATTTTGATGGAGTATGTGTGTGTGGAATGAAATTTGAAATAATAAACTCTACTCAAACTCATTTTGATGGAGTATGAGTGTCATTTGGATGAACAACGTGAACCATTGTCGGACTCTTTAGATGGAGCATGTGTCTCACTTGTGGGAAGTTTAGAATATACTCGGACTCATTTTAATAGAGTATGTGTGTGTGGAATGAAATGTTAAATAATGAACTCTACTCGGACTCATTTTGATGGAGTATGAGTGTCATTTGGATGAACAATATGAACCATGTTCGGACTCTTTAGATGGAGCATGTATCTCACTTGTGGGAACTTTAGAATGTACCCGGACTCATTTTGATGAGCATTTAATGAACCATTACATGCCAAAGTGAATTGAAATGCAAAAAATATAGATGACTTAACCATAAACAAAGACTAGTCCTAGAGATTTAAAGATTGCAATGAAGGTATCCTTTGTCTCTCCACTGCAACAAAATAGACTCCGTTCAATTAATCACTAGAATTCAAAATTGCAAAATATAACATAATTTGAAAGAAATATATCTCTATCAAATCAAAAGGTCAAACTTTCAAACGTGCGATGGCTTACCATAACTCCCCAACCAACACGTTTAAACATTTTTATAGCCTCGATACTCTCAGTCATAGATCCAATTTCGTTAACCTTGAGAAGAAGGGCATTGCAAGTTTTCTCCTTGATTGCTTTCTCCACTCTCTAAAACCTGAAAGATGAGAAAAATTAATATCAACAATCTAGAGAAACTCCAGAAAATAAGGATTGATAAATAAGTTAAAGTTTACGTTCCATTGAATCAAAAGATCTATTCCTTACTTTGGGGTTGGTAACTAAAAGTTTCAAATCACATATACCTTTCAAAACAACGATTGGATTAACTAAAAGTTTTCATTACAACCAAATATAAAGCAAATCACCAAATTAGCATACAAAATTGAAAACAAACACATGAAATTCTCTCAAAATTTTGAAACAACTATTCAATCTATCACATATTTTCCAAAAGCACAACAAATTCTAAAGAAAAACTTCAATATTAACCTAAATTGCAAAATGAAAAAAAAAACCCTTAAACCCCCAAATCACTCAAAATCTTAAGTATTTTGAGAAATTAAAGCATGGAAACGCACCTAAACGTCATGCAAATGAAAACCCAATGGCTTTGAACGGAGAAAAAAGGTTAAAAAATGGTAAAAAATGGAGGTTTTCTGGCTGAGTGATGCTGCTCTATCGCGCAGAAGAAGAAGAAGAAGAAAAGAAAAAGAAGTCTCGAACTGATTGTGCAGAGGCGTTTAGGGGTTTAATTTTCATAGGCATTACCAACGCCATATCGGGCGTCGGTAGTACATTTAATGAGCGTCGATAATGCTCCGCGTGAGTATTACCAACTCTACGTTGGTAATGATTTCAATATGCATTCTCACGCAAAGGTATTACCGATGTCACGTTGGTAATACCCAGAGCATTACCGACGCTACGTCGGTAATGATTTTAGTTTATTATATACTAACATACATCACCAATGTTGCGTTGGTGATGGCCATCCATTACCGACGCATATGAGTAGCGTCGGTAATTCTAGCGTCGGTAATACTAACACTTCTTGTAGTGGTGGCCAATTCAACATGATGACTTTCTTAGATTTAGTTTAGTTTCATATTGGTAGGATAATATGTTTTTATCATGCTTTCACTTTATTTAGTATATCTTTGAACTTATGTTGCTTTTAATCTTTCAAATTTATCTCATGTTGCCTTCATTTATTGGTTTTATTTATTTTCTAAGCCTTGTTAATCAGATATAGCTACATAGCCTCGTCCGATTGAACTTAGAGTTTTTAACCAACTTAATTTTTGTTTTTCTAAGTTTTATCAATCAAGTGTGGCTACATAGCTCTGCACCTAAAATGAACTTAGAATTTTTAATGAACTTAAGTTTTTGGTCTTTCTAAGTTTTATCAATCAACTGTGGCTACATAGCCCTGCACCTAAAGTGAACTTAGAATTTTTAATGAACTTAAGATTTTGGTCTTTCTAAGTTTTATCAATCAAGTGTGGCTACATAGCCCTGCACCAAAAATACACTTAGAATTTTGATGAACTTAAGTTTTGTTGTGCTTGTCGCGCATTCTTGTTGGTGTAGCAGAATAATTCATAGTAATAAAAGTAGTAGCAGTAGGCCCCCACTCAAGTGGCACTTTATAAGTTGAAGTGTTACTTGAGTTTGTGAGTTATTGAAGTAGCTTGTTTTGGGCTCAACTTAGATTCACACTTGGTGGTAGCCTCTCATTATGGTTCGTTGGTCCTTCTCAACACAAGTAAATTTATGAAGTTGAAATAGTACGTTCTCATTTCATTTATTGGAATGAAATTACAATGAATGAAAATTACTGAAACAACTCAAACATAAATGAAATTATAAAGACATCATTGATAAAAGGTCTTGAGGTGCTCTGCATTCTATGGATGATGTAATGCCTTGTTGTTGAGGTCTTTCAAGTGGGTCCTAAGGCACCGCTACTTGGGTCTTTTGTATTTGGAAGCACCTTTCTGAGAATGAGTTCATCGACTTTGAACTTGCATGGTTTGACTCGAGAGTTGTAGTATCGTGCCAACCTATTTTTGTACTCAATGACATGGAGACGGGAAGTCTCCCTATGCTCTTCAATGAGATCAAGGCTTAACCTTAGGCACACTTCATTTATCTCCAGATTGAAATGTTATACCCTTGGAGAATTGAGACCTATCTCAACTGGCACAACTACTTCTGCTACGAACCAAAAACTTGTTGGTTGAAACGGTGATCAAACTAGGTGGTGAAGGGTGGCATGCAAGTGCACATGGTCAACAAGTAATAGTAGTGGTAAATGAGTGTCGTGTCCCATAAGGATGGTTGTTTTTAAGACAATTAGGATCTAAGGGTGATTGCAGCTATAGAATTAATTAATTAACAAAGGCTAGGTATTGTGATGCACAAAGTAAACGGATCAGCACGAACTGTAGATCAAAGGATGGGAATGTTATGATGTGCTAGGTATCTGGATAGACTGTATCAACAAGTAATAAACTTGCTATAAGACTTCACATATTAATGGAGTTATGAAACAACTAGTGTATAGGAAAACAAGAGCAAGGACAAGTTTTCTCAAACAATCCTAACGCATTATCTAATCCTAGATCACATCTCTAAAACCTTGGGTAAATTTTACTTCTCTTGAATCCCCTAAAACTGTTCTCTATTCCCTTATTCCTAAGTTATGGTTAATTTGAACAAGTGATATCTCATACAAAGTTGGCATACAAAATATCTTTCAATACTTGCATAAACTCTTCTAACTATATTTTCAAACAGAATTAAATAAGAACATAAATGACAAAAATATTACATCACAATCTCCATAAATATGTGGATCTCAAAATATTGGTTCATGTCTATCCATCTCCACTAACACTTCATCACAAAAGGTTTTAGCCTCTCATGGCTATCAACATACATGAAAGTAAGAGTGTTCCTCGGACTAGAATTCGTGCTTGAATATAAAATGGAAATGACAAAATGAACTAGCTAATACAAAATAACTCCACGTTGTAAAACGCCTCCTTGTTTGTTACTTTTTCTCCTCTTTCTTTGGCTCTTCACTTCTCCGTTCTTGTCCTCCCTCAAAAATATTTTTCTCTTTCTTTTCATATCCTTTCGTATTAGTCTTTGACTTTCCACTTTCACCTTTTCCCGCCAAAAAAGTAGTTGATAAAGTGTATCAGGATGTACGCATGACTAAGAACTATTGTATGAAGCGACTGCTGCTTGTCCCATCGAAGAGCTAATCAGCGAAGATAATATCTCTTTGTCCTCTGAGTGCCTTTGCTTTAGCAGCATCACTATGTGCTCCTCTTTGTGCTTCCCTACAACAGTAAATAATTGCCAAGAGCACTAACTAGAAACTATGTTAGCAATGGCTATATTAGAACGCTCAGAAAGTAATCAATTAATGAGAGAAAAATGATTGGAAAAAGCCAAGGTGAATCAGAGGGCTCAATCTTAATTGGAAATTACAAAAGTGACTTAGATAAGTGTAAAATCTCAACATTCTACTCAATTGCTTGGTCTTTTTACCTAGATTTATGCAAGTTTAACTATGTGAATACCCCTTTTTAAGGCTTATCACACCCCAAACTTGAATCATTGCTCGTCCTCGAGTAATGTTATTCTAACTAAAAACAAAAGGAATTTAAAATTACTAATTTGACTCATTATTTACAAAGGCTCGGGCAAGGTTCCAGTATCAACATCTCCTATTCAGCAAGAGAAAAAACAAAACTTTTCTAAAGACACAAAGAGAGAAAATCTCGGCAGTGCTTGTGTGCGACTCAATTTCAAGCTTTTCTTTTCAATTCTTCCCAGCTAGTAAAGTTCTATCCTAGAGTTCTTTTTCTTTATACCGACTTTTCCAACTTGCCTTCCTTCTTTTGGATTTTCAAGTGTAAAGAAAAAAAAAGTTAACTTTTTCCCCTTTGTAATACTAAGAGCTTTTATTGCCTTTGGCACATTCTCTTTTTCATATGTTTTTGTGATAAAAGCTCCTTAATGATGTGACTTCCTAGTCACCTCCACCTAGAAGCTTGCCCTATGGGCTCACTCATTCCCATGGAAGAGGAGTGACTACAATTTTCCCAACCCTTTTTTTTTTTTGCATGGTGCAACACTTTGGGAACAAACTTTTTCTTTTGTGAAGACTTTGGAAACATTTGGCTTTGCAAAAGGGGTTGGTGGCTATGCCACCCCCAAACTTATTTTCTTTTATTCACTTTACTCTATACAAGGGTTTCAAAGAAATTTTTTTTTATTGGGGATCCATTGGAAGAAATGCTTGCCAGTTTAGCTTATACTTAAATAAGTGGCTCTCAAGTTCTTTCTTAACTGTTTGGACTGTACAAAGAAATGACAATCAACTGAGGTCTTGCAAAAGAGCTGCTTTTTCAATAGTGCTTTTAGTTTTATGAAATGCTCTTGTCTTGCATCTTAGGAGTTCTACTGCCTCATCTAAGGGATCCTTGCTAAGCTACATAACTATTTTTTCTTTTTTTTTCTTGTGAACTACTATCAATGGAAAGCATAGAATTAAAACTTACTCTGATTACTAAAGAAACAAACAGAATTACAAGATAAGTACATTAAACATTTGGATTTTCCTGTGATTCAAAAAGTAATAGACAAAATGATGGGGACTATCAATCCTCCCCCTCCAAACTCCAATCATCGACCAAACTGTTCACAAATTAACCATTACAGATAAAAGCAGGAAAAGAAAAGAGATCACTCAAGCATAGACTATTTGCAAATAATATCTTCATCCGACACATGCATGTCGTAGTCATCAATGCTATCATTCTCTAGTTCCTCTTCCAAACTGTCGTATTCATAGTCCACACTAGATTCATGGTCACTATCCCAGTCACATTCGTCAATCACTCCTAACTTATTCAAATGCCTTTCAATGGCTTCCCTCTCTGGCTCATAATGCAGATCTTCTTCTTCCTTTACAGATTCGTCCATTTCTTCCAGTCACTAAAGGCTCCTTGTTATGGGGTGGGGTATAGTGCTCTAGTGGGGCAGGATCTTCTGGAAAGAAATTAAACTCACCTAAAATGGAAGAAGGGAACTTAGGGAAAGTCCTAGGAGGATCGATCTGGTGGGCCACTAAGGTGTCTTCAAGCACACTGTTATGAATTTTTTGGTAGGTTCACATGAGTTGGGTTTTCTAGATAAAGCTAGAGATATCACTCTAGAGTTTGAGTATCATAGTTTGAAGGGTTTCTAACATAGGCAGTAGGCAAGGTAGGCGCAGGCTCTTGTGGACTAATTGTTGGTGGAGGGATAGGACTTGGGAGACTAAAAACTCTGGCCATGCAATCTCTATCACTGATGCCACTCAAGTTTTTCACCTCATCCCTATTTTCAAATTGCACTCCGGCTTTCTCACATAACCCGGTTATTAAACTAGGAAAAACTAGACAACCACTTGACACTGCACTCTCAGCACATTTTTCAATCTCTCTGGATATAATCCTCCCAAAATTATCTGGCTTTCCTAACATGACACCTATAGAGAAGAAACATTTGTTCAACACTCACCATTGTTTTATGTGATGTTGGCATAACACGGGTAAGAAGAAAAATTAACCAAATTCTGGCAGTAGGCTTTAAATAGGCTTTCTTAACGGTGTAGATCTTTTGTGCAAATATGGACCATTGGGCCCCTAGATGGCCTACATGCTGCAAGATTTCTTCCAAAAATTCAGGGTGCCACCCTTCCACATAATTTCCAAAGAAATCCCCTCGGTCAGGTATTCCAAAATACTAGTTAATTGCATCTGGTGAAGAATTGACCTCCCTTCCTCGAACTCAGACAACATACTCCTTTCTGTCTGCAAAGTTCACATAAAATTCCCACATAATAGTAAGAAGGGTGTTCATTTCAGGGTGACGAACTAAAGATTCCATTTGAAGCATCTCCACAGGTCCAGAGACATAGATGGGAAGTCCCCAAGCTACTGCGCTCGTCATTTCAAAACCTCGTTCGAACAGGATCTCACAGCATTTGAACACCTTACGATATGCTTTATCTGTTGCTGGTGAACTGAACCGCACAGCCTCCAAACGTTCTCCCATGGCTTGAATAGCATCACTTATATCTTCCCCGACTCATTTGCTTCGTGAACACCATCAATGTGAATAGGTTCATCGCATGTAACACTCTTCCCTTTTGATCCTCTACTGGAAGATGCTTCAGCAGTCCTAACAGATCTCTTCTGAGGAGCTGAGGCATCCAATTGCTTTCGTGTGTAAACCATGATGGGTTAGGGTTTTGGAGATAAATGAGAAATGAGTGAAGTGGATGAAATATGAAGTGGACGGGTAAAGAAAAGACGGTTTAAAATGACATAGGGCAGGCAAAATGGTGCATGGGGGAGAGGCATGAGACGTGGCCTTCAAATGACCACACGCGTCCCTAGATTTACCGCACTATAATTATATCCATGATTGCCAAAAGACATAACTACCCCTTTCTGTTCAAATTTTCTACCTTTTCCGTGAAAGAGATCACGTGCATAGCACGTGAGAACTTAAAATCAACAATATGACATGCATGCACCCATTATCAAATTAATTACTATCTCATTGAGTATGGATGACGTGAGTTGCAAAAGAAAACAGAGAAACATGCAAACCTGGTTGGAATGCATTCAGCTGGTAGTTTTATTTCTTGAGAATGATCATGAAGCTCGCTCTGCCATGCACAGTTCTCGCTTAGGGCTCATGAAGAGGGATGGATAGCTTCCGCCTATCCACCTCTTGTCCCCAATAATGCTTGATTCTCTGAGCATTGACTTTGAAAATATCGGATGGTTCATGGCCAATTAGATCGACTGCGCCAAAAGGATACACCTTGGCAATTTTAAATGGCCCTAACCATTTATATTTTAATTTTCCTGGGAACAATCTTAAACGAGAATTAAAAAGCAAAACCATTTCTCCTTCCTTGAATTCCCTTCGAATGATTTTTTTATCATGCCACCTTTTAGTTTTCTCTTTAAAGATCTTGGAATTTTCATACACTTAGTCCTTGAATTCTTCCATTTCTAGTAATTCCAAACTTCATCTTCCTCCAACTGATTGTAGTCGAAATTAAGTGTTTTCAACGCCCAAAATGCTTTGTGCTCTAGTTCCAATGGCAAGTGACAAGCTTTCCCAAAGACAACTTGATACGGTGACATTCCCAGAGGTACCTTGAATGTTGTACGATATGCCCATAAAGATTCATCCAACTTATCAGACCAATCCTTCCGACTTGAATTGACTACCTTCTCTAGAATATGTTTAATTTCCCAATTTGAGATTTCAGCTTGCCCATTTGTCTGCGAATGATATGTTGTGGCAATCTTATATTTGATGTTGTACTTGGCTATAATTGTTTCAAGCCTCTTATTACAGAAATGTGTTCCTTCATCACTTATCAATGCTCTTGGGGTCCCAAACTATGAGAAAATATTCTTTTTCAAGAACTTAACTACAACTTTAGCATCATTTGTGGGTAGCGCAACTGCTTCAACCCATTTGCATACGTAATCCACTGCAAGAAGGATGTATTGGTTTCCGCATGATGGTGGGAAGGGTCCCATAAAATCAATTCTCAAAACATTAAAAAGCTCAATTTCTAAAATGTTGTTCAAGGGCATTTCGTGCCCCTGTGAGATGTTTCCTGTGCGCTAGCAATTATCACACTTTTGTACAAATTCTTTTGCATCCTTGAATAATGTAGGCAAATATAACCCGCTTTGTAATACTTTTGTTGTAGTTCGAACACCGCCAAAATGACCGTCATAAGGTGAATCATGACAATGGAAGAGAATGTAATTCATTTCCTCGTCTGCTGCACATCGTCTTAACAGTTGGTCTGCACACCTCTTGTACAAATAAGGCTCATCCCACACGTAAGACTTTACATGGTGTAAAAATCTTTTAAGCTTTTGCCCCGACAAACTTGGAGGTTGCCTTCCACAGGCAATGTAGTTGGCAAAATATGCAAACCAAAGATGACTAAATGCTTTGATCATTAGTATTTGTTCATCAGGAAAATCGTCGTGGAGTTCCACTTCCTAGAATCCTTCTTTGGTGAATTCTAAACGTGATAAATGATCAGCCACTTGATTCTCTACACCCTTTCTGTCTCGTTTTTCACATCAAACTCTTATAGCAGCAAAATCCATCTTAATAAGCGTGGCTTTGCATATTTCTTGGATAACAAGTATTTGAGTGCAGCGTGGTCACTATGAATCACAACCTTGGTTCCCAATAAATAAGATCTGATTTTTTCCAATACAAAGACAATATCCAACAACTCCTTTTCTGTGGTTGTATAGTTTTTCTAAGCATCATTCAATGTTTTACTGGCATAATCGATTGAATGGAAGGTTCGTCTTGTCTTCTAAACTAAAACAACTCTAATGGCTTAATCACTGCCATCATACATTAGTACAAATGGTCTAGTCCAGTCTGGTGGAACAACAATAAGAGCTTGAATCAATGTTGCCTTGAAGGTTTCAAATGCCATCATACAAGCCTCTCCCATTACAAAGTGAGTGTTGTGCTCTAACAAGGAGCACAAAGGTTTTTTTTATCTTGGAGAAGTCATTGATAAATCTATGATAGAATCCTGCATGGCCTAGAAAGCTACGAACTCCTTTCACATTGGCGGGTGGGCTCATATTTTCTATCACTTCCACTTTTGCTTTGTTAACTTCAATGTCCGCCATGGAAATCTTATGGCCCAACAAAATACCTTCTTTAACCATGAAATGACATTTTTCCCCAATTGAGAACCAGATTTGTTTGCTAACAACGTGCAAGTACTTTTTTCAAGTGGATTAAACAGGAATCGAATGTAGCTCCATAGATAGAGAAATCATCCATGAAAATCTCAAGTGAATCCTCTACCATATCATGGTAGTACTCTTTTCCAGCTAACCTATCCAGCATTTGATCTAAGAAAGGAAAAGGGAAATGATCCTTCCTAGTTGCTTTGTTGAGGCGTATGTAGTCTATGCACACTCTCTATCCCGTAACAGTGTGTTGTGGAATCAGCTCATTATTGACATTGGCCACTACAGTGATGCCTCCCTTTTTTGGAACACATTGCACTAGGCTAACCCATTTGCTATCAGAGATTGGATAGATAATGCCTGCGTCTAACCATTTGATAATCTCCTTCTTTACTTCTTTTATTGTTGCGTTCAAACGCCTTTGCTGCTTAATGGAACTCAAATTTGTATCTTCCAACAATATCTTTTTTGCATGCAAATAGTAGGGCTAATTTCTCTTGATGTCTGCCACTGTCCATCCCAATGCTGATTTGAATTTCTTTAAAACAACCAAAAGTTGTTGCTCATGGTCTTCTTCTAACATGGAGTTGATGATTACTGGGAAAGTTTCATTGTCTCCCAAAAAAGCGTACTTTAAATGTGTTGGCAAGGTTCTCAGGTTCAGAGAAGGTGATTTTTCCTCTGGGGCATCTAGACGTTGAATGACATGATCTGTCTGATTGATGGTTCATAACAAGATGGTTTTGAAATGTCAGATTCAGTGTATTCAATTGCTGGAATATCGTGTTTCTTCCCATACTTCTTCTTCCAATGCTTTTCTATGGCTGAATCTACAAGATCAATCATTGAACAACTTTCTACATGGTTAGAAATTTTCAAGGAATTAAATATGTTGAAAGTTTCCTTCTGGTCATTCACATGCATGGTTAGTTCACCCTCGTAGACATCCACTAATGTTCTTCCCATAGCTAAAAATGGTCTGCCAAGGAGGATAGATACCTTAGATTTTAGATCGCTTAAAGTTATTTTGATGAGTGTCACCAAAGGCAGAGTCAAACATCAAAAGCTTTAAAAAAATCCTATCCCAAAGAGATTCACTCGGGTATTGATTCATACAGATACTTTTCGGAAGGAATGAGTGAAGAGTTACAAACACCACTGAAGCACTATATGAATCTCACACATTGATTCTGACTTGGAGACTACAGGACTTGTTGTCACTGTCTTTCTCCCACTCAATATAGCTAGTAAGGCTTTTCTTAGATATCCCAGGCTCCTCATCAAGTTCAATCTACTTATAATAGCTCTTAATTGGTTGTTGATTTTTGTACGATTCCTTATTAATCCTAACACGTTATTCACCATCTAAATAAAGTGAAATATTAATAAAATATCACTCCCAGATCACTCCCAATTAGAGGGGTCTCGTGTTAATGGAAAGATTAAATAACCTCTTATCTTGGGCAGAGATTTCTCACCATAGCTCTATTTAAATTAATAATTTTAACTTTCATCAATTTTTAATTAACTCCTTAATTAAAAATAATGATACCTCGTATTTTGGGTTTTAGTTTCAAATCCTATTTAAACTAAATAATTAATTAAGTATTTGTTAGCTAAACTCTTTTAGACCAATTTAAGTAATCCCCAAAATATCCAACTAGCAATTATTAATTAACCCCTTAATTAAAATTATAAAAATTAATAAATATAACAATTATATTTGTACAAGGCATGAGCATAAAATCACTAATCTCTATTAATGATGCATGATCATGATATTTATGCATTTATGATGGGAATAATTATTTATGACATACTTTATCCATGAATAATTTTATTTAATTATACCTAATATATAATAAATAAGAAATTTTGGTTGGGAATATATTGGCCAAAACTATGAAAAATAAACATATATCTAAATATAGAAATAATCTTCATCTGTTGGATCTCCAGAAAAAATGAAAAAAATTAGAGGCACCTAGGGTTTTAACCCTAGGCGCTGCCCCAAAAAAAAAAACTTTTTTTTACATTACAACTACGGCGACAGGCATAGTTGGTGCAGCCGCCCCTGCCAACAGCCGCGGGCAGCGCCACTGTAGTGGCTTCCTCTGTGGGAAGCTCGCGATCGCGATACTGACTCTTTCGGTACCGGCCAGGATACAATTGCCTTTTTTTCCTTCATCGTTTTGATCAAATAAAATACAATTACAAAAATTTCCTACATCCAATAGTGGGTTTACAAAATTCTCTAGGAAAGAATAAGAACAACCTAGGCCAATAATTCCCAATTCAACCAAAATGCAAACCACTTATTTTAAAACATCTTTTAAAATAGATTTTAATTCTCATCATAACAAAACTTTTTAAAAAACATTATAGATACAAGATTGCTCTGATACCAGTTGTAAGGATTGAGGCCTCTACAAAAGAGTTCTCAAGAAAAATTTCCAAGGATCTTTCCTTATAGTATAATATTAATAAAAATTAAATGCATTAACAAGAATGCTAACCCTTGTCGAGAAGTGTCTAACGATTCCTCTTCTTCTTTGGGTACGATCTTGGTACCACCAAAAAGTCTTCCTCACTATGGACAATAGAGAAACGGCGCGTGGGCACTTTTCCTCCTTGGAAAAAGGAAGAGGGAAGAAAAATTTTCTTCCTTATACTACTATAGTGGTGGTGGCAAGAGGGAGAGAGGGGGAGGAATTTTCTTAGCCTTATCTTCTCTTAGTTGTGTGTTTTGGGGTCACCCCAAGGTATCTATTTATAGGAAAACTAAGGCATCTGAAAATCTTTGAATATCTTTTAATTATCAAATAAATAAAGATAAAATATATTTTAAATAATTAAGATATAATATCTTATTCCATAATACGATATTCCCATATCACAATTTAAATTAATCCATATTAGTTTAAATTAATTATTCCATATCTTACTCATTTAAATTAATCATATTGATTTAAATTAAGATATTTCGTATATTTTAAATAAAATAAAATGCATAAATTTGGTTAAATAAAATCCAAAATGGCGTGTGACCCGTGTAATCTCCATGACAATATTGGGCATTTTATTTTTCCTTTTTATTTAATAGAAAAATTCCATTAAATATTTAAATAAATAAAACTCTTTTTATTCATTTAATTCCTCTTTAATTTGACTACTTCAAATTAAATATTTAAATAGACTCCTCTATTTAAATTCCCATTAATTTTGGACAACTGCAAAATTAATTTAATTAAATAGACTTTCTATTTAATCTCTCCACAAAATAATTAATTAAATAGGCTCCTATATTTAATTTCAAAATTAATTAAATAGACTTATCTATTTAATTTCTTTTAATTAATCAAACAGACTCTTCTATTTATTTTCTTCAATTTCCAAGGTGATTAATCATATTAATCATGTTCTCAATTACAAGCTATAGCTCGGAGGACTAAATGGAACTATAGGACTAAACTCCAATGATCTAGAATTACATTGATTAAACTCCTTTAATCAATTAATTTCTTATTCATTAACTACTACATAACTCCAGTAAATATCTAGAGTTGCACTCTTAGTACTATAAACATAGTTATGCCCATTGGCTAAAATTATTAACTACACTTTGATCCTTCACAAGTAGTTTGTATCCTTGGCTAGGTAAATTTACCGTATTAACCTCCATGATACATCTTATTCCTTAAGCCCAACTGATTCTCTACTGAACAACCTTACATAATCTTTATTATGCGTCTTTGTTTTTTCCTTGATCAGAGGAATATGGGACCCCGCTGTTCAAGCACCGAATCAATCCATGATGGAACTACTTATCTATTTTCCTATATGGAAAAGAGTGAATTTCAATATTGTGTAATTAAATTCTCAGCTATAAGCAAGATGCAATCCCCAAAGGTGGGAGGAATATTGACCGAACAATATCGAGTCACTCTCACCCATGCAAATCAAAGGTTTGTCTCTTGTAAACAGGAGTTCATAATCCACTCATGATTAAGATCAATTGTAAATGATCAACCGATTGATATACGAAGTGTCTTTCTGTAACGACTTTACCAGAAGACAGTAAGTATATCTTAGTCCAGTCTACTACAATCTCTATTGCAGCAACACTTTTTTAGGAATGGTGTCCTAAACCTTGTAATTATTTAATAATAATAATAATTTATCTCGTATAAATTAAATAAATAAACGTAAGTTCTTTATATTATCTAGATTGATTCAATTAGCGATATTAGGAATACATGAAAATATATTAATATCAAACATTTAAATAGTAAACCCTAAGTTACTCTTATGAAATCAAGACTTAGTATGTGAGTCATACGAGAGGATTAAAGTCGAGATGAGTAACTTAAACGTGTCTACGGTAAATGGATAACGTTTGGGAACCTTATCCTTGTAACACTGTTGATGGCTTCGCATTTTGTTTATAGACAAATTATCTAATCCTGATCATTCATGTGGGAGACATGAAATGGAAGTATCATATGCAATGTTGATTGTATAAGACAGGACCACGATGTTCGATCCAATTTCTCATTAGTACCGTTTACGAGAAATGATCAAATATCAAACTAAGTTTATCAACCGTGATACATCTCAATCCTGAATGAAATACGGACTCCTATTTGTGGAGTTATCTTCTTTGATTCACATGGTTGAGAGTTCTTCCTTTGTTCTCCTTCTTTTTTTCTTTTTTTCACCGTCCTCTCTTTTTCTAGAGAATCCCCGCAAAACTTATATGGAAAGCTTCCATCTTATTTCTTTGTTTTCTCGCCAAAAATAGAAGTTGACAAACCATATCGGATTGTGCACTGTAGCTTGCACACTCAATAAATTGTAGCAGATATTAACAGTAGCTTGTCTTGTCAAGCACCGCTGGAAAAGATAGAAACAAAATATCTTCAAATCTTTTTACAAGCTTGCCTCGGTAAATTTATCCATCCTTGATGCTAACACGATGAACAATATCCCAGTATAAATGAAGGTACTAAATGGGCATCTTCCTAGAAGCTTTTAAACTCAGGCAGGAAAGTTAGTGCTCAAATAAAGCAAGAGAAAATAGGAAAGAAAGAAGCAAAATAACTAAGAATATTAATAAAAAAAGTACAAAAGTTGCACAAAAGAAAAGGGCAACTCTAAATCTAAGTTAATTATATACAATGCATGAACTTTTTACTAAATTACTCATGTTTCTCCTTGTTTTTATCCAATTTTGGGCATAAGATTTACTACTTTTTAGGGATCATCACCCCATTTTGAGACATAAGATGACGGACTCACAGAGAGATGAGGAGTATTTAGGAGCAAGATTTCAAGGGGAAGAGGTTCGACATGCCTTGTCCCTGCACCTTTTTTACAAATAGTGCTTTGATATATCGTAGGAGGCTTTGCATGCCTTTAGAATCGACTTTCAGAAAAGAACTGTTGGAGAAGGCTAACAGTTCCATCTTTTATATAAATCTAGGTAGTACTAAGATGTATAAGGACCTGAGACAGTAGTACTGATGGCCTGAGATCAAACATAAGATTGTAGATTATGTCAATAAATTCTTGATTCATCAAGCCAAGGCTTTGAGAAAGAGTTTACCAGATTATCTAAACCCGTTGAGTGTTCTTGAGTGGAAGTGAGAGAAGATATCAATGGACTTTATCATTGTCTTACTGAGGACAGTTAAGAGGTATGACACCATCTAGGAGATCATTGATAGATTGACTAAGACTGCACACTTCATGACTTGGACACAGTTGTACTTAAAGGAGATTGATAGATTGCATGAGGTACCGATCAGGATCGTATCAGATTGAAACATTCACTTTGTCTTAAAGTTTTGAAAAAGATTGTACATTGCCATGGGCACCGGATTAGACTTGAGTACCGCCTTTCATCCCCAAATAGATGGTCAGACTGAAAGATTTAATCAGATACTAGAGAATATGTTGAGAGTCTGAGCTCTAGATTTTGATGGTAGTTGGGATTACAGTTATACCTTGTGGAGTTCACTAATGATAACAATTTACAAGCTACCATCAAGATGGCATCTTTTTAGGCACTTTACGGCAGAAAATATAGATCTCCCACTTATTGGTATAAGGTTGGAGAGAGAAAGCTCTTTGAGCCTGAGTTAGTTTAGAAGACCAGTTAGTCAATCACATTGATTAGAGAAAGGATGGGGCAGAAAAATTACACCGATGAGTGGTGTATTTCATTTGATTTTTCAGTAGAAGACCACGTATTTTCTAATGTGGCACCCATGAAGGATGTGATGAGGCTTAGGGAGAAGGGCAAGTTGAGCCCGATATTTTTTCGCCCCTTTGAGATTCTAGATCTAGTTGGATCGGTGGCTTAACAATTAGTGTTGCCTCCAACGTTGTCGGCAGTTCATAGGATCTTTCATGTTTCCATGCTTCAGAATTACATGGCGGATCCATCGCATTAGTTTTGAGCCTGTGACCTTGGATGCCAATTTATCGAATGAGGAGGTGTCAATCGAGATTCAAGTGACTGAGCAAAATGTTTTGAGAAATAAGATGATTAACTTGGTTAAGGTTTGTTGAGAAATCAAGTATCGAAAGAAGTCACGTGGGAGCGTGAGGATGAGATGAAGGCATAGTGCCCTCACTTGCTTGTGTGAGTAGTAGCACTTTTTAGAGACAAAAAGTCGATTAAGGAGGGTAGAGACAAAAACTTGTTGTTGAAAATTGTGATGTATAAGTTCACACAATCAAACAAGTAATATAATGATAAGTAAGATATCATTCCCATGAGGATTAGTAGATTAAGTAGCTGTTTAACAATTATCTTAAAAGAAAATAAAAACAATGGTAATTTGGGGTGAAATAATCTAGGGAAAAATAAACTAGCCACTTTTCATCCTTGGTTTCAATAAATAGCAACATACTAAAGTATAAATGTACAAAGCCACATAGTGAGGTTTCCACCTTTTTTATTCCCATATTACCCTTAAAAGCAAATTTGCTTTGTACATTAGTATTGTAGCTGACGAGACAGTACATCAGGTACTGTGGCTGTCCAATATTATACAATACATTTTGTTTAAAATTATATTCTATTGAATTACATGGTACTTTATGTACATCATATCTTTTAGTTATTTTCATATTTCGATTTTTATTCATTTATATTGCATTTCATTCAATGTACAAATCTTCATTATTTTTATATTATGTTTTTAGTACATATTTTGATTTTAATTCAATTTTCCATTCAATGTACAAATTTTCATTATTTTTATATTCAGCTTTTTAGTACATATTTTGATTTTAATTCATTTTTGTATATTTGGTACTTTTTTTTCTACATAATTCTTTTGTACATTTGGTAGATTTGTCCTCTGTTGCATTTTAGTAAAAGTAAAAGGTATGTAATATATGTGTCATTTAATCTTCATTTAAAAAAAATGTTAACAAACTTTAAAATGAATATATAATTTATAAAATACTTAATGTACAAAATATACATAATATGAACACATTATAATAAACTAAAATACGAAAGATGACTACTTAGACTAACATACATAATATATATAATATACTTAATCTAGACACATCGCAAAAAGAAAATAACATAAAGGCAAATATTTAGCTAACGTACATAATTATAATATGCTTAATTTGAACACTTCTCACTACATGAAAAATCAGAAAGGTAACTATTTATCATAACGTATATAATGTACAAAATATACATAATCTAGACATATAGCAGAACAATTAAAAAAATGTACATAATATACGTAGTATACATGCTATTTTTTAACCTACTTTTGAAAATAAAAATGTTAACAAAATATACATAACATACAAAATATACATAATAAATAAAACCTAGTAAAACCATAACGTAATGTACAAAATAGGCCTTAATGAACATAATGTACATATTATACTTAAACAGAACGCATCAAAGTATAATAAAACCCAGAAAATTCATGAGAAAATGAATAAAAATTCAAAAAATGGAGGAAAATAATATAACAAACAAAATCAAACCTTTCATCAGATCTATGTTTTTCCCCATTTAGATATTCAAGATCCGTGTTAGATCTAAGATTTCATGACTAAAAATGGAGGGAAAGAAGGAATGAGTATGGAAGAAGAAAAACCACCATTTTTTTTGTTGTTGCAAGAATCTCTCTCTGATCTATGTATTTTTTGCCTTAAATCTTTAAATATCTAACAATTCTAAGCTTTTTGATGAAAAATGGTGGGGAATCTATGAAAAATGATGGATTTTTTTAAGAAAAATGATGGTTTTTAGAGAGAGAAAAAAATAAAGAGACAGAGAGAGAGGTAGCTACGGTTGAGGGAGAGCTTGAAATAGGAGAGATTTTTCTAAGAATTGATGTGATGTGTGTGATGTGATGGGAGTAATTTGATTTTGTTTTTTGTCTCTCCATGTGGCTAACTAGCATTATATTTGGAGAAATGGCTATCAAGTGTTATATGGGGCCTTTTGATGGCTATTTATTTACTTAAATACAATAATCTATGTGAATAAAATAATAATGAGGTGTAAAAAGATGTGAATGCATAAATATGAATCTAAGTCAAGACAATCTAAATTCATTACGATGAAGAATGCAATAACCTAATTTAGATGCTTAAAACTAATGCAAATTCATCCTATAATATGAAAAAATATTTGAGAATTTAAACTATCAAGAGAAAATCAGTTGGAACGTCAAGAATCCCCCCTAAATAGTGTCAAACTTCACTTTGCTGTAGCAAACTGCTTCAGCGAATTAACTTCAATAAAGCCAAAAACCTAATTTTCAAGCCTATCATGATTCTAACCTTCCAATTCAATCTAACTTCTATATCTAGGTAAAATCTTATTAGAAAGATCGTTTATTAGCTCCGTTTTGTTCATCTTTAAAGGGTAAACATATGTGTCTATACATCTACTCTTAACCATTTAAAGAATAATTAATCTGTAACGACCCGAACCCGTTAAATTCTTTAAATTCAAATGCACAGCGGAAGACTCGACTTTTAAAGAAAAACGGCGTGGGTTCGTTTAAAAATCGAATAACCAAAACCTGTTTTACAACCCAAATTCCAGAAAAAGCAATAAATCGGAAATGCGCATTCCAAAAGATATTTAAATCATAAAACATAGACATATTTTGCACAAATACCCTTTCGGGCTCAAAAAGGCATAAGTATGTAAAGATGAAAAATTAACAAGCATTTCTATGAATGCTAAACCAAAAAGAGTTCCTAATATTGTCCATACACCATCTCGAGTGGTCACGTGGCTCCACCTCCTCTACCACGCTTCTTAGCTCGACGTTTACCTGAAAATATTGTGGTGTAGCACCATTAGCAACAATGCTAGTGAGAGTAAAATGAAAGCAAGTAATCCTATGAACAAAATCTCATAACCGAAATCGTGTCCAAAGGCCTATAATGCTCATTACTACCCATATCCACATTTCCAATTTCCATATAAACAAACGATAGTCATATATTACCCGTATTCATCATTCATTACCAAGAGATAGATATAAGGACTTAAAGTAAAGTAACATTCACCACTAAGTCTTACTACACAATTCTAAAGAATATGTAAAGTAACATTAACTATCTTTTATTACCAAACAAGTTTCATCGTAACGGATTTACCGTATGGATCAACATCAACATACTAGCCCGTACGGTATTACTATATCACCATCATCGTATCGGGTATACCATATGGATCAAAATCACATACTAAGCCCGTACGGTATTACCATATCACAATCATCGATCGGGTATACCATATGGATCAAAATCACATACTAAGCCCGTACGGTATTACTATATCACCATCATCGATCGGGTATACCATATGGATCAAAATCACATACTAAGCCCGGACGGTATCACCATATCACAATCATCGATCGGGTATACCATATGGATCAAAATCACATACTAAGCCCGTACGGTATTACCATATCACAATCATCGTCGGGTATACCATATGGATCAAAATCACATACTAAGCCCGGACGGTATTACCATATCACAATCATCGATCGGGTATACCATATGGATCAAAATCACATACTAAGCCCGCACGGCCGTACCATATCACAATCATCGATCGGGTATACCATATGGATCAAAATCACATACTAAGCCCGTACGGTCGTACAACATCACACCATGATTACATATGGATCAAAATCACATACTATCATGTGCTAGTTACAAACCATAGTACCATGGTTACATATGGATCAAAATCACATACTACCATGTACTATCCCACTAATCATCTCACCATGATTACACATGGATCAAAATCACATACTATCACGTGCAGAATCAAAGTGCTCAAGGTACCCACAAATCATCACACCATGATACATATGGACCAAAATCAACATATTACCATGTGTAAATCAATGTGCCTAAGGTCACCACAAATCATCTCACCATGATTACATATGGATCAAAATCACATACTATCACGCGCGAATCAATGTGCCGTAGGTCCCCAAAAGTTAGCTAAACTCCAAAGAATTCTACTAAGTTAATTAGAAACCTAACCAACTAGATTACACGAGTTACTACTCAAGTGCATCTTCTAATTACTTTACTTCCAAATCCATCAAAGTAACTTTCAAATCAATCAAAGTAACTTCCAAAACCATCAAAGTAACTTCCAAAACCATCAAAGTAACTTCCATTCCACTTTCATCTAACATCTCCAAATCACATTACCATACTTCCAAACCTCTCCGATGTTCTCTAATCATCGAACTAACCATAAATCCAAACTTTCCACACACACTTCCGAATCAAAGTCCCAACCAAAACTTAATCCTAAGAAGTTATCTCCCTCTTAGCATCGATAAACAATTACATAATGAAACTAAATTCATAAAACCACTAACTTTCACATTAAACTCACCTTAGCTTGAAGACAAGCTCCGAAAAATCCGAGTTTGTAAAATCACGAACAAATCACAATCCTACAAACGAATTAATCCTAAAGAACATTAATTAACCGGAAAACAAACAAACAACATCTGAACACATAAAACCACGAAAATCCCGGATTCTACCCTTATGGAGCTCTCGGCCAAGCTAGGGAAAAAGGGGTTCGGGTTTGATTTTCTGGCTTTTATGCAATTTAGAGGTGTTTTGGGTTGGTTTCGAATACTTTGGAGGTTTGCAAAATCAATGGGTAACCGAAAATTAGGGTTTTGCATATTAATCCATTTTCGAAAAATTAACTAAAAAGCAAAAACACAAAGAACCTAACATCCTAAACATAGCCCAAAGAGGGAAAATCACAAGGGACGGGGTCTGGCTCAAACTCGGTTTTAGGGTTTAGAGAAAGTTTCTAAAATTGACCATAAAGACTTCCTGAATGAAACCTTCAAGCTTCGGTGAACGAATTCAAGATTACAACTCAAAACCTCCATTAAAACACTATTCACATCAAAATTAAGAAACTTTAACATACCTTTAAGCCTCGAGAAAACGAGCGAAAACCTCGATTGTTAGGATGGGTAGAAAGGTCTAGCGAGAGCTTTCCAACGCATCAGAAATCACAGCGGCCGAGAAACGCAAGCGCGACGATTTCTTTCTCTCCTCTTTTTTTCTCTCTAAGCTACGGGTTTGGGATGAAAAATGAGAAGAAAATTTCATATTTTGTCTAATTTTGGCTTATTTAAAGAGAAGGAGGAATAGTGTTTAGATATTTAACAATTTGGAAAATGACGCCTACGTCCCTCTTTTACTTTTGCTTTAAAAACGAAACCCGAAGCTCGTAAATAAACCTAAAGGTGATTAATAATTATTAATTGGTCCATTAATAATTATTAATGTCACCAAAACAAATTTTAATTATTAAAATGATTAAAAACAATTTCGGACATAAATAACTATTAAAATTGAAATTTCTAAAATTAAACTAATCTTAAAAGCTTTATTTTTAAAATAAATAAAATAGAGTAAAAATAAATAAAATAAAATAAAAAATTTACCCCTAAAAGTCACGGGACGTTACATAATCCCTTATCAATCAAGTAATTTCCATTTATTTCTAACCTTTTCAAAATTAAAAATAAATGATTTTCTTCACAATTGTTAGCTAGGAACAAGCAAATAATTTAGGATTCATAAGAACACTTGAGTTGTTAGGAATGGTGTCCTAGAACTTGTAATTATTTAATTATAATAATTTATTTTGAATAAATTAAATAAATAAACATAAGTTCTTTGTATTATCTAGATTGATTCAATTGACGATATTAGGAATATATGGAAATATATTAATATCAAACATTCAAATAGTAAACCCTAAGTTACTCTTATGAAATCAAGACTTAGTATGTGAGTCATACGAGAGGATTAAAGTCGAGATGAGTAACTTAAAAGTGTCTACAGTAAATGGATAACATTTGGGAACCTTATCCTTGTAACACTGTTGATAGCTTTGCATTTTGTTTATAGACAAATGATCTAATCCTGATCATTCATGTGGGAGACATGAAATGGAAGTATCATATGTAATGTTGATTGTATAAGACAGGACCACGATGTTCGATCAATTTCTCATTAGTACCGTTTACGAGAAATGATCGAATATCAAACTAAGTTTATCAACCGTGATAGATCTCAATCCTGAGTGAAATGTGGACTCCTATTTGTGGAGTTATGTTCTTTGATTCACATGGTTGAGAGCGATCTGTAAGAACGCTCAATACACTCCTGTTTTGGGAACATGGCTTGATAAGCAGTTGGGAACTCATTTTCACGAGATGGTATTCATAACTGTCCTATAAATTAACGGTATCAGTGCGATACCTAAACATTTTAGGAACTTTAGGAAACTCCCTTGATGTACTGATTCGAGACATGAACAAGTGGCGCCACGACTTCTATTGATCACAGAAGTACCTTATCTCTATTTCGACTAAAGATAAAGTTCATTGGAGAATCAACGGGAACACAAGGATAAAGCGGTAATTACAGGGGCAAGACGGTAATATTATCCACCTGTAATTATGAGGGTTCCACGTGAAGGATTATATCACAAATATAAATAAAGATAAACTAAATGGACATAACTCATCTATAGTGAGGGGAGTTCAGCTATGAATCTATAGTGGAATTATTCATAGTTAAATAATAAGTAATTAACTGATAATGAGTTAATCACTTAATTGAATAATTATTAAGCCCATGATCTATAGGTACATCGGGTCCCTATGCTAGCCCAAATATCGTTGTAGCAAAACTAAGTTATTAATTTAACTTAGGAAGAACAAATAATTTAAGTAATTTAATTTACTTAAAATTAGGCAATATTAATTATTTGAATAATGAGATTATTTAAATGAAAATTAATATTATTATTATTATTATTGATACAATATTAATTTTTTAAATAAAATTTTTATTTAAATGGAAATTAATATAACATTATCAATTATAATATTTTAAGGCCAAATTAATTGTTTAAATAAATAAATTATTTAAATGGAAATTAATGTTAATATTTTTAATTATTTATATAATGAGTTTATTTAAATGTAAATTAATAATTGATATTATTAATTAAATAATGAGTTTATTTAATTTAATAATAAATAGTAGAGAGAATTAAATACAATTGGTTTAAGAAAAAAATTGGTTTTGGCGCAAAATAATTAATTAATTGAATAAGATTCAATGGTAATTAAAATATTAATTTTTGGTTGAATGTATTTAATTAGAAATTATTATTTTAATTTTTTCTAATTTTAAATACATAAATATATATTATGGAAAGTGAATAAATTATATATATGTAACTCTTGGGTGACGCATGCGCTGTTACAAGCCAAAAATCAATTGTTATATATATTGTTATTATTTTTTCTATAATTTATAATAGATAATTATTTAATAAAAGAAAAGTAAATTAATAATAGATAAATACATATATATTTTGCTAAGTTTGCGTGAAAGAACTATTCAAAAGCAACTTTATATATATTTATTATTTATCTTTTCTTTATTTAATAATTAGGAGATAAGCATATTTATATAGATTAGATATCATATTTTCCTATAAATATGACCATTGGGATTCATATTTTGTACACTTCTCACTTTAATTAGAAAAGTGAAAATTCTCTCTCAAGTTTTTTCCCAATTGCCGATTTTCCTTAGGGAAAAAGTTTAGAAGATATTTCTTCTTCTTTTGTTCTTCCGGTTCGATTCCCACAAGTCAGTTTTGCTTTCGATAGGGATATAGCATAGAAGATTTGGTGTTGCTGAGGATTGATGCTGTAAAGAAACCTCCAACCAATTCTCCATATTTTACTCAATGTAAGTTCCAGTTTTAATTTTCGAAAATTAAGCATGAATCTACATGTTCTTCATGTTTTTATCACAAATTGCATGATGTTAATAGATCCGTTATTAAATATTAATAAGTTTACTAAATAAATTTCCGCTAATTTAGTAAATCATCCCTTCATGAGTGAGCATGAAAATTAAATTCATTAAAGACCTTGAAGTTTAATACCCTTTATGGTTCATCAATTCATTCCAACCTAATGCAATTAGTCCATAATAAAACCTAAAATAACAAAGAAAAGCATAAATAATAAAACTACTTTAAGTATATTTAAAGGTTCAACAATGGATGATATGAAACCCTAGAAAATTGAAATAGAAACCCTTTGAAAGACAAAGAACCCCTAAATGCAAATCCTAAAACCCCATGAACAAAAAGGTAAAACCCTTGGAAAACAAGAAGAGAAAGATTATTCCAATGATCTATGATCTTGAAATAAGAGAACTTGTTCTTATTTCAAGATTGAAACAATCCACAAACACAATAGATCAATTCATGCTTGAATGTTTCTAAAACATGCAACCTAGAACAAGGCTACAAAACTAAGCAATTTAAGCAAAGCAAAAGGCAATATTATTATCATATGAATTCTTCATATTTAGGGTTACAAATGAGGCTTTAAATAGCCAAAGAAACCCTAAAAACAACAAGGAAATTCGGATTACAAGGAGGCACAAAATCTGCCAAATCTTTCCTTAAGTGCATTTGGTGCATTTTAGGAAAGTTTTGCCCTAGAAGATATTATATCATTCCTAAACTATTATAAGCATTAAAACTGATAAATAAAGGCCTAAAACATGTCCAAATACATTATAAATTCGTGGACATCATATATGGCAAGTTCGGGAACAAATATGGAAAGTAGTCCAAATAAGGAAAGTTTGCGAAAGTGATGCAACTTTCCTAATTAGCTCTTCTCTTCAATTCTGATTGAACAAGTCTTCAATAATCTTCTTCAAAATGAATTTTCCATAGATTGAAGTTCATCAAGTCCTCTTCCATAGCCTCCATGCTCGTGATCTTCAAAGATTGTCTTGACTTTGCTAATGTAGGCTTGTAAATGGATGTCAATGCTTCTCTTGAACTTTAATGCTGTGATTTGTCCTTGGGCTTTTTGTGACGTTCCATGATTCATATCAATGGAGTTAAGAAACTAAGAAGAAGAAAAAGAAGAAGAAGAGATCTAAAGAAACTATAAAAGAAAGCATAAAGAGAAGGGGAAAAGATCCAAATCCAAGTTTTCAATAAGAGAAGATTAAAATTGAAGTTTTTCTCCTCTCCCATGGCTGCAACATCTTCCTCCCACGTTCTGATTTTTTGCGTCTAATGAAAACTGGGGTTTCTTTCTTTCTTTTCCCTTTTTATGGATAATTTTTCTTCAAGATTAGATTTAGGTTTCATCAAAACAATCCACAATTTTCTCCAAAATGGATCCCAAGGCTAGCCTACAGTTTTCCTCACGTAGTTGTGCTTAAATATGCCAAAAAAATTACTTTTTGGGCTTAAAATCGTGGATCTGATGTGCTATCTTTTAAAATCCTGCTGTTTTTTATTGCAGCATTTTCATATTGCAATTTTGACCTGGGAAGAATGTTGCAACATTTTTTTGAAAACAACTTCTTTTATTTTTCTCCTATATGATATTAACAACTTGTCAAGACATCTCTTTCACTCAAAATAATTAGGATTAAAATAAAGAAAGCTCAAAACAAGTTCAAATACTCTATACAATGCCAAATATTCAAGTTTTATCCAATTTTACTCAATTAAGTAATAAATGTTAAAGAACCTAAAAGTGTGTGCATTGTAATCATACATCAATCAAATATTCATATAATTGGCATGCAATTAGGACTAAATAACTCTATTTTATAGAGTTATCAATTGTAACGTCCCGGGTTTTTAAAGGTAGAATTTTTTTTTTCATATTTACTATTCAATTATAATTATCTATTCATGAATAGCAATTCTTTTATTTGTTAATTGTTTATTGAAACGTAAGTGGATTAAATAATGTTAATTGTCTCAATTAATATTATTTAGATACATTATTAACTTAAATTCGATGTGATTTGTGTTGGAATGTTTAATTAAAAACCTTTGGCTTTTAAATTTACATGGGGTTTCCTTTAAAAAATAAAGAGAATTTGAAGCACCATTTTACAAAGCAATTTACCATCTTCAAGTTTCTAGGGTTCCTTCCCATTTGTCAAAAAATTGAAGAAAAGAAAGAAACCATCTCTTTCCCCGCTCATGGTCGTCAGCCACATGTGGTGAACCAAGTGGAGTCTTTTTAAAATTTCTCCATCCTTCCTCTTCTTTTTGTGGTAATTTGAGTTTTTTGATTGGTTATTCTTTCCCAAGAAGTTGGAGAAAGGATTCGTCAAATAATATAAGGTTTAAAGGTAAAATCTCAAATCCCTTTTTCTCAAATTTTTGAAATTCTTTGGGTTTTGTTATTTGAATTGGAATTTCAAGTTCCAACATTTGGAATTTAAAAACCCAATGATTGTCTCAAGCATAGCTTGTTAATTTCTTAGCCAAAACCATATCAAAAATCACACCAAGAACACCACAAATTTCCTTCAAAGCCGTGAATCTTAGGGTAGATTTGGAGCTTCTTTTTTCCCAATTTTATGGAATTTTAGTGCCAAAAATATCAAAACCAACTTGAAAATTTAGTACCTATTGATCAATAACCTGGAAAAACGAGCCTAAGAGGAACCTCTACACAAACTGAGACCCCCTTGTCATTGAGCTATTTAGCCGTGAGCTCTACCCAACCCTCCCAGACTGTTTTTGTTTAATTTGTTAATTAGTAATAATTTTATGTTTGATTGGTTGAATTAAGTGTTTTTAGTTATAACTAATGTAGGTGGTGTTTAAATTTCCATTCAGAGATCGTGCTTGGGCTTATTTCGCTGAAATTGGTAAACACTACAAGAAAACTACTTAATTGTGATGCATTGCTTGCAACACAGCTTACAGCACACTGACTTGCAACGGACTGCGTCATAAATAGCCAGTTTGAATTTTAGTTATAGACTATGTCATAAACTAGTGTCACGACCCTTCACTTTAAAATAATTTAAATTAGAAGACACAGCAGAAGTCTTTATATTTTAAGAAAAATGGCGTGATTATGTTTGAAAATTGACTAGCCAAAACCTGTTTACATCTTAAGTTCAAAATCTAAATACACAAGGAACATTAAGTTCCTATCCAGGAGTTCAAAATGATTTATAATCATAAAAGTAAAGACAAAAGCTCTTAAGAGCTATGTACAATTATACAAATCTCAAAATTATATAAAATTCACAAAACCATGTACATGGATTTTTACATAACAACTTAGTCCATCTCAAAGTCTGCATCTCTCGATCATTCAGCACCATCTCCTCTCCCTCGACCTCTAGCCAGGGCATTACCTGAAATTTTGTAATATCATGAGCTAACAACTTAAGCCCAGTGAGAATAATAAGAGTAAAAAGTAAAAAATAGACCTCAAACTTGCATTCCGATTCGTGTCCAAATAATCTGACACAATCAATCCTAAAGTTCTCCAAACTCTAGGTAATTTCATTCTATACTGCCCGAAGGATGTAACTACTAACACTCGTAGTCAAATTCTCATCCATTAACTTGTTATGACAAAGTTAAGAAAAACAAATAAAACTTTGCATAAATATAACATCTCGATCCTCTATCCAGGATACATAATTTCATCGATCATATGCATGAAGGTAATGAGTACATCCTATAGGTTACGCATTCGCCCTTTATGCATGAAATGAAGGTAATGTGGACTTTTCCCGTAGTATCCACCATTAACCTTTCATTCTCTTTCTCACTTTCTTTCCTTTTTCACTTTCTTTTCTCTTTCACTTTCTTTTCTTTTTTCACTTTCTTTTCTTTTTTCACTTTCTTTTCTTTTTCACTTTCTTTCAATGATGCGAGATGTTATGGTACAATAAATAATGGTTCAAGATGTTATGCATATGCTTGTAAAAGTAATAAAGTAAAGTACGATTATTAAAGTATCCGAGACAGACATAAAGTAAAGAGGCATAAAGTAAAAACATAAAGTAAAATAGATAGGAATCTCGGATGAACGATATGTCGATCGAACTCCGCTACCAATAATAAAAGTAAAAACATAACTTGAATGATTAACCTATACCTTCCAGGATTCTAAACTTCCAATATAATCCGAGGTTCTATTAACCGTTCTAAATACAAGTTTGGATCTTTTAACCTCCAATGATCCAACCTAAGCTTCGAAACGAATCTAACTTAGAATCTTCTAAGATTCATTAGTTTCCTCGAGAACTCCTAAATTCTCACTTAAAGGATTAACTCCTAATCCTAAGGGCACTAACTCACATCCCTCTAATCTTAGATTCGGATTCTAATCTTAGTTTCAATTCTACAAACCATTATACTTATTTGCTTTCTATAGTTACTTTAAATTCTAACTATTCTCACCTTAATAAAAGATGACTTCGCTCCTAAATCCGAAAGAGAGATCAAACGAGCGGTTCAAAAACACCTACAATTGAATTATATTACACAATCAATAAATTACCAAATATTGATCAAACAACAACTAAACATACAAAACGACGAAAAACCCAACAAACCCCCCACAAAGAGGCTCTCGGCCCTCTCAAGTAAAATGGGCTTCGGGTTTGGTTTTCCGGCTTTTAGGCAATTTAAAAGTGTTTCAAGTTGGTTTTAAGCAAATTCGATATTTCCGATTTCAATGGGTATCGATAATTAGGGTTTTTGAACATTATGCCCTTTCCCGAATTGAATTTAAATAAACAATAATTCACTAATTTATAACCCATAATTAAACCCAAAAGGGTAAATTTCAAACGGGAATGGTTTCGACTGAAACTCGGTTTTAGGGTTTAGGGAAAGTTGTCAAAATCACTAAAAACAACTCCCGTAATCAAAGTCATCGAGTTTAACGGCAAGAAATCGAAGATTCAAAATGAAAACTCCATTAAAACACTATTTGGAGCTTAGGATTTGAAAATAAACTTACTGAGAACTCTGTGGATCACGGGAGAAAAGCACGATCGATAGGTGGAAATGAATCCTAGACTTGAGGGCTTTCCGATGCAACCGAAATCAAGTTGATCCGCCGAGAAACGAGCAAAACCCAAAGATTTCTCCCCCCCCCCCTCTTTAGCACCCACGGCCTTGAGAAGAAAAAATGAGGAGTTTTGGGTCAACTTTGGTCAATTGGTATATTTAAAGAGAGTGAATAGTGTTTTGGATATTTTAAGAAATCGGAAATGACGGTTGCGTCCTTTTATGACTTTTGACTTATGAATTGAAACCCGAAGCTCTTAAATAAATGTAAAGGTGATTAATAATTATTAATTGGCCTATTAATAATTATTAATGTCACCGAAACGAAATTTAAAGTATTAAACGATTAAAAGAATTTCGGGCGAAATTAACTACTAAAATCTAAATTACAAAAATAATAATTAAACTAAACACTTAAATTGAAATAAATAAAGAAATAACATTAATAAATAATAAAATAAAATAAAATTTCACTTCAAAATAACGGGACGTTACAACTAGTGACGCAGTAAATTTTTATGTCACACACTATCACTAAGAAGTCGCACAATTTGGTAGGGTGATTCCCACCATTATTAACGACACTCTGCATTGCTAAATGTCTTGGTGTGAAAGAGTTTCCCACGAAAAAGGATGACGTCTGATTACACGGGGTTTATTAGTGACGGGTTGTGTCACTAAAAAAATGGCATGAATCACTTCCTGTGAAAAATGACAACATGAGTTGCAACAGGAAGTTTCTGATAAGTCGTTATTTTAGCATATAAATTAGTGTTAATTGTTCATACTTTGATGATTAAATAGCCTAAGAACTAATTAATTATCTTTGATTTGTGTTTATGTGCTAGATTGGAGAAGAGAGGATGAAAATTGACTAAAAAATTACATTTTGGAGCTTTCTTGACACTTCGGCGCCATGGCAACAACTTTTAGTGGCCGCAGCCACAAGGAAGAGTCTGATTCCAAGCCAAAATTCCAGAGAGTTCGGCGCCCCAGCGCTGATTTTCTAGCGCCATAGCACCAAAAGCGTGAAATTTCCAGATTTTAGTCTTTTTGCTCAGCGCCCCAGCGCCCAAAAATCAGTGCCCCGGCGCCAGTTCGGATATTTTAGGATAGATATTTTATCTTTTGTTTTAGACCCTAGTTTTCAAGGATATAAAAGGAGACTTCTTTTCTAATAGGTCCATAACGTTTTTCCTTAGTTTTTCTTGGAGAATGATGAACTCCATGTCTAGCTAAACTCCCAATTTCCAACCAAGGTTAATCAAAGTTTGATTTTTATATTTGTGAGATTTGTTTTTCATCTTTCTTTCTAATTCTTCTCTATTTCTATATTTTCTATTTTATTCATTCAATATCATATTGTTTGATTGTTCAAATAGGGCCCTTTGATCATTCTTCAATTTGATAGATCATCAATTAGAGTGTTTAAATCCGTAATTGTTTATGCATTTTAATCCATGTAACAATTAGTATGAATGATTAATAAGTCTTTTCATCTCATGCTATGAAAATATAGGATCTAGTCTAAATAGATCGAACGTTTCGCATTTGTTGGCTAGAATTAGTCGTCCTTCTCATCTTATTGCTGTCATTGATTAAATTCTATTGTCGTACTCTAGGGTTGTCATTGATTAGGGAAGTAATTAATGATCGTATCTTAATTACCGACAAACTAAGGAAGGAAGATTAATAAGACGTTCTTAATAATCATTACCAATTTAGAGAATGAGTTAGGATTTCATTAGAAAATCAATGATCAAATAATATAAATCAAACGATGATTACACCTTTGGTTGGAACTTTCTCCCATTGAATCTCTTCTTAACTTTTATTGTTTTCTTTCTCAATTTCTCAACAAACTCAAAAACCCCCAATTTTAATTCACCAATCTCTGTGGATTCGACCCTACTTTCCACTACTACAAATCCATAAACCCGAAAGTAGAGACTTTTATTTTTGGTGGATTCGATGCCCACCAGTTTCCCACCAAGCTTGTGGTGCAATGAGTCACAAGTAGAGAGGCATGCCTTTAAAATAATGGAGGGAACATTTCCTCCAAGATAATTGAAGGGGAAAATTCCTACCAAATTTTGTGAAGTAATCTATCATAACAAAATAGCCTATAAATAAAGTAGCTCTCAATTGTCAAGAGTATCAGTAAAATCTGAAAAATATATAAAAAAATAAGGAGAAAAAAATACATGTGTGGATGTACGTTTGTTTGATCAACGATTATCTGAGTGATTAATTCGTAGAAGAGGTGGAATAGTTTATTGAGTTTTGTTAATAAACTCCCTTCTTTGAATATTATGGACAAAAAATACGATGTTCGTGCAAAAAGTGCGAGAATAAAAAAATATTTTAAGATACAATTGTCAAAACGCATTTGAATAGTTGGGGTTGTTGTTGACTATTGTTCGTGGGTGTATTAAGGGGAAACGGATGAAATTTTTAATGTTGCGTTGGAGGAATCGTTACGCAACAAAGAAAGTTGTTCGAATTCAAAGACAAATTTACACGTGAGTTATGACAAGTATAAGAAGATCGTTCTGGAAGAATGGAGCAGATGTTTTATGATAGTGTCGAGTCGAGTACGTTTGAGCAGTGCGATATGTATGTGCAGGAGGAAATGAATCTGAAAGCTTAAAGAAGGTATGAGATGCTCGAATCAGCTATAATGCCCTTGTACCCCAAAAAGAGAATTCAATTCGATTTCGAAATGGTTTAATTGTTACGTGTTAGCAAACAACACATTGCCCGAGAACATATACGACACGAAAAAAATTGGTCGAGGATCTCGGCTTGCCTGTCGAGAAGATAGATAAACAGATGTATGATATGTTAGGGGGATGTTAATGTCAGCCTTCATCATTATTAAATTTGCTTTCATCTGAGGTACAAACAAGGTAAACCAATCTTATTTCACATACATGTTTTATTTGCCGATCAGACCTCGTTTTCAACGGTTGTATGTATCAAAAGTTACGGCTTCTCACATGAGATGACATCACGAGCATTCACAAGGGTTATGGAGACATCCTTCTGACACTAAGGCATGGAAACATTTTAATAGTTGTCATCCGGAGTTCGCACGAGAGATTAGAAATGTCATATTGAAGTTATGCACCAATGGATTTAACCTATTCGAGGATTTTAGAGCACAATACTCATTGTGGCTGGTTATGTTGAAGCCATATAACTTGTCTCCATCAATGTGTATGAAAGATCCAGTGATTTTTTTAACAATCATCGACCCGGGTCCAAAAGCAACCTCTTATTACTAAGCTGCTTACTTTATCAAATGATGGGCAATGACGTACGACGAATTGAGGAAACATAATTTCTTACTACGCGCTGCGGTAATCTAGACTTTAGGTCACTTCCCGGTATATTCGATGTTGTCAAGTTAGTAGCTTTTCAATTTTTTTTATTGTTATTTAAAGTTTATTTATTTTAGTATTAGTAGTGGTAGTTAGTTATAAAGTTTTAATTTCGTGCTTTCCATTCATTAGGATGGAGCACTTCAGGAAAATTTACATGTTCTCATTGCATGTTGGACACGAGTGCTTTCTCATTGGAACAAGGTCGTAAAACTTATTGGTTTGATTGTCATAGGAGATTTTTCCTATCGATCATTCATTCGAACAAACAAGAATGAATGGTTTATGAGACGCAATGCACGTACCCAACTCTCGCCAGTGATTTTTTATAGATCATAGTTATTGCATGTGTTGGATTCGTTTGGAATGCAAAAAATTACAGAGATTGGAGCAGAAGCAATGAATAAGGTGGTCGGTAAGAACACTAGTTAAGAGAAGTATATTTTAGCATCTACCATAGTGGACATATATATTGATCAGACATAACTTAGAGTCATGCGTATCGAGAAAAATGTCTTCAATAAAATTTTAAATACAATTTTGAATGTTTCGGGAAAGTCAAAAGACAACCAAAAAGCATGACTTAACATAAAGGGAATTTTTCATTACTCGGAATTGGAGCCAGATCAGAATTGAGACTATGTAAACGCGAAGTACATGTTGACTGGAGAGTAGAAAACAATTTTGTTCGAGTGAATGCGATCGATTAAATTCCCCGACTGTTACATTTCTAACCTCAGTTGTTGTATTGACGCACATAACCATACATTGTTTAGAATGAAGAGTCATGATTGTCATGTGTTCATGCAACGACTTCTTTCTATTGTATTCAGACTGTTCTTCAAGCAGAATCATTGGGAACCGTTGTCTTAGTTGAGTGTTTTTTTCTAAGGATCTGACATGCAAAGATCATCAAGAGCGACCATCGATTCCTTGAATAGAGATTCCAGTAACACTTTGCAAGTTGGAGAGGATGTTCACACCCTCTTTTTTTGACTCAATAGAGCATATCCTGGTATATCTACCGTACGAGGCATACCTAGGGGGTCTAGTTCAATAACAATGGATGTATCATTGTGAAAGGTCCTTCTCTAACCAAATTTGTCATTACTAATTTGTCGTTTATTCATATATTTCCAACATTTTCATATGTTTTTTACGGATAAACAGATACTTGCATAGGCTAAAAATGATCGTCAGAAATAAGGCTAGAGTGGAAGGATCAATCTGTAATGCATATCAAATTCACGAGATGACAATATTCACTTCGTACTATTTTGATCAACACATCACATAGCGGGGAAGGGCATTGGAAAGTCCAGTGTGAAGGCCATTGAACGAGAAGGAGTACCTCGTCGTCCAAACGTAGTTGTTATGTAATTATGCAAAAGTTGACCCAAAATTTGAGTAAGTTTGCATTATAGAGTATTTTTCGATTACGTTTTATTTGTCTTAAACTAACTAATGTTTTGTTGCATTCACATCTTATTTGTAAATTTATTTGTCCTCTCATCTCGATCAAGCATTAGTGCAACTAAAGAGGGGAATATAATAGGCAGAGAATTTGATTCATAGTTCTACAATTATGTGAGTTGTTTATAATGTGTTGTTTAAGTAATTTAATTTTCACGGGTTGATTTCACCATCATCTCCCCATCTGTCTCATTTTATAGGTTGATTCGCCAACAATTCTGATATTTGACCCACACATTATATCGCTTGCTTAGGTACTGGGCACACTCACGAGAGCATACACATGTTATCTTGTCAATGAGTATAAATTTCAAATGGCTGCACATTCAGTGAATAGGGCAACTAACAACAATGGAGTATGCATAAAGGGACAAGTGTTCAGAAACGATGCAGAAGACTTTTTCGAAGTAATTAATGAGATAACAGAGCTTCAATTCAACAGGCAGACTGTCAAACGTATTGTAGTCTTTAACCGCACCTGGTTTGAGATGATTAGACGAGATGGGGTCCGTGTGCTACCAAAATTAAAAATAGTGGAGGTTAACAAAAAAAAACACATATGCACACATGATACTTTTGTCCTTGCCCAACAAGGAGTTCAGGTTTACTACCTCCATTATCTGACAGTTAAACACCACGACTTAAACTATTGGTTATTCGTTTGCAAAGTAAAATCGAAGATCATAGACTATGGTCTTCCTGATAATGACAGTGAGGAATATGTTACTTTCTAAGAAGATGTGGTGAATGCTCATGCAATTGATGAGGACTCGACTCTGAGACAGATAGATTGGTAAATGACGAAAGTGAGACACTATTTGACAAAACAAACATATATAATTCAACTGCAAACAAAAATCAATCATCTCTTGACCTCTTATACGAAGAAGAAACTAATGATGACATTGAAGGTTCCATTCAAGGTGATGATGAATCTAAAAATATGATGATGATGACTCAAATTGATCTGTAATTTTGTTTCTCCATTTATATTATAAATGAGAACAATTATTTTTTGAAATCTAGATTTTATGAGTTGTTTGAATTTGAATATAAAATGATGAATCACGGTTTAAATACGTTTCGTATTGTTGAAAAAGGGACTAAAATATATTTATATGATTTAAGATGTTCTGGGTTTAATTATGTGGAGGTGCCTAGCAATAAGAATTCAGAAGTATCAGAGCGATATGAGAAAGTGTTAGAACAAGTCAAACAAAGAAGAGGAAGATTAAAAAAAAAAGATTAATAGAAGAGCTCAATAGTAAGAATTTAGAATTAGAATGTAAAGAACAAAACTGAGAATCAAACAGGCAAACGAGAATGTGACATTTCATACAAGTAAATTATGTAAACTGATAGTTTGCGACGCACTTCATCGCAAAACGTCACGTAATGTGTCACTATTTAAGATGTCGTGCGTCACAAAATGAGAAGTGACTTCTCAATTATTTTAAATTTTTACTAAGGTATATTGATTATAAATGATTTAGTGCGTCGTAAACATCCAAATCAATGGAAGTAAATTGAAACCTAACGACGCACTGCATCACTAAAATAAAATAAATGGGCGAATTTCACTAAAAAAAAAAGTCAAAATGCGACCAGCCATTTGCGACCAAGAAAAAGTGGTAGTTTTTTGGTGACCATTTGGTCACTTTTTTTGAAGGTTGACTCGAAGTGACCATCTGGTCACTTTTTTTGCGACCAACATTAGAAGTAGTCATATAAAATTGCGACCAACATTGTGGTCATAAAAATGTGACAAAGACTTTGTGAAAAATGGCGCGAAATAAGCGACCATTTGGTCACCTAAAAAAACGACCAAGTGGTCTCATTTTTGTGACTAAAAATATAATTTGGTAGGAAAAAAAGGCGCGTAATTTTGGCGAGAAGCAAGCTACCAAGTAGTCGCCTTTGGAAGTGACCATCTGGTCGCATTTATTGTGACCAAAGGTAACCACTGGTAGATAAAAGAGGCATATAATTTTGGCGGGAAAAATGCTACAATGTGGTCGCCAATTTGTGACTCCAAGTGACCACTGGTAGCAAAAAAATCTTTAGAACAATACGACCAAATGGTAGTATTTTTGCTACTATGTGGTCACCAATTTGTGACTAGAAGTGACCACTTGGTAGTAAAAAAAGGTGGGAAATTTTGGTGGGAGAAATACGACCAGATGGTAGTAATTTTGCAACCATAGGGTTGCAATTAAACAAAGGAATGCATTATAAAATCTCCTCCTCCCATTGTTTGTAAAGATAAGAAAAAAGAAAAATGAGAGAGTGGATGTATATTCGTTTGATAGACGGGTATTTGAACGATGAGTTCGTTGCCGGGGTTGAACAGTTTGTTGAGTTTTGTAAGACAATTGTCTATTACGTGAATTATGGTGAAAAGCTACGATGTCCGTGCAGAAAATACGACAATAGGAGAATCATACCGGTTCTAGATTTGAAGGTTCATCTTTATAGTCGGGCATTTGTGGAGAATAATTATCACTGGGTGTATCATAGGGAGACGAGGGAAATGTTCGATGCTGCAGTACAGGAAGCGAGACAGTACAAGGGTAGCAGCTTGAATGTGGACGTTGTCATCGAAGAACCCAATGAAATACAAAGTATAGTTAGATGCAGCAAATGATACTTGATGGTATGGGATATGGGGGTGGAAATGAAAGTTATCGCGAAAGTTTGAACGTAGACGACGAAAGAGAAGGGGTTGTTGAAGAAGAAATGAATCCGGAAGCACGTAAGATGCACGATCTGCTGAAGATAGCGAGCCGACCGTTGTACGAAGGTTGTTAGGTTAGTCAACTTGCTGCTGCTACATAACTTTTAAATATAAAAGTGCAGTATAACTTAACTGCTAAAGGATTTGATTCGGTTGCATCGTGGTTTCGTCGATGCACTTCACAAGAAAACCTGATGCCGCACAGTTTGTACAACACAAAAAAGCTAGTTGAGGGACTCGGGTTACCCGTAGAGAATATAGATTCGTGTCGAAACAGATGCATGATCTGCTGGGATGTGGATGCGGATCTGCATCACTGCAAATTCTATTTTCTTCCAAGATCTAAACAGGGGAAACGCGAGATGATTCCGTATGCCCGCATGTTCTATTTATCACTGACCCCACGTCTGCAACAGTTGTATGCATCGGATGTCACAGCTTCCCACATGAGATGGCATCACGAGCATTCACAAGATGAAGGTGTTATGCGACATCCCTCAGACGCTGCGGTTTGGAAGCATTTAAATAATTGTCATGCTGATTTTGCACAAGATCCGAGAAATAATTATGCACAGATGGCTTTAACCCGTTCGGGACATCTGGGGCGCAATATTCAGTTTGGCCGATGATGGTAACCCCGTATAACTTGCCACCCTCGATGTGTATGAAAGACCCGGTGATTTTTCTCACAGTGATTGTACCTGGCCCGAAAAGTCCAAAACAGAAATTGGATGTGTATTTGCAACCACTTATCGCAAAGTTGAAGAGGTTGTGGACAGATGGTGTCATGATGTACGACATCTCGAAGAAACAAAATTTCTTGTTGCGCGCAGCGTTAATCTGAACGATCAGTGATTTCCCTACGTATTCAATGTTGTCAGGTATGTTGCGTTCACATTCATTATTTCTTGAGTATGAGTTTTGTTATTTTTTGATTAGTTCATTAGTTAATAATTGTAAATATCGATCCTCATCCTCTATTAAAGGATGGAGTACGGCCGATAAATACGCATGTCCACATTACATGCTAGACACAGATGCGTTTTACCTCAGAAACGGTCGGAAAACCAGTTGGTTTGATTGCCACCGTCAATTTCTGCAGTTGAATCACGCGTTCCGTTCAAACGGTACTGTCTGGAAGAAGGGTCGGCGAGTAAGAAAAGAAACCCCCCCGATGATGTACAGTGGAAGGAAGATTCTGCACGGTATAGATGTTATAGGGATGCGGAAGATTATAGTGGAAGGTGCAGAGCTTGCAAACAATGCAGCTGGAAAAAACACAGGTTGGAAGAAACGGAGTATTTTTTGGGATCTACCGTATTGGGAAGATCTACTTGTCAGACACAACCTGGATGTAATGCATATCGAGAAGAACTTCTTCGACAATATTTTCAATACGATTTTGAACGTTCCTTGCAAAACAAAGGACAATCTGAAGGCACGTTACAATATACGGGAGATATGTAATCGTCCTGAGTTAGTGCCAGACGACAATGATAATTACGCAAAAGCAAAGTACATGCTGACGATGGATGAAAAGAAAACACTATTTGAGTGGATCAAATCCATTAAATTCCCTGACGGATATGTTTTGAATCTAAGTCGGTGTATAGACAGTAAAAAACATGTCATGTTCGGGATGAAAAGCCACGACTGTCATGTATTCATGCAACGATTGATGCCCGTCGTGTTCAGACCGTTCCTAGAGAACAAACATTGGGAGCCGCTTGCCCAGTTGAGTGTTTTTTTCAGGGACTTGACTTGTACAGAGCTGACTGAAGCTACTGTCGCTTCAATGAGTTCGGAGATCGCTGTTATTATCTGTAAGTTGGAGCGAATGTTCCCACCTGGCTTTTTTGACTCAATGGAGCATCTTGCAGTGCATCTTCCATACGAGGCATTCTTAGGGGGTTCGGTCCATTATCGCTGGATGTACCCATTTGAAAGGTTAGCAAACTTACTTTGTATATAGTTCAAGTGTTTTAATGTAAAACTTATCAGAGGTTTACTTAATTGTTTGTACCCATAGGTACTTACATTGATCGAAAAAGACGGTCGGAAATTAAGCAAGAGTCAAAGGATCTATCTATAGTGCGTACCTGACGCAAGAGACTACCACGTTTTGTTCATACTACTTTGATCAACACATTGCTGAGCAGTTTCGTCCAGCGACACGAAACGTTGTTTAAAATTTACTTGAAGGTGTTGACGTAAATGACCTACCCATATTTACTGAACCTGACTAAACAGTTGGAAGATCAGTGCGTAGGCCGTTGACCGATTCTGAGTATCACGTAATGCAGAGCTACGTGTTATGCAACTGCCCAGAAGTCGAGCCTTGCATCTAATGAGTTCTCGTAACGTTACATTATTCCTTTGACTTAACAATCACAACTATTTAAAATATTTTCTTACTATTTTCGTAACATACAGACTATTTTCTGAACGTATACATTCGAATGACACGAGTCGGTCTTACAACCGCTGATGAGGGGTCAATAATCGAGAAGGAGTTTCGTTCTTGGTTCAGTGCATGCGTGAATTATTTGAAATTGTCAAAAATAACATGTCAAGTTATTTGTTGAAAAATACTATATCCTTCTAATTATACTCTATGTGTGCTGAATGACAGGTGGACTCCCTTACGTTACCGGTAGATGATCCTCGCATTATTTCTTTGGCAAAGGGACTTGCACGGATTGCAAGGTCATATACTGGATACGTCGGTAACGGATTTAGATTTCAAACGAAGGCGCATTGTGTTAACAAGGCAACAAACAACAGTGGTGTTTGCATAAAAGGTCAAGTGTTCGGCACCAAGACGATTACTTTGGAGTAATCGATGAGATTCTTGAGATTTAATACGCAAGTCCAATTCTAAAACGCATTGTTCTGTTCAACTGCAGTTGGTTCGAGACAACATGCCCAAGGAGTCTGTAAGATTGATCTTTGAGGTAAAGAAGTACAAGCATATTCGCACCGCTGATAGCTTTGTCCTGGCTTCACAAGCGATTCAAGTTTATTACCTGAACTATCCGAGTAATAGACGAGATCTGACAGATTGGTTATTTGTTTGTAAAGTTAAACCACGCCAGATAGAAGAAAACCTGTCCGAGAAAGAAGACCATACAGACGAAGCCGGTGCTTTTCAAGAAGATTAGATAATATGTCGTGCAATAGACGATGGCCAGAATGCAGGTACGACATGTCCTTTGAACGATGGAACGATAACATTGCATGATGACGATACAAATGCTTCCACTTCTCGCGAACATGACATTGATGCTGAATTTATTCGAGATGATGATGATGAAGAAGAAGAAGAAGAAGAAGAAGCAATGACTGAAGAAACTGAGGATGAAGAATAATACAGTTTGTAAATTTATATGATTCACTGTATGTTTTATAATATCGTCATTGTTGTGTTTCATTAAACAATATATATAAATATTTTTTAATCTCCATTAATTTATATATATATATATATATATATATATATATATATATATATATTTTACGACCATATGGTCGCAAATTGAACTAAAATGCAACCATATGGTCGTAACTTTGAAAATATAGACTTAAGTTTTTTAAAAATTTGTATTAATTTACGACCATTTGGTCGTGATTTTGTGACTATCTGGTTGTTTTATTCAGCGGTAAATTTAAATTTTCATGAAATTTTTGGCGGTGAATTTGATAGTTACTACCATTTGGTCGTAATCGATGGTGGTCAATTTGAAAATTGCGACCATTTGGTCTCATTTTTTGATGGGAAGTGTGATGTGACAGTTGTTGGTCATAATGATACGCTTACGACCAGTTGGTCGCATTTTTATGAAAATACGACCAGTTGGTCGCATTTTTATGAAAATACGACCATCTAGTCGTATTTTTGAAGCAAAATGCAACCATCTGGTCGTAATCGAGTGACTCTTCGTTTTTCGTAATAATTATGAAATTGCGACCAGATGGTCGCAATTTTTTATTTAAACGCCCACCCATTCTCCCCCCCCCCCACCGAATTCTTTTCTCTCTTTTCTCCCCTTTTCTTGTTTCCCCGTTGCTTTTTGCCCAGTTCCCTTCCCTCGTTCTTACCTTTTCCGTTCCCCGTTCTTTCACCCATTCTCGTTTAAAAAACCTCCAAAACTTGGTAGCGTATTCAAGGTTAGTTTTTGTTTTTGTTTTAATTAAGTTATTATAAATTGTTTTAGTTTTGTTAAATTTAGTTAATTTTATTGAATAATTTAGTTTAGCTTTAAATTAGTATAATTAATTACTTAATTAATTGTGTTTAGTTAGTTACTTTAATTTGTTTAGTTTTATTTAATTAGTTTAATTTAGTTAAGTAATTAGTTAATTAGTTAATTTATTTAATTTAGTTAAATTAATTTTAGTTTAATTACTTAATTAAATTTAGTTTAATAAATTATTAATTTAATTTAGTCACATTATTAGTTTAGTTTACTTTTTTTAATTAATTTAATTTAATTAGTTTGATTAATTAGTGTAGTTTACTTACTTTAATTAATTTAATTTACTTTAGTTTCATTAATTAATTAATTTAGTTTAGTTTAATTTAGTAAATTAAATAGATTAGATTACTTTAATTACTTACTTAACTATTTTTCTTTAATTTAATTAATTAATTTAGTTAAATAATTAGTGTAGTTTACTTACTTTAACTAATTTAATTTACTTTAGTTTCATTAATCAATTAATTTAGTTTAGTTTAATTTAGTAAATTAAATAGATTAGATTACTTTAATTACTTACTTAACTATTTTTCTTTAATTTAATTAATTAATTTAGTTAATTTAGTTAAATAATTAGTGTAGTTTACTTACTTTAATTAATTAATTAATTTCATTTACTTTAGTTTAGTTTAGTTTAATTAATTAATTATTTTAATTTAATTTAATTTAGTTTAATATACTTAATTAATAAATTTACATTAAATAATAAATTATTAATTAATTAAATTTAATTAGTTTGATTAGGAAAATGGCACGCCAACGTTGTCCTCCGATGTCCGACGATGATGCGCAGGACCGCACTGATCCGCCGCCAGAGGTTGACGCACCGGAGTTGCACAGTTCTCTGAGGACTGGACGCATGCTGACCTGGACAAGATCTTACGGTTGGACTACAATCCCGACCCTGCATATCCCTCCGTAGTACCCGAGTCGCTGATTGCGACACCGCGTTTGGGGGAGGACTCACTGGCTCCAGCCACGACTGTAGCGAGAGCATCCACTTCTAGCACCAGGACCGATCCAGCGGGAGCATCCACTTCTGGCACCGGGTGTCCTCGGGCCCCCGTCAACCCAACCCTTCGGATAGATAAGGATACGTAAGTAGACAAGTATTTTTTTTAATTAAATATTCATGTTATTTATAACCTAATATCACTAATTTTTTTTTTTTTTGCAGATTACAGCCGCATCAAAACGGTTCCGCTAGGTCCTCTAGAGTATGCCTCTACCCAGCGAGCTTCGCTGGACGAAGATTCCGACGACGGAGAAGCGTCAGATGTACGACAATTTGAAGGTAAATAACTTCACTTATTTTTATAATTAATTAATTTATAAATTTTTAACAATCAATTTATTACTTTAACGTTTTCTTATTTCAAATTTTTTCAAGGCAAGTTTCCTATGATCGATCCCGATGTCACGGACGGTCAAATGTTCCCCCTATGGGACAGGCACGTGCAGGATCGATTCAAGGACCTCATATACCGGGCGTGGCAGAACCAAGCTGAAAACCGGCCTATGTGGATGAACGAGGAGGAGCATGCCCGGCTCCTCGCGAGCTTGCAGTCTCAGGAGGGCAAAAAAGTGTCGAAGAAGAATAAGGCCAACCGGGCCAAGAACCCGAGGAAACACATTGGTGGCGCGAAACCTCACGACGAGCACCATCGTATATTGGTAAGTAATTGTCCTTTCTTTCACGTCGTTATTTTGTTTTTTTCCAATTATTTATTAATTTAATTTCTGTCTCTTTTTATAATATGTTTAGGAAGAAAAGTACGGTCGTCCTATTCTGCCTGATGAGCTGCACCTGGTCCTTCACACGAAGAAGGACGGGACGATCGTCGACGAAAATGCGCAACAAACTCTAGTATTTAATATGTTTTTTCAATTATTAATTAGAATTTGTTCATCATTTTCTAACTTTAACATATTTTCTGAATTTTAAATATTTAGAACCGTTTCAAGGAGTCTTTGAGTCAGAGGTTGCCCACACCCGACTCGCAACCAACTCAGGAAGACCGTCGACAAGCGTTCTTGGAGGCTTCTGGAGGCGTTCGTCCAGATGGATCCGTTGCTGGGCTCGGCTTGTACAGGAGACGCCTTTACGCGGATGAGCGCAGCGGAGCGAGCACTAGCTCCGGCCCTTCTCCGGTTGAGCAGTAGCTGCGCGAGGAGGTTAAGCAGCTTCACGCCGACATGGACAATATGCGCAAAGACTTCATTTCTCGAGTCGCTGCGATTGAGGCTGATATGCAGGCACGGGTCGAGGCCCAGGTCGCAATAGCTTTGGCCGCGTTCTTCAGATCCCGAGACAGCAGTTATTCATCATCGACGTCGCTTCCGCAACCCCCCGCCCCTCCGCAGTAGTTCTAGGATGATTTCTTTTGTATAGAACATTTTTTTAATATTTGATTTGTATATATTTCATTTTAATTCCAATTTTTTATTATCAAATTTTAATATTAATTAAATAAATAAATAATAATTAATTAATTAATTATTGTAATCTAAATAAATAAATAATTTATTAAATACGACCAGATGATCACATTTACCCTAGAAGATAAACGACCAGATGGTCGTATTTTATCCCTAAACAAAACGACCATCTGGTCGCATTTTGTCTTCGTAAAAAAGTGACCATTTGGTCGCTTATAAAAACGACCACGTGGTCACTGTTGCATGTGACCAACTGGTCACTTATCTTCAACTTAAATTACGACCAGATGGTCACTTTTTTAAATGACCATCTGGTCGTTTTTTCAAAATGTTGACTTTTTTGCGACCAACCATGCCTAGTCGTATTTTTGTGACTATCCGATCGCACAAAATTCCGGAACGACCAGCTTTTTTGCCACCACCATGTTGGTTGCTTTTATGGTCACATTTTACTATAGAAACGACTTTTTGGTCTCAAATTTATAGTCGCAAATTGACTTTTTTTTGTAGTGTTTTACGAAAAATTTCACTTGCTTTTTGGCGATGCAATGACTATTTATGACGCCTTGCGTTACAAAACTTAATGGAACCACCAAAGAGACCTTTGGTTATTCCATCACTTCATCTTCTCATATTATCTTCATTTAAACTTTGTGACGCAATGTGTCACAATGACGCAGATGAAGGTAGACCAGACGCTATTTCTCCTTCTCTTTTCCTTTCTTCTTCCCTTCTTCTCCCTTTCTTCTTTCTCTTCTCCTCCTTCCTCTACCCTTCTCCTCCCTCCGCCTCCCTTCTTTCGCGTCTCCTCCCTCCGCCGCTCCTCCCCTTCTCTGGTGACTTTTTCCTTCTTTTTTTTTTCTGATTTTTTGTTTTGCTTTTTCCTTTGTTTTATTTTTCCCGGTTTTTCTTCTTGTAACTTCATTCAAAGGTAAGAGCAATTAAGTTGTTTTAATTTTTGTAAAATGTGTATTGTGTATCATATTTTTGTTGGAATGTGTATAAATATATGCATGCATGTTATAATTAACTTAATAATTATGTTTTTTTAATGTGTATAAATTATTTTTGTTATAAATTGTGTTAAATTGCAATTTAGGTTGTAATTTTGATTTTTAAACTTTAGGCGGGTTTTTTTTAATGGGTTTATTATCTTTTATGGGTTTTAAAGGGTTTAGGGGTTTAGTTTAAAATTATAACGTTTCATAATAAATTTAAGGGTTTAGAGTTTTAAGGGTTTAGGGTAGGTGTTTAAGTTTTTTAGGGTTCTAAGGGTTTAGGGTTTTTTTAGGGTTTTAGTTGTTTAAGGTTTAGGTGTAAGGTTTTTTAGGGTTTTACAGGTTTAGGGTTTTAGTGGTTTAGGGTAATAGGTGTTTTGATTTTAGGGTTTTTAGTGGTTTCGGTTTTAGTGTTTTTAGGGTTTAAGTTTTAGGGGTTAGAGAGGTTTTAGGATTTTTTAGGGGTAAATTCTTTGGTTTAAAGGGGTTTAGGTTTCTCAGGACCGTTTTTTTTTTTTTTGCCAAAAGGTTTTAGGGTTTAGGGTTTTTTAGGAGGTTAGAGGTTTTAGGGTTTCGGGTTTAAGAGTTTTGGGTTTACTATTTAGTGTTTAAGGCTTAAGATTAGTGTTTTTTAGGTTTATACTTTTGTTATTTACTGGTTTTAAGTCAAGCCAATATGACCTCGAGACGCCATTCACTAGCTTTCTTGGACGATGTCGATTCTATGCTAGTGGTGACGATCTTGACATTCCTTCTATGGTAGGCCAGGATGATCACATCCCGAAGACGGCAGATATAGTTGTTATTGACCCACCTACTGATGACGAGGTGGGCATTTTGGCGGGGACAGTTCTCATATTCGTAATTAGCTGGATAGTTAGGTATGGTGAAGGTCTCAATGAGGTTTAAGGAGATTTTGAAACTGAGTCCACTAACGCCCACTTGCCTGCAGTGGCTGTGCGATGTCCATAACCTGCATAAAAGGTGCATCTACTAGTATTGGAAGGCAAGTTTTCATGTTTCATTGAAAAGTTCATTAATTCTTTTATTTTGTATATTATAATACTAACCTATGATTTGTTTCATTTTATGATTTCTTTCTCTATTTCAGATGTTCTTTGACATTTCCGGTGACCTCACTAACATTACCCTTTTTTATATGGAGTAGCTAGTTGGGTAGACGCTATAGCGATACGATGTATTGTGTCCGTCACACCCCAATCAAGAAACCCCTATCGTGGTTGGCTACAGCTGATCGTGAGCAGATCATAGTCAATTGTCAGACTGAGGCGGCGAGACACATATTAGAGACTAACAAAGAAAATCAGCTGTATAACCCGTCACTGCACACAAGAGGATTCGTCTCCGATAACGAGCATGCTCGGACATTGGTAAGTGTGCATCCTGACTAAGTCATTTCAATTCATTATTTTATCATTTATCTTGAATACTAATCATTTTATCTTGTTACATTACTTGCACGGACAAGTTAAAGGAAGCCCCGTCGATCCAGCGACGTTGTTCCTTCATGCCCACACGAAGAGACATGACGAAAAGGCTTTTGTCGATGTCCTGCTCGTCAGAAAGTGGTGAGTTACATTACTTTTGTAATTTAAAAATATAATTACTTTTCAAATATTACGTTATTATTAACACATAATCTTGTTGTACTTGTTGTAGGTCAGTTACAAGGACCTCTTATCAAAGAAGTTCCCAATTCCTGTGACTCAGCCGTCGACTCAGGATGATATACAGTCTAGGTTTCTTGTGGGTTCCAATGGTAGACGTCCTGACAACTCAGTGGTAGGACTCGGGTTATTCGAGAGGAACCTGTATGCTGACATGCCTCGTGCATCCACCGCTGCTGGTGGTCGTTTTGAGACTGCTGAGCTGAGGTAGAGTACCAATTCTTTGTAAGAGCATGTGCATAATCTCGAGGCTCATTTGGAGTAGCAAACAATTTAGTGAGAGGCCGCCTAGAGAGCCTCTTACGATACATCAAAGCACTATATGTAGAAAAGGTAAAGTGGCTAGGCACGTCTAACTCTGCCTCTCTAAAACGGCATGTAAGTGAGCCTCACCTCTCTATGCATCAATCATCCTCTGTCTTAAGGTTGGCCCCACTGTTAAGCTAGCTAGGCTTACGGTAACCTCGATAGTAAGGAGCGTTATCTTATCTTGCTCCATATCGCATCTCAATCTCAACGGTATGGCTGACAAAGCTAATGAATATATGATGACTTTCTACTAAGTGCATCAGCCACTACGTTGGCCTTCCCTGGATGGTACTGAATATCACAATCATAATCCTTAACAACCTCTAACCACTGTCGCTGTCTCATGTTCAATTCCTTTTGAGTGAAGAAATACTTGAGATTCTTATGGCTCGGATGCAGGTTCAACTGCGGAAGTTAGCTACTCAGCTTCTCATCAGCCACCCCCGGGACTGAGCAGTCATGGCTTTAGGATTTTATCGTTTTATGTATGTTGTAAAAAAAAACTTTTACTATTATATATTATATTTTAATTATCTATTATTCATTATTCAATTTTAAAATTAATTATTTAAAAAAAAAGTTTTTATGACATCATGCGTAGTAAAAAATCAACTTTTATAACTCTTCGACCATTAACATTTGTGACGCATTTGTCGTAGATATTAGTGACGCATGCGCCATTATATTCAAATTGAAACGAAAATTATATTCGCTTCTTTTAGCAATGCATGTGTCACAACGGAGGTTAGTGACTCATTATTGTTTGGTCATTATTAACGACGCATACGTCACTTGTTAGGAATGGTGTCCTAAAACTTGTAATTATTTAATAAAAATAATTTATTTTGAATAAATTAAATAAATAAACATAAGTTCTTTCTATTATTATATATATATATTGATTCAATTAACGATATTAAGAATATATGTGAATATATTAATACCAAACATTCAAATAGTAAAACCTTAAGTTACTCTTATGAAATCATGACTAAGTATGTGAGCCATACGAGAGGATTAAAGCCGAGATGAGTAACTTAAAGTTTCTACAGTAAATGAATAACGTTTGAGAACCTTATCCTGACAACACTGTTGATAACTGTCCATTTTGTATATAGACAAATAATCTAATCCTAATAATTTATGTGGGTGACAGGAAATGGAAGTATCATATGTAATGTTGATTGTATAAGACAGGACCACAATATTTGATCAATATCTCAATTGTACCGTTTACGAGAAATAATCGAATTTCAAACTAAGTTTAATCTCATTAATGATTCGAGACATGAACAAGTGGCGCCACGACTTCTACTGATCACATAAGTACTTTATCTCTAGTTCGACTACAGATAATGTTCATTGGAGAATCAGCGGGAACACAAGGATAAAACAGTAATTACAGAGAAAAACGGTAAATTTAATCCGCTTGTAATTATGAAGGTTCCACGTAAAGAATATATCACATATATAAATAAAAGATAAACTAAATGGACATAACTCATCTATAGTGAGGGAAGTTCAACTATGAATCTATAGTGGAATTATTCATAGTTAGATAATAAGTAATTTACTCATTATGAATTAATCACTTAATTGACTAATTATTAAGCTTATGATCTATAAGTCCATCGGGTCCCTATGCTAGCCCAAATATCATAGTCGCGAAATCACTTGAAGAAATGAACATAATTTAAGTTACTTAAATAGGCAATATTAATTTTTTAAATATTGAGTATATTTAAATGGTAATTAATATAAACATTTTTAATTGTTTAAATAATGAGTTTATTTAAACAGGAAATTAATAAATAAATATTATTAAATGTTTAAATATTGAGTATATTTAAATGGTAATTAATTTTATCTAAACGAAAATTAATAATTAAATTAATTAATTAGTAATGAAATATTTTCAATTAGAATTATTAATTAATTAAATAATGAGTTTATTTAATGGAAATTAATAATTAAAATATTTATTATTAATTGTTTGAATAATGAAGATTATTTAAATGTAAATTAATAAGTAAATATCATTTGATAAAATTTAGTCGGGGGAAAATATTAATATTATTAATTGTTTAAATAAAGTATTTTATTTAAATGTAATTAATTACTTAAGTTGGACTTATTTAATTGTGACGCCCCGTCACTTTTAAATAAATTAAAATCAAAGAAAACAGCGGAAGTCTTTAATTTTAAGAAAATTTTACGTGGTTTTGTTTGAAAGTTGGCATCCGAAAACCCTTGCCCCCCCCCCCCCCTCTTACATCCTAATTTTTAAATCTAATAAAATCAAATGGAACATTAAGTTCCAATCGAGTTCAAGATGTAATATCATAAAAACAACGATAAAAGCTCTTATGAGCTAAATACAAAGTATAATTCACAAATCCTTCAAAGTTCTCAAAAGTAAAATTCACAAACTTTACAAGAAGAGTCCATCTCGAGGTCGGCATCCTCGATCACGCGCACCATCTCCCCTTCCACGGCCTCTAGCCAGGGCATTACCCGAAATTTTGTAATATCATGAGCTAACAAACTAAGCCCAGTGAGAATAATAAGCATAAAAAGTGAAGATAGACCTTAAACTCGCATTTCGATTTGTGTCCAATTAATCCGAAACTTTCTTTCCTAGAATTCTCCAAAGTCTAGGTCATTCTAATCCATATTTTCCAAATGATGATACTAATTAGCATACTTAGTCTAATTGTTCATCCATAAACTTGTTATAACATAAATGAGAAAAATAAATAAACTTTGCATAATTATAACATCTCGATTCTCTTTCTCATCTATCATATGCATAAAAGTAATGAGTACATCCCGTAGGATACGCATTCGCCATTTATGCATGAAATGAAGGTAACGTGGGTATTCAATTCATCCACCATTCCTTATGCATGAAGGTAACGTGGGTATTCAACTCATCCACCATTCCTTATGCATGAAGGTAACGTGGGTATTCAACTCATCCACCATTCCTTTCATTCTTTTCTTTTTCTCTTTTCAATGATACGAGATGTTATGGTACAATAAATAATGGTGCAAAATGTTATGCATATGTTTGCATATGCTTGTAAAAGTAAATAAAGTAAAGTGCGAATATTAAAGAAATCACAACCAACATAAAGAAAGGGGGGGAAGTAAATGACATAAGGTAAAGAAAGCGTTAGAATTTCTCGGACCGAGCGATTTATAAATCGAACTCCGGTAATAATAATAAAAGTAAGAACATAACATAACGATTAACCTAAACCTCATAACATAACGATTAACCTAAACCTTCAAGGATTCTAAACTTCCAATAATAATCCGAGGTTCTATTAACCGTTCTAAATACAAGTTTGGATTTTCTAACCTCTAATGATCCAACCTTAAGTTCAAATCGAATCTAACTTAGAATCTTCTAAGATTCAATACTTCCTCGAGAACTCCTAAATTCTTACTTAAAAGATTAACTCCTAATCCTAAGGGCACTAACTCACATCCCTCTAATCTTAGATTCGAATTCTAATCTTAGTTTCAATTCTACAAACCATTATACTTATTTGCTTTCTATAGTTACTTTAAATCCTAACTATTCTCACCTTCAAGAAAGTTAGCTTCGCTCCCAAGTCCAGAAGAGCGATCAAAACAGCGTTCGAAACACCCTACAATTGAATTATATCACATAGCAATAATTTTACCAACTATCGATCAAACATCAACTAAGCGATCAAAACAACGAAAAACTCAACACGCCCCCCCACCCCCCCAGAGGCCCACGGCCCTATCAAAGAAAAATGGGCTCGGGTTTGGTTTTCGGCTTTTAGGCAATCTAAAAGTGTTTCGAGTTGGTTTTAAGAAAATTCGATATTTCCGATTTTAATGGGTATCGATAATTAGGGTTTTTGAACAATATGCCCTTTCCCAAAGCCGCAATTTAAATAAACATTATTTCATTAAATTCTAACCCAAAATCAAACCCAAAAGGGTAAATTTCAACGGGAAGGGTTTCCCTAAAACTCGGTTTTTAGGGTTGAGGGAAAGTCAAGTAATAGTTACCCAATAAGTTTTCCATCACATTCAACAACAAAAATGGAAGGGGATGGAGTTTTGGCCAAGAACTCAAAAGCTTGAATCAATTTCCATGGAAATACTATGAGAATTCAAAATCTAGGGCTTACCTTAGAGAGTTGGAAACGTTCCAAGAGTGGAATTGGTAGAAAGGTCTCGGCAAGAGCTTTCCAACGCATCCGAAACATAACAACGCCAAACAAGCGGCCCGGCGAGACTTTCTTTCCTCTTCTCTTTTCTTCCCTTTGTTGCTCGGGTTTGGAGAAGAAATGGATGAAGAAGATGAAGTTTTTTGGTCAAAGGAAGTCAAAGAAGATATTAATAAGAGGTGAATAGTGTTTGGATAGTTTTTTAAGAAATCGGAAATGACGGTTGCGTCCTTTTATGATTTTTGACTTCTAAAACGAAACCCGATGATCTTAAACTATTCCAATGGTGATTAATAATTATTAATTGGATCGTTAGTAATTATTAATACCATTAAAATGAAAATAAACTAAAAAGGTAATTAAAAGAACTTAAACTGAAATAAACTACTAAATTCTAATTTACCGATAAATAACTAAACCTTAATTACTTAAATTAAAATAAAATAAATAAAAGTTTTTTTTATCACAAAATAACTGGACGTTACATTAATTTAAGAGAGTTTATAACCGAAATTGGATTAATGAACCCAATTGAAAATGGCCCATAATAATTAATTAATTAAATTAAATTTATTGATTAATTATTTAGCAATTTTCGGCCATATATGTTATTTTAGGAAGATAATTGTTTGAATTATATCCTAAAATAATTATATAGATTTATTTACCCAAGATAAAGGAAATAAAAGAAAATAAAATATTTTCCTATTTATCTATAGCAATTTTGGCTTTACATAGATAAAGGAAAGGAAAATCTTTTTTCTTTTTATTTTTATTTTTATCTCCATGGAATATTCCTAATGGGATCGGATTTTTCATTTGCCTATAAATAGAAGGCTCGAGTCACTCATAAATCACACAATTCAATTCTTAAGAAATTGAAATTCTCTTTTCTTCTCCTCCTTTAGCCTTGCCGATTTTCATAGTTAAAATTAGGAAGAAAAATCATATTAACGAAATAATTGTTAATTAGTTTACTACATAATCATATTAATGATTTGTAATTGTCGAAGTTAAGATTAAATTGGTAACTTAGATTATAAAAGCATGCTTAAAAAAGTTTAAAATGATTAGGAAGATTAATTAGAGTTCTTGAGTTCGTGGAAAGTTAAAAACCAAAACATTTCAATAAATTATCGAAATTAATTTATCAAGCTAAGAAAAGGTCAAAAACTAAAAAATTAATTAAAAATGACAATGGAAAATATTGAATATGTTAAATCACCAATTGACCAAAGCTTAGCCGTTAAGGTAATCTATTTAATCTTATCCCTTACCCCCGTGTGAGGCTGGATATTTGCCAAGACCCAACATGGAATATTTAAATAGGGAGGAATTAGAGCAAATGCTAATGGAGGTTTGATCTCGGCCGATCTCCCCCCCCCCCCCCATTGAATATGTTAAATCCAATCAACAACTCCCCCTCCCCCCCAAATTTAATCATATATTTCAACAGAAAAAAAATAGTTAAGTCAATTATTTAAATTATAATTTAATAGTTTAGTAACTTAATGAAATTCTATTTAGGTAATTTTTATTAAAATTATAATATTTCATTATGCAGAAATATATTATTTAAAAAAAAATTCCCATATATATATATATTAAGAAAATTATGTGAGTATTTGAAATATGATATTCTCCATATGAAGACCCATTGTCCTCGTTTCAAAACCCTTTTATTGTGGGTCCCAGTCTGGGTCCACATCAAAATCACCTACTATAACATCCGTTGAACCAATCTTCTCCCCTTCTCTCTCTTTCTCGTAACTCCACCATTCCCATTCCCTACCTCTCCTCCTCTCAAATCTAAACCCCCCCTTTCAATGGCAGACTACGGCGGCGCTATTTCTCTTTCTCAACCTCACACCTCCGAAGAAGACGATTCAGAGCACAGCCCTCCTCACAGCCTTCACACCCTTTCCTGCAGCGGCGGCGGCGTTGGCGTCTCTTCTTCCAAATCCAAAAAACTCATTAACAACGCCATCATCGAGTTTGATTCTTCAACAGACACCACTAAAAAGCCAAGAGGAAGACCGCCTGGCTCCAAAAACAAACCCAAACCGCCCATCGTTATTACCAAAGACAACGACAACGCCATGAAACCAGTCATCATTGAAATCTCCGCCACTTCCGACATCGTCGAAACTCTCATCCAGTTTGCCCGTAAACGAAACGTCGGTATCAGTATCCTAAGCGGCTCTGGTTCTGTTTCCGATGTTACGTTACGACACCCGATGTCTCATTCTTCTTCTCTCTCTCTTCATGGCCCTTTCACTCTCGTCTCTCTCTCCGGCTCTTTTCTCCCTTCTGCCATGTCTTCTTCCCCTTCTTCGTCAAAACCCGGTTCTTGTTCTTTCGGGATATGCCTTTCTGGTGCTCAAGGTCAAATCTTTGGTGGGATTGTTGGTGGCAAAGTTACGGCGGCGAGTCTTGTTGTGATTGTCGCGGCCACGTTTTTAAACCCCGTGTTTCATCGGCTTCCGAGTGAGGCGGATGATGATGATGATGTGAAACAGGATGTCGATTCCGTCGCTGGGACCGCTACCGGCTCGACGAGTTCGATGGCTGTGTGTGCTTACAATGCTGCAGCAGCAGATGTTATGCCATGGGGTTCTAACTCTAGGTCTTCTTACTGATATATTTTATGTCTTTTTTTGGAATTTTTTTTTAGTTTGATGATATGATTATTAGTTAGGGTTTTAGAGATTGGGATATGAATGAAGGGGTTATTATAGTCATTTTTAATTTGCATGCATGGGACTTAGATTTACTGAAGATGAATATTGTTTTTTAAGTTTTATCAAATTAAAATAGCATATGATCATCCTAATTGCTTTTTTTTTTTTTCTTAATTCCAATTATTTTGTGACTTTAAATGTCAGTTGAATGCATATCTTTTCAGTAAATTAAGGGTACCCCCCATTGGTTGAACTCAGAGGAGTTTGATAGATCCATTTTATGGTTTGGCAAAAAAAATATATATACACATTTTTTATTTGATAATCTATATTAATTATTATTATTATTATTATTATTATTATTATTATTATGATTGTGAATCTCCATAATATGTTTATGTTTATCCTAATTAATTTTACGAGACAATTGTCTACCTATAATTTGATTAACTTCTGCTAATAAGATATATTAGTCACTAAGTTAGAATACTCTCATCTGTGTAGAGACTATGGATTTGAATCTTCTCATTCCAATCTAAATGTTAAAAAAATATTTGAGTAACTTGTGATATAGTTTTACTTATATTCGCACCATATTTCAGTTTAATTCTTACCATATTTTGGTTGTGTGAATATCCTCGATGATTATTGTAAAAAACAAATTTAACATAACTCAATTGTGTTTACTAACGATGTAATTTTATTTTTTCTATTTTGTTCTAAAATATACAATTAACTCATCAATAACTACTTGAATATTTTCTCAATTTGTCTAAATTATTTTGAAATCTTAACCAAATTTTAAAATAAAAAAATTCTTTATGAAAACTACTTAAAACTTTTAAACCTTTTCAAAAAGGTAGATGAAAATAATAAACTCGCTACTTTTTTAAAACATAAAATTGAAATTAAACCAATTACTTTTTTAATCGAATATAGGTCATTTAATATGAAGTGCATGAGATCTTTGTGTTTAGATTTTGTATATAACAACTTAAAAACTTGCTTACCCTATTTCAAATCCAATTTCGAATGTCATTAGAAAGAAACAGATGGGGCAAAAAAAAGGAAAGAGAGCTGCTTTTGGAGAAAGCGTGAATTCAAGGCGTCTTTGCTTTCAAGTTTCCTTTGTAAACAAGCAATCCCTTTTGTATTAGATTACCCTCTGACGTTTGCTTTCAATGGAACGTCATCCTATATATATTGTTATTATTAACTTGTAAATACATATTACATTCTTTTTGTTCCATAATTTTTCTTTTCTTTTTCTCTATATTTTATAAATATTTTAGTCAATTTGTATGAATTTAATCTGATTTTTTATTTTTAAATTTGCCTACCATTTTTAAAATATCTTTAAAACATTTTAAAAAATAGAAAACAAAGAAAAGGAATTATTATTGCGAACTGTTAATTTTATATACAATATTGGAATGGGAGACTGAACCACTCTTTTGAAGGTAGAACTACATATCAATGACCATTGAGCTATTCCTGGTTGGCCGAACACTTTTTCTTTTAGAAAAATAGAAAACAAAAATTTATTATCTTACTGTATTAAAATTTAATTAGGCTATTAAATAACGAAAGGTTACAATTTTATTATAAGGATTTTGAAGCAAAAAAAAAATCAAAATAATCATTATGGTAAGTTCTTAAAAAATTTTTTGGGTAAAGTACCCCTTTAGTCCCTGAGTTTTGGAGGTCGTGTCTATTTGATCCCTGCGTTTTCAATTTGTGTCTAAGTGGTCCATGAGTTTTGGATATTGTGTCTATTTGGTCCATGTGTTTCCAATTTGTGTCTAATTGGTCCCTAAGTTTTGGATACTGTGTCTATTTGGTCCCTAGATTTTCAAGAACTATTAGAAATAAGTTTAATTGATGCTTAATTTAATGTATTCATCAACTTCTTATCATATTATTGACTTAATGTTGACATAACATGTTTAATTGGTCAAAATACGAAGATAGAAATAAATCTTTCATCAATCTAGGCCTAGAATTTGACATAATTATTAATCCTCATGTCAGTATTTTGATCAATTAAACATTTTATAGCACCATTAAGTCGATATTCTGTTAATGAGTTAACAAATTAAGAAAAAATTAAACTTATTTCTAATAATCCAGGGACTATTTAGACACAAATTGAAAACTCATGGACCAAATAGACACAATATTTAAAACTCAGGGACCAAATAGACACAAATTAAAACACATGGACCAAGTAGACACAATATTCAAAACTCAAGGACCACTTAGACACAAATTAAAAACGTAGGGACCAAATAGACACAAGCTCCAAAACTCAAGGACCAAATGAGTACTTTACCCTATTTTTTTATACAACGCTTTTGGTTGAAAATCTAACTACTCATATGAGAGTGTGACTATATGTCTACTTTTTGTTATTGATCTGATATTGCTCTACTAATTTTTACTTATACTCATGTAAAACTAAAAATAATATAATATAATATTTCAAGAAGTCATTTAGGTATTATGACATCATCAATTAACATATTCATTTTGCTTTCTAGGGCTATATAGTTAACGGAAAATATATGGTAAGAATTATTTTGAAATATTTTTCAAAGATTAAATTGAAGCATTTGAAATTTAAACAACCTGCCGTAAAATATATTCCTTATTTTTTATTATTTTTTAAAATACTCTTTTTCATATCTCATCATTGATATTTATTTTGTACTTCAATTTCTTTCCAATTATATTTGTAATATGATATTTCTCGTGACGCATACAGGTAAAGTGATATTGTAACGTACATATTTAAAACAGTAAAAAATCTCTCCTTATAATTTCAAGGTGAAATTGAATAATATTACGATTGCAATTAATTTTCTTTTCTTGACTATTCAATGATTGCTTTTAAAAGTTCTCTTTTCTCCAAATCATTCAATTGTTCTCTTTTCACTATTTTTTTAATTTTACTTTTTCCCTCAATTACAAATATAAATTGCACTTGCGAATGAAAACACAAGTTATGAATTCTTAATGAGAAAAAGCAGTCCCTGTTGGCTAATATTTTCAAGGCTAGATATTACATAGATATCTATTTTATTGAGGATAATGTCTGCAGAGGACCTATACTCTTGAAAAAGTTTATTTTAGGGGAAACTTGATCTTATATATAAACTACTTTTATCTCATTTGCCGGTATCATTTAAATAAATAAAAAATTATACACTTCTTTTCAAACTTATCTCATTTCAAATAATTTATAAATTATTAATATAACATGTCTCAATTGATTGCCCACCTGTTCCTTTCTAATAAAATCGAAGGTTCGAGTTTTCCCTTTATAACTTGATGTATGTAAAAATAAATTTTTGTATGAATTTTAAATTATTTATAACTTTTTAAAATAAAGTCAGCAATTTTTATTCTATTTAAAAAAAAAGACTTATTTATTTAGAATTTTCCATTGGTATCATTATTTTCTTACCTATATATTTGGTTGAGTGAGTTACTCAAACCTTATAACATTATCGAGGGTAATCACTAAAATAATATATTTTTGCATATTAATTACTGAAATATCACAACTCCTAAAAAAAATGCCCCAAAGAGATTTTGACCTTTTCTAGTTCAGTAAATTATTGAAATATTTTATTATTTTAATAATTATTTTTTAATGAATTTATTCTTATAATTTATTTCACTTAAATTTGGGTAATTTAAAAAGGTTTGATATTCCGGTAATTAATATGTAAAAATATGTTATTTGAGACAATTTCTGAAAGTTTATATCACGAGATCAAACTTTTTTTGTAGCATTATCACAAAATTAAACTTGAAACATGAATATTTATTTATGGAAGGAGAGTACTAAATTTAATTATTTATTCAAATTTCTGATTTCAATTTGATGAAATAAAGATTTTAAGTTAAAATCGAATCAATCAAACTAAATGCATAGTAAAAAAAAAATGAATAGGCTCATAATAGGCTCCTCTAAAAGAAAAGTAGATTACGAATAAAAATAATAATAATAGTTTTAGAAAAGGGTTAACAAGGTAGATAGCCTTTTTTTTCCAAGAATAAGAGTGTATAGCCAGCCCTCTTATTTTTAGAGTACATGGCCCAACTTCCATAGCCACTTAGCATGAAAATACACATATGCCCTCAAAGAAGAAGTGTGACTTTTGCTTTTCCCACTTTGCAAGTTGTCACATCCCATCAATGACAATGGCTTTTCCCCCTTCTTCTTCATGAGTGAAATTTGAAAGAAAATTCATTCCAAATTTGAGTTTGGCCATCCATTCTTCAAGATCTGAGTTTTCTTCTTCCTCCAAAAACGAGTTTGGCCAACCATTCTTCTACACCGGAGTTTTCTTCTTCCTCCAAAAACGAAACCTTCCCGTCTATTTAGTATCAATTGGGATTTTTTTTATAGCATTGCTATTTTCTCTGGTGTCCTACTGTAGTTCAAAGTTCTTAAAATCTATAGGCTTTTATATATTATGTTTTTGAATCTGTTGGTAGTTGTAGTTTTTTTAGATCACTTTATTTTTGTACTCTCTAACTAAAGTCTGTACATAGACTTCAACAACATTTGTTCATGTATAAACACTTCTTTCTATGAAAGCAATCTCAGATAATTTTCAATGAAGTTTTCATTACTTTTAACCAAAATTTAGCAATTCTCATACTCATTTGGCTGCCAAATTGATTGTGAATCCGAAATTTTTTGGAAAAATCAGGGGGGTATTCATTCGTATATGTTTCAGTTTGGGTAACACAAAACTAGCCAAAGAACCATACACAAGTTCATACCAGCCAAAGGAGAAGGTGACTAAGAAACGAGGGAGGGGCGCAGGCGTGACAGCCACAAAGAAGAAGCCGAAAAAATAGCTACATGAAACGATGATGAGTAGTGGAAATGTTTTATGTTTGTTGATACATTTGGTTAAATAATTTTGTTTCGTTTTGTAACATGAATTATGGTTAAACTTAATACTTAACAATGGTTTATGGTTGCTGATACATTTGGTGATATGTGTGCGTTTTAACGGTATTCATTGTACTATCGTGTTTTTAGTACTTCGTATATATTAAATGTTCAACCATTTACTAATAATAATGCGGTACTCACTGTACCATATAGTTTCAGGTACTTTATATATTATTGTTACACTTCAAGTTCAACACAAAAATACTCATATGTGTGTGTTTTAACGGTACTCACTGTACTATCGTGTTTTTAGTACTTCGTATATATTAAATGTTGAACCATTTACTAATAATGATGCGGTACTCACTGTACCATACAGTTTCAGGTACTTTATATATTATTGTTACAATTCAAGTTCAACACAAAAAACTTATATATGTGCATTCTAATTGTACTTGTTGTACTATCGTGATTTTAGTACTTCGTATCGATATTAAATGCTGAATCATTTACTAATAAAGTAATGCGACACTCACTGTACAATAACTCAGATTTAAATATCTTGAAGTATTCATAAAATTAAAGAAATTAAAATATATATAGATTTAATTTTGGAAAATAGTGCATGACTTCCTAGGAAAGACTCACCAATAGTATTGGGATAAAGTAAAAGTACAAGGCAGTCATGTCTCACCTACCAGCCACTATAGCATTGTCAAATCAATTTCAGACTAATGATTTCATTTCTAAGGAGGTATTTATGGTATGAAATCAGACGAAAATGCATTCAGGAGGCCATCTACTCTAAAATTTAGTATAGTGGCTATGTATTGAAATCTGGGAGGCAAATGTGGCCATATGCTGAATTAACTCTTTAGAAAACAAAAAAACCAAACCAAAATTGTTCTTGCCCTAAAAATATAGAAGAAAACAGCATTAATAAGATTTCGAAAGAGGTAGGTTAAAAAGGGTGAAAGCAGAGGTAATATTTAGAGGGATACATTACTACAATTAATGTCTCATCTGAAGAGACTTGTCCCAATCCAGTGGACAACATCAGAATGATGGGAATTGTAAACTTCAAAACTCTCTCTCTCCCAAAAATCCACGGTCAAATTTTTATCTCCATTTTAATACTTTCTCTTTCTGATTTTCTGACTTTTCCTCTCAATCTAACGTCTTCTTTTTTCTATATCTTCTATTCCTTCAGTTTCTGGTTTCACTATCAAACACACCCATAAAGAAACCTCCTTTTCCCTTTAGGCTCTTTAGGTATAAAACAATTTGGATCTTTCTATTAATTTTTTTTTTTTTAAATAGTTGGATCACACCCTTTGTTTAAAGATAGTTTTAAACGTTTCAGATTCGGGTCAAGGATAGGGTTGGTTAGAATGGAATTCCTCAGGGGTGCTTGGTAGAAGGAGTAGGTTGGGGTGGATTTTGGTAGCCTCGAGTTGTGAACTTTGGTTTAGATAGTCTGTGTTTGGATGTGTAGGGATATAAGTTTTATAAACCTAGTTTTAGTTTTATATAACTTGCATTTGGTAAGCGAGTTTTCGTTTAAGTTTTGTGTTATTTAATTTTTTTACCCACCCATGCTACTATTTAAAATTCATAAATTTAATAAATCAAACTCGGGATTACTAAGTTTACCTAATAAACATGGGGTAGACTAATGAAACTCATCCTACCCAACCCTAACCCTTTTACCAAACACCCCCTCAGAGACCCGATCTCATATATATACATTTCATAAAAATAATTAGTAAATTAATAATATAAAATCGACAATTTATAAATGAAATATTTGTGGATTTATTTTTAACATTTTAGAGAAATAAGTGAGTCAAATTATAGAATTAATTAATAACAATCCTTATAATTCCTGGTGGTTTATGTAATATTTTCTTAATTTAATCATTCATGGAATGGTAGAAATTAAAATGTTAAAAAATGCATAAAAAAAAAAAAAAACCTTGTGAAATAAAACATAGGATTTTTTTTTTTTATGAAAAAAAAAAAAGCAAGGCTTAATAGCAATAAGTTGGTAAGAGAAGAATGATAAAAGTTTCATGGCCAAAAGGGCATTACCTGGGCATGAAGTTGCATGCCGATAGATAGATAGATAGACAGTCCTTCCTTGTGAAGGGTAGGGTGCCCTGCAAAAGCCTGATCACAACCACAAGGCTTAGTCCTAGGCCCTAGCCATATTCAAAGTGGTCGCATGCTAGGTCTGAAGAACCTGACATTGTACACTTGTCATAATCCCATTTGTCAGATTTTTGGGTTACTGGGACCCACGTTAATATATTTCAATTTTTATTTTATTTTTCAATTGGTCAAAAGCTCTGAAAACTTTTGCTTCGAATTGCCACTTCTAGACCTGCTTTTTGCCATTGAAACCGAACCTGCAAAGTCTTCAGCAACTTATTAATAGGGTTTTAAAAGGAACATGGGGTGGAAACATCACTTTTTGTTGGAAATTGGAGCCTGCAGGAGTGCCCCTTGTTCATTTTTTTTTTCTTTTTGGTTAAAAATAAACATTAAAAACTTTGACCGGTTATCGAAATTCAAATTGTTTCTCAATATAAAAGTGATTTTTATTTGGTTCAAGTAGCTTAAAATGTAATTTTTTTTATTTGTTTATATAAATTAAAATAAAGTGTGGCGTTGGAAACATTGATGTTTTTAAAAATAGTAAAAAAAATTAATATTTCTCGAATTCAGATCCAACAATCTCAGATCGTGATTGGTCTAATCTCAGATCGAGATTGGTGAAATATCAATCTAAAAAATATCATTTTGAAATATTTTAAAATATTAGTTATTTTTGAAATTACTCATAAGAATATCATCCATTATTATTCTTGTTTTTTTTCTTTAGAAAATAAAATAGTTTTCCTTTTGTTTTCTTAAAGATTGTTATAATTTGTGATTTTTTTTAGAATAATTGATATTCTTAAACTTTATTATAATTTGTGATTTATTTTTAGAATAAGGGATAAATGTAAAATACATCCCTACACTTTGAGTTATTGTTAAATCACACCCCTGTATTTTTTTTTTTAAAATACCCTTACACTTTAGAAAAATTGCAAAGCACATCCTTCTATCGATAAATTTTAACGAGATTTAGAAACATCCATATTATACGCATACCACGTGTTTCAAAACCATTACATTTTTTTGAAAAATTTAAATATCTAAGTGTGATTTATAGAGTTTATTATAAAATTTTACACATCTGTCATTTTTTATTTGTTATTTTTCATGAAATCATAATATATGACATACGTAGAATATAAATGTATCTCAATTTCGTTAAAACTAATCAATTGAAGGGTGTGATTTGCAATTTTACTAAGGTGCATAGGTATTTTAAAACAAAATAAAAGTACAAGGGTATGATTTAATAATAACTCAAAGTGCATGGGTGTATTTTACATTTATCCCTTAGAATAATTGATATTATTTTTCTTTTTATAGATGGATTCTTAAATAGTGATTCTTGATATATACAAATTGTTACGAGAAATTCATTGCTAAAATATTATTTTGAATTTAAAATTTAAAAATCTACCATTTATTTTAGTATCGAAAATGAATTTGGGGCCGTTCATTTCTCGTTAGCTTAGATACCATGTAATCTAAGATTGTTGGGTATCTAGATTACATGGTATCTGAATTGCAGGAAATATAAGATTACTATGTTCATTTTACAGTAGTTAAAAATGATAATCTCATAGGTATGAAATATTACATTATTTATTAGGCTGTATTCAAAGGAGGAAATGTAATGAATTAACAATTCTTACAATAATACTCTTGTTTTATGTTTCTCATTAATAAATTTTATGTATGAATTTAATTAATATTTTTGGATAGATTAATACTCAGACTATTTTTGTAATTTAATTAGTTTATAACTTATTTATTTATATAAATTTAAATTTAATTTATATACTTATTTGATACCAATGAATTTATTAAAGTATCAATAATTAGCGTAATGAAAAAATTCTTTATGTTTCTAAATTTAGTTATTGATGAGAAATAACTTATCTTATGTATTTTTATGTAAAAGTAAAAATAAATTTTTATAATATTGAAGGACAAAAAAAGTAAAAAACAAAATACAGTCATAATGTAATTTTAAAACCCACCGGTTGAGAGCAAATTCTAAAATGGTCAGATACCATGCATTATTTGATTACATGTAATCTAAGATATCTTTGTATCTTTAAATGCAACAAAATGAACAATGTTATCTGAATATACATCACACTGTAATCTTAGATAACATTGAAATGAACGACCCTAATTTCTCTATCGTCTCCCTCACTTGACATAAATCATTTTCCATATTTTCCAAACTTGATAAAATGAATAAATTTAAATTTTCAATATCACAGGTTTTAAATTTTCAATAAAGGATTCAATGAAACTACATATTACGTTTTAGGGACTAAAGATATAGTTTTTTATTTGTATATATTTATTGATTGTTATTTCTAAGATGAATATCACAATCTATTATCAAATTGAAGAAAACTGTAATTTTGCAGCACTTTTAAATTCTTATCATAAAAATAATTTTCAAAAGTTTTCGAGAATAAAATTAACGAGAGATTATTCTTTTTTTTTTTTCACTTTTATACTAACATTCAAACGAATAAAGACAAATCACTAGTTTATTATATAATATTTATTTCTAAAGAAAATCAGGATGGGAAGGTATTGGTCAACGCTAGTTCAAAACTAGCAGGAGTACTTTTTTAATACGACATTAAGTGCAACCTATGTTCAGTGCTAGTACTTACTAGGCTCTCATAGGTCCTTATAATGGTTGTTTGTTATCTACAAAAGCTCTCAACTTCTCTTCTTCTTTACTTTCGTACAAACCCTTTGACAGTTTACACAACGTTTTTGGTCATCATAAATAATAAATATTTCAAGATTTTCAACTATATGAAGTTATGAACCCTCCAAGACCCGTTTGGAATAATTTATAGGAGTGTCGAAATTTTTTTTGGCCTAAAACAATATTTCGATAATTATATATCGATATATTTTCCTTTTTTGGGGAATTATTATTTAAGTAAATCATAAATTATACTCATGTACTTTTAAATTGTTACATATAATACTTTTATATTATATTAATGGCAAATTATATCCTTATGCTCTAAATCTTTTATTTTTTCATACCCTTGTTAACTTACTATCCATGTTAATGATTATTGAATAAAAAAAATTATGTGTCCAAAGCCTTTGCAAAGAGAGTTTTTCGTGTGATAATTAGGGCAATGAATTTTACATTTTCCATAAAGTTAGAGTTTGTTTGGGAGTGTTTATGAAATGATTAATTTTAATCAAATTATTTTTCTAGCAGGTACTATGATACAAACTGCTTAGTGATATATTATTTTATTGTTTGGATCTAATATTTAAAAAGTGCTTTTAATCTTGTTTAGAGTTCTTGTTAGAGAAAATGTGTGTACAAAAGAAAATTTTGTAGAAATAAGCTAGAGAAATGAGGTATAGAAGGAGAAGTTAGAGAGAATGTGGAAAAATAAGGGGCTCTTGTGAATATAGCAAAAATAGGTCCAATATTTGTAAAAATAGCAGTAAAAAAACATATTTGCAAAAATAGCAGAAAAATTAAATTCACACCTAAAATATTACAAAATTGTCACTAGTAATCAGTGATATATTCACAAGTAATCACTGATTTACTGATATCCTGATTTTTGTGCAGGAATCACTGATTACCTGATAGTAATCATTGATTATTTTATAAGTTATCACTGACATCTCTGATCACATAAATGGGGGTTTTTAAAAATCTGTTATATTTGCAAATACTTTTAAAACTGCTATATTTATAAATATTGCTAAAAATTCTGTTACCCTATGAAATTTCCCAAAAATAAAGTAAAGGGAGAAGATGTGTGGCGAGAAGTTAGAGGGAGAAAATGCATTAAGAGAATTTAGAGAGAGAAAATGCATGGAGAGAAGACAAAGAGAGAAAGTGTAATGTAGAGAGAAAATAGAAAGAGAAAGTGTATAAAGAGAGGTTAGAGAGAGAAAGTGTATAGAGAATAGAGAGATAAATTTGTGTAGAAGAAATTAGAAATACAAGGATTAAAAAATAAAAATAAAACACTTCAAAAGGCACCTATTACTTACTTTTTCAAAAAGTACTTTGAAGTGCTTTTGACCTCTGCAAAAAGTTATGATAAAATGTTTCCAAACATGAATATTATAACTAGAAAGTGCTTTTGCTCATTTAAAATCACTTTTGATTTATCCAAAAGCACTCCCAAACACAGTCTTAGAGATTTACCCATGCGGAATCCCCTAAAGTTAGATATTTATCCTTTCTCCAATGGCGTCAGGGCACTATCGATACATGTGACAAGGAAAACTGCGACATTGTCACCTCTACATCTCCCATGTATCGTCGCAATGCTGAAGCATAAGGGTGACTTCGGGCTTGTTTTGGAGTGTTTAGGAAATAAGTGTTTTTAATCAAACTACTTTTATTGTAAGTACTATGATAAAAAATGCTTAGTGGTATATTATCTTATTATTTGGTTCTAATAATTAAAAGTGCTCTTAATCATATTTAGTATACTTTTTAGAGAAAATGTGTGCAGATATGAAAATATGTAGAAATAAGTTAGTGAAACAAGGTGTACAAGTAGAAGTTAGAGAGAGTGTAGAAAAATAAGCAGAGAGAGAGAAAATGTGTGAGAAGATAGAGAGAGAAACGTGTGAGGAGTTAGAGAGAGAAAGTTTAATGTAGAGAGAAGTTAGAGAGAGAATGTGTTATGTAGAGAGAGGTTAGAGAGAGAAAGTATGTAGAGAGAAGTTAGAGAGATAAAATATATAGAGAAAAGTTAGAGAGATAAAATGTGTAGAAAAAAATATAAATATAAGAATTAAAAAACTAATACTTACTTCTTACAAGAGCTCTTAGACTTAGGGTTTATACGCTCTAGTGTGTCCCTGTGGGGAGCACCTGTGCTGTTTGTGAAGAAGAAAGACGGTTCAATGAGATTGTTTATCGATTATCGAGAATTGAACCGAGTTAATGTGAAGAACAAATATCCTTTGCCTAAGATTGAAGATCTAATTGATCAGTTGAGGGGAGCCACTGTCTTTTCAATGATAGATTTGAGATCTAGTTGCAATCAGTTGAGGATATCCCTAAGACCGCCTACAGGACGCATTATGGACTTTATGAGTTTGTAGTTATGTCTTTTGGTTTGACTAACGCGCCTGCACATTTTATGGATCTCATGCATACTGTTTTTAAGAGATTTATTGATATGTTTTTCATTGTCTTTATAGACGACATTTTGATCTATTCCAACACCGAGGAGTTGCATGCCATATATTTGGAGAAGGTCTTGTCTATTTGCGAGATCAGAAGTGGTATGCTAAGTTTTCAAAATGCGAGTTCTGGCTGAAAGATATGGCATTCTTAGACTACGTGGTGTCGAGTGGAAGGGTATCAGTTGATCCCTCTAAGATAGAGGCAGTTAGCTGTTGGCCTAGACCGACTAGCGTGGCAGAGATTCAGAATTTCTTGGGACTTGCAAGATATTACAAACATTTTGTTCAGGAGTTCTCCAAGATTGCGTCCACCTTAACGCGTTTGAAGAGAAACGGTGTTGAGTTTAATTAGTCTGATGAGTGCGAGATGAGCTTTGAGAAGCTCAAGAAGAGATTAGTAACCGCACCTGTTCTTGTACCGTCAGATAGATCAGGTGGATTGACTGTGTACATCGAGGCTTCTAAAAAGGGTTTAGGTTGCGTGTAACGTCCCGTTATTTTGTGATAAAAAAAAAACTTTTATTTATTTTATTTTAATTTGAGTAATTAAAATTCATTTATTTATTATTAAATTAGAATTTAGTAATTTATTTCATTTTAATTCCTTTTAATGGCTTTATTTATTTAAATACGTTAAAATGGTATTAATAATTATTAACGGGCCAATTAATAATTATTAATCACCATTGGGATAGTTTGAGATGTTCGGGTTCGTTTTAAGCCAAAAAAGTCATAAAAGGGCAAAGTTGTAATTACCCAATTTGCAAAATATCTAAAATCACTATTTGCTTCATCTTCTTTTATATCATCCTTGACTCAAAGTTGACCCAAAATTTGCTTCATTTCATCCTCCAAACCGTGAGCTTCAAGAGAGGGAAGAGAAAATTCGATTTCGTTCGTTTCTTGACGGACGACTCAAGCTTAGATATTTCGGAAGGCCTCGGGTCAAGGATCATTTCCCATCTACCCATCGTCCGTTTCTCTCGAGATCCTAGGAGTTCTCGGTAAGTGAAGTTTCAAACCCTAACTCCAAATAGTGTTTTAATGGAGTTTTACTTGTTTTCTTTCGATTTCTTGCCGTGAAACTCGGTGTTTGTCATTCGGGAGTAGTTTTAAGTGTTTTGGGAAACTATTCCATAACCCTAAACCCGGGTTTTCATCGAAACCCTTTCCGTTTGAAATTTACCCTTTTGGGTTTGATTTTGGGTTAGAAATTAATGAATGAATGTTTATTTAAATTCAATTCGGAAAGGGATTAATGTTCAAAAACACTATTCATCGATACCCATTGAAATCGGGATTATCGAATTTGATTAAAGCCAACTCAAAACGTATTTTGAATTGCCAAAAAGCGAAAAACCAAACCCGAGACTTCGTTTTTGATGATAGGGCCGTGGGCCTCTTTGTGGGTTTTATTGGGTTTTCGTTGCTTTGTATGTTTAGTAGTTGTTTGAATGATAGTTGGTTTCGTTATTGATTGTTACGATATAATTCGTTTGTAGGTGTTTTTGAACCGCGTGGTTGATTGCTTCTTTTCGGTGTTTAGGAGCAAAGTCTTCACTTTTATTAAGGTGAGAATAGTTAGTATTTAAAGTAATTATAGAAATCGGACAAGTATGATGGTTTGAAGAGTTTGGAACTAAGATTAGAATCCGAATCTAAGATTAGAAGGATGTGAGTTAGTGCCCTTAGGATTAAGAGTTAATCCTTTAAGTGAGAACTTAGAAGTTCTCGATAGAGACTTTGAATCTTAGAAGATTCTAAGTTAGATTCGATTCGAACTAAGATTGGATCTTAGAAGTCAAAAGATCAAAGTTTGTTTTAGAGCGGTTAATAAAACCTCGGATTCTGGAAGTTTAGAATCCTTGGAGGTTTAGGTTAATCGTTATGTTATGTTCTTACTTTTTTTATTATTGATACCGGAGTTCGATTTATAAATCGTTCGTTCGAGAATTCTTACTCGTCCTTTACTTTATGTCTTTACTTTACTCATTTACTTTTATGCATATTTCGATTTGTTTCATCATTTACGTTTACTTTATCTACTTTTGCAAGCATATGCAAGCATATGCATAACATCTCGCATTATCGAAAAGAAAAGAAAGTGAGAAAGAAAAGCGAAAGGTTAATGGTGGAATATGGAAAGTCCACACTACTTTCATGCATAAAGGTGGGACATGATAATTGCCCACACTACTTTCATGCATAAGACCGGTGGGACATGATAATTGCCCACACTACTTTCATGCATAAATCGGTGGGACATGATAATTGCCCACACTACTTTCATGCTAAGCACGGTGGGACATGATAATTGCCCACACTACTTTCATGCATAAATCGGTGGGACATGATAATTGCCCACACTACTTTCATACATAAATCGGTGGGACATGATAATTGCCCACACTACTTTTTATACTAAGTCGGTGGAATCGATAATTGTCCACACTACTTCATACATAAGGATAAGGGTGGATGTATGTAAAAATCCCATTATCTTTCATTCCATGCTAAATGGCGAATGTGTATCCTACGGGATGTACTCATTACTTTTTATGCATATGATAGACGAGAAAGAGAATCGAGAGTTATAATTATACAAAGTTTATTGATTTACTTTTCTTACTCATGTTATGACAAGTTATTGGATGAACAAACGGACCAAGTGTGCTAGTTAGTATCATCAATTAGAAAATATGAAATAAAATGACCTAGACTTTGGATTTCATGGAATAGAATTACCTAGAGTTTGAAGAACTTTAGGAGTAAAATGTGTCGGTTTATTTGGACACAAATCGAAATGCGAGTTTGAGGTCTATCTTTACTTTTTATGCTTATTATTCTCACTGGGCTTAGTTTGTTAGCTCATGATATTACAACCAATTTCGGTAATGCCTTGGCTAGAGGTCGAGGAAGAGGAGGTGGTCGCGTGATCGAGGATGCGACCTCGAGATGGCTAGTGGATTGTAAAGTTTATGTCTTATTTTGATGAATTTTAAGGAATTGTCTTTGTATTTGGCTCCTAAGAGCCTAATATTGATGTTTTATGATATTATATATTTGAACTCCCGATTTGGACTTAAAGTCCATGAGATTTTGTTAGATTTGAAAATTAGGATGTAAAGGGTTTTCTGCATGCCAATTTTCAAATAAAACACGCCAATTTTTCGTAAATTAAAGACTTCCTTTTTTCTCTCGATTTAAATTATTTAAAAATGACGGTCTATTGCTCTTGATGCAACACGGGAAAGTAATAGCTTATGCTTCTCGTCAGTTGAAGGGGCATGGGAAGGAATTACCCTACCCACGATATGAAGTTGGTGGCTGTTGTGCATGCACTGAAGATTTGGAGGCACTACTTGTAACGTCCCGTTATTTTTGAGGTAGAATTAATTTTTTTTATTATTCTTTTATTAATTTATTTAAGTTTAATTAGTTTATTTCCGGTAATTTAAAATTTAGAAGTTTAAATCTTTATTTAGTAATTTTAGATTTCAAGTAATTATTTTGAACTAGGTGTATTAATTAATATTAATAGGCCAATTAATAATAATTAATTACCTTTTATCCTAGATTAATTGTGTTGATTAATTTTAAGGGATGGGGTAGTTTTTAAAAGAAGAGGAAAAGGAAAATGAAAAATACATCTTCAAGTTTAGGTGTTTTCTTCCTCATCTTTCATTTGAAGTAAAAGAAGAAAAATTAGAAATATCTCTCCATTTTCTCTCCTAAAACCGTCGCCTCTATTGCTCCCACGACCCGAGATTTTCCCATCTCTTCTCCGATTCTCTTGTTTTCGAGTGCGTTGGATAGATCGGCCCCCAATCTATCTTTTGAACTAACCTTGGAAGCATTCCTCCAACTTCCAAGAGGCCCAAGGGTAGATTACTCGTTTTTCTAATTGGGTTTTATTTCCTTTTTTAGTATTTTTTTTTTTGTGAATTTGATTTGAAATATTCAATTCCATTCTATGGAACTTGAAGATTTCAAATCAAAGTGTTGTTTAAGTTTGTTCTTGGTATTCTTGGCTTAAACTTCAAAGGAAATCGCAAAACCCAAACACTTGAATGTAGATTTGGCCAAAATTCTCTTATTTTTTCTTTTCTTGTAGTGTAGTTAAATTGTAAAGTATTTTGGTCATAACTTCTTTGTCCGAACTCCATTTTGAACCCGTGAGATATCAAACTCTTCCTTTTTCCGAGATCTATCTTTTGAATCTAATTTCATAGCCATAAATTTATGTGAAAAAATTTATCATCAAAATACCTCTCGGCCTGTTGGGGGAAAAACCGGGCTTTTTCTTCGTTCGTTTTGTTTTACGCGACATCTGTTGTTTGTTTGGTAATTAATACAATTAGGATATATTTAATTGTAGGTAATTCTTGATTGCTCGCTCGATTTTTCACTTGAGATTTTGATTTCAAGTTAATTGCCAAAGGTGAGGATAAATAGAATTTAAGTAAATTTAAGAACTAAATTCTTAAACGATTTGTATGATTCGGGAGTTAATTTAAAATTGGAATTAAGTGATTTGAGCATGCTAATTTTAAGATTTTAATAGGAATCAGGAGTATAGAATTGAAATTGGAAAATTATGGATTTTACATATTTTTGGAAGTTAAAGTATGGAATTATTGAGTTTAAGTATGTTTATGCTTAAAGTTCGTTTATCTTATGGTTCTTGGAGATTTATTTATGATATCGAGATTTCCTGATTACTTTGGACTTTTACTGAGATTGGGCATTCCCAACAATGTTTATCTTATGTTCTTGGAGATTATTTACGATATCGAGATTTCCTTATTACTTTGGACTTTTACTAAGACTGGGCCTTCCCAACAAAGTTTATCTTATTTTCTTGGAGATTATTTACGATATCGAGATTCATGATTACTTTGGACTTTTACTGAGATTGGGCCTTCCAACATTGGGTCTTTGTACATAAGTCATTTGATTGTTGCAGATTGTTGTGATCTCTAAAAGTATGGGCTTATGACCCTATACGTTCTCATATTCCTGATTAATGTTTCTCTGATGAGATATTCTGAAATTGGTTCTCTGTTTATATTTCGATTCTCAAATTTCTGATTCTTTATTATCACACTTGTTTGCATGGAGATGAATAATGAGATAATGTATAGACTACGTGTGCTTGCATTGTTTGGTATTATTCATGGTTCGATATATGTACCATGAGGAATGCATAGACTACATGAGCTTGCATGAACGGAGGAGATGAATAATGAGATAATGTTTAGTTGTGTGAGCTTTCATTATCTGGTATTATTCATAATTGCTATGATACATATATGTTCTAGACCGCTTAGACTACGTGAGCTTTGCATGTCATTGGTGAGATAAAGGGATCATGTATTGACTGTGTGTGCTTACATCATCTGACGATTATTCACCCGGGAGATTCTATTCTATAATGCATAGACTACGTGAGCTAGAATTTGTTCTTGATCTATAATGCATAGACTACGTGAGCTAGAATTTGTTCTTGTTCCATAATGCAAAGACTACATGAGCTTGCATTTGTTCTTGATAAGAAAGTAAAGGCTTCATAAGCTTTACTGGATATTGGAGTGAGATAATGGGATCGTGCATAGACTATGTGAGCTTGCATCATCTAACATTATTCACATGTTCTATGTTCTTGGTTCTATGATCTTGATCTTCTTAGTTAAGATTGCATGAGCTTAACTCGTTCTAGTTATATTCTTGAAAATTTTAACGTATGATTACGTGTTCTGGTTATTAAGAGCTTGGGAGACTTGACTACTTGCATGATCTTTATTTTTGTTCTTTGCTCTTTATTCTTGGGAGTATTGCATGATTTTGTATTCAGAAGTATGATTGGGTAGTCAAGAGATAATAGATTTCGTTGGACAAAAATCCGGATTAGGATTTGGGATCTAAAGTTACTTTATATTCAATTTGTCTTCATTGGGTCTCCTGCTCATGATATTACACTTTCAGGTACGGGACGTGGTCGTGGTCGAGGCCGTGGAGCTGGTGCGGCATGATTCAAGATGATGGCGATGGATGGACTAGGGTTGTTGTAGTCCATATACTGCATACGTCATGACACTATTACTTTTCCATTCATTTACTTGTCGGTTTGTTGAGCTCTCTCTCTTGGGCAATATTACTTACGTTTACTCCCTCGTTGGATTTTTGGATTTATGTTCTTAAATTATCTTGGATTTTGAACTTATGAAAAGGAAAGCGCTTTCCATCTTTGATTGTTTAAGGATTTTGGTTTTCATTTGAAAATGAAAGGATACTTTATCGATTTACAGGTTTTCTATTTATTTTCTCAAGTCTTCCGCTTGTGTTATCTATTTAATTTTATTTTAAAGAGTTGGGTCTTTACACTACTTGTACGATGAGAAGACTGTGATATTCACCGATCACAATAGCCTTAAGTATTTCTTCACTCAGAAGGAGTTGAATATGTGACAGCGGCACTGGTTGGAATTGATTAAGGACCATAATTGTGATATTCAGTATCATCCTGTAAAGGCGAATGTAGTGGCAGATGCACTTAGTAGGAAGTCATCGCACTCTTCGACCATGTCTGCTATACCATTGAGATTGAGATAGGATATGGAGCGAGCTGAGATTGCTCTCCTTACAACTAAGGTCACCGAGAGTTTAGCCAGTTTGAGATTCCCCGACCTTGAGGTAGAGGATGATTGATGCACAGAGGAGCGAGGCTCGCCTAGAGGAAGGTTTTCAAGAGGTAAAGTCTGATATACTTAGCTAGTTCACCTTAGTGTATTGATGTATCGCGGGAGGCTTTGTGTGCCTTTAGGATCAACTTTAGAAAAGAATTGTTGGAGGAGGCTCACAGTTCCACCTTTTCTATACATCCAGGTAGTACTGAGATGTATAGGGAACCTGAGACAACATTATTGGTGGCTCGAGATGAATCTTTTCTGTTCTTTGCTTGTCATTATATTTACGTGCTTACGATGTTGAGTAATTATGTTACTAAGAGTGTTTAATTTATGAGGGGTAAAGTTGATTTATGGGTGTTGGGCCGTATTGTGAAACAATGGTTGTAAGACATATTCTTTAGCAACTTGTAGCTTTAAGAGTTGAATTTGGTTGGAAGCATCATGAGATGTAAGAAAAGGGTTAGGTAGTCAAGAGTTATAAGTTCATTTGACACCAATCCGGATACAGATTTTGAACTTGAAGTTACTTTATCTATCTATTTATCTTCATTGGACTTCGCTCATGATATTGCACTTTTCAAGTACGAACCGTGGGTGCGGTTGTGGTCATGGAAGAGGTGCTGGTGCAGCTTGATCTCGAGGGACGACGACATAGAGGTATACTAAAGTTGTTTTATGGTCCATGGACTCATGTTTTGGATAATCTCCCATCTTTTATGCTATATTTTGTATTTGGGTCATGAGAGCTTCTATACTTATGATTTTCGTTTTGAATTTTTAACCTTATTGATGGATTTATTATATGTGTTTATGTTTTGAACTTCTTATGAAAATGGAATGCGCGTTCTGCTTTTGTTTTATTTAATTGAGAAAAATGTATCTACAGGCATGCAGATAGTCCAAGTTTTAAACATTACCATGCCGAATTTTATAAAAATCAAGTCTTCCGTTGTGTTTTGGTTTTAAAAAAAAGTAAAGAGAGTCGGGTCTTTATAGTTGGTATCAGAGCCTAAGAGTTCTGTAGGCTACATGCGACACATATTTTGATTTTCATGTTTTATTTTTAAGTCTATTCTCTAGTCATCGTTTAAGATCAGCGGCACTAGGTATTCGTAGACTTTTAACTTTAGAACTTGACCTTTTGATTTACATTTTTGGTAATAAGTAATAAACTGACTTTGAGTCAATCAATTAATTAACAAATAATTAAGCCCATGATCTATAGGTCCATCGGGTCCCTATACTAGCGCAAATATCGTAGTTGCAAAATCAAGTCCTTAATTTGACTTCTAAAGAAATAAACAAGAGAAATTTCATTGGGTAGCAAAATTTTTAGCAATCTTTATAAATATAGCAGTTTTAAAAAGTATTTGCAAATATAGTAGATTTTTAAAAACCCCCATTCATGTGATCAGAGATATCAGTGATAACTTATAAAATAATCAGTGATTACTATCAGCTAATCAGTGATTCCTACACAAAAGTCAAGATATCAGTAAATTAGTGATTACTTGGGAAGATATCACTGATTACTAGTGGCAATTTTGTAATATTTTAGGTGTGAATTTAATTTTTCTGCTATTTTTGCAAATATGTTTTTTTATTGCTATTTTTACAAATATTGGACCTATTTTTGCTATTTTCGCAAGATCCCCAATAAATAAAGTACGTTACTACTTAAATAAATAAGTAATATTAATTATTTAAATAATGAGTTTAATTAAATGAAAATTAATAAATACATTTATTAATTGTTTAAATAATGAGTTTATTTAAATAGAAAATTAATAATGAAATATTATCAATTAAACATTAATAATTGTTTAAATATTGATTATATTTAAATGGTAATTAATAATTGAAATACTATTAATTTATGATTATTAATTATTTAAATAATTAGTTTATTTAAATGAAATTAATAATATTAATTAATGATAACATATTATCAATTAATTAAATAATGTGTTTATTTAATGTAAATTAATAATTAAAATATTTATGAATATTATTAATTATTTAAATAATATATATTATTTAAATGGAAATTAATAATTAAATATTACTTGGTGATATTTAATTGGTAGAAAATAATAATTTTATTAATTATTTAAATAAAGTATTTTATTTAAATGGTAACTAATAATTAAATTATTATTAAAGTTAATAATTAATTAAGTTGGAGTTATTTAATTTAAGAGAGGGTTTCTTGCCCAATTGGATTAATGAAGCAAATTTAAAATGGCCCAAATAATTAATTATTAGATCCCGAGTTTATTTATTTTGCACCAAAACCTATGGGATAAGTATATATATAACCATATTTTAGATTTATTTTTTTAAAATAGCCACTTATTTAAATTTGAATGAGTTAGTCATGTGCATGATTGATGACATTAGTAATGTATAGTAAACTACCAAAATAGACATAATTACACATTTAAGAAAAGAGTTTAAAAAATAGAAAAATAATATAATATAAAAAATATACGTTACGAATATATGAAAATTTGACTGCAAATCAACATCTTAATTTTTTTAGCAAAATTTTTCAAATCATAAGTTTTAAAATTAAAGAAGGTGAATCGATTGAAGATATCCACCTATCTTATTTTTTTAGTCATGTATATTGGTATTATACATGTATTTTATTATGATATGTTTGCTGAAAAGTAATATAGGGTATATCATTGTCATATTTTCAAGTATAATAATATTATAAATGTGTTATATTTTGATATGCCTGTTGATAAGTAATATAAAGTATATCAATATTTTACATGCAATTTATACTGCTATTTTTACTGATCATATGAGTATTATACATGTATAATAGGAGGTATATCAATATTATATCTACGAAAAGTTAAGTTCTAGGTCATCAATCCTTATAATTATAAAAAAAAAATTATGGATCTTTGTCGTTATCTTTGTAATCTTCTTTTGGTTTTCTACATCTTGCTTTCTTATGATCTTTCTTGTGGTAGTAAAACTTAATTGTATTGTTCCATTTACCTTTACTTTCTTAATGTTTTTCCTCTTACTAGTTTATAAGGTAACAATAGTGTTAGATGTCATATCAGAATTCTTTCAGAAAAAGTCACAAAAAAAAGTTGCAATTTTTTCCCATTTATAAAACCTTTCAGGTCAGTGATATTTTCGACCAAGGCATGAGTGGAATGGCAAAATTTGGAAAATATCTTCCAAATAAGGTAAGAGTTTTTCAAGATAATTATCACTTACATATGTGGTAAAAATTAGGGGTGTAAACGGGGCGGGGTGGGTCTCGGGGCGGTGTCCCCCGTTTATCCCCCACCCCGTTTAAGTGAAAAACCTCACCCCTGCCCCTACCCCTGTTAACATTTCCCCCGCCCCGTTTATGGAACAGGGGCGGGGCCGGGCGGGGGATAAATGGGGTGGGGTAAGGTGAGGCGGGGCGGGGGAATATTTAAAAAAAAATGCATGATTTTTTTTTTTATATAAATTTTGTTATAAATTTTAATATTTTCAAATATAAATCTTATATAATATACACATTTTTATTTCTTTTCATTCCATATACAATGTATTTAACAATAAAACTAAAAAAAGTCTCAAACATAATATATATTTTCATTATAAAGTCTTAAGTAACGATGCAAAAACAATTTTTGTAAACATACATAATCAATTTTCATTTTATTCGAATATTATCAAATCAATCCAAATTCTAATTTGATATTTCAAAGTCTCAATAAACATAAGTAATCCAAACTCAAACATAATTAAAGTATGTAAAAAAAAAAAAAAAAAACTTAGTGCTAAACGGGGCGGGGCGGGGCCCCGTCGGGGACATTCCCATTACCCCGCCCCCGCCCCGTTTAGTAAACGGGGGAATTTTTTTCCCCCTACCCCGCCTCTGCCCCTGCCCCTACCCCATTTATGAAGCGGGTTTGGCGGGGAAGCGGGGCGGGGGGGTTTGCTTTCACCCCTAGTAAAAATTCCTATGATTTAACTTAAATATATTTTAATAATATCTAGATATTTTATATGAGATTTTCAGCCATATACTTTATATTTGAAAAATAATATATTTTATAAATTCTTTTTCATAAGAGATAAAAGGATTAACATTTGAAATTAATTATTAATAGAAATATTATTGAATAATAATATTGTCTCCCCTTAAATAGTCATTCACGCCCATGATAAAGGAGGAGAGAGAAAATGAGCTTCAACTTCTACAATGAAGGAATAAGTTAAATTACAGGGGCTCCTACAAAAATAATAAAATTATATCCAATATTTATAAAAATAGCAGTAAAAAAAGTTATTTACAAATATAGTAAAAAACTCAAATTCGCGCATAAAATATTACAAAATTGCCACTAGGTTTGTATAAGTAATCAATGATTTCCTTACAAGTAATCACTGATTTCCTTACAAGTAATCACTGATTTCCACACATGTAATCACTGATTTTACTGATATCTTGATATTTTGTGCATGAATCACTGATTACCTAATAGTTATCACTGATTATCTTATAAGTTATCACTTATATCTCTGATTCACATGAATGAGGGTTTATAAAAATCTGCTATATTTGCAAATACTTTTTTAAAATGCTATATTAATAAGTATTGCAGAAAATTCTGCTACCCAATGAAATTTCCCTAAATTATAACTGTTAATTTTATTTTTCTATTTTGTAGATATAGTGTCAAGATATCGGCCAATTTTGTTGTTTATTATTTTAATTGGTAAAATGCAAATAGGACCCCTATGGTTTCAGTAAAAAACGCCAACAACCCTTGTACTTAAAAAATGACAAATGACATCCCCAAGGTTAACAATTATCTCAAATCATCCCTCCTCCGTCTCTTCACCGTTTCTTGTTGTTATGTCTGTGCCACGTGCACTCCTCATACCCGCCTACTATAATTAAAAAAAATATCCACAAGCGACTAAACCCGTTTGAAAACCTGACCCGTAAAGCCTGAAGGTGCGTTTTAAGTTTTAACTGAGAAGAGATGGATGTTCTCTACCTCTTTTCTTAGACAGAACGCTAATTAGAGAAAACACGAGCGGGAGAGAATCTTGAGGGAATGCAAGCTACCAGTGCGAAAATCAATAAGAAGAGTGCAAAATTTATTGTTTTGAAAAAAATAAGATTCCTGTAACTTTTTGAAGATTCATGAGACTTTTTGAGGATGGAAAGTAAAAAAGGTATGTTTTTTTGTTTGTTTTTAAAAAGAAGAAGATTCAATATATTTCTTTCTTGGTTTTATGTATTGTGGAGTATGGTCTGAGGGAATTTTATTTTCAAGTCTATTCTTTAGGTTTGGTTTGTCCTTGTTAGATATTTATGTCTTGACTCACGGTTCGACCAACTTTTTTGACTTTATCTTTGTTATCTCGATATCACGTGAGTCTCATCGTGTTTCTTTTATTTATGTATTTCAGGAAAGCATGGGCCATGTGAAAATTGATTTTTTTTATGGGGGAAGATGGAATATTCACCTATTATGAGATATGTAGGGGAAAATTACAAACTTATTATATGTCTCCAGTGGTGGTACGAAATTGTTCAGCAGAATTTAGGTTTAATGATATTGTTAGATGTTGGGTTAAGCTGACATTTGAGAATTTTGAGCATCTAAAAATCCTTGACTCAAATAAGGATGCAATTCGTTTGATTGATTTAATTGTATATCGTAAAAAGAAAGCTATAGAAATATGTATTGAACATGGGGATAAGACCACCTTTATTCCTGAGGTAGATGGAACAGATGTTTGTGAAGAGGAAAGTGTGGGTTGGAGAAAGAAAAAACCATACCTCATCCGCATTTAGGTGACTATGAGGCCGATGAAGATGAAGAGAACAATGTGGGTGGAGATTAAACTCAAAGACTATGAGTTTGATGTTGAAGAGGATGATGAAATATATGAGAATGACGGTGTTAAATGTATTAGAGAAGATGAAACATAAGAAGTGAGGATTGCTCTAGTTATTAGGATAGAAGCAGATTTTTGAAGAGAATATGCAAACCTACTTAGGGTTGATGAGGTGAACTAGGGTAGTGTTGAGCTTAGAATTCTTCCTAGTGATTCTGATGATGATGATTACCCTCATTCGAGGTTTCAAAAAGTTAGTGATGAGGACGTTAAATCTGTCAATATATGCCTTTGGAGCTAGGTCAAACTTTCACTACTCATGTGAAGTTTAAGATCGCTTTAAGGGAGTACGCTATCAAACATGGTTTTGACTATGATTACACATACAATGAAAGTGGGAGGGTGACTGCGGTTTGCAAAAGGAAGTATGGTTGGAGGATCCATGCTTCTCATAACCCAAGAAAGATGTGTTTTCAAATCAAGACATGGAGATCGGAGCATGCAAACTATTGCAAGCTTTCGATGAACACGAAGATTGATTCCAATTGGATAAGCTGCGAGGTAGCTTGAAAATTTTAAGGATCAACCAAATTAGAAGCTTGCGGCTTTAAAAGGGAAACTAAAGCGGATTACAAAGTGAATATTTCTATTCACAAATGTTATAGAATTAAGAGTAAGGGTTTGAAAATTTTGGCAAGATCAGAAGTGGATCAATACAAGATGGTTTGGAGCTTTTGCACTACTATGAGACAGTTTAACCTCGGGACAAATACATTAGTGAAGACCGATGGTAATGTATTTCAAAGGTTATATCTATGTTTTGATGCTTGTAAAAGAGGGTTTTTAGTTTGTTGTAGACCCTTGATTTGTTTGAACGGTTGTCATCTTAAGACCCATTTCAGAGGGCATATATTGGCAGTAGTGGGGCAAGATGGAAAGAGATATATTTATCCTATTGCATATGCCGTCGTGGAAGCTGAGACAAAACAATCATGAAGCTGGTTTATTTCCAATCGTATTGGTGACTTAGCACTGCATGACGACAAACCATGGACGTTTATGTCAGACCACCAAAAGGTTTGATATTTTTTTTAGACAAAAGTGTCATGGCATTGTTTTTGGACCTTTGTTTTTAAACTGTTTTGGACTTTTTATGATGTTTTTGGGACTGTCTTGATATTGTTTTTTTACTCGTTTTGGACTGTTTTATGATATTTTATGGACAGTTCTTTTTCTTACTTTTTGTTTTGTTTTTTTTAATGTATTTTAATGCATTTGTTATTTATTTTCTTTCTAGGGTCTTGTTGAAACAATTAAGGAATTAGTTCGGAATGCATATTATAGGTTTTGTGTTCGACATTTGTATGCCAACTTTTATAATTTGTTCAAGGGACAGTTACTAAAAGATATGTTGTGGAGTGCTGCTAAATCTAATACTTCAAACCATTTTGAGAGGTCTATGAAAAGAATTAAAGATTTAGACCCTAATGCATATGCATGGTTGGCCAAGTTAGACCCGAGGTGTTGGAGTAGGCATGCTTTCAACCCTTTAGTGAAATCCAATTTATTGGTGAACAATCCTTATGAATCATTCAATGATTTCATATTAGAAGATTGGGACACGCCAATCATAACATGCATGGATGGTATTAGGGTGAGGATCATGGAGAGGCTTAACTTAAAAAAAAAAAAGAGGGTATGGAAAACTATGCACACACTATTAGTACCAACTGTGAGACAAAAATTGTCAAGTCAGAAGTTAGATAAAGCTAACTATATTCTCCATTGGGATGGAAATGGAAAATTTGAGGTTGACCATTACTCTCAAACTATGTATCTGGTCGATATTAGAGCAAAAAAGTGTGGTTATAGGAGGTGGGAGTTGACAGGTATCCCTTCTGTACATGTTGTAATGGGTATCACTGAAGATAAAGGTGATCCCGAGAATTATGTGAATGAAGTGTATAATAAGGATAACTTTATCAAGGCATACACAGAGCTCATCAACCTGTCCCGAGCTCACACTAGTGGCCTGAAACGAACTTTGAACCAATTATGCCTCCAATTTTTAGGACGAAACCGGGAAGACCAAAAAGGTAAGGAAGAGGGATGAAAATGAGAGAGAATAGCCATTGTGTTAGTAGAAAAGGGAACATGATCAAATGTGGAAAATGCAATGGATGGGGATATAATTCAAGAAGTTGCATGGTGTCAACAACATCTCTCCCAATTATAGTAAGCGTTAAAATTACCAAAATATAATAGTCCATTTGTAAATTTTCTTATATACACTATAAGAATTTCGGGAATAGGTGACATCCTTTTGGCGTCACCTATTCGGGAATAGGTGACATCCTTTTGGCGTCACCTATTCGAATAGCGACGTTTTTTGACCGTCACCTATGCGATGTCACCTATTTAAATAGGTGGCGTCCAAAACCGTCACCTATTCAATAGGTGACGCTAGAACGTCACCTATTCGAATAGGTGACGCAAACGCCACCTATTCAAATAGGTGACGGTTTTTAGCGCCACCTATTCGAATAGGTGATTCTTACCATAGGTGTGATCACAAAATGACCGTCACCAATTCAAATAGGTGATGCCAAAAGAGCGTCACCTATTGTCTAAAATTTGAGAAAAAATATTTTTTTAAAATTAATTATAAATCAAATTTATATAATATACTGTCAAATTTAATTAAATATTACAATCTCAAAATTTAAATATTACTCGATGCCTAGATGAATTACATTCTATAAACAAAAATTAAATCATATCAATACAAAAAAAACAAATAACTATGACAAATTAATGTTCTTGACATCAAGATCATCAAGCACCTCATCACCTATCTTGATATATGCATAAAGGCGGTTGCTAGATCAGCTACGAATATTCGAGATAAAAGGTGCTTGCAATCCAAGGAAACTCTAACGTAGTGTGGTATTGAGTAGTGGACACCGAGAATCCTCTCGCTTGAAAGAAATTAAAATATGCTTGTTAAGACTTATGCGGCAAAGCAATTGGAAATAACAAAAAAAAATTGCAAAATAACAAAATTAGCAATGACTAACTTGCGGTGTTTTCCTAAAGTATTTGAGACGGGGTCTGGGCTTCCATCTAAAAGTGTGTTCTCCAACTTATTTAGGTAAATATAAAATTGATCATAATTATAACTACTTGTTTTGATCAATGTTTAACAACTACCTCAATTCAAAACAAACTCGCATAAAACAACTAACTCCTATGATGTAAAAACTTACGAACAAAGCTTCTTAGTATACTAGTACGAAGCATAGAAAAATACCTTTTTATAGCTCAATAACTTGTATGAAAACACAAGCCCGAAAGCACATCTACACACGCACACCTACATTATGTTAGGTGACTCTTTTACTCCACTAATTGCTAAAACATTATACTATTCCACAGCTTAACCAACCGCTAAATCATCCACCTCATTTGATGAGTTACAAGACAAGAATTCAAATTACTAAGAATAGGAAATGAGATTTGGTAATTTATATGAGAGATTAACTATAAAAAAAACTTCTCGATAGATATACATAAGCCTTTTTGAACCCGAGGTTGAAAAAGAACAAGAAACAAACATAGCTCATGAAATGAGAAATAAGCGATAATTTGGAAACACAAGATCACAACTATAGCAATATTTTTTAAGAAAAGACTACTCAAAAGAACTCTAGCAATATTGACAATTACTTAAAATTCAATCTAATCTCTCCTCAAGTAGAACATGAAAATACTTTCCATTAAAATATGTAAATGAAACAAGACTTAAAAACTAAAGAAAACGCACTTAAAAGTTCAATTGCATCATCAAATGGTCTTATCTATTGGAGGCGTGATAAAATAAATAACAAAGCTACTAGTTTCATCAAAGCATCCATGTGCTAGAAATGAAAGTATAGGGAAATTTTCAATTTTTGTATTTGCGGGACATAAGGTATAGCTAAAAGTTGATAATATCTATAAAGAAAAACTTAAGAAGCGTTAAGAATTCTATTTTTACCCTCTATAACTCTAATTCTCTTCTCGGTTCTCATGTTTCTTACTCGATCATCTCACGACTTTTCTCTTTTTGCCCTCTCTTTCTCTTTTAAAAAAATTGCTATATGTGTAATCTTTTTTTTTTTTAAGAATACGCTAGACATTTTGAAAAATGAAGCAACCAACTAAATTTTTTGAACAAAAAAGACAGTTGAATGGTACCTGGTTTTGAACAGAGGCTTATTCCGAATAGCTTTTCTCAAGAATCCAAGCTAGGTTTAGTAATGACTTCAAATTATCAATCCACTATGACTACGGATCACTTTACACAACTAAGAATGATTTAAAATCCCTAGTGTCACCTAATGTCTTTTTCTTATAGTGAGGGAAGAAACACTTGTTAACTTAACCTTCCTATATAAGGAAGGTAGGAATGTAATCAACCTGTAAAGATCATACACTAGAAATGTAATCAACCTATAAAGATCATAGGTTAGAAATGTAAACAAAGAGAGAAAAAATATATATATATATATATATAAAGATTTTTTATAGAACAAATATGATAGAAATTGATTCAATTATACCTATAGCCAGGAATGAAGACCCTTTGAAAAGCCTCAGCGAAGGATCATTTCATGTTTAGCTTGAAGCTTGAAAATGGTTTTACCATCTCCACGTGATCTTTTTATGAAATATCTTGATAACATTATCCCTTGCTATAAAATAAACATAAGTTCAACTCATTAGACTAAAATAATTTAGAAAAAAAAATAGCTCAAAAGCATCAATTTAAAAAACGGAAATATAGAGGCAAAAATATCAATATGGAAGATCTACGTATATAACACAACCAATTATGAGAATCATATATAACCTAGCTACTTAGTGACACATGTATCCAACTAAAAAAAATAAAAATAAGCAATCAGCTCAACTATCAATGATAAATAAGAACAAATTAATCAAAATGCTAAAAAAATAGAGCAAAAAGAAAAAGCCCAATACCTTGTTTTCATTGTCGTTATGAGTTTTAAAAATTAATCAAAGGTGAGTTTGAGGCAAGAACCTGTCAGAAATATTCCAAAAAATAATCAAAGGTGAGTTTGAGGCAAAACATCTATTCACATAAAGTAGCAGAAATTAAAGATACAAAAGTATCTAAGTTGACCATTTGGTCTTATCCTCCCAGAGAGCATGACTCGAAATATTTCAAAAAAATATTTTGTTTATTCTAAAATTACTCACCCATGTCTACCTCTCATTTCCAAAAGTCTATCACCTCTTTTCCATTTTGGTTCTCAAATTTTGAGCTTTAAGACGAAACTAAATAATCGATGAAACATGGGGATCAAATTAAATAAATGTATGAAAAATTATATTCCATCCTTAATTAGATATTACTTACCTGTTAAGGAATGATAAAGCTAGCAAAGACACAAGCAACATCCCAAAGTAATTGAAGTGAGAAGTGCGAGAATATTGAGTAAAGAGATCCAAAAAAAATTGTTGAGACCAAATTCCATGTGAGACAAGTAGAGACTTACATGAGGTAAAATTCTAAAAAATTTCAATGTTTTTCATAGACAAGTAGTGATGCTTTTGATCCACTCTAGGTACTCAAGGCTGCCACCATATTGATAGGTAAAACAATAGCTTGAGTACCCTGGCATATCAAAAAGGATGTAAACTCTAAGGAAGCAAAATAAGAGTATGGACGTAAACTTTAGTATTTTTATTTGCTCATCCACAAAAAAAAGCAAAACAAAGAAAAGGGAGAAAGATAAAACACGAAGAAGAATGCAAGGCTTACTCATAAGGGTGATTTGCCATGACGTGATCGTCAATGCTCCCCAAAAGTGATTGTCCGGTCTTAATAATCAATAGTTCTTCCAGTGCATGCCTGGATTTGCCAACCGAAAGAAAGCCTAAGATTAAAGTTGTTTTAGCTTGTATCGATAGAACAAGCAACTATATACTTCATGACTAAATTATAATTTAGGGAAAATGAGAACCGTACTTCTTCCATCCACCGATAAACGATTCAACACCCGCATTTATAAAATACTCATCAAAAGTCCCGATAAAGAAAATCACTAGAATCGTATAAAATGACATTGAAGAAATAATGCTTTATGACTTTTTCTAACACTCACTAATAACACAAAATTTTTACAGAGAAGATTGAATTGAAGTTTAACCGATAAAGACAAAATTAAAACAAAGATAAGAATTGAAGTCATCATAAGAGGATTACTACAAAAAAAATAGCAAATTTTAATATGTAAGAAGAAATACTTGCCATTAAAAAGGAGTGGCTCCACATGACAATTTCAGAAGCACGCAGAGTGAGAAGGCGAGTAAGAAATCCAATTTGTCGCTTTAAAAAAAAAGATTCAAATAATTATAAATTAAGGGGCAAAAGGTGAGCGAAAGAAAGACATGTAGATCTCAAGTCTCAATAAATTGTTGAGCTGTTTATACATGTGAATATGTTATCTTTATCTATCATTCCAGATAATGACTTTTAAACTGTCATCAATCAATACCCCTTCCCATGGACGCTCCAGACCTTCAATGCCAATTGATATCAATGTAAAGTTGGAATTGACAATTATCTTAAAGATCTTAGCATGAAAATTAATTGTCTATATAACAAGACCAATGTCTAATAAAGTAACTTTAATATCAACTTCAACAAATGAAAGATTATCAAGTACAAAGACTCAAAGACCGAATGATTATGATTGAAGGAAGATATTCGATGATGAAGCAACAAGGATTTTTATAACCGATTAGAACCACGGGTTCCAATTGGCAAAATGAATGGTAATCTTACTTGGAAGAATTTTAGCGACTTATTGACATTCCGGAACTCTCAACTTAACATGTAAAAATCGACTTCCAACAACAAACTAATCACCAGTTTAAAGTTTTATGAAAAGAAACTTGCATCAAGTAAATGATAATTAATTGTATAATTGATGAGCTTACTACTCAAAATTAAGCGATCGCATAATTTTAACAACAAAAAATTAGGATTTGCAGCAAGTGACCAAAATGGGACTTTCAACAATTTTACATAGGAATAAAAAAGCAAAGAAAAAGGAAAAATATTATCTAAATCGATCCTCGCCATCAATATATGGGATCAATTCCCTGCCAAAAATAACATAATAAAATCATCTAAAGAATAAATAATCGTTAGAAATTATCAATTTAAACATAACTAAGAAAGTACCACTCATAGTCCATCGGTCTTTGAAAAAGCCTTCAATAACTATATGTACCTCCCAGTTCATTGTCGGGTATTTGATACTCTTCATCTTCATCGGAGTATTCATCCATCATCATATCATAGAAGCTGCAGCATTCATATGGTCAAAGAGAAGAGCTAACATGACAGCCTGAGTACCTACAAATGATTTACCACATTCATGTAAAAACTCCATCCTTAACTGAAGTTTCATTGTCTGATAGACACTAGCCATTTGGATTAAGCAAATTAAATACATAAATGTGTGGTGGCATTTCTACTTCAAAAAATATAAGCAGTAAAGCTTTAACTCTACTTTATTAAACATAGATGCTAAACTATACTTTGAATATAGTTTTAGATTCAAGAAATCAAGAGATAATAGTTTCAAAGCAGTACTTGAACTTATTCTTATAGGATGCTCAAGAAAAAGAAATATTTCTTATGCTCAACAAGCCAAAAGTAGGTAGGTTATCACATGATCAACATGATAGTAAAAAACCTACCAGCATAGGGCATAGCCAACAATTAAATGCCTTTTTTATTCACATTTTCAAACAAATTCCTTGTAAACTATAAATGGGCACAAGAATAATAGAAAAATATACCTTTAGTCATCCTCATTGCTCATAATCATTGTAAGAATGCCAATTTTCAACTGCAATAGAAATTAAAATTGAGGGTTTAGTAAAAGGAAACAAAACCAGCTTTTCCGTTGGTATCAATTTTAAAGAACATAAATTGTCATATGCGATGTCGCAACAAAATCATTGAATCCATTAAAAATGGAAGTAGTATAAATAAAAGAAACTATACTAATAAGACACTTATACCATTTCTTTAAGTCATTAATTGCCCCTCTCTTCCGCCTCCGATCCTCATTATATTTTCTCTTCATTACTTCATGGAATGGTTTTGTATCTAGTTCACCCATTCTCTTTACACGTAATTGAGTATGACATGACATTTCTTTGTAAGCCTGAGAAATGAGAGAATTAAAACGTATCAAAAGTTTGAACAACTTAACAACTAGAAGAATTTTTTAAAAAAACTACAGCATGAAAGGAATTCTTTAGCAATACAAATATAACATTCACATAAAATTTTAGTTAACAAAATATAGTTATCCAAGTAAGAGGCATTGACAAAATGTAATCCATTTACGGCCTTCGTCTTAAACCAAGACTAAAAATTCATGAGATAAAAAATCATACCTTACGTGGGATGACAAACACAAACTCACACATCTCGAACATGTAATAACTTTAGTTATCCGACAAATGTAACTTCGAACACTTTTTACAAATAGTTAACAAAAACTAAACTGATAGATTTTATCTAATATTTCGAACAAAAGTACTTTGTATCAAGAAAGTTTTCTTACATTAGAGCTTCTTGGGCTCATCTTGCTCTTCTTGCCGCTTTACAATCAACCTTTTGGCTAAGTTCATCAAGAGCTTCAAGTTCTCCTTCCTTTTCACTCAAATCTTTAAGGATTTTCTCACGAGCGTCACAGATCCAAAGCGTTTGCCCTGCTTGATGAGCGAACAAACCGATAGCGTTTGCTTCGCTCGATGAACGCACGATCCGATAGCGCTGTTCGCTTGATGAACGCACGATCCGATAACGCATATACTTGAGGCTTGTTTCGAGAAAGAGCTTCGCACAAACCAGAGCAAAAAAAAAGGGTTTTGGCTTAGGGATTTCATGGAGAAGAAGAAGATGAACTAGAGCGTCTTGGCTTGATGAATTTCACTCGATTTTCATCCCGGTTTTTGCTAGGGCTTGATGTATTTCAACTAATTTTCATCTTTATTTAGGCTTAGGGATTGATGGAAACGAAGACGCAAAAGTCAAATTTTAGAGCAAAAGCGAAGGAAATGAGAGATGATCAAAGACACTATGAGAGATGAAAAATCGAAGAAGAGATGAGATTCTTTTTTGTTGGAAACAATCTGAGCGAAAGAGAAATGAATTGAAATAGAAATTGAAGAAGACGATGAGAGGGGTGAAAATCAAAAACAGATCGACATTCACACGATTTGGTGAGAGAACGGCTAGGGCAAGGATGCGAGTTGAGATGAGGGGTTTTTCATTTTGAGAGGTGTTTGGTCGAGAGATAGAAGAACCAAATTGTGAGGGTTTTTTTTTTCCTTTTTTAATTATCAAATTAATACAATGGGTGGCGGACTTTTTTTTCTCTTTACTGTTCCTCCGTTTTTTCTTATACCAGCGTCACCAATTAAAATGTGTAGTGTCTCCTATTGTCATTTTTCTTATAGTGATAGTTTACGTATATTTAATTTAATAGTTTATTATCGCAGGCTCGAATAAGCACCACTTATGAGGAAGGAAGTACAAGCAATAATCATGAAGGAAGCACAAGCATGTCCACTGTACAAGTAACACCTATAACACAAACATCATATTGTCCTTCTCCATCAACTGAATCAATCACTAGAGGTGCAAATTCTCGAAGCTTAAGGGGTGGTATTCCAGTATGAGGAAAGGGCGTAATTCGAACAAGATCAGGAAGAAGAGTTTAACCACTTAACATGGCTGTTTTTTAAGACCTCATCTAAACTATTAGTAGATAGTGTGTTTGTTTAGGAGGTTTACATCGTGCATCTTAAATAGGTTGAGCTTGTTTCATATTTTGAACCTAAGTGAGTGGTGGTTTTTTATTCTGAAGTTCTATGAACAACAAATTCTCATTCCTAGGTTGGTATTTTGTATTTACATCTCAAATAGTTTGATACTTAAAGATATGTTGTGTATTATTATCAGTACTTTGAACCAAATGTTGATGTGATATGGAAGTTGTATTTATTTTTGTATTTGAGACTAAATATTTGATGCTATTAAGACTTATTAGTATCATTGTGTAGGCAGATTATGTATTTAAACATTTTACAGTGGCTTCAAATGTGCCTAAATATCATGGAAGATTCTTTGAAAAAAAGTTACAATGGCTTAAAATGTGTTATCATAGATTCTTAGCTTAAAATGGGTTAAAATACGGTAGATTCATTCAATTTTTTTTACAATAGTTGAAAATGAACAATTTCTGTTACTAAGTTAAATTATGTTGCAAATATCATAGCTTGAAATTTACAAATCTTGTCAAGTTTCAAAATCAAACTCCATTTCAAATACATAACCAATAATTTACTAAGACCAATATTGTGATTAAATTTCTAATGCATACCAATCTTGTCAAGTTTCAAAAGCAAACCCTGAGCTTTAATTCACCATTTCAAATACATAATATCGAACAATACATATTACGTTCACATCAACATTCTAATACATACCAATCTTGTTAAGCTTCAAAAGAAATAAAAGGTTCCAAAGCTACAAATACATATCAACTTACACTTCCAAACAAGCAACAAAAAAGCAAAAAACATAAAAAACCTAGAAAACAACTTAAAATAAACTTCTGCCTCTTCAATTTACACATCTCATTCTCCATACTCTTGTTCTTGTTCATTAAATCATTAATTTTATCATTCCCCATCTCCATGTTCTTGTTCATGAGATCAATCATGTCTCTCCCTCGAAAACCAAAAATCGGATTGTACCATTCAAAATATCCACAAGCTCCTACTCTCTATTTTACAAAGAAATTAAAAAATAACTAGTTTCACTTAAATACAAAAAATTGAAAAAATCCATAATCAAATATTAATTCACAACCAAAACCTCAACATATTCAGCCATATTCTAACAATTGTTGACAACCTACATCTCAAATCTATTCAGCCATAATAAATTAATATTACACAACCAAAATCTCAAACCTATATTCAGAAAAATCCTAACCCAGATTACTATCATATGAACCATGATCAGTTTAACGAAAAAAATCTCAGTCCAAGAAGTTTACATTGTAGCCCAACTTGAAATGAAACAAACAAGACAAATTGAAAATTACATCAAATCTTCCTAGATTAATACCTTGTTACCCATACATCACAGAAATCTTCTTCCTGGATTCGATTCAGTCCAAGATGTTTTCAACAAGGTTTTCATTCCACAAAAACATGTCTTATATTCATGATCATTGCTAATGAATGACCCGTCACTTATTTCATCATCATCGCTTCATCCCATGAGATTTTTTGTTTTGGTTTTCCTCTCATCATCGTCATCTTCCTGGATTCTTTACAATTTGATTTGGTTTATTCCTCCCTCTTTGTGCGTTTTGCTCACATTTTAGGGTAAGATGATTTTTTTTTTCTAAAGCCTAACAGATGTTGAAGTACAAGCGGGTCAGTTGTGTTATAAACTGGTCGGGTCGGGCATTGTTGGGTTTTCATTTAAATGGTAGGGGTGAGTTGGCATGTATGTGGTGCGCACGTGGCACAAACATAATGATAAAAAATAGTGAAGAGACATAGGAAGGGTGATTTGAGATAAATGTTAACCTCGAGAGTGTCATTTGTCATTTTCTAAGTACAGGGTTGTTGGCGTTTTTGACAGAAACCACAAGGGTCCTATTTTCATTTTACCCTATTTTAATTGTATGTATATGATATGCATGTTTAAATAGTTGTACATGCATAAAAGTATGTCATGTACAAAATCCCATTATAGAAAATGTATTATTAAATTAGCATAATTATGCATGCATGCATATTTAATATAATTAAGTTTTATTGTGTGTGAAGCATGTCGTATTATTTATTTTTAATAAGTTTTATTAAAAAAATATATGAAAATTATCTCCAAATAAGATTACGATTAAATGCATGCTTATTTATGTTAAAACTTCAAAATTTAAAGAGTTTAAAAATTGAATAGAAAATGAAATTGAATATTCTTAATGTGAAGTTATTTTTTTAAACAATCAGGCTTAAATCCACATAAGTGTTGGGATTGAGGACCTCTAAAAGAGCTCTCAAACGTAAGTCCCAAGGATCTTTCCTTGCAGTATAATATAATCAAAATCTAAATGCATAAAAGAAATACTGACCTTTGTAGAGAAGTGTCTGGCTCTTCGTCGTTCTTGGTTGGTTATGATCTAGGGACCACCAAAAAGATCTTCCTCACTAAGCACAATAGAGAATCGGTACGTGGGCACTATCTCCTTTGGAAAAAGGAAAAGGGAAGAAAAATTTCTTCCTTTTGACCACACTGTGGCCGGTGGCTTAGAGAAAGGGAGGAGAGATATTTTTCCAAAGCCTTTTACTTTAACTCTCTTAGTTGTATGTTTTGGGGTCACCCCAAGGTTCCTATTTATAGGAAAACTAAGGTCTCAGAAAATCTTTTAAATATCTTTTAATAATTAAATAAGATATTCTAAAATATATTTGAATAATAAAGATAATATATTTTATTCCATAATAAAATATCTCATATCTTTTATTTAAATTAATCAATATTAATTTAAATATATTATTCCATATCTTCCATTTAAATTAATCACATTAATTTAAAATAAGATATTCATATATTTTAAATAAAATAAAATACAAAACTTAGTCAACTCTTTGACCAAGGTGGCGTGTGACCCCACCGCCCTATCATCATCACATGACAATATTGGGCATTTTATTTTCCTTTTTATTTAATGGAACAATTCCGTTAAATAAATAAATAAAACTCCTTTTATTTATTCCAATAAATAAAACCCCTTTTATTTATTTCCTCTTTAATTTCACAATCTCAAATTAAATATTTAAATAGACACCTCTATTTAAATCCCCATTAATATTGGACAACTCAAAATTAATTTAATTAAATAAACTCTTCTATTTAATCTCTCATAATAAATTAAATAAACTTTTCTATTTAATAATTAAATAGACTCCTCTATTTAATAATTAAATAGACTCCTCTATTTAATAATTAAATAGCCACCATTAATTAAATAATTAAATAGACTCCTCTATTTAATTTCTTTTAATTAATCAAATAGACTCCTCTATTTAATTCCATTTTTCCAAAGAAATTAATCATATTAATTTATGTTCTCAATTATATGCGTTAGCTCGGAGGACTTAATGGACCTATAAGACTAAGCTCCAATGATCCAGAATTACCTGTGATTAAAACTCCTTTTAATCAATTAATTCTCATTCATTAACTCCTAGATAACTCCACTAAATATCTAGAGTTGCACTCTTAGTACTATAGACATAGTTATGTCCATTGGCTATAATCATTAACTACACTTTGATCCTTCACAAGTTAGTTCGTATCCATTGCTAGTTATTTGCACCGTATTAACCTCCATGATACATCTTGTTCCTTAAGCCCAACTGATTCTCCAATGAACAACCTTACATAATCTCCATTACGTGTTTTTAATCTTTTTCTTGATCAGAGGAATATGGGGCCCCACTATTCAAGATCGAATCAGTCCATAAGGGAACTACTTATCTATTTGCCTATATGGAAAAGAGTGAATTCCAATTCTTGTGTAATTACGTTCTCAGCTATAAGCAAGATGCAATCCCCAAAGTGGGAGGCTTATTGAGCGAACTATATCGAGTTACTCTCACCTATGCAAATCAAAGGCTTGTCTCTTGCGAACAGGATTTCGTAATCCACTCAGGATTAAGATCAATTGTACATGATCAACCGATTGATAAACGAAGTGTCTTTCTGTAACGGCTTTCCCAGAAGACAGTAAGTTTATCTTAGTCCAGTCTACTACAATCTCTATTGTAGCAACACCCCCACTCACATGTCTCTACATGAGCGATCCAAATGAGATCACTTGTGCCAATTCACAAGTGGGCCGTGTTAGTGGTGTTACCAGAAATAAGGCACCCAACCTTTATTCATGTACCACAGACTTTTTGAGTTACACTTAAGAGAATCTTCCCACATCATATGCTCACTTTAAGTTATCATAAGTAACTCTGAATCTTATGATGGATTACATTTATTAAACTAATAATAAATGACAAAGTAAATATTACTAATTACTAATTCCTTTATTTATTTATAGTTTAATTGGATTACATAAGATTTAGGGTAGAAACCCCAGCAATAAGTTACATAAATGGAAACTTTAATTAATAGTTAATTAAAAATTAAAAATTATCTATATTGAACGGATGTTTAACGAAACAACTCTACCCTAAAGAGGTGGTATTTGAATAACGATTTACAAAACACCTCTAACTGGGAGCGATTTGAGAGAAAAGTTTGACTTAATAAATAAAAATCATCAATAAGATTCATAATGTGATTAGTTTTTATAGAAAATTATGGTAATTCACATTAAAATTTGAATTAGATTAATAAACCTTAAATAAACTGATAAGCTTAAATACTTTTCCAAACTTGTAACCCCTATTTTGAAATATTGACTGGGAGAAAGGAAACATAACAATGTATCCTACGGTCTCCAGCCTTGTGACACCCTGGGATTATCGTCCACTTGAAAAACATTTATGTGAATCAATATCAAGGTGGGTCTCTTGAAAGGGTCAAAGTTTTTAAAGAAGATTTGATGACTCATCCATAATTTGCCAAGACTCATCAATTCAAATAAAAAGACTAAAACATTGGGTCATACTAAAAAAGGATTGGTAAGGTGGTTATCAAGTCCTTGACCAAATGTAAGGTAAACATGCCATAAGGATATGAGTTATCCTGGATTGTTAATTGTATTAGAAGTTACTCCGCTCAACGCGAAAGGTAATTAACCTATAAATTGGTGAGACTCTACTATAGATTATTGAAATATCATGGCGTAGTAATCAGTTTATGAAAATTTTGATTGAACATGTTTCTTTCAGGCATCATGTTTAATGTTATGCCAAAAGTTTGTGCATGCTAATATACATATTAGATAACTAAACATTACTTGTCAAATTAAGAAAAATATTGCCCTCTTTAGTTGCAATTCTAATTCTTAGTTAGACTGAATTAAACTTTGTTAGAGTGGAAAACGAATTTAAATATAATAATAGTGGTTAAAGGATTTTAAGTTTGTCTAACTAAAATATAATCTAAGAAACTCACTGTTAATATATCAAATGCATTAATTGATTATTTAAATAATGAAGCTTATTAAATGGAAATCAATTATATAATAGGTTGGATCTTTTATTCAGAAGAAATAAACTTAATTGATAAGCATATGGTTTATTAGATTGCTGATACTCAATGTCATAGTTAAGAAGTATGAACCAATGGTAATCGAGTATGAGATACTGGATTCCGTGTAAGACGTGTTTGGGCAACCATCAAATAAAGAATGTCACGAGTCACTGTGCCAAAATGAGACATGGAACATCAATTAGAGAATTATTCTCAACTAGATGATCCAATTCAATTTGGTTGTTTCATCGGTCATTTAAAAGGGTTATTAGATGGATATCATCTTGAAGGCTTCTATACAGAGTCCTCACTGAATAAAAAGTTTAATTGGGTTCAATCTTATATTGGGAATGAGACCTCTTAATCAGGGACGGATCTAGGATGTTTTATTTGCGGGGGCCGAAATTATATATATATATATATATATATATATATATATATATATATATATATATATTAATTTTATGTTAAATTTTACAAAACATCCCTATACTATGGGCTTGCTTTTAATTTCACTCTTAAGGTTTCAAAAGTTTCAATTCTACCCCTAACTTTTTATTTTGTTTCCAAAATACTCTTTGTTTGAATAGTTACTCTTTCAAAATATCCATTTTTTCCTGAAATTATCATTCATTTTATGGAAAAATCTTTCAAAAATACCCTAAATCTTTTTAATTTTTGTTAAACTTAGCCGAATTACACGCATATTATATATTTAAAGATTGATTTCTTCAATAAGGGGTATTTTTAAACGAATAAAGGTTAAGGGTAGAATTGAAACTTTTTAAGATGTTAGGGAAAAAATTGAAACTAACATTATAGATTAGGGGTATTTTGTATAATTTAACCAAAAATAAAACTCCCATTTAATATTATCATAATTATAAATAAATAAAAATAAATCTTATCAAAATAATTCTTTTAAAATTATAACTATATATATTTAAAAATAATAAAGTAATTATTTATTAAAATATATAAAAAAAAGTTTTTTTAAAAAAAAAATTGGAGGGGCCATGGCCCCCCCTTGCCACCCCCTGCATCCGCCCCTGCTCTTAATAGATATCTGCACAGCGAAATGCTTAGGTAATTTCATTGCAATATAATATTTTATACACTATGAATGCATAAAACATACACTCGATTAGAAGCTTTTGCTCATTCTTCAGGCTTATGATCCTAGGACCATGGACGGACCCAAAGAAGGGCCAGAGGGGGCACATGCCCCCCCTTCAAGTTTTTCATATTTTTTAAGGGGTAACATTGTTCTGATTATGATGCTTGGAAGAGTTGTGCATGTATTTTGACTCCAGCGAAGCGAAAGACAGTGTTCGAGTCCATTGGTGAGCTTTATTTTAATTTTTGTATATTGTATAATATATATATAGTACTCATTATTTTTTAGTGAAATTACCCCAATATAATTTTTATCCTTGCCTTAATTTCAAAATTACCAAATTTTGATTTATTTTTTATAAATAGCAATTTTTTTGTTTTTGTTAATTAATTAATCATTTTCATTTAAATTAGTGAATTCACCTTCATTAATTTTTTTTCTTGTATTATTGTATGATCGATAGTATTATTATTTTTTATATTTCTCATTGAGATTTTTTAAATTAAAATTTAATAATTTTTCAAGTTTTTGTTAGTTTTTATGATTTTGATGACTTTATTGTATAATGAAAGTGTCATTTTTAAAATTTAAATAGAAAAAAACCATTTTTATAAATATCCCTTGATTATGTATAAAAATCTAATCCACACTTCTCATTTAATTTATCATATATAATCATCTAATTGAAATTAATCTCTTCTTCAAGACAAAAAAATATATTATTAGTATGAATCAAAACCGTTTTCAATATAAAAACATAAATATGTTAAAATTTATATTTACTAATTTTCAATAAGTTTTAACTGAGAATTTTAATTTTTGATTTAGTGATTATAATTATAACTATATACGTATCAGTGTGGCAGTATGTACCCCTCCTAACCTTTAATCCTGGATCTGTCACAGCCTAGGACCACCAATAAGCCTTCCTCACTATGCATAATGGAGAACAACGTGTGAGCATTGACCTTCTTTGGAAAAGTGAAGGAAAAGCAAAACAATTTCTTTTCTTACACTATATGGGCGGCGACATGAAGCATGGTGGAAGAAGAAGAAATTTTCTTTAAATTTCAAAGCTTTAAGAAAGTTTATGGGTTTCTGAAAACCCTTCCCAAAAAGTGGGGGACAAAATTGCAAAATATTTTCAACTAAGGGATAATTTATGGAAATTTGGGTAAAATGACCTCCAAAATCTGAGATTAATGTTTTTTGACCTCCATTTTCAATTTAACCTTTTTTGACCTTCTGATGATGTCATATGTGTGTGAAAACCCCCTTTTACCCTTCTTCAACTCTCCTCTCCTCCAAACAAGAACACTGAATTTCATTCTTCTTCAAACTTCAACCTCAACTTCATCTTCTTCAACCTAAACTTCCATTGATTCTTCATAACCAAGAACTTAAAGGTACACAAGAATTCGAAAATCTCAAAATGGAACGAATTCCGAAAATGGAGATCCATGGAAATCGAAGGAGGTCCTTCAAAGGACCTCATCGAAGGACCTGCTCCTTCGATTTCGAAGGACCAGCTCTTTTGATTTCGAAGGACAGGTCCTTCGATTTCCAGAAATCGAAGGACCTGTCCTTCGATTTAGAAATCGAAGGAGGGTCCTTCGAATCGAAGGGATCTCCGGAATCCGGTGATCTCCTCCGGATTCCGGAGGAGATACCTCTGGATTCCGGAGGAGATACCTCCGGATTCCGGTCCTCCGGACCTCCGGAATCCGGAGGTGTTATTTTTTTATTATTATCATTTTTTTAATGGGATTTTCCGGAGGATCCAGAATTTTGGGCAGCAGCCCAAATGTGTGCCCAATTTTAATCAATTAGAGTTATTTAAAAGGTCAAGCATTGGTAGGTTGATTGATACCGATTTGGTCTTTTGTGGTCCGCTTATACATCAAATTTTGTTGAGAGAGATTAAACAACCGGATCAAACAATTATGCAATTTTTCATTGGGGGGGGAAGTGATTACTTTTTCATTGAGATCATTTGAGGAAATTACCGGGTTAAAGTCTACGAGGAATTACAGAAGACATGAGTTTAATCCTAGACTTAGAAGATTATTGTTTGATGATAGAGTTAATGTTACATCAAAGAAGTTGGAAACGAAAATGAAAAACCATGGATTGAGCGATGATGGAGATGTGGTGAAGTTAGCGTTTTTGTGCTTTATCGAGTTGGTGCTATTGGGGAATAAGAGAAAGACACTTATAGATACATCATTGTTATCTATTTTGGATGACAATGAGAGTTTCGAAAACTATGATTGGGCGCAATTATTCTTCGATAAGACACTTTGTGGGTTGCGCAATGCACTTAAGGAACGCAAGTGTAAACCTGGTGAAGTTGTATGGAAGCAAGCCAAGTCTTATAGTCTTTATGGGTTTCCATTTGCTTTTCAGGTACTTTTGTTATACTTATTTATTTATTGCTAATTTTTGTTTATATTTTATTACATGTATTGTACTTTTTTTATAGGTATGGATTTATGAAACAATCCCGTTGATTGCGAATATGTGTGCGCGGAAAATTAATGACCGATCGATGCCACCGATAGGCCGTTGAAATTGTAAGAAACTCACTAAAATGGATAGGCTTGAACGAGATATTTTTTCAAAGGATAAGGTTTGACATACTTCCCCGTGATTTAAATAGCATCTAATCATATTTCTAACTGTTTATCATTGATTATTCTTCTTTTTTCGTTATTTAGATAGTTGTGAATGAGGAAATTGATTTTCACATGGACCAATTGGTTAAAACCGTTACAACCGAGAAGGTTGATAGAAAAAGGAAAATTTTACTACATGTGAAGAGTGGTGAGGAAGAGAAAAAACAGAAACGGGTGGAGGAAGAGCAAAAAAAGAAAAGGGGGGGGGGGAAGAGGTAAAAAAAAAGGGGGGAGAAAGAGGAAAAAAAGAAAAGGGGGGAGGAAGAGGTGATGCCAAAAAATGAGGGGGAAAAGAGCCAAAAATCTAGAGGATTGTCATCCTCTTGTAGAACGTGCATCAAACGCACCGATGCTCGAGTTGAACATTTAGAAGCAGAGGTGCGAGAGTTGAGGGCAGATATGAAGGTAGTTTTGGCCACTCTAAAAAACATAGAGAAATATTTCTGTAAGGTATGAATTAAACTTCATAAGAATTTTTGTTTTGATATTGTCATTAATTCTCTATACTTTTTTCATTCATATATATATGTCACAATGTAGGGTGATGCATCGAAAGTTGAATTGGGGGAGGATGCATTAGACATTAATGAGAAATCGAGGGAACCTGTGGAAGAAATCGGTGCTGAAATCGGGGAGGATGCATTAGACATTAATGAAAATTGTGGTGACCAAGTTGGAGAGAAACTTGGGGAGGAAGTCCATGATGATTCCAACAGGATTATCATGATTGAATCTCAAGATGAAAGAAATGCGGATAATGCTATTCAATCCAAGGAGAAAACTAATGCAGAAGATATTATGCAAATAGATAGGCCTTTGGATTTTCCGATAGCATCGTCACGAGTGGCTAGGCAAATTAATCCCTCTCCACAAATACGATCTCCATTCGTGGTTCCCAAGAAGACCGTGAAATCGGTGAAATTACGTCTGTATGATCCCGCACACAAAATACCGAAAGAACTGACGTCGCAATTCAAAAATGGTTAGTTAACGCGTCAGTGGACAGTAGACGTGAAACTTGCTATGGGTCACCGAATAAGAAGTTTTTTCAAGATTTGGTAACGTTTGAAAAACTGGATGGTGAGGTATGATAAATTATGTTATTTCTTAAGCATTCACCTTGTTCGATTATGTTATTGTCAATTCGATACAATGTATGTTTTACAATGTTTGTTTGTGGTTTTTTATCAGCACATGGATACAATATTCATGTTCATTCTCTTGAAGGTTAGAAAGAAGCCCGAATGCATGCGTCATCAATTTGCAACAGTGGATGCATTTTTTATGGTTAGTATGGACGAGTACATTTCTGCTATTGTCTGTTTCCATGTAATTTAACACTTATTTTCAACGCAATTGTAGAGTGAATGCAATAAAATAATGACGGAGCGGGAAAATGCGCTGAAGGATGGTCCGTTTTGGGTACCGAAAGCACATTTCGGTGAAAACTCTATTGGTGACTACATCTTAGGCGATAATCGAGACTACAGTGACCCTTGGTCTTCGGTGGATTATGTAAGTAGCTACACTATTATAAGCATTTGGTAAATTTTGACTAATATTATAACCATTTATGTAATTAACCCTAATTTTTCAGGTGTACTCAGCATTTAATGTGCTAGGGGTCATTGGGTTTTACTTCAGGCCAATATAAAAAATCGGAGGGTTGTAATATGGGATTCTCTTCCAACATTTGTCGATGTAGGTACATTGATAGATTTGTTGCGACCTTTCTGCACGATCGTGCCACTTCTTTTGGAATCAGTTGGTTTAATAAATTCCACCGATCCTTGGCCAGTTGAACGCATGGACAATGTGCCAACACAAACGGGTGGTGTTGACTGTGGGGTGTTTTGTTGTAAATTTTTTGAATATCTAGTAACCGGGTCCGATTTTACTTCATTGAAACAAGCTAACATTAAAGCGTTTAGGTTACAATTGGCGATCAAATTGTGGTCGAACCGTCCTATTTATACATAAAAATTCAGTAAATAATTTTTTTTTGTATATTGAAATATTTTTCATTTTCAAGTAACCATACTATTAATTTTGATTAAATAAATTTACATTTAATTGGTTCAAATAAGAAATTGAAAAAAAAAAATGCAATTGAAAAAATGGTAAGTATGAAAAAGAAAATGGAATTTCCAAACATCTTGAAATTGACCAAAAAACCCAATGTAATTGAAAATAAAAAAGTAAATTGAAAGAAAAGTAAATTAAAAAAAAGCATGAAATTGGAAAAAACTAAAGTTTAAGTAAATTGAAATTTAAAAAAAAAAAATTAAAAAAAAAAAAACAAAACCAGAGGGCAGGTTGGGGGGGGGGGGGGTTCCTCAATTCGGACCTCGGAATTTTGGGCAGTAGGGTGGGGGGGTCCTCAATTAGGAGGACCGAAATTTAGGACAGATCAGAATTGATTTTATTATTTTTTTTTTAGCACTTGCATGCTTTTTTTTTTAAATATTTTTTTTTTTCAATTTCCTTTTTTCCAATTGATATATATATTTTTATTTTCAAATTATTGGTTTTCTTATTTTCAAATTATTGTTTGTCAATTTCAATTTCATTTTAATTTTTGTCAATTCCATGTTTTTTATCAATTTACTTTTTTTTAAATAAAATGAAGTCTTGAAGAAAAAACATAAATAAATATTAAAAGCAAAAAACACTTATTTATACGATAAAGGGTTGTGACAAGTCTTTCTGTTATGACCGGTGGAACCGCACCTACCACATTTTAGGGTTTGAGAAGTCTCCTCCCCAGTGGATGGAATTCTCAGCTTCTTACGACGCCCAATTCGAGCCACTTCTTTTGGTGGTAACACTTCAATCGGTACAAAACCCTCAGGCAATTTCCATTCTGAAGAGTGACCTACAGGCATGATCGGCTCCGTATAAGAATTTACCCAACATTCAGTCGTATAGAAACGAGAGCACATTACATATGGGCTGATGTTGCGGTCTCTTGCAGAAGCTAATGCGTGCACACAGGGTTTCTGATCTAAATCAAATACCCGACAAGAGAATTCTTTCGCATGTAAGTCAACCCGTCCAAAGCTATTTCCATCCGGTACATTGGATTGATAACAATCAATGTTCGTAGCTCCAAGTGTTAATGATTTTTTATGGTTTTTCCGTAAGATGTCTTCAGCATGAGTCGTCAAATTTGTTGTACATTTCAATGCTTCATTACGACGCTCCCAAAACCATTCTTGCAACTTAGATCGAATACTTTCCACTAACGCAGTTACCGGTAGTTCCCTTTCATGAACCAATACACCATTTATACATTCTGCAATATTCGTGGTCATGATATTATACCTTCTCCTTGAACAGAAAGCACGAGCCCATTTTTCAAGTCCAACCTCTTCTAAATACTCACATACACCTTGATATCTTTTAAGGTCATTCCACAACCGATCAAAATCAGACTCACGATATGCTTTGGCTGCAAGGAAGAATATAGGATTTATTGCATCATTTTTGAATTTAGCAGTGAGATTCATACTCAAGTGATGTATACAAAACCCATGTATTGCATGAGGGAATACAGACGCCACGGAATTAATGATGCTTTTGTTTCTATCAGAAATAAATACCAAATCATGAACATCACCAATTGCACTTTTTAGTTTTTCCATAAACCACGACCATGACTCATCCTTCTTCCTATCTACAATTCCAAAAGCGATTGGGTAAATTTGATTATTACCGTCCAAACAAACACTGACTAATAATGTACCCCTATATTTCCCCTTCAAAAATGACCCATCAACGGCAATAACCGGACGCATGCAACTTAGGAAGCCTCTAATACACGGACCCAAAGCAACGAAAAAGTATTTGAAATGACGTTCTTCCTCAAGTTGGAGGTAATATACGGTTCCTGGATTAGCAATTTTCAGTGCTTCACAATATCGACTTAGGAAATTGTAGGATTCTTCTGGTGATCCTCTTACCAATTCATATGCGTCCTCTCTAGCACGCCACGCTTTATCATAACTGATGTTAACACCATACTCTTTTCGCATGTCATTGATTATATCTTTCGGCCGATACTGACGACTAACATCTTCAACTCTCCCCTTTATTATGTCTCCAATAGCCCAACTTCGCGCTTGTCTGTGGTCATGATTCAGCACATCCAGTGAACAACTATGAACATCTACAGACTTGGAAACTCAAAATATTTCTGACCCTTTCAAACAAGTAGCTCGTAACCGCCACTTGCAATTCGTATCAATACATCCCACTGAGAACAAAGATTTCGTCGACTTTTTCACTCTAAACTCTTTGTTAATTCTCATCGCTGCAATGGACAGTTTTATAGACAAATCTTTTTTTGAGAGAAAAATACTCCCCTCTGCAAACTCATCCCCCATACAATTTCCATATGACAACATTTCCATTGAACTTGATGTATTTTTACTTGATGTATTCGTAATAACTGGTTCTTCATGAGATTTACACTTTCCTTTCTTAACATCTCTCCTTTCTAGATTATCAGACTGAGGATGTAAAAACTGTGTTTCCATGAAAGCCTCATTACCATTACCTAAATCACACGGAGGAATGTTCTCATCTATTGCTGGAATGGTTGATGAGTTTCGAATGTCATTGGCTATGTGGTTACTGCCAGAACCAGATGCATCTTCACCCATTAAGAAAAAATTTAGGTCCTCTTCGTCGTTTATGTCGCATGGAGGTGAGTCAATAAGTAACTTGTAAATGCACTTGATTTTAATATCAAACACTTCAGGATCAATTTTGGCAACTGTGTACAATCGAAACAGAAATTCTTCGAACGTTATACTTTTACTTATCGCTATTCCTTTCGTGTTACCACCTATATACCTGCTGCCATTAGCATCCCATTCTCCACCATAACGAATAAATATTCTTGTCATTAACATCCTGTAAAACAACCATAACAAATACGAAATTTGAAATTTCGGTAACAAAGTTAAAAAACCGGTCTTAATTTCGGGAGAAAATTATAACAATGAATTCGGGTAAAAATTTCAAAACCCCGTCTTAATATGAAAAAAAAATAAAAATTGGCCAATTCCGGAGGAGGGTACCTCCGGAATCCGGAGGTACCTCCTTCGGAATTGGCAATTTTTATTTTTTTTATTTTTTATGAGTACCTCCGGATTCCGGAGAACGTACCTCCGGATTCCTGATTTATTTTAAAAAAAGGATTCGGGATTTATTATAAAAAGAAAAAATCAATGTTCATACCTTGAATAATGAAGAGATTGAAGGAATGATGAGTTTAGATTGAAGGAATGATGAGTTGAGGTGTAGAATTTTAGAGAGAATTTTTAGAGAGAGAATTTTTAGAAAGAGAAAATCATATGTAAAGTGAAAGGGTTATATATAAATTTTGAAGGGTAAAAGGGGGTTTTCACACAAAGATGACATCATCAGAAGGTCAAAAAAGATTAAAATGAAAATGGAGGTAAAAAAACATTAATCTCAGATTTTGGAGGTCATTTTACCCAAATTTCCATGATTTATAAGGAGAATTAAGTGCCCTACAACAGGGTCTCTCTGCTTCATATCCACTTGCACTCTCTTGGATTATTACCATTTCCCTTTTTCCCCAGGATTAGTTGCTCAATTTTAGAATAAAATAATGATTTAAAAATTATAACTTTTAATTTATTTTTCCCCAGGACCAGTTGCTCAATTTTAGAATAAAAAAAATTTAGTTTGTTTATTTCAAATTTATTCAAAGTAAATTATGTTTATTAAAAAATTAAAAAATTTCTAGGACATCAATCCTAACACTATTATGTTTTCAATTTAAGAAAATCTAATTTCTTTTGATGAAGCTTTATCATCTTCGAATGGAATTTTCTGGAAACAGGTTGTAAAAGATAAAATTGAGTCAATAATTTCTAATAATATATAAAAATTAGTATATTTACTACTAGGTTTTAAAACCATGGTGTAAATGGGTTATATGAAAAAAAAAATTAAAACCAAATGGAAGTATGAACAAGTATAACACTAGACTTGTTGCTTAAGATTTTCGACAAAAACTTGATTTAGAATTTTTGACACCTTCTCCCTAGTTACAAGAATAACATTCATTAGATTATTAATTGTAATAGCTACAATTTTTTATTTGTGTCTTCATCAAATGGATGTAAAATTACATTTTTTGAATTGTGATCTAGAGCAAGAAATATATATGGACAAACATAAAGGTTTTATAGAACCTGACGAAGAAAACAAAGTGTGTAAGCTTATAAGATTCTTATATGTCTTAAAGCAAGCCCCAAAAGAGTGGCATGAGAAATTTGATTCTTGCATGTTAAAAAATTGTTATAAACCAAATGAATGTGATAAGTGTATATCTATTTCAAGTCATGGAAGCATTTGATTGTTATTATTAGCCTCTATATGTTGATGATTTATTACTTTTGGCTAAATTATTTTTGTTATTAATAAAACAAAGAAAAAATTATCGATGAGCCATTTTGACATGAAATATCTTAGTGGGACTAAATTTTATTCTGAGAATGAAAATAACTAAAACCACTAATCAATCTTTTTTGACTAGTCAAATTATATTGAAACTATGTTAAAAAGTATTTAAGTCGATTTTAAACATGTTTCTACTCCACTTGATTCAAGAATTCACTTATTTCCTATTGAAAATGATGTGATGAATCAAAAGGGGTATGCCAGTGTGATCGGCAGTTTACGATATGAAAATGATTGTACTAAATCTGACATTGCATATGTTGGAGTAATCAATAGGTTTACATGTAAGCTAGGTAAAGAACATTAGAATACCATTGATTGTGTAATGATATTTTTATTTAGAACAAAAAAATATGGTTTATTCTATCAAAAATATCTATCTATTGTTGAAGGATATTTTGATGCTGATGGGAAGAAATTGTCAAGTTATTCCTTATCTACCATTGTTATATTTTTCTTTGGGAGGTAATGTTGTTTGTTGAAAATCTAAAAAACATACTATTTATTGCTAACTTTACTAATGGAAGCAGAGCTTATTGCTTTAACTTCGGCTAGTGAGGAAGCTAGTTGGCTAAGAGATTTACGACATAAAATCTCAATGTGGGAAAAACCTATGCCTCCTATTTTTTCATTCATTGGGATAGCACTGCAGAAATTGGCAGAGTAAAAAACTGTTATTATAATAGTAAATATAGACTTATAAGAAGAAAATATAATACTATGATATTTTATTTGAGTAATGAGGTAATTTAATGTAAATTCTATTCAATCTGGTGATAATCTAGTGAATTATTTAATAAAGAGCTTGACAAGAAAAAGGGTCTAGAGCACATCGAGGGGGATTTGATTAAACCTCATAACATGATCATGAGTCACATATAAGGATACCTAAAACCCGAGGACCAGAGATCATTAGAATTTAGTTCAATGGGAAAAACTATTTATAAGGTGGCCCAAAAAAGTGTAAAGCACAACTTATATTTATTCATTCCTATGATGTGAGTGCATTTATCCTATAACATATTGCGTCGAGTGTTTTAAAACCCTGTATAAAATTTGTGGCTTGTATGAGTGGGGTGTTATTTTTATGAGAGCGCTCTTGAAATTGTTTACCTATATGAATGTGAGAGTAGTGATAACTCGTAATTTATCCGTATTTATTAGTATAAATATTTCCAAATAATTAAAATAGGAATGTTAATTGATTTAAATGTCTATAATATTTTTAATCATTGAATTTCATTAACGTAAGCGAAAACGACGCTCAAATCGGACTTATAACGAAGAAATTAGAGCCAAAATAAAAATCCAATGAAGATAACCATTCACGATGACGTCAATGGGGCACATGGGGAGCAAGGGACGGAGCGACGTGTCTCTCCACCTGAGCGACACGTCGCTCAGTGAAAGCCAAGGCAGACGAGTGCGGCTTCATCTCAGAGGCTCAGCTCGTGTGGCGGCTTCCGTGCGGCTCCAGAGACAGCAACAACGGGTGGCGCTCGGCTCAGGTGGCTGGAAGAGATAAATGAGCAGATTTTATGTGATTTTATCTTATTTTTGCCTATTTAAAGCCCCTTTACACCCTAATTCAATATCCCTTCTTCCCCTAATTTTCTTAGGACTCTTAGATAGTTTTTAATATGTTTTCTAGCTAATTTCTTTATTCCAACTAGAGGATTATCGTGCTTTGGTTTATGAATTTATGAGATTTTGTTCTTAATTTTATTCCCATTTTCTCTTTATTCATGCTTTCTCTTTGCATATTTTATTATTAGTTCATTCTTGTGGACCAGGGCCCGTTGTTCAATTGTTAATCTTGTATATCATTAGTTAGAATATTAAATCTGTAATTGTTTAATTATTCTAATACAAAGTAGCATAATAGCATAAATTGATTAGGACACTTTTTGATTCATGTTATGGGAATTTATGATCTAACTTAAACGAATCAGTCGTACCGTGTTTGCTAGTTACAATTGGGTTCTTCTCTTCTTAATGTTGTTAATGGGTTAAATATTATTATCGTATTCTAGGGTTATCCATTAATTAGGGAAATAATCAATGATCATATCTTGGTTATCGAAAAGTTAAGGAAGAGCACTTATATGTTGTTGATTGGTTTTGATCACTTCCAACCAATTTAGAGAAGAATTTAGGAATGCATGTTTAGTAATCAATGATCAAATTATTTAACCATAATCGAGATTAACCTTTAGTTGGAAGCTTTCTCTATTGATTTCTTATTCTTTTTTATTTTATTTTCTTTTTCGTTTTATTTCCAAAACTCAAAATCCCCCCTTTTTAGTTAACTTTAATTTAATTCCTTTTTCCCGTTGGAGATCGACCTCACTCACCACTACTATAGATTTTTAAATTCCAAGAGTAAGTTTATTATTTTTGGTGGTTTCGACACCCATCAAGTAGTGTCACTCTCTAAAAAGATCGATACTAGTTTTCAAATACACTCGTGAAAATTGGGATCGGAACAAGGTCGTAAAGTGCTAATAAATAATGCTCATGTTAACACCTGAATTATTATGTGTGGTTAATAACTTCTCTATTCCCATTATGTAGTTATAGTTCAAGTCAGAGATAACTACTAACTTGGATTAAAGATTATTATTCTAGTAGTAAGGTTTAATGCAAAGTTACACTTTTATGATGAATATTAATCTATCTTTTGGTCAATATATTTTTATCATATTTTAAATATTAAAATGATGGGGGGAATTGTTGTAACACTTTAATATTAAATTAATTAGGATGAGTTTTAAGTATATTTATTAAATAAATTGAATCTAAGTCGTATTCTTGAAGACTTAAAACTATACATAATGGACACAAAAGATCACTACAATCTTTCCTTAGAAAAGATTATATGAAATACAGTTAACCACATTATAAAATTATATAACTAAATTCATAAATTTTGTGTCACCGTTAACAAATGTTGTTGAAGAGTGATCTAAAAGTTAAATGAGATCTATATCAAAACCTCATTTGAGTGGGAGGGTGTTGTCAATCTATCCAAAAACCCAAAACTGCATTTTTTGAAATCCAAATTTTTATGTTTGATAACACCACAAGAAGATTCAATGATTTCTAAAGTGCAATGAAACTGTTCTGGGTTACTAAAGTGCAATAAAGATAAGTGGATTAAAGCCATGAATCACAAGATAGAGTTGGGTTACTCTAACTCTGACATGTCCAATGTTAATTTTTAAGATAGTGAAAGACTGATTGTTACAAATAAACAAATCAAAGAGATTAAAAGGTGTAGACAGGGAAAGTAAAGACTTTCAAGATGCACCAACATCAATAGTGAGGGGAGTGAAACTTTTGATTTTTAGGGATGTGATGGACCTATAAGTCATGTGTCCAATAGTTTATGAGGTAATGAATTAAAATCTTAAATTAGTTAACTCTAATTATTAACTAATTAATGTACTCTGATAAACTATGAATAAAAAAAAGAATATTGTTTTATTTAATTGTTACTAATATTTACATTTACCATTTATTTCTTTATAATAAATGCTTAGTTTATTCATTATAAGATTTAGAGTTATTTACTGTTACTTTAACTAAGTATGTGATGCATACAAAAGATTTAGTCAAAGATTATGTAGTGATAGAGATAAATGTTGGGTACCTTCTCTTGGCAACACTACTAACATGACCTACTTGGGGATCAAATCATGGAGGTGGCTGGAAACGTAATACCACAAGATAGGAATTCACTATTTTCTTGTTAAGGAAAATAGATAAGTAGTTCCTTCAAGGACTTATTCAAGGCTTGAACAACGGAGATCCATATTCCTCTGTTCAAGAAACTAGTTTAACGCATAATCGAGATTATGTAATGTTGTTATTTTGAGAATCAGTAGGTACTTAAGGAACAAGATGTATCACAGGGGTTGAATCGTTAAAACACATGTATAAAATGATTATGTCCACTGGACATAACATTTTCTATAGATTTGAGAGTGCAAGTTTGGATATATAGTGGAAAGATAATAAATGAGAGTAATTTGTTTTAATGAGTTTGAATTAACTAATTACGGATCATTGGAGCTCACTACTATAGGTCTATTGAGTTCCCAAGCTAACTCATATTCGTGAGAACATTAATTTATTAGATTAATTAATTTTGGTAATTAAATAATTTGAAGATTTTAAATTAAAAAGGCTAAATTAAATTGATAGTTTCTATTTGAATATTAATGCATTGGATCTAATAAAAGAGGAAGAAAAAAAATAAAAAATACCCAATCATATTTAAAGGGCTCAAGCGTTTTGCCTGAACCCATGAGGAATTAATTGAGGCATACGGGCTTTTCCAGAGAGCCCACACGCCTAAGAAGAGTGGTAAACAATGCTTGGTTATCTTCCCTAATCTTATGTAATCCATTGAGACTATAAATAAGTAAAGGAATATATACTAAATAGTAATTCTTATGTTAGTCATTTATTGTTTTATAATAAATATTATCCATCATAAGATCCAGAGTTTGAAGTGAGCATTGGATGCTGAAAATTCACTCAACTTGTAACTCAAAGAGTCCGTGATATTATAAATAAACGTTGGGCGCCTTATTCTAGAAACACCACTAACACGACCAACTTGTAAATTGGTACAAAGTAATCTCATCTGGATCATTCATGTAGAGACATGTGAGTGGTATTATAAATAAATGTTGGGTTGTAATTCAAAGAATCCGTGTTATTATGAATAAATGTTGGGCGCCTTATTCTGGGAACACCACTAACATGACCCACTTGTAAATTGGTACAAATTGATTTCATCTGGATCATTCATGTAGAGACATGTGAGTAGAAGTATTACTACAATAGAGATTGTAGTATAATGGACTCATATATACTTACTATCTCCTGGTAAAATCGTTCAGAAAGATACTTTGTATATCAACATGTTGATCATGTAAAACTGATCTGAATCTTGAGTGAATCACAAACACCTGTTTGTAAGAGACAATCCATTTATTTGAATGGATGAGAGTGACTCAATATAGTTCGATCAATATGTCTCCCACTTTGGGATTGGATCTTACAGATAGCAGGGAACATATTTTCGGAAGATTGGAATTCACTTTTTTTCTTATTTGGAAAATAGATAAGTAGTTCGTTTATGGACTGATTTAGGGCTAGAACAATGAGGACCATATTCCTTTGATCAAGGAACTAGTGATCAAAAGCATAATAGAGATCATGTAAGGTTGTCAATTAGAGAATCAGTTGACCCTTAAAGAACAAGATGTATCACAGAGGCTAAATTTATAATTTGCCTAGCTGTGTGAATATGAAATACTTGTGAAGGATTAAAGTGTAGTTCTTGATTATATCAAATGGACATAACTATGTCTATTGGACTAAGAGTACAACTATGGGTATTTAGTGGAGTTACCCATGAGTTAATTATTACAAATAAAGTTAATTAAATGAGTTTTAAATAATTTAATTTTAGATCATTTGGAGCTTAGTGATATAGGTCCATTAAGTCCCCGAGCTAACACATGTTAGTGAGAATAATAATTAATTAGATTAATTAATTCTTTTGAACAATGAAATTAAATAATTGATTTGAAACAAATTAAATAGAAGAGTACGATTTAATTATTTAATTTGAAGTTGTCAAATTAAAGGAAAAATAATTAAAGAGTTTTATTTACTTAGTTAACCAATGGACTGGGTCTATTAAATATAGAGGTATTTAAATGCTCAATCAGATTGGCCCAGGCATAGAGGCATGAGCCTAATATAGATGAAGTGGGCATGTTGACTAGTTAGACTAGGATCACACGCCAACTTGAAATAATAATGAGTTATTATTTAAAATTTTAATTAGGCATTTTATTTGTTAATATCTATAAATAAATTAATTTGAATATTTAAATATGGGAACAAATAATTAAATTAATTTGATTAATTTAAAATATGATAAATAATACTATCTTGAATAATTAATTAAAAGATATTATATTAGATTTATTCAAATGAAATTTGAAAATCAGTATTAAACTATTTAGATAATTAATTTAGATTTAATTTCAAGATTTTGAATAATTTATAAGATCTCAATTTTCCATATAAATAGAGAAAGAGTTTTTAGCCACCAAATATAGAAGTCCAGTTGAGAAAAGGCTCAGAAAAATTCCTCCCCATTTCCTCTCCTTGTCGCTGTCACCCATAATGGTACAGGAAAATAATCTCATTTTTCCAAGAAGGATAGTGCCCACCTCTCGTTTGTGCATAGTGAGAAAGATTTATTGGTTGTCCAAGGATAGTAACCAAGTAGGAAAAACTGGCATATCTATACAAGGGTAAGATTCTTATGCTCAAAATTTTAGCTAAAAGGAAAGATATCTGGGACCTTTGCTGCGCAGATCTCTTTTAGAGGTCTCCAATCCCAACAAACAAGACACCATCTTGTTTTTTATTAAAAAATAATTTTTCTTTTTCTAAATTAATTAATTGTATTAATAAAAAATATTTATATATGGCATAAAATATTGGAGGATTTGGAAAATATAATTAAATAATTATTTGATATTATCTTTTTCTTGTTTGGTCGGATCAAAAAACTTCTTATCTGCATCATTTAGGGTCGAGTAGTATCGGAGTTATGTCCCTTGTCAATTTCACGAGCTCGCAGCTCATCTTCTTGAAAAGCAACATAATCATCACTGTCTTTATCAAGGAGACTTTCCTGATCTATAATCATTGGTTTAACTTTACCAACAACTAACCAATCAGTCAAGTCTCGTCGTTAGATACGAAATAATGCAGATAGTAAATCAGAATTGTTTGTTGTACCAACACAAATGGATCGCGTTTGTGAAGACTTGACTCTTTAATTTTGAAAATAAAACAATAAAATACAACAGAAGACTATAAATCATTAAAAACTGTAAAACAATGGGAATTAACTCTTCATCATTGTAAAGATGGGATAAAATCCATAAATCTATAAAAAGTTGGGATGCACATCACTTTTATAAATAAGTTCAAATCAAGGAGATAAAGTTTCATAAATCCACAAATCCAGATAAATAACTCCAAATCAAGTATAAGTATGTTCTCATGTGCTCAATAGACCAAGAGTATATAAAATAAAGACACAAATAAGTCCATGGACTAAAAAATCGACTCTAGTCCATCTCATAATAATCATCGCTATGACATCACGCCACACCAGCTCCGTGGCCTCGACCGCGACCACGTCCTATACTTGAAAACTAGTATCATCAGTGAAAACCCAGTGAAAATAAAGAGAAGATAAAGTAGCTTTAGGTCCCAAATACGAATCTGGATTTGTGTCCAAAGAACATATATGCTCTAGCTACTCCAATCATATTTCAAAACGGAACAACATAGCGACTCCCAAGTTACATGATGCTTAAAGAAAAGGTAGTCAAGTCTCCCAAGTTTATAGTCCTCTTATATCTCATTCAATGGCAAGCAAAGTACACACAACCTTTACAGTCCTTTATAATATCTCATTTAATGACAAACAAAGTACGCGTAACATTTACAGTCCTTTATATACATGTATCATAGAAAAACGTGCTTATTACCAATTAATGCAAGCTCACGCAATTTATACATAAACTCATTATTCTGCCATGCAATCAAGTATAATAACAATAAATAGAGCCACGAGTATATTAACATAATAGTTTCCTAATTACAGTAAACATAAACAGATTCTCATGTCATCTAGAGTCTCAAATCAACTTGCAAGAGAAGTAATCTAAATTCCAAGTATTGATACATAAACAGATTCGTAATTATGAACTAGAACAGACATCCCATGGTCATTATAATTCACACTTCAATATATTCCATAAACTTGCAATTTCATGATACTCTTCAGGTATCAATCCGATCGTATAAAAGCTCAGAAGCAACTCAAACGTAAGTAAGAGCATCAATTCTAGAGTAAACTAAACATAACCAATCTAAGTCCAAAATCAACCCAAATGACAAAAACCAATCTATACTCCCAAAATCATAATATTTTGATATTGCAATATAGCATGATCAAACACTTATTTCCAAAGTTTTTACTTAACATCTGATCATACATATCATTCAAATAGTTTAGTTCCTAAATTTACATTAAATTCTATTTAACCTCACCTTTAACAAAAGTAAAGCCAATAACGTTCCAAAGCGAGCGTCATGCGAGTAATTCGACACCACCTAAAATTAAATAGGCTTAATATATATTAATTTACCCATATGATCAACAAACGACACATAAGTAAGCGAATTAGACAAAACGGCCTGGGATTCTCCCCTTACCACTCTCGGCCTAACAACAAGAACATGGGGTGTTTTCCGGCTTTTGGGAAATTTAGGGACGATTAGAGTGCGTTTTGGGTAGTTTTTAGGGTGAATCTATCAATGGGTAAACTTAATTAGGACATTTGCACAAGATTTCACCACCCAAAATCATTTAAAATAAATAAAGGAGAAATACACCCCTAGGCCCACGGTTTTAGGGTGATTCCAAATGGGTTTTGGTTTGAAAATTTGAAGATCAAGATTAAGGTGAACAATATAAATCAAGAATAAATACCATTTGATTTGCAAAATCTAAGTTCCATGATATGGAACTTGGGGTTTGCATATCGACTTTTCGAAAATAAGAATAAAGGAATAAAATCCACAAGAAATTAGGATGAATCTCACCTATTAGGGTTTCTTTGAGTTTGGAAAAAACAATCCAAATCTTAGATGGAAAGAAATCTAGAGATGAGAGCTTTTCAATGCAAAACGAATCATTAAAAATGGAACGAAGAAAGAAGAAAACCTGGTCTTGGGACCTCAAGGTGGTGGGGGCCATTTGGGGGAGTTCTTTTGTGTTTTGATCAAATGAAGGGGAAGAATGAGAACCCTATTTTAAATGAGGAAGAATTTTCTTGCAATATGGTCCCAACCTTTTCCTTTTGTTTTAAAATAAGCCCCAAGCAACTCTTAACATAGCTTAACAACTTAAATTTACCTAAACACCCTTAGAGTATGTAAAAAGGTTATTAATTATCATTCATTTGCCTATTAATAATATTTAATGCACCTAGTTTCTAATAATGACATGATACGTTAGCAAGTAAAAGTTTGTAATATCTAAATCTAAATTAACTAATCAAATTCTATAAATTAAATACTTTAAATAAAAAAAATTATACTTGAAAAATAACGGGATGTTACACCATGAGCGTATGTGCTTCATTTTGTTAACCTTCACAATTTTTAATTGACGTTGCACATGTATCTTACCTCGTCTGGTTGTCTCGAACTAAGTACAGTTAAATACAATAATATGCTTCACACTAGGCCCTCCAAATTCAAGCTCGATAATCTGAACAATGACTCCAATGTAATCCTCTGTATCAGTGCCGAACACTTCTCCCTTTATGTATACACCACCGTTGTTTTATTTTTTTTCAACCGAATAAAAATTTATTTTAAATTTGTACCAATTGACAAGAAAATCAAGGTATGATTTGATGATCCTTGATGGTCCTTTTGGAAACAATACAATACATAGGTCGGATATCAAAATCGTTGGTGAATCAACCTAACAAAGCAACCCAAACAATACCATAAGTCAATTACGTCAGAAATCGTCTCCGAACAAAGAAAAAAATCAGTACAAAAACTCACGTAAATATAGAATCATGAACAAATTTTTTTATCAATAATGTTCCCCTATTTCACTGCATTATTACCAGGAAGCCCCGGATAAACAATTCTACAAAGAAGGTGCAATACAAACAATATTATTTGTGTTAACTTGAAAAGATTAAAATAATATTTGCATAAAAATGATATGAATAAAAATTTACTACAATTGCATAACAAATAAGTTTGGATGATGTGATACTTTTTATGGTTCAAGGGCCTTCATGCATGTTGTGCTATAGTCTTCCCCGCTACTGTGAAAATGTAAAAGTCACTAAGATTGACACTTTCTGGCATATTGTCAACAATGTTATGTTTAATTGGGCAAAATTTGATTGCTATATGTTGATTGAAGTAGTATGAACAAAAAGTGGCCGTCTCTTATAATTGTTACGTATTGTAAATTGTTCCTTTCACACTGGCCTTATTTGCGATGGTCTTTTTTTAACTTGCGCAAGTAACTTCGCTGTAGCGACAATTAATTAATTTGTAAAATAAAATTCAACATTAATGAAAAATTCAACTGCAATTTCATTTCAAATGGATACACATCCATCGATATTGAACTGGACCTCCCATATATGCCTCGTGAGGCAGATGTATCGGTAAATGCTCCATTGAGTATAATAGAGATGGTGGGAACATACTCTACAACTTTCATATGATTCCTACTACCTCTTTGTTCAATGCATCAATGGTCACTTGAGTTAAATCTACATATGTTAGCTTCCTAAAAAACACACTTAATTGAGTAAAAGGTTCCTAATATTTCTACTCAAGGAATGGTCTGAATGCAACATGCAACAGTTGCTTCATGAAGGCATGACAGACGTGGACTCTTCATTCCAAACACAGAAGGACTCTGCGCTCCAAAACACCTAATAAGGTTGGAAACGTAACTATCGGGGAATTTAATCGATCATATCTACTCAACAAGTGCTTTCTTCTGTTTGATAAACAACACGTACTTTGCTCTCGCACAGTACTGTCTAATGTGGTTCGACTTTAACTTTCTAGGCGACGACATATATCTTGGATGTAAGTTATGTCTTATCAATAAATTTGTTTAAGTACGGTAACTCCTAAAAAATTCTTCTTTTTTCCCATTGCTTTCTTTCCAACCAACTTATTGATAGACTTTGTACCAATCTTTGTAATCTTTAACATGCCAAGTGAGTCTTACCTTTGAAGAATTTGGCTTCCCTTGAATACTTGCTTAGGGTGACTATGTCGTGCACTACAACCCTTATACTAGCCAGACTTATTTGTTCGAAATGAATGATCCTTTGGTAAAATTCTCCTCTGATAATCGATTGACAATTTTTTAGTTCATATTCCAACGATAAAGCACCTATGTCTTGCATTCAATGCAAACATGCAAGATCTGCTGTGCTCCACCCTACCATATGAAAACATCATTAGATCACTGACGTCGGAAAATAAAATATCAATATTATAAAGCTTCGTACCAGACAACATCATTACTTATCATCCAAATAAGCGCGACCCACATCAAGAAATTTTATTTTCATGATACGTCGTAATTAGAGCTTCATCATTCCAAAGAGTAAAGAGCTCAACGATAGGTGATTGCAGGTACACATCTAGCGTTTGTTTCAGATTCTTCAGATTGGGTATGATTATTGCAAAGAAAATTACAGGATATTTCAAAAAAATCAATGGAGGCATGTTTTATAACGTCAACATAACCGACTATAGCGAGTACTGTGCTCTCGATGCCCCGAAAATTGGTCGGTGCATAAACTCAATATGACCTTTTTAATCTTTCGAGAAAATTTTGAATGACAACGATTCAAATGCTTTTACAATTTGGCATCAGAAGAATATCTCATAACTATTTCCTCCTGAGGGTGCTCGTGATTCCAATTCATGTGTGAAGTCGTGACTTTCGACGTATACAACCAGTAAAGACGAGGTGTAATAAAAAAAACATACGAGCATGTGGAACTAAGGCTCCGTTTTTCTTGTTTATACGTGGAATGAAATCATAACTTACAATGATGAAGACTCATATCAAAATGCCAAAATATCATGCATCTGTTTGGGAAACAATCTATCTTCTCCATCGGTAAACCGAGGTCGTCCACTAATTTCTTCATGTCATAAAAACTTTCTAGTAACATGTTGTTCGCTGGAGCACAACAATGAAACCATTGAGAAATGAAGTTGAACCCTATCTCTGGGATGTGATAATCCACCTTGATATTGAGAAGTTTAGTTGTCGCAGCGAGTTGTGAGTCACATCACAACCAGGGTATATTGAGATATTCACGTATTAGAGCATCCTGGAACATTCATTGTGCTTCGAGGTTCATTTCCTCATCCAAGAAATTTAGTCCTTTTTTTCCCGATCGAATATAGTGTACAAAGCACCATCAAACACCATCTGCTGCATCATCTATCTATATTGATCTTGTTGCGCATTAGCACCACATTCGTCCATGTTCAGCTCGTAGTTCGAGATGCTTCCTTCATTTTACAAAGACTCTTTTAGCGTCGCATTAAAGGCTTCGTTTGTTTTCCCCTAATACACCTACTGACAATAATTTTTATGAAAATTACGAGTATAAAGTTGCTTTTTAACTTTAATAGTCGTTAATAACTTCTTTTTATCATACTTCTTCCATGGACATCGTGTCTTTTTCCTATATCGATTATAAAAATCAATAGATTGACAAAACTCAAAGAATTGTTCCACTCCATCTATGAGCTAATCATTCAGAAAAACTGTCCACCAAAGGAACATACATCCACTCATATAGTTTTTTTTCTCATTTTTCTATTTCCTTATTTTTTCTTGACATTCGATACAATGAAGAGTCTATGTATAGACTGAAAAATCTCCTCTGTAGCGATGACATTTGTCACTAATATTGTCACGACCCGACTTTTCAGAGTTTAATTTCAAATATAATAAAACAGCAGAAGACTCAGAAAGTATTCTTTATTAAAAATAAAGAATAACATCATTTCAAATATTCATTTTAAACAAAAATAGTAATTCCGGAATTACAAGTCGAAATAAAACTATATGAAATCAAATAACATTGTCTCAAATTAGAAATCAAAATAAATAAAGGATATCCAATATCAAAGTTTAAAAAAAATAACCCAAAGTATAAATTCAGTAAGACTCGACATACTATTCATAAATAGTTATGAATGACAAAAGATGGCCACCAATCAACATGAACCCCTCATCTTCGCCACTTCATCAATAGCCACCTCTCGGTCCATTATTTCCTGAAAAAAAAATATAGCACTATGAGACTAAATCCAGTGAGAAAACGATTCAAAAAAAGGTAAAGTTTTAAATAATCTCTAAACGAATCATACCAAGTCCCAAGCACTCAAACACTCTCCAATAACATCTAAGGCATAAATCACTTAAATTTCAAGTCTCAACTCGCTTACATGAATAGGTAATTCTCACTAATTCTATATATAAGACCTTTAACCATCATTGATAGAGATTGCATGGCCAGAGTTTAATAACCGGGTTATGTGAAAAAGCAGAAGTGCAATTTGAAAATAGGGATGAGGTAAAAAACTTGAGTGACATCATTGATAGAGATTGCATGGCCATAGTTTTTAGTCACCCAAGTCCCATCCCTCCACCAACAATTAGTCCACCAGAGCCTGCACCTACCTTGCCTATCTTGCCTATGTTAGAAACCCTTCAAACCATGATACTAAAACTCCATAGTGATATCTCTAGCTTTACCCAAAAAACCCAACTCATGTGGACCTACAAAAAAATTCATAACAATGTGCTTGAAGACACTTTAGTGGCCCACCAGATCCATCCTTCTAGGACTTTCCCTAAGTTTCCTTCTTCCATTTTAGGCGAGTTTAATTTCTTCCCAGAAGACCCTACCCCAATAGAGCAGTGTACCCCACCCCATAACAAGGAACCTTTAGTGACTCTGGAAGAAATGGAAGAATCTATGAAGGAAGAAGAAGATCTGCATTATGAGCCAGAGAGGGAAGCCATTGAGAAGCGTTTGAATGAGTTAGGAGTGATTGACAAATGTGAATGGGATAGTGTCCATGAATCGATGTGGACTATGAATACGATAGTTTGGAAGAGGAACCGGAGAATGCTCGCATTGATGACTACAACATGGATGTGTCGGATGAAGAACTTATTTGCAAATAGTCTATGCTTGAGTGAATAAAAGAAAATAAGTTTGGGGGTGGCATAGCCACCAACCCTTTTGCAAAGCCATTATTTCCAGTCTCTTTAGAAAAGCAAAAGTTTGATCCCAAAGTGCACATAGTTCACCAAAAGAAAAAAAATATCAGAAAATGGGTTGGAAAAATTGTAATCACTCCTCTTCCATGGGAATGAGTGAACCCATAGGGCAAGCTTCTAGGTGGAGGTGACTGAAAGTCACATCATTTAGGAACTTTTATCGCAAAAACATATGAAAAAAGAATGTGCCAAAGGCAATAAAAGCTCTTAGTATTACAAAGGGGAAGAAGTTAATTTTTTTTTTACGCTTGAAAATCCAAAAGAATGAAGGCAAGTTGGAAAAGTGAATCTCAAGAATTTTGTTTTTGCTCTTGCTGAATAGGAGGTGTTGATACTGGAACCTTGCCCGAGCCATTGTAAATAATGAGTCAAATTAGTAAATTTAAATTCTTTTTTCTTTTTAGTTATAAGAGCATTACACGAGGACGAGCAATGATTCAAGTTTGGGGGTGTGATAAGTCCTTAGAAAGGGGTATTCACATAGTTAAACTTGGACAAATCTAGGTAAAAAGGCTAAGCAATTGAGTAGAATGTTGAGCTTTTGCACTTATCTAAGTCACTTTTGTAATTTTCAATTCGGATTGAGCCATTTGATTCACTTTGGCTTTTTGCAATCATTTTTCTCTCATTAATTGATTACTTTCTGAGCATTCTAATATAGTTCTTGCGAGCATAGTTTCTAGTTGGTGCTCTTGGCAATTCTTTACTGTTGCAGGGCAAAGCACAAAGAGGAGCACATTGTGATGCTGCTGAAGCAAGACACTCAGAGAATAAAGAGATATTATCTTCGGTGATTAGTTGTTCGATGAGACAATCAGCAATCGCTTCATGCTACAATTCTTAGTCACGCGTGCATCCCGATACACTTTATCAACTACCTTTTTTGGCGGGAAAAGGTGAAAATGGCAAAGCGAAGACTGATACGAAAGGATATAAAAAGAAAGAGGACCAAAAGAGAGAGGATGAGAATGAAAAGGTGAAGAACAAAAGAGAGAGGGTGATAATGGATAAGTGAAGAACAAAATAAGGAGGAGAAAGAGCAACGAAAAAGGAGGTGTTTTACGACGTGGAGTTATTTTGTATTAGCTAGTTCAGTATTTATCATTTCCATTTTATATTCAAGCATGAATTCTGGTTTGTGGAACACTTTTATTTTCATGTTGTTGATAGCCATGAGAGGCTAAACCCTTTTGTGATGAAGTGTTAGTGGAGATGGATAGACATGAACCACTATTTTGAGATCCACATATTTATGGAGATTGTGATGGAATATTCTTGTCATTTATGTTCTTCTTTAATTCTGTATGAAAATATAGTTATAAGAGTGTATGCAAGTGTTGAAAGATATTTTGTATGCCAACTTCGTATGAGATATCACTTGTTCATCTTAACCATAACTTAGGAATAAAGGAAAGGCTAAGAAGAATAGAGAATAGTTCTAAGGGATTCAAGAGAAGTAAAATTTACCCAAGGTTTTATAGATGAGATCTAGGGTTAGATGATGCGTTAGGATTTGTTTGAGAAAACTTGTCATTGCTTTTGTTTTCCTATGCACTAGTTGTCTCATAACTCCATTCATATGTGAAGTCTCATAGTAAGTTTATTACTTGTTGATACAGTCTATCCAGATCCCTAGCACATCATCACACCCCCATCCTTTGATCTACACTTCGTGTTGATCCGTTTACTTTGTGCATCACAATACCTAGCCTTGTTAATTAATTAATTCTGTAGCTGCAAAATTAACCTTTAGATTCTAATTGTCTTAAAAACAACCATCTTCATGGAACACGACACTCACTTACCACTACTATTACTTGTTGACCATGTGCACTTGCATGCCACCCTTCACCACCTAGTTTGATCACTGTTTTTCATCCAACAATCATCAATCCTTCCGTTCTCATAACCATAGTAAATATCCACACTTATCGTAATCTCATTCCCATACATGAATAAGCAACTCTAACTATCTCCATATTCAAGGAAATACATAATAATTCCATACTTGAATAGGCAACACTATTGGGTTCCATAATCAAGGCATAATATTAACTCTAACTCAATCTCATGAGCTCAATTAATCCAACACGCAATACCCATAACTTCTCATACACTATCTCTTATCGATTCCAGAACATTAATTGTTTTTAAATTAACAAACGACTAGAATTAGCATGCAACACTAGAAAGGCAGTCTCTCGGGACTACTATCACTTTCTAGTACCTGGTTATAGCCTCGACTATAATTGAACCTCTAGTAAATCATTCATACAAGCAATGATTACTAGAACCTGGTTATGGGCTTACCCATAACTGAAATATGATTAGTTGTTAAGCTCGTAGCCTTAACACTAATTTAACCAAACCTCTAATGATACATTCTTACGAGCAATGCTCATTAGCACCTGGTTATGGACTCTTCCATAACTGAAATAGAACTTAGTATTAAGCTCGTAGCCTTAATACTAGTTATCACAACCTGTCAGGCCACAAATCACAAACTTTCTCAATATCAAACATATGTTAATATTCATATAAAATCAATATTAACCACCAAAATATAGCAGCCCAATCAGTTTAACAATTAATTAACAAATCTTCCGAAAACGGTAAAAACTGCCGAAAAGTCAAAATTCTATTTTAACACTTCTCAAATAAAATCTCATGGCTAAGGGTCATCTTAACTCCCATATATTCCAGAAATAAGATCAATAACAATCAGAATTGATTCGAAACTAAAAACCTCAATTTTCGCCGAAAAACGCCTAAATTAGATCTAGCCGAAAATATAATTCTCCAAGTGATTTTCGGACATTCCCAATATCAATTCTCTTCCTAAATTTCCAGAATAATATATTAAAATATTTAGAATCAAATAAGCTTCGGTTTGAGCTTTAGATTTCTCTAAAACCCCACCGTTGATCAAATTGTTAACTCACATTGATTTCGCTAAAATAAAAATTATCAAGCTAAATTTCACCACAAAATAGACCTAAAACGATGGTCTAAAGTAATTAAAATATATGCTAAAATAGTACCAAAAGATGCTAAAAGGATTGGGGTTCAACGACTCAAAGATCGGGACAACAAAACGACAAAAAAGTCACCGTTTGCAAAAGGACAGCAGCCACGGTGCTGCTGCCCTTGCCGTGGCTGAACCGGAGCCTTTCGGTCTCGGTTGGTCCCGGGTTCAAGTTTTAGGAGATCGATTTTGATGGGTTTTCAATTTTAGGCAAGGTGGATCAAAATCGATTGGGTAAAAGGCTTTAGATCGGGAATTTAAAAGCGGCAGAGTTTGGTTTCATAGATGTGGTTCTTGAATTTCATATATTCTCATAAAACTTTCTAGAATTTAAATATTTTTAAAACGATCCAAAAAGCTAACCCAAAGTTAGAAATTCAAGGACTCAACCTTCAATCTTCACCCAACGACTCGTCACGTTTAAAATGATCACCTACCAACAAGAATTGATGAAGAACATCAACTTTAAAAGCCCTAAGGACGGCGGCAACATGGGGATCCAAGGGGGAGAAGAAAATTACCTTTTGATCAAACAAAGATCTTCCAACCACTCCAAATTTATGATCGCACCTCGAATCGTTACCTAAAACGACGAAGAATTGAACACAAAAATTCTGGGTTTCTCGAGAGGGGGGGGGTGGCGGTGTGAAAGGAAGAGAAGAGAGTCTAAAATCTGAAAAATGGTAATGGAAGTCATCTTAGGTTAAAAATCTCGAGTTGCAATATTTACGAAACTGTCACTCACCTTAAAACGTCTATAATCTTGATCACTGGGTCTCAGAACGACAAACCGTCAGTTGTGTTGGAATCTTGACATCGAGACGATCAATTTTATGTCAAAATATTAATTAGATCAGGTTCAAATTTTGAGATTTTCAAGAAAAATACCATAATACCTTTTTTTGAAAGAACACGGTATTTCTAGTCTAATTAATCGATCAAGCATGATTAATATTATTTTAATCAAAATAATATTATTGATTTTTAACTACCTCGTAATGAGTCGTTACAAACATTGGCGAAAAAATTCCCACTAAATCAACGTACGATGAATTTCCTTGCTACAATACACCGGACATTTCTCGTTCATCGATTGTGATGGAATCCATCACAATTACTTCCCAAAATTTTTCCAGCGTCAACTTATTTGCAGTGGTTTTTGTCACAATCTCACGTGGTAACATTCAGTGAAAAGCTAGCGTCAAAAGATGTCATTAGTGTTTCGTGGGAAAATTTGTGCCAAATATTTAACGACGCAAGTCTTCGCTAAAGTTGGCGTGAAGCTTCCGGCCATTATTGACATCACTATTGCTACACATTTCGTTGTCCAATATAGCAACCAATTGGTAGTCGTCGCTAATTTCTTACGATTTTGGTCACAAAAAGTAAACGTTATACTTTGCGACGGATTTTGTAGCAACTCTGTGACACAAACTTATTCCGTCGCAAAAGACAGTTTTTCTTATAGCATAGCAAGGACTATGGCTAAAATTCATAAGACTTGATCAGAATTTGACGAGGAAAGATTAATATGAATTGGTGATGGAAAAATATGTTATATTGACCATAATCATAAATTATGGTGAATTAGTGTGGGCGGGGAGGGGAAAAAATCTTAAACGGGGCGGGGTATAAACGGGGTACCCCATTTACACTTTTATAGTGATAGTCAATAATGATATACTAAAGCTATATACTAGTATCTCACATATTGATATAAAGATATGGTGGATCATTGATTTATTACTTCTATTTTAATCAGTGATATACTAAATTCATCTCATACACTAAGATGAATGAATTTTCTATATCATTGATTGACGTAAAATACGGTAAATTAATGATTTGCCATATTTTATATAATTGATGTTCTTGTGCGGATTAGTGGTATTTACAACAATTCACAATAAATAGTAACTGGCGTCCTAAAATTTTGACATTTTTGTAAAAATAAAATAAAATTAGGTTACCAAATTTATAAATATTGGACCATATGACATATATATGTAATTACTTTTTTTTCGCTATATTCGTTAAAAGCCCATAAATCATAATCAACCAATGATTGTTGCATAAAAGTTTGGCAGTTAGGGTCAAAAATCAAAATGCAAGCCGAATTTAGAGACTTTTTTAGCGGTTGCAAATTGCATTTTAGTTGGTAATTTTATCATTTCAAGCCACCAATTTTAATTGTTTTGAATTGAAACCCGTCTTATATTTGAACCTTATTTTAGCTTTTTATTAAATTGACTTAATCTACAGAGTATCAATGCGCTTGGCTCATGCTACATGTGCTATTGAATGGCAATTTGTCTAAAAATAATGGCCCAATGGGGAAAAGAAAATTAGATCAGGAAAAAAAATTAAGCCATATTTTTAAAACTAGTCTTTTACCACGTGCGTTGCACGTGATATTTTTTCTAACATAGAAATATTTAAAAGATCGAAATATTTTTTATTTGATTTTTCTATGGTTTATAAATCTTTTTCGAAATGATTTTATTAACATATTATTATGTTCTATTTAATATTTAAATTATCGTATAGTTTACTAATTTGCATAATTATATGTCTTTTTATATAAGATGATTTTTTTAACATCTTTATTTTTAAAATTTATACTACCAAATAAAAAATAAATTGTTTGTTCTATTCTATATACATATGTTAGTTAATTTTTGCATTTATAGATTATTTATTTCTAATTTTAATTAAAATTTAAGAAATTATATATTTTTTCTCTTTGATTTTTAAACTTTTAAATATTTTTAATTTAAAAAATTTAAATTTATTTAAATATTATAAAATATTATACCATTACTAATTCAATAAATTATATTTTGTTGTAGTTGTTTTTTTTTAATATTAACTATTTTTTTTAAACAATTTAAGTTTTTTTTTAATTTTTTTAAAAATTAAAGCACCATCACCTTTATTAAATCATTTAATATTTGAATACTTAAATATAATTTTTTTTTCATAAATTGGTGATAAATCAAAACAATAAATCCATTTTAATATCACATTCATTTTCATATGTTGTACTTGTTTTTTCAATTATTTTATAATTTGATGTTGTGAAAACAATAAAAAAACCAAGGAATTTATTTAATAAAATTGACAATTTCTTATTCAATGAAGAGAAATATTTTATTTATAAAAAAAAAAAGAAATATTTTATTAAAAATATAAATAGTCATTTAATAGATAGTGGAGTATAAATAATAATGATATTTTTAGTAATTTGAAGGTTTTAAAAGGGTATATATAATGGCATGTTAGTAATTTTAAGATTTTAAAAGGGGTATAGTAGTCCAAAAAAGTTTCTTAAACATCACCACTTTTATATATTAAAGATATAATGGCCTGATCTCAAATCTCACGTGTATTATATCTAAAAGTTAATTAATAAATTTGAATAAATAAAAGGGGCATTTGCAAATTTAGTAGTTTTTTTTTAGTAATATTTGTAAAAATAAAACCTCAAAAAAATATTTGTAAATATAGCAAATTTTGATTGGGTTTATCAGTGATAAACATTGAATTACATATTTTTATACTATGTTTTGTTAGGAATGGTGTCCTAGAACTTGTAATTATTTAATTATAATAATTTATTTCGAATAAATTAAATAAATAAACATAAATTCTTTATATTATCTAGATTGATTCAATTGACGATATTTGGAATATATGGAAATATATTAACATCAAATATTCAAATAGTAAACCATAAGTTACTCTTATGAAATCACGACTTAGTATGTGAGTCATACGAGAGGATTAAAGTCGAGATGAGTAACTTAAAAGTGTCTACAGTAAATGAATAATGTTTGGGAACCTTATCCTGGTAACACTGTTGATATAGCTTCGCATTTTGTTTATAGAAAAATGATCTAATCCTGATCATTCATGTGGGAGACATGAAATGGAAGTATCATATGCAATGTTGATTGTCTAAGACAGGACCATGATGTTCGATCAAATTTCTCATTAGTACCGTTTACGAGAAATGATCGAATATCAAACTAAGTTTATCAACCGTGATAGATCTCAATCCTGAGTGAAATGCGGACTCCTATTTGGGGAGTTATGTTCTTTGATTCACATGGTTAAGAGCGATTTGTAAGAACGCTCAATACACTCCTGTTTTGGGAACATGGCTAGATAAGTAGCTGGTAACTCATTTTCACGAGATGGAATTCATAACTTTTCTATAAATTAACGGCATCAGTGCGATAACTAAACATTTTAGGAACTTTAGGAAACTCCCTTGATGTACTGATTCGAGACATGAACAAGTGGCGCCATGACTTCTATTGATCACAGAAGTATATTATCTCTAGTTCGACTAAAGATAAAGTTCATTGGAGAATCAGTGGGAACACAAGGATAAAGCGGTAATTACAGGGGCAAAACGATAAATTTATCCACCTGTAATTATGAGGGTTCCATGTGAAGGATATATCACAGATATAAATAAAGATAAACTAAATGGACGTAACTCATCTATAGTGAGGGGAGTTCAGCTATGAATCTATAGTGGAATTATTCATAGTTAGATAATAAGTAATTAACTGATTATGAGTTAATCACTTAATTGACTATTTATTAAGCCCATGATCTATAGGTCCATCGGGTCCCTATGCTAGCCCAAATATCGTTGTAGCAAAACTAAGTTATTAATTTAACTTTGGAAGAACAAATAAATTAAGTAATTGATTTTACTTAAAATTAGGCAATATTAATTATTTGAATAATGAGATTATTTCAATGAAAATTAATATTAATATTATTAATATTGATACAATATTAATTGTTTAAATAAAGAGTTTATTTAAATGGAAATTAATATAACATTATCAATTATAATATTTTAAGGCAAAATTAATTGTTTAAATAAATAAATTATTTAAACGGGAATTAATGTTAATATTATTAATTATTTAAATAATCAGTTTATTTAAATGGAAATTAATAATTAGTATTAAAATAATGAGTTTATTTAATTTAATAATAAATATTAGAGAGAATTAAATACAATTTGCTTTATGAAACGAATTGATTTTGGCCCAAAATAATTAATTAATTGAATAAGATTCAATGGTAATTAATATTAATTTTTGGCTAAATGTACTTTATTAGAAATTTTCTAATTTTAAATAGATAATTATATAATTATTGAATAAAGAAAAGTCAAAGAATAAAAAGTTAATAAAAAATATATATATATAATATATGTAAACTTGGCTTCAGGATCAACGTGGCTATGATCTAGTGTGGTCCAAGTGGTATATATATATATGTATATATTATTATTATTTTATTTTTTATTTAACTTTTCTATTATTTTAATAATTAGGAGATAAGTAATATCTATAGAGATTAGATATCATATTTTCTTATAAATATGACTATTGTGATTCATATTTTATCACTTCTCACTTTAATTAGAAAAGTGAAAATTCTCTCTCAAGTTTTTGCCCAATTGCCCATTTTCCTTAGGGAAAAATTTAGAAGAAATTTCTTCTTCTTTTGTTCTTCCGGTTCGATTCCCACAAGTCGGTTTTTCTTTCAATCGGGATATAGCATAGAAGATCCGTTGTTGCTGAGGATTTGATGCTGTAAAGAAACCTCCAACCAATTCTCCATATTTTACTCAATGTAAGTTCCGGTTTTAATTTTCGAAAATTAAGCATGAATCTACATGTTCTTCATGTTTATATCACAAATTGCATGATGTTAATAGATCCGTAATTAAATGTTAATTAGTTTACTAAATAAAATTCTGCTATTTTAGTAAATCATCCCTACATGTTTATCACTGATAAGCACATAAATCACTGATAAACATGATAAAAATTGTTATATTTGCAAAAAAAAAAAAATTGAGTTGATATTTTTACAAATATTACATAAAAATCTATCACCCAATGAAATTTCCCTAAATAAAAGATAATTTCAGAAGAACAATTATCACAAGCAAAAAGTTGAAGAGGAAAACCAATTCATTCCCACTTTTTGGTTGATTTTTGGTGTTTGAGAACTCACATACAAATAAATCTTAAAATAAAATATAACAAAAATTATCATATGCTTTTTTGATATCACGCTATGCTTGGGCCATTTTGAATTCTTATTTCTATTAGGTATAGCCATAGGTAGAATAGTAAAAATAACTGTTTTTCTATTAGGTATAGGTAGAATATTAAATCCTTTGTGGCAGAAATTCATGGTCATTTTTTTTTTTTTTTGTTTTATAGTCATTATTCAACCCTAAAGAGTAGGCAAAAAAATGTAAAAAAGAAGGTAAATAATTCAAAAGTTATACAGGTTTTACAATAAGTGCGGTCCAAGAGACAAAAAATAAAATAAGGACACTATTTGGCTCCTTATTAAAGAGTCAAGGGGTGCTTAGGGCCATAAAAAACGGAGACAAAAATCTAAAAGAGAGAAAAAAAGAATTACAAATTTTATCCATTTGTCAGATTTTTATTGTGCCCATTTTATAATAAAAATGGCTAAATTGTAAGTATCTTCTCTATCCTTTCAGATTGCTTTCAATTTCGTCCTTAACCTTTCAAAAGTGTCACAATTGTTCCTATCATTTCATATTGTAAGTCTAAATCGTCGTATCATAAATGAAATAGGTTAAATATAATAGAACCATCCACTTTTATTACATTTTTTGTTTTGTATTTTCCACGTAGATAAAAACATCACAATTCTCATTGTTTTCCTCCATTTTCATCCATATAAACACGAATTATATACAAACTAATTTCTCCTTATTTTATATGTTTGTCTTCCAACTCCTCATATAACTTTTTTTTTTATCTACATGACAAGTACAAACGAAAAATGTAATCAACGTGAATGATTATATATGTAACATTTAACTTGCTTTTTTCTTGGCAGAGACGATTTAGATTTACAATATCAAACGGTAGGGACATTTATGACACTTTTGAATGCATAGAAACGGAATTGACATAAATCCAAATATATAGGGACGACAAGGATAATTAAACCTAAAAAGATATAATCTATACATGTGGTCATTTTTTAATTGGTGGACAATCACTCAAAGTTTAATTCCAACTCTTTTGAAAATAAAGAAACATTGTGAAAAAAGAAGAAATCCACAATATAAAACTTAGAACAAAATATTCTCTCCCACCTCCCAATTTACCAGTTCAATTCCTCAAAATCTAAGTTTTTATCACTTCATTAAGTAACATTGCAAACTTTCTAATGAGGATAAGGTAAAATTCAGATCACTCATAGACACTAAATTTTTTAAAATTTATTTTATTATATATATTCTTGAAGAGATCTTAAGATCTGATCCAATATTAAAATACCCTTACTAAAACACAAATTGTTGTTCTTCATCCACTACATGCCAAGTTGGATTTTCTTTTCCTATTTTTTTTTTCAATATTTTCCTCCTCAAAACAATTCCATGGATCCCTTCATTAAAAAAAAAAAAAATTACCAACATAAAATTACATTAAGAGAAGAAAATGAAGGTAATTAACCAACACGAACATCCATCCATTAATTTCTCAATTTTATTTTGAGCCACTCAAACATAGAGTGAGAAAAGAGAGGCTCCCACATACCTAAAAAAAAAAAAACAAACTAACTTGAAAATGAAGCATATTTTAAAGTGAAAGCGTTCAAGTTGTGGAAGGAGGCCTTTTTTTGGTCTCAACTTCATTGACACCAGTTTGAGTATTAGAGCTCTGAGCGGCTGTGGCAGTTGCACCTTGAGCTGCCTCACGGCCTGAACCCGCAACGACTCCCGTGATAGCTCGACTCATATCTAAGATCTGTGACGGCCCGTCACCGGTTATTAGTTCAAGAGGAAGAACTAGAGAGGCTTGACGTTGATGTCGCGGTCGAGGCATAGTTTTTTAATTTAGAGACAGACAGAGAGATCTGTTTTATGGGAAGGGAGAGATAGAGAGAAATGAGTATGGAACCTACATTTGATCAATTTATGCAACTCTTCAAGAGTGGGAATCGATACACACGCGCGTGTTAGGGAGAGTCGAGTCCGCAGTAAAAAGGGCTAGAAATACTTTTTTTTTTTTTTTTTTTTTTCAAAAAATAATTATTGTACGATTTTAAAATTTTCTCTTTTCTTCCAGGAGAACGAATGTGACACATGACTCCAGAAACATGTTTTTTTTTTTTTTAATAAAATATATAAATCAATTATTACATAAAGGATCCATCTTTTTTTATGGTTAATTACACCACTTATAGTTAAATTAATTTTAAACAGTGTGGTTTGTAAAATTATAAATCAGACCCTCTTTGTTTTAACGAATTTTAGATATGTACTTATTTTACTCCAATTCTATTAAAATAATTATAAATTTTTTATAGACATGAGTGCAAATTCTTGATGTTGAAGTTTTGTTGACAATTATCATATTCTGCAATTTGCTTTCAATAGTTATAAATAATTCGATTATTTTCAATAGAATTAGTATCGTGATAGACGTGTAGAATAAATGTGTCCAAATTTTATTAAAACAAACTCTGAAAGAGGTGTGATTTGCATTTTTAGAAATCATTCAAGTATTTCAAATCATTTTTAAAACACATGAATATTATTTATAAATTAGGCAAACCATGTAGTTATAATTTACAATTATCTCTTATTTTAAGCATGTTCTTTGATTTTCATAACTTTTTTTTGTTTATTATGATTGAAGGTTTGTTTAAGAGTCATGTTTAAAAACAATTTTTATGTAGAAAACTTGCTTTACAAAATATTATATAAAAATTATTTTTAAAAATAAAACAGAACTGTATAAATAATACTTTTACTATTTTCATATGTTTACAATGTTATTTTCTATATTATCTACTCATATATAATCATTCTTTGTAGTTTTAAATATAACTCTTCAAATTATGTTATAATATATATATATATATATAAACAAATGAAAACATAAAAGAAAAGGTAAGGGTCCATTTGGTTTATAATCTGGAAAACATAATTTAAATCCAATGGATTGTAATGAATTCAGGATTGTATTATGTGAATTTGTTAGTTCCAAAACTGCGTTTGGTAACACTTTTAGAATTTAGAATTGAGATCCAGAATTTTAAAATATGTGTTTGGTTGGTAATCCAGAAACTCATAACTGAGATTGTAAAACAGAAAATATGTTTGGTTCAAGATTCATTTCTGAAGGGAAAACTATATTCATATTTAAAAAAAAACATATATATCAGATAGATTAATCGGTTAAGGTGTATAATTCACTTTTAAATTTATCTAACTCTAAAAAATAGTACTTGTAAGCTTTCAACGAGTGGTTTTTAAGTTTGAAAATCCAATTTTTTTTCATTAACTTATAGAAATTATAAATATCTATATTCTTGTCAATAACAAGTACTTTATGTTAAAACAAGACACAAATTGTATATTTATATCGTGCTTATTCAAGATATCAAAACAAGTGCACACTTTTTTCAATATGTGAATTACATAAAAAAAAAAATCTATCATCTCATGAAATCTTCTTGTACTCAAATACTTAACTCTAAAACATAACAAGGTTTGAACATTCAAAATAGCACTTCTCAAAATAGCCTGATCATTATGGTAAAGTAATTTCATAACAGATACATGTTAAAGAACAAAAAGAACAACAATTTATAGTCATGTTTATTATGGATTGTTATAAGCTAACCACATACTTCCAGCATATCATCTCTTGTGCTATTCATTTGACTAATATTAGCTTGAGTTAAGTCAATAGGAACTTCTTGTGAAACACCTGATCCATCCTCACCTGGAATATCTAACTCGGGAACTTGATACTCTTCAAACAAACTATCAGTTAATGATTGCATTCTGATAAAGTTGTGTATTGCACAACATGCAATAGGGAATCTACGTTGCTTCCAAATGGAATAATTTGACATTAATTTTAAAATAGGAAATCAAGCTTTCAATACTCCAAAGCAACATTCAATCACATTACGCAAGGATTAGTGTCTGTAATTGAATAGTTCTTGTGGACCTCGTGGATGTCTTCCTCTTCCTCTATAATCTCTTAAATGATATCCTCTCCACGATAAGGAGCTAGAAAGCCAGGCATATTAGTGTATCCATAATCCACAAGATAGTATTTTCCTGCGTATTACACTTTCATTGTGTTAATAAGATATTATGTGAATGATAAATTAATAAGGAGTGTGTTTGGTGTATAATTTTCACCTTCAGGAGCCATAGGGAAATTATTTTATTCTCGTCCAAAAGCCTTAATTAAAACTCTAAAATCATTGGTCGACCCTTCCCAACCAGTGTACACAAATGTAAATAGCATATTGAATGAACAAGCACACATTACATTTTGAGTTACAATAACCTTTCTTCCACGGTACGGTGTTTGCTTTCACTACAAAAAAAAAAAACTGTTAAATTGCAACCAGACATTTGCTACCAAAGGTATTGGGTAGTTTTTTTGGTGACCACTTTGGTAGTAAATATGAAGTTTGACTTAAAACGACCATATGGTCACTTTTTTGCTACCAAATGGCGACCAAGTAAAGAATTAGTCATAAAAAATGGCGCGAATTTTTTCCGCTAAGCAAGTGACCATATAGTCACTACAAAATTACGACCATGTGGTCGTAATTTTGTGATGTGGGTTATCATTTAGTAGCAAAAAAAAGGCATGTAAATTTGGCAAGAGAAAGGCTACCAAGTGGTCACTATTCAAAGTGACTATAAGGTCGCAATTTTGGTGACCTTTAGTGACCAATGGTAGCTTAAAAATTTGGCGGTAAATAAGCTACTAGGCGGTCATATTTTGAAGTGACCAGATGGTCGCAAAAGTTGTGATTTTAAGTGACCAGTTTTAGATAAACAATTTGGCGCGAGAAAAGCTACCAACTGGTCACCAAAATAAGTGACCATGTGGTCATAAATGCTAAGACTTGATGTGACCCGGGGTAGCGAGGAAAATGGCGAGAAATTTTGGCGGGAAAATGCGACCATTTGGTAGAAAAAATACGACCATCTGGTCGCAAATAAGCAGATGAGTCCATTATAAAATCCCCTCCTCCCATTGTTTGTTAGCATTAAGAAAAAAGGAAATGAGAGAGTCGATGTATGTTCGTTTGATAGACGGTTATTTGAACGATGAGTTCGTTGCCGGGGTTGAACAGTTTGTTGAGTTTTACATGACAACTGTTTACTATGAAAAGTATGGTGGAAAGCTACGTTGCCCGTGCAGAAAATGCGACAATAGGAGAATCATACCCGTTACAGATTTGAAGGTTCATCTTTATAGTCGGGGATTTGTGCAGAATTATTATCACTGGGTGTTTCAGGGGGAAACAAAGGAAATGTTTGACACTGCATTACAGGAATCGATATGATACGAAGGTAGCAGCTCGAATGTAGAGGTTGTTTCCGAAGAACGGAATGATGAACAACAGTATAGTCAGACATAGCAAATGATACTTGATGGTGTGGGGTATGGGGGCAATGAAAATTTCCGTGAAAGTTTAATTGTAGATGAAGATGAACGGGTTGTTAAAGAGGAAATGAATCCGGAAGCACGTAAGATGCACGAGATGCTAAAGACAGCCAGCCGACCATTGTACAATGGGTGTGAGGTCAGTCAACTTGTTGCTGCTACAGAACTTTTAAATATAAAGGCGCAGTACAACATACCTGGTAGAGGATTTGATTTGATTGCATCGTGGTTTCGTCGATGTGCGCCAGAAGAAAATATTATGCCCCACAGTTTGTACGACACGAAAAATCTAGTGGAGGGACTTGGATTACCTGTGGAGAAAATAGATTCGTGTTGAAATGGATGCATGATTTACTGGGATGTGGATGAGGACCTGTATCACTGTAAATTCTGTTTTCTTCCAAGATATAAACAAGGGAAACGTAGCCTGATTCCGTATGCCCGCATGTTCTATTTACCGCTGACCCCACGTCTGCAATGGTTGTATGCATCGGATGTGATAGCTTCGCACATGAGATGGCATCATGAGCATTCACAGGATGAAGGTGTTATGAGACATCCCTCAGATGCTGCGGCATGGAAGCATTTAAATAATTGTCATCCTGATTTTGCACAAGATCAGAGAACAACAGATTGGGCTTATGCACGGATGGCTTTAACCCGTTCGGGGCATCCGGGGCACAATATTCAGTTTGGCCAGTCATAGTAACCCCGTATAATTTGCCTCCCTCGATGTACATGCGAAACCCAGTGATTTTTCTAACAGTGATCATACCTGGGCCGAAAAGTCCAAAACATAAACTGGATGTGTATTTGCAACCACTTATTGTAGAGTTGAAAAGGTTGTGGACTGATGGTGTTATGCCGTACGACATTTCGAAGAAACAAAATTTCTTGATGTGTGCCGCGTTAATATGGACGATCAGTGACTTCCCTGCGTATTCAATGTTGTCAGGTATGTTGACCTTTAATTGCTTTCATATATATTTGTGAGTATGTGTTTAGTTTTTGTTATTGCTTTACTTAGTCAGTAGTTAATTGTGTGAACCTCAATGATGGAGTACGGTAGGAAAATACGCATGTCCACATTGCATGCTAGACACAAATGCATTTTATCTTAAAAACGGTAGGAAAACTTGTTGGTTTGATTGTCACCGTCGATTTTTGCCGTTGAATCATACGTTCCGTTCAAACAGTAGTGACTGGAAGAAGGGTCGACGAGTAAGAAAAGAAACCCCCTCAACAATGTATAGTGGAAGGCAGATTCTTCACGGTATAGATGCTATAGGGATGCAGAAGATTATAGTGGACGGTGCAGAGAATGCAAACAATACGGCTGGGAAAAACACAGGTTGGAAGAAACGGAGTATTTTTTGGGATCTACTGTATTGGGAAGATCTACTGATTAGACACAATCTGGATGTAATGCATATAGAGAAGAATTTCTTCGACAACACTTTCAATACGATTTTGAACATTCCGGGAAAAACAAAGGACAATTTGAAGGCACGTTATTATATACGGGAGACATGTGACCGTTCTGAGTTGGAGCCTGACGACAAGGATAATACGCAAAAGCAAAGTACATGTTGACGACGGATGAAAAAGAAAACATTATTTGAGTGGATCAAATCCAACCAATTCCCGGATGGATACGTTTCAAATTTGAGTTGGTGTATAGACAGTAAAAAACATATCATGTTCGAGATGAAAAGCCACGACTGTCATGTATTCATGCAACAATTGATGCCTGTCGCGTTCAGACCGTTCCTAGAGAATAGACATTGGGAGCTACTTGCACAGTTGAGTGTTTTTTTCAGGGACTTGACATGTACAGAGTTGACTGAAGCTACTGTCGCTTCAATGAGTTCAGAGATCGCTGTTATTATTTGTAAGTTGGAGTGAATGTTCCCACCTTGCTTTTTTGACTCCATGGAGCATCTTCCATACGAGGCATTCTTAGGGGGTCCGGTACATTACCGCTGGATGTACCCATTTGAAAGGTAAGCACAGTTAAATTGTACACGTATAAAGTACAGTGATCGAATGTAAATGTTTTCTACACATTGTACCCCTAGGTACTTACGTTGGTTGAAAAAGACGGTCGGAAATAAAGCAAGAGTAGAAGGATCTATCTGTAGTGCGTACCTGACGCAAGAGACTACCACATTTTGTTCATACTACTTTGATCAACACATTGCAGAGCAGTTTCGACCAGCAAAACGAAACATTGTCGAAAATTTACTTGAATGTGTTGACATAAACGACTTGCCGATTTTTACGGAACCTGGCATGACAGTTGGAAGATTAGTGCATAGGTCTTTGACCGATTCTAAGTATAACGTAATGCAGACATACATGTTATGCAACTGCGCAGAGATCGAACCTTACATAGAGTGAGTTAGTAACTTAAACATTATTTCATCGCATAAACAATTACAAACTATTTGCTAACTATTTTTGTAACATACAGATTATTTCTAAACTTATACATTCGAATGACACGAGTTGGTCTTACAGCCGCTGAGGAGGGGTCAATAATCGACAAAGAGTTTCGTTCTTGGTTCAGTGCATACGTGAGTTATTTTAAATTGTCAAAAAAGCCGCTACAATTTGTTGAAAAAATTAGTATCCTCCTAACATTATTGTATGTGAACAATGACAGGTTGACTCCCCTACATTACCGGTAGATGATCCTCGCATTATTTCTTTGGCAAAGGGACCTGGACGGATTGCAAGGTCGTATACTGGATACGTCGGTAACGGTTACAGATTTCAAACGAAGGCGCATTCAGTTAACAGGGTAACAAACAACAGTGGTGTTTGCATAAAAGCTCATGTGTTCAGCACAAACGAAGACGATTACTTCGGAGTAATCGATGAGATTCTTGAGATTCAATACGCAAGTCCGACGCTAAAACGCATTGTTCTGTTCAAATGCACTTGGTTCGAGACAACCAGACGAGGCGGAGTCCGTAAGATTGATCATTTACAAATCATTGGGTAAACAAGTCTAAGCATATGCGCACTGCTGATAGGTTTACCCTGTCTTCACAAGCGATTCAAGTTTATTATCTGAACTATCCGATTAATAGACAAGATCTGACAGATTGGTTAGTTGTTTGTAAAGTTAAACCACACCAGGTAGAAGAAAACTTGTCCGAGAAAGACGACCATGCAGAGGAAAGCTGGTGCTTTTTAAGAAGATGAGATAAGATGTCGTACAATCGACGATGGTCAGAATGCAAGTACTGTTTGTCCTTTGAACGATGGAACGATAACATTGCATGATGATGATACAAATGCTTCCACTTCTCACGCACGTGACATTGATGCTGAATTTATTCGAGACGATGAATCCAATGAAGAAATAGAAGAAGAAGAAGAAAACTTTATGTGAGGGACTTCTTTCAGACGATGAATCCGACGAAGAAATAGAAGAAGAAGAATAAGCAACGACCGAAGAAACTGAGGATGATGAATGAGACATTTTGTAACTTTATGATTCACTGTGTATGTTTTATTAAAACTATTTCTTTAATGAAGATTAATATATATATATATATATATATATATTCATATTTGCGACCATCTGGTCGCAAATTAACATAAAAGGTGACCACATGGTAGTAATTTAGAAGTGAAATGCGACTAGTTGGTCGCAATTTTTGAAAAGTAGACTTATGTTTTTCCAAAACTCTAAATGGTTCAAGTTAAATGACGACCAATTGGTCGCCAATATGCAACGGGTAATTTAAATTTTCATGAAATATTTGGCGGTGAATTTAATAATTGCGACCATCTAGTTGCAAATTTGAGCGGTAAATTAAAACTTTCATGAAATTTATGGCGGTGAATTTCAAGATTACGACTAGCTGGTCGCAATTCTTGGCGGTGAATTTAAATATTACTATCAACTGGTCGCAATTCTTAATGGGACGCGTGATGTGATAGCTGTTGTTAACAAATACAAATTTGCGACCATCTGGTCGCTTTATTAATAAATGCTACCAGATGATCGCAAATATGTGTGAAAATGCGACCAGGTGGTCGTAATTTCCCCAGCACGCGCAACATTTCGTTTCTAGTCATAATTACATATTTGCGACCAGTTGGTCGCAAAATCTGATTTAAACTCAGAACCTTCCTCCCCCCCCCAATTTTGTTTTTCCCACGTTCCGTTCCCTGTTGTTTTTGCCCGTTCCCCATTCCTACTCTAAACCTAAAAACCCTAAACCTCCATTCCCTGTTTTTATTACAAGGTTAGTTTTCTTTTTAAGTTTTAAGTTAGTTTTAGTTTTAAGTTTTAAGTTTTAATTTAGTTTAATTAGTTAATTTAATTTAGTTATTAGTTAATTTAATTTAGTTTAATTAATTAATTAGTCTAGTTTAGTTAATTAATTAGTCTAGTTTAGTTAATTAATCAGTCTAGTTTACTTTAGTTAATTAATTAGTCTAGCTTTTAATTAATTTTAGTTTAATTTAGTTAATTTCATTAATTTTAGTTTAATTAATCTAATTTACTTTCATTCATTACTAAGTTTACTTTAATTAATTAATTTTAGTTTAATTAATCTACTTTTAGTTTACTTAATTACTTAGTTTACTTTAATTAATTAATTAGTTTATTTTAATTTAGTTAATTAATTAATTTTATTTTAATTTTGTTAATTTAATTAATTTTAGTTTAATTTTTTAATTTAATTAATTTTAGTTTAATTAATCTACTTTAGTTTAATTAATTACTTAATTTACTTTAGTTTAATTAATCTAATTTTAGTTTACTTTAATTAATTAATTAATTTTAGTTTAATTATTCTAATTTTAATTTACTTTAATTTAATTAATTTTAGTTTAATTTAGTTAATTTAATTAATTTTAATTTAATTAATCTAATTTAGTTTAATTCATTACTTAGTTTACTTTAATTAATTAATTAATTAATTTTAGTTCGATTAATCTAATTTTAATTTACTTTACTTTAATTAATTAGTTTAGTTTAATTTAGTTAAGTAATTAATGTTAGTTTAATTAAGTTAATTTAATTAATTTTAGTTTAATTTAGTTAATTTAATTAATTTTAGTTTAATTAATCTAATTTAGTTTAATTCATTACTTAGTTTACTTTAATTAATTAATTAATTATTTTACTTTAATTTAATTAATCAATTAATTTAAGTAGTGTAATTAATTAAAATAATTAATTAATTACACTACTTAAATTATACTAAGTAGTTTAATTTAATTATACTAAGTAGTTTAAATTAATTAATTACACTACTTTAATTAATTAGTTTAGTTTTGTTTAATTAATTAATTATTTTTTTTAGTTTAATTAATTTACTTTCTTTTAAATTATTTAATTAATTTAATTTAGATTATTTCATTAATTAATTAATTTAATTTAGTTAAATTAATTTAATTAATTTAATTAATTTAATTATTTTAATTACTTAGTATTAAATTAGTTTAGTTTAGTTGTAGGATTATGACGGGCAGACGACATCCTCCCCAGTCAGATGAGCCTAACGACGAGATTGATGACACGACTCTGTTGCCTACTACCGTTGCCGCTGATGGGGATTTGACTACAGATGAGTTGGACAGCCTCCTTTTCGGTTACGAGTCGGGAGTTGCTGCCACTCTCGATGATGCAGTCCCTAAGTCCCAGCTTGCGACACCACGTTTGGCGTAGGACTCCCAGGCCACGACTTCCGCGGGAGCATCAGGGTCTGCCACCCAGCCCGATCCAGCGGGACCATCCACTTCTGGCACGCAGCCTCCTCGGGCCGCAGACTCTATCCTTCGGATCGATTAATTTTTAGATCTTTTTAAACATTTTAAAAATTGTTTTTTTTAATAAATAGTTTTGTTTAATTCTAATCTAATATCACAATATTTTTAATTTTTTTGTTGAGTACAGCCGCATACAACCGTTTCAAAACGGTTTCTCGAGGTCCTCAAGAGCATGCCTCTACCCAGCGAGCTTCGCTGGCAAAAGATTCCGACAACGGAGAAACGTCGAATGTACGATAATTGGAAGGTAAATAACATCAATTATTTTTATAATTCATTAATTTTTAAATTTTTAAAAATAAATTTATTACTTTAACAATGTTTTATTTGAATTTTTTCAGGGCAAGTTTCCTGTAATTGATTTCGATATCACGGATGGTAGATTGTTCCCCCTATGGGACAATCACGTCCAGGATCGATTCAAGGACCTCATTTACCGGGCGCGCAAAAAGCAAGCAGCAAACCGACTTGTGTGGATGAGCAAGGAGGACCACGCGCGGCTGATCGCGAGCTTGAACACTCCCGAGGGCAAGACAGTGTCAAGGAGGAATAAGGCCAACTGCGCAAAGAATCCCACCAAACACACAGGTGGGGCCCGGACCCACAACGAGCACCATCGTCGATTGGTAAGTTTTTTTTTTGTTCTTTTATGTAGTTTTTTCTTGTTTTATTTTTTCAATTACTTGTTAATTTATTTTTTCTTTTTCAATCTCTAATATTTTTAGGAAGAGAAGCACGGTCGCCCTGTCCCTCCCGATGAGCTGCAGCTCATTCTTCACATGAAGAAGGACGGGACGATCGTCGACGAAAAGGCCAAAGAAGTTCAGATATTTAATAATTTTTTCAGTTATTAATTTTTGTTTACAATTTTTTCTAACTTATATGTTAAATATTTTATTTTCTGAATTTTAAATATTTAGGAACGTTTCAAGGAGTCTTTGAGTCAGTGGTTGCCCACACCAGACTCGCAACCGACTCAGGACGACCATAAAGAGGTGTTCTTGGAGGCTATTGGAGGGGTTCAGCCTGATGGATCAGTTCCTGAGCTCGGCTCGTACGGTCCTTCTTCGACTGAGCAGCAACTGCGCGAGAAGGTTTAGTAGCTGCACACCGAGATGGACGATATGCGCAGCAACTTCGATGCTCAAGTCGCTGCAATTTAGGCGGATGTTCAGGCCCAGGTCGCAGCTGCATTGGTCGCGTTCTTCGGACCCAAAGATCCCGGTTCATCATCATCGGCACCGCCTCCACTACCCCCTGCTCCTCCGCAGTAGTTTAGATTTCTTTTCTTTTGTATAGTACATTCTTTTGGAAATTTATTTATATATATTTTTTATTTTAATTCCATTTTTTTATTAATTAATTTAAATAAATAATTGAATATTTAATTAAATAAATAAATAAATAAATTTTTATTAATTAAATAATTAAACAAATAAATAATTAATTAATTAAAATAAAATAAAAATAATATTTACAAATTAAATAGTTTAATTTAAACAATTAATTAATTTCTAATTAATTAAATTGTTAATTACATTGGCGACCATCTGGTCGCATTTTATAAAATATAAAACGACCATTTGGTCGCAATTTTATAAAATACAAAACGACCAAATGGTCGCCTTGGTCTGATGCTCAAACGACGGGATGGTCATTAACATAAACGACCATGTGGTCACCTTTTTTGTGGGACCAACTGGTCACTTGTCTACAACTTAAATTACGACCAGGTGGTCACTATTTTAGGCGACTGTTTGGTTGTATTTTGGTGACCATTTGGACGCACAAAATTCCTGAACGACCAGCTTTTTTGCCACGCCAAGTTTGGTCACTTTTCTGGTCACATTTGTCTTAAAAACGACCTTTTGGTCGCAATTCGATTTTTTTTGTAGTGTTGATGCGGGTGCCCATGCACTTACATGTGTTCCATCAATGGCACCAATACAATCCTGGAAAAGTATTCAAATTACTCACATAAAGTTTTTTTAAACAAATGTAAAATACTTAAATAAAGTATAATGTACCTTAAACCAAGTGTTGAACTTTGGTTCATTCAAAATTTCTGGTGGTGTTACGTCCATACTCGGAGTCGTAATGACATTGCATGCCAACTTACATATTGCTCTTAAAACTCTAGAGAATTGTCGTGAAACGGTCTCCTTTGAATGTTGAACTCGTTCAGCCACAATTCTGTTTCATGTACTATGACATATCGTGTATAAAAACATCCCAACGGCCTCCTCTACACTAATCAATCTATCATTTTTTAAATAATTGAATGCCTCAAAGTTTCACATAGATTCCTAAATGTATGGTTGTCCATTTGAAAAGAATCAAATATCCTATCTGCATGTCCATGTAACAATTCTATGATATATTCACGACCAGACAAAGAAGAGTTATGACATATTTGTTTTGGAATTTGAGCAACTAACTCAAATTGAATGGCAATTGCAATAAGCATAGCACCTGCCATTTCATCTGATGATGTGGATGAATCATCATCATCATCATAAGTCATTGTACCTAAAACAATAAATCGAACTACTATTAATATAAGTAAGAATAATATAATAAGGGGAAAAGAATAAATTTGAAAAACTCTTTTTAAAACTAATAGTAAAATTTTAATTAGAAGTTCTAAAAGTTCATTAATGTAGTATAGACATTAGCTTCATAACATGAATTGAGACACTTGATAATCGATCACAGCATTAGAAAATTAAATCTTATCATATGATGAGTATAGACTAATTCAAACTACAATATCAAGAAACTGATTCATTATAACTTTTCTCAGTGTTTTTCTTCGTAATCCTATCAACATGAAAAATGGTTTTTCGACGTGAGAAATTCTAGCAAGCAATTGAAGCAAATCCATGAACTGCACCCCAAAAGTAATTTGTTGAGATATAGAAAAAATGGGCCCTTCCATGCAGATTTCAGCATAAAGCTGAAATGAATGGTTGGAGCATCTTAATAAAGGCTAAAACATTGCCAAAAAAAATCTTGATATGTATGCACTCAAGTAGTTCTATTGTAATGAGCTGTCTAGTTGATGAATGCAGAATAATACAAGACATGTTATTGAACACATATCATAAGGCACGAGAAAGCAAAGTTTATCAATTTCTTATAATCTACCCTATAAAGGACTGTCACAATTGATTTTTTAAATAGGAATTAGATAAATGCCTAAAATGTAGAGTTAGATAAGAAAATAAAAAATTTAGCAAGTGGGATTAATAAGTAGTTCTCTCTTTGGACCTCAATCATCAGGGGATTTTTTAACATTAAATTATCTTTCTATACATTAAGTAGTTCCCTCATCAATTTTAATTATTATACGACGGAATAAGAGCCCGTTTTAAAAATAAAAATAAAAGATATTGCTCAACATGAATGTGCAAATAGAATTCTAGAAGTAAATCATACAAACCTTGCTTGGAAAAATCTTCAACTGAGCTCGAGTTAATATTGTAGAACCAGCTAAAAAATAAAAAATAATCCAACATTAAGATAACATAAACCAAACTTACAAACTTCACAGAGAAAAACATCTGACTTGTTTACACCTCTAATGTTTTTCAATTATTAATGAGCTATATGATAAAGAAAATGTACTTGTTGATTGTTAAATCCCTTCTATATGCATCATCTTCTGCTGTCCCAAACTTTTGTTGTGAGATTTAAACAATTATCATAACATGCATAAACATAAGTTAAGATAAAACACCCAGCTTAAATTGTATCAAAAAGTTGTAGATTGCATGATTGAAATAGTCTTATGAGAAACTTTACACTCCATAAGAATAATTATTGACATATATGGAGGAAAAAACATGATCCAAAAGCTAAAGAGTTCATTTAGATAATAAACGGGAGATGATGAATTGGAAGTGGAATAAATAACTTACATATTCTTTATATACGAGATTCATATTTCATTGAAAATGATGAAATGTACCAAAAACATTCATCCAAACGATTTCAAAAATTCCAATTCAGAGTAATCAAAGATGGCGAATATTTATAAAAGAAATTGGAAGAAAAAGCCAAAGGGAAGGCATTGGACAAAATACTCAATGGTTAATTAATATGTCAATTATTTCTTATCACTTATCTATCACCAAAAACAACACTCTAGTACAGTGAAAAACTATACAGTCCTTATAATCATATAAATGTCTATGATTTATGGCCACCAAGGCTCCAACCTATAATCTCAAGGGACTCTGGATCTCAATCTTGCTTCTTCAACGATCAACTATTAGGCTAACTCATGATTTTTTTAATCAACTAACCCATGATTGTTTTTGCGTTCAAAATTAGATAAAATTTTTTTAAAAAAAAAAACCTTAAACTCACCACAACATGGATTCATTTTTTTTAAAAGTGTTTATAATTAGTACACAAAGGTGTGTATTTAATATTTAAAGAGAAGTTTTTCAATACAGAAAAATAGTAGTAAATTGCATTTGAATTTTGAATTACACAATAAAATTGGGGAACATAGAAACGACATTCTGTAAATTACTACACGACCTATGTAATCTATATGATTCTGATACAAGAAAGAAAAGATAGAGACTAACAAAACCTAAAGTAAAAAAATTGAAAGTAAATATTGCATTTCATCAATGAGTCTAGGATAGCAAGTGAAACCTATTGGTGCAGTTACTGCAGTAAATAATCAAAAGTCATTGCTTCCTTCCCCATCCTTTCTTGGTTGACTGTGCATCTGCTGCTCTTTATCCGTCACTTCTGATATATCTACTGAACAAAAGAGGAATAACTTAAAATATGTCTATATCTTATAAGTAAGAATAATATATAATAAGGGGAAAAGAATAAATTTGAAAAACTCTTCTTAAAACTAATAGTAAAATTTTAATAAGAAGTTCTAAAAGTTCATTAATGTAGCATAAGCACTAGACAATCATATTTAGGTGTTCAATTGACTCATACAAACTACAATAGAGTCAGACAAAAGTAGTTGACAAAAAGCCTTACAAAATAGTATCTAGAATCAGCTAACACAAAAAGATCAAGATTGTTAGCAAATATAAGATAAAACAAGGCTATTATGGGAGATGATCTAATCCTAATAGGGCTCGTATATTCTCTTCAGACATCTTCATGAGCATGCTCCTCCACTCCACCGAAACAAACCTTTCATAGGCTATCACATATGCAGCAGCTGAAATCCTAGAACGGAGCTAAGTTTGTCCAAACAATCCTCAACTGTATAGGCAGTTCACACACTAGATGTAGCCCTGGCCTTTGATTTTTCAGTCATTGTTTTTATCCAAACCTGGAGAGCGTTATTTAAGGTTGTTTGTTTAGTTGCCCTCGATGTCTTCCTAGTACGATCCTCGATAGGGGGGTTAATTGATCGACGTCTATTAGGGCGCATAGAAGCATCTATCTTATCATCAAAATACAACACATCAACATGAGCCCCACAATTTATAAACTCTTTCTCTATAGCTCTCTCATCAGAATTTGGTGGGACTTGGGTTGATGCAAAGTGCATTTGGCCTGTTGCATTTGTGTTGTTGAAAATCTCTTCAAGTATGTCATAATGATCACATCCTTTCTTTCTGAATCGTTTTCCATAAGGATTCTTCTGAAATAATTTTCATGTTGAACATATTAGGAAGAAGACAAAATAATGCATACACACATAATAAATCATCTTATTCCTTAACGTATGTATCCCATATCTCTTCCTCAACTTGGACAGTATTCGTTGTAGGATCCCATCCCATCCCTGTATGTTCCAATAGTTTGGAAAATTCACGATTCAATTTTCTAAGTCTATTGTATTTTGTCCTCAACTTTGGGACAGTGTAGCGTTTTCCAAACTTTGAGAAAATTGCATTATCAATGGTCACCCATGCCTTTTTGTCTAAAGTTAATGTTTGTAAACCTTTTTTATCTTCCTCGTGCAACAAAAGTATGAAATGTGTTTCAATGGTAGGTGGCCATTGTTCAACTTCATCAAACTCTTCTTGATTTAGAGCCATTCGTCCTTGAAAAAATTGAATTTATTTCATAATGACAGATTGTGGTTTGGTTCATTTTGGTCAATTTGTTTACTGAACTAGGAAAAACACATGACAACTTATTTGTATTTTGCAACTAGTGGTATACTCACACTACAGCAAATTATTTGTATTTTAATTCATAAACTATGCAACATCTTCTTTTTTCCTTATAAAACATATGTAGCAGCAAGCAAACTTACACTGCTAAAGACATAAACAAATTAGGAAGCTCAAAATTATGATGAACAACATTGTTATCTCATTATAGTGTTTAAGAAAAAATAACAATAAACTGTTAAGGAGTAATATGATTTTAAAAATGAATAAAAACTATTTAAATCCTCAACTTCAAATTATAGTAACAAGTCAAATAATAAAAAATTCATGGCCATAAAACACTAGTAACCATTATAAGACTTAATATACAATTTTGTACAAAAAGTCGAGCAATGGAGCTTAGACCTTTCAATTTTTAAAATTATTAGTAAAGAGACCATATATTTGCACCTTAAAAAGCTATAGAAGAAGTCAAATTTAAACACCATCAATGAGAAAAAGATTAATTTAGACTTGAATTAAAAAAAATTCAATAACACTTGGAAAACAGACATCACGTATATGATTTACCTACAAAATGAGGAGGGCTTACGATTGCAGAATGCATAATGCTTGGTGTAAATGAATAAACTGAAAAATATGAGGAAGTTAAAATTAGGTTCAATTGAATCAAATAGAAATGAAAGGGGAAGAAGGATATTAAAAATTAGAAGGGATAAGGAAGAATCTAACTAGGTTCTTTTTGCAATTGACCCTTGAAAGATAACTCACACCTTGACAATATTGAGTTGTTCAAATTTACAAGGCCTCACCCACAACCTTTCGTGAAGCTAACACTTGAACAGAATCTCCTTCAAATCTTAGTAGTTAATAGATAAGAAATACAACCACCATATCTTTAGCTACAACAATCTTAGGTTTGCTTCAGAAAATCTCAGCAATAAATTGAAAAGAAATCCAACTACCTTTATGTGTGAGATTTATCTTCTATTTAATAGATAAAACTTTGATCTTCCAACCCAATTCAATGAAGAAGATAACTTGACAGAGAAGAACGGTACTTTTCTGTAGGGGATTTGATTTATTGGTAAGAAAGTTTCGATCTTTCAATGGAATTGAATGCAAATGACAATTTCACCATAGAACAGTTTGAGCGACTTCAATCTCTCAACCAAATGGAATGGGGAGGACCACAAAACTCAGATTGCAAATAGAGAGGAGTTCGAATTTGGGGAATTAGTGGAGATTTTGAAGGTGGAAAAATAAAAGATTAGAAAGAATTAGTTAAAGAAAACCATGAACTGTCCTATGAAGATTTCAAACAAAGGGTTATTACAAATAAAGAATTTGATGAATTTATGGAAAAAAAGGAGTTAATTGATTGTAATGAGTATGTGTTTCAGAAGATTTAGATTGATTATTCATTTCCGAAGAGTTATTGGATTCAGGCAATGGAACAAGGGGAAACAGAGACCGAGAGATATGGTGATTATATGAACTTTAACCATAGTTTGAGTTTCTTGTTGAATCGGCCAAAACATAGAGAAGTTGGAGATTTGATTTATGGAGTCCTAATTATGAATTTGGTTCGGACAGAACGTTGGTGGCTTGGCTAACTTAATGAGTTGATTATGGTTAATAGGGTAAAAATGTCTTTTCTTATACCTTGAATATAAAATATATTAAAAAAATTAAATTATATTAGAATTAGATGTTTTTTTAACGAAATTGGATATAAAAAGATTAGGGGTGAAAAAAACTAAATTAAAACTCTAGGGGTGTAAATTAAAAAAACTTGAAAGTGCAAGGGTCATTGGTACATTTAACCCTATATAAAACTTGTAAAAAGAAATTTATAAAAATAAAATAAAACTTGCAAAAATGTATATATTATTAAAAAAAAAAAATTTGTCTCAAATAGCATAAATCTTCATACTAATTACTAAAATGTCAGAACTTTTTAAAAATTACTCAAATAGCATAATTATAGTTCAATAAATTATTGAACTATAATTCAATTAATTATTGAATATTTTTCATAGGTATTTTTAACGAATTTATTTGTTTATTTTTTTTAAAGTTCAAGATTAATAATTTATTGAACTATTTGATCATTTTTTATTATTATTTTCAATGAATTTATTAAGAAAATTTAATTTTTTTAGTTCAATAAATTATTGAACTATAATTATACTATTTGAGTAATTTTTTAAAAGTTCAAACATTTCAGTAATTAGTAAGCAAAAATATGCTATTTCAGTAATTGGCCCTTAAAAAAAAGAAATGACAAGATAGATTTTCAGTAAAGATGAATTTGGGCGGATTCGAACTTAGAACTAGAAAACGGATTGTCTAAAAAAGATAGCAAGCCAAGATGCCACTTTGTCATAAATTTATATTTGACACATTTAATTATTTATATAGAATTTAATAGGCCTAAATTAGTTATTATTTATATATCATATATATTTATTATTATTTTACAAATTGAGGGGGCACACTACTGTAGCGCTGCCCCTGGTGATATCTATCACCGTAGGCTAAATGTAGCGAATCTGTCACTCAATAGGGACAAAAAACTAATGTCTCCATTGACGTTGACCAACATTTAACGACACACTCTATTGGAGAGGTTCACAACGCATTTCGTAGAGAAAAAAACATGGTCAAAACCATTTTGAATTTGGATTGTTGCGATAGGTCATTAAACGAAAATTTCAAAGTTTGTTGTTTTGAACATTTGGTGATGAAAGTCGTCGCAAGTATTGGGACAAAATGTATCAGTAAGAGAAAAGGTTAAAGTTTCTAGTTTTGACCCGCTTGTGACGCAATTCAAGGCATTTATTTATCATAATTAGAATTTTATCAGGGGTTTGCCGAAAATAGCAAAGAGTTATGATATCATTTGGATGATAGTAGACCGTTTAATCAAAACCACACACTTTATTCTTGGAAGGATCACCTATCCAGTTAAGACTAGGGTATAGTTGTACCTATGGAAGATTTTTAGATTGCATGGTGTGCCGGTGAAGATTGTATCAAATCAGGATATACGCTTTGTCTCAAGGTTTTGGCAGAGTTTTTATACCGCCATATGTATCAGATTTGCTTTTAGCACCACTTTTCATCATTAGACAGATGGTCAAATAAGAGGTTTAACCAGATTTTGGAGGATATGTTGAGAGCTAATGTTCTTGACTCTGGTGGTAGTCAGGACTCTCAGTTGTAATTGGAAGAGTTTGCTTATAATAACAGTTATCAGGCTACTGTCGAGATGGCACTGTTTAGGCACTTTATGGTAGAAAGTGTCGATCTCCCGCTCATTGGGATGAGGTTGGAGAAGAGAGACTTTTGGTACCCAAGTTGTTATAATAACTAGCGAGTCTATCGCTTTGATTAGAGAGAGGTTAAGGGTTGCCTATGATCGACAACAGAGTTCAGGGTGTTATGAAAGTGTGTTGTAGTAGGGGATCTCGTATTCATCAAAGTGACACTAATAAAGGGTGTTATGAGAGTTGGGAATAAGGGTCAGTTGAGCCCTAGATTTATTGGCCTATCGAGATACTTGATCGAGTAGGAGTGGTAGCTTACCGTTTGGTTTTACCACCTTGGCGTTTATAATGTGTTCCATGTATATATATGCTTCAAAAATACATGGCGGATCCGTCCCACATGATTTTTTATGAGCCAGTTGTTTTTTATGCTAATATGTCTTATGAGGAGACACCAGTTGAGGTCCTAGCATTCGAACAAAAGATGTTGAGAAATAAAACGATCCACTTGGTTAAGGTTTTGTGGAGAAACCAAGTGTCAGAGAAAGAAACATGGGGACTTGAGGATTAGATACAGTCTAAGTACCCTCGCTTTTCACTTAGTGAGCGCACTTTTCGAGGACAAAAAGTCTTTTAAGGAGGGTAGACTGTAACGTCCTGTTATTTTACAAGGAATTTTTTTTACTATTTATTTTAATTATTATTATTTGATGTAAAGGACATAATTTAATTTTAGAGTTGATTAATTTAAATTTTAGATTTAATTTAGAATTTCTAACTTAGAATTTACGAGTTAATTTCGTTCGTAAATTCTTTTAATCGTTTTGTCAGCTTAAATTAGTTTTGGTCTTATTAATAATTATTAACGGGTCAATTAATAATTATTAATCACAATTTGACTAGTTTAATAACTTCGGGTTTCGTTTTATAAGTTAAAAGTCATTAAAGGGACGTAACCGTAATTTCCGATTTCTTAAAAATATCTAAAGCACTATTCACTTCTCTCTTTAAAATCTCAAATTGACCAACTTTGACCAAAAACCATCTCTTCCTCTCCTCTTCAAGTCATGGAGCTCCTCATCCATGGATGAGAAGAAAATTTCTTGACTTTTCTTCTTTTTTCAACGGATCTTCGTGTTTTCGGTTGCGTTGGATTGCTCGGGACGAGGGCTACCTATCCAACCTACCTTTTCGATGTTTCCCGTTCTCTAAGGGAAGTCCTAAAAAGTAAGTTTTCCAAACTTTTTACATGGTTTTGTTTGTTTTTTTTATTATAAATGAGTTTTGAAGTTGAAATCATGAATTTCTATCAAGGAATTTTACGATTTTGAGCCCGGATTTTTGAAAAACACTATTCATCTGAAATAACTATTCACCTGAAAATCATACTTTTTCTCTAATTAGATTTGAATTATAATTCGTTGATCGATTGATGAATTGTAGGTGCGATTGCTCGTTTGTTGGTTCGTGGGAACTTTGTTGTCACGGAAGCATTCGAGGTGAGAATAAATAGAATTTAAAGTAGTTTTAGAAACCGAATAAGTTGAATGATTTGTAGGATCAGAAGTTAAGATTAAGGTTTGAATCAAAAGGATAAAAGAAAGTGAGCTAACATGCTAGGCTTTGAGTTAGTTCCAATTGAGTGAGAGAACTTATGGATTTTTTGAGGGAAACATTTAACTCTTGGAAGTTTTAAGTTTAGATTCGTTCCGGAGTTTAAGAATGATTATCGGAAGTTGAAGGTTTCAAGTATAATGGGGTGAATAAGAAACTTGATTATGGAACTTCGGATACTTATTGAAAACGTAGAATCATTTGAATTGGAGACTTTATGATTAAGTTAGTAATTCAAGTTTAACTAAAGGCCGTTTGACTTGATTTATTTATTGTTTTCTTATCAGAAGTTCCTAATTTCTTATTTTATGTATAAAGGCTAATTCGCGATCTCTTTATCTTTATGCCTTTCGATCACTTTGAATATTTATATTTATTTTTACTTGCACTTGAAAGCATATTCATATCATATCATATCATATTGCATTATCGATTATTGGGAGGAATAATGAGGCAATGCATAGACTGAGTGTTCTTGCATTGTCTGGTATTATTCGTTTTATGTTTCTGTATATGTACATGAGGAATGTTAAAGGACTTTGTGAACTTTGCATGATCGGAGGAGATGGATAATGAGAAAATGATGGAACTATGCGATTTCACATTATCTAGTATTATCTATAATTACTATGATACATATACGAAGATACAAAGGTGAATGAACTGACCTACAGGAGCTTCATTACCTGTATTTGGTGAGTGAATTAATGAGGTGAATGAACTGACCTACGGGAGCTTCATTACCTATCATTATTCACTAGAGGTGGGAAGATATTATTGAAAAGATTTTATATATTTTATTTTGGAAAGTGGGTTTAATGAGGTGAATGAACTGACCCTACGGGAGCTTCATTACCTGTCATTATTCACTAGAGATGGAAAGATATTATTGAGAGGAATTTGTATATTTTATTTTGGAAAGTGAGATAATGAGGTGAATGAGCTGACCCTACGGGAGCTTCATTACCTGACATTATTCACATGTGATGTTTATATTAATGTAAAGGTTGTGTGCCCTTTACACTTGTTTAGTGAGTTAATGAATGTTTAATTATGTTAAAACCGAGTGAGCTAAGCATTTATTTATTAAAGAAAACGGAAAGTAAACTTTCGATAGTCTAAGTTGCTATAAAGAAAAGAATTGGAACATTATGTATATCATACATTTCCATAGAGAAAAAGAATAAAATATGATGTAGAGCCGAGTGCTATAGGAAAGAGAATGAGATTGAATTGTATATCGAGAGAATACAAGGGTGTATTGAACCTTGTATAATTATCATGATAAATATGTAAGAGAACTAGATTCTCAATAAATTGGAAGATCTTGAAATTAGAGATTAAGACTTGATGCAAACCTTATGTATAGTATAAGGTATTAAAGAAAATGAAATAAGATTAATATGTGTATTTTGAAACATATTAATCTAATGCTTGGAAGTTAGTTCATCAATTATTTGGGAGACTTGGTAAGTAAAAGTGGAATACTTGATGTAAATCTCTTTGAATGGATGGATAACAAAGAGTAAGTAAGTTCTAAGACACAAATCCGGATGCGGGTTTGGAGTCTAATGTTACTTTACTTTCTATTTATTTTCACTGGGCTCGTTTTTAGCTCATGACATTACAAACATTTTCAGGTAATGTTTGGGGTCGTGGGAGAGGAGCTGGTGTAGTCTGATCAGGTTGATGATGATGCTGAGAGGGACTAGAGTTACTTTTAAAGTCCATGGACACATTTATTTCATGTTTTATCTTTAAGTTGTATATTTGTATATAAGCTCATAAGAGCTTTTTTTTTTTAACTTTTACCACCTTGAATTTCTTTAACCTTTACACAGGAATTGCATTTCCTGTCGTTTAAATTCTCTGATTGTGAAAAATGTAAACAGGTTGTGGATAGTCCAAGTTTTAAACATATCCACGCCAAATTTTTATTAAATATTAAGTCTTCCACTTCAATTTGATTTTAAATTATTTAAAAGGAGTCGGGTCGTCACATAAATGAACTATAAACTTCATCTTCCAACCTGAGAACAACCTCATCTTGGTCAGAGTCGGAACGTTCTTCTAATGGTCGAATCCCACTAATGCACTCAAATGGACCACCTCGTTGAACCTTTAGCTATGTAAGGGCTCCAATCTGAACAATTGAAAAAATGTACATAAGTTATAATTTAATATTAAATAATAAATGATAATTTTTTTAAAAAAAACTATCAAAAACAAGGTTATTTTTTGGGATTTTGACCTCCAAAAATTTACAATTAAGGGTTATTTACCTCCATATTCATTAAACCTTTTTTACCTTATGATGATGTCATTTTATTGTGCAAGTTCTTTTTTACCCTTAAACATTAATATAACTAATACTTTATCCTCTTAAATTTTCTCTCTCTCAAATTCTCCACTCTCCACTCTCATCAACACTCTCATCAATCTCTCCATTATTCAAGCATTTGAATACTTTTGGAAAAAAAATAAGGTAATACAAGTTAGCTCTTACTTTCAAAAATTTATTTTGGAAAAAATAAAATTACGGGTTGCCCCGAAATTTGATTTTTTCCCCAAAATATGAATTTTCCCTAGAATTTGGAATTTTTTCTCGAAATTTGAATTTTTCCCCAGAATGTGCCCCGAAATTTGAATTTTACTTCTGAATTCGGACCGGAATTTGAAATTTTGCCCCAAATTTCAGACCAAAATTTGAATTTTGACACGAAATTTGAAACTTTGCCTCAGAATTCAGACATGAATTTGAAATTGCCCCAAAATTTGAGTTTTCCCCCCTGAAATTTCACTTTTTTTATTCACTAATTTGTTTTTTTTTTATAGGATGTCAAGGGTAATAATATTTATTCGTTACAGTGGAGATTGGAATCAAAATCAAGTGCATTTACAAGTTACTGTTGTACTCCCTTCCATGCGACATAAATGACGACGATGACTTAAACTTTTTATTAATGGGGAAGATGTATCTCTACTTCCGTTGTATATATCCATTGTACAAAAAGATGTGATTAGTGAACGGAATATAGGATCCAATCCGTATATTGTTAACCAAGTAGCAAATGACGTTCGAAACGCATCAATCATCCCACCATTAAATGAGAACATAGCTCCGTGTGATTTATCTAATGATAAGGATCCCTTCTTGGATTATCGATTTCTGTCACATACTTAGTTTTCACCTCCTCATTCTAATATTTGAGAAAGGAGAGATGATTATGATTCAAATACATGCAAAGTCGTGTTAAAAAAGGAAGGTGTAAAGTTCAGGAAGCAAGAGTCAGTAAAAATACATCAAGTTCGATGGATGTGATTTCCTATGGAAATTCCATGGGTGATGAGTTTGAAGAGGGAAGAAGTTTTTTTTATCAAAAAAAATATTTGTCGATGAAACTATCCATCATAGCGATGAGAATAAACAAAGAGTTTAAAGTGAAAAAATTGACCAAAACTCTGTTCTCTATGGGATTTATTGATGAAAATTGCAAGTGGAGGTTACGAGCTACTTGTTTGAAAGGGTCACAATTATTTAGAATTACCAAATCTGTATCTGTTATAGTTGTTCGCTTGATTTGTTAAATCATGATCATAGACAAGCTCGAAGTTGAGTCAATGTAGATATAGTAAAATCAAGAGTTGAAGATGTTGGTCGTTAGTATAGGCCAAAACATATAATCAATGACATGCGAAAAGAGTTCAATGTCAATATAAGTTATGATAAAGTGTGGCGTTCCAGAGAGGACGCATATGAGTTGGTAAGAGGATAACCTGAAATTCGAACAATTTTTTAAGTTGATATTGTGAAGCGCTAAAAATTGCAAATCCGGGAACAATATATTACTTTCAACTTGAAGAAGAACGTCACTTCAAATATTATTTCTTTGATATAGGTCCTTTTATTAAGGGTTCTAAAGTTGTATTCGACCGGTTATGTCTGTTGAAAATCAGGTTTTGAAGGGAAAATATAGGGGTACATTATTAGTGAGTGTGTGTTTGAACGGTAATAATCAAATTTACCCACTTGCGGTGTGCATCGTAGATAGGGAGACGGATCAGTCATGGTCGTGGTTTATAGAAAAACTAAAATGTGCAATTCGTGATGTTGATGATTTGGTATTTATTTCTGATAGAAAAAAAAAAGCATCACGATGTCAATGGCGTCTGTATTCTCGCATGCGATACATGGATTTTGCATACATCATTTGAGTATGAATTTGACTGTTAAAATTCAAATCTCACTCCCTACAACTACATATTCTATTCCCCAAATCCATTACATAATTGCAAACAACCCACTTCTACTTCAAACAGTAGATCATCAGACCTAGTTGGCACAACAATAGTAGACAATCTCTTGATCTCTTTTAACTTATCATGAATTCAAAACCCTAGATTCTTTTCCATAATTTTCTTCATTACCATCTTTCTAATGATTTCTAACATGTGAATAATTGGCTTGTCTCAGGCTTGCAGAATGAAAGCATTAAAAAACTCAGACATGTTACTCAGCAGGTATGTTGTTTAGGTATTGATGTGCGTTAATATTTAGCAACCTGTGTGAATGCATTTTGCGTCGTTGCCATTGCTGCATTCCAAAAACAGTTATGCAGTGCTAGTCCCTTGAACTATTTGTGGAAATTAGCATACAAATGGCAACCACAAAATCTATGGTCAACGTTAGGAAACACGTTGTCAAATGTAGGCACCAACCTCAGTCTCGCATACAAGTATATATAACAAGGACTGGAAGTGAAAGGACTAAAAGTGAATGAAACCTAAATTATCTTTTGTTGGTTGTATATAAACGTATAGTCCCAGCAGCAAAAGAGCGTATGCCCTCTTCTAGTAGTCGAAGAAACCAAGTCCATGAATCTATTGTTTCTGCCTCCACAACGGCCTATGTAATCGGATAAATGTCATTGTTTCCATCAATTCCAACAGCTGCCATAAATTTTCCCTGACAAGGGCCCTTCAAATAACAAGCATCAAAGGAAATGAACGACATGCATCCTGACAAAAAACCATTCTTACAAGCCTTCAAGCATACATACAAATGCCTAAAATTTGGGTCACTCTTAGGGGCTTCTCTATCACAGACTATCTTGATCGTATAGCCCTCGTTCGACTTACTAAGTTTAGCATAATACTCTCAAATTCGTTTGTATTATTCAATTATAGTCTCGTATATGGCATTAAGATCCTTCTCTCTTGCTCTATAAGCACGCGTGATCAAAATTTATACTTGGAAGTCAATCGTCACTGCGTCCACAATATCAACTAGCTTTCAATCAGATTGTGTTCTGAACCTCAGTAACTATTTTCTTACAACTCATGTCAAGTTAACATTTAGGTTTCTAAACTCTCTAACACAACTATGTTCATTCCTATAAGTTCTTACTTGAAAACTGTCATCCTCTCTATCAAGGCTTGTGTGGAGCCTCCAAACACACAATTCAGAGCACACAACCGACACCCAAACTTTATCATTTTTAATCAGCTTCACATGGTAGCCACCCCTCACTGCATACTCTTTAATCACTATCTTTAAATCCGCAATAGGGAAACGGTGGCCAATAATTAATTTAACATCATCCATGTTCATCTCGGGCCTAAAAACCAGGTTAACACGTGGCCGAACACCATCTTTATTTATAGGCATGTTAAGCACAATCTTTGATTCATACTCCGACTCCATGTCTCCCTCAATCTCAACGTTAAAATAAAATGGCTCTTCAAGTAAGCCATCATCGTCATCAGAACAATCTCCATCATTTTCATGTGATCCTCATCACTTTCGTCTCCAACTTCAAAGTCACCATTTTCCTCATCCTTATCACTTTCACTCTCAACTACCTCATCACTATCATTCCCAACCTCATTATTAGTGAACCCCAATGCTCAGCCACACCCTCAATATCCCGCTACAAGTCAGCTTCATCATCAGATGACTCATCATCATCACCATCCATGCTTTGAGGTATATGAGGATCATCCCTAATACCTTTTTCACCCCTATCATCCTTCATATGATTCGCTTCATTCGTATGAACATCCCGTTCCTCCATCACCTCATCCCTAATATCTTCTTTACCCCCATCATTAACTTCCTCCATATCATCCACTACACAAGCGTCATTACTACTGTCACTATACCATTATCAACAATATTAGGGTTCATAAAAAAAGGCTTAGCTTCACCAACATTTCCACCCTCAGTGATATGTTAAGCTTCACCATCAGATCCATTCTCATTGGCCTGTACAATGTCACCATCACTATCATCCCAATTCTCCTATTCTGAAACATCAACAATATCCACCCTATTGTTTTCAAATCCCAAGTCAGCATTATCATCTGCACTCAGATCAACAGCTTCAACTTTAACATTTAGTTCATCCTCATTCTGGTTCTTAGTAGCCTCACCCTTAGCCTCAGCTTCTTGATAACATTTGGTTCATCCTCATTATGGTTCTCATTCCCATTATGCCATTCCAGATACAATAGCATATAACTATCTAATAGCTAGAATGGGTCAAATACAGCTTCATTTGGGTCATGCTCAACGTAGAACTCCATAACCCTTTCTTCTAAGATGTAAGTAATCATCTCTCTCTCATCCGTCAAATGCATTTCATCCCATATTTCAAATCATGACCAGGAATAACCTAATAGAATTCTTCATTGTTAGTTACACCAATGTGCTTCATCATCTTATATAGTTCAACTATGGATAGTTTGTTTGTCTCAACCCAATCAAATCTCACCTATGATCTCCAAGTATACGTATTTGGGTGTAACTGCATTTGTCCATTGTAGTGGAAGTTGATGCTAAAGAAGTTTGTCGTTGCTCCACATATATAGAAAAAACCAAATGAACATATTTAAGTAAACCCCCCTAAAACGTTAAACCCTAACTAAGGAAATGAAAATTTACATACCTTTAACGTAAATGTCGATTCTTAGTTCTTTAACGCTTGATAGAATGAAATCGAACAAAATTTTTAAAACCTTAGACAAAGATCCCTTTTATTTATTTTCTTCAGTGAATCAAAAGAGAAAAACCGCTTCTTCTTTGTACACGAACCGTTCTTGAGTGAATCACAATTGAATCGATTCAAATCCCTTCAAATCACTTTGTCTCTGATTCGTTCTTCCAAAGCTTTGAAGTGTTCTTCCCAACTGTCTAAGCATTCTTCCCCGTAGACTTCAATCGTCTTCCACAAGTTTCCCTTAAAACCAATTAAGATTTAATCCAGATTGTTTATGGCCATTAGATGTGTTATGATTTTACATGACATTGATTTCATATAAATGTTAAGGTTTAAATGAGCCACGTCACTTAATGAGAGGGTCTAGTTTTTGCCATGTCTGCTCTCCAAGTGGCGTTATATCATCACTCCGTTAGTTAGTTGATGCCTCTCAGGCCGCAGGGACGAGATGATAAAGAAATGAAAACTCAAGGTTAATATTTTCGGTTTTAAAAACTCAAGGTCCAGGTGGTAAACAAACTTAAAACTGAGGGACCAAAAATGTCCCTTTTTTTATATAAAGTGTCGGGGTGGGGATTGAACCATACTCTTGAGTATGTAATTACATGTCTTAACTAATGGATTATGCCCTGGTTGGTAAATTTATGACTTATTGGATGTACTTGTTTGTTTTTCTTTTTTATATGTTGGTTATCTTTGTTAATTTTTTTAAAATTTTGTATTAATTTTAATTTCTATGATGCCTGGATCATAAATTGATTTTTATAGGTTTAACAATCCATGTAAATTGGGGTTTTAAACCTTTTTTATATAAACCCAAGTCTGTATATTTTTTGTATTAAAAATATATGAGGCCAAATAATGCAGGTCTATAGAAAAAAACTGACCAATTTATGTTTATCAAAAGAACCAACTGGTTCATAATAATCACTAAATCAATATGTTGGTTCGGTCCATATTTTATATCCAAACCGAATCGAGTTCAACTCTAATAAATATATCTTATATGGAATTAAAGATACTCAATCATAGAATTTTTAGATTCTATAAATGAAAAATAATAAATACCTTAAAATGCTAATAATAGAATTTCAAATACTATTAATAATAAGGAACTTTTGTATAGCATTTTTGTAAGTATTTCCAAATACATCAATTTTTTAGTTTGTCAAATAGTAATTAATATGAAGGCTTATCTACATTTCCATGTCTTGTTAACTTAAACATACCTTTTCGTCAACTTGATTCATTGAACACTTCTTCATTTATAGGACAACCCAAAGGGCCTAAAAATAAACTCTAGCAACGTATTCTCTTAACCGACCTTTTGTTATTTTGGAGAAAATCTCAACGCCGCGAACAAGCTCCATGGAGAAATCAATGTTGGATTTGCTCGTCATTACTCATGAACCTCTACGATATTAGGGTGTTTAACCATCTTCATCATTGAGATTTCTCTCTTGATTTACTCCATCATCCCCTCTTTAATTACCTTTCTCTTTCTCTTTCTCAACGATTTTGTCACCATATTTTTCCACTTTTAAATTGTGAAGAAAATTGGTGATTACAAGTTTATTTCTCTATTAATTTCCGGTATTGTTTCTCCATTAATTTTATTTAATATTGTTAAACTAAGGATTTCCTTAGTTTAACAAATATAAACATGTAATTGTAACCATATTTTTTTAATCATTTTCTAGATTTTATTTGATTTAACAAATATAAACCTGTTAAACTAACCATATTTTTTCATTTTTAATTCACCATTTTATGGATTTTATTAATTGTAAAATTTTTAAACTAATCAAGTTTTTTAACACATGTTCATTTCTAGTTTTTATTGGTTTTATTTTTGCGGTCTCTACCATGTTTATTGGTTTAATAAATATATGTTGGATTTCAGAGTACACAGAAAAATAGATGAAGAAAAACAACTCGTATATATTCGATACTGATTACATCAATAGGGAAACAAATTAGTAAAATAAGAATTAAACTGAAAGGACAAAAAGTAAACATTTCCCGAAGAACGTTGAATCGCATAGTTGTACTGTCCTTAAGACAATAGTCGCCTACACCCGATTGCTTGCAATCGGTGGTGATTTGTCTCGCAGGATAAGACGATGCGATGAACGAACAGCAACGAGAATTGTTCACCCTGGCAGAACACTTGAGAACGTACTGACCAACAAACACAAAAAATGAAAATGAAAGCAAAGATAGAGAGAAAATGAATTGAGAGAAGTTGATTTTAGATTGGTAAAGAATGAGGCAAAATGGTTTTCTATTTATAGAGAACCAATTCTATAACTCACCAGACAGAAAATAGCTAGTCACAACAGTAACGCTGTTGGAAAAAATAAGCACACGCCAGAAACGGCTCGACGTTGCCTAAAACATTTTATCTGTAATAAATTGCTGCATTAACAATGATTGTTACTGTCTATTTTCAAATAACAGTAATTGACAGTAAAAAATATTCTTTTTAATAAATGATTATACTTTCCTATCAGAGATCCCGACCCGAACCTAAATAGGGACTGAACTGGGTCGAGGTGCGCACCTGTGTGTGAGGTTCAAACTGCAAACCCATGAACTGGTATATGCTCGATCCTCGCAAAACCATTGGTACCCCAAAGGGTCCAACCCTTTACACTAAGTTTTTGGTAAATATAGTGTAACGACCCGCTTTCTGTTAAATTCTTTAAATTCAAATGCACAGCGGAAGACTCGATTTTTAAAGAAAAACGGTATGGGTTTGTTTAAAAATCAAATAACCAAAACCTATTTTTACAACCCATTTTTAGAGAAAGCTATAAATCGGGAATACGTATTCCATCATCTAATTTAAACTCTCAAACAAGTTTTAAATCATAAAAATTTATGAGATTATAGACAAACACCCTTTCGAGCTAAAAAAGACACAAGTTATGGAAATTGGAAATAATTTACAAGCATTTCTAAGAATGTTAAACCAAAAGAGTTCGATATTGTCCATTCACCATCTCGGCAAGTCAAACAGCACCACCTCCTCTACCACGCTTCTTGGGACGAGGTTTACCTGAAAATTTGTAAGTGTAGCACCATTAGCATAAAATACTAGTGAGAGTAAAACGAAAACAAGTAATCCTTTGAACTAAATTTCATACCAGAAATAGTGTCCAAAAGCCTAAAATGCTCATTTCTACCCATATCCACACTTCCAATTTCCATACAATTAAACGATAGTAAAATATATTCGAGATAGTCTTTCAATGCCATGAAATTGAATTAAGGACTTAAAGTAAAAGTAACAACCATTAATAAGCCTTACTACACAATTCTAAAGAATAGGTAAATGTAATATTAACTATCTTTATTACCAAACAAGTTTCATCGTAACGTGCTATTGTATGGATCGATATCAACATACCACGTATGGTCGTACCATATCACAAATCATAGTACCATAATACCGTATGCACCGAAGTTAACATACTATCATGTACCATATCAATTATGCTCACTGTCTCCACAAATCAGCGCACCATGATACGTATGGATCGATATCAACATACTATCATGTGCCGAATCAATGTGCCACTGTCTCCACAGATCATCGCACCATGATACGTATGGATCGATATCAACATACTATCATGTGCTGAATCAATGTGCTTAAGGTCTCCAATAAATTAGATAATCTCCAAGGAATTCTACTAAGTTATTAAAGAACCTAACTACTTAGATTACACGAGTCATCACTCAAGTGTAACATCTAAGCTACTTTAATTCCCAAACCACTCAAAGTAACTTAACTTCCACTTTCAACTAACATCTCCAAGTCACTTTACAATACTTCCAATTCACTCCGATGTTTCCTTTTCACCGAACTAACCATAATTCCAAATCCTCTCCACCCACTTCCGAATTAAAGTCTCCAACCAAAAATTAATTCTAAGAAGCTAGTTCCCTCTTAACATCAATAAACAATAACATGACGAAATGTAATTCATAAGACAACTAACTTCCATTTTAAACTGACCTTAGCTTGTAGAAAAGCTCCGATTTATCCGAGGTTGAAAATAACCGAACAATTCACAATCCTACAATTAAATTACACCTAATATCATTAATTAATTGGAAATCGAACAAACAACATCTAAACACATAAAACAATGAAAATCCCGGATTTTCTCCCTATGATGCTCTCTGCCAAACAAGGGAAAATGGGTTCGGGTTTGGTTTTTCGGCTTTTATGCACTTTATAGGTGTTTCGGGTTGGTTTCAGATACTTTGGAGGTTCGTAACAACGATGGGTATCCATAATTTAGGGTTTTGCACATTAATTGATTTCCAAAAAATTAAGTAAAAAGCAAAAACATAATAACCTAAACCTCCTAATCAAGGCCAAGTGAGGGAAATTCATACGGGACGGGTTTCTGGCTCAAACTCGGTTTTAGGGTTTAGGGGAAGTTTCTAAAATTGCCCAAAACAACTTTCCCGATTGAAATCTTCAAGCTTCAATGAATGAATTTGAAGATTTCAACTCAAATCCACCATTAAAACACTATTCACTTCAAGTTTTAGAAACTTTGACATACCTTAAGGCCTCGAGAAAACGAGCAAAAATCACGTTCGGTAGGTTGAAAATGATCCTCGGGCCAAGGGCTTTCCAACGGAAGTAGTATCGAGACGATCTACCGAGAAATAAAGAAAAACCAAAAATTGGGGATGGGGGTTTGATGCTGACGGCTCCAAGGGAGAAAGAAGAAGAAAATTTGATAAGTTTTGTCTTAGAATTTGACTTTTAAGAGAAGGTGAATAGTAAATTTTAGATATTTAAGAATTTGAGAAATGATGCCTACGTCCTTCTTCTACTTTTACTTTAAAAACAAAACCCGAAGCTCGTAATTTAATCTAAAGGTGATTAATAATTATTAATTGGCCCGTTAATAATTATTAATGTCATCAAAATGAATTTAAAGTATTAAAACGATTAAAAGGAATTTCGGACGGAAATAACTACTAAAACCGAAATTACTAAATTTAAACTAATCTTAAAAGCTTTAATTAAATAAAAAAAATTTACCTCTAAAAGTAACGAGACGTTACATATAGTGTTGGTAGGAATGAGTTCTTTCCAATGTAGGACAAGGTACTTTTTCTCTCCTCCCTTAAATTTTAAAAATTTCTCATTTTCTCATTTCTTTACCCTTTCCCTTACTTTCACCACTCAGATTTTACTCTATATAAAATGTAAAATCCAACAATCCCTCACATTAAAGTAAGTTACCCAGAAAATATGAAACATGAAAAACTGAATTTGTTGGAGAGCACACAGCTAAGTGATGCAACAAGAAAATGTGTCTTTTGAACTTGAAACTTCCTTTGTGAATGACTATCGAACATATCAAAGAAATAGTGAAATATATTTCTTGAACTTTTCTTCTTATTGGTAAATTGAGACAACGGTCTTCACACATAACTTAACTTATTCTATTGAATTCTATATGTTTTAGTCCATTTTGGTCTTAGACTACATCTCGTATTCGTAAGAGTTTTAAGAGAACAGAAACCTATATTATTCTCAGTGAACTAACCCAATTCAACTCTCATATAGATAACTCATTGATTTAAAGTATTCTAAAAACTACTTGTTTATCAATACTATCTTTTTATTAACACATTTGCGCACTGTTCATGGAAACGGGCTAGGACTAAATGTCCTTGTGTGTTACTATGAACTATTCCAATTTAGTTTGCCTATTTAACCTAGATCTTGGGATCTCTAGTCAACAAGGTTAGGTTGCCATCAGACAGTTTATTTAATAGGCTTTAATTCGATTTCCCTTGACGTATACGCCACTTACTCTTTCATCACTTCTTTAGTTAAAGGATCAGCTATATTTTCTTTTGACCTCACATAGTCAATTGAAATTACTGAATTAGTGGGCAATTTTCTAATCAAATTATGCCTACGCCTAATATGTCTTGACTTTCCATTGTAGATATTATTTTTAACTCTTATAGAAGCAGCTAAATTATCACAATAGATACATATGACATTTACAGGTTTTGGCCATAAAGGAATATCTTATAGAAAATTACTAAACCATTCTGCTTCTTCACTAGACTTATCTAGTACAATGAACTCAGATTCCATCGTAGAACGTGCTATACATGTCTGTTTCGAGGATTTCAAAGAAACAACTGCTCCACCTAAACTAAAGACGTATCCACTTGTTGATTTAGTCTTTGTGCTATCTGATACTCAGTTAGCATCACTATACCCTTCCAACACTGATGGGTATTGAGTATAATGTAATCTATCGTTCAAAGTATATTTAAGATACTTTAGAACTCTAACAAGTGCATTTCCAATGATCACTTCTAGAATTACTGGTGTATCTAGCCAATCTACTTACTGAGTAGGCTATATCAGGTTTAGTACAGTTCATTATATACTTGAGACTCCCTATCACTCTATAGTATTCCAAGGATGATACACAATCATCTGTATTCTTACTTAATTTAATATTTGGATAATAAGAAGTAAAAGCAGGTTCACTATCATAGTGTCCAAATTTTCTCAATACTTTTTCTATGTAATGTGATTGAGAAAGTATATATCCACTTGGATTTCTTGTTATCCGTATTCCCATAATAACATCAACAAGACCCAAGTATTTCATATCAAAATTAGAATTCAACATATTTTTAGTTGATTATATTATCTCTTTTTGGTGCCATGATTGACATGAGCAAATAATAACGCATTCATTATTTACACTTTTGTAGTACACACATTTATCACACTCATTGATTTTATACCCATTTGACATCAATGTGTGATCAAATTTTTCATGCCATTGTTTAGGTGCTTGTTTTAAGCCATATAAAGATTTAACAAGTTTACAAACTTTGTTTTCATGTCCTTTTACATTAAACCCTTATGGTTATTCCATGTAGACTTCTTCATCTAAGTCTCCATTTAAGAATACAATTTTTACATCTATTTGGTGAATTTCCAAAATATGTATAGTCTGCTATAGCAGTTAACATTCTAATCGATGTAATTATAGTCATAGGTAAATAGGTATCAAAGAAATCTATTTCCTTTCTTTTGTCTATAGCCTTTTGCTACTAAACAAGTTTTATACTTTTCTTTAGTGCCATCAGCTTTAAGCTTTCTTTTAGAGATCCATTTGCAACCAATTGGTTTACTCCCAGGTGGTAAATCAACCAATACCCAAGTATTGTTTTGCATAATGGAACTTATTTCATCTGGAGTAGACATTGCCTCTTTAAAAGTTTGAGGTTCACTTTCTACCATATAGGTAAGAAAATCTGGACCAAATGAAGTAGTCATCTTATATCCTTTACTTCTTCTGAGTACAGATTGATCATGATCAGTTTCATGTTCATGTTCAGTTTCTGGATCATTCTGATTTCTTGAAGTACTTTCTATATAAATTCAATAGATTCCATCATTCAACTTCTTATAAGGAAACACATTCTCAAAGAATTCTACTTCAATAGATTCCATTATTGTGTTATTGTTAATTTCAGGCACTTGTGAATTAACCACTAGAAATCTATAAGCTGCATTGTGTAAGGCATAACATATAAACACACAGTCTACTGTTTTTGGTCCAAGTCTAGTCCTCTTAGGTAAAGGAATTTGTACCTTTTCTAAACACCCAAACACTATCACCATTTTATAAGAAGGGAGTTTTCCATTCCGCACCTCATAAGGTGACTTTTGAGTCTTCATATGTGGAATTTAGTTTAATATTAAATTTGTTGAACGCAAAGTTTCCCCCCACAACTTATGTGCTAAACTTTAACTATTTAACATACAATTAATCATGTCTTTAAGAGTTCGATTTTTTCTCTCAGCTACACCATTTTGTTGTGGTGTATAAGGTGTTGTTGTCTGATGTATAATACCAGCTTCTACACAAAAGTCAGACATATAAATGGACTCATATTTATCACCTCTATCTGATCGAAGCACTTTAATTTTCTTTCCAAATTGATTCTCAACTTATGCTTTATAAGTTTTAAAGATTTCTAAAGCCTCATCTTTACAATTCAATATATACACTTGACAATATTTACTATAGTCATCTATAAAAGTGATGAAATATTACTTTCCTCCTTGTGAAGGATTATTTTTGAAATCATAAATATCACTGTGAATTAAACTAAGTAATTCACTATTTCGTTCAATAGAAGGAAAGGACTTTCTTGTGAATTTTAATTCAACACAAACTTCACATTTATGTCTATTATCAATTTCGAATTTAGGTATTAATCTTAAATTTATCATTTTTTGTATAGAGTTATAATTAACGTGTCCAAATCTTGAATACCAAATGTTACATAACTCAACAATATTGAAGATTCAACTTTGTTGATAGTTTTTGGCTTTTGGGCCAATACATTCAGTTTGAACATATTATAAGTAAACTACCCACGCCCTAAATACATTCCTCCCTTGGATAGAACAAACTTGTCCGACTCAAAGACTTGTTTAAAGCCATTCATATTCAGGAGTGGCCTAGATACAAGTTCCTCCTAATATTAGGAACACAGTAGACATCATTGAGAGTGAGTATCTTCTCAGAAGTCCATTTGAGCTGAATGGTCCCTTTGCCTAACACATCAGAAGTAGTGGAATTACCTATGTGCAGCTTCTCATTACCGCCAGCTTGTTCAAAGCTGGAGAATAGAGATCTATCTCCACTTACATGCCTAGTAGCACTAGAGTCAATCCACCTTTCCTTAACAATGATGGCCATGCAGATTTTAGAGATCATTGCAACAAGCGGAATGTCATCATTATCGCTGGTCAAGTTGACTTGATTATTAGACCTATTATTGGGCCTATTCTGTCAAGGATTCTTGCGATGCCTGCAGTCTGCAGCTCTATGTCCCGCTTTTCCATAAATGTAGCAGTTCCCAGTGATGCGTTTGTTATTAGCATGCTTAGGGTCAAGATCATATTTTTTCTTGGCTGGCTTAGATTTGCTTCTTCCAGTTTCTATAATATTTGCCTTCGTCTACACTTTTTAGGTTTGGGGCTCTACCAATACCAATCCCTTTTCTATTGTCTACTTCAATTCAGAGTTTCAGTATTAAGTGTTCCATCGTGCAGTCCTTACTTTTATGTTTAAGATAGTTCTTAAACTCACTCCAAGAAAGGTGGCAATTTCTCAATCATAATTGCCATTTGGAAGGGTTTATTGATTCCCATTCCTTCGCTATTCAAGTCACTTATTATGACTTGTAGCTCCTCAGCTTGATTGACTACGAACTTTCCGTCAACCATTTTAAAATCATTAAACTTTCCCGGTAGAAATCTTTTAGCCCTTACACCAACTGATCTATACTTCAGTTCAAGTGCATCCTATAATTCTTTTGCGCTCTTATAGTTTTCGTATACTTTTTACAGACTATCAATTAAACCATTTAAGATATAATTTCTACAAAGATAATCTAAGTTCTCTCATTGGTTTCGTTCCATTAGCCCATCATAAGTGATGAAATCCTCATGAACCTCAGACATTGGTTCCTTTAGCACATAGACAAGACTCAACGTGGTGAGGAAGAATATCATCTTCTGATTCTACTGTTTGTAATCTTGACCGTTGAATTGTGGCAGATCCTTGATGTATCACAACAGTAGGATTCCATGCAGTAGAGTTGTAAGCATCCCCTTGATGTATCACAACAGTGGGATTCACAGCAGCAACGAGCGGCAGTCCCATCCAAATTTGTTGCAGTAAAGTGTGCAGCAGTAGCAACGACATTAACAACGGCAAGATTTGCAGATGCTTCGGTAGCAGCGGCACTATCAGCAGCAAGAGCGGCATTGACTGTAGCAACATAGGCAGCAACGGATACAAGTATGATGACAGTATCATCAAGCAGTGGATCGTGTGTACCGTAATTATTCAAGAACTCCATTGCATTATATTGTTTTAAGATTGTTGAATTTCAGAATACTTAGAGAAATAGATAAAGAAGAACAACTCGTATATATTCGACACAGATTACAGTAATAGAGAAACAGATTAGTAAAATAAGAATTAAAGTGAAAGGACAGAAAGCAAACACTTCCCGAAGAACGTCTCATCGCACAGTTGTATTGTCCTTAAGACAATAGTCGCATGCAACTAGTTGCTTGCAATCAGTGGCGATTTGTCTCGTAGGATAAGACAACGCGATGAACGTACAGTAACGAGAATCGTTCACCTTGGTAGAACACTGAAGAACGTACTCTCCAACAAACTTAGAAAATGAAAACGTAAGCAAAGATAGAAAGAAAAACGAATTGTGAGAAGAGGATTTCAGATTGGTAAAGAATGAGGTAGAATGACTTTCTATTTATAGAGAGTCAATTTTGTAACTCACAAGACAGAATTAATTCACATAATTAATTTTGGAATTAAAGCAGATATGAAACCGACGCCGGAAATGGCTAGTCACAACATTATCAACAACCATTACTGTCTATTTTCAAATAACGGTAATTGACATTAAAAATTATTCTTTTTAATAAAAAGAAAATACTTTACTATCCAAGATGCTGAACTCAGACAGGGTCAGGACGGGCGACACACGCGTATATGAGGTTTAAACCACAAACCAATGAACGGGTATGTGCTCGGCCCTAGCAAAATCATTGCTACCATTTACACAAAATTTTTGGTATATATAATGTTGGTAGGAATGAGTTCTTTCCAATGTGGGATAAGATACTTTTTCTCTCCTCCCACAAGTTTTAAACACTTCACATTTTCTTGTTTCTTTACCCTTTCCCTTACTTTCACCACTTAAATTTTACTCTATATATAAGATGTAAAATTCAACAATATAATCCTGTTAAATTTATCATTATTTTGTATTTGATAAATTCCATAGCATTAAGAAACTTCAATGAAGAATTTTTTTAAATCTAACAATTTTTTTTTATAAATGTTCATTTCTGGATTTTGTTGCTTATAATTTGGAAATTTTTAAACATGTTACGATTTTAACAAATATAACTATGTTAAACTAACTATTATATTTTCCATTTTTTAAATTTTGTAGTTTGAAAAAGTATCCATGGTGGTTTTCTGGCACGTTGGAGTAAAAAGAGGTTCAGATGAAGATTGATCTTGTAGCTCGAAAATAAAGCTATTTAGTTAGATAGAATTAGATTTCACTTTTTTTTCTTAAATCTTACCTAATTTAAGAGATTTAATAAATTTCCTTAAATAATGTATAATTTAAGGAAAATTAAATCCATGGTACTTCATCTTTTCACACTTTCTAGTGCTGGTATATGGCATGTTTTGTAATTAAAGTTGTAACCATGGATACTCTTGTAATATGTATACATCTTTTGTCCATAATTGTTAATAGTCCTAGATAATTAACCCGTATTAATTTTAATATTAATTTTTATACATCATATTTTTTTTTATCTTAAGGTATTGTAAAGGGTGAAAATAGCCCTCTTACGGACCGCACATGAATGGGACGATCCACACGGATCCACGCCCATCAAGACAATCGCTTGAGAGAACTAATTCTCATTGGGCCACTAGAAGGTCCAAAAAGCCTAGTTCTAAACTAGCCCAGTCAAGCAGGCCCACGAACAAAAGAGTATAAAAGGTTCATTAATCTATCAAATCAAGTAAGCGCACAAATCCCTAGCCCTAAATTTTGTCTTGCGATGCACTCTACCTTCCTCACCTAACTTGATTGTTGGAGGGTCCTTGACTGGTGCCACACTGGTGCTCTTCTGATAGTCTTTGATTCTATTTTAGGGAGTCACGTAGCAAGAACCCAGCATGTGTCCACATGTGCTCAATTGTGTGTCAAGAATATCACATACAGTTTGGCGCCCACCATGGGGCTATTAGTCAAGCAGTTTTCGACTGAATCTTGCACTCATGTGGTACTTACAACTGAAAACAATGACCACTCAATCAGCAAAACAACGAGCTCTTGATGAGAACGCTACCCTAAATGGTAGGGAATAAGGCGACAGTGCTCAAAACTATAGGGAGATGATAGAAGTAAGCAAACAACTCCTACAGGAAGTGAGAATGGCGAAGGCTTTGTTTGGGGAAAGAATAGCGTCGGCCTAGGTAAACGGCCAAAAATCCTTGAATGAGGACAAGGGGTTGCCTTCTAAGCGCTAAAGCCAGCAAGTCACATGCTAGGCGACGGTGTCGGAAGGCCACCGTGTCAAAAAAGAGAAAACTACCAGTGGATAATGACCTGAGAACCAGGCTGGCGACTCGACGGAGTGGCGAGGATGCTAACATAAACCTTTCTTCCTCCGAAAAAGCAGCCTGAAGCAAGCGAGGCTTCATACAGAATGAGGCGCGTCGTGAGACCCAATGCAAGACACCCTCTCAAAAGCAAATAATGAGAAGGAAGATCCAAGCCAGATGAGAGATGGAAGTGAAGAGGGTTCGAACTCCACTGGAAGGGATTGAAATCAAAAGAAACAACTAAAACACGTCGATATGAGGTAGCTCATTGAAGAAAATGTAGCAAAGAGGTTTTCTGAGAAGAAAACTAACCCTAAAGCCAATGTACGAGAACCAAGAAACTCTCCCTTCATAAGAAGAATCTTGTTAGTCGAGCAGCTGAGGAACTTCATCCTTCCGAAATGTGTGATGTACGACGACATCGGGGACCCAATGGAATATGTGGTTTATTTTGTGAACATGATGAAGTCCACCTACGTACCCATCACAAATCTGGATGTGATGACCTATAAGCTTCTTCCGATAAGCCTGAAGAGATCACCCTTGTTGTGGTTCAATGGTGTAGCTAAAAGATCCATTGAAACCTTCTCGGATTTATCCTCAGCTTTCCTTAGCGAATATAGTTTGAGTCGGAAGTTAGCCAAAACAAGCCACGAACTCTATGATGTCCTGATGGGGGAGAAAAAGACGTTAAAATATTTCATCGTGAGGTTCAGAAAAGTCAAGCTGGGGATTCCTGATTGCAACGACTCGGAGGTCGCGACCGCATTTTTGCGGGCGATACACCCGAATCACCCATCATGAAGGTTTTCCAACAAAAGAAGGCCAAAAACTATGAAGGAAGCGTTAGAGAGGGTGATGGCAAAAATATCACAAGACGAGTCGAAAAGGGTGGCCCACGAAATGTGAAGGATGGGGTTGAAAATTGAAGGAGTTTGGAAGGAAGGAAGGAAGGAAGGAGAATTTGAAGGGGGGGAGAAGAAGGGAGTGAGGGCACTCAGAGAAAAGAAAGGAAGAAAAAATAAGAGAGTTGGAGAGAAAATCAGTCGGGGGAAGAATGAAAGACCAAAGAAAGCGAAGTCCGTAGCGGATTTCACAATCCAAAATAGCAGGGAGTTCTTCGAGAAAAGAAGAAACCCCAAGAGAGAAGAGACTGAGTAACGTGCCCAGGAACATCGAAAAGAAGGAGCCCGTATACTGTAGATTTTGTAAAATAAGCGGGCATAATACGAAAAACTGTAAAATCATCTCTTAGGAGATCGACCGATTCTGTGAGCATGGTCTGCATGGAGGGAATGTAAAGCGTGATGACAGGGATGACGAGGAAAGATTAGTAGCACCTGTCGCAACCCCTAAGGCAGGTTTGGTAGGTTCAATCCACTGCATTGGAGAGTCTATCAACGCACACAAGAGGGTTCAACATGAAGCTAGGCTCTCTGTCTATCAAGTCAAGCACACTTTCGAAATTCTCATCAAGTATTCCTGAAAGGATCTAGAAGATGTTCATCTTTCCCACAATGATGCTTTGGTCATCTCATTATCTATTGGGAACCACACCATCAGCAGAGTCCTGATAAACCAAGGTTCCTCCATCAATATATTGTACATGTCAGCTCTTGGCAGTATGAAGCTAAAGGACTCATATCTCACCCCAAACTCCCAAGAGATAGTGGGATTCAACGAAACGACTACAAAGTCTTTCGAAACTATCAAGGTGCCAATTCAAGTAGAAGGTGCAAACATCATGACTCTCTTCCATGTGATTGATACCCTCTCTGGATACAACGCCTTACTTGGGAGGTCTTGGATTCGCGAGATGGGTGCACACCCATCGACTCTACATCAGATGCTAAAATATCCCACAAGCCGAGGAGTTAGGATCATAAAGGAAGATCAACAAGTCTCAAGATCCTGTCTAGTCAAAATTGTAAAGCTGAAATCACAATGCCAGTCATAGCAACTACAGGAGCAAGGTCCCAAAAAAGACCCACCCTCTGCTCGATTGAGAATAGAAGCACTTAAGGACGAGTCTGAAAAAATACAGATTCATCTAGAAGACCAGGAGAAGACGAGGAGCATTAGGAAAGCTTGGAGAAATTACCTGAGACACGGACTGGTGGAGTTTCTGAGGAGAAATTGGAAAACTTTTGCTTGGGACCACATTGATATGTAGGGGATAGACCCAAAGATAATGACCCACAACCTCGAAGTTGATCTGATCTAGCCTCCAGTTAAGCAGAGAAGGCGCAAATTAGCCCCAAAAAAGAGTGAGATCATCAACAAGGAAGTGAAGAGGTTTCATCCGTGAGGTCAAATACCCAAAGTGGTTGGCAAACGTAGTGGTAGTGAAGAAGAAGAATAGAAAATGGAGGTCGTGTATCGATTTCACTTACCTGACAAGGCCTGCCCAAAGGATTCATTCCCGTTATTGAAAATAGACCTGTTGGTAGGTGCAACAGCAGGATATGAGTTGCTAAGCTTTATGGACTCCTTCTCCGGGTATATTCAGATTAAGAAGAACCCAAAGGATCAAGAGAAGACGTCATTCATAACCAACATAGGCACTTACTGCTACAAAGTAATGTTATTTAGGCTGAAAAATATTGGGGCAACTTACCAACAACTTATGAACTAAATGTTTGAGGAGCAACTGGGAAAAACATTGGAGGTATACATTGACGATATGCTAATCAAGTCGAAGCGAGCTAAGGATCATCTGGCGCATATTGAGCAAGCCTTTGTAGTGCTAAACAGGCATGAGATGAAACTAAACCCTGATAAATGCACTTTTAGAGTTCCAGCGAGAACGTTTGTATGGCATCTAGTAACCCGTTGAGGAATCGAGGCCTAGGCAATAACTAACATGTAAGCACCCACAAATCTAAAGGGGGTACAAAAACTAACTGGATGCTTAGCAGCTTTGAATTAGTTTATATCACGATCATCCAATAAATGCCTACCATTCTTCAAGGCATGGAAAAAGAGCAAGGAATTCTGCTGGGGAGATGAGTGCCAGAAAGCGTTCGAGGAACTCAAAGTGTATCGATCCTCACCTTCACTACTAGCCAAGCCCACAGACGAAGAAAAGCTATTTCTTTACCTGGCGGTGTTTGATGCGGCGGTTAGTTCAGTTTTGGTACGAGAAGATGGACAAGCCCAACAACCAATATACTATGTGAGAAAAACCATGGTGGATGTTGATACATGATATTCCATCATGGAAAAAATGGTGTTGGCTTTAATTGTCTACTCACGCAAGCTGAAGCATTACTTTCAAGGTCAGCAAATTGTTGTGATGATAACCTTTTCGTTCAATGTCGTACTCCACAAGCCGGGCGTCTCCGGACGACTTATGAATTGGGCAGTGGAGCATGGGGGATACGACATCGTCTATGAACCTCGAACCGCCAATAAATGGCAGGTTCTTGCGGACTTCGTGGCAAAAATGACCCCAGGAAATGTCAACAAAGACATTCCAAAAGAAGTTGAGATAAGATCACTGCAATCTATGGGCCCCGATTAGAAGGTCTGGACCTTGTGCGTTGATGGATCCTCAAACTCAAAAGGATCCACCGTAGGCTTGGTTCTGTCGACCCCTGAATGGTACTTCCTAGAACAGTCAATCCATTTCAGATTTGCCTCTTCCAACAATGAAGCCAAATACGAAGCTTTGATAGCCAAACTCTTGAGAGCCTTGGAACTTGGAGTGGAGAAATGAAATATCAAAAGGGACCCTCAACTTGTGGTGATCAAGTAAAGGGGTCTGTTTGAAGCTAAAGACCCCAGAATGGCCAAGTATTTGGAAAAGGTCCTATCCATCTTCCCTCTGTTCGCCGAGTGCAATATCAATCAAGTGCTGAGGGGCGAGAACGGACACGCTGGCCAGTATCGGCTCCGTAATAAGTTTTGAAACCAGAAGAGAGATCTCAGTCGATTATTTGCCAAAACCGAGCATAAACCCCGATCCAGACAAGGGAAGTGAGGATGACGGGATCGAACAAGCAATGTCGATAGAGTAGAATCAAGAGACCGAACCTGATTGGAGAAGTCAAATCTTTGAGTACCTACGGACCAACGAGTAGCCTGAAGAAAAGATGGAGGCCCAGAAAACCCGATTTGGGGCCGCAAGATATTCAATCATTTAAGGAGAACTGTACATGAGATCTTTCAGTGGCCCGTATCTTAAGTTCTTGGGAGAGGCAGAGAGCTCTTATGTGCTAAAGGAATTGCATTTCGGACAGTGCGAAAATCATGCAGGACCACGGTCTTTAAGTCATAGAGTAAAGACATAGAAGTACTACAGGCCCACTATGCTCAAAGACGCCCAAGATTTTGTCATCAGATATGACAAGTGCGAAAGGTTTGCAAAAACCATTCACACTCCCCCCACGGCCCTAACAACAATTTTAGCCCCTTGACCTTTCATACAGTGGGGACTAGACTTAGTGGGAAAATTGCCACTTACTCTAGGCCAAAAGTGTTATTTCCTTGTCACGATTGATTATTTCTCCAAATGGATCGAAACTTTCCTTTGGAGGAACATATTCACACCAATACTAAAAGCCTGGAAGTCAAGACTTATGTCATCGAGGAAGTCAAGCCAAGAACATATCGCCTCGAAGACCAATACGGAAAACCAATACTAAAAGCCTGGAATGCGACGCATCTGAGGATTTATCATGTATGAAGTAGAAAGACTATGTAAAATTATCTGAATAGGCTCACCATTCAATGTTAATACACAAACATTACAGGGTTTTTCTAACAAACATCTTCAATCTTCTGTGGGCAAAAACCCTAATCCATTAGGAAAATTCACAAAGTAAGACCTAGATCGTTAGGAAAAAAATCAAAGTTCGTTCCGCATTTAAGCCTCAGTTAATTAGGCAAACACTCAGGAATGCCGCACTCAGTTAATGAATGATGAGGAAATAAAAAACAACAAGGTATGAAGCCGAATTCGCGTTTTATTTCACAACAAACATGTCAGAAACTTAGCCGAGGAGAAATACAAGATTTACGTAAAGTTAGAAATAAAATATTTGCTACAAGTCCGAACGAAGTTTGTCGGGGGCAATGACGGTGGCAGTAAAAAAAAGTCACCGTAGGAAAGGCAGAGAATTTTAACTGCGGAAAAAATGATTCCTCTTTATGTCTTAGGAACCACCCGAGGCTGAAACAGATGATGAAGACCACTCCCCGCCCTCTGAGCCGAGAAAGATGGGACCATTCCATCTTCGGAGCCACCCGTGGCAGGTGCAAAGGGAAGAACCTCCGTTCCCCGTTAACCCTTTAAGGTTGATGCGAGGGTTGGGACACCATTCCCACCACTCTGGAGGCCAACGGGAGAGTGTTCCTTCTTCACAAAAGTCGCAGCCGAGGCAGGTTTGAAAAAGGAAGAGGATTGATTTCCACCAGATAGCTCGCCCCACATGACTTAGGGGGCACAAAGCAGCCCAATGAGTTTGCACTCGACGTTAGTCTCCGGGCACCAAGACTCGGGTAGCGTTGATCGTGGTGAGGTGTTGCTCCCTCTACTAGATGTTTCGATTTCTCTCGAAGGTGGAAATACCAGCGGAGGGCGGCAAAGCAAGAGGTTGACCCGGATAGCCCAAGATCTTGGATAGACCTTCACAGGCATCGAGGAACATACCCATAAGATCCAAATGAATAGGGACGAACTTAACAAGCGTTGAAGCCACATTTAACAGGATTTCGTGAAGGCCATGAACGCGGACGACCGAACATGGAAGAGAAACAGAAAGAAATGGGAAAATCCCATGGAAGTGGGGAGTTTGAATCTGTTTCAAAAGGGATTGGCAGCGAGAAATGAACAGTTTCTGATTAAAACTCAAAATGAGGAGTGAAAACATTCATCTACACGTATTTAAAGAGCCTTGTTGCCTTTGAGATTGCTACACATGTCGAGGATCCCGCAAAGTTTCATAGCTGGCACTGCATGTGAAGCAACTGGTGCATTAACCCATAATTAAAGCAGTTAATCCCTATTAAATGAGCAAGTTGAAAAAGATTTGATAGGAATGACTGACGAATGACACGACCATTCACAGACTTATGTCATCCCCTCAAGAAACGAAACGCCTAAAACGGCAGGTGGCTTAGGATTGAATGAAGGTCTTTTCGAATTCCAACTGGGCATATCCCTTCCTTCACTATAAAATTGAAGTAGCTTGTGAAGATCCATTGGTTCTTACGACTGACAAACATAATGGATTGGTTAACCACAACTTCAAGGGTAACAAAAAAGTCCTAAAGTTCGAAAATCATCAACTAAGGATGGACAAAACAAGACTCACCATCACCCTTTCCTAAGGAGAAGAATGAGAAGGCGAAAGGGAAACTTTGAGGCACGAGCTCAACAGTGCCCGACAAGCTCAGGAGGCATTGAACGAGAAAATAGAGCGGTTGGAAGAAGAAAACCGCACGCTCGAACAAAAGTGGAAGCTCTTCACAAATATGAAGGGTTACAACTCTTTGGAACGGTTTGAAGCGCTTAAGGAATGCCTGCGGGTGGCCAAAAACCTCTTGGACTACTACATGGACGAGAACAGCACTCTCAGAGAGCATCTCGCTTTATGGAAGTGAAGAAGGAGATTAACTCCAACGGTCGTCATTGACAGTGATGAAGACTGAATATTCATCAAGTGGGCCGAAGACATGCATTTAGCTTTTATTCTTTATTTTGAAAAATCTATGTACAAGCAAAGAAAAAAAGAAAATGATATGTTTTGCTTTAATATATGTTCTGAGCATTAAAGCCTTCTCAGGAAGCAAAAGCCTAGGTCTGTCAAAGAAGTAAAGTCTTCTCCAAAAGAAAAAGTCTTGGTCCATCCAAGCGTTAAAGCCTTCCCCATAAGCAAAAGCCTTGGTCCATCCAAGCGTTAAAGCCTTCCCCAGAAGCAAAAGTCTTGGTTTGTCCAAGCGCTGAAGTCTTTCCCGGAAGCAAAAGCCTTGGTCCGTCCAAGCATTAACGCCTTATTCGGGAGCAAAAGCTTTGGTCCTTCCGAGCACTGAAGCCTTCTCCTGGAGCATTAAATCCTTCCTTGGAAATGAAAGCCTTAGTCTATTCGAGTGCTTAAGTCTTGGAGTATTCTGGAACCTGAAGCCTTCTCCGGAAGCATAAAACTACTCCAAAATAAAAGCTCCAAGGTTCAAACGAAGAAAGCGAGCATAGTTAAACGGATAGAAGGCAAACGGAAAGGAGCAAACAAAACGCAATGTGAATAACGAAGCAAGCCAGGCTGTAAGTAAAGCTAAGTTTTCACAAATATCAACTGAAAAGACAAGAGTAAAGACATTATTTAAAAGGCTCTCCACAAACCGGAGTTTACCCAGTCAGAAATTTATCAGATAGAGAGACATGCAAAGTAGAAGGAGAAACCGGAAGAGGATCGTAAGGCGCAGCGGCACCATCCCCATCTGTTTGGCTCCCTTCCTCTTCCTTACTAGTTTAATTTGTGCCTGGGGCGTCACTCTTTAGAGAGGCTAACTTGCTTGTGTGCTCCACCAGTTGATCCCGGAGTTCGATAGCCCCCTGGTGTCGGATTGGGCTGAGTCGTTCCCTAATATCATCAGAAAATGCCAACTTGACTTCACCCCCCCCCAATCTCCATTCCAAGGAGTGTAGCTCAGTAGAAAGACTCACCGCCACAGCCAATTCGGCCTTGAGAGTTTCAATGCCTTCCAATTAAGAATTCAGGGAGGCGATCTCTAAGACAGCGACAGCTAAATCCTCCCCGGTCTTCCTTCGCTCCGATGAAGATCATCCTCGACCTTAGCCTTCGCTTCAGACTCAAGATCCAAAAGCCATTTGTTCTCATTCCGCCCCGCCTTAGCCTTGTCCACGAGATTTTTGAGAGCTTGGTTGTTCTCCTGAAATGATTTATTCTCCTCCTTAACACTACCAAGCTCAGCCGTGAGATCGGAAACCTCGATCTTTAGTCTAGAAACCTCAACCTCAGCTGCCTGAAGGCGAACCTTCAACTTCTTGACTTCCGCGATGGTAATGTCAAAATGGCTAGACCGATACTTGTCCAAATTCCTCGTTAACTCGGCCACTTGAAGCTCCAAATTGCAGCACTTCGGCCTCAGGTTCTCCATGTTCAGGATGCATTGGACTGAAGCTTGAGTACCTTGTGGATAGTAAGTAAAGGCGAAATATGAGAAAATAAAAAGGGGCAAGGAAAGTGAATCGAAATAAACCTCACACACTAACTAGCAAGATGCGATGGTAGATGTTCGCCAAGGCTTTTCCCCCGTCTGAGTGATCATTGAGGGGAGCCAAGTTGAGAGCCCCCATATCGGTAGAATACCCAACCGCGTCGGAGAGGGAGTGAAGGTCATACTCGACCTCCAGAGTGACGAAACACCTAAGCAGCGGAAACGGTCCTCCCAAACAATGAACCTTAACCACCAATGCTGGAACATCATTCGGCTGGTCGGCTTTAACTCCCAAGGCCTGGACAGAAGGACCTTGAATCGTGAGGAGCAGAAGTCTGTTAGATGTTGAATCCCGAGGCATTGAAGACACGTCTTGTTCGAACCCTAGAGAGTCAAAAGATAAAAAAAATCATAATCCCCTAATGAAGACGGATTCAATTCCAGGGAAAAAGTTTGATAAGCCATTTCTGGCTGCTTTGGTATAAAATCATCAGCACCCCTTACCGCGCAGCGTACGCACAGATCCTCACATCTCTCTTCTACTTTAGCGTAGGAGGATCTGTAGTAAATCAATGACGTTAGCTTTTTCAATCTAAGAACTCCCTGAAGGGCGAGCATGCTTCGGCGTAGCCTGGATAGACTCGACCACCTCCTTCCTTTTCGGCACTACGGAGGCCCTGCTTCATCCTATTTTTTTCTTGCATTGTCGAGAATAGCCAGGAAAGCGGACAGGTTAGTATAGTTCAAAATCGGAAGGAGCTATTTCTCAGACATCCTATTGCTCAAACCTGAAAGGAACACATTATTGGGTTAGCCGTCAAAATATACTGAAAAGACAAGAGAGATCTAGATCCGAGCAGAGATACTTACGAGGAGCGATAGGCACAAACCCTTCTAGAAGAGACCACAACTTCGCAAAGATTACCCAAGACTCTTGGGTGAACTCCTTCCAGTCGAAAGAACCCAACTTGTCGAGAAACACGCAACACGAGAGCTCGTCCTTATAAGCTCTTTTCGAAAGAAAGTCCTTAGCTGAAGAGAAAATGCAATAAGTTATTAAGCACACAAAGAAGCTGAGAAGATGAAAAAAATGGTGAGGATCTATCCCCTCACCGATATCCACCCAAGAACTAGGAAGGGTCCGACCCCCAAGCAAAATGGGATCACGGATAAAGAACCACTCTTTTTTCCAACTCTTATCGCCCGTGGTCTGCTCTTCACCTAGGAAAAGAACCTGGCGGCTTTGAAGGATGAAGGGCATTCTGTCCTAGGAATTCAGATGAATCTTTCAATAGTGGGATATCACCCTAAGGGTCAGCTGAATGCCTAAACCCGAACACAAAACCATGACAGTTAACAAGGTCCTCAGGTGTTCAACATAAGCTATCCAATGGCGATTTCAAACCCATAGAAGAGGTCGACCAACAAAAGAGGAAGGGGAAACCGAACCCTGCACTTAAAAAATATCGGGTAGAAGGTGGACCATTCCTCCTCCAAGGAGAGATAGACCCGCTCTAATTCAGTTGGGAGCCTCATCTCAAAATCAGGAGGGATCGCATACTCTACCCTCAATTTATCAAGACGCCCCTGCGTCAACGTAGACTCCCAATGGGTAGGGCCTCTGTCCTCCCACATAGATTTTTATCTAGACTTCTTCATCATCTTCTTCTTCTTCCCCTCTTCTTCAGTAGTTGACTCATGGGGGGAAGATCGAGAGGACCCGACACGTTAGTGGTGTCGATCGAGGCGGAACCTTCCCCCACCAAAAGAATAGAATAGGAAGAGGCAAGCCTCTATTTGATCCTTTTTCCCTTTCGAAGAAGTCTTCTTCTTCTTCCTTGTTTCTACAGCTACCGGCTCGGGGAAAGAGGAATCAGAATGGCCCTGCAAACTAATGGTGCCCTTAAGGTCAGAATCTCCCCCTTCTAAATGAAGAGAGGTAGAGGAAACCACGTTTTCAACATCCAACACCGCATCAAATTCAGAAATGGACCCCCTCCCACTTAAAGAAATGAGGGAGTCTCTGTCGGGTGGCGAAGGATGGTCTACAACTGGTTGATTCCCCCTAGGCTCACCCATAGACGAAGGACTAGGACCAGACCCTATAATGGAAAGAGAGTGAGAGGTAATAGCAACTCCAGACTCAGCCCCGTCTCTTTAAAAAACGCTACCATCCAAATCATCGTCTCATACAAAAACCCTAAGAGTCCTATAGCCTCTAACTACAGGGGTCTCACTAGAGTTATCCATAGTAGATGATAGTGAATAAAGAAGAAAAGTGAAGGGACTAACCTTGGAGGAAAACTGGGAAAACCTTGAAAAACAAAGCGTCAAAGGCTGAAAGGTTTTCGCGATTCGAACAATTTCGGATAACTTTCGAAATTCAAATGGAAAACAAGCCTTCAATCCTGGAAGGCACACTATTTAAAGGAGGAGTCATGCTTTAGACGGTCATGACACGTCGGGAGGTCGCAACGATTCACATTTGCGAAAGAGGTCGTTGAGGATGAAGCCCACTTACTGAGCCCAAATGGTCTATTTTCCGAAGAGTCATGTCCCTTTGTACAAAATAGTTTATGATAGGTGACACGAAGCGCCACGTTCCCGATCAGAGCACATTCTATTCCCACCTTCCAATCCGGGAAATAGGGGAAAACTGTAAAAGGTGAAAATAGCTCTCTTACGAACCGCTCATGATTGGGCTGGTCCACATGGATCCGGGCCCATCAAGACAATCGTCTGGGAGAATTAATTTCCCATCGGGCCGCTAGAAGGTCCAAAAAGTCTAATTCTAAACTAGCCTAATCAAGCAGACCCACGATCAAAAGAGTATAAAAGGTTCATTAACCTATCAAATCAAGTAAGTTCACAGATCCCTAACCTACATTTTGTCTTGCGGCACACTCTACCTACCTCACCGAACTTGATCGTCGGATGGTCCTTGGCCGGTGCCACACCGGTGTCCTTCTAATTGTCTTTGATTCTGTTTCAGGTAGTCACATTAGCAAGAACCCAATATGTGTCCACACGTGCTCAATTGTGTGTGAGAAATATCTCATAAAGGTATTAATAATTAATAAATTCTCCATAAATTAATATGTACAATTAATTTAATAAGCTAATGTTTTGTATAAAATTATTTTATATTCGTTCTTTTTAATTTTGGGTAAAAATTGAAGTTTTACTTATCATAGTTGGAAGATACCCATGTACATATTTAGTAAAAAAAAAACATTGTAGTGGTCAAATTATGCACTACATTACGTGTGTATTGGTCAAGACTCAGTCATAAGTCTAGGCATCTCAGTTACAAGTTCTCCTTTGGTGGCAAAGGTTGCTTAATCAGTTTGAACCACACTCGGTCTTCCGAGCCAAAATCATGTGCAGGTCGAACCTCGAACTCCTATATTACACGGGTCTCTCATCATAGAGCATATCTCTCCGAACCTTTCAAAAAGGGTCGCTGCAGAACTACCATGATGAGTAGCTAATCGTGGAACACACTTTGTCAGAAGCCATCTGAGTATGTATTGTGAATCTAGCTAGCTATTGAAATCGTCAATTGAGAAAGAGATTTTAGACCGTGAAATATACTGATCCCGATCACAAAAGATTGTACGTCCAGCTACTTCCACTAAATATCGTTTTATTTACAAATGAGAAAACTCAAGAGATTGCTACAATACAAAGCAATGAATTAAGAACTCTCACCAATAACTCATTTACCCCTTTTCTCACCCTTACATGATAGAATGATGAACTTAACATCTAACTCACTTATCTCATTTTATATATCTAATGGTGAATATAATACCAAATACAATAACCACCTATTATTAATTAATTAAACCCAATTAAAAGGTAAAAGTACAATTAAATATAATAACCAATTTTAACGGCATACACTTTACCATGATGACTTGGTGACCCCATTTTACCTTAGGAATTTAGACTCGGAGCTTGACCCGGCCCATTCGACACTACTATATTAAAGATTATCCACATACCAATTAAATTTGGAATGAATAAACAATGCCACGTGTAGATTAGGTCCCTTAGAATTTGGAGACTAGCTCCAATAATGTTGGTGGAGGAGTCAGGGTACGGAGGAGAGAGGCAAAGAGACAAAAGAACAAACAACACATGGACCACATGCCATCCATGTAATGTAAGAGACTATTCCTTTTGTATTTATTGTCCTTTGTCCCATAATTTAAGATAATTTTTGCACTATCCATCCATCCTAGCCCATTATCACAATCTGTGTTTCAGACGTCCTGTCTTTTTAGGCTTCTTGGCCACATTCATTCATTTCATTTTGGGCTCTTTCTCAATAAGATTTTCTATTCTTCTTACTTTACCAAGAAAAATTATAATATTTTTTTTAAAAGGAATTACTTATTCTTATTTTCTTTTTTTTAGAACCACACATTTTGATTTGAGATAGATACAAAATAATATGAATAATTCTTCTACTTTCCACGAGTAAGGAGAGAGAAAAAAAGCTTTCATTATTTTAAACAACTTTTATTCTTCTTTTTTTTAGTAACCACACTTTTTGATTGGGGATATATGCAAATATTTTTACTTTTACTCTTTGTAGTTAATTAAGAAGTAGACACGGTTACTTTCTTATCTAGATAAGAAATGACTTTTGTTGTTGCGTAAAAATGGATGGTTTCCACGCAAGCAACAAACTTAATTAATTAGAATATGGGATGAGTGTCAAATTTATTGTAATGTTTGTTGACAACCAGATCTCCCCTTTTCACTATCTTTCTAATTAGGTGAAATTTTCCCTCGATGTGCTTTCCTTTTTTGTTGTTAAGAATGGTGTCCTACAATTTTTAATTATTTAATAAATATAATTTATTTTTAATATATTAAATAAATAAACTTAAGTTTTTTTTAAACCATATTGATTTATTGACGATATAAGAAATACATACATACATACATACATACATACATACATACATACATACATACATACATACATACATACATACATACATACATACATACATACATACATACATACATACATACATACATACATACATACATACATACATACATACATACATACATACATACATACATACATACATATATATATATATATATATATATATATATATATATATATATATAAATCATCAATGAGTCAAGCCGAAATATTAGAAGGCTCAGGCTCGTCTCAGGCTCGAGCCCAACGAGCCTATACTTTTGGTCAGGCTGAGCCATCCAAAATTTTAAGACTCACAGCTCGGCTCATCGAGCTAAGCTCGTCCTATCATATGAGTTCATTTTTGTATTACCTTATCTCAAAAACCAATGATGCATAACTTTCGAATCACTTTTAAAAAAAAATCAAGTGTTAACAAAATTGACATATTAAACTTATTAGTTTAAATAACAAAAAAGAGTGAAAAAATCAATATATTAAGCTTATTATTTTGAACAGCAAGAAAGCAAAAATTGTTCAATTTTATCCGTTAAATAATTTAACTATTTATTTTATCCTATTTAGTAACTACACAAAAGTATCAATTTTCTTTTACAAAAAAAAAAGTATCAACTTTTAAAAAAAATATATTTATTTGAGAATAAAGTGCATCACTACAATATAAGTACATCCCAACTAAATTGACGTATAAATCATATGTATTTTTCTTAACTTAAAAAATACATGAAATGAATAAATTATTCTTTAGTCAATATTGTTGGTGAAATGAATGTCTCATACATGAATATGATTCATATGAGAATTTTAGAGATTAATAGAGAATGAGATTGTGAATGCAGAAGAATAGAAAGAGTTGTGAATTATAAAATTGAATACAAGTATTTATATAATTGAAAAAAAAATATAAAAAAATTCAAGAGAGAGCCAACGGTTATCTCTATTAAATAAAAGAGTCGTTGGCTCTTAGAGTGCCAGCTGCATTTTTTAATAAAAGAACACCTTGCATTCTACTAATAATTTTTTTTTAAAATCTCTAATGTAATAATATAAAAAGAAAGAAGGTATATTATTATTTTTAATTTTTAATTTTTAAATTGGTAATCATATAAAAATTTATTGAAAAAATAAATAAATATTGCGAGTTTTATTTGGGTCGAGCTCGAGTAGGCTCGTGGATTGGTCCTATGGAGGCTTAAAACAAGCCGGCATTCAAAAAAAGGGAGGCTCCTATCCAATCCAAACATTTAATGAGCCGAGCTGAGCTGTCTCGTCAAATGTTAACTTTAGAGCCGAGCCCGAACCGAGTTTGGGCCAGCCTTTAGACCGCGAGCCGGATGATGATAGTAAAGCCCCAAAGTTACTTTCATGAATTCACGACAAAGTATGTGAAACCTACGTGAGAATTGAAGTCGATATGAGTACCTATTTACACTGTTGATAGCTTTCCATTTTTGTATAGATTACAAATGATCTTATATGGCTCATTCATATGGGTAACATGAAATGGAAGTATAATATGAAGGGATTGCTTTACTAAACTAGTGGCATTTTATTTAGTAAACTAATTAACATTTAATTACGGATCTATTAACATCATGCAATCTGTGATAATACATGTAAATTCATGCTAGTTTTTCGAAAATTAAAACCGATACTTACATTGAGTAAAATATGGAGAATTGGTTGGAGGTTTCTTTTCAGAATCAAATCCTCAGCAACACCGGATCTTCTACGCTATATCTTGATCAATCAAACGAAACCCGATTGTGGGATCGAACTTAAGAAGAAATTTGGAAGAAGAAAAAAAATATTTTTCTTCCCAATACACTAAGAAAATCGGCAAAGGGGGAGAGAATGAGGAAGAGAGAATTCCAATTTTCTAAGGAATTGAGTTGTGTGATTTATGAATGACCCAAGCCTCCTATTTATAAGAAAATAGGAATCCTAATCACATTAAGATTAATCCATGAAGATAAATACAAAAAGAAAAAAGGATTATCTCTTTCTTTTATCTTGGTATTTTGAAAATGCCATAGATAAATAAGATGATATTTTCTTTTCTTTATTTTATTTATCTTGGGTAAATAAATCTATATAATTATAATAGGATATAATTCAAACAATTATCTCCTACAAATTATCTATTATGGCGAAAATTGTATAGTAAATAATTAATAAATCAAATTTATTTATTTAATTATTTTGGGCCAATTCCAATTGGGTTCATTAATCCAATTGGGCTAGAAACTCTCTCTTAAATTAATAAGTCCAACTTAGTGAATTTATTTATTAATTATCATTTAATTAAAAAAATTTATTTGAACAAAATAATATTAATATTTTCTCCCGACTAAAATATTATCAAATGATATTTAATTATTAATTTTATTTAAATAATTTTTATTATTTAAACAATTAATAATATTTTAATTGATAATACTTTATTATTAATTAATGATATTAATTTAATTATTAATTTCCATTTAAATAAAATTAATTATTTAAACAATTAATAATCACCAATTAATTTCAAATTATTAATTACCATTTAAATACACTCAATATTTAAATAATTAATAATGTTGGATTAATAATATTTCATTATTAATTTCTTGTTTAAATAAACTCATTACCTAAACAATTAATAATGTTTATATTAATTACCGTTTAAATTATACTCAATATTTAAACAATTAATATTGCCTATTTAAGTAATTCACTTTACTTAAGATTTCTATTTCTTCTACCTGATTTCGCGACTATGATATTTGGGCTAGCATAGGGACCCGATGAACCTATAGATCATGGGCTTAATAATTAGTCAATTAAGTGATTAACTCATAATCAGTTAATTACTTATTATCTAACTATGAATAATTCGACTATAGATTCATAGCTAAACTCCCCTCACTATAGATGAGTTATGTCCATTTAGTTTATCTTTGTTTATATATGTAACATATCCTTCACGTGGAACCCTCATAATTACAGGCGGATTAAATTTATCTTTTTGCCCCTGTAATTACCGCTTTATCCTTGTGTTCCCGCTGATTCTCCAATGAACTTTATCTTTAGTCGACTAGAGATAATGTACTTCTGTGATCAATAGAAGTTGTGACGTCACTTGTTCATGTCTCGAATCAGTACATCAAGGGAGTTTCCTAAAGTTCCTAAAACGTTTAGGTATCGCACTGATACCGTTAATTTATAGGAAAGTTATGAATTCCATCTCGTGAAAATGTGTTCCCAGCTACTTATCTAATTATGTTCCCAAAGCAGGAGTGTATTGAGCGCTCTTACAGATCGCTCTCAACCATGTGAATAAAAGAACATAACTCCACAAATCGAAGTCCACATTTCACTCAGGATTGAGATCTATCACGGTTGATATACTTAGTTTGATATTCGATCATTTCTCGTAAACGGTACTAATGAGAAATTTGATCAAACATCGTGGTCCTGTCTTATACAATCAACATTGCATATGATACTTCCATTTCATGTCACCCACATGAATGATAAGGATTAGATCATTTGTCTATAAGCAAAAAACGAGTTATCCATTTACTATAGACACTTTTAAGTTACTCATCTCGACTTTAATCCTCTTGTATGACTCACATACTAGGTCGTGATTTCATAAGAGTGACTTAGGGTTTTACTATTTGAATGTTTGATATTTATATATTTTCATATATTCCTAATATTGTCAATTGAATCAATCTAGATAATATAAAGAACTTATGTTTATTTATTTAATTTATTTGAAATAAATTATATTTATTAAATAATTACAAGTTCTAGGACACAATTCCTAACATCCTATACATATTGATTGTATAACACTAGACCAAGATATTTGATCAACGTCTCACTTATATTGTTTATAAGAAATGATCAAATATCAAACTAAGTTTATCAAACAGTGATAAATCTTAATCATGAGTGAATGTGAACTCATATTCATGAAGTTATGTTCTTTGATTGAGCGATCTGTATGATCGTTCAATGCCCTCGTGTTGGGAACACAACAAGATAATATCTGTGAACACATTTACATAAGATGGAATTCATAACTTTCTGAAAAATGACGGTATCAGTGTGATACCTGATTATTATAAGAACTCTAGGAAACTCTCATGGTGTATTGATTCAAGACATGAACGAGTGGCACCACGACGTCTATTGATGACAAAAGAATTTTATCTCTATTTTGAGTAAAGATAAAATTTATTAAAGAATCAGTAGGAACATAAGGATAAAGTGGTAATTATAGAACAATAAATTTAACCCCATCTGTAATTATAACTTTTCCATGTGAAGGATATATCACAGACTCATACAACTATATTAAATGAACATAACTCATCTATAGTGAGGGGAGTTTAGCTATGAATCTAAAGTTGAATCATTCATAGTTAAATAAAAGTAATTAACTGATTATGAGTTAATCAGTTAATTAACTGATTACTAGGCCCATGATTTATAGGTCCATCAGGTCCCTAAACTAGCTCAAATATCGTAGTCGGAAAATGAAGTCATTAATTTGACTTATGAAGAAACAAACAATTTAAGTTAAGTTACTTAAATAATAGGAATTATTAATTAATTAAATAGAAATTAATATATACATTATTAATTGTTTAAATAATGATTTTATTTAAATCAAAATTAATAATGAAATATTATTAATTAAACTTATTAATTGTTTAAATATTGAGTATATTTAAATGGTTATAATAATTAAAATATTATTAATTGATGTTATTAATTATTTAAATAACTTGTTTATTTAAATGAAAATTAATAATTAAATTAGTATTATTAATTAATAATAAAATATTATCAATCAAGAACAACGTCAGTTGCCAGCTTTCTTCTTCTTTTTACCTGAAAAAAAAAGTAGTGTAGCATCATGAGGCTACACCCAATGAGTAGAAAATATTAAATGAAAATTAATGTCATGAGAAGTATCTAAATCCATTAAGTCCATAATAGGCCTCACCCACTTCCAAATAAAAATTCTCTCAAACTCATTCTAACTTAACCCCAATGACTTAACTCTTCTCTTTATTTGCAAACAAAGAGATAGTTCACACTCGAAAAGACACTACAAGAAACTGCCGTAATAGCGATGAAAAGCAAATGCGTCCCAATGTAATGACGGAATTCGTCGCCTGTGTGAAGAGTTGACTTTCGGCGATGTATTCTGTCGCCTAATTAATCGGATATATTTAACGGAAAAAATAATATGGACGTAACGATGGTTGGCGTCACTAAAATTGGCGCAAAAAATTCCCGCGTTAATAGGGAACGATGCAGTGCGTCGTATACGATGGTGCGAAACATTCCCGTGCAAACGGACGACGGATTGCATCGCCCCACGTTATGGAGGGAACGTTTCCCGCTATTAGAACGACAGAATCGATCGTTATTTTATATAGTAACGACTGATTTCGTCGTTAGTTCACAGTTTATATATGCCTCAGGAATGCAAAGAACTCATCATCAAAAACATTTTTTTTTATTTCTTTGCGTTTTTTTTTCTCCTGCAAAAAAAATGCGTGAATGGATGTAGGTTCGTCTCTTAGAAGGCTATTTGAACGATGAGTTCGTAGCAGGGGTTGAAGAGTTCATTGAGTTTTGTGAAAGTACGGAGGATTTTGATCGTAATGGAAAAATGATATTATGTCCGTGCAGAAAATGTAAAAATAAGAAGTTATATTCTTCATTTGATGTGAAGAAACACTTGTATAGTCGTGAGTTTGTGGAGAATTATTTCAAGTGGGTTTATCAAGGGGAATCTGACGATCAATATAATGCGGCGTTGGAGCGAGCGCTGTTGTACCAAGGAAGCAGCTCAAATGCAATACCGAATTTGGAAGAAGATCGTGATGAAAGACAGCAAGAGTATGGACAAATGCAGCATATGATATACGAAGGTACGTTTAATCATACTTAAGACGATAATCAAACTATTCTAGAGGAGGAGGAGGAAATGAATCCAGAAGCGCAACGAATGTATCATATGCTTGAATCAGCAAGTATGCCGTTATACCCGGGTTGTGATGTCAGTCAATTGGCTGCAGCTACGGAGCTTCTAAATATAAAATCGACATATCATATTCCAGAGAGAGGTTTTAATTCGATTGCACAATGGTTTCATCGTTGCGCTCCTGCGGACAATACGCTGCCAGAAAGTTTATACGACACGAAAAAATTAGTGGAGGGTCTCGGGTTGCCTGTTGAGAAGATTGATTGTTGCCCAAACGGATGCATGATATTCTGGGGTGATGGAGATTCGAGTCTCCATAATTGTAAATTCTATTTCCATCTGAGATATAAACAAGGTAAATGCACTCTCATTCCACATACTCGTATGTTTTATTTACCGATCACTCCTCGACTTCAACGATTGTATGCATCGGAAGTCACGACATCTCATATGAGATGACATTACGAGCATTTACAAGAGGATGGTCATATGAAACATCCATCTGATGCTGACGCGTGGAAGCATTTGGATCGTTGTCATCCAGAATTTGCAAGTGAGATTAGAAATGTGAGATTGGGGTTATGTACTGACGGTTTTAACCCGTACGGCGCTTCTGGTGCACAATACTTTGTATGGTCTGTTATGTTGACACCTTATAATCTCCTTCCATCGATGTGTATGAAAGATCCTGTGATATTCTTAACGGTTATCGTACTGAGTCCAAAGAGTCCAAAACAAAGGTTAGATATCTACCTCCAACCTCTTATTGTTAAGCTGACTAATTTGTGGAATAATGGAGCGTTGACTTACGATGTATCGAGAAAACAAAATTTCTGTATGAAAGCCGCAGTAATTTGGACGATAAATGACTTCCCGGCATATTCAATGTTATCTGATAAGCACGGTAGCTTATTAATTATAAATTATTTTCATTGCATAATAATATGTATAATTAATTTAAACTTATCGTAGGTTGGAGCACATCCGGAAAGTTTGCTTGTCCTCATTGCATGATTGACATTGGAGCTTTCTCTTTGAAACATGGACGGAAAACGTGTTGGTTCGATTGTCATAGAAGATTTTTACTGAGCGACCATTTGTTTCGATCAAACAAGACAGATTGGTATAAGGGTCATAATGCACGCAACCAAGGCCTGCCTCGAGTTTATAGCGGAATGGAAATATTACACGGGTTAGATTCTATTGGCATGAAAAAAATTACTGAAATAGGTGCTGAGGTTGCATACAAGGCCGCTGGTAAAAACCCATTTAACACCTATGCTTTTCCATTCTCAAGGAGTTTCACTAACTCCCTTGTTTCATTTTTCCTTATTGTATCAATCTCTTGATTCATCGTGACTTTACATTTCTAATCCTAAATCGCCTCTTCAAAGGTTTTTGTATTACTATCTTCAAATAAGGAAAAATAAGCATGATCACACTATAAGAAATTTTGGAATAGGTGACGTTTTTTTGGCGTCACCTATTCGAATAGGTGACGCTTTTCCGGGCGTCACCTATGGCGATGTCACCTATTCGAATAGGTGGCGTCTAAAAAAGCGCCACCTATTCGAATGGGTGACGCAAAAACGCCACCCATTCGAATGGGTGACGCTAAAAACGCCACCCATTGAATGGGTGGCGTCAAACGCCACCCATTCGAATGGGTGGCGCCAAAACGGTCACCTATTCGAATGGGTGACGCAACGCCACCCATTCGAATGGGTGACGCAAAACGCCACCCATTCGAATGGGTGACGCTAACGCCACCCATTCGAATGGGTGGCGCTAAGCGCCACCCATTCGAATGGGTGACCCGCTTTACCCCCTCAGGAGTTTTACCCGCTTTTACCCGTCACCTATTATAATTTTAATAATATCACCATTTAGTGACTTTTTGATACCCATGAACCTTATATTGATCAATCAACATAATAAAGAGTAAATACATGGTCATTACAAGAATAACCCACAAACTTTATATACAATATATAACAAGAATACGTCACAAATTTAGAGTACAATATTACAAATGATGCTTTTCAAAAACTAGAATATACACAAGAATTTCTAAACCTCCACAAAAAGCCATTGGAGAAAAAAATTGAAAGACTCAACTGATTAACGTTTAAAATTTATTTGAGACTCGAGAAAAAACAAGTAGCTTTTCAAAACAAGAATCCAAAAGACAAATAACATGTTTGCGATGTCGAGTTTGAAAAAAGGTACACGAGATTAGACATACTTCCTTGACTTCCTTTTCGTAGCTTGCTTATTTAGTGATCCGACAAACAATTTGTACTCAACGACCTACAAAAAATAAGTAATGATAAAATTAATGAAATGGTGCGGACAATTTTTAACGTGCACATTCACCATTAACTTATTCCATTACAATCAAACCAGGTAGTAACTTTCGAATAGCTTATAGTTTAGAATAAAAAGAAACAAACGAAGTACCCTTTGTTTTAGCTTGAGTCATATGAAAGGAGTTGTCATCTTCTCATAAAAGATCCATCATCCTTCAAAACTCTCGTTAAGCGACTCTTAAAAGATGTAAACTCCATATATAAACAAAAAAACCATAGTAACAAAATTCTACCTATTCTTTTTAAATTAAATCTAAATCAATAAAACTATTTGAATGTTATTTAACTTCATAAATGACTAAAAATACTATATTGAACCAAAAATAATAGCAACAAAAACAAGATGAAAATATCTAAAAGTGGCAAAATATGCCTCATGCTTACTTGAAGAAAAAAAGCGGAGGTGAAAATGATACCCATATAAAATGGATCAATTATTTCCAAAGACCAGTTTTACAAACTTATAAACCAAATAAGCAACGAATCAACAACTTAAACAAAGGTCAAATATTAATAAAAATGTCAAATGAGTTAAATAAAAACAAACAAACACATAAACCAAGTAAAATAATTTTTTTTGCAAAAAGGGAGTGTGTAATTGCAAGTTTGCGTGATTGTAAAGAAAAAGGATCGTATATTACATACACCGTAAGTTTTTCCCGGTTGATCCAAGGAGGTAAACTCCCTAATAAATCATTATATGACAGGGCTCTACAAGATCATGGAAAAATGAATCAATACTTACTAATTACAATTAAAGGAACAACAAAAAAACATAGCAAAAAGTAAAATACAAAGAGGACAAAAATATTGTCTATTGTGTTTTTCAAATCTTTTATCAGAGTAATTTCATTTGGAAGGATACAACATATACATAATCTACTTAATTGAAAAACTAATTACCACATAAAAATCCACTTGTAAGGCATAATTCATCTGAAATCAATATTTGCAATATGAACTCACATAATGATCAATGAGAAGAGATCCACTCTGTCGTGTAAGAATGGTACCACTAAACTTGTTATTTCCTAGAAACCTTGGCGTAAGATGAAGAATCGAGACTTCAATTTCATAGAAAATGGAAGGAATTAGATTGTTGTAGTAGATAAAGTTGAATAAACAAGAAAGTTGAATAAGCTTAATTCTATAAAGTAGAAAACAAAATCATAATTAAACAGGTACTATATTAGCCAAGTTTATTCAAAAGAAAGTAAATAGATTATTGTAAAAAAGAAAGCATACCTATAACATCAATCTTTTTGAATGTTATTCAAGCAAGCACAATATTATTATACAACTCCCATCTTTTTGAATGTTGTGTGTGACATTATTAAACGAAAAACTCCCCATAATAAGAATCTTGTAACATCTGTTACAATCACAAGACCCACTAGCCAATATAATATTAGTGTCTACGATGAACGTGGAGCTATCTTGGATTCCTGTAAATCATAGTTCACATATAATCAAAAAAGCATGACAAAATAAGGAAAATTGTAGTACAAAAAATTGGGGAAAAAACTAATTGCCACACTAAGCTATCCAAAAGATAATGAACGGTGTTTTATTATTATTATTATTATTATTATTATTATTATTATAAATAACAAGTGTTATTTCATTGATGTATGAAAAAGCCCAAGCGGGAAGGATCACAGAGCTTCGAGTGCATCTTTAATTACAAGGGGTAAAACAAAACAAAACTTGAGTATATAAACTTTCGAACTCAATTTGAATGGGGCTAGTTCTCTGATCCATGACAATGTGCCGAAAGAGGTTAAACAAATCTTTACAACAAACACAACAAAATAAGTGAAATATTAGGTAAAACTTACTTTTCTTTGGCCGTTCCATAAAGCCAAGATAACACTTCATCAAGCAAATGCCAGGCGGACTCCTCCCCGCAAAAGGCGTTCTCATTATCAGATACGCACGAGTAAATCAAACCAAATTCCTTTTCTATTTTTTAATCTACGATTCGATCCACAAACGGATAGTAATTGCCTTTAGCTTGTTAATACCAAAATATGAAGTAAAATACCAAAATATGAGTGATGAAGTTCTCAAATGAATTAAAATTCACAAAACTCGGCAAAAGAAATTATGTGCTTAAATCATTGAACAGAATGTTGGTGTGGGACTAATTTTAAGTATCAACGAATATAATTAACTATTAGACTATAGTTAAAAACGTAGGTTGGGGATTCGACTTTATCAAAATGTTCATCACAGTTGGCCCTTGTGCCATTTGACAATCGTTAAAGGCTCTAACATTCGACTTTTATCAAAATGTTCATCCACCGCCCAATAATATAGGATCCGTTTAGATAGATCAATTACCTAAATCCAATTACAATATAAGGCATACCAGCTAAGAATGATTGTATCCGCAACCACAAACGCAACCAAGTCAATTGCAAAAGAAGACAAATAATACATCAACACTCAGGCAGGAAGTGCAAATGTACCCAAAATTTAAGCAATTTCTCTCTCTCATATCTTTCTTCCGTACGACGTTCCAACCGAAAGTAACATGGAAAATATACAAGTCAAAAATGAAAGCCAAGACATCAAGAGGATAAAAGAAATATTCGGATTACAATATTTTTCTTTGTAAAAAAATGTCAACCTCACGACCGGTCTTTAATTCAACATGAACCTTCTTCCTCGTCGGTTGAATCACAGCAATCCATTTCGCACCCATCGGGGATGCGATGAGCCCCTAATTTTGTTTTTATCACAGCACAATATTCAGTATTTGCATCTACGTGATGGATCCGTTCTCCAACAGCTCTTCTTGGATCCTCAGTAGCAAGGCTCTCAAAGCAATAACCCCAATAGCACCTACGACAAGAAGATGCAAAATTCATAAGTAACTAAGGAAATTTTTTAGTTATAACTACAAGTGAATAAAATATTTTAAATAACAAAATATTGTGAATGTAACATACATAGAATATTCGAAGATGGCAGAAAATGTGAGAAGAATATGTATTTCCAACCCCACCCCCACACCCCACAAAAGAAATGTAGATACACCCGATATAGACATTAGTTTTTATCACTTTAAAAAGTCGAACCGCAAACTTTCGAAAAAGAATTGGACACCGATTAATAACAAAACTTCATTTTACCTTGAAATGAATGAGAACATGGCCATAATGGATGCCAATGGTGCAAGAAAGGATGGCTAAAACAACTAAAATCAATAAAAAAAAGGACAAAATTTTGAGGTGATTCTCTCTTTTTTCAAGTTCAAGAAAGTACTAAAAACCTTAATAAGCCTTCAGGCTCAAATGGAGCTAGACACCAACTTGGAGCATCACCACGAAGAGGGCCATCATTTGGAGAATTAAAAGTGCAATCTGAATTGTTTTTTCATTTAAAAAAACAAAAACAAGTATTCAATTTATTAAGAGGAGAGCTAAAATGTGAATTTTTTTTCCCGATTTATTTCAATAAAGCTTTGAGACCTATTTTAGTTGGTTCCCAAACTTTTGACTATTTTCTTATTACAATCTCTAAACTTTCATAACTTACAATAAACTCTACTCATTCCACCATTTAACTACAAATTACGACTCAATCCTCTAACCTTCGACTTCATGAATTGTAATCTAACAAACATTGAAAAGGGAAAGAATTATTTTATCACAAGGAAAGTAGCAACAAACCACATGAAAGCACCAAGAGCAATAACATAGGGGTTCGATTATGACAAATGGCTAAGTATGCGCTAAGTTGATAACAAATTGATTCAACGGAGTTAAAGAACTAAGACCGATTAAAGAAACATGAAATAACAATGCACAGTTGAAAGCAAGGATTCAAATTTTAAAAGAAACATATAAGAAAAGAAGAGGTGATGACAATTTTGCCAATTTATTCTAAACAAAAGACCAACAAATTTCAAATAACAAAAGAAAAACTAATAAAAATGTTCATATATCTCAGGTAAAGAAAAGAAAGTTTTGTTTTAAATAAAAATAAAACAACAAAACGAGTTGCAGAAATAAGAAGCATTACATAACTTAAAGCTTGATAACAAAAATGTCAAACAATTAACATAAAGTTCACATGTTAATCCATTGGGATGCAAACCTGCAAATCTCTCATAAAATATTTGTGTCTCACATTGATTAATTTTGAATGAAAAAATGCAAGAGTTCATCAACTACATTCAAACCTCAGACCTTCAATTCAGATGAAATGAATACACTATCTTAAGAATGGCTAGCAGGTCCAACTCCAATGACTAAATACGTGGACTTGAAGGTAGGTATAGTCATATTCTGCGTGCCAGATTCAAGATAAGTATTGGGAATATAATTTGGGCAATATAAAACAATGCACAAATATATTATATAAATTATTATGTAGAAATCATAGGCACTCTCACAACTAGTAATTCACAATCAACATAGCGAGAAATGGAAAGGTGTTACACTTTTGGGAAGTTGGTGCAAAAGCGACCATTATAGAAATTGTGGAAGAGCAACTTCGATAGTCCGGATCCCGCATGAAAATAATAAATCTAAAATCACTTTGTCATGTAACAAATTTCTGTTGCAACAAATCGTTGAGTTTATAGACTTCATTATATTTTAAAAAAAAAAATTGAACTTGCATAGAGAAAACCAATAAACTTCTATACTGTAACTAACAGCTTAGCATAGTCATATTGTTTGAAGACTGTAAAACTAATCCTGCAGAAATTATTCCATCAACAAGGATGTCATAATAGCCTTTGTACCTGACATGCAAAGATCTTCAGATGCAGCATGATGCTTAATTAAGGTAGTGGTGTGATTAAAAGTCACCAAAAGTCCACACTACGAAAACCACAGTCCTCACTATCTCTTGATAACTAACAAAATAAAAAAAAGCTAGAAATTAATATTATTACCGAACCAAATGCTTTTATGGGAAACAACCAAGACTAAATTAAAAAAAACTTAAAACTAAATGAAAAAATGGAGTAGAGCATTAGTTGAGGAATTGTTTACCGCCAAACTAAGCAAAGCCAAATCTTGATTGATTAAATGAAAGACTAGTGAAAAAGAACTCATGAAACTTTTATGTAGAAAACAAAAACAATCCATGGTTAACTAAAAGGGATTGATTGACCATTAGAGTACTCGGATTCCTTCCATATGCCCGGAAGATTTACAAGAAAGTTCCCTTTCCTTCTTGGCAAACCGGTTCTCCGCTACACGGTGACGGTGGTGGTCTTAGTTGCGTAGTACATGAGATGTTGTTAGAGTTATCATTCCCTATAAAAATAGGAAAGTAATTAACATACATATTTACATAAAAAAAAAGATACCCTAATCATGATGATCAATAACTAGTGAAAACTAGATAGTTTTTTAATTTGGACCAAGAGAAGATGATATGACTTACTATTTGGTAGAGAAGGGAAGCAACCGTAATGGTCCAAAACCGCCGACATAAGAATCGATGATGAAAGCTCAAAGGAGCAGATCAAGCTATCGACTCCGCCAAAGTTGGTGATGTTGATGGCCCCTTTAATTAACGACATATGAAGTTTTCCGGTTAAATAGCTAATCATATTGGTATTCAAACCAACTTCTCACAAATCTCATTTCCTAATTTCATAAAAATCTGAGAAATCCACCAATTACTAAAACTCTTAAAAAAATCAAGAGAGTGAAAGAAATTAGGAGATACACCAAAAATAAAGGCGGGGTCACCCGGACCACCCTTCTTCCTAACTTTGACATGGCCGATGTCGCCTCTTTCCCTCCTCTTTTTTCATCCCAAAGCTCGATCTTTGAGTTGTAGAAATGGCCACGTTTTATGATTCACTAAAAAAAATAAAAACAAAATCAAGTATATTTTACTACTTATTTTGTGGCCACATATATGGGGATTTTCTTAAAATTTGATTTTGCCCAGAGCTTTAACATTAATGAAAAACCAATTTGAACCAAATAAGTCTTATCATCTGTAAATGCCAAAATAATACACCTAAAACATTCCGGATATCATGATATTTAACTTAAAATTTATAAATTAAAGAAAGAATGTGGGAACGCACCGTATTTTGAACTTAGAGCTTGATGAACGCACGGACTTAGGGTTTGTTTCCCAAAATCGAAAAACGCAGCGACCCCTGCCGAGAAAAAAAAGCGTTTTGGCTTAGGGCTTGATGGAGAAGAAGAAGAAGAAGATGATGAACTATAATGTCTTGGCATGATGGATTTCACCTGGTTTTCATTTGATTCTTGCTTAAGGATTGATGGAAACGAAGACGAAGAAGAAAATTTTTGGAGCAAGAGCTAAGCAAAGACAACAATAAAAGGAGCAAAATCGAAGACGACGATGAGATTTATGTTGTTAGAAACAGTTTGAGCGATAGATAAATGAAGCAAAATCGAAAATGAAATCATAATCGAAGACGAATCAACGCTTGAGAGAAGAGTTGAAAATCAAGACATTCAACGAGGAAGGGTTTTTTCTTTTGAGAGGCAATTTGGTCGAGGGATCGAAGAATCAAGGTGATTTTTCTTTTCTTTTTTTATTTATATTAAAACAATAGGTGACGTGCTTTTTTATTTCCTTACTATTCCTCCTTTTTTTCTCACAACAAGTGTCACCTTTTAAAATGCTTAGTGTGTCCTAAAGTCATTTTTCTTATAGTGTCATCTTCAGAATTGCTTCTTGATGTATTATAGATTTCCTTGATAGTCCTTGTCTTTCTAGGTAGAGTTTCTTCATCTCTCGAGGAAGATGAAGATGAAGCAGTACTTCATGCTCAAAATCTTGAGTCTTTCCTTTGCCATTCATGTCAACATGAAATGGGCTTTGATCTTCACTTGCTTCATCCCATTTTCAAAACTTTGCTTCATTAAATTTCACATTGTAACATCCCATTATTTTATAAGGTAATATTTTATTTATTTATTTATTTTATTTAAAGCATTTAATGTAATTTTATAGTTAATTAACTTAAATTTTAGCATTTTTATACTTTTACATGCCATTCTTTGCTTTTGTAGTTTAATAAATTAGTATTGGGCGTATTAATAATTATTAACGGGTCAATTAATAATTATTAATCACCTTTTAGCTAGTTTAAGTGCTTCGGGTTTAGTTGTTAAAGCTAAAAGTAAACGAGGGACGAGTTTGTAATTCTTGGTTTCTTAAAAATATCTTTTCACTATTCACTCATCTTCTTTATTAGACCAATAGTCAATTTTTTTTAGACATTTCTTCTTCTTCTCTTCTCCTTCAAGCCGTGGCTAGCTTTCCCTTGGGATTTCTATTTGGTTTTCTTCGTTTCTCAACTGTTCTCATTGATTTCTTTTGTGTTGGATTGCTCGGAACGTGGCCTATCTATCCAACCTACCCTTGTGGTGTTTCACGTTCTCTAAGGGAAGTTCTAAAAAGTGAGTTTTCAAAACTTTTCCTATGATTCTTTTTTTTGTTTATAAATGAATTTTAAGTTGAAATCATGTGTTTCCATCAAGAAATTTGACGATTTCGAGCTCGAATTCTCGAAAAACACTATTCATCCGAAATCACTATTCACTCGAGAATTACACTTTTCTTATCTTAGTTATGAGTTGTAAAATATTTTTCAATTGATGTATTGTAGGTGCGATTGCTCGTTTGACGGTTCGCTGGAACTTTTTTTAACGCGAACATTCGAGGTGAGGATAAATAGAACTTAATAGTAAACTTAGAAACTGAATTTTTTGAACGATTCACATTGATCAAAGGTTGAGTTTGCAATCGGAAATGGTAGGTTTAAAGAAAGTATACTAACTTGATTAGGCTTGGGAGTTAGTTATAAAGTGATGTGGGTGAACACATGGATCTTTTGGTGGAAACGACTAACTCTTAAAAATTCTAAGTTTACGTTCAATTAGGCGTTTCTTGATGATTTCAAGTATTTGAAAGTTCCAAGTATAATTGGATGAGTGAGGGAATCGAATATGGAATTTCACTTGATTATTAAAAGAAGGAAAAGAGACTTTTATGTTAAGTTAATACATTGATATTATCTGAAGGCCGATTGACTTAACTTTATATTGTCATGTGATTATCTGAAGGCTGATAGGCTTGACTTTAATATTATCATATGACTATCTAAAGACCTTATGGCTTGACTTTATTTTCTGCTATGAGACATTATGGATTTGCAGGTTATGGAATTTGTATGGAAATTTTGAATTGTGAGACTATGGGTACTTTCTTGTTTTATGCAAAAAAAGGTAATTAATGATATAGGCATCAATGATAGTTTATGATTTTCCTTCGGTTACTCGAATGGTTAATTATGTTTACTTGCACTTTAAGGCTATATTTATGTTTATTCTTGCATTATAATTATGGGAGGAATAATGAGACAATGCATAGATTGAGTGTGCTTGCATTGTTTGGTATTATTCGTTTTGTGTTTACATATCTGTATCATGAGCAATGCTAAAGGCTACGTGAACTTTGCATGATTGAGGGGTGGATAGTGAGATAATGTTAGGACTGTGTGTGCTCACATTATCTGGTATTATCCATAATCACTGTGATACTTATGTGAAAGAAATACAGGGGCTTCGTGTACCTTGTATTTGGTGGGTGAGATAATGTAATGGTTAGACTACATGAGCTTTCATTACCTGTCATTATTCACTAGAGGTGAGAAGATATTATCGAGAAGACTTCGTGTACTTTATTTTGGAAAGCAAGATAATGAGGTATTGTTAGACTGCGTGAGCTTTCAATACTGTCATTATAAGCATGTTGATTGTTATATAGATGTAAAGGTTGCGTGTACTTTACATATGATAAGAGAGTTAATGAATAATGTTGAGACTGCGTGTGCTAGCATTATTGACATTAATCGCGTGTTTTTCTTGTTTGAAGCATGTTAAGACTGAGTGAGCTTAGCATAAGTTATTATAGAGAAAATAAATGAAACGTTATGTATAGCCAAAGATGCTATAGAGAAAAGAAATGAAATGTTATGTATAGCTCGAGTTGCTATAGAGAAAGGGATGAGATTGATTTGTATAGTAAAGTATGATACTCTGTTATGCTTGAGAGCTAGATCTTGTTCCTTTGGGAGATCTTGAAATTGGAAATTGTAATATTTGATGTGAACCCCTTTGAAATGGTTGGGTAGCAAATAGTAGGTAAGTTTTTGGACACAAATCCGAATACGGGTTTGGGGTCTAATGTTACTTTATTTTCCGTTTATCTTCACTGGGCTTTTAGCTCATAATATTAGAATTTTTCAAATGTCGACCGTGGTCGAGGTCGTGGGAGATGAGCTGGTGCTAATTAACCTTGGTGATGATGATGTCGAGATAGAGAAAGTGTATAGTCCTTGGACTAATGTTTACTTCATGTCTTTCATCTTTTGATGCACGTTTGTATATGAGCTCATGAGAGCATTTCTACCTTAGATTTTATGATCTTGAACTGTTTTTGAACTTTCATAAATATGGAATGCGCATTCCATTTTTAAATTCTATAATTGGGAAAAATGTATTTGCAGGGCATTGTGATAGTCCACGTTTTAAACATCACATGCCAAAAGTTTTATTAAATATTAAGTCTTCCGCTGTGTTCTAGTTTTTAAATGATTTAAAAGGAGTCGGGTCGTCAAAACATCTCGACTTATAATAATTTTCTTGGTTACAAGATTATATAACTAATAAACCTTAGAGTTATCATTGTAAATATCCAATAAAAATATATTTTTCTGCTTTATCAGCTAGCTTTACTCTTTTCTCATTTGATATATGAGAATAAGCAAAGCAATAAAAAACTCTTAGATGGATAATGGTTGGCTTGAGTTTGTTCCATACTTCTTGAGAAGTAATAACTTCAACACTTTTTGTTGAAACCCGATTCAAGAGATAAACAACACACATCACTACATCTCCCCAAAATTCATTTGGAAGTTTCTTGGCATTCAAAATACTTCTAGCCGACTCCATTATTGTTCTATTCTTTCTTTTTGCATCTTCATTATGTTGAGGAGTTCTTGGAACGGTTTTCTGATGCTTGATTACATTATCTCTCAAGAAATTTTCAAATGAAATATATTCTCCTCCACTGTCATAACACAACATTTCATTTTCAAGCCTCTTTGATTTTCAACCATTTCTTTGAATGTTTTGAAACACTCAAAAGTATAACTCTTTTCCTTCGACATATAATATCATGTCTAATAAAAGTGAGAAAAAAACAATTAGCTCCAAGTGTAGTAATTCTCATAGGTTCATATAAATATGTATGAACGACCTCAAGAGGTTTCGATGCGCTCCAAGAACTTTCAGATGAAAATGGATTTCGATGACATTTTTCCAAAATTATAGGTTTCACAAACTGTATCTTCCCTTTTAATATTTATCATTCCTCTCACCATATGTCGTTGATATATGTGAGATAAAGAGTCAAAACTCATATGTCTGTACCAAAAATACCATAGCTAAGAATTGTCTTTCACAATAGTCTCAAAACAAAGAATCTTCTCATAAAACAAATTTAATTGAAACATCTTGTTACTATTCATATGTATCTTTGTTATGAAACCTCAAATCTTGTTTCTGATCTAGCATATGTTGTCTTTGAAGACAACATCATGCCATTTCGTTAGAAGTTATCCAACACTTAAAAAGATTGTGTTTGAGACTCATAACATAATACACATTAGTAGTTTTTTTTTTTTTCCTTTCTTCATCTTTTTAAGAATATCTTGTTTTCCTTTTACTTCGAGATTCTTGTTATCACCAGTTTCACTTTATTATGAATAGATTCATCCATAGTTACCAAAAAGAAAAAAAAAAGTCTACATTCCTATCGTGTGGTTACTACAACCATAATTGAGATATCAAATGTTGTTAGTGCTTGCCTCTTGCACATTCAATGTGAGGAAAAGAAGATCATTTTCATTATTCTGTTGCTCATTCATTAAACTGTTCTCAGATTGATTAGAATTGCCTTCTTGAACCAGCAATCTGCTTGAAAATTTCCATAATATCTACAATTAAAGCATTGAATGTGAGATAATTTTCCATGACCTCTACCTCCGCTTCTTCCTCTAGAATTATGAAAAACATTTCTTTCATACTCGATTTTTTTTTAAATTATTGGACCTTCCATTTTCCGCAACCACCACATCCATCTCTTCTTCCACTAAATCTCCTTATAAAAGAAGTTTGCATCTAAAAAGTTTCTTCTGAAGGAGTAGAGTCAAATTGCTTCAGTCTAAGCTCATGAGATTTGGAGAGATCTCATAAAGCTATTAATAGAGAGTATTGTGTAGGAACTATTTACTAAATTAGCGGAATTTCTTTAGTAAATTAATTAACACTTAATTACGGATCTGTTAATAGCATGCAATTGTGATCAAACCTTAAACTAGAATTATAAGGTTTTTGAAAACTTACATTGTAGATTTAATGGAGAATATGGTTGGAAGTTTCTTTCCAGCATCAAGTCTTCTACGCTATGACCTGATTATAAACCAGCTCGACTTGTGGGAATAAAACTAGAAGAACAAAAAAAGAAGAAAATTTCTTCTTATTTTGAGAAGCCAAAAATCAGCAATAGGGAAAATAAAAGAGAGTTTTTTTATAAAATATCAAGTGTTAAATATGAGCACCCAATCTCATATTTATAAGAAAATAAGAATCGGTTTTCTAATCCAATTAGTATTCTTATTTCTTTAATTTAAATAATAAAAAAAAATAAGCCAACATATACTCCCTTCCCTTAAGGTCGAAGGTTCGAGTCCCCCCTCCCCCACTTTGTTGTAATCTAAAAAAAATGACATGTGGCGTGAGCTGCTTGTCAAAAAGATAAGGATATTTATCTTTATTTTTAAATGATATTTATCTATTTTTGTTTTATGTATTTATAATTAGGAAAATTTCAAATAATCTTTTCTAATTAAATACATATTTCAGAAAATCCTTTCAATTAATTAATATTGAATCAAATTCATTTAATTAATTATTTTGAGCAAAATACTAATTTGTTTCATAAAACAAAGGGGCATTTGCAAATCTAGCAAATTTTTTAGTAATATTTGTAAAAATAAAATCTCAAAAAAATATTTGCAAATATAGCAAATTTTGACCGTGTTTATCAGTGATAAACATTAAATTACATATTTTTACACTAAGTTTATCACTGATAAACACATAAATCATTGTTAATCACTGATAAACATGTTAAAATTGCTATATTTGCAATTACTTTTTTGAGTTGATACTTTTACAAATATTGCATAAAAATCTGTCACCCAATGAAATTTCCCTAAAACAAATATATTTAATTCTCTCCTTTTATTTTTAAATTAAATAAACTCATTATTTAATTATTAATATTAATTATTAATATTAATTATTAATTTTCATTTAAATAAAATCATTATTTAAATAATTAATAATATTAATATTAATTTCCATTTAAATAAACTTTTTATTTAAACAGTTAATATCTCCCTTTATTTAAGTAAATTAATCACTTAAATATAATTCTTTCTTCCTAGTTAAATTAATAACATGGTTAGTTACAATGATATATGGGCTAGCATATGGACCTGATGAACCTATATTTAACAACCTCAAAATCCCAAAACATGGAATTTAAAACACACAACAGCGGAAGCAATATAAAACATCGAAAAAATCCTTTCTTATTCATTGAATTTCAAATCAAAACAAGTTTATGATTCAATCGATCTTATTTCAAAATAAATCCATGAATTCAAATAATATTTAAACCAAATCGATGATATTCAAACAAGATAAAATAAAGACTTCTCTTAAAAGTGAAACACAATTCAAGTCTAATCCCACAAACATAACAACTAAGAAAAGAATAATTTCGTAGGCGATGTAAATCCTTCCCAACAGAACCACTGGTCACGAAGCATCGTTAGTTGCCAGCTTTCTTCTTCTTTTTACCTGGAAAAATAAATAAATGTAGCATCATGAGGCTACGCCCAATGAGTAGAAATGTTTAAAGAAAAGTAATGCCATGAGATGTTTTTCTAAATCCTTTAAGTCCATATCGATCTCACATCACCCAACAAGTTCTCTCAACTTAAATGATAGAGATTTTTCTACACAATGCCTTTCTCAGCTAATGTTCAAAAACAAAAGTGAGTTTTTTCCCCATTCGTATTTCTACAATTCAATCTTTTGAGGTATTCTTCTTGTGTATCCTCAAACACATAAGTGAACCTACTTTGTATATTCTTTCTCATTGATCAAATGGAATGTACCTGCCCCGTTAAGTGAAATTACGTCATGCCCAACAATAATTTTCCCCCTAACAACATATTCTTCATTAAGTATGGCCCTACTTAATACGAACCTCCAACCATATTGTTTAAGGCACCAAAATAATATTATTTAACTACAAGCATCACTACCAGAATGCTTGACAAGCCTAAGTTCGGTTTCTAGCTTAGAATTATTGTTTCTACCCAAAACCGACTTTTAATGAGGCTTAACTTGGGAATTTTTAATTTCTGAAAATTATGCTCTTTCCTAACCTTAAGATGATCTAAAATCACCCAAAATATCAAGTTTATCTCACAAATCGATAACCCAAAGAAATTCCACTAAAAAGAGCTAAACTAACCTAAACTATTGTGGTTTAGCTCTAATGTCGAACACTAGGGTGGCCTAAACATTCTAGATAAAATTCGGCGGCATAACGCCTATTTTATCACTTCCAAAAACATTTAACATTACCTACAAACAATATATAACTCAGCCAGAAACAGAATCACAATTTCTAGAAAAGTACCTAGGCTAAATTTCTCCTATTTGGCACTAAATATGGATCTTATTCTCATAAAAATCAGCAAGCCTTAATGGCTTTATTACTCACATAAAATTTCCTTAAACATCTTATATTTGCCCATATTTACTTACAAAATAGTTGCAATATATAAAGAGGCAAAAACATCCAACGATTTTGCATTAATTCCATATTTCAACACTTTTTATACAAAATTCTGCAACTTAACAAAACAGCCCATAACCTCTTTAAATGTGCTTAGAATATCATGCTTATACTCTATAATTATAGTAATTACTTATAAAAGAAAAGAACAACAAAACATTTCATTAATTAACCTTAAACACATCTACTCACCTCTTAAAGCTCACAAAGAAACAAGAAGTTGGCCCTCCTTTCCAAGGGTTTCAAACACCTGAAAAGTTATCTAAAACTATTCAAAACCCTTTCTAAAAAAATACCTAAATACAAAATACCAAAAAGGGGTCAAACCAGGAGGCTGCCCTTGCTGTCGGCCAGTGCTGCTGCGTTTTTATGGCGCGGTGGAGGCGGTCCTTGGCGCGGTTGGGTTTGCCTCTAGGTGTTTTGAAAGATAGGGTGAATGGGTTTTTGAAGAAAGGTAAGGGTTATGGTTTCTAGGGTTTGTGAATTTTCAATGAAAAGATGAGTTTCAAAGGTTGGAAAAGTAGAGAATTTGATAAATTACATGGTTTTTCATAAACAATTCCATTAGAACTCAAATTTGAAATTTATGAGAAGAATTTCAATTTACCTCTTATTGAAATTAGGAAGGAAGTCTCCGCAAATTCAAATTCCTCTCCAATTCAACACCACCAACAAAGACACCTAGAATGCGAAGAATGGGATTAAAATTTGATCAAACGGGACGTCCATTCACCATGAAGGTGGCGGCAAAGGAAGATGAAGAAGAGGGAGCGAAGGCCTACCTTTTTCTCTCTGGAACCTTTTGATTTCACGTACAGAGCCTTTCACATTCTCTTCCCCCTTTTTTTTAATAAAGCCCTTTTCCCTTTTTCTTTTCCTTTAAAACCAAAATTACATTTAAAATAATTAAATTCCTAAAATAAGAATTTAATTCATTAAATACAATTTCTTTTAATTCTCCAAATAAATATATTTTAAAAACATCAATTTTTAATTAATGAGAATTCTTACCGGAAAAATGTGGGTCGTTACAATCCACCCACCTAAAAAGGCTTTTCGTCCTCAAAAAGGGCTATTGCTCAGGAAAGAGATCGGATAAACCTCACACATCTCATCCTCTCGCTCCCAAGTAGCCTCCTCATAAGTTTGATTCTTCCACAGGACTTTAACCAAGTTAATGGTCTTATTCCTCAAAATCTTTTGCTCTCTAGCCAAAATCTCAACAGGATGTTCTTCAAAAGATAAGTCCTCATTTAACTGAACCGGCCCATAGTCAATCACATGAGATGGGTCAACAATGTACTTTCTAAGCATGGAAACATGAAATAAATTGTGAACCCCTGACAAGGCTGGTGGTAAAGCCAATCTATAAGCTAAAGCGCCAATCCTCTCTAACACCTCAAAAGGTCCAATAAACCTCGGGCTCAGTTTTCCTTTCTTTCCAAATCTCATAATTCCCTTCATCGGAGCTATCTTGAGAAATAAGTGCTCCCCTCAAGATCTGTCCTCCTCACATCAGCATAACTCTTTTGCCTACTCTGAGCACTCTTCATTCTTTCTCTAATCAGTTCCACTGATTTATTAGTCATCTGAACTAACTTAGGTCCCAATAATTTTCTTTCTCCAACCTCATCCTAATGAATTGGAGATCTACATTTTCTACCATACAATGCCTCGAAAGGTGTCATATCAATCGTGGCTTGGAAGCTTATATTATAAGCAAATTTGACTAGGTATAGTTGTTCATCCCAACTACCTCCAAAGTCTAATACACAGGCTCTGAGCATATCCTCCAGAATCTGAGGGTGGAAGGCAATACTAAACAGTAACTTGGTGCCTATGACACTGTAACAACCCGAAAAATCACCAAAACATATAGAAACATATAACCAACAACGGAAGCATTTTAAAGATGACATAAAGTTCATTCATTGAAAATCAAGTTCAATAACAATTCTAAACCGATCGGTTTAACTAAAAAAAAACTCAAAACATCAAACAAAACAATCTCGAATCATTGTTTAGAAATTCTCAAATAAAAGTATATTCAATATACTTATTTAAAAAAACAAAACAAAACATGAAGTCAAAAGACATTATCCCTGAAAACAAATAATAAAGAACAAGACTTCGCCGGCGTTGCAAATCCATGCCAACCGATCACTCGCCTCGAACATCATCAGCCACCGAGTTTCTTCTTTCCTTTACCGGAAAAAAAAAATTGTAGCATCATGAGGCTACGCCCAATGAGTAGAAAATTGTTAAAGAAAGAATCATGCCAATGAGAAGTTTCCTAAGACTTTAAGTCCATAAACGTCCTTACCAACTTCCAATAAGTCACTCACTCCCAAAGAAATCATAAATCCTATCTCAACAAATTAAAAGTTAACTCTATTCGAATTAGTTTTAAACATAATTTTTCTACAATTTAAAACTAATCGAATCCTTTCTCAACAAATTAAAAATTAACTCTATTCGAATTAGTTTTAAACATAATTTTTCTACAATTTAAAACTAATCGAATCATTTCTCAACAAATTAAAAGTTAACTCTATTCGAATTAGTTTTAAACATAATTTTTCTACAATTTAAAACTAATCGAATCCTTTCCCGTTTAATACCTTTAATCTCCTCTTTATTTGCAAACAAAGAGAGACTACGCCCATAAGGAATTTAAACATAATTTTTCTACAATTTAAATCCTTTAGGGATATTCTTTTCCATTGTACGGATGGAATGAACCTGCCCCATTAGGTGTTATTTAAGTTGTGCACACTAAATAATCTCCCGTAACAGCTATTCTTCATTAGACAAGGCCTTGCCTAATGCGAACCTACAAATCGTATTACCGAAGGTATTTTAAAGTAATATAATTCACACAACGTCAACCATGACACTCCAACAAGCCAAAAACCTCGCTTTCCTCAACTAACCCAACTGAAAGGTTAAAAATCTCCTAAATTACAATTTTTAGAGTTTAACCTTAATCTCACCTCAAAACAGCCCAGAAATATCCAACCAAACACTTTGGGACATTGTCAGTCACTTCCAACATTGTTACCAATCTAGAGGCGAAACTAGCCTAGGTCTACGCCATTTCGTCCCTTAATCAAAACTTAGAATCTAATAATTTCTAAGGAAAAACCGGCGGCATAACGGCTATATTTTTAACTCCCAAATAGCCCTACACATCCAAATAAATATCGCAACACAAAAATAATAAGTCGAGCATCAGTTTCTAACTAGCCGCTTAAGCCTAAATTCTCCTAGTTGGGCACTATCATGCAAAAACGGTATTTTATAACTTAACAACAATCATTAAGATTTACCCACGAAGAGTCTTAAACATCCAAAAATCATCCAAGAAAAGAAACGGAAAAATTATAAAACGGCCAAACAACACAAATCGATATCGATATAACTTTCCGTCTTAAACCCAATCTTTTAAAGCATGCTTCTCATTAATTTTTCCAAGTTCTTAATTCCGCCCAAATAACCTCATTTCATACTTATAAACATCCAAGGTCAATGCCAAAAATTAAGAGGTTATTCTATTAAAGAAAAAGGAAAACAAACATGGAAAAATTCTAGCCTTAACAACTTCTACTCACCTTGTACACAGCAATAATTTTCCAAATTCTTTTCCTTTCACAACACAACTACGACCTGAAACATAAGTTACAATCTAAATTAAATTAAACCTAACTTTATGCTAAGATAAACATTAAACTGAACGTAGGACGGAGGGATTACAGGGTAGGACGATGGTAGGACAATTAGGACAGCATTATGACGGAGGGTGACGGGTTCGACTTCGGGTTAGGATGGTTATGACAGGGGGAATTCGAGTTAGGACAGACGTAGGACGGGCGTAGGTCAGCGTAGGACTGACGTAGGACAGCGTAGGACGGACGTAGGACAGCGTAGAACGGAGGAAGAATTTTGGGGTTCTGATTCATTCGTTATCTATCAATTCTACATTAGGTTTCAAAATAGGAATCATTACCTCAATTCAATCTTGAAAGAAGGCTCTTCTCAAATTTCTCCACAACTCCACCAAAGAGAACCCTAAGCAAAACACACCTATAGATCATGAAATTTTTGAATCGATTAACCCGAAATCGATCAATTTCTCGTCCAAACGAAAGAAGAAGAAAGTGAAGAAGGAGAATGTCATAACTCTTTTCTCTGTCTAGGTCTTTCACGTGAAGCAGGATGAATGAGATGGCTTTTCCCTTTTTCTTTCTTTTTCCTCCTTTTTACTCCCCCATCATTTATTTAAAAAAAAAATCATTTAATAAATAAATAAAATCTCTCATTTATCTAAGTCTAAAGTTATTTAAAAATAAATTCTTAATAATAAGAATTAAATTTAAACACTTTAAGAAATTAAATAGAGAAAATATATTTTTTATTTATTTATTATTTTTTTTAATTCAAAAACTTACCGAAAACCCGAGACGTTACAGGCACTGTGCAAACTCTTCCAAAATTTGGACTCAAACCTAGTGTCCCTATCTGATAAAATCTTTACTGGAACTCCATGCAATTTCACTATTTCCCTCAGATAAATCTTAGCCCAAGTTTCCACTGAATAAGTTGACTTTCCCAGAAAAAAAAGTGTGCAGATTTAGTCAATCTGTCCACAATAACCCAGATAACATTATAACCTTTCTGTGTCCTTGGCAATCCACAAATGTAATCTATGGCAATTTCCTTCCACTTCCATTCTGGTACATTCAAAGGCTTTAAATGTCCATATGGGTTTTTTCTCAATGCTTTTACCTGTTGACATATCAAACACTTACTCACAAATTCAGTTACATCCTTCTTCATTCCAGGCCACCAATAATGTACTTTGAGGTCATTGTACATTTTGGTGCTCCCAGGATGAATAGAAAACATAGAATTGTGAGCTTCTGTCAATACTTTCTTCCTCAAAGTCTCAACACTAGGTACACACAAACGGTTCTTGTAAACTAAGGCACCGTTAGTGGCATAGGTAAAATATCCAGGCAAACATGTCTCAACATCGAGTATATAACCTCTAAGACTCTCATCAGCTTTCTGTGCCTCAATAATTCTCTACCTCAACAAAGGCGTCACTCTCAAATTGACCATACTTACAGTCATCTCAGAAGCAAGTATCTCAATCTCCGCCCTATCCATCTCCCACTAAAGTCTAGGATGTCTAGTAAGCAATGCTGCACTATGAGTTAACTTCCTACTAAGGGCATCTGCTACCACATTAGCCTTTCCAGGGTGATACTGGATGTCACAATCATAATACTTGACCAATTCTAGCCATCTACGATGTCTCATATTCAACTCTTTCTAGGTGTAGAAATATTTCAAGCTTTTATGATCAGTGAAGATAAGGATCTTTTCTCCATAGAGATAATGTCTCCATATCTTCAAAGCATGAATCACAACAACTAACTCCAAATCATGGGTGGGATAATTCTTCTCATGCTCCTTAAACTGTCTAGAAGCATAGGCTTCAACCTTACCATGCTGCATCAACACACATCTCAATCCTTTCTTCGAGGCGTCACTGTAAATAGTCAAACCACCTGAATCATCTGGAGTTATCAAAATTGGGGTTGAAACTAGCCTCTTCTTGAGTTCTTCAAAACTCTTTTCACACTCATCATCCCAGACATAAGTCACACCTTTCATGGTTAGCTTGGTCATAGGTGAGGCAATCTTTGCAAAATCTTGCACAAACCTTCTGTAATAACCAGCTAAACCTAGGAAACTACGGATTTCACTCACATTAGTAGGTCAGGGCCAACTACTAACTGCTTCAATTTTAGATGGATCCACTGATATTCCCTTATTTGACACCACATGTCCCATAAATGCAACTTTAATTAAAGAGAATTCTTACCAGAAAAATGTGGGTCGTTACACTATAGATAAGGGGCTCCAATAATTAATGATTTATCAATTAAACTCATTAATTAATTAATCATAATTATTAGCTTAGGGTAATTCAACTATAAACCCTAAGTTGAACTCCCCTCACTATAGGTGGGTTATGTCCATTTGTTATTAACTTTCTTTTGACATATCCTTCACGTTGTAATCTCATAATTACAACGGAGATAAATTACCGTTTTACCTTTGTAATTATCTCTTTTATCCTTGTGTACCCGATAATTCTCTAATGAACATTTTTCTATAGTTTTCAAGTATAGAACAAATCCTTCTCGGGCCAGTGAGAAGGTGAGGCCTCATGTTCAAGTACAGAATCATTACAACAAGGGAGATACTTAAAGTTTCTAATTTAGAAAAGTGTCACACTAACACTTTCATTAGTTTTAGAAATGTTATGAATTCCATCTTGTTTAGAAATGTTCCCAAGCATTAACTTAGTCATTTCCCCGAGTTTATTGAGCTTATCAACAGATCACTCTCAACCATGTGAATCAAAGGAAATGACTTTATTAATGTGAGTTCATAACAAACTCAGAATTAAGATGTATCAATCTTAATAACTGATTTTGATATTTTAAATCAATGGTGTTATTTAGGAATTGATTTATTATCTCGATCCAGTCTTATATAAACTCATTATATATGATGTTTCCACTTGCATCTACATCATGCTTACGATTTGGATTGAATCAGTTAACAACATCAAAAGTGTTTCCAGAATAAGGTTCTTTATCGTATTCATTTACTGTAGACTATTCGAGTTACTAACTTAGACTAGATCCACTTTATATCTCATAATAGTCAAGATTACAGAATTAGTAACTCTGGAATTTTCTTTTAATGTTTGAATATTAAGAAATATCAACTTATAATAAATTGCACAAAATTCACTAAAATAATACTTTCATTTATTCATAAAATATTCTAGTACAAATTACGAATTCTAGGGCATAAATCCCAACATATTGCTAGATCTTTGGACACTTCAATTTCTAGTACAATATGTTCAAATCTTCTAGTCATGCTTCTAAGGATCTTCTCAAAAACTCTTTGATCTACAATGGTTTATGTGTTCATTCTCATTCGATTAACAATAAAAAGAACACGATTGAAATATTCCTCAATCCTTTCAACATCTTTCATTTTAATGGTATCAAATTCAGCATGAAGTGCATGAAATCTTATCATTTTCACCTTATCTTCTCCTTCATACATAGCATGCAAATCATCTCATGCTCTCTTTGCAATTGAGACTCTTGAAAATTCTTTAAAAAATATTTGCATCTGCCGCTTGGTAGATAAAAAAAACGTCTCTTTGTCTCTCTTTCTAACATCTTTCAACTCATTTAGTTGCATGTTGAGTAAGACTTGCCTCCTTCCACCTCCACATATCCTCTTTCAATGACATCTTAAAGATCTTATGATCCATATTATAACCCTCATTAGATGACTCCATCGACTTTAATGTTGAGTAATGGATATAAAACAATAAAAAAAGGCCCAAAATCTAGCCTATTAACCAAATTGAAGCCCAATATATATGCAGCCTTTTTCTTTGACCAATATCACTTTTGACAAAGTTTACAATTTTCCATAAGATTTTGCATCATTGTGAGGCGGCGGGATTATATAAGCTTAGATGTTGTTTCGTCTTCTTGTTAACCTAGAGCAGCGTGAGAATTAAAATAAAAAGGGGTGGCTTTTCTTTCTTTCATCGAGAGTAAAAGGTTCAACGGCAGTAGGTGATTTTGGTGAAAATATCTAATTTGGATTATTTGGGGTTGTTATAAATTGAAACAAAACAGAGAGTTATATCAATTGTAAACTTCTACTTTTCATCTCAATTGTATTCTTCATTTTCATAGTGGAACTTGCAAAATTTGCAAAAGATGGGACGTGCCAATTGAGAATCTGTATAAAATTTATGGTGTCATTATTTCTCCTGGTCATAATTTATTTTTTGTTCAATATTTATCGTTCTTGATTTAGGGAGTTTAGGGATTTCCAAACCCTTCAAATTCCCAACAACTAGTATCAGAGCAAGAGGTTCAGGGGATTTGTGAAAAGATCGATGGATAGCACAAAGGATATTAGGATCGAAAATTTTGATGGTTCAGATTTTTCATTCTGGATGATGTAGATTGAGGACTACTTGTTTAGCAAAAAGTTGCATTTGCCATTGGGTGAGAAACCAGAGGGTATGAAAGATGAAGAGTGGAAGCTATAGACAGATAAGTGCTAGAGTTGTGAGATTGACATTGTCAAAGAATATCGCTCATAATGTGGAAAATGAGATAACTACAACGGGTTTGGACAAGACCTTGTCTGATATGTATGAACAGCCCACCGTCAACAATAAGATATACAACTACACTCAACTCGTGAATATGAAGATGGTTGATGATGAACCATTAGCAGATCATCTGAACAAATTCAACATTCTCATAAATCAGTTAATTGCTTCAGAGTTTCAAATGATTGATGATATGGTTGTTGCATTTCTTGACATCTTTACCTGATACTTGGTCTACTATGAAAACTTCTATTGTTAATTCTCAGGGAAGAAAGAAGCTTTGTTTTGCAAATATCAGAGATTCTGCTCTTGTTGAAGAAATTCGTTTGAAGAGTTTTTATATGGCCTCTAACAGTGGTACTACTTTGTTTACCGGTAGAGGAAAAATAATCAATGTAACAGCAGTAAGAGTAAAGATACATGGAACAAAGGGATTGTGTGTTACTACTGTCGCAGGAAGGGTCATAAGAAATCAAACTGTAAAAAAATGAAACAAGATCAGAAAGATAACGGCAATAACTCATAGGCAAATGTGGTCATGCATACTCTTTGCTGTGTTGATGAGAGCTTTAGTGCTAATAAGCTGATGGAAGACTGGTGAATAGTACCTCTTCCTTTCATATTACTTCAAACAAACAATTGTTCTCATCTTTTACAGCAGGCGAGTCTGGCTTAGTAAAAATGGGGAACAAAAATATCTTTAAAGCAGCTGGTATTAGAGATGTAAGTTTGGAGACTGATACAGAATGCAGGCTACTATTGAGGAATATCAGGTATGTTCCTAATTACAAGTTGAATATTATTTTTGTTGGTCAACTTGATAATGCTGGTTATCGAAGTGAGTTTAGCATAGGGGTATGGAAACTCACTAAGGGAGCTTTATTAGTGGCGAGAGGTTACAAACGTTACTCTGTATGTAACACATTTGAATGTTGTCAAAGTTAAGGGTGCCACACGTAAAGTACAAATTTGGAGAGCTGTTGATGTTCCCTTAAATGGGAGGGATAAGCCAACAGTGCGGAAAGGACAGTTAGCTCCTAATCCATCAGTTCATGAGGAGGAACAGTTGGGAGAATCTAAAAGCGCTCAGAAAATAGCATCAGTCGACAGGCAAGATAGTGAACTGGTGAAGTTGTCTAAGGGCAATAGGACACTTTTGGCTAGTTTTAGAGTCAAAGAGGATGTAAGCATCAGAGATAGAGTCTCAAATATGGCAACTGGCTTGAATTCTAATGTCAAGCATATGATGAAATATTCTTTACCAATGTTCGTTGGAGGCGGATAGTGGGTAAAGTGGTTGATCCCGCCACATAGATGGAGTGGGAGTGGCTAGAGTATCTTTTCATGCCTGGGAGATAGTTCACAATGGTGGCCTTGCAGGGGACAATTATGTGGATTCTAACAGGTATATGGTTTTGCAATGGTTTGAGTTTTTAGTTTGAAGCCTTGGTGTTCCAAGCAAGTGATGAACTACAAATGTAGTGGGAGTTGAAGATGTTTGTTTTATATCCAAGTGGTTGATTGTTGAGTAATTGATATAAAACAATAAAAAATGGCCCAAAAGCTAGCCCATTAACCAAATTGAAGCCCAATGCGTATGCATCATTTGTCTTTGACCGATATCATGTTTGACCAAAGTTTACAATTTTCTATAAGATTTTGCATCATTGTGAAGAAGTGGCATTATATAAGCTTAGATGTTGTTTCGTCTTCTTGTTAACCTAGAGCAGCGTGAGAATTAAAATAAAAAGGGGCAGATTTTCTTTTTTTCACTTAAAGCAAAAGGTTTAGTGGCAATAGGTGATTTTGGTGGAAATATCTAATTTGGATTATTTTGGGTTGTTCAAAATTGAGAGAAAATAGAGAGTTATATCAATTGTAAGCTTCTACTTTTCATCCCAATTGTATTCTTCATCTTCATAGTGAAACCTGCAAAATTTACAGAAGACAAGACGTACCAATTGAGAATCTGTATAAAATTTATGGTGTTGTTATTTCTCTTGCTCATAATTTATTCTTTGTTGCATATTTGTCGTTCTTGATTTAGGGAGTTTAGAGATTTGCAAACCCTTCAAGTTCCCAACATATAATTCTTCCCGCAAAAAAATGAAGTTGAGGTTGCAAGATATGGCCATTGGATGACACCTTTGAACCTTGCTTTGATACCATTTTGTTGGAAGTGTTGATAAACTCACAAGAAAAATAATGATCACTCACTCACAAGTTTGAAGAGTTAAAAAACTAAAGAACGCACAAACTAAAGAAAATTATTCTCTTGAATAAACTTTGAATTGGTTTGCTTTTGCTTGATGCCGACAAATGAGGAAAAGAGACTCCTATTTATACTACACAATTCATCTAAAATAAATGTGTATCTAATTAAATATCATTCATGTACCTAGGAATTCATGAACCAACTTAGTTAACTTTCATGTACCTAGTAATTTATGTATCTTGAAATTTACTCAATTAAACCTTAATGTATATAAATTCTAACATATAAAAGGCTGTATTTCCTAATTTTTCATTTCATTTCTACTTTTTTTTTTTTCCATTGGCAACAAGTTACATTCTAAAATCTCTCTATTTATATTATAATTATGGTAGTTTTGAAGAAGATTTTGGTGATCGAGTAGCAAGGGAAGGTCTCATTTGGACAATTTGCTCTTCACTAACTCCCATCTTCTTTGCAAAACGCCCTGCTTCAAAGAAACGTTTAACAGCATCATCCATATACTCCTTTCCTTGCTTCACTGTCATTTCCTTCCCAATAGTTTCTGGATAACTAGTTAAGATATTATCTCCTTTCATAACTGCAGCCAGCTGCATTAGCTCATCCTGAAATTCACTAAGCTTTGCATCTTCATTTGCCGGACTATCCCGGATCTTCAATGGCGTCGGAAGTTGTTCTATCAAAATGTAAATAAAAGAAATGAATAGTTTTAAAATTTGTTGTATTAATTATTTGTCATAATGTTCTTTTCTTTTTCTTTCTAATATGATCCTGAAAATTTTGACTTACCAGGACAATCGGTTCTCGGTTCGGTTCGTGTCTGCACAATGCCTTCGAAGGTTCCAGCCCATTCATCCCTCCTAGTTAGGAAGGGAGATGGGAGGTCGAAGAGCTTCTTCACAGTTGCAGGTATTGATGAGTGTTCATACTCTGATGTTGGAAATGGTGATCCATTGGGGCCATGAACAACTATTTTCAGCATCAAACAAACATATTGAATCAGTAGATTCCTATGGAGCCTTTCAAATACATATTTCTGTGATTTATTATAACTTCCTTATATGCATGTATCAAGGCTCGTCGAAAAACGTTATGTTTCGATCTCTCTTGTTGCTCAAGAATCTCAATAGGAGAAATTATTCAACGTGGTGATTACAATATAACTATCTTACTTTATTACTACTCGATGGGTATTTTTAATAAATAGAGAGATGTAAGGAGTCATATTATATCGGTCACGTTGAATAAATTTCTCTCGAGAGATTTTAAACTTAAAATAACTTTTCAATTAAAACTATAGGACATGATACATTTGCACCGTCGATACACTCACTCAAATCAAAATATCCAAAGAAAACAATTAAAGGTCACCAATATAGTAGTCTAATACTATAGTCACTAATTTAAAAGACTAATACTCAAAGAAAGTATGGTTCAATTCTTAAATTCTGAAAAAAATAAAAAGAAAAAAGATAAGACTAATACAATTTATTTGTTCTCTAATGACAGCTTAACTAGTAAAATTCAAATATTTTAGTGCTCAGTTGATAATAATTTTGGTTTATGTTTTCAGTTTTTTAATATTAATCTTGCTTATTAACCCTTTCTTTGTTTAGTAATCCACCTTTTAAAACATTTTTTTATATTCTTAAAAAATTTCTTTGTTTTTAGTTATATATTTTTAAAATTTTAGTTTGTTCACCAATAATTTCTCAAACTCATTTTCAAACTTTTTAAAAACACACAAAGAGTTTCTAATACTTTTTTTTTTAGATTTTAAAATGAGAAATTACAGACACTTTTTTCTACCTTAAATTCATAAATAGTAAATGTTTGATTTATTTTCAAAATTAGCTATTTTTTAAATATTGATTATATAATGAATTTGTTTTCATTAATTTCTTGTGCATTATTGTATGATCAATCTTATTGATTTTTTTTTATGTTTTTAATTAGAGTTTTTAAATTAAAATTCTAATAACTTTTCAAGTTTTTGTTAGTTTTAACTATTCTCATAAATTCATTATATAGTGAATTTTTTTCCATATATAATGAAAAATTAAAAAGAAACTACATTGGATAACATTTTTTAAATAGCTATTTTCAAAAATAGTAAATTTTTTTAAAATTTTAAAAAATGACATTTTCATAAAGAGCTTGTGTGGGCTGGGTTTAAACTTATTTTGGGTTAAGAGGAAAAAAAATGTTATTCTTAAAAAAAAATTAAACATTTAATATTTTTTTTTAATATACTAATTCATAAAATGCTGTTTTTGAAAGAGGAAGAAACCTAGTCTTAAAAAAAAACCATTTTCAAAATGCCCCTTTAAAATTTAGTTAAGATTTCAACAAAAAAAAAAAAATATAAGAAAGTGGATTACAAAACAAAAATAAATAAATAAATAAAATTAATTTTTAAAATAGCAAACAAACAGTAAAAAAATGTTATCAAATTAGGTTTTTTAAAATTTTGGTTGAGATTTCATATTACTTTCAAAAGTTAGAAAATAAGATGAGAAATTGTTAATTAAAAAATGAATTTTTGAAAATATAAAACTAAAACAAAAGAGGCTCTAAAGTTTCCATCCAAGTTTCAAATCTCCCAAATACTAAAGTCATTCTAATTTTATCATTTTAAGTTTAACTTTCGTACTCTCTCTCAAATTGAAAGTTTGAGTCCTCAAATTTGATGGGAAAAAAAATAAATAAATAAATTATGCCAACTCATACCTTGGAAAAAAAAATCCCAATTTTTAACAATCCTTAAAACGTCTAGCCCATCTTTTATCAACTACCTTCCTTTTAAGGATTTTATGTGCTTCTATCCTACTATATGAAAATTTGAAAATATTGTATTCAAGAAAATATTTGGTTAATTGTCAACTTTGTTGATGATTTCAGTCTTAAATTTTTATTTAAACTTGGTGTCACATTAAAATTAAGAATAATTGCAAATCAGCCTGTATAGTTTGTCTAATATAATAAATATTAAATAAAAGTAGATTTTTTTTTTTTTGAGCAAAATAAAAAGTAGTTCAACAAACTTGGAATGGAATTCAAGAGAAAAGAAAAAGAAAAAAAAATTGCATACATGCTGCACCAAAAAAAAAATCCCAACTAACCTATCGACACATACATTGGGCATGAGCTCAAATAAATGTTTTGGACGCAAAATCCAACAAAAAAAAACTGGACAAATGGCAATGTTAGCTGAAACAAGTGGTCTTAATATATCTGAATATTTTTAAGCACATTGATTTCAAATAAAAAAAAAAAAAAACAGTGGGAAAACAAGACCCTTTTGTCATGATCTTCACCTGGTTTGGCCTGTGAAGTCAAAATTTTAGGTGTGGGAAATTTTTTTTTTTTCTTCACCATTTAAGCCTTTTGCGTTAAAAAATAAAAAATAATAATAATATTTATTTGATTTTTTCTTTTAAATAAAGATAATCAAATAGGTTTTAATAATAGTTTTTTTTTTTTTTTGTTTTAAAAACAATAAACAGAAGAATATTTATTAAATGAAATTGAAAAAGAACTTTTTTTTCATATAAACCAAAAAAAAAACATCCTTATTTTTCAAAAATAAAAATTTAAAACTTAAATAGAAAAAAAATGATAAAACGGATCTTAATTAGTGAATTGTCATCCGAATTGTAGATCTATTTTAAGTATGAAAATCTATCAACTTTATTGATTTTTAGTAACACTACACTCCAATTCAAATAGTGGGAATTCTTATCCGACACTTTTAAAGCCCCAAGAAATATCAGAAAAGGTCAATTCAACACGGAATTCCATCGGATTCCTTTGAAATATATTGACACAATTATTGATTTTTTATTAGTACTTTGTGACTCATAAATTAAAAATTGGGGTAGATGCAAATTAAATTATATGGTGGTAAATTCCCAACTAGTATTAAAAATTATTATTTCTACTCATGTGATTTTATTATTTGTATAATTCACCTTATTGATGATATGTATCAAACTAGGGGTGTTTCTCTAATTAGAAGCGGAGTCAGGATTTTTTTTTTTTGTAGGATATAAAATTTTTATAAAACTGTAAAATGTACTAAAAAAATTAAAATTTTAAATTAAAAAAAAATCAATTTTTCAAAAAATGAGGGTTAATCAGCTCTTATTCATAGGGTAGATCCGCCCCTCTATGCAACTATTTTTATTAATTTAGTTTAATGAATGGCGCAATTGCCCCCCCCTCCATCGTTATTTAATTTTTTTAACAGATTTATTTAATTATTTTCATCATCAAATATATCCTTAAACTAAACTTATTAAATAAATAAATAATTAATTAAACTTTAATTAAAGATTGGCAAAGGAAACGTACCAGTTCCCTTCTCAATCCATGGCGAAACCATAATAGTAGGAACCCGAACTCCCAACCGATTAAACTGAAAGAGAAACGGCTCTGGGCCGACGATGTCGTCCGGGCTCGGGACACCCGTAACGGGGGTCGGAACATGATCATAGAACCCACCATGCTCATCATAAGTAATCACAAACAAAGTTTGATTCCATTGCGGCGATGATCGAAGAGTTTCATACACTTCCTTCACAAACATCTGCCCTTGATACACATCATGCGAGGGATGATCATCGGTTGCCGGCGCAGCCTTTGTGTCCACGTACCTTTGCTCCACCACTACGTACCCCGGTAGCTTTCCCTGCTTTGCGTGCCTTTTGAAGCTCAAACCATAGTTATGGAATTTTGTTACGTACTTTAGCTTTCTTAAGTTTCTGTAGAAGAGGGTTGCTGGAATATTCTGATAATAGATTCCGAACGATATCCCTGCGTCGTCGAGATTCTCGAATATTGTTCGTTGTGGATAACCCTTGGCGAGGAGTGCCGGGATATTGCTCGTTGCACCACCGGAGGTCCCGGAGTGAACGAAGAGACGGTTCGGTTGCGTTGAGGATGGTACCGACGCGAACCATCTGAAAAGTTTTAGTGGATAATACTTTTTTTAAATACATATTCAATTAAATGTGTAATATTTATGATAAATATATAAATAAAATAGAAATTTCACTCTATGATATATTTTGAATTGTGATTTTAAAAAGTAATAAATTTTTTTAAATTGTCAAAATGATATTCTTTTTAAGATGCGTGTGCTTTGGTTTTCATGTTTGCTTTAAGCTAAAAGGAGAAAAAAACTTTATTCTTGAAAATTTTCAAAATATTTACTGATTTTTAAAATTTTAATTCACAAAATACTTTTTTTTTTTAAATCCCTATATAAAATGGGTCCTGAAGTCTGTTTTTTTATTAGATATCGGCCAATAAAGATGTTGAAAGTTTATATAGAAATTATGATGTACATAGTATCAAAAAATATAATTTTCAATGAGTTTGAGAATATAATCTTCTACCCCCACTTAAGATTAGAAACACAAAATGGGTCCATTTACTCTCTTACTTTTGTGAAATCCGTAGACCCCACCTTAAAAAATCATTTACTTTTTTACTAAAATAAGAAATAAAAATAATATATTTATAATATATGTCATATTACAATTCATTAAAAATGAGTCACATTATTACTAGACAAAAATTTGATCGAAATACGGATGAAATTGAAACTTTTAAAGTAATATAGATAAAATTTAAAAAAAATAAAAAAAAAAAAAAAAAGTAATGTAGATTTTAAGATAATATTTATAAATATATTATTTGAACTATTTATAAATATAGGATTTTTTTTTACTAAATATGTTCTCATTTATATACATTAAAAAAAAATTACTTGTTTTGCAATAATGCCTATATTCACGGGCGGATTGACTTGCCAAAGAGGGGAGCCGACCTTCTCAATTATTGACAAACTAAAATTTCTACATAAATTTTTTATATTTTTATGTAAAAAATTCGCATTTAAAAAATTTATTTCTGATTCCACCCAAAAACACCAAATTTCTCATTAATCGAAATCAAATCAATATATTTAAATTCCATTCTAGATCTACACAATGACATAAAATAAAATAAATAAAAAAAAAGAAAGAAAGAAAGAATTACCTATCAAAGACAGCAAATTCAGAAACAAGAGCTTTATAAACAGCAACCTTATCAGGTTGAAAGCCATTCATAACATTCTGAGACATAACAGAAGTATTATCCATTCCAAAAGCTTGTTGAGCAAACCCATTCATCGGCGGCGGATTCGCCGACGTATCTTCCGACCCAAATATCTGTTCTCTTATTGCTTGAAATGAATGTCCTGGATCAGGGTCCACATAATGAGCTTCATCTTTAAACATATATCTTTTCGAATTCGGATCTTTCGTCGATTCTAGATTCGATTCCGACCCATTAACCCCATTGATTTCTGGGTTTATTTTCTTCATCCAACCAAGCATATGATCGAATGAACGATTCTCCATTACTAAAATTACTATGGTTTTTATGGGACTTCCATTAATGGAGCTTTGGAAGAGAAGGAGTTGAAGAAGAAGAAGAAGGACGATGAAAGTTGTTGTTTTTGAAGCCATTAATGGAAATTCAGCGAGTTTTTTTTTTTTTTGGTTTTTATATTAGAAAATGAGAGATGGTGTTGTTTATTTAAAGAAGAGAAAATGGGTGATTTCTATTTACTTATTCCCTGCAAAAAAGGACACATGGTGAATGAAAGATACTACTGTAATTTTCTTGCATTTAAGGCCTTTCTTTATTATGAGTGGGTGTGAAATTGTTTAATTAAGATAAAGTTGAAAATAAAATTATGGGGCATTGTAACGTCCCGTTATATTTGGGGGTAAAATTTTTTATTTTTATTTTATTTTATTTATTTACTTTAATTAAAGTATTTAAGGTTAATTTAAAAAAAATAGTGATTTCGATTTTAGTGGCTATTTTCGTCCGAAATTCATTTAAATCGTTTTAATACTTCAAAATTGTTTCGGTGACATTAATAATTATTAATGGGCCAATTAATAATTATTAATCACCTTTAGATTTATTTAAGAGCTTCGGGTTTCGTTTTTAAAGTAAAAACAAAAGAGGGACGTAGGCGTCATTTTCCAATTTCTTAAATATCTAAAAAAACTATTCATCATCTCTTTAAATATCAAAAATTAGACAAAATTCATCAGTTTTCCTTTCTCTTCTTCTTCTCCAACGTGAGCATCCATGGATGAGAAGAAAAATTCTTGTCTTTTCTTCGTTTCTCGACCGGTTCTCGATGAGGTCGATTGCGTTGGATTGCTCGGGATGAGGGCTATCTATCCCACCTAACCTTGTGCCGTTTCTCGTTCTTTACGGGAAGCCCTAAAAAGTAAGTTTTCAAAACTTTTTACATGGTTTTGTTCGTTTTTTATTATAAATGAGTTTTGAAGTTGAAATCATGAATTTCCATCAATGAATTTGACGATTTTGAGCCCGGATTTTCGAAAAACACTATTCACCCGAAAACACTATTCATCCGAAATCACTATTCACCCGAAATTCCCACTTGTTCTCATATTAGATATGAGTTGTAATATGTTGTGCAATTGATGAATTGTAGGTCCGATTGCTCGTTTGTTGATTCGTGGGAATTTGGATGTCACGCGAGCATGCAAGGTGAGTTTAATGTGAAAGTTAGTGGTTTTATGAATTGAGTTTCGTTATGTTATTGTTTATCGAGGTTAAGAGGGAATTAGCTTCTTAGAATTAAGTTTTGGTTGGAGACTTTAATTCAGAAGTGAGTGGAAAGAATTTGGAATTATAATGAGTTCGATGAAAAGGGAACATCGGAGTGGTTTGAAAGTATTGCAAAGTGATTTGGAGATGTTAGATGAAAGTGAGAATGAAAGTTACTTTGATGGATTTGGAAGTAAAGTAATTAGAAGATGCACTTGAGTAGTAACTCGTGTAATCTAGTTGGTTAGGTTTCTAATTAACTTAGTAGAATTCTTTGGAGTTTAGCTAACTTTTTAGAGACCTAGGGCACATTGATTCACACATGGTAGTATGAGATTTTGATCCATATGTAATCATGGTGTGATGATTTGTGGGAACTTCGAGCACTTTGATTCACACATGGTAGTATGAGATTTTGATCCATATGTAATCATGGTGTGATGGTTTGTGGGAACTTCGAGCACTTTGATTCTGCACGTGATAGTATGTGATTTTGATCCATATGTAATCATGGTGAGATGATTTGTGAAACAAGGACATGGTAGTATGTGATTTTGATCCATATGTAACCATGGTACTATAATTTGTGATACGGCACATGATAGTATATTGATTTTGATCCATATGTAATCATGGTGCGAGGGTTTGTGAAATAGTACATGGTAGTATGTGATTTTGATCCATATGTAACCATGGTACTATAATTTGTGATACGGCACATGATAGTATGTTGATTTTGATCCATATGTAATCATGGTGCGAGGGTTTGTGAAATAGTACATGGTAGTATGTGATTTTGATCTATATGTAACCATGGTACTATAATTTGTGATATGGCACATGATAGTATGTTGATTCGGATCCATACGTATCATGGTGCGGTGATTTGTTATATATGGTGAAATTCCTGAGACCTGATATGGTGAAATTCCTGAGACCTATATGGTGAAATTCCTGAGACCTGATATGGTGAAACTCCTGAGACCTGATATGGTGAAACTCCTGAGACCTGATATGGTGAAACTCCTGAGACCTATATGGTGAAACTCCTGAGACCTGATATGGTGAAACTCCTGAGACCGATATGGTGAAACTCTTGAGACCGATATGGTGAAACTCCTGAGACCTGATATGGTGAAACTCCTGTGACCTATATGGTGAAACTCCTGTGACCTATATGGTGAAACTCCTGTGACCTATATGGTGAAACTCCTGTGACCTGATATGGTGAAACTCCTGTGACCTGATATGGTGAAACTCCTGTGACCTGATATGGTGAAACTCCTGTGACCTGATATGGTGAAACTCCTGTGACCTGAATGGTGAAACTCCTGTGACCGATATGGTGAAATTCCTGTGACCGATATGGTGAAATTCCTGTGACCGATATGGTGAAACTCCTGAGACCTGATATGGTGAAACTCCTGAGACCTGATATGGTGAAACTCCTGAGACCTATATGGTGAAATTCCTGAGACCTATATGGTGAAACTCCTGAGACCTGATGTGGTGAAACTCCTGAGACCTGATGTGGTGAAATTCCTGAGACCTGATGTGGTGAAATTCCTGAGATCTGATGTGGTGAAAGTCCTGATATCCGATGTGGTGAAAGTCCTCATATCCGATGATTTGAGATATGGTACGACCGTACGTGGTATGTTGATTTTGATCCATACAATAGCACGATACGATGAACTTGTTTGGTAATAAAGATAGTTAATGTTACATTTACATATTCTTTAGAATTTTGTAGTAAGACTTAGTAGTGAATGTTACTTTACTTTAAGTATTTATTTCTATCTCATGGTAATGAATGATGAATACGGGTAATATATGACTATCGAATGATTGTATGGAAATTGGAAGTGTGGATGTGGGTAGTATTGAGCATTATAGGCCTTTGGACACGATTTCGGTTATGAGATTTTGTTCATAGGATTACTTCCTTTCGTTTTACTCTCACTAGCATGTTATGCTAATGGTGTTACACTTACAAATTTTCAGGTAAACCTCGAGCTAAGAAGCGAGGTAGAGGAAGTGGTGTCGCGTGACTGGCCGAGATGGTGTAAGGACAATGTTAAAACACTTTTGATAAGCATTAGTAAAAATGCTTGTAATCATATACTTTTTACATACTTGTGTCATTTTGAGCCCGTGAAGGGTGTATGTGTAAAGTACTTTGATGTTTTATGATTAAACTTTACTTTGGAATGCGCATTCCCGATTTATCGCTTTTTCTGGAATTTGGGTTGTAAAACAGGTTTTGGCTATTCGATTTTTAAACGAACCCACGCCGTTTTTCTTTAAAAGTCGAGTCTTCCGCTGTGCATTTGAATTTATAGAATTTAACGGGTTCGGGTCGTTACAGGCATGGACTCAAATGACACATTTTATAAAACTAATTCCCTAAATAGCACATTCTTTTCAAAATTCCCCAAATGACATATTTTCTAATATAACAAAATTAATTGTTTTCATTAAATTTACAAAAATGCCACTCATTTATTAATTCACTATATTTGTTCTCTTATTCACAATTTAGTGAATTAAAATATGAACTTTATTAATTCACTAAATTTTCTCTATTAGTCAATAATTTAGTGAATTAAAATTTGAGTTTTATTAGTTCAATAAAATTTCTCCTTTCATCAATAATTTATTAAACTAAATTATTACACATAATTGAGATACTTCATATGGATTTAATCACAAATTTAGTAGTTAACATTCATAACAAAAACTCATAGTATCTTAGACTTAATCACACACAACACACTCAATCATTTAGACTTAATCACACACAACAAATTCAATCATTTAGACTTAATCACACATAACACACTCAATCATAGTTTTTTTTACAAACTAGAACTAATTATTGAATTACATTTATAATTCACTGTTATAGTGAATTGAGGGAAATAAAATAGTGAATAGTGAAAAATAGAACCATCCTTTTCATTAAATCTTTAACCGTTTTTCCGAAACTACTAAGTTTTTAACATTCATAACAAAAACTCATAGTATCTTAGACTTAATCACACACAACAAAAACTCATAGTATCTTAGACCTAATCACACACAACACACTCAATCATAGTTTTTTTTGCAAATTAGGACTAATTATTGAATTACATTTATTCACTATCTATTATAGTAAATTGGGGGAAATAAAATAGTGAATAGTGAAAAATAGAACCACCCTTTTCATTAATCTTTAACTGTTTTTCCAAAACTACTAAGTCATTAACATTCATAACAAAAACTCATAGTATCTTAGACTTAATCACACACAACACACTTAATCATAGTTTTTTTACAAACTAGGATTAATTATTGAATCACATTTATAATTCACTATTATAGTGAATTGGGGGAAATAAATAGTGAATAGTAAAAAATAGAACCATCCTTTTCATTAAATCCTTAACTGTTTTTCCAAAACTACTAAGTCGTTAACATTCAAAACAAAAACTCAATCATTTAGACTTAATCACACACAACACACTCAATCATTTAGACTAATCACACACAACACACTCAATCATAGTTTTTTTACAAACTAGGACTAATTATTAAATCACATTTATAATTCACTATTATAGTGAATTGGGGGAAATAAAATAGTGAATAGTAAAAAATAGAACCATCATTTTCATTAAATCTTTAACTGTTTTTCTAAAACTACTAAGTCGTTAGCATTCATAACAAAAACTCATAGTATCTTAGACTTAATCACACACAACACACTCAATCATTTAGACTTAATCACACACAACACACTCAATCATAGTTTTTTTACAAACTAGGATTAATTTTTGTAATTCACTATCATAGTGAATTGGGGGAAATAAAATAGTGAATAGTAAAAAATAGAACCATCCTTTCATTAAATCCTTAAATATCTGAATATTAACATATGATTATTGCATAGCAGTAAGTCTCCTTTCATTTTCATTAAATTCTTAGGATTTCACGAATTTAGAGAATTTTTTATCAGAAATCAGATTTTGGTAAACGTTTTTTCAGATTTAGCGTTTTCATCGTCTGAGATCTAAGAAAATCAATAAGAGATTCAATTTTTTGAGCTAGGATTGGTGAACTTATTCCCTTTAATTCACATTATATTAATTCAAATATCAAGTATCTCAAATGTACGTTATAGTTTAATTCACTAAATTATTCCCTTTAATTCACTAAATTATTCCATTTAATTCAATAACTTATTGAATTTAAATCAATATCAAGTATCTCAAATGTACGTTATAGTTTAATTCACTAAATTATTCCCTTTAATTCACTAAATTATTCCATTTAGTGTGGTTCAATCCTCACCCCTAATATTTTGTATTAAAAAAAAAACAACACAAATTAAAATTCTTAGGAAAGTTTTTATCTCGAGCCTTCTCTCTAAGTATTTTTGTAATTATTCTACTAATATAAAATCTATTATTTTTATATTACCATTTTCATCTCCCTTTTTTAACACACCAACCCTCTGAAATTTGAAAAATAAAAAAATGGTAATTCAAGTCATTTCCAAGTACAAAAAAGCTAAATAATAGAGATTGACGGAAAATCTAACCTTGGGTTTGATTAATTTCTCATCGTTCGGCTTGTCTATTTTAATTCAATAATTTATTGAAAAACAATTTTAATTCAAAAACATATATGATCTACATTTTAATATAGCACTTTAGATTAATTCACTAAATTATTCCCTTTAATTCACTAAATTAAAGTACTCCATGTCAATAACTATGACAAGACTTCTCCAAACTCAAACCACCGTATCAAATCCATGCTAATTGATTTGACATTTTACCAAGATTAATAATAGCTTAATAACTTCGCAGGTTTATGTTTGATCCTTACATAAAAATACACACGCAATGATAGTTTAATAAATTTACAATCACCACTCATCATTTTTCTAACACCAATTTGCAATTCATAAGACAAAATTTATTTATTCTAAAGATGTAGATTCAAAGCCATGATCAAGATTCATAACTACCATATTTTTTCTTTGCGTTCAAGTTCAACTAAAAATGAAACAAATCCAAACTTCATCCTCAACCTCGGTCTTTGAGTGAAAAAATAAACAAAATTAAGTTATGGTTTTTAAGAATGAAAAAAAAAAACTAAACTAAACATCACAAAATAAACAAATGCTGCAACTTATACCACATTTATACAGGAGAATTCAAGTTGAAGGTTACAGGGTTATTAAATTGTAAAACCAATGGTAAAGATCATCATCCAGAATTGTAATGAATCCCATAATATTAAATCTAAAAAAAAAGTGTAATTTTTTAAACCAAACTAAAGACTCAATTCAAAAGACATTATCATCTTTTTACCAATATTATTTACCCTTTGTTTTTTGTTTTTTGGCACCAATATGGTTATATTTTCCCACACCAACTTCTCTTGTTCATATCCAGCATTTTCACCATCCCCGAATCTGATTTCACCATCCCCGAATCAAATTTCACCATCCTATATCTGTTTTGCTCTAGAACCTAGTGGCCTTTCGACCAAGATAAAATGCAATGGTTTCAAAAACTAAGCCTGAATTACTACAAGCAGCCAAACGGCAATGAAAGAGATGTCATCCGGCCTGACTCCAGCCTCCTCCATCTCAAAAAACAGCTTGAGAGCACGTTCTCCATGTCCATGCATGGCCATTCTCGAAATCATTGCATTCCAACAAACAGAATCTCTCTGAGGCATTCTATCGAACACGTATTTCGCTACCTCCAAATTCCCACATTTAGCATACATGTCTATAAGCCCAATGCTCAATCTCACACCTAATGACAATCCAAGCTAACCAAATGCATATGAATCCAAATCCCAGTATCCAGAGCACCCATATGGGCACAAACATATAGAATCGATACAAATATTGCCTTATCGGGCTCTATATCAGTCAACTGCCTCTGATAAAACAAGTGCAAACCCTCCTTGAAACAATTATTTTGAACATACCCAGATATCATGACAGCCCATATCCTCCTATCTTTAACTGGTGTCGTTTTAAAATACCATCTTGCTTTATCAACATCACCAATTTTTGAATATCCATAAATTATTACAGTCCATGACACAACAATTAACTCAGGAATTTTTATCAAACACACATCCTATAGTTTTCATATCATCAAACTCACTATACATAACAATAAAAAAATTACCCACAAAAATATCGAACACAAAACTCAATTTGAAACTACAACAATGAAGATCCCCGCATCTTGCTGAGGCATAGATAAGGCTTGAAACCACTTCATTAACATCCTTAGGAAAGGCCCTGAAACAACCCAACTTTTTGTATAAAATATTTTTCAACTTTTGACAGTATAAAGCATGAGAGTTATTGAGAGTGGGGAGGGGATCAAGAGCAAATATGAGTTCATTCAAGTTCCCGCCCGAACTTGTATTTTCATATATAAGAAAGATTGACAAGTATAAATTCACAGAAATTTTCCAACAACTCATATGCAATCTTTGTGCTTTCATTCTTGATAATCTGCTCCACTTGAAAACATAGGAGGAAAGAATTATTGATGATCTAATACTAGCCGTAGGAGGAATTCGTAAAAATCACATGAAAAAAAAAAATTGAATGGAAAATATCGCAAGAATCCGTCTGAGAGATTTCTAAAGAAATTGAAGATGAAAATGCGTATGAAGATGACTTTTCACTCAAATTTCTTTCTCAGATCAAATCATTCGAAATTGAATATTCAAGAAATTGAGTAATCGACGCAGAAAAAGAGGGGAAAAGGAGAAAAGAGATGATGAAAGTTGGGAGCTAAAACGCACGAAGCTAATAGAATTCTAATAAAATGTCATTTGAGGGATTTTTTAAAACTTAAGTTATTTAAGACATTAACCCTAATAAAAGTGTTATAGTAGGCAAATTCCCTAAAATTATTGATATATTTAAAATTGTAGGCAATTCCTTGGTGGGGAAATTATTCAAGTTGCATCATCACTTTTAACAATGACAATCGAGAGACTTAGATTTGATAATAAATTACACATTTTAGATATGTATTCTTGTTTATATTGTGGTTTTTTTTCTTTTAGGTGGTAGATTTATTTTTTAATAATTTATTGAAAGTAGATTATTAAAATTAAATAAACAATTAATTTGGAAGTAAATTATTCAATAATTTATTGAAATAGAAACAATATGTTATTTTGGTAAAATTTTAAAAGTTGTGTTTTAAGTTATTACATTTTTTTTTCTAAGGGTTCAACTATTAATAAGACTTATGTAGTTTTAGTCAAATATACGAACATTCTCTTTAGCTAAAAAAAGGGATAAATGTAAAATACATCCCTACACTTTGGATTATTGTTAAATTATATGTAACAACCCGAAATTTCCAAAATTCAAATAAACCAATTCTCAACAGCGGAAACATTTAAAACCAAATAACATCCAGTCTTTTATTCAAAAATCAAGTTCAAAATAATCCAACCAATCAGTTTTACTTCAAAACTTAAAACATCAAAATAAAACAATCGCAAATCAGTGTTTAGAAAATTTATCAACCAAAAGTATGATCGTCATACTTATTTAAAACAGACAAAAAAACATAACCCAAATTAATCCCAAACAAAAAAAAGAAGATGAATCTCGCCGGCGTGCAAATCCATGCCAACCGATCACCACCTCAAACCACATCAACCAACGAGCTTCTTCTTTCCTTTACTTGAAAAAAAAATAAGTGTAACATCATGAGGCTACGCCCAGTGAATAGAAAATTGTTAAAGAAAGAATCATGCCAATGAGAGGTTTCCTAAGACTTTAAGTCCATAAACGTCCTTACCGACTTCCAATGAGTCACTCACTCCCAAAGAAGTCATAAATCCTATCTCAACAAATTAAAAGTTATCTTTATTCGAATTAGTTTTAAACATAATTTTTCTACAATTTAAAACTAATCGAATCCTTTCCCGTTTAATACCTTTAATCTCCTCTTTATTCACAAACAAAGAGAGACTACGCCCATAAGGAATTTAAACATAATTTTTCTACAATTTAAATCTTTTAGGGACATTCTTTTCCATTGTACGGATGGAATGAACCTGTCCCGTTAGGTGTTATTTAAGTTATGCACACTAAATAATCTCCCCTAACAGCTATTCTTCATTAGACAAGGCCTTACCTAATGCGAACCTACAACCATATTACCCAAGGTATTTTAAAGTAATACGATTCACACAACGTCAACCATGACGCTCCGACAAGCCAAAAACTTCACTTTCCTCAACCAACACAACTGAAAGGCTAAAATTACCTAAATTTCAACTTTTAGAATTTAACCTTAATCGCACCTCAAAACAGCCCAAAAATATCCAACTAAACACTTTGGGTCATTTTCAGTCACTTCCAACACTGTTACCAATCTAGAGGCGAAACTAGCCTAGGTCTACGCCATTTCGTCCCTTAATCGAAACTTAGAATCTAATAATTTCTAAAGAAAAAACGGCGGCAAAAGGGCTATATGTTTAACTCCCAAATAGCCCTACACATCCAAATAAAATATCGCAACACATAAATAATAAATCCAGCATTAGTTTCTAACTAGCCACCTAAGCCTAAATTCTCCTAGTTGGGCACTATCATGTAAAAATGGCATTTTATAACTTAACAATAATCATTAATATTTACCCAAGAACAGTCTTAAACATCCAAAAATCATCCAAGAAAAGAAAAGGAAAAATTATAAGACTGCCAAACAACCTAATTCGATATCGATAAAACTTTTCGTCTTAAACCCAATCTTTTAAGCATGCTTCTCATTAATTTTTTTTTCCAAGTTCTTAATTCTGCCCAAATACCCTCATTTCATACTTATAAACATCCAAGGTCAATGCCAAAAATTAAGAGGTTATACTATTAAAGAAAAAGGAAAACAAACATGGGAAAAATTCTAGCCTTAACAACTTATACTCACCTTGTACACAACAAGAATTTTTCCAAATTCTTTATTCCTTTCACAACACAACTACGACCTAAAAAATAAGTTACAATATAAATTAAATTAAACCTAACTTTATGCTAAGATAAATATTAAACTGAACGTAGGACAGAGGGATTACGGGGTAGGACGATGGTAGAACAATTAGGACAGTACTAGGTCGGAGAGTGACGAGTTCGATTTCGGATTAGGACGGTTATGATAGAGGGCTACGAGTTTGGCTTCGGGTTAGGACGGTTATGACAGAGGTCTACGGGTGTAGGACGGACGTAGGACAATTATGACGGGGGAAGAATTTCGGGGTTCCGATTCATTCGTTATCTATCAATTCTACATTAGGTTGTCGATTGGTTTGGCTTAGAACAAAAATTAAACGTTAGGGTTCAAGAATTGGGAATCAAGAAATAAAAATTTGGGGCTTTTGAATTAAATACCCTTAATTTCAGAAATTGAAAAGGGAAAAGATCATTACCTTGAATCCGATTTGTGATGAAAACCTAATCGATCTCTACCAATCTTCTACCAAAGGAGTTCTACCTCAATTCACACCTAAAAACATAAGGAAAGGCAAATCGATAAGAACTCGATGGCCTCTTGGATTGATGGCAAGAAGGAAGAAGAAGAAAGAAGAAACCCTACCTTTTGTCTCTGTATTCCCCTTAACATAACTGAGCAGATGAACCAATTTTTTTCTTCCCCTTTTCTTCTTTTCATGTTTTTTTTATCCTTAAATGAGATAATTATATTAAATTCCTAAAAAAGGAATTTAAATATTAATTACCATCATTTACCTTAAATTTCAATAAATATTATAATAAGAAGAATAATATTTATTTAACTTTAAACTTACTGAAAACACGGGACGTTACAATCCTTCCACCTAAAAGGCTTTTTGTCCCCGAAAAGTGCTACTGCTCAGGAAAAAAGATGAGGATAAACCGCACACATCTCTTCCTCACGCCCCCAAGTAGCATCCTCATGCGATTGATTCTTCCATAGAACTTTAACCAAATCAATGGTTTTGTTCCTCAGAATCTTTTGCTCCTTTGCCAAAATCTCCACCGGTTGTTCTTCAAAAGACAAATCTGCATTCAATTGAACCGGTTCGTAGTCTATCACATGGGAAGGGTCAGCAATATATTTTCGGAGCATGGAGACATGGAAGACATTATGAACCCCAGATAACGCTGGAGGCAACGCCAATCTGTAAGCCAAAGTACCAATCCTCTCCAAAATCTCAAATGGTCCAATGGACCTCAGACTCAGTTTCCCTTTCTTCCCAGAGCTCATAACTCCCTTCATTGGAGCTATCTTCATAATCACGTTCTCACCAACAGAGAACTCAAGATTAGTTCTTCTAACATCAGCATAACTCTTCTGTCTACTCTGAGCAGCTTTCATTCTTTCTCTGATCAATTCAACCGACTCATTTGTCATCTGGACCAACTCAGGTCCCAATAGTTTCCTTTCCCCAACTTCATCCCAATGAACTTGAAATCGGCATTTTCTTCCATCCAAAGCTTCAAAAGGTGTCGTCTCAATAGTAGCTTGGAAACTATTATTATAGGCAAATTCTATCAAATACAGCTTCTCATCCCAACTGCCTCCAAAGTCTAACACACACGACCTAAACATGTCTTCCAAAGATCTGGTTCACCCTCTCAGTCTGTCCATCAGTCTGAGGATGAAAAGCTGTACTAAACAACAACTTTGTACCCATAGCATTGTGCAAACTTTTCCAGAATTTAGATACAAATCTAGTATCATGATCTGACACAATTTTCACTGGGACTCCATGCAACCTCACAATCTCTTTCAAATACAACTTGGCCCAATTCTCTACTGAATAAGTCGACTTTCCAGGCAAAAAGTGTGCAGATTTCGTTAGCCTATCAACAATCACCCAAATGACATTATATTATTTCTGTGTCCTAGGCAAACCATAGATGAAATCTATCGCTATTTCCTCCCATTTCCATTATGGTACACTCAAAGGTTTCAAGTAACCATATGGACTCTTCCTTAAGGCTTTCACCTGTTGACACACCAAACATTTACTCACATACTCAGCCACATCCTTTTTCATTCCAGGCCACCAATAATGTACTTTGAGGTCATTGTACATTTTGGTGCTCCCAGGATGAACAGTGAACATCGAGTTATAAGCTTCCACTAACACCCCGTTCCTCAAGGTTTCATCATTTGAAACACACAAATGTCCTCTATAAACCAAAGCACCGTCTGAAGCATAAGAAAAATATCCCGGTAATCTGGTCTCAAATTCCACAAAGTAACACTTGAGACTATCATCTGATTTCTGTTCAACTATGATCCCCTGTCTCAACAGTGGTGTCACAGTCAACTTTGCCAATCCCACAGTTATCTCATAAGTATGCAGCTCGATATCAGCTCTATCCATCTCCCACTGAAGTCTAGGATGCCTCGTGATCAACGCTGCACTATGTGATGATTTCCTACTCAAAGCATCTGCCACAACATTGGCCTTCCCAAGATAATACTGTATATCATAGTCATAATCCTTCACTAACTCCAACCATCTTCGTTGTCTCATATTTAATTCCTTCTGAGTGAAGAAATATTTGAGACTCTTATGATCCGTGAAGATAAGAATTTTCTCCCCATACAGGTCATGTCTCCAAATCTTCAATGCATGAATAACAGTAGCCAACTCAACGTCATGTGTAGGATATTTCTTCTCATGCTTCTTTAACTGCCTAGAAGCATAAGCTACTACTTTTCCATGTTGCATCAGTACACAGCCCAAACCTTTCTTTGAAGCATCGCTATAGATGGTCACTGAATCATCTGGAGTTATCAAAACCGGAGCTAAGATCAATCTATGTTTGAGTTCCTCTAAACTCATCTCACACTTAACATCCCAAAGGTAGGCAACACCTTATCTGGTTAGCTTTGTCATAGTAGAGGCAATCCTCGCAAAATCTTGCACAAACCTTTGATAATAACTAGCTAAACCCATAAAACAATGAATCTTAGTCACGTTAGTAGGTCGGAGCCAACTACTGACTACTTCTATCTTGGAACGGTCCACAAATATTCCTGTATTAGACACTACATGTCCCAAAAATATAACTTTACTAAGCCAAAATTTACACTAGTTAAACTTGGCATAACGTTTCTCATTCCTCAATGTAGTCAACATAGTTCTTAGATGCTCAGCATGCCTCTCCCTAGTCCTCGTATACGCTAAGATTCGTCTATGAATACTATCACAAACATATTTAGGTACTTCTGAATCACAGTATGCATCAAATTCCATAAACATTGTTTGTACATTTTTTTTACAACCCACACCACCACAAACTTGAAATGAGCACAACGAGTCCTAAAACTTGTCTTAGGTATATATCTTTCTCTTGTTCTCAAATGGTGGATTCATCTTTATGGAAACTGCAGTTTCTCTAAGCAGGTCAAACATGTCTCCTATCCAATGTCGTCAATAGTCTCTGCAACTTTAACTCGGGTGTAGCCACTTGATACTCAACAAACCTCGAGATTCAATCAAACTCAATTTTTGATATATCATTCTAGCTAAGGGCTGGAAACTCACAGTTCTTCTCACTCTAAGTCCTCTTTGAATAGAACTTCTCGTAAAACAATTCCTTCAACTTTTACCAAGTCACTGTCACAGTCAGATTCAAGGATCTAACAGTAGACTCCCATCAACAATACATCCTTCATTAAAAGAGTAAGTACTACAATCCACTTTCAAATGATCTAAGAAATTCACAAATCCCAACGCTCTCTACACTCGGGATATCCTCTTCTCAGCCTAATCTAAATCCACAGATTTTCTATCAAACTCACCCGGTGCGTATTTCTTATACTCTCTAAGAAATCGGGTATCTTTAGTAAAACCTCTAGTTTTTTTTACCATGTGCTCTCTGTATATTGTCGTACTCAGTTTGAGGAGTATATACTACCTGAGCAGCAAGTGGTACTTGAGTAGCTACCAGATATGGCAGTACCTCAAAATTCTCAAACTCTACATTATTCTACTCAATTGGAGTGTCATTGGATTTTATCCTATTCGATGACTTTGTATCGGTCTCATAAACAGGGTTAAATTCTACGGCCTCAACCGCGTCCCCTACCTCGACTTTGGCCTCGACCTTGGCCTTTCCATCTAGGAATAATAATTGGAGGCATACTAAAAACGGTACAAAAGCACATAAGATATAACAAACATTACATGAAGTTACATCTTATCTAAATAACTTAAAGTAACTTAGTACTCTCATTAATGGGATAAAATAAAGAAAACGAAACCTGGTGTTGATGAGTTCGTGGAGTGGTGGTTGGTTTGGATTTGCGGTCTTTAAAACCATAAGGGCTTTGATACCAACTGTAACAACCCGAAATTTCCAAAATTTAAATAAACCAATTCTCAACAGCGGAAGCATTTAAAACCAAATAACATCCAGTATTTTATTCAAAAATCAAGTTCAAAATAATTCAACCGATCGGTTTTATTTCAAAACTTAAAACATCAAAATAAAACAATCGCAAATCAGTGTTTAGAAAATTTTTGAACCAAAAGTATGATCGTCAAACTTATTTAAAACAGAAAAAAAAAACCCAAATTAAGTCCCAATAAAAAAAAAGAAGATGAATCTTGCCAACTTGCAAATTCATGCCAACCGATCACCACCTCGAACCACATCAACCACCGAGCTTCTTCTTTCCTTTACCTGAAAAAAAAATAAGTGTAGCATCATGAGGCTACGCCCAGTGAATAGAAAATTGTTAAAGAAACAATCATGTCAATGAGAGGTTTCCTAAGACTTTAAGTCCATAAACGTCCTTACCGACTTCCAATGAGTCACTCACTCCCAAAGAAGTCATAAATCCTATCTCAACAAATTAAAAGTTATCTTTATTCGAATTAGTTTTAAACATAATTTTTCTACAATTTCAAACTAATCGAATCCTTTCCCATTTAATACCTTTTGTTATGGGTGGATTTTCAAACAACTATACGACCACGTGGCACCCCTCTGGAGGCCCACGTGGGGTGACCAAAGACCTCCACAACACCAGTGAAGTGGGCCGGATGAACACCCACCAGGCCCAACTGGGTGGGTGTCCATCCTGGATGATCACTTCAAGAGACTCTGGAAAGGGCTCGGCCTCAGGAAGAGGACCGAGCACCAAGCACCAAGCACCAAGCTGATGAACTTAGCAAAATGAGCACGCGAGACCTGGCAAGGTGTGTGCTCATCCCTAGAAGACCAACTCACCTGAGCTCAGTAGAGCAGGTGGCCATTCATATAGAAGATGGATAAAGATGGGCTCATAGGCCAGAAGAGGCATGAGCCCACCTGGTGTGGAATCATTTAAACACTAAGGCAAAAAGCCTGGCTGCTCTTCCAAAGGAAGAGCACCGACCACCGAGGCCCTCTCTCATACATGATATGCGATCATCCAATCGAGAGCCGGCACGTGGCCTAGGGCCTACGCCTGACACCTACACGGTAGGGTCATCATTACACCCCTCTTATAAATACCGAAGGAGACCCACTGTTGAGGTACGTGACTTCTACTCCTACTCTGCTCGGCACCACCTCTGATCTGACTTAGGCATCGGAGTGGATAGGCCGGCACCACACCGGTGCTCAGTTGTTTCCTTGTGCAGGTCACCTCTGTGCTAGGTTCCAGGCTGCTCTGCTCACTTCTCACTCCTCTTCTCATTCTTTAAAGTTAGTTGCACAGTCACGGTCCGGGAGACACCCGACCCACAGGTCAGTTCCCGGTCCTCGCATTTTCACGCAACAACATTTGGCGCCGTCTGTGGGGACGCATATCTAGTCGTGTGTCTTACCACAGAGAATGAGCCGTAGAAGCTATGCTGAGCACCAAGATGAGGAGGGGGCATCTAACCTCCCTCCTACCAGGAAGAACCCACCTCGGGCCGCGAAAGGGCAAACACATGACCTCGACCGACCAGCGGAGAGAGCCCGCCCCGAGGATGAACGGATTGCTGCTCTAGAGGAGTATGCTCACAACACAGACCGAGACCTTAGAAAGGTCTTGGAGATACTTACTCAAAAACATCATCAAGAGGCCCCAGCAAATCACTATGATCCTCAGAAAGACAAGGGCAAGGGCCACCTGCGTGAAGAGCGGGTTGATGAGTCAAATTCTTATGAAGAGGGAGCTTCAAAGGGGAAGCATAGGCTGAGCAATCGGCATGCTTCTGCTCTTCACCCTGGACACTCCCGTGTGCGAGCGGGAACCGACCTCCGAGAAGTGCTTGATCAAAAGAGAAGGACAAATGTAGAGGCCGTGAGGTCTACCACGGAGAGCACACAACCATGGGCGCCCTGGTGAAGAGGCTCCAGGGAAGAGCTCGGACACATGAAGAAAGAGTACCGAGGCAAGGCCCCTCTTGCCTTAGAAGACTTGTTGGAGCAAACCGAGCCCCCCTTCACCGACGACATCATGGAGGTAGAGTTGCCCTCCAAGTTCAAGCTACCAACCATGTCCTCTTACGATGGTTCTAAGGACCCGGTAAGAGCACGTGGACACGTTTCGGACCTGGATGGAGCTCCAGGGAGTCCGAGACGCCATCAAGTGCAGGGCGTTCCCCCTCACCTTGGGCGGCCCCGCTCGAGGGTGGTATCGACAGTTGAAAGCTCGCTCCATCTCTTCCTTCAAAGAGCTCACCCGAGCCTTTGTCACTCAGTTCATGGGAGGGAGAGACCACAAGAAGCCCGCCACTCACCTCTTGACCATCCGCCAGAGGTCAGGAGAGAGCTTGAGAGACTATGTTGTGAGATTCAACAATGAAGCCTTGAAGGTAGAAGGCTACAGTGACGACATAGCCCTGACCGCCATGATGGCCGGGCTCAAGGATGAGAAGTTCCTCTGGTCACTTGGGAAGAGGACTCCAGCCACCTACTCCGAGCTCCTCTACAGGGCGCAGAAGTACATGAGCGCCGGAGAGCTTCTCACTTCAAGGAGGGCTACCGAGGAGGGAGGTAACAGAGACACCCCCATGCCCAACATAAGGGAAAGTCTCCAATGGAGGACCCTAACGCTGACAACAAAAGGAAGAGGCATGGGGACCGACCTGAGAGGCGGGGTCCTCCCTCAAGCAAATTTCAGAAGTATACGCCCACCACCATCCCGGTAGAGCAGCTACTCATGGAAATTCAGGACAAGAGCCTAGTCAGGTGGCCGGCTAAGATGAAGGCCGGAACCAACAAGCGAAATAAAGATAAGTATTGTCTCTTCCACCGAGATCATGGCCACACCACTTCAGAGTGCTTCGACCTGAAGGAGGAGATTGAAGGCCTCATCCAGAGAGGATACTTAAAAGAGTTTGTGAGGGGAGGAGGTCACCGCGACGCTCGACCTGGCAGAGAAGACCGGCACCGAGCTGAGCCACAACCCCCTGGTAAGGACATTCGAACTATCTTTGGGGGCCCGCTCGGTGGAGAGTCCGCTAGAAAGAGAAAAGCTAGAGCCCGAGAGGCGAGGCATGGCCCCTCTGGAGGAGAAGTTTTCTCCACGCGCGCGGCTGACCGAGAAGAGCTACTGACCTTTAGCGAGCAAGAGGCTGAAGGAATCCTCCAACCTCACAATGACGCCCTGGTGGTGATAGTTATGGTGGCCAACAACCGAGTTCATCGAGTTCTAGTAGATGGAGGGAGCTCGGTCGACGTTCTCTCCCTTAGTGCTTATGATGAAATGGGGCTAGGGAGGGAGAAGCTGAGGAGGAGCACCGCGCCTCTAGTCGGCTTTGGGGGCGAGCGAGTCATCCCCGAAGGAAGTGTAGAGTTGCCTGTCACCTTCGGAGAAGAGCCCAACAATGTCACCAAGATGGTGGAATTTCAAGTCGTAGAGTGCCCATCCGCCTACAACATCATCTTGGGAAGACCTACCCTCCATGCTCTAAGGGCGGTGCCCTCTACATACCACCAGATGATGAAATTCCCTACCCCGCATGGAGTAGGATTGATCAAGGGAGAGCAGAGAGTCTCCCGAGAGTGCTACTACACGGCCATGAGAGGTGCTCAACCGATGCACATGATCATACAAGATTCTCCTAAGGAGGAGCAGTCCGCCCCCTTGCACCTAGCTGGAGGGGCGGAGCAACCTCCCCTGGTGGTTTTACCAGAGGAATCCAAGCAAAGAGCTACTCCCACCGAGGACTTGGAGTCTGTCCCCCTCTTGAGTGAAGAGCAATGTGTCAAGATTGGCACAAGACTGGGGGCCGACCAGAGGGAAGAACTTATAAAATTTTTGAAGAAGAACTCAGACATATTTGCTTGGAGTCACGAAGACATGCCCGGCATAGACCCAAGAATCATGGTCCACCGTTTAAATGTGGACAATACCTTCCGACCAGTCAGGCAGAAGCGTAGAGTGTTTGACCAGGCCAGGAATGAGGCCATAGCAGAGGAGGTGAGGAAGCTACTTAGGGCGGACTTCATCAGAGAAGTGCACTACCCTGATTGGCTCTCCAATGTGGTCCTTGTCAAGAAAGCCAATGGAAAGTGGAGGGCGTGCATAGACTTCACCGATCTCAACAAGGCATGTCCCAAGGACAGCTTCCCTCTACCTCGTATTGACCAGCTGGTAGATGCAACGGCCGGGCATGAGATGCTTACTTTCATGGATGCTTACTCGGGCTATAACCAAATAAAGATGCATGAGCCCGACCAGGAGAAGACCTCCTTCGTCACCAGCCAGGGCCTCTACTGCTATAAGGTCATGCCCTTTGGACTCAAGAACGCAGGAGCGACCTACCAAAGAATGGTGAATAGGATGTTTGCAAGGCAGATAGGTCGGAACATGGAGGTCTATGTGGATGACATGCTAGTCAAGAGCCACCAGGCGAACCGAAGACACCACCGACCTCTCTGGCGTTCGACGCCCCGAGGAAGTATCGAGATGAAACTCAACCCGGAAAAATGTGCCTTTGGAGTGACCTCAGGGAAGTTCCTCGGTTTCATGGTCCACCAACGAGGAATAGAGGCCAACCCCGACAAGGTAAAGGCTGTCCTGGAGATGGAGTCTCCAAAGAACTTAAAACAATTGCAAAGTTTGAATGGAAGAGTAGCCGCACTCAACAGGTTCGTGGCTAGGGCGACAGACAAGTGTCTTCCATTCTTCAAGGTCCTCCGGAAAGGGAGCAAGTTTGAATGGACGGAGGAGTGCGAGGTGGCCTTCCTGCAGCTAAAGGAGTACCTCAGCTCGGCACCTCTACTCTCCAAGCCCGTCCAAGGTGAAGAGCTCATTCTATACTTAGCCGTATCAGAGACAGCGGTCAGCTCGGCTCTCATCCGGGAAGAGGACAGCGCCCAACTACCTGTCTACTACACCAGCAAGGCCCTGGTCGATGCCGAGACCAGGTACCCTCAAATGGAGAAGTTGGCGCTAGCCCTAGTGACCTCGGCCCGGAGACTAAGGCCGTACTTCCAGGCGCATGACATCGTTGTCTTAACCAATCATCCTCTAAGGCAAATCCTCCAGAAGCCTGAAGCGTCAGGGCGCCTAATGAAGTGGGCGGTAGAGCTCAGTGAGTATGACATCAAATACAAACCGAGAACCGCCCTGAAGGGGCAAGCTGTGGCAGACTTTATTGCCGAGCTCACACCTGAAGAGCTCACGCCTGAGAAAGAAGAGCTGCCAGCTGCGCCCACCGAGGAGCTCACTCCCGGGAAGGAAGAAGAGCTACCAACGGCACCCACCAAGGAGCTAACTCCTGCGAAAGATCAAGCCCCTCCACAAGGAGGAGAGTCCGCTTGGACACTCTTTGTGGACGGTTCATCCAATATGAAAGGGTGCGGTGCCGGACTCATACTTGTCTCCCCGGACCGAGCCCATATTGAATACGCACTAAGGTTTGGCTTCCGAGCCTCCAACAATGAGGCCGAGTATGAGGCCCTATTAGCCGGATTGCGACTTGCGAAGAAGGTCGGGGTACGACGAGTGAAGGTACTTGGTGATTCTCAACTCATTATCAATCAGATCACTGGGGAGTACCAGACCAAAGGAGAGAGAATGGCAGCCTACCTGGCAAAGGCCAAAAAGCTTCTCCTCAGCTTTGAGTGGTGGGAAGTCAGAAAAATCCCCCGCTCCGAGAATGCCAATGCGGATTCACTCGCACGCTTGGCATCAGCATACGAGACCGAGCTGAGTAGAACCGTGCCGGTCGAGTTTCTTCCGAACTCAAGTATTGACGAGTTGGAAGCTATGGATGTGGATGGAAACCCGGAACCGAGCACCCCTACTTGGATGAATCCGATCGTCAACTTTCTGAAGAGTGGAGAGCTCCCTTCTGATAAGGCAGAGGCCCGGCGACTCCAACGCCGAGCAGCCCACTACGTTTTGGAGGGAGACGTGCTCTACAAGAGAGGATTCTCCCTACCGCTGCTGAGATGCCTCACACCTGATGAGGCAAACTATGTTATGAGGGAAATCCATGAAGGGGTGTGTGGCAACCACTCAGGTGCTAGGTCCTTGGCTCACAAGATCATAAGGCAAGGCTACTACTGGCCTACACTCCAAGAAGATTCTAAGGCATTTGCCAAGAAATGTGACCAGTGCCAACGGTTTGCGGTCGTGCCAAGGCAACCACCTGAGCCTCTGACCAACGTAATGAGCCCTTGGCCCTTTGCTCAGTGGGGGGTCGACCTGATAGGACCCCTCCCCCAAGGAAGAGGCCAGACCAAGTTTGCCATTGTGGCGGTGGATTACTTCACCAAGTGGGCCGGCCGAGCCCCTAGCTACCATCACCCCGAGCACAAGACCACGGATTTTATGTGGAGAAACATAGTATGCAGGTTCGGCATCCCTCACGCGATTGTCAGTGACAACGGAAAACAATTTGACAATGAAAAGTTTAAGTCTTGGTGCTCGGAACTAGGTATCAAGCACCTGCGCTCCTCCCCTGCTCATCCTCAAGCAAATGGCCAAGTAGAAGCGGTCAATAAAATTATCAAGAAGAACTTGAAGACCAAGCTTGAAGGGCTTAAGGGGTTGTGGGCGGAAGAGCTTCCCAACGTGCTGTGGGCATACCGAACCCGCTTGCTCGGTCGTCTACCGGAGAGACCCCCTACTCACTCTCGTTCGGGGCCGAGGCAGTGGTGCCCGTCGAAATAGGCCTCCCCTCACCAAGGACTCAACACTTCAATCCGGAGATGAATGAAGAATGTCTAAGGCTAGGCCTAGACCTCCTAGAAGAGCACAGGGAGACCTCCCGCCTCCGCGTAGCTGAGTACAAGAACCGGGTGGCCCGTTATTACAACTCCCGAGTCAAACCACGAAGCTTCAAAGTGGGTGACCTCGTCTTGAGGAAAGTGATGCTGAACACCCGAGATCCGAGCACCGGAGCCCTAGGCCCAGGCACTGGGAAGGGCCATACAAAGTAGTGGAGATAGTGAGACCCAGGCACCTCTGGTGGCCGGCCTCAACGACAAGGTCTTGCCTCACCCCTGGAATGCCGAACATCTTAGGATCTATTATCAATAATCTACTTGCTCTACTTTGTACTAGAACTCCACTATGTAAGATTGTCAAAAATCAATGAATCTACTATGTTTTTCTCTACTATTGTAAGTGTATGTATGGAGAGTGCAAGGTGTGGGGGCCAGAGCCAAAGTTAAGGAAGTGAATGTCTAGGTTCCTTAGCCGAGCTCACGCCTAACCACCACCGAGAACTCGAGAAAAATTTCTAAGTCGGAAATTCAACTCGAGTGGGGGCCAACTACATCAGTACATTACAAAATCTACATTTCAAAATCAAATCAATAAATGAAGACAAAAAATTTTCGACAGAGCTGAGGCCTTAGCTACAAGGAAGTGCTCGGCTCACAACTCTACACCGAGGAGAGGGGCTGACAAGCAAACCTCCCTTGGTAAATTCAAGTCCTACCAGGGCGCAGGGCTACCTTAAGCCGTCCTTGGTGGACAATGTAAAAGGTGAAGGCTACAACCCACCAGGGAGTAGGGCTCACCCGAGCTGCCCCTCATGGATGGCCTCACCAAAAACCTAAGTGCATAAAGTCTATCTGGGCGCAGGGTTCACTCGAGCCGGCCCGGTGGGAGAGCGTAAATATTCTAAGGCTTCGAGTCTCACCAGGGAGCAGGGCTCCAACGAGCCCGACCTGGGGAGAGAAACCACATTAGAATTCAATAATTCCACCGCAGACGGGGGAGCTCCTCAGGGCTCTCCCTAGTGGAAAAATCCTAAGTCTTATTCCGCCACCAAGGAAGAGCTCCTCAGGGCTCTCCCGGGTGGAAGGACTTAAGATTGAACAATTCCGCCCCAGGACGGGGGAGCTCCTCAGGGCTCTCCCTAGTGGAAAAATCCTAAGTCTTATTCCGCCACCAAGGAAGAGCTCCTCAGGGCTCTCCCGGGTGGAAGGACTTAAGATTGAACAATTCCGCCCAGACGGGGGAGCTCCTCAGGGCTCTCCCTAGTGGAAAAATCCTAAGTCTTATTCCGCCACCAAGGAAGAGCTCCTCAGGGCTCTCCCGGGTGGAAGGACTTAAGATTGAACAATTCCGCCCAGGCACGGGGAGCTCCTCAGGGCTCTCCCTAGTGGAAAAAATCCTAAGTCTTATTCCGCCACCAAGGAAGAGCTCCTCAGGGCTCTCCAGGTGGAAGGACTTGGGATTGAACAATTCCGCCCAGACGGGGGAGCTCATCAGGGCTCTCCCTAGTGGAAAAATCCTAAGTCTTATTCCACCACCAAGGAAGAGCTCCTCAGGGCTCTTCCGGGTGGAAGGACTTAGGATTGAACAATTCCGCCCAGACGGGGGAGCTCATCAGGGCTCTCCCTAGTGGAAAAATTCTAAGTCTTATTCCACCACCAAGGAAGAGCTCCTTAGGGCTCTCCCGGGTAGAAGGACTTGGAATTCAATAATTCCGCCTAGACGGGGGAGCTCCTCAGGGCCCTCCCTAGTGGAAAAAATTCTAAGTCTTATCCCACCACCAAGGAAGAGCTCATCAGGGCTCTCCCGGGTGGGAGGAGTTAGAATAATATAAAAATGAAGAGTAGCATGCAAGAGCCAAGAGTTGAAGCAACAAACTAAAATTTTCATTAAGAAAATGTAAATGAAGCTGCTCGGTGGCATGCTTTAACACAAGATAAGGTGGCCGACCACCTGGGAAAAACTACAACAAAAATAAGTTAAAGTTTAAAGGTGGACACACCCCACCGAGCAGAAAACAGATAAAACAAGATAAACTCCAGCTAAGGAGGTCATTCATCCACATCAACATCCACGGTCTCTTCTTCCAAGACCTGATTACCACTACCACCTGCCCTAGCAGCCTCAGCCTCTGCAGCCTCAGTCATACTATTAACAAAATGAACCAACGCCTCCTGCACATACAAGGTGTCGAGCTCGGGAGATTTCTTACGGATGAGAGAACGTGCATACTCTCCCCCAACTTTGAAGAGCTCGGCCTCGAGTATCGAATATCTGGTGGTCTTTCTAAAGAGGTCGTTCAGTTTCTCTCCATCGGTGAGCTGAGCCTGAAGCTCTCTAATCTTCTGCATCGACTGAGAAGACACTTGCCTTTCCTTGCGAAGGTCAGTTTCCAAACATACAACCATGGACTCCGCTGCCTCTTTTAAACGAGCTTGTTCCGCCGCATTCCGCTTAAGTTGGGCAATTTCCTCTCTCGCCCTGCCCAGCTCTCGGATGTTTCTCATCCCAGCAAGAGACATCATGGTCGTGCTCTGCAAAGAAAAGACATGAAGTCAGGAAAAGCTAAGTAAAAGTGAGGAAGAGGGAAGAGCACCTAGCAAGTCTACTTACCTGATACTGCTGACGAATAACATCCTCATACAGCTCAGTGGTGTCCATATTGACTAACTCGGAGTGGCCTCCTAAGACAACCTCCTCCATGCACCGAGTAAGGGAGTGCACCTGACGCTCTAAGGAAGAGGAGTCCTCTCCCTGGCTGTAAGGGACATCGCAGATAAGTCGACTCCCTCGAGAAGAAGACGCCCGAGCAGCTAAGACTGGAGGAGCCCCAACCTGAGGAGACCGAGAGCGAACCCGACGAGGACGCTGCCCTGCTCCCTGGACCTGGACCCAACCACCCTGCTCGACCTCTTGCGTCGGGCGATCATTGCCCTCCTGAGCTCGACGACTATTCCGAAGGAATTCAAGCGCGTCGGACGACATGTCTGAAAGGAGAGAGATGATCAGTTCATGCCTTAGTAAAATTCTCTAAAATAAAGAGTTATGAGCTCACCTGGGCCAGGAAGTGAGGTGAGAGCAAGTCCGGAATCTAATAGCCTCTCTTGGTGAGCAAGGCGAGAAGCGTGGCGATGTTGGATGGGAATAGCTAGAATCCTGGCCACCACAGCTTTGGAAGATTTCGGTTGACTCGGACGTCCTCTAGGCCGCACTGAAAAATAAACTAAGTGTTAGAGAAGAGAACCTAGCACAACAGAGAAGGTTACCTTTGAATCATGCCCACCTGGAACTTGGAAGGAGCTAGGGACTGGGAAAACATACTCCCTCCCGGGCTCGTGCAACGTCCAATCACCGCCCACGAAGAACCACTCGGCTTTCCAATTTTTAATAGACGAAGGGCTCTCTACTAAGGGCGCGTCCCTAGAAGCAAGGTAGTACCTATGGTCCTCTCCCGGCAATACTTTCAAGTGGTAGAGGTATGCTATGGCCCTATAGGAAGGGGTGGCGCCTCGCCCAAAAAGGTGCCAGAGAACCCAACAGCTTAGTAAGATGTTCCAACCATTAGGACTAAGCTGAGCCGGGGCAATACCAGCTTCCGACAAGAAATTTTGAGGGAAGAAGTGCAAGGGAAGCCTAACTCCGCAGTTGAACATCTTACCATAGAAGGCCACCTCCCCTGGTGGTGGGCTATGGGGAAGTTCACCCTCAGATGGGCACCTAAGACTAATATAAGAAGGGATGCTAAACCTCTCCCTCAGGTGAACCAAGCCCTCTTCAGTCATAGTAGATGGAAAGAACGACATCTCTAACCCTTGAGGTTGAAGGGAATGACCCTCCTGGAAGAGCACCTAGCTCTACCTCCGCCGTGAAGTCGGCATAGGAATATGAATCGGACGCGTGATCCGACCCTTCAGGATGAGCTCCCTCTAGTGACCTATAGCTCGATCCACCGTCGACATCCTAAAATAAGAGGCTCTAACTTAGTCTCTACAGGAGGAGTGAGCACCTACCAGCTATACTTCAAATAAAATTAAGCGTAGAAGAGGAGTGACCAGGAATTACATACCTGAATTTCAAGTGTGGAAGCTACGATGTTTAAATTCGAGCAAGGTATCAGATGTCACCTCTTGGCACTCCTACAAAAATGCCAACATAAAGTAAATTTGGTGAGAAGCTACTCGGTTCAAGTATCTCAGCCCAACACCGAGCAGATTAAATATTTTTGCAAGGAAATGAATTATTTCTACTCACTTTGGGGGCAGGGGAATGATCAAGTGGATCGTTCAAGCAACGCGCCTGAGACAACAAAAATGAGTTCAATTAATTCATTAAAAAAAAAAAAAAAAAAAAAAAAAAAAAAAAAGAGGTTGCTGTGAACCGAACGGCCCTTTAGGGGCTGTTTCCAACATTCAAATGGCTAAGTGTTAAACCCAAATGAAGTCAGCTCATCTAAAAGCCCACCAGAACAGCCCAACTGAGAATTAAATTCCAAGTGGCTATGAATCAAGCCCAACTGACCATCATGGCAGCCCAATTCGTAGGTATCTCTCTTAAATGAGAGCCCAACGTTCACATGGGTCACGGTCCAGCAGCTCACGAGTTCAAGGTCCACGGATGAAGAAAAATAAGGAAAAATTTAATTCAATTATCTCTTCTCCCAGCACCACGAACCGAGCAGATGAAGAAGAATAAATCAATTCTTTCTTCTCCCAGCAGCTGAGAACCGAAGACCCCTCCCCCTTCCTCTCTCTTCAACGCTGCCATGGAAGACCAAAATCGAAGCTACGAGGCTGGCTACCGATCTGATGAAGAAAATAAATGAAAATTTCAAGGAAATTCCCTTCTCTCTTCACGCCTCTTCTTTCACCGTGAAGACCCTGAAGCTACATGCACCCACCACCGAGAACCGAGGAGGCTGCAACTCCAAAAATCAGATTGAACAGTAGCGTTTTCTCTCTCCTTCTTTGACGTTGAACAGGGAAGTGAGAACCGGGGAGATGCAAATTTAATAAATGAAAATTTTCATTCTCTCCACGCCACCGATTACCGAAGAGTGAGAACCGAACACAAGCTTCTTTGAATCAAATGAAACTCCTTCGCTTCTCTCTCTTCATCGTGAGCCACCCGTGAGCCGAGAACTGAGGAGATTCAGAGAGGAAATAACGAATCTGAGGGATTCATCTTGGAATCAAACAACAGATCAAGACTGTTCTCTTGGTGTTCTCCCCATAATCTGAGAACCACGAACCGAGAATCAGCACCGAGAAGCCATTGAAGACGAGATCCTGAAGCTTCATGCAAAAATCAAGGGAAAAATCCTCATTTTTCTTCGTTCACCGTGAAGACCAAGCTCAAGCAGATTCAGGCGATGATCTGCTCTGTTTTCGGTCCCATTGAGCTGTTCTAATAATAATGGAGGAGTAATTGGCTTCGCCTGAAACGGGAAATCTCAAACGAGCGAAGAGAACCCGTGCGCTGCAACTTTATAAAATTGAAGTTTCTCCCTCTACTTGCTCGTTGCTAAGTGCTCACGTCTCTGCCCAGGATGAGAATGAAGGAAATAAAATTTATTCTACTTACAATGGCAAACCGTGAAACTAGCAGATTGAATACCAAATTTGCAGCAGGTTCAAGCGAAAACCCTTCGTTCTCTCTCGCTGGTGTGTGTTCACGCCTCAGTCCACGGGACAAAATCCAAAAATTGAGGCTAAATAGAGGAGAGAAAGCGAAACTGATGATAGCAGGTGCGATGATGAGTTTTTCCCAGAACCGATAACTTGTGCTTTCTAATTCAAAAAATCCACATGGGAAGTCAAAGCAACAAGTTGAATTGGACCTGCCCTAGTCAGTTCTCACGCCTCTGCCTAGGCGAGATGAATCGAGAAACCCATCTTCCCAACCGCGAAGCCGTGAACCGAGGACCGACGCGATGAAAAGTTCAGTCTTCAGTAAAAATTATTGAAAAAAAAAAAAAAAAAAAAAAAAAACTGAAAAGTCGACCAGTGGTTTCAGAGTTAAGAGTGGAAAAATTGGACAAATTTACCTGCTCGTTGATCTTCCCTCACGCCTCAGTCTCCTACGCTGAAGATCGGAGCTACAAGCAATTTATACCGACCTAAATCACCTCACGTCTCAGTCTAAGGGAACTCATAATTCAGCAGCAATGAAGACACAAATGACCATAGAAAACGAACTCACCTCAGTTCTTGTTGGTCTTGTTCAACGAAGACAAAAACTCCAGCCCCTGCTCGTTGTTGAGTTCAAGCAACAATGACAAATGAACTTGTCAATATTTAACTAAAAACATGAGGTTGCAGCAGATTAGTGAAGTTAAAATTCAATGAAAAAGTTACGCTCACTCCTCTAGCCTCGGTTCAGGGATATTTCTGAAGCAACACCACTACACTGGCTGTTGTGGAGTCAAAGACAGGAAATTAGAATGGTGAATTCTTTACTTTTAAAAGAAGTGACAAACTCTAGCAAGCTGGTGGAACTCAAATCCAATAAAAGTTGGTTAAGTAATTCACCTCTAGCCTCTTGCCTTTTCCTTGCACCGAGCAATGAGCACGAAAATTCTCCACAAGTGTTCAAGAGAGTTAGACAATGGAGTGAAGAAAGAACAAGCCACTACTTATAGTGGGACATTGTTGCTCCCCAACCATTGGATTAAAAATGAAATCAATGGCTTGAAATTTTGAAGGGACCTCACACTTACAAGATTCTTCAAGGAGTTGACATAAAGTCTTTATGGAAGAGACAAGACAATGGCAAGATTCTTTTAGAATCTCCAAGTACAAGCTACTACTTAGTCAAATATGCAATAAATACTCCACCTACAAGATCACTCCCAAGCAGCCAGATGCTCTCCCTAAAACCCGAGAAGAGCAACCTTGCTCAGCTCGGGAGTGGGGGGCCACTGTTATGGGTGGATTTTCAAACAACTATACGACCACGTGGCACCCCTCTGGAGGCCCACGTGGGGTGACCAAAGACCTCCACAACACCAGTGAAGTGGGCCGGATGAACACCCACCAGGCCCAACTGGGTGGGTGTCCATCCTGGATGATCACTTCAAGAGACTCTGGAAAGGGCTCGGCCTCAGGAAGAGGACCGAGCACCAAGCACCAAGCACCAAGCTGATGAACTTAGCAAAATGAGCACGCGAGACCTGGCAAGGTGTGTGCTCATCCCTAGAAGACCAACTCACCTGAGCTCAGTAGAGCAGGTGGCCATTCATATAGAAGATGGATAAAGATGGGCTCATAGGCCAGAAGAGGCATGAGCCCACCTGGTGTGGAATCATTTAAACACTAAGGCAAAAAGCCTGGCTGCTCTTCCAAAGGAAGAGCACCGACCACCGAGGCCCTCTCTCATACATGATATGCGATCATCCAATCGAGAGCCGGCACGTGGCCTAGGGCCTACGCCTGACACCTACACGGTAGGGTCATCATTACACCCCTCTTATAAATACCGAAGGAGACCCACTGTTGAGGTACGTGACTTCTACTCCTACTCTGCTCGGCACCACCTCTGATCTGACTTAGGCATCGGAGTGGATAGGCCGGCACCACACCGGTGCTCAGTTGTTTCCTTGTGCAGGTCACCTCTGTGCTAGGTTCCAGGCTGCTCTGCTCACTTCTCACTCCTCTTCTCATTCTTTAAAGTTAGTTGCACAGTCACGGTCCGGGAGACACCCGACCCACAGGTCAGTTCCCGGTCCTCGCATTTTCACGCAACAACACCTTTAATCTCCTCTTTATTCACAAACAAAGAGAGACTACGCCCAAAAGGAATTTAAACATAATTTTTCTACAATTTAAATCCTTTAGGGATATTCTTTTCCTGTTTAATACCTTTAATCTCCTCTTTATTCACAAACAAAGAGAGAATACGCCCATAAGGAATTTAAACATAATTTTTCTACAATTTAAACCCTTTAGGGATATTATTTTCCATTGTACGGATGGAATGAACCTGCCCCGTTAGGTGTTATTTAAATTGTGCACACTAAATAATCTCCCCTAACAACTATTCTTCATTAGACAAGGCCTTGCCTAATGTGAACCTACAACCATATTACCCAAGATATTTTAAAGTAATATGATTCATACAACGTCAACCATGACGCTCCGACAAGCCAAAAACCTCACTTTCCTCAACCAACACAACCGAAAGGCTAAAATTTCCTAAATTTCAACTTTTAGAATTAAATCGTTTAATCGTCACGTACTTTACCCCCTTTGAGTTGAAGAGTAGAAGTTCTCTTTAAATCAAAAATATTAAATTCTTCCATCTATTATTGGAAAAATGATCACAAAGTTTGAAAAGAAATTGAATTGATCAAGTGTAAAGAGGAAGGAGAAAGGAGAAAGAGAAAAAAAGAAAATTTAGGAGGGGGGGGGGGTCCAGACCCGCGGGTCAAAACCTGACCCACCCACATTTTTAAGCACCCTGGTGGTGCTTTTACCCTCGAGTCAAAACCTGACCCCCAGGCACCCATGCGGGTTAGGTTTTGACCCGCATGACCTTCTTTTTTTTTTCTTTCCTTCCAGCTGCACATCAACTTCTTTCTTCTTCCTTTTTCTTTCTCTTCCTCTCCTCTTTTTTCTTCAAGAGTATAAACCTCGTGGGTTTTATACCAACCTATAAATTGACCCGTGGGTTTTTTACGGACCCGTGTTGACCGTCAACCGGTTGACTTTTTTTTTTAATAATAATAACCAATTTCAAATTGGTTTTCTCTCATCGACTTGTCGTTGAATCTTAACACAAGCTTGCTTCATTGCTTCATCTTCAAATTTTCTAAGTGTTGCTTTGTAGGTGTAGTAGTCTTACACCTTTAGTAAACTTAGGAATTTTCTTTAATTCCTCTACGAGCCATGCACTCCTTAGTAGACTTAGAATTTTTTAGTCGTTTTAAATTCTTCTACCAGGTGCAGCTCGTGCGAGCCCTACACTCCCTATTAGACTTATAATTTTTTAGTCGTTTTAAATTCTTCTACCAGGTGCGGCTCGTGCGAGCTCTGCAATCCCTAATAGACTTAGAATTTTATAGTCGTTTTCAATTCTTCTATTATGTGCGGCTCGTGCGAGCCCTACACTTCTTAGTAAACTTAGAATTTTTCTTTAATTCCTCTACGAGCCATGCACTCCTTAGCAGACTTAGAATTTTTTAGACATTTTAAATTCTTTTACCAGGTGCGGCTCGTGCGAGCCCTACACTCCCTAGTAGACTTATAATTTTTTAGTCGTTTAAATTCTTCTACCAAGTGCGGCTCGTGCGAGCCCTACAGTCCCTAGTAGACTTAGAATTTTTTAGTCATTTTAAATTCTTCTACCAGGTGCGGCTCGTGCGAGCCCTGCACTCCCTAGTAGACTTAGAATTTTTTAGTCATTTTAAATTCTTCAACCAGGTGCGGCTCGTGCGAGCCCTGCACTCCCTAGTAGACTTAGAATTTTTTAGTCGTTTTAAATTTTTCAACCAGGTGCGGCTCGTGCGAGCCCTGCACTCTCTAGTAGACTTAGAATTTTTTAGTCGTTTTAAATTCTTCTACCATGTGCGGCTCGTGCGAGCCCTACACTCCCTAGTAGACTTAGAATTTTTTAGTCGTTTTAAATTCTTCTACTAGGTGCGGCTCATGCGAGCCTTGCACTTCCTAATAAACTTAGAATTTTTTAGTCGTTTTCAATTCTTCTACCAGGTGCGGCTCGTGCAAGCCCTACACTCCCTAGTAGACTTAGAATTTTTTTTAGTCGTTTTAAATTCTTCTACCAGGTGCGTCTCGTGCGAGCCATGCACTCCCTAGTAAACTTAGAATTTTTTTGTAGAGCTCTCGCACCTCGATGGACTAAGAACTTTTTTATTTTGTTCTTCCACCTTGGTGGACTTAGAACATTTTCATTTTGTTGTAGCAGAATCACACATAGTTGGTGTAACAACCCGGATTTTCACCTAAGGGCATTTTAGTCTTTTTACCAATTTCGATCCAATCAACGTAATCTTTAGTTATCCCGAACCGTCACGTCGTCACGAATTCAATGAAATTGACTACGCTCAATTCTGAGTCTCGAGTAAAAAGTTATGGTCTTAATACCATCTACGTCCCTAACTCTTATTATTCACTCCAGGGGCATTATCGTAATTTCTCGACTTATATATATATATTCACATAAACCCTAGTTCACTATTTCTTTCACGTGAACTCTCTCTGCGACCGCACGCCCATAGGGATTTCGCTCGTTTCCTGCAAGGTATCGACCATTCATATATAATCGTTGTTTTCCGTTAATTCCGAATCGATTTCTAATCCTTTTGGTTGTGATTTAAGGTCGGTTTAGAGCTCCGTTCTTCGCCGGAATTCAAAGAATTCAATTTCTTTTATCTCCGAGTTCTTTGGTACGATTTGGTTAAATTTTGATTCCGTTGGTTTTCTTATCATTATTGGGTTAATTTTAGTCTATTCGAGGGTCGTTTTAATGCGGTTTAGAGCCTCGCCGGAGCCGACTTCTCTTCGCCGGAATCTGGAATATTCTTCTCGGATTTGCTCGGGTTTGGATTGTGTTTTCATCGTGTGTTTCGGGACGAGCGTAGGACGTTTCCATTTGTGAAGGTAAGCTGCTGAGTTTGTAATTACATGAAAAGAAAAAAAAAATATATATATATATATATATATATACATGCACATGTGTGCGTATACGCAGGAGGTGGGAGGAAGAAGAAGACCGGTCGACCTGGACCTAGTGGATGGTCCAATTGGACCGGTTCAGCTGGTCCAGACCGGTTCAGGGCCTAATTATGGTCCAATTGAGCCAGTTTTCGTCCCGTTTTTTCGGTTTTCTTGAAATTGACTTTAAATTAATGTCAATACAGGTTTTGGGCACCTTTAGGATTTTATTTGGCATCGTTTTGAGTTCGTTTGCTTGCTCAATTTGCGAATAAGGTAGGTTAATTCCTACTTAGAAGTTAAATTAAAGTCCATGTGACTGGATGTTTATTGTGTGATTATTATGATAGTTAGGGGTGATATAACTATTTATTTTAAAAGCGTTATATGCTCGTTTAACTCGTGATTAATGTTTATATTCGAATTATGATGGTTAATTAGTTTTTAATTATAATTAGAGCCTATAAATTATTTTAGTTAAATAAACCCATATTAAATTTAATGTTTTAATTAATTAATTATTAATAATTAATAACCATATAATAATTGGTTTTAATTGATTTAATAATGCTTAGGATGATTTTAGAGCCGAATATGACATGATAACATAGTTAATTTATAAAATTAAATATTAACTCAATGGTTTCTTTGTTGTGACTTGATTATGTTGTTTTCTTTTCTTTTAATTATTTATGATAGGAATGTGTGTTGTTTTAAATATTTGTTCTTTGTTGTTTTTTTTGTTATTCAAGAGATATATGATCAGGGAGTTATGTTGAGACTGATTGTTGCTTGAAATTTATTTGAATGCTTTTACTCAGATATATGATAATCACGTTGGATAGTGTGGCACGTATCATAATGGCCATTATGATACTATTCTATAGAGCTGAACACTGTGATTATGATTTATCTAAGTAGTTGAGATGAGTTGGACAAGTGATTACCACAATGGATAGTGTGGCACGTATCATAGTGGCCACTATGATACTATTCTATAGAGCTGAACACTGTGGTTATGATCTTTGTAGGCTAAGTACCTACTAGTTGTTGATGAATGGTGGAAATGGACGAGTATCCATACGTTATTATAATTAGGCGATTATGTGTTGAATTTAATTTACTTATTTGAGTTTGGTTTTAATCTACTGAGTTAAAAACTCACGGTATTCAAATGCCCTGCAAACTTTTATTTTGCAGGTAACATTGATATTAATGGAGACCATGGCGATTGACGAGGACGGCACTACACTGAGAGACCCTTAAGACTTGTCAATTCTATTTATTTATTTTTATTTTATTTTATTGAACATTTTGTCATTTGCTTTATGGATTTCCATTTTAATTTATCTTAGTTGTTTTAAATTATTTAAATTGGCGCCAAAACAAATGTTTTTTTTTTTCGAATATTTCTTTGGTTATTAAACGAATGCTTCCGCAATTATTTGGCTTTTACTCTGATTTATTTATATTTAAATGAGTCATTATTTATTTATTGGTTATTTTGGGTCGAGTTGTCACAGTTGGCCTCCACTCGGGTAGAGTTTTATGTCTTGAAGTCGAACTTGAGTCTAAGTTTTCTCGAATGATTTAAATCTAATAGATGCAATAAGTAGAAAAAATACCATCTTATTAATTTTATTGTCGAACCCCTTACAATAAGAAATTTTAACGAAATTGAAAACTAAAATAAATAAAATTTGAGTTGCTTTACATCCTCATGGGTGTAATAGAGCCTTTCACACTATAAGAAATTTTGGAATATGTGACGTTTTTTTGGCGTCACCGATTCGAAGAGGTGACGGTTTTTTGACCGTCACCTATGGCAGTGTCACCTATTTAAATAGGTGACGGGCATAAAAAACCGTCACCTATTTTAATAAGTGACGTTTTTTACCCGTCACCTATTCGAATAGGTGACGGTTTTTACCCGTCACCTTTTCAAATAGGTGACGTTTTTTACCCGTCACCTATTCGAATAGGTGACAGTTTTTACCCGTCACCTTTACGAATAGGTGACAATCGAATAGGTGATGGTCATAAAATACCGTCACCTATTAGAAAAGGTGACTGGGAAAAACCGTCACCTTTTGTCCAAATTTTGAGAAAAAAAATATTTTTTAATTAATTGATGTTCAAATAATGCCATTTATTACACCTATCAAATTTAACTAAATATTACAATAAAAGTTAAAATATCACCAAACGCCTACATAAATTACAATATTTTTAAACAAAAAAATAAATTACATTATACTTGTGGACAATAAAACAAGAATTACTTTAAAAAAAACTTCAACCACCCCTCCTGTCAAAATCCCAATACCCAACTCGTTGACTCCGCTTTCATCTCCCATCTTCTGTGCTCCAACTTCTTATTATGTTGTTAAAACTATGAACAACAAAAAAATATGTTAAATAATTGCAAAAAGTATGAACCAATGCGATGAAAATAAAAAAGGAAAACATAAAGAAAAATAGGCATTAAAAATGAGAAGGATTAATGAAATCTATGCACACGAAAATCGTGGTCCAGAAGAGCATATTTTTTGATTGGAAGAAGAGCATATTTTAGTTGTATTAATCTATCACATATGGGGCTATGGATACGAAAAAACTAATCTACAATAGAAATCAAATAATAAACTTGCATAATTAAATGAGGCAAGAGACCTTAACACCTAAAACTGTGAATTGCTAAGAAGAGTCACCATGCATCTAACGGATTGGAATAATTTATCAATCCCTTGCCATAACTCGTACATAGATAATCAACATGTTGTAAAATGATAATAGACGTGCTTAAGAAAATGCTACCTCCTTACTACCATGTCTCACGATTCAACACGTTCATACTTGAATACTCTCAATAAAAAAGGTCATTATTTTAACTCTATCTAACACGGAGTAATTTTGCACATTAAAAAAATAGATTCTAAGAACAGCCCTAGTATAACATGAATGTTCTGCATTTTAAATAAATGGGTAAAAAGTAACAACAAAAACAAAATCTTACAGAAGGAGGATAAGTGAACAAAATTGCATTCTTCTCTTTTGTGAATCCAATCAGCTCCAGTAAAACATTGAAAACTACATAAAAAGAGAAATTTAAATTTAAATAAAAATGGAGTATTGTATAAAGCACTGCCATATTAAGTTAAATGGGGATCAAACACTTTCATGTGAAACAAGGGATAGATTGACACCAACATTTATCATGTAACTTGTGTGAATCCAATTAAACTGCCTAACTTTTTAAGATGAATAGACTGAAATTCCAAAAGTTGAACACTTACTGAGCGGCCATATCTAGGAATTGAAAAACTTGGTCACCAGGATAACCTGCATAAGATTTTTAAAAAGAAAATGAGAAGGATAACAACATGATATTGAAATATCAAGAAAAATATAATAACACCATGGCTAGATACCCTCATCAACTTTTAGTTCAAAGTGTATTAAATCTCAATTCAAAGAGAAAAAAAAACTATAACAATATCATAAGGGATTAGAAAATATAATAACACCATGGCTAGATACCATCATCAACTCAGGAAGTGTCTTGTTAAGGTATTTTGAAGAGAAATATTCTAAAGTATCTGATACTATAACATGAGAAAACGACTCCTCTTTATAGGTCAGACAATATTTGAGGTCGGAAACACCAACTATGCCTCCTCGGACAAGAGTTTTGCAATACTTACGCATAAAGATCTTTATGGTAAATCTCATAACAAGGTATCGCAACTTCAAAAAATTTAAAGTGGGTACCTAGTGAGAGAACTTCAATTTAGTCACAAAACTTTCACATCCCAAAAAAAAACTAAACAAAACAAAACATACAACACATAATTCATAGAAATGCAGAGCATTAACAAAAGCCAGAATCAGAATACTGATTTCTAATTATAACTTATTTAATAACAGCAAAAGTAGTTTTCATAGACTAAACTACAATGAAATTTCAAGTTCCATATGCATCTTATAAACTAAAAGATGCCAGGTGATTGAGCTAAAAAATAATCATTTATAGGATTCTCTTGCTGCAACCTGAAAACAGTTATTCTTTGTGATGGAATGCAAAAAAAAACTAATGATGTTGTTCATAAATATCTAGCACCTAATATTCATATATATGTACCTTGCAAACAGTGCGCCCAGATGCCAAATACACTGCTTCAATCCCTTCTTTTTGAAGAGCCACAACAACATTAGAAAGCCACCAGAGCTTAGTGTAGTTAGTTATGGTAGGAACATAAGGAAGAGGCTGCATCAAAAGATTAACACATTATTTTTAATGGAAAGATATAATAAAAGAATAACACATTACCCAGTGATGTGGCATAACTCCGAGGATTGATTCTCTAAATTCTCTACATTCAAACTACAATTTCAAAAGCCCTAAGTTGAATCTTACTGGTATTATGTGTTAAAAAGATAATTTTCTAGAAGCTTACATAACTAGAAGCAATGCTACTTCTGTATTGGCATCATACCTCTCCAGGATGTCGAGCATTCAAAGAATGGACATCAAGCTTGTAATTATGTTGTGGAATCAACTGTGATGCATCTGAACTATATGCCTCAATGTTCTAAAAACATTAGAAGTGAAATAATTAATGGGAAGTAAGTCGTTGCAAATGAATGTCAAACACTGATGACAAAATACTACCAAATTTTAAAAATCAAAAGCTAGTTATTGAATCAGCAAATCATCCCAGACGTCTAGAGAGAGTAATCAATTGCAGTTACATAACTAAAAGCAATGAGCTTCATTCTAGAAGAGTTGGTGTCAAATGAAAAAATTAAGAAACAAAGGACATGTTTAATCACCCCATTCTTCCTGCTCCATCGCAGCACACCAGATCGACCAGCAAATGCATAAAATGCAAAATGACATAAATCCACAGTACCAAAGTTCTCAGGAGCCTACACATAATTCATTACCATGTAAACCATCTGCTGCTAATTTTTAATAGAATATATGAGATCTATCAACTAAAGCAATCACATGTCAGAAAAAGGATTAAGTAACAAAGTTAACCAATTTAACATACAAAGTTCTTGATACATGATCTATAAAACAAACATACCTTCTTTTCAGTAGCACTTCTTCTATGTTGTTCAGCATTCTTTTCTGCAATTCCAATTTCTTCAAAGGGGTCCATAAAAATCTATGACAATAATTCCTAATTAGCATGTTGAATACATTGATATGGTGCTTCTTCAATTAAAAATAAATAATTGATCAGTTTATTTAGCTATATCCTAGATGCACTAAATCAGCTATTCATTATATGATTTAAAAAAAAGATTGGATGGTAAGAAATCAACTCATCAGTTAAGGAGATTCTAAAAAATTCATTCAATTGGCATTAATACAAAAAGAATTAGAACACCAAAGGGAAGCTTTAAAGTGAGAAGGTTATCCTCTATATATTCTTCTTTCCTGGCTGAATTATAAAAAAAAATACAAATCAATTCTTTCCATCCTATCTTCATAAAAGAGATTTTTCATTGCACAAAACCAAAGGACTTTTGCTCCCTGTTAATATAAACCAAAAGTAAATAAAGACATACATGAGGTTGCATTTCCATTCTCCCACCAATAATAACCAATCCTGGATCCCCATGCTTAAGGGTATAATTGCTTATTGAGATTGTTATCTCTCTCTGTGGTGAGCATTATGTGAAAAATCCTCCTGTCAGATGCCACAAAAAATTAAACTACTAATAAACTGAAAAGAAGAGGATAATCAAAGACACTGAATAAACAAATTTAATTGAAAAATAAAACCCTTAAAAAATCAGAAATTCAAAAAGAAAATTTTAAAAACTACACAAGATCAGGAAACTCGAATCACCTCGATAAAAAGTGACTCAGATCTCTAGAAAAAATTAATAAAGCAAAGAAAAATTACCTGAAACCCTAGCTTCGAAACCCTAGTCTTCGAAAATCCAAGGATGAATCTGAAGAAAAATTACCTTAAATCTAAAGTAAATCGAAGATGAGCACTAGAACAGATCAAATAGCAAGTTTACAAAATTAGATGACATAGGAGCTTGAGAGAGGATTTAGGACTGAAGTCTTTGAAATTCCACAAAGATATGAAATAATACCCATTAAACGACATACATCTCAGATTGAGAGAGGCGTCAAACGTGGGGGTTCGATTTAGCCTGATTCGGTAGAAGATACCACATCTGAGCCTTGATCTGTGTCTTCGAATTCTTGTAGAGCGACGCCATCTTTGAAATCTAAGAAAGAAAATACAATATCCAAAATCAGAATAAAATATCTAAAAACATAGATCAGGGGCTCAAAAAGAAGAGAAAAAATATTTTAAAAATATATAGAGAATAAAGAGATCTTTTTAGAGAGAGATTCCCCTTTTGACTGAGATTCACCGCTTTCCATTGAAATTCTGAGATCAAAGTTCTGGTTTTCGTTAGATCTAGTTTGACTATAGTCTGGACAAATAGTAAACGAAATAAAAAGTTTGGAAAACCCTATATCCCAAAGTACAAAGGTGAGAAACGATAGATTTTAGATGAAAATCATCTGATTTTGGAGATGGAGATTAGAGCGATTTTGCCAAGATCCCAAGTGAGAGAGATTTTGCCTAGATCCCAAGGGAGAGAGATTTTGCCTGAGGGTTTCGTCTCAGCGATTTCGTAGAGGGATTTTGCTGAGAGTTTTCATCTGAGAGGGAAAAGGGATTTTAACCGCTCTTTTTTTCTTAATTAAGGCAAAGGTCATGGCTATTTTACTGTTCATCTGCGTTTTTAGAATAGGTGACGTCTTTTTTTTTTTTTTAACTTTACCGTTCATCCGTTTTTTTTAATGGGTCACCTATTAAAATAGTTAGTGTCTTCTATTCCTATTTTTCTTATAGTGTCAGATGAGATCAATCAATGTGTTGATGTCTTGACCAATACCTCAGTGACCTAGCATGGTCCTTTTTAAGGCTTGGGCTCTTTTTCAATAGTCGGACCTCCAAAGATGGTCTTTATTTCTCCATATGGAAAATTTTTATTATCACGGTCCTGATCTTCCTTATCCCCTTTACCTTTCATGAATTCCTTCAAGTACCCTCTTTGAATAAGGGTCTCAATTTCTTCCTTGAGATCGAAGCAATAAGAGGTGGTATGGCCATGGTCTTTGTGGAAGAGGCAATATTTGTCTTTGTTTCTCTTGTTTGAATCTGCTTTCATCCTAGGCGGCCACCTAATCAAGTTTTTGTCTTTGATCTCCAAGAGTAGTTATTCGATCGGGACTGTGGTGGGAGTGTATTTTATAAACTTACTAGAAGGAAGACCCAGCTTATCAAGTTGGTCTTCCGATTTATGTCTCTTGTCATCCTCGTGACGATCACTCCCCCAGACAAACTCTTCTGTTCGATCTCTCTTCTTGTGTTCCGATCGTTTACTACTAACTCCTTCATCTGAAGTCCTTCTTACACTAAGCAACTCTTCTGCGCTTATATATTTTTGCACTCTAGCAAGAAGCTCGGTGTATGTAGCAGACGTTTTCTTTTCTAGTGACCACAAGAACTTTTCATCTTTCAAACCAGCCATCACAGCAGTCAGAGCAATGTCATCACTGTAACCTTCCATCTTCAGTGCCTCATTATTAAATCTCACTACATAGTCGCGGAGACTCTCCTCTGACTTTTGACGCACAGTCAAAAGGTGCGAGGCTGGTTTCTTATGATATCTTCCACCAAGGAACTGAGTTACTAAAGACCGAGTAAGATCTTTAAATGAAGATATGGACCTTGGCTTGAGATGCCTGTACCACCCGCGAGCAGGGCCTCCTAATGTAAGGGGGAACGCTCTACACTTGATAGCATCTTGGACTCCCTGAAGCTCCATCCAGGTCCGAAATGTATCAACATGCTCGATTGGATCCTTTGAACCATCGTAGGTAGTCATTGTTGGCATTTTAAACTTGGTTGGAAGCTCCACCTCCATTATATCATCAGTGAATGGTGGCTCAGTTTGCTCGAGTAGATCTTCCAAGACAAGATGAGTCTTTCCTTTATACTCTTTTCATATGACCAAGTTGATCTTGGAGCTTTTTCAACTCTGGTGCCCAAGGTTGGGCACTTTCTGCAGTAGACGTCATAACATTTGCATGTTATTTTCTCTTTTCATTGAGAACTTCTCTGAGGTCGGACTTTCGTTTCTTACTAGGATGCTGGTTGCGAGGAGAGTTATAAGAGGAAGAGGAATTGTCCTGAATATTTAGATTTGATCTCCCCTTTGAACCACCCTTCTCATGATTCCACGATTCACCTATTCGCTATAGGTTCTTTGCTTTTTTAGATTGTACTTCCTGGTTGTGAGCAAGGGCTTGATGATCAGTTTTCTGTGTAAGATTTTGAGTACTTTAGCAAGATCACGATTCACACCTCGAACCTGCTCTTCTAGAGCATCTACCCTTCTTTCTGGCATTGGCACAACTCTAACTACTTCTTGATTTTCATCAGCTTGTTATTATTGTTGTTGTTCTCTAGTGCTTGATATCTCGTATTACGAGGGTTACAGTTTTCACCGTCATATATATCATCACCGTGTTGCTGACTTCTACGACTCATCCTTGATGGTAGAGCACTTAGTTATACATTCTTCCCCACAGATGGCGCCAAATGTTGTTGCGTAATAATGGAGAGCTTCCACGTAGGCAACGAACTTAATTTATGAGACAAGTCGTAGGTAGTGCGCTGCTTCGACGGTGTGCTACGAGGTACTTGCACAGGAAAGAAAAAAAGCACCGGTGTGGTGCCGACCTAACACCCTCCGATGCTGAAGTCAGAGCAAGCAGAGCTAGTGTGCCAGAGAGAATAATAGTAGAAATTAGTTACCTAATGAATGAATTCCTTCCCCTATTTATAGGAGAATATGTTGATAACATCATCGTGCCACGTGTTGCGTCGGGATATATTGGACCACGTGTTGCTTCTCAATTATGTGTCGCTTGTGGGTTACGCCACGTGTCGTTTCCCAAGTGGATAGTTGTATTCAATCTTAAGTATGTAGGTCTATGTTGGAGACTGCGTAGCCAAGTCTTTTCAAGTGCATGGACTTTATGCCTAAGTACCGCGGTCAGACCAGGTGCCCTGGACCAAGTGCCTAGGTACTATGCTCAGACGAGGTGCGTAGACATTATTGAGATACTTTAAATTAGAAAATCATTTTTTTTTGTTTTCTTAATTTTTATCATTTCGACAATTTCATTAAATTAATTGATGTTAGTTTCTTTTTAATTTTTTTTTTGATAACTTTTACTAAATTTGATTTTTTTTTAAGTGTCAAGTGTAAATATATTTCTTCTATCTCCCTTTAAAACTAAATAAGAAGTAGATAAAGGTGTGAGTGCAAATCTAACATAATTTTTTTCATAATATTTATAGATATAATTTTTTAAGATACAAATTAGGGTAAAAGACACTTTTGGTCTATGAGTTTTCATTTTGTTTTCTATTTGGTCCCTATATTTAAAAATTTGACATTTTAACTACTGAGTTTTGATTTTGGTTTCTATTTGGTCCTTACCATCAAACTACCGTTAAATATAAAACAGAATTTTGACGTGTCAGTATTTTATTAATGGGTAAAGTGTAAATAAGAGCCCATGTGGTTTCTTCAAATGCATGAACACCCCCTGTGGTTTGAAAATGGCAAATCATACTCATGTGGTTTCAAATTATCTCAATGTGACCCCTCTCCTTTAACACTGTTAATTTTCTTTTAACCATAACTTCTTCGTTTGAACTCCGATTTAGATGATTCAAGATATTTTGGAATCCTCATTTCGGGCTCTAAGTTATGGTCAGTTCAAAATTTCAAAATCAATAGTAATCAAAAGCGTTAATGGTGTAAATCATACCTAGTATTTTGATTGTAATAAACCCCTTTATTTATTAACGATTTTGAAGTTTTAAATTGACCATAACTTAGAGACCGAAATGAGAATTCCAAAGCATCTTGAATCATCTAAATCGGAGTTCAAACGAAGAAGTTATGGCTAAAAGAAAATAAATGGAGTTAAAGAGGAATGGTCTCATTGAAATAATTTGGAACCACATGGATATGATTTGTCATTTTCAAACCACAGTAGATGTTCATATATTTGGCAAAAATTACAGGGCCTTATTTGATATTAATTTTATATGTCTTATATAAGCTTAATTAGTTTTATAATTAATAGTTTTGGTTAAAAAAAAGTGGTATTTTAAATGTTTTTTTATTGTTACTAATTCTCACTCCTCACTTGCATCCTCTCCGACCCCGACTGAGTCTATCTCCTCTCCTTCTCGACTCCGACTGAATCTCTATCTGCATACTCTCCCCTCATCAATTTCCATTTCAAATAAGATTATATAGAAACCAATTATCTGCATTTTTTCCACTTAACCAGACAAATCTATCTAATTCTTTTATCATTTACAATCACCATTTCTTTCCTCTACTTTCAGGAAATTGTCAGATCCCTTTTACTCTATTTTTATTGGAAGATTTTATATTTGTTTAATTTCTTTTGAATTTCAATTAAAAATTACAAGTTCTAGAAGCTTATATATGGCGGATACAGATTGTGGAATCATGATTTTGTGGGAAAACTCCAACTTTTGATTTTCAAGCAAAATAATTTTTTTTATTCCAAAAATTTGTAATTCCTATAAAACTTTCAAGCACCCCCATGTGATCTTTTTTGAATTTGACAAACAATAAGTGAGTATTCCATGTCATTTGTGTTGGGCTGTTTTACTCTAGTATGGAATGGAGATTGCAGAGGTGAGTTTTACGAAAAAGATAGAAATCAAAGGTGAGTTTAAGAGGAAAATGGCGACGAAGCTTGGTTCGTTCTAACCGGCTTTGGGTGTAAGGAATATGGTCTTATGGTTTAAGTTATTCGGCCATGGAAATGCTTATCCGGTGAAGATGAGTTCCGGCGGAGATGAAGCAGGGGAATGGGAAGAAGATGAAGTGAGGAGAGAGAAAAGAGATATATGTGATTGATAAATATAATTACTTTAAAATATAAAATATATAAATATTTATCTAAAATTTATTAAATATGACACCTCATTTTAAATATATGATGTCAGTAATAAAATAAAGGCTTAAATACACCACTGACCCCTACACTTTCAAGTTTTTTTAATTTACACCCTTACATTATTAATGTAGCTTTTTTCACCATATTTTCCAATTTTTATTAAAATAAGTGTTAAAACTAACAGCCTTTATTTTTTTTAATATTTTTTATATTTAAAGATATAGAAAAAGACAATTTAATCCTCACTAACCATAATCGACTTAAATTTATTTTGGGTTACTCTTTCTTCCTTCACAATTTTTCTTCTACCCCTCCAAATAAGCCATGAACGTGGTGGTGGTGAAGATGTTTGTTATTTGTTATAGTGGGATATATCTAATAATTCATCGAAGTTTTACTCTTTCATGAACATGATGCTAATCTTTCCGTCTCAATGAGAAGTTAGGGTTTCGTCATTGATGAAGAAAATTCCCTTAACACTGAAGAGGAATCTTGAGCATTGAATGAATAAATGAGAGAGAAGAATTTCATACGATTGTAGAAATTTATTAGGTGGGTGGAGGCAGCGTATAAATAGTTTCCATGGACAGAGATAGAGAAGATCGGCAAAAAAAAAAAAAGAAAGAGAGATTGAAGAGTCGAAGAACATAGATTTGATTTCGAAATTAGAGAGATTTTATGGAAAGAATGAATGGAAGGGAGAGATTGAATAGACAGATTGTTGTAAGGACTGGAATCACTAGTAGTGTCGGAGATAAAAGAGAAAAGGAGTTGCCGGAAGTATCAGAGAATTAAACAGAATTAAAAGAAAAGAAAAATCTATCAATCTATCTGAGGGTAAAAGGAATTTGTTAATCTTCTTGTTCCTCCAATACATCTTGAGGAAGAAAAAGGCATTTTTTTTTAAAAGCAAAATAATGACGAAGAAATGGTCCCTTTTTCTATTCTTCTTCAAATTCAAATTAGATCTAATTCCCATTGTTTTGTTCTTCATTTTGGGCTGGTTTTCTTTGGGGCTACCTATAAAGCGCCATGTCTATGGCCTTTTTGGTGGTTGCAAATGAATAATCGTGAAGGAAAGAAAAAGATAAACCCAAAGAAAATTTAAGTTGACTGTAGTTAGTGAGGACTAAACTGTCTTTTCATATATCTCTAAATTTAAAAAATATTAAAGAAAATAAGGGCTGCTAGTTTTAACATTTTTTATGACAAAGATTAGAAAACAGAAAGTGCAGGGGTGAAAAAAGCTAAATTGATAATGCAGGGGTGTAAATTGAAAGAGGTTGAAAGTGCAGGGGTCAGTAGTGCATTTAACCCTAAAATAAATTAATGCTACATCATTTTTCTGTTAAATTTTTAACTGAATTTTAATAACAATGACTAAATAGAAAGCTAACTGAAAATTCAGATGTTAAAATGTCGAGTTTTAAAATATAGGGATCAAATAGAAAACAAAATAAAAACTCAAAAACTAAAAATGTCTTTGTTCCTATGAATTAATAAAAAATATAATATTTACAAATATGTTTTACATAACATGCGGTGATTTTGTAAGTGAAAAATATAAATTCATGGTTATTGTCATTTAGTATCTAAATCAATATGTGAAAAATATAAATTCATAGTTATTACTTATTAGTTCTAAGTATTTATTTTAATTAATAATAAATTCAGTATATCACATCAATCAGTCAAACAATTGTTGACTTGTTTTTATTTATTCTCATATTTGTAAAAAAAAAAATTTAATAATATACTTGTAAATATATAAAAAAAAAAAATATTCGTTACGCACCAAAATTTTCTATAAATTATAGTGAGGAGTAACATTCAATAAAAAAAAAAAAAAAAATTTGACCACCATTCAATAACTTTTTATTGGGGTGACTTTTGTGTTTTATAATAAATTGGGATCATATAAGCACATATGGCATATTTTTTGGGAGTCAACCACTTTATAGCTTACAAAAATTTCATAACACTTTTTAACCAATTTTAAAATGAGACAATCATGAGAATAGCCACTTTTATTTGTTCCATTTCACAATATAGCCAGCACCAATTAATTCTCATGAAATTAGCCACAAATGTACTTTTTTCATTTTGTGCATACCAATTTTACACTCAACACAATAATATCAGATTTTTTAAACAAATAGCCACTATAGCTACAGTACCCGAAGTCTGCAAATTGTCACATTGATACACGTGAACCTTCAGCTTTGTATTTTTCCAAGATTTTTGAGAAGCTTATGAAGAAAGTTTTACAATATGTATCAAGTAGATTTTTTTACTTGAGAATTTTGAGAAGCTTATGAAGGAAGCTTTGCAACTAGTACCTTGTCATATACGTTGTAAACACAATAATTCTCGTACAGTATGTACTTGGTCATGTATGTTGTCTACATATAATCTTTCGTACTGTATGTTCTTGGTCGTGTACGTTGTTTATACAATAACAATAACCCATGTATAACATATACCACATATACGTACTAATAACTCATTCGACGGGTAGGGGGAGAGAAGATGAGAAGGAAGATTATTTGAAAAATTGTGAGTGGAAAGAGAGAGAAAAAAATGAGAGAATGATTTGATGTGAGAGAGAAGATGGTGGGAAAAAGGAAGAGTGAAAAAAGAAAGAGAAAAATGATGGAATGATTGATGTGATAATTGCATAGAAAAATGTTGAAGGGTTTTTTTAGTAAATTTGCATAAAAAAATGGCTATATACTCTAATTTTATATCATGTGGCCATGTACTCTTATTTCAACTTCAAAGTGGCTAGTTTCATGGTTAACCCTTTTAAAATCTACTACATTTTTTTCCAGATTTGCCCTCCTTTTACATTAGTTGTATTTTTTTAATTAATTTTATTATTTATCCATTATTCTATTTTTTATTTATGATATTCTTTTTCTTTTTTTTTCTTCTTGTTTTCCTCATCTTCATTCTCTCATGCTCAACGATTCCTAAAAAAAAGATCTTCATCTATTCTCAACCATCCTTCCTAAAACGAAGAAAAGAAAAAATTCGTGTTAAAAAAAATTGTATTCAAGATTTGTATTCTTGCCAAGAAGTATGAGAATATTTGAATTAAAATGGAAAAGTGAAGAAGGAAGATTTGTATTTCCATGGTGTGTCTAGGTTTTTTTAATCTTTATTCATTTGTTTTTAAAATTTGGTGAACTAGATTTCAATCTTGTTTTGGGCAAGGGGAAACAATATTTGTAACAACCTGATTTTTCATGTCAAAATTTAAATTATTTTGTCATTTTTGAATTTCAAAATTAAAATATAGTAATTAAAATTATATCATTAATGTTTTGATTTTTAGATGGGTTTTATTTCTAAATTAAAAGAGAAAATGTGTGTTGATCAATTTAGCAAATATCATTTTAAGTCTTTAGTAAAATTGGTGGAAAAATGGATTTGATTTAATTGTGGGAGGTTAAAAGAAGAAGGAGAATCCAAGAAGGTCTTTTGACAATTTCCTTACAAAGTCATCTTCTTTATTTAGATTCTCTCATTTGAAGACCAAAAGACATTTAACCTTCTTCATCTTCACATTCTCCATTTTAGATCTAATATCTCATAGTTTTGTATTTTGGCCATAACTCTTCCATTTGAACTTCGTTTGAGTGAGCGAGGCATCAAAATTCATAGTTTTTCCGAGAGCTTTCAATTGACGTTGATTTCCTGTCAATTATAACCGCGTAGAGAAAGTTATGGCCCTTTTTTGTTCTCGGGTCTGCTACTTGGAAGATTGGGTTTTTTCCGTTCTTGTTTTGTTTCCCTTGGGAAAGCTTGAGATTAGCTTGGGGTTTAATTTTTAGCAAGTTTAGGGAAAAAAAACCATTTGGGAACCTTAAGAAGTGAGATTTTCTCAAATCAACTTATGGGTTTCCTTTCCTTTTATTTGAGGAATGATACTTTGATTTAGGGAATTAAGTTCCAACACTTTGGAGCTTAAAATCCCAAATTAAAGAGGCTAAATTCTAGAGTGTTCAACAGATAACGTTCATTAAGTTTCTTAACCCTTCTCCCAAAATATGTTTAAAATCAAAGAACACATTTTCCTTAAATTAACATGTTGGCCTTTTCCCAAAACCCGAGTCTAGTTAATTTTTAATCATGTAATTTGGTTTGGATTTGGTGAATTGAGCTTGTGTAATTAAATTAGCATATTAGTGGATTTTGAGTTTGGTTTATCTAGAAATAAGCTATGAAATTCAATTGGTGGCTCTTTGTTTGGGTTAAATTGATTTATTAGTTAGTATGTTAATTCAAGCATAATGTCATTTCATATCTTGCTCATAAAAGTTATTTAGGTAGTTGTGCTTCCAATTAGTGGAAAGAGCATTTCATTTTATAAATGGCATCTAGTTTTGAAAATGGGTTGTTGCTACAATTGTGGATTCGGGATTTTGTTTAATTTATCGTTATGTGGATTTTGGGTTATATTTAATTTATCGTTATGCGGATTATGGATTATGTTTCATTTATCGATATGTGGATTCTGGATTATGTTTTACTTATCGATGTGTGGATTTTGAGTTATGTTTAGGAGTAGATATTGAGAAGGAAACAACTCTAATGAACCATACGGATTGCAAGACATTACAAGTTCATTGAAGAGTTGGGCATGCGTGCCAAGAGTGGAATGTTATTTTCATGTGATGTGGGAATGTAGCGTTAGTGTCCTTATTTTTTCACTATAAAATATGCACGTAGTTATGGTCCTTGGATAAAAGTGAAGTTATGTCACGTACTCATAGTTTAGGGTTGTGTACCTTAATCACTTAGTAAGCACTAACGCTATGTAAGCCAAAGTTTTACTTGTTACATGAGAAATTGGTTAATATATTCTAGCGCGTATTCTAGTCTTATGGATCCAAGCATGAAAAGACACATAATGTTACATTCCAAAATTGTTTGATTCTTTTGTTATGATTTTCTACCTCAGGGGTGAGGTAATGTTGTTTTTAATGAAAGTTGACTATGATAGGATGATTAGAATGTTAAATGTGAAAATAACATTTTTAAAACCTCTCAAGTGACGTTGTTGAGTTTATTTGTAAATAACCCCTCTTTTATTATTTCTTTTCTCACTTGGTGAGTTTAGCTAATAGTATTACACCAAAAATATTTTCGGTAAAGGCACAGGATTCAGGATTTTATAGATTGGTTGTTTGACGGCCTATGGACTATTACCACTTTTTTATTTGGGAAAATTGTAAAACTCTATGTTGGATTTGTTTTGACTATGAATTATTGAATGAATGATTTTATTAAACTTTATGAGTTTCGGAACTCTTATTTGAAATGAATTTCAGAGATTAATTCTAAATACAATGTCTTCCATTGCTTTTAGGGGTGAACATGGACCCCGCTACCCCGTTAACCTCCCCCACTCAGTCCCATTCAAGGGGATAATCGAGGTCGAGGTCGAGGTCAGGGTGGGAGTTTATGCCCTGTTTAATAAACAAGGCGGGGTTGGGGTGATGGAGTTTGACCCTATCATGGCCCCAACCCCGACCCCAATTACTACTTCTTAATTTTTTGTAACGTCCCGTTATTTTGAAGTGAGATTTTTTTCTATTATTTATTTAATGTTATTTATTTATTTATTTATTTCAATTTAAGTGTTTAGTTTAATTATTATTTTTGTAATTTCGATTTTAGTAGTTAATTTCGCTCGAAATTCTTTTTAATCGTTTTAATACTTTAAATTTCGTTTCGGTGACATTAATAATTATTAATAGGCCAATTAATAATTATTAATCACCTTTATATTTATTTAAGAGCTTCGGGTTTCGATTCATAAGTCATAAGTCATAAAAGGACGCAACCGTCATTTCCAATTTCTTAAAAATATCCAAAACACTATTCATATTCTTCTTTAAATTGCCATTGACCAATTTTTGACCATTTGCTTCATCTTTTTTCACCTCCAAACCGTGGGCAAGAATGGGGGAAAGAAAAATACGGTTTTGCTCGTTTCTCGGTGGATCGGCTTGATTTTGGTTGCATCGGAAAGCCCTCGAGCCTAGGATTCTTTTCCACCCAACCATCGTGCCTTTCTCCGTGATCCACGGAGTTCTCGATAAGTTAATCTTCAAACCCTAAGCTCCAAATAGTGTTTTAATGGAGTTTTCTTTTTTTTTTTGGTTTTCTTCCAGCCCCCCCGTAAACTCGATGATTTTAAGTACAGGGGTTGTTTTAAGTGTTTTTGGAAACAATCCCATAACCCTAAAACCGAGTTTCAGTCGAAGCCCTTCCCGTTTGAAATTTACCTTTTTGGGTTTGATTATGGGTTATTTATTGATGAATTATTGTTTATTTAAATTCAATTCGGGAAATGGCATAATATTCAAAAACCCTAATTATCGATACCCATTGAAATCGGGAATATCAAATTTTTTTGAAACCAACTCGAAACACATCTAAATTGCCTAAAAGCCGGAAAACCAAAACCGAAACCCTTTTTATGAAGGGGGGGCCGAGAGCCTCATGAGAGAATTAGAGGGTTTTTCGTTGTTTTGTGTACTTAGATGTCGTTTGATTGATATTTGGTTAATGTAAAGACTCGAATTTTCACAAATCTTTAAATCAGAAGTAAAACAGCGGAAGACTTATTTTTACAAAAATTTGGTGTGGATCCGTTTAAAATACGAACTCCCTAAACCTGTTTTTAAGAACACATCTCAAAGAATTTTAATCACATATATTTCTACTCCAGAATATACTCAAATCAGAGAAAGTAAACTCAAAATATACATACAACCGACCTTAGGCTCTCATGAGCCACAAAATACAAGTTTTAGGACTTTATTTCAAGTTTATATGTATATATTGCTTCTTAAAATGCTCCAAACTTAGATTTACTAGTCCAAATATCCATAAGCATTCACTCGAGATCACGCAGCACCACCTCCACGACCTCGCCCTCTACCACAGTATTACCGAAAATAAAGTGGTGTAGCACCATTAGCAAACAATGCTAGTGAGAATAAGATGGATGCAAGCACTTTTATGAACCAAATTCCATATCGGAGAATGTGTCCAAATAATTCTAATGTACTTTACATAAAAGATCAAACCATTATACTATCTCGTAAATTCGGAAAGTAAACATTCAAGCCCGTAGTTAAAGTAGGTACTAGTGCTTAACAAAGTAAATGACAAAGTAATTAACAAAGTAAATAACAAAGTAAATTTCTCATTTCATCCGTGACCACTTGTCACCAATCACAACCATACCGTGATCTCACCGCCACCGTGACATCCGGGCATAACAATATGCAAGTCACCAATCACAAACATCTGCGTGACCTCACACCGTGACATCCGTGCATAACAATATGCAAGTCACCAATCACAAACATTCCGTGACCTCAGCCACCGTGACATCCGTGCATAACAATATGCAAGTCACCAATCACAAACATTCCGGGCCCCCCCTCACCTCCGTGACATCCGCGTGCATAACAATATGCAAAACTTACTACTCTCTTTTAGTAACACCTAAAAGTGAATCTCATCACTAATAATAACGTACTAACTCGATTCTACACAAGAATCTCTCCAAAGTTCTTTTAACTATTCTATAACCACTCAAAATAAACGGAGTACATAATACTCTTCTCCAAGTTTCCGAAATCTAATTCTCCTCGAGAATATAACTTTAAACCACCAAAAGCATCTTACTTTAAGCAACAACCAATCTTAACTAAACTCCTTATGCACTTTCCTTAACTCCCAATTAACATATATTCTTGGAAAGTTCTCAAGTCTATTAACCCTCTTAGCATCGATCTAACATAAACGTCAAGCAATTCGAAAACATAAAAGTAATCACAACCATTTTAAACTCACCTTATAAGAGTAGTCAACTCCTAACCACCGGTTGATCGAAAATCACGAACGATGCTCAAAACCTATAATTACAATACACCTAAAGTATATTAATTATTCGAAATGAACAACGATCGACACGATACAAAATTAATAGACAAAACAGCCCGTAAAACATGCCAAGAGGCCCACGGCTCAAGGGGAAGGAAGAAAAGGAATTTGTTTTCCGGATTTTAAGCACTTTAAAGACAATCCGGGTTGGTTTCGGGTACTTTGAAGATTGGTAAACTCAATGGGTAAACCTAATTTAGGGTTTAGGTCAAAAATTCAATCCCGAACAATTTAGTAAAGTCATTAAACTAATCAAATTCAAAGCTCTATCAACAACAAACAAGAGGAAAATTGAAATAAATGGCTTTTTGGCTCAAACCCGAATCTAGGGTTAGGGAAAGTTCCTAAAAATGAATAAAACGACTTTCCCGAATGATTTCTTAAAGCCCCGATGAACGAATTCGAAAATTACAACTCAAAACCTCCATTAAACACTATTCACTTCTAGGTTTTGAAACTTTAACATACCTTAAGGCCTCGAGAAAATGAGCGGAAATCACGAAGAGTAGGTTGGAAATGATCCCCGGGCCAAGAGCTTTCCAACGGATATAGAATCGATGCGATCCGTTGAGAAATAAAGAAAATCAAAAATTTGGGGAGGGGTGTTGATCCTCACCCAGCAAGGAGAAGAAAAAGATGCAGAAATTGTCTAAAATTTGGCTAAGTGTTGGTATTTAAAGGATGATGAATAGTGTTTTTGTGATTTTTAGTAAATCGGGTAATAACGCCTACGTTCCTCTTTTTACTTTTACTTTTAAAAACGAAACCCGAACCACTTAAACTAGCCCAAAGGTGATTAATAATTATTAATTGGCCTATTAATAATTATTAATACAACCAAAACTAAAATAGGCTAATTAAGCGATTAAAAAGGTTTCCGAACGAAAATAACTATTTAAATCTAAATAACTAAATCTAAATTAACTTTAAATAAATAAATACTTATATAAAAAAAAATTACCTCTAAAATAACGGGACGTTATAGTTAATTATTAATTGTTAGATATAATTCTAATTGTAGGTGTTTTTGAACCTTTCATTGATCGCGTTATCGAAGGTTTGGAACGAAATCTTCTTTTGCAAAGGTGAGAATAGTTAGGATTTAAAGTATTTATAGAAAGCGAATAAGTACGATGATTTGTAGAATCGGAAACTAAGATTAGAATCCAATCTAAGATTAGAGGGATGTGAGATAGTGCCTTAGGATTTGAAGTTAATCCTTTAAGCGAGAAACTTAGGATTTCTCGATGAAAGCCCCGAATCTTAGAAGATTCTAAGTTAGATTATTTTCAGAGTTTAAGATGGATCATTGGAAGTTAAATGATCCAAGATTTTTATAAAGAACGATTGATAGAACCTCGGATTATTGGAAGTTTAGAATCTTTAAAGGTTTAGGTTAATCGTTATGTTTTGACTCTACTTTTATTATTGATAGCGGAGTTCGATTTATAAATCGTTCGTCCGAGATTCTTATCTATTTTTACCTTATGTCTTTTACTTTATGTTGGTTTTGATTACTTTAATATTCGCACTTTACTTTATCTATTTTTGCAAGCATATGCATAACATTTTTTTTTCACCATTATTTATTGTACCATAACATCTCGCATCATTGAAAGAAAGTAAAAAAAAAAAGTGAGGATGAAAATGTAAGGAATGGTGGATGAAATGTGAAATATCCACGTTACCTTTATGCATAAGGTTGAATGGTGGATGAAATGTGAAAATCCACATTACCTTCATTTCATGCATAAATGGCGAATGCGTATCCTACGGGATGTACTCATTATTTTTATGCATATGATAGATGAGAAAGATAATCGAGATGTTATATTTATGCAAAGTTTTATTTATTATTCTTAGTTATGTCATAACAAGTTAATTGGATGAGGATTGACTACGAGAGTTAGTAATATCATCCTTTGGAAAGTTTAGAATGAAATTACCTAAAGTTTTGAGAACTTTAGGATTGATTGTGTCAGGTAAATTGGACATAATCGGAATACGAGTTTGAGGTCTATCCTTACTTTTTATTCTTATTATTCTCACTGGGCTTAAGTTGTTAGCTCATGATATTACAAAAATTTCAGGTAATGCCCTGGCTAGAGGTCGAGGGAGAGGAGATGGTGCTGCATGATCGAGGGATGAAGACTTTGAGATGGACTAGGTGGTTGTAAAAATCCATGTACATGGTTTTGTGAATTTTATACAATTTTGGATTTGTATATTTGTAAATGGCTCTTAAGAGCTTTTCGTCTATGATTTTATGATTATAATTCATTTTGAACTCCTGGATAGGAACTTAATGTTCCTTGTGTATTTAAATTGCGAATTTAAAATGTAAACAGGTTTTGGCTAGCCACTTTTCAAACATAACCACGCCATTTTTCTTAAAAAATAAAGACTTCCGCTGTGTATTTCTAATTTAAATTATTTAAAAGTTATGGGTCGTCTCATTTTTTTTCTTTTTCAAAACCCATTTACTACCTATTTACACACCAACTCCATTTATACCCCATTTACTACTCATTTACAACCCAACCCCATTTACAACCCAACCAACCCCACCCCGCCCCACCCCATTTGATTAACTCCGACCTGAACCTCGAACCCAATTATTATATAGGGTGGGGTCGAGGTACCCTTTTTTTCTTAAATAGGATCGGGGTGTAAATAGGTACCTCGACTCAGCCCAATCCTGCCCTATATTCACCTCTAGTTTCTTTATGGTTTTAGCATATTAATCCTTAATATTAGGGTTGAGTCTTTACAATATTTATTTTAAAAATTTTCTTTCATTTTTTTTGTAATTTTCCATGTTCATCACCCATCTGAACATAATGAGTTTCCCATGTTTTCTTTCATTTCTTTTTCCAAATTTTCATGTTCAATGTCTTACAATATATAAAATATATTATATGTACTATACATATTATACATAAAACTGTATACTAAATATATATATATTTTTTTATTACTTTAGCCTCCATTCTTTCTACTACAAAAATGTTTAGGTTTGCCAGCGAATTAATGTCGGTAAAATATAAATTGTCGGTATAGATTAAGAAATGCATGTGAAATTGGATATTTCACCGGCATAGAGAAAAAGGGAAGAAAGGACCCTCAAAATTATGAATTTCGCCGGCATTGCGACTTAAAACATAAGAGTCCCTCTTATGGGTTTTTCCGGCATAGCCATTGGGGATTAAATCCTCAACCTTAGGCTGACTCTTTATTTCCTCTTTTCTTCTTCTTCTTTTCTCTTCCTTGTCCTCTCTTCCTCCATCAGTGGAAGCCTCCATTTCTAGCGGTTCAATATGAGTTTTATATTTTTTTTATCATTTCATGCCTCGAACTCATTTATTATAAATATTTTTGGGTTTTGGGTGATTTTTGAATTGTTAGCCTACATATATAGTTTCATCATATTAGGATTTAAATTTTTTTTGGGGATTTTGGTTTATGGTGATAATTCTTTATTCAAATAATGATTTTAGGTAGGAAATAATTATTTTTAAGTGTGGTTAAGGTTTAATTGGTTAATTAGAGTGTTTGTTCGATTTAATTTTTTTTTGGCTTTTGGATGATTCAATGTTTGATTTAAAGTAATTTTTTTTTAATTTGTATGAGAAAATATAAATTACAAATTAAGGGTTTTTTTAATGGACTTGTATTTTTTTTAATTGGATTTAAACTATTTTGTTGGAAGATGAAAAACTAATTAATTAATTTTTTTAGGAACTATATTACTTTGGGACATTTCAAACATGATGAGCGATGATAGCTAACTTTATAAATAGTTGTTTGAATGAATTACCCCTACCTAGTGATCCCTAGCTTATAATTATATATATATATATATATATATATATATATATATATATATATATATATATATATATATATTTCAAGCTTTAATTAATTAGGTGTGGCTATCTTGCAACAAAGTTAGCCACACATATTTATTGATTATCTCATTATTGTCGTTCATGCATAATAATTGGGTTTGGCTAACCTACACCAAAGTTAGTCACACAAATTTATAATTACTATCATTCATGCATAATAAATGGGTGTGGCAATCTTGAAACACAATTAACCACACATATTATTGATTACCTCAATTGATTGTTCATGCATAATATGTGGGTGTGGCTATCCTGCAGCAAAGTTAGCCTTACATATAAATTTGTCATCTCGTATTAGTTATGGGTTAATTCTTACCTACCTAGTCATTGTTTATAATTAGTTGATTGAGTCACCCTTAAGTAGCATACCTAATTTTATTATTTGTTGGGTTATTGTTCAGGAGTTGGATAGTTTTTAGGGACAGATTTTATTCGGAATACGTCAAGGGGATTAAGTCTTTCTTAGAGGTTGTGAGGATTGTTGTCAATGAAAGTGGTAGGGCCCATTGTTCCTGTATGGAATATTTGAATATTTGTGTTTGGGAGATTAATAGTATAGAGAGACACTTGTATATTCATGGAATATCTCTGACTTACATTCAGTGGGTATTGCATGTATAGCAAGCAGATCTTAGTAGGTTTTCACGAGCTATGTCATAAATATAGCACACGATGAAGAGAATTTAGGTGGACAATCAGATGATAATAGTCAGAATGTTGAGAATATGAGATCCATAGATAATGATTTCTCACAGTTGTTGGGTGAAGCTGTAAGAGAATTATACCCCAGTTGTACAAGGTTTTCTGCTCTCAATTTTTTTTTTTTTTTTTTGTGAAATTGATCCATATAAAAGTTTTGAACAATTGGAGTAGCAAGTCTTATAGGCTTCTCAAACTATTGAAAGAAGAATTGCCAATTGACTATGTATTATCGGAGCCATATTACTCTAATAATAAGATGCTTAGTGGATTGTGTTAAGGTTATGAAAAAAATCATAACCTTAACCCAGTCAACTAAGCATGGGCAATGTAGTTGTGAAGGAGACTACTGATCTAGTAGTGGGACACAAGAGAAAAGTTGAGGGTGAACACAGTCAGAGATAGAATAATCAAGGAGTTTTCAGAATTAAAACTCAGCAGTACAGGCAGTTCAATCATAATAATCAGAACAGGTAGTTTCAGGGTGGTAATCAACAAAAGCAGATGCTAGAATGTAAGAACTGCAAACAGAGACATTTAGGTTATTAATTAACCTCGTAGGTGCTATTTGTGTCAATAAGAGGGGCACATCTCTCATGAGTGTAAGAAAAAGCAACAAGGCAATTGAAAAAAGTCAGCCTAAGCAGAATCTTCAGCAAGAGAAGTTATTTACTACAACCAATAATGAGACTGAGGCAACAGGAAATATTGTGACAGGTACTTTATCTCTTTTTGGTCACTCTGTTTTTGTTTTATTCGACTCAGGAGCAAGTCATTCTTTTATATCTACTGATTTTTTTGAGCATGCTATTTTAGAGACTTTACCTATAGGTTATGAATTATATGTTTCTACTCCAGTAGGTTTGACTGTATCTGTGAATAGGAAGGTAGAAACTGATGAGTTGTGTATACTATGAAAAGTGTGTGCCTTCCACTTTGATTGTTTTATCAATGAGTGACTTTGTTGTGATTTTGGGGATAAATTAGTTGAAAGGCAACTATGCCATGATAAATTGTTTTAACTATGAGTGACTTTCATATCTTTTGAGGCTCCATAATTCATATCATTACTCCTAATATGACTCTAATTTCAAAAATATGAGATAAAGTGTTGATAAAGATGACTTCATCATGACATCACCGTGATGAGTCATCAAAAATAAAAACTACTACTCCTAAAAATTTAAATATGCCAAAATTAAAGCCCTATACTACTTGGAACTTCCATTTTTATATAAAGTCTTCAATCCTTGGTCTTGATCTTCATTTGAATGTAAATTTGGTCATTTCTACAAATTACAATATATGGAAATATTCCATTTCTTGAAAGTTTTCCATTTTTGGAAAGTTTCCATTTCTCTCCATTTCAAGCAAAGATCTTCTTTCATATTGCAACTTTTTGGCTCTTGATCTTTAAGTGAAGCTAAGGCCATTTATACCTTTTGAGGCTTCATGATTCATATCATTCTTTTCCGCTTGAAGAGGATTCGTCCTCGGATCTAAAGCATGATTTTGGTTTAATTGTTTTTGTAGTCTTTTCACATTAGACATGGCTGCAAAATGTTAGTAACAAAAAACAAATGTATGAAACTCACAAGCACTCACTAAGTATTTACACTCAAGAATTTGTAGTTCACTCGTGTTTACGCTCATGTAATGCTCACACACTCAAGTAGGCTCTTGGTTGCTACCTTGCTTTAGTAACACTTAAATATAATCAACAAACCTGAAATAATGTTAATCGCATTGTGTACAAAAAAATGAAGTAGAATGAAAAAAAAAAAGAACACCAAATTTGGATAAGATAAGTAGAAGATATGATTTGGAAAAGATTTGGATAAGATGAGATGAGATTATATGGACGAGATGAGATATAGAGAAGATAAGATTAGATAATATCTATGTTAAGATAAGATAAGATAATATCTAAGATGAGATAAGGTGAGATGAGATGAGATGAGATAAAATATGAGATAAGATAAGATAATATGGTGATTGACTTACTAAAAACATAATTTTAAGGTTTTGGGGATATAATTTAAAATCTAAATGCTAGATTGTGAAGAAAAAGTCAAGAACACATGATGAAAACTTCAAGAACATGAAGAACACGAAAAATTCCAGATTCTAAAAATAAAACTTGAAAACAAAAATCTAATACCAAATGATGTGAACACTAGAGAATTGGAAGCAAGAACACTTTGTTTATTTAGACCCTTCAACACAAATCCTAAAAATACCAATTCAGCAACGCTTAACGAACAAACTTTTTCAAATTTTTTAAACTAAGAACAAATGCAATTTAAAACCTCGTATGGTATGTAGAGAACCCCAAATTAACAATACCTACCCTTAGAGCCTAAGCTCTGATACCAAATGATACGAAAACCACATGGAATTGCTTTTAAAACCCTTAAACTTAACTAAGTACCCCAAAATATCAAACCATAAAACCCACATATGCAATTCAAAACAACCAGGAAAGTAAGGGAAATAGGTTACCTTGAATGATCAAATATCCAGAAGTATGAAACTAGTCAAGTCTTCAAGATTCGAAAAATTCTACAAAAAACTTGATTAAGGTTGCTTGAATTATCCTAAGCATGCAATCTTAACCAAGATTACATAGATGAGAGATGTGGCTCTCAGCCAAGACAAGCAAAGTAGGCTAGTTTTCTTTAATTCATCAAATCTTTTTATTAATTGAAAAATAAAGCCTTTAAATAGGAAAAACAAGTTCCCTACTCCTAATATGACTCTAATTTCAAAAATATGAGATAAAGTGATGATAAGGATGACTTCATCATAACATCACCATGATGAGTCATTAAAAATAAAAACTACTACTCCTAGAAATTTAAAAATGCCAAAATTAAAGCCATATACTACTGGGAACTTTCATTTATATATAAAGTCTTCAATCATTGGTCTTGATCTTCATTTGAATGTAAATTTAGTCTTTTCCACAACTAACCATATATGGAAAGTTTTCATTTTGAGAAAGATTCCATTTCTGGAAAGTTTCCATTTCTCTCCATTTCAAGCCAAGATCTTCTTTCATGTTGCAACTTTTTGGATATTGATCTTTGAGTGAAGCTAACTTGTCCATATGGTCACTTGAAACCTTTGAGTGCACCAGAATAGAAATGGGAGGATATTTCTAAGGATTTTGTTTGTGGTTTGCCAAGGTCACTGGAAAGTTATACTATTATTTGGGTTATAGTGGATGGACTTACAAAATCTGCACACTTTTTGCTAGAGAAATCGACTTATTCAGTAGAGACTTGGGCTAAGTTATATCCTAAGGAAATTGTGAGGTTACATAGATTCCAGTGACAATTATATCAAATCGGGACACTAGGTTTGTGTCAAAGTTTTGGAAGAGTTTGCATAGTGTAATGGGTACTATGTTATTGTTTAGTACTACTTTTCATCCTTAGACTGATGGGAAAACTGAGAGAGTGAATAAGATCTTAGAGGATATGTTTAAAGCATGTGTGTTAGACATTGGTAGTTGGGATTAGCAACTATACCTATTCAAGTTTGCATACAAAAACAGTTACCAACCTACAATTGAGATGACAACTTTTGAAGCTTTGCATGGTAGAAAGTGTAGGTCTCTAGTAAATTGGGATGAGGTAGGAGAAAGAAAGTTGTTGGGACCTAAGTTGATGCAGATGACGAATGAGTCTGTTGAACTAATTAGAGAAAGAATGAAGACTGCACAGAGTAGACAGAGGAGTTATGCAGATGTGAGGAGGAAAGATCTTGAGCTCTCTGTGTGGGAACATGTATTTTTAAGATAGCTCAAATGAAAGGACTAATGAGATTTGAAAAGAAGGGAAAGCCGAGTTTGAGATTCATTGAACCGTTTAAGGTGTTAGGGAGGATCGAATCATTCACTTATAGGTTGGCCTTACCACCATCTTTGTCAGGGGTTCACAATATATTTCATATCTCCATGCTTCAAAAATACATTGCTGACCCATCTCATATGATCAATTATGAGCCAATTCAATTGAATGCGGACTTGACTTTTGAAGAGAAACCTGTTGAAATATTGGTTAGGTAGCAAAAGGTTTGGAGGAACAAAACTATTGATTCGGTTAAGGTTCAACGGAGGAATCAGACTAATAGAAGACCACTTGGAACCGAGAGGAGGAGACGCGTGAGGTCTACCCCCATCTTTTTTCTGAGCATTAGCACTTTTCTGGGACGAAAAGCCTTTTTAGGTGGTCGGATTGTAAAGGCTCGCTTCCTAATAAGCTTTCTTTAATTAAATATTATTCGTTTTATAATATTTACTAGAGAAAATAAGAAAATTTGGTAATTAATAAATTAATTCTTATTTTCAAGAATTAATTTAATTAAATTACCAATAATTGTATTTTGGAAAAAAAAAATAAAGAAAAAAGGAAAAGTAGGCGTGGACTCCTCAGTTGGGCGTGAAAACGTGAGAATACAGAGAAATAAGGTAGGCTTTTTTCTTCTTCTTCTTCTTCCCTAGCCGATGCCACCCTTGTCATTATTGGGCAAAATTTTGATCAATTTTTGCTCGTCTCTTCATCATAGTAGGTGTAGATCGTAGTGTTGAATCTGTGGTGAAGGTTTAGAGGAGAATGGAGAGGTTTCTCTTCAAGATTTGATTCAAGGTAAACTAATTTTCTTTCTTTTAATTTCTAGAATTTCTTTGTTTTTGGAAACGAAACTCGCCCAAACCAAATTTTTTCTAGTCTTTTTACAAGAATTCCACCTTCTGTTCAAGAAATTTCACAAACCCTAGAAACCCTAACCTAGATTATTCTTGGGCTGCTGCTGCCTGTTCTTGTTTGCTTTCGATATGTTTCGTCACGCGTCGTTTGTAGCCTTTTTCTCATATGTTTAGTATGTGTTTTTAGTTAGATTTTTAATTAAATTAGGTGCTTGTATCATGTTGTAGGGGTTCTTGGAAAGAGAAGAATTAGAGTTATTTAAACCCAAGTTTAAGGTGAGTGGAAATTGCTAATTGTTTGATAATTCTATATTATATTTCTTTTTTATTAAACAAGCGTTTTACTTCTGATTTTAGGTGATTTAAGATGATATTTGACAATGTTTATGGATGTTTTTTGCTGAACATAAAGTGCAGAACTTTAGTTTAAATTGTGGAAAAGTTCGATTTTCAAGCATGCTTATAGGCTACTTCGATCCTTACTATGATAAAATGATTTGTGGATTGCCATTGGATGTTAATTGATATTTTAACATGATTTTGGATGTTATTAAAGTATGATAATGCTGCTGAAATTTACTTTCATTTTAGAAAGATTGCCCCTTAAGAGTAAGGTAGAATAGGCTAGTTTAGATTAGTTTTACATCTATTGTTGGGTAATCATTGTGAGTTACCCAAATGAGTTTTTAGTGCCTTTTAGGTCGTTCTAAGGCTGAGAATTGTATGAATTTTCAGAATTTAGAATTTCTAAGTTTAGGTCTAGAAAAGTACGTTTATGGTAGAAACAAGGTTTCTATTTTAGTTTTGAGGCTTAAGCTTGGAAAGCATCTTGGGTAATGAGGCTTGTTAATCATATTACTTCGAATGTCTTAGGTAATATGGTTGGAGGTTCACATTAAGTAAGGCCTTACTTAATGAAGAATATGTCATTAGGGGGATTATTCAGTTATGCATGACTTACACTTAACGGGACAGGTTCATTTCATGTGTTTACATGGAAAATAATATACTTGTAGATTCACTTATGTGCTTTGCAATTACATAAGAAAAATATTCTCATAAGGTTTAAATTGTGAAAAAGTGTGTTTAATCCTTTTCGAGCGGATTCTCTCTTTGTTTGCGAATAAAGAGTAGAACTATGGCATTGGGTTAAGTGATAGAATGGTTTAGAATGAGTGAAAAGTTTGGAAGTCGGTGAGGCCGATTATGGATTTAATGAACTTAGAACTTCTATTGGCATTATTAAATGTTTAGTATTTTCTACTCATTGGGCGTAGCCTTATGATGCTACATTATTTTTTTTCAGGTAAAAAGATTAAGAAAGATGGCAACTAATGAAGCTCGTGGTGTATGGATCAACAGGCATGGATTTACACTCCGTTAATTTCTCTTCTCTTATTTTTATTTATGCTTGTAGGATGGGAACTGTTTATTTTCGATACACTTGTAGTTGATATTTTCATGTTTTCAGTATTGGTTTGGTTTATAGCTTGTTCCCTCATTTTATCGTGACAAGTTAATTATGAATGGTGGTATTTTGGTTTTGTTGTTTTTAAACAAGACAACAATAAAAAATAGTGCACATTGATTATTTTTGGTTTTAATGAGAAGAATTGTATTTATTTTTAAAGTTAGCTTTTCGTTGTTGTATATTTTCCATATTTTGAGAATTATGGGTTATTACAATATAATTCTGATTTTTCAAGTAATAAGTAGATAAACAGATTTGATTATTAAATTACACAAGAATCAGATCACTTTGAATCTCTAATAAATACAAATATGACACAATACTACAAAGTAAGTATTAAATTATATTATCAATTTAATCTCCAAATAATATACTAAAATCAAAAGGGTGTAGATCACAATGTTTGAATAAATATTTTTGCCAAAGAAAAAAGGCGAAAAAAATTAAAATTCAAACAATATTTAATCATTTGATTTTGAGCACATTCATAATTTTTTTAATATAGGTTCATGTTAAATATCATTTTTTATTGGGTTCACATGTTACACAAGTTTAATTAATTAACCGTAATAATTAAATTTTATAGTAGATTATCCGATTATGTTTTCTAGATAATATAAATCTTGTTCTGAAAAGCGCAAAAAAAATTTGAGCAACGAACTCAATCTCGAAAAGGAGCTCTTGATAAGTTTATTAAGACAGTTTGACGAGAGGGTTGGCGATCATTCTTCAACAACAAAGGAATTTTTTAGAGTGCATTATTTTCTATACAAGTGGATCAATCCATTGTTTCATTAACCCAGAGATTTGAGCAATATCAAGTATATGAAAGTATTTTCAGGTTTTTGTTTAGGTTTAAGAAATTACAATCTTTGAACGATGACGATATGGAATCATGTTGCACTCGAGCAGAAACAACTCTAATGAAAAAAGAGCTGTCTGGTGATATTGATGGCAATGATTGGTATTATGGAACTAAAATTCCTTAAAGATTTACTAAAAGAAAATATTGGAACAATGAGTATATTGAATTTCTTGAAATAGATTAGTTGATTTTTAAATGCTTTCTATTGCATATAGAACATTATTGATCATTCTTATTACTGATGCTTATCTGAAAGATTTTTTCAAAGTTGAAGTTGTTGAAATCTTATTTATGATCAAATATATCACAAGAGTATCTCAATGGATTGGCTTTGATATCAATCGAGAGTAAAGCTTTGGAAGACATTGATATCGAAAGTTTAGTGCATGACTTTGCATCTAAATATTCAAAGAGAATGTCACATTTTAAATGAAAGTTTGAATGTCATTTTTTAAATGAAAGTTTAAATTATATTATTTTTTTGTTCTTGTGTTTCAATAAAATAATATAATTTTTTTTTGTATTTTTATGATTTTTTCATATTGATAATGAAGGCAATTGTTTTACCAATTGCCTGTGAGGAGTAAGCCTCATCAATGGGTCGGGCTGGGCCTAGAAGGCCTGGTCAATGAACGGGTCGGGCCTGGCCTCGACCTGACTTAAAATGGTAAGCCCAAGCCCAGTCCACGGACTTGGACCTATGAGATAAAATATGGTCAGGCCTGTTTTTGCATGTTTGGCTCAGTTCGTTCGAACTTTTATTTATTTAATTATATTTTCCATTAAATTTTTAATTGTATTTTTTAAAACTTATTTTTAACTTTTTAAACTTAAACTTAACTCTAAAATGATGAAAAAAAAGTTAATTTATTTTTTTTCTATCCTATTCATTTTTTTATTTATACTTTCTTCTTATATGTTTATTAAAACTTATTTTTAACTTTTTAAACTTAAACTTAACTCTAAAGTGATGAAGATTAAATTAAATTTATTAATATTTTGCTATCCTATATATATTTTTATTTATACTTTTTTTTTATATATTGTTTATTAAACTTTTTGTAACAACCCGAAAATCCCAAAATACATATAAACCAATAATTAACGTCGGAAGCATTGAAAACAAATCACATCTAGTCTTTTTATTTAAAATCAAGTTCAACACAATTCAAACCGATCGGTTTTACTTCAAAACTTAAAACATCAAAATAAAACAACCTCAAATCGGTGTTTAGAAAATTATCAAATAAAAGTATGATCGACATACTTATTTAAAACAAAACGAAAACATGATCCAAATCAAATAAAAAGAAAGATAAATCTCGCCGGCGTGTAAATCCATGCCAATGGATCACCACATCGAACCACATCAGCCACCGAGTTTCTTCTTTCCTTTACTTGAAAAAAAAAGTTGTAGCATCATGAGGCTACGCCCATTGAGAAGAAAAATATTAAAAATAAAATCATGCCATGAGAGATTTTTCAAAGACTTTAAGTCCATAACCGGCCTCACTGACTTCCGAAAGTTCACATACACCAAAACACTCGGAGTCTAACCCATCATTCCAATAAATAAGCATATCTCTTAAACCTCAAATTAACAAGGTAACATACTCAAAACATTTTTAAACACTCTTTTCTCAATTTAAAACTTTTCGATTTAAAATTCCACTAATACCTCTAATCTCCTCTTTGCCCACGATCAAAGAGAGACTACGCTCAATAAGGAATTTAAACACTCTTTTCTCAATTTAAATCCTTATGAGAAATATTCTTTTCCATAGTACGGATGGAATGAACCTACCCCATTAAATGCTATGGAGTTGTGCACAACCATATAATCTCCATTAACGACAATATTCTTCTTTAAGCAAGGCCTATTCTTAAAGCGAACCCACTACCATATTACCCGAGGTATTTGAATAACATGATCCTACACATCACTACCATGATGCTCAAATTAAGTCTAAACTCAATTTCTCGAAACAATCCTCTTTTTAGGGCAAAAATTCCCTAATCTCAAATTCTGGAAAATTCACCTTTAAATCATTCTAAAACATCCCAAAATCACTCAATAAACCCTTTTGGGTTCACTTCCAACAACTCCCAACGATTAACAATTTTAGAAGCGAAACTAGCCTAAACTAGTGTAGTTTCGCTCCTTTTTGGGACATTCTAAAACTACTATAATTCTAACTAAAATTCAGCGGAATAACGCATATAAAATCACTCCTAAAACAGCCCCTATACATTTGGAAATAACCACAATCAATTTAGAGAATTATAATATTGAATATCTATCCACCTAGGCTTAATTCATCGACTTAAGGGGCACTAATCAGTCAACCGTGATAAATTTATTTAGCAAGGTTAATCCAACATAAAAAATTCCAAAAACATTCTTAAACCTCCAAACAAAGTCATGCAACCCATAAAAACCAGTTTCATGCCAATCGATATCGATAGTCAAATTTACATTCTTAAATTCCAAGTTTTCGGCATGCTTTTGTCCTAATTTCTTAAATCATATAATCAGCCCCTAAACCTCCTTAACATGCATAAAAAAATCCAATAACATGCTCAAAATCAGAGGTTAATTCTATTAAAGAAAAAGGAAAAGCAAGCATGGAAGAATTTAGTCCTTAACAAATTTCTACTCACCTTGTACACAACAAAATTTTTTCCAAATTCTTTATTCCTTTCACAACAAAACTACGACCTGAAAAATAAGTTACAATCTAAATTAAATTAAACCTAACTTTATGCCAAGATAAACCTTAAACTGAACGTAGGACGGAGGGATTAGGGGGTAGGACGATGGTAAGACAATTAGAACAGTATTAGGACGGAGAGTGACGGGTTCGACTTCGGGTTAGGACGGTTATGACAAAGGCTACGGCTTTGACTTCGAGTTAGGACGGTTATGACAGAGGGCTACGGGTTTAGGACGGACGTAGGACAAACGTAGGACGGTTATGACGGGGGAAGAATTTTGGGGTTCTGATTCGTTCGTTATCTATCAATTCTACATTAGGTTTCAAAACGAAAATAGATCTTCAACAAGAATCAATCTCACCTTTTCTTGGAAGAATAAGAAATTTTCCCCTAACTTTTTCAAATGCAAATCCGCTTCAAGAATCACACCACAATATGCCTAAACATAAGGAAAAACGAGAAACAATCAATCCCGGGATCTCAAAGATTGATGGCAGGAAGAAGAAGAAGATGGAAAAGGGAGAGAACCCTACCTTCAAGCCTCTGCACTGTATTTTCACGTTCAGATGAAAAGAGACCAAACCCTTTTCTTTTCTTTTCCCCTCCCTTTTACGTTTTTTGCTCTCCTTTTCTTTCTTTTTCTTTTTTTCCTTTATCTCCAAATGAAATAATTATATTAAATTCCTAAAAAGAATTTAAATATTAATTATCATCATTTACCTTAAATCCAATAAATATTATAAAATGAATTAATAACTATTTAAATTAAAACTTACCGAAAAACACGGGACGTTACAATTTTAAATGAACTTTATTTATCATTCTTTTAGCTTAGTTTGATTATATTAAATTTAAAAAAATAATAACTTAAAAAGATACAAACTAAAATGGATAAAAAATAATAATGAAGTAAAGTAATGATTTCACCAACAAATAAAATCTACGTAATTATTTTTTTGAGAAATAATTTACATCATTGCAATATAAATACATCCCAACTAGGTTGACACCTACTTATATGCATTAATCATGTGCATTTTTCTCAAATATAAAAAAAATTACAAGAAATAAAATTACATGAAATATATATATTTTAAATAATTTTTTTATCGGGCTTCGAACTAGGCAGGCCTAATGGGGGCCCTATGGATAAAGCTCGTGGGTCGGGCTTGGACTCAAATACATTATCCATATCCAGCCCAAAGATTTATAGGTTGGTCGGGCCTGGCCCGTCAATCGTTGACTTATGGGTCGGGCCGAGCTTGAGTTGGACTTGGGCCGGCCCACGAGCTTTATCCATGTGATGAAGCTTAGTGAGAAGTTACTTGGAACTGCTCAGCAGTTCCACATCCATCAAGATTTGGATAACTCTAACATCTATAACGTAAAAAAAAATAATAATAACTAGCTCTCAAAAGTAAACTCTCACTATCTTTTTCAATCCTCTTTTCATCGTATTATCTAAATAAGTAAAAGAATCTAGGCTGTGAAATAATAAATCACGTCCGTCGGTGATTGGCTTTCGACAATTGAGATACTTTACACATACGGGTTTCGTTGTATTGCTTTAAGAGGTTAGTCTCCTCTAATATTGAAACCCAACATTGGTACCAGAGCATAGGTTTCAAAATCTCAAAAAAAAATCTTTTAATTGTTAAAGAATGTCAAAAAGCTTAAGTCTCTAATAGTAACTATGTGTATTTGTTTATCATTCCTTATGAATTTTTGCAAATATGTTATGCATAATATTTCGAATGGATGTGCAATTTTTCATAACAATTGGTTGCATAAATTGTAACTTATGATGATTTAAAGTCACTATTTTTTTAAAAAACTATAAACAAAAGTTTAAAACAATAACTTTGACCTCTGATAATTTTTTGTACAATTGTCCATTGTCCATTGGTCTTGATTTTTGTATTATTAGAAATTACATTTGAAGAGCTTTTTAACAATATCTTATATGATCAATTTGGTTGAAAAACGAGAAAGATATGATACATTGAAATTTAAAAAAAAAATTGAAGTATTCTGGGTTGTTCGTGAGTCTGCCTTTCGTTTTTATTTTTTATTTTTTTTAAAAAAAAGGCCGATTGCGTGCTACAGGATTTGAACCAGAGATCTATTGGTAGTTTACAATATTAGGAACTCCCACTGGGCCATGAGCTCAACTTTAAATATACTTGAGTTCATTTAATATATATCAATCAAATTGAATTTCGTATAATTTTGATTAAATTCGGGATTTTTTTAACTTATTGAATTTCTTCGAAAGATTAAATTTTATTTAATTTTAGATTAATTCGGATTTTTTTTCTCTCCGAATTTCTAAATTAAAATTAAAATTCCTAACTAATTCTCGACATAGACACACACTATGATTAAATTTGTTTTAAATATATTTGTTACGTAATTTCATAATCATTTGTTGATTATTTTTTCTGTATTTGTTACAGAAAATATGTCGAGAAGAATAAGAACTAGGTTAGTCTCAAGGATGGAGACTCAATAAGACAATGAAGAGAAAATTAGATTAATTGTATTTTTCTATTATTTATATATATGTTAGTAGAATTGAATTATTTTTATATGGGAATTTAAATACTGAATATCTTTCATTATTTTCTTATTAATATTAATGAATATGTTTCATTATTTTTTTATTTTAATAATGATTGTGTTTCATTGTTATTATTTGTGTGCAATGTGATAAATTACTAATAATTAATTCATATATACATAGATGATGATTTTGAAACTTAGTGATACTTCGATTCTAAGCCATATGAATGATTATTAATAATTTATTGTTTGTAATTGCAACAAAATAGTGTGTGATGTAAACAGTTAATCATGTGCAAACATATGTCGTGTAGAATTTTGTGAGTAAAATGATTTTTATTTCTAAGAACATAGTAGCTGATTTAAATAAGGGTGGAAAGCTAAATAGGGATAATTATGAAATTTGGGCGATGAAAATTCAGTATGTCCTGGAAGAGCAAGAGGCTCTAGAAGTACTGAATTATGTGTTGACTGGGCCTGAGGAAGGCCATACTGCTCAATACAAAAAGGATTGTAAGGCTTATGAGGCCTGGAAAAAAAAGAACTCACTTACTCGCATTACGTTGCTGAGTAGCATGAAAAATGATATCATGCGTGAGTTTAAATACTATGATCTTACCATGGAGATGTGGGCAATTCTGAAGTCAAAGTTTGGTAGAACTTCTATCACCAAACTGAGACAACTTACTATTAAATTTGACTCTTATAAAAAGTGTCATAATCATAATATAAGACAACACATAAGGGAAATGTCTAATATGATTAGTGAGTTGAAAAAAGATGGCCACGTTTTAAACTGATGAGCAACAAGTTCTAAGCTGTCATTCGAACTGGGAGCACATGAAGGTGCATCTTACCCATAATAAAGGTATTAAGACTCTTAATGATGTTTCTTGTCACATGAAAATAGAGAAAAATCGCATTGAGGCAACAAGGCCTGAAAATGTTATTAGTGATGTGTATATGGCTGGTCCTAGCTCTCATGGAAATAAGAAGAATAAATACAATCAAGGTAAAAATGATAAAGGAAAAGGTCCTTAATTTCGTCCAAATAAGAACAAAGTGAAGGTTAAGTATCATAACCGTGAGAAAAAAGGTTATTATGCTCGTGAGTGTACTGAGCCTAAGAAGGTACAAACTTTTGATTCACATAAGATTTGTTCTTTTCGTGAAAGTTATTCCTATGTTTCTAGCTCTATCTTAATTAACTGATTCTCATCCTTTGTGGACTGTAGACTCAGAAGCCATAGACCATATAGTCAAATTATATGGGCTATACGTGGAATTTCTTTGAGTTCCACGAGTGCAAGATGACTAAATATTAAAAATAATACAAAAGTACCAGTAAGAAGGATTGGTTCCTATAAGCTGAACATGCGGAATGGGTGTATACTAATTCTACATGATGTGTTATATGCACCTGATATTTGATATAATTTAGTTTCTGTAATTGTTCTTGGTTTTACTTCAATTATGTTTATTAGTAAACTATATATCTTAGTTTGAGAACAACATACACTATAGTTATGGTTATTTAATGAATGATTTTTATTTTATTGGATATTATTCATTTGATATCTAATAATTATGCAAGTTTTTCCCTTATTATATCATCTGTTGATACTAATGTTGATATAGCTATGTGGCATGCTAGACTAGGTCAACATAGAATAGCTAGACTAACTAAAGAGGATTTGTTAAGTCAAATTGAAAGGGTCGAACTACCATTATGTGAGAATTGTCTAGCGTGAAAATGGTAAGAAAACCATATGGTAAAGGAACTAGGGCTGAAATTCTATTACAATTAATTTATTCTGATATTTGTGGGCCTATGAATGTGAAGGCACGACATGGAAGTGAATATTTTATCACCTTTACAGATGATTTCACATGCTTTGGTCATTTTCTATTTGATTTCCCAATAAATCGGAAGCATTAAAGTGTTTTAGAAAATTTGTTACCTTAGTGGAAAATCAATTAGATAAAAAGGTTAAGTCTTTAAGGACAGACTATGGACGTGAATATTTGTCAAATGAGTTTAAACAAATGTGTGAAGAAAAAGGAATACATAAGCAGCTAACCATTCCACAAATCCCACAACAGAACGGGGTTGCTAAAAGAAGATATAGAACTCTTTTTTTAGAAATGGTTTGGTGAATCACTTTTTGTTGTGATGCATCATTGACTGCTACTTATATTCTTAATCGTGTAGCTTCAAAGTCTGTTGCTTCAACACCCTATGAGTTATGGACTAGTAGAAAACTAAAACTTAGTGGTTTGAGACCATGAGGATGTTTTGCTAATTTTCATGAGCCGTCATATCTATTAGGAATGGTGTCCTAGAACTTGTAATTATTTAATAATAATAATTTATCTCGAATAAATTAAAAAAATAAACATAAGTTCTTTATATTATCTAGATTGATTCAATTAACGATATTAGGAATATATGGAAATATATTAACATCGAACATTCAAATAGTAAAATAAAACCCTAAGTCACTCTTATGAAATCATGACTTAGTATTGGGAGTCATACGAGAGGTTAAAGTCAAGATGAGTAAACATTGATTAATCCGATCTTCATTGGGACATGAAATGGAGTATCAATCAATGTGATTAAACACGATGTTCGATACCTAAACATTTTAGGATAGGAAACTCAATCCTTGAATGTGACTCCTATTTGGATTCTTGAGACATGAACAAATGATGTCACGACTTCTATTGATCACTAGTAATGAGTACATTATCTCTAGTTTGACTAAAGATAAAGTTCATTTTGGAGGAAACTCCTTGAGAACACAGTATAAAGTGATATATCGGGGTATTATAAGTTTGACTAGTAAAGTTTAATCGGCGGCACAGGTAGCGTAATCATCAGTAAAAATTAAATTTGAGGGTTCCACGTGAAGGATATATTACCGGATATAAATGAAGATAAACTAAATGGACAATAACTCATCTATAGTGAGTGGAGTTCACTATGAATCTATAGTGGAATTATTCATAGTTAGATAATAAGTAATTAACCGATTATGAGTTAATCACTTAATTGACTAATTATTAAGCCCATGATCTATAGGTCCATCGGTCCCTATGCTAGCCCAAATATCGTAGTCACGAAATCAAGTAGAAGAAATGGAAATTTTAAGTAAAGTGAATTACTTAAAATAGGCAATATTAATTGTTTAAATATTGAGTATATTTAAATGGTAATTAATATAAACATATTAATTGTTTAAATAATGAGTTTATTTAAACAGGAAATTAATAATGAAATATTATTAGTTAGACATTATTAATTATTTAAATATTAAGTATATTTAAATGGTAATTAATAATTTGAAATTAATTAACAATTATTATTGTTCAAATAATTAATTTGAACGGAAATTGATAATTAAAATTAATTAATTAATAATAAAATATTATCAATAAAGTTATTAATTAAATAATGAGTTTATTTAATGGAAATTAATAAGTAAAAAATTTATTATTAATTATTTAAATAATGAAAATTATTTAAATGGAAATTAATAATTAAATACAATTTGATAATATTTAATCGGGAGAAAATATTAATATTATTAATTGTTTAAATAAAATATTTTATTTAAATGGTAATTAATAAATAAATTAATTAAGTTGGACTTATTAATTTAAGAGAGAGTTTCAAGCGCAATTGAATTAATGAACCCAATTGAAATTGGCCCAAAATAATTAATTAAATAAATTGTATTTATTAATTATTTTACTATGATAAAATTGGCCATATAATGTATTTTAGGAAGAGATAATTGTTTGAATTATATCCTAAAATAATTATATAGATTTATCTATCCAAGATAAATTAAAAGAAAAGATAAATAATATCTTATTTATCTATGTATTTTTCAAAAATACAAGATAATGGAAAGATAGTATATTTTTTCTTTTTGTAATTATCTCTATAGATTAATCCTAATGTGATTAGGATTCCTATTTTCTTATAAATAGGAGGCTTGGGTCATTGATAAATAACACAATTCAATTCCATAGAAAATTGGAACTCTCTTTTCCTCATTCTTCCCCCCCTTGGCCGATTTCCTTATAGTTCATTGGGAAGAAAAATATTTTTTCCTTCTTCCCAATTTCTTCTTAAGTTTGATCCCACAATCGGGTTTCGTTTGATCTGATCGATCGGATATAGAAGAAGATCCGGTGTTGTCAAGGATTTGATTTTGCTAAAGAAACCTCCAACTGATTCTCCATTAACTACTCAATGTAAGTATAATTATTTTAATTTTCGAAAATATAAGCATGAATCTACATATTTTTATCACAAATTGCATGATGTTAATAGATCTCGTAATTAAATGTTAATTAGTTTACTAAACAAAATTCCGCTAATTTAGTAAATCATTCCTTCAATATCAACATGAAAAACTAAGTCCAAGAGGTAAAAAGAGTTTTTTATACGATACTCAGAGAGCCCAAAAGGATATGTTTTCATTTATGAACAAGCAAGTGGCAGAATTTGAATCATGTAATGTTACATTGAGATTAATCAGGAGATATCTATTTATGAATTAAATATTCTAAATAGTTTGATTCCACAAATGAATCGAGAGACCCTCCTGATCAGTTATCAACCGTATCTCATCCAAGTAGGAGAAATTTGAACACCCCGTGTGATTTAGAAGAACCATAAATAACTCATGATTCAATAGACGATTGATAAATAGATAAGAATAATTAGAACAACAAATAAGGCGTAGTAATCGTGGTAGAATTTTAAAATGTCATTGTGAAGATGAAATATCCATGGTTACGCCTCAAGATGATTCAGAGCCAAATAATGTTCAAGAAGCTCTTCAATGTCTTAATAAAGATAAATGGATAAAAGCAATGGAAGAAGAAATTGAGTCAATGAAGTCAAATAGTGTTTGAGAACTAAAGGACACAAAGAAATTGGTAACAAGTGGATTCTTAAATTCAAATATATTGCTGATGGCTCTGTCGAAAGATATAAGTCCACACTTGTAGCCTAAGAACACACAATAGAAAGGAATTGACTATAAAGAGACATTTTCTCCTGTTGTGAAGTTTACCTCTTATCATCTCATCCTAGAAATATTTGTTTGTTTAGATTTGGAATTACATCAAATGGATGTTAAAACGGCATTTCTAAACGGTGAATTGGAAGAAGAAATATACATGCAACAACCCATTGATTTTGTTACTGAAGGGCAAGAACAAAAGTGTGTAGATTAATGAGGTCAATTTATGGCCTCAAATAATCTTCCAGACATTTCATCAAGTTGTCACTTCATATGATTTCCATATGACTGATGAGAACCTTTGTGTGTATGTCAAATCACATAAAGATAAGTTTGTGATTCTTTCATATGTGGATGACATACTGTTGTCTTAGAAAGACAAGGAGTGTGTATTAGCCATTAAAGAATGACTATCATCGACCTTTCAAATGAAAGGTATGGGTGAATCAGCTTATATACTTGGAGTCAAGATTGAAAGAGGTCACTCTAAAAGGATGTTAGTCTTGTCACAAGGTCAGTACATCAAGAAAATCCTTGAGAGATTTAAAATGTAAGACTGCAAACCCATTGAGACTCTCATAGCGAAAGCTTAAGTCAAAGATTGTGTCATAAGACTTTAGCGAAAATAGAGCAAATGAGAAAAGTTTCTTATTCAGGTGCTATAGGAAGATGCCATAATGTGTACAAAACCATACATTATGTTTATTGTGAGTATGGTAAGCAAATATCAATCAAACCCAAAACAACCTCATTGGAATAATACAAAAGAAATACCCAGGTACCTTGTGGGAACCATGGATTATTCATTGTGCCCTCAAAGAGAAAAAGATTAAAGAGAATCTATCTCAATTAGTGTGGCTTAATGGGTTCTCAAGTCAATTGGGATTCAATGAAAATATGCCTAACTCTATGTTAGTAAATTGTGATAGTTAAGTTGTTATTGCATTTATAAATGACTCCAAATTTCACTTTAAGACAAAGCACATTGATACTAAATACAATTTTGTGAGAGATATGGTTGTACAGAAAGAGTGAATGTGCAACGTAAAACTACGTGGAATATGGTTGCAGATCTCTTTGCAGACTCCATGCCTAAAGATATTTTTAATGGCCATGTTAAATCTCTTGGTCTGTGTAGATTTTAATTTCGCATGAAATGAAAATTGTATTCCTAATTTTTTGTTATGAAATAATGTTTTGTATTTTTTTTTAAATTGCATACACACAGAATGTTCAGTACATTACATTAAAAGTATGTTAGACAGTAGATTGACCTTCTCACATAGGTAATCACTCCTATGACTTAGTGTTGAATAGAAATGAGATATTTTAAGCAATATTATTGCAATTGATAACAACACTATGAGAGCATATGCTTAATTTAAATATCGCCTTGATAAAGAATCAAGATGAGATTATATTTATAATCGAAGGTAATTAGATCCCACTATTCACCTAACTGTCTGTGAGCCAGGATGGAAGTCCTGCAGTCATAAGTTGACAAAAAGTAGATTTGTGGACTCAAGTTCGATATTGAGTGTATATGAACTATAATATGTACAGTATATTGAGACATACACTCTAATGAAAATGGAGAATAATATTGTATCATGTGTTTCATACCACATGTGCTATAATTGTAACATCCCATTAATTTTGAAGTGAATTTTTTTTTTTTATTTAATGTTATTATTTATTTATTTATTTCAATTTAAGTATTTAGTTTAATTATTATTTTTGTAATTTAGAATTTAGTAGTTAATTTCGCCCGAAATTCTTTTTAATCGTTTTAATACTTTAAATTCGTTTCGGTGACATTAATAATTATTAATAGGCCAATTAATAATTATTAATCACCTTTAGATTAATTTAAGAGCTTCGGGTTTCGATTTATAAGTCAAAAGTCATTAAAGGACGCAACTGTCATTTTCAAAGTTCTTAAAAATATCCAAAACACTATTCCATCATCTTTAAAATCCCACTTTGACCAAAAGTTGACCATTTCTTCTCATATTTTTCTCCCAAGGCCGAGAGTCACAAGGGTTTGGGGGGATTGTCGGGTTTTGTTCGTGTCTTGACGGATCGGCTCGATTTCGGTTGCATTGGAAAGCCTTCGGTCCTAGGATTCTTCTCCACCTAGCAATCGTGCTTTCCATCCGTGTTCTAAGGACTTCTCGATAAGTTAAAGTTCAAACCCTAAGCTCCAAGTAGTGTTTTAATGGGGTTTTCATGATGAATCTTCGATTTCTTGCCGAGGAACTCGATGATTTTAATTACGGGAGTTGTTTTTAGTGATTTTGGAAAATTTCTCTAAACCCTAAAACCGAGTTTCAGTCGAAACCCTTCCCGTTTGAAATTTACATCGTGGGGGTTGTTTTGGGGTTTATTTTTATTGATATAATATTTATTGTAATTAAATTCAGGAAATCGATTATTGTCCAAAAACCCGAATCATCGATACCCATTGAAATCGGGAACTTCGAAACTACTTGAAACCAACTCAAAACACCTCTAAAGTGCCTAAAAGCCGGAATACCAAACCCAAAACCCATTTTCTATAGAGGGGCCGAGAGCACCCTTGGGGTTTTTCGTCGTTTTGAGCTTTTAGTGTTATTTGATCGATGTTTGGTTTATTAATGATTGTTAGATATACTTTTAATTGTAGGTGTTTTGGATCATTGATTGATCGTGCTATCGGACATTTGGAGCGAAGCTAATTTTGGCTAAGGTGAGAATAAATAGGATTTAAAGTTGATTTAGAAACCGAATAAGTTGAACGGTTTATAGGATAGGAAGTTGAGATTAAGATTCGAATCTAAGAGTAAAAAAAAGTGAGCTAGTGATCTTAGGATTAGGAGCTAGTTCCTTGAGTGAAAACTTTGGAGTTTCTAGAGGGAAACATTGAACTTTTGATAGTTCTAAGTTAGAATCGTTTCGGGGATTAGAATTGTAACGTCCCGTTACTTTTGGAGGTAAATTTTTTTTATTTTAAATAAAGTATTGAGTTGAAAACCCGTTCCATGTTAATTTCTCTTACTTGGCCCATATTAGGGTGTTTAGTTTGCTATGATTTTGTATTTTACTTAATTTTTCGGAAATCGATTATTGTATAAAACACCAAAGTACGGCTACCCATTGTTATGGCGAACTTCCAAACTACCCGAAAACAACCCGAAACGCCTCTAAAGTGCTTAAAAGCGGGAAAACCGAACCCGAGCCCCCTTTTCCCTTGTATGGCCGAGAGCTACATAGGGTCCATTTCCAGGTTTTTCATCGTTTTATGCTTTTAGATGTCGTTTGCTCGATTTTTGGATAATTAATGATTGTTAGGTGTAATTGATTGTAGGATTGTGATTTGATCGCGTGGTTTTGATCTCGGAACTTGGAAGCTTGGACTTCAAAATCTAAGGTGAGTTTAAAATGGAAATTAGTGATTTATGAATTATGTTTCATTACGATATTGTTTATCGAGGATAAGAGGGAAACTAACTCCTGAAAGTTATTATCTTGGTTGGTGACTTTAAACTCGGAAGTGAGTGGAGTGACTTTGGAATTCTTATGAAATTGGAAGTTTAAGGAACTTTGAGTGGTTTGGAAGTCTTGTAAGATGAATTGAAGAGTTTTAGATGAAATTGGAGATTTTAGGGAAAGTGGAAGTTTAAGGAACTTTGAATGGTTTGAGAGTCAAAGTGGCTTAGAAGTTACATTTGAGTGATAACTCGTGTAATTCAAGTAGTTTATGTTCTTTAGTACTTTAGTATAATCTCGTTTAAGAAATCTAACTTACTAAGGAACTTGATGTTTGTGATATGGTAATACCGTACGTACGGGCTTAGTATGTGATATTGATCCATATGGTATACCCGATACGATGATTTGTGATATGGTAATACCGTACGGGCTTAGTATGTGATATTGATCCATATGGTATACCCGATACGATGATTTGTGATATGGTAATACCGTACGGGCTTAGTATGTGATATTGATCCATATGGTATACCCGATACGATGATTTGTGATATGGTAATACCCCTCCCGCTTAGTATGTGATATTGATCCATATGGTATACCCGATACGATGATTTGTTATGGTAAGACCGTACGGGCTTAGTATGTGATATTTATCCATATGGTATACCCGATACGATGGTTGTGACATGGTAATACCGTACGGGCTTAGTATGTGATATTTATCCATATGGTATACCCGATACGATGATTCTGGTTTGGTAATAAAAATGTTAATGTTACTGTCACATGTACTCATTAGAATGGATAGAAAGACTTAGTAATAACCGGTACTTTTACTTTAAGTCTTAATATCGTTACTTTACAAGAAGCATGTTATGCATTGTTGATAGTGTGGAATTTGGAATGTGGAATCGGTAGTAAAAGTGAAATATAGGCCTTTGGACACAATTTCCGCTATGGAATTTGGTTCATAGGATTACTTGCTTTCATTTTACTCTCACTAGCATTTTTATGCTAATGTTGCTACAATTACAATTTTTCAGGTAAGAATCGCTGTAGAGGACGAGGTAAAGGAGGTGGTGCCACGTGACCTATCGAGATGATGAATGTGAAGGGGTGATTTACTAAAATAGCGGAATTTTATTTAGTAAACTCATTAACATTTAATAACGGATCTATTAACATCATGCAATTTGTGATATAAAACATGTAGATTCATGCTTAATTTTGAAAATTAAAACCAATTATACATACATTGAGCAATTAATGGAGAATCGGTTGGAGGTTTCTTTACAGCATCAAATCCTCAGCAACACCGAATCTTCTATGCTATATCCCGATCAATCAAACGAAACACAATTGTGGGATCGAACTTTAGAAGTAATTGGGAAGAAGAAAAATATTTTCTTCCCAATAATACCAAGGGAAAATCGGCCAAAGGGGAAGAAGGGAGGAAGAGAGAATTCCGAATTTCTAAGGAATTGAATTGTGTGATTTATAAATGACCCAACCCTCCTATTTATAGGAAAATAGGAATCCTAATCACATTAGGATTAATCTATAGAGATAAATACAAAAAGAATAAAGATTATCTCTTTCCTTTATCTTGCAATTTCGAAAATGCCATAGATAAATAGGAGATTATTTTATTTTCTTTATTTTATTTATCTTGGGTAAATAAATCTATGTAATTATTTAGGATATAATTCAAACAATTATCTCTCCCAAATAATGCATATGGCCGAAAATTACAATAGTAATTAATAAAAAAATTCTAATTTATTTAATTAATTATTTTGGGCCAATTCCAATTGGGTTCATTAATCCAATTGGGCTTGAAATTCTCTCTTAAATTAATAAGTCCAACTTAATTAATTTATTTATTAATTACCATTTAAATAAATATTTTATTTAAATAATTAATAATATTAATATTTTCTCCCGACTAAATATTATCAAATTATATTTAATTATTAATTTCCATTTAAATAATTTTCATTATTTAAATAATTAATAATAAATATTTTAATTATTAATTTCCATTAAATAAACTCATTATTTAATTAATAATTTTATTGATAACATTTTATTATTAATTAATGAATTTTAATTATTAATTCCGTTCAAATAAAATTTATTATTTAAACAATTAATAATTGTTAATTAATTTCAAATTATTAATTACCATTTAAATATACTCAATATTTAAATAATTAATAATATTTCATTATTAATTTCCTGTTTAAATAAACTCATTATTTAAACAATTAGTAATGTTTATATTAATTACCGTTTAAATATACTCAATATTTAAACAATTAATATTGCCAATTTTAAGTAATTCACTTTACTTAAAATTTCTATTTCTTCTACTTGATTTCGCGACTACGATATTTGGGCTAGCATAGGGACCCGATGGACCTATAGATCATGGGCTTAATAATTAGTCAATTAAGTGATTAACACATAATCAGTTAATTACTTATTATCTAACTATGAATAATTCCACTATAGATTCATAGCTGAACTCCCCTCACTATAGATGAGTTATTGTCCATTTAGTTTATCTTTATTTATATCTGTGATATATCCTTCACGTGGAACCCTCATAATTACAGGTGGATAAATTTACCGTTTTGCCCCTGTAATTACCACTTTATCCTTGTGTTCCCGCTGATTCTCCAATGAACATTATCTTTAGTCGAACTAGAGATAATATACTTCTGTGATCAATAGAAGTCGTGGTGCCACTTGTTCATGTCTCGAATCAGTACATCAAGAGAGTTTCCTAAAGTTCCTAAAATGTTTAGGTATCGCACTGATACCGTTAATTTATAGGAAAGTTATGAATTCCATCTCGTGTAAATGAGTTCCCAGCTACTTATCTAGCCATGTTCCCAAAACAGGAGTGTATTGAGCGTTCTTACAGATCGCTCTCAACCATGTGAATCAAGAACATAACTCCATAAATAGGAGTCCGCATTTCACTCAGGATTGAGATCTATCACGGTTGATAAACTTAGTTTGATATTCGATCATTTCTCGTAAACGGTACTAATGAGAAATTTGATCAAACATCGTGGTCCTGTCTTATACAATCAACATTGCATATGATACTTCCATTTCATGTCTCCCACATGAATGATCAGGATTAGATCATTTGTCTATAAACAAAATGCGAAGCTATCAACAGTGTTACCAGGATAAGGTTCCCAAACGTTATCCATTTACTGTAGACACTTTTAAGTTACTCATCTCGACTTTAATCCTCTCGTATGACTCACATACTAAGTCGTGATTTCATAAGAGTGACTTAGGGTTTTACTATTTGAATGTTTGATATTTATATATTTCCATATATTCCTAATATCTTCAATTGAATCAATCTAGATAATATAAAGAACTTATGTTTATTTATTTAATTTATTCGAAATAAATTATTATACTTAAATAATTACAAGTTCTAGGACAACATTCCTAACAGAATGGACAGGAACACAACTGGTTTTGGGTGTAGCATTCTTGAATGCTTACAAACATTTCATCACTTTTTCTTATGTTTCATTTTGAGCTCGATGGAGCATTTGTATATGTTTTTTAACTTTAAAACTTTCTCTAGAAGTTTCATCATAGTGTGGAATGCGCATTCCAGGTTTATTGCTTTTTCTGAAAATTGGGATGTAAACAGGTTTTGGAATAGTCCGATTTTTAAACGAACCCATGCCGTTTTTCTGTAAAAATCTTATTTTCCGCTGTGCATTTAAATCAAAAGGATTTTATGAGTTTTGGGTCGTTACAAGAAAGGATCATTGGAAGTTAAGGCCCTGTTTGGTATGCAATCCAGATTCAGTTTTATGAATCTGGATTGAATAAATAAAAGGAATCTGCGTTGTTTTGTGTTTGCTTTACAATCCAGAAAAAAGCAATTTGGATTCAATTTCTTTTTTAGGCTAAAAAATGAATTCAACTAAAACAAGAATCCAAAATATCCAACTCAAAAACTGAAAAACACAGATTGACCTCACCCACACAATTTAATCCACGGGTTTCAACACATGAGATAAAAATACGAGTCGGGCACATTTTACAGATTTGGGTCGGGTCGGGCCTGTTTTTCGAGGTTGACCCGGTCCGTTCTAGCTTTTATTTATTTAATTAAATTTTTAATTGCATGTTTTTAAGCTAATTTTTAACTTTTTAAACTTAAACTTAATTCTAAAGTGATGGAAAAAAAGTTAATTTATTTTTTCATTATATCCTATTTTTTATTTATACTTTGTTTTTATAATTATATATAAGATTAATTTAAATATAAAAAATAAAATAATTTATATATATATATATGTTTTGGAGGTTGTTGCTCACATTTTTCTCTGCTTCTTGTTTACTTATGTATGTAGTACTATTTGAATAACGCTATTGGAGGTTTTCAATGCCCAAATGGTCTCCCAATTCAGTGTGAAAATATTTTTTCAGATTCTTAAGGTATGACAAAGTTTCTAAAATTTGATGTGAATAGTATTTTAATGGTGGTTTTGAATTGAAATCTTCAAATTCGTTCACTGAAGCTTGAAGATTTCCATCGAGAAAGTCGTTTTGATCGATTTTAGAAACTTCCCCTAAACCCTAAAACCGGAGTTTGCTAGGAAACCCGTCCCATGTGATTTTCCCTCACTTGGCCATGTTTAGGATGTTAGGGTTATTGTGTTTTTGCTATTTACTTAATTTTTCTGAAATCGATTGTTGATCAAAACCCTAAATTACGGATACCCATTGTAGTTGCGAACCTCCAAAGTATCCGAAACCAACCCCAAACACCTCTAAAGTGCATAAAAGCCGGAAAACCAAACCCGAACCCTATTTTCCCTTGTATGGCCGAGAGCACCATAGGGAGGAAATCCGGGATTTTCGTTGTTTTATGCGTTTAGATGTTGTTTGTTCGATTTCCTGTTAATTAATGTTATTTAGGTGTGATTCGTTTGTAGGATTGTGATTTGTTCGGGTATTTGCAACCTCGGATAATCTGAGCTTTTCTACAAGCTAAGGTGAGTTTAAAAGGGAAGTTAGTAATTTTATGAATTACGTTTTGTTATGATATTTTTTATTGATGTTAAGAGGGAATTAGCTTCTTAGAATTATTGTTTGGTTGGAGACTTTAATCCGGAAGTGAGTGGAGAGGATTTGGAATTATGGTTAGTTCGGTGAAAAGGAAACATCGGTGTGGTTTGGAAGTATTGTAAAGTGACTTGGAGATGTTAGTTGAAAGTTGAAGTTAAGTTACTTTGAGTGGTTTGGGAAATAAAGTAGCTTAGATGTTACACTTGAGTGATGACTCGTGTAATCTAAGTAGTTAGGTTCTTTAATAACTTAGTAGAATTCCTTGGAGATTATATGATTTATTGGAGACCTTAGGCACATCGATTCAGCACATGATAGTATGTTGATATCGATCCATACGTATCATGGTGCGATGATTTGTGGAGACAGTGGCACATTGATTCGGCACATGATAGTATGTTGATATCGATCCATACGTATCATGGTGCGATGATTTGTGGAGACAGTGGCACATTGATTCGGCACATGATAGTATGTTGATATCGATCCATACGTATCATGGTGCGATGATTTCTGGAGACAGTGAGCATAATTGATATGGTACATGATAGTATGTTGACTTCGGTCCATACGGTATTATGGTACTATGATTTGTGATATGGTACGACCGTACGTGGTATGTTGATATCGATCCATACAATAGTACGTTACGATGAAACTTGTTTGGTAATAAAGATAGTTAATATTACAATTACTTATTCTTTAGAATTGTGTAGTAAGGCTTATTAATGGTTGTTACTTTTACTTTAAGTCCTTAATTCGATTTCATGGCATCGAAAGACTATCTCGAGTAATATCTTACTATCGTTTGATTGTATGGAAATTGGAAGTGTGGATATGGGTAGTAATGAGCATTATAGGCCTTTGGACACAATTTCGGGTATGAAATTTGGTTCATTGGATTACTTGCTTTCGTTTTACTCTCACTAGCATTTTTATGCTAATGTTGCTACACTTACAAATTTTCAGGTAAACCCCGTGCTAAGAAGCGTGGTAGGGGAGGTGGTGCCGCGTGACTTGCCGAGTTGGTGTACGGACAATGTTGAAACATATTTTGGTTTAGCATTCTTAGAGATGCTTGTACATTATTTTCATTTTCCATAACTTGTGTCTTTTTGAGCCCGAAAGGGTGTTTGTCTATAATCTCATAAACTTTTATGATTTAAAGCTTGTTTGTGAGTTTAAAATTAGAAGATGGAATACGTATTCTCGATTTATATCTTTCTCTGAAATTGGGTTGTAAAACAGGTTTTGGTTATTCGATTTTTAAATGAACCCATGCCGTTTTTCTTTAAAAATCGAGTCTTCTGCTGTGCATTTGAATTTAAAGAATTTAACGGAAAGCGGGTCGTTACAACTTATTTTATTTTGTTTTATTTTCGGTCTTTGAGATGTAAATTTGTTATAAGCTCTTAAGAGCTTTTCATTTCACTTTTATTATTATAAACCTCTTTGAACTCCTGATAGGAACTTGAGTTCCTTGTGTTTTAGATTTCGGAATTTAAATTGTAAACAGGTTATGGATAGTCCGAGTTTTAAACATATCCATGCCAAATTTTTATTAAATTTAAAGACTTCCGCTGTCAATCTGATTTTAAATTATTTAAAAAGAGTCGGGTCGTCACAATAATCGACCTAAATGGGTGACAAAAGTTAGATTTCTACTTCTTGATAATGTGAGACCCATGAGACTAAAACGTTTTTTAGTACTCTTAAGATCTTTGACTAAAATCTTAAAGTTTCACTCCGATTTTGCTATCTTAGAAAGTTTCCAATGGTCATGATAGATTCGATCTAATGGGACTTATCTAGAAAGCAAACATTCTGGGATGAAAAGTTTTGGAGGAAAAGACAAGATTATTTTAAGTGTCACATCATATTGTATTTACTGGTCGACTAATTATATTTTTGTAATATAATTGTGAATACAAAGTTAATGTTTTAAAAAAGAGATTTGGAGTTACAAATGTGACTAACAGTTGTAAAGTAACAAGCTCTCGCATTGAAAGTATGATTGTCGCACAGCCTATTTTCTTATATGAATTAGATGCTGATGAAAGAGAATGTATTTCTCCTTGATTGAGAAGTGTGAGAATTTAGCGTTCAAAAGGAACAATATAAAAGGTATGTCCATGATGAGTAACCCATTACCCATCATGGGTGAGTGAAAGATAAAGGCAGATGTTTTATCAACTGCCTGTGAGGAGTTATTTGGAACTGCTCAATAGTTCTATATCCATCAAGATTTGGATAACTCTTACATATATAACGTAAGAAAAAAAGTGAAAGATAGCATAAGTTAAAAAAAGAGATAACTCTCTCTCAAAAGTAAACTCTTTGTATCTCTGTTCATCATATTATCTAAATAACTGAAAGAATCTAAGTTGTGAAATAATAAAGCACGTCCATCGGTGATTGGCTTTCGACAATCGAGATACTTTACAAATTCTGGGTTTCGTGATTTCCACTGCGTTGCTTCAAGAGGTTAGTCTTCTCTAATATTGAAACCCAACAAATAATTATGGAATAGAGGGCCAAAACTATATTTTAACATCGGGTCTTTATTTTCTTACAACCGACCTTGTTTATGAAATTATGAATATTGCGGTAGTTTAGTTGTAAATTTTTATTATTCAAGTTTTTTAGTGAGTTGTCTATTGATTGAAAATTCTGGATCTGTATTGAGATATCGTATATATAACAATTGTAAATGAAGAGAACCTCCAAAACAATAATTTATAGTGTACATAAATAATGGATATGGAAAGGTCTTTAAATTTTCAAAACAAGCTACCAAAACTATAATGGTAAATCAAATTTATAACTATTCATTGCGTTAAAAGTGATTTATCCCTTGAATTTTAAATACTTGTGTGAAACTCATAAAAGACTAAAATGGTAGTTGTTTTGCATTTTACTTTATTTGCTTATATGTAAAAGGTATATCAATAATGATTTCTCTAGTTGGACAACGTTTGAAACAGCATGACAAAGTTTTTTTTTTTTAATGTGTTCCAATTTTAGGCCTCATCTATATATCATGAATGAAAATAAGAAAAAAATCAATTAAAAAAAATATGGAATGAAAATAATTTTTTTAAATTATGTTTTCTTAAATAACTTAAAACTAAAATTAGAATGAAAAAAATTATTATTGATGTTGTTTATTACTATTTAGAATGAGAATTAAATATTAATTCATCTGGATCAATAAAATGGAAAAAATGAGTGGAATTGGTGAGTTTTAAAAATAGATGGCTCTATACATAGAGAAATTATTCCATGAGCCCGATGCATGAAGTAGTTATCTTATATATATCCGACAATTACTCTAACAATAAGTAATTTATGGAAGCATATTTTTAAAACCAATATTTTCTTTTATTTTTACCCTTGGCAGAAAGAGAGAGGTGCACGAGGGTCAGTAACGTCCCGTTATTTTACAAGGAATTTTTTTTATTACTTATTTTAATTATTATTATTTTATGTAAAGCACTTAATTTAATTTTTGAGTTGATTCATTTAAATTTTAGATTAAATTTAGAATTTATAACTTTGAATTTATGAGTTTATTTCGTTCATAAATCCTTTTAATTACTTTAGTAGTTTAAATTAGTTTTGGGCGTATTAATAATTATTAACGGGCCAATTAATAATTATTAATCATCTTTTGATAAGTTTAAGTGCTTCGGGTTTCGTTTTTAAAAACTAAAAGCAAGCGAGGGACGCATTCATAATTTCCCGAATTTTTAAAATATCTAAACACTATTCACCTCCTCTTTAAAAACACCAAAGTTGACCAAAGTTGACAATTTTTCTTCTCATTTGCTTGCCATGGCCGTGGACCTCATCTCCATGGAATTTTCCATGGGTTTTCTTCATTTCTCGGTGGATCGTCTTGATTCTAGTTGCGCTAGATTGCTCGGGACGAGGGCTACCTATCCAACCTAGCCTTTTGGTGTTTCTCGTTCTCTAAGGTAAGCCCTAAAAAGTGAGTTTTCAAAACTTTTTATATGGTTTTCTTTGTTTTTGTTTCTAAATGAGTTTTGAAGTTGAAGTATTTCCATCAAGGAATTTGACGATTTTAAGGTCGGATTTTCTAAAAACATTATTCATCTGAAAACACTATTCACTTGAGAAACACTATTCACCTGAGAATCACACTTTTTATCATCTTAGTTATGAGTTGTAAAATGTTGTTAAATTGATGAATTAGTAGGTGCGATTGATCGTTTGATGATTCGTGGGAAACTTTTTTGTCACGTGAACATTCAAGGTGAGGATAAATAGAAATTAAATGTAAACTTAGAAACCGAACAAGTTGAACGACTTGTAGGATCGAAAGTTGAGATTGAAATTTGAATAAAGAGAATTAAAGTAAGTGAGCTAATTTTCTTAGGCTTGGGAGTTAGTTCTAATTTTAGTTGAGAGAACTCATAAGTGTTTCGAAGAAAATGATTAACTCTTGGAAGTTCTAAGTTTAAATTCGCTTGGCGTTTACTAATATTTATCAAAAGTTGAAGATTCCAAGTATAATAGGGTGAATAAGAAATTTGGATATGTAACTTTGTTTGTTTACTAAAAACAATGGAATCATTGGTTGGAAATTTTTATGATAAGTTAGTAACTTGAATTTATCTTAATTATTCATTGTTTTTCAGAAGTTTCTACTTTCTTGTTTTATGTATAAAGGGTAATTCATGATTCATTTATCATTCATCGTTATGTTCTTTCGATTACTTTGATGGCGAGATGGACTGATGGCGAGATGGACTAGAGATGTTTTTGAAGTCCATGGACTCATTTTATTTCATATTCTCTTTTGAGTTGTATATTTGTATATAAGCTCATGAGAGTTTTTTGGTTTTAAACTTTTATAATTCTGAACTTCCTTTGAACTTTACTTTAGGAAATGTGCATTTACTTGCCTTTATGATTTCTTTGATTGTGAAAAATGTAAACAGGCTTTGGATAGTTCAAATTTTAAACGTATTTATGCCATTTTTCTTTAAATATTAAGACTTTCGCTTCATTCTGATATTTAAATGATTTAAAAGGAGTCGGGTAGTCACAGTAACTTTATCAGCCAAAATTAGAATAAAAAAAATATAACTAAATTTAAAACAGAAGAAGTAACTAAATTCGGGGAAAAATGCTTCATTAATCTTAGGCAATTTTCACTATGGGGCCATTCATTTCACTTTACGGTAGGTAAAAATACACAAATATGTTAGATTACATGTAATAAAAAAAATACATGGAATCTCATCTTTATAGATTACACTCTCCATTGGGTTTTTTAGAACACGTAACGATCATATTCCGTTTTTTTACTTTTTCACGCTTCAATAATATAAAAACCTCTAATCTTTCTCATTCACGCTCATAGAAATCCTTAATCTTTTTCATTGGATGTCTATGAAATGAATAAGATGATAAAAAAAACCATATTTCTATTTTTGATATATATAGAATTAAATATAATAGAAAAATTATTTTCTCCCCAAGAACTAAATTTTAAAAAAGAGTAAATAGCATGAAAAAAAATTGATTAAAAAGTATTCATAATTTTATTTTTTTTTTGCGATCCATTTAAATTGCAGAGATTTAAATTACATAAGATTTTGTTAAACATTCAATTCTAATTCTCTTTTCTCTCTTTTTTTTTTCCTTTTTTATGGATTGTCAATAAGCCATCTTTATGTTTTTTTTTATTATAAGAATTTATAAAAACATTGGTATGGAGTGAAAAGATAAAGCAATTTTGGAATCTTGTTGAGACTCGAGAGTGTGTTAGAGACCGTTAGTTCCGATTCCATGTTATTAAAGAGTATAGTAGGTTATTGGACACAAATCTGAATATGAGGTTTGGTCATAGATATGCCTTACTTTTACTTTATCACTCACTGACAATTCTTTTGCTCATGGTGCTACACCTTATGTGATATGAAACCCTAGGAAATTGATAAAGTATGACCCTTGGAGTGCACAAAGAACCCATATGGATGCAATTCTTATAGCCCCATGTGATACAAAAAGGTAAAACTTTTTGGAATTTTATTCTAAGAAAAGAACATTTTTACATTGGATCAAAGATCCCTTGGATTAAGTTAACTTAATTTATGTTTTCAAGATTGAAATAATTCAAACAAGCTATTTTCAAGTTTATGACTTGCAAGGCTTTAAAATGAAAGGAACATGCAACTTGAAGAACAAGGTTATCCAAAAATATTTAGCAGGATTTTAATAATTTTAAAGCAATATGTCTTATCATTTTAAATTGACTATAGTCTTTAGCTTTACAATTTATGAGGCCTTTAAATAGGGCATAGAAAACCTTAATCCAAAATAAATATGTTATCATAATCTATTTACTTGGATCAATCTTTCTCTCTTTAAATCTTGATATTCTATTTGTTCTAGTTTTATAACAAATCTTGATTAATACTTGTTTTGTCAAAAGATTAATATCTTTCCTAATCCTTTTCCATTACATATATTTATTTTGATTATTTGAAAAAAAATCATCTAGGCCTTTGGCCATGGAATAATTTTCAATAAAAAATCCCTAAACCCGAGTGGTGCATAAATTAAATCAGAAGATCCAAAAAATGGTAATAGTTGAATCAAATAATGTAAACTTGTGCAATTTGTGAACTCGACAACTTCGATGGTCTTTTGAGAATCTGCATTTGATGCGACAACTTGTCCAAAAACATTTACTTATGGCCAGATTGACACATGAACCAGAAAGAAGAGATGGCTGTTGAAGGTCTATCTTATTTTAGCCTGAATGTTCATTTTTAAAGTTTGGGTTCTTGATTTTGGCCATTTTTTCTAGATTTTTTGACAATGGATGGCCAAAGCTAATTACGATTTCAAATGGTCTGGACTGTCATTGCCCTGGAAATCCATCAACTAAGCTTGTCTATCTTTTTCTTGTTGCACAATAATTAATATCATTATTATTGAGAAATGGTGAAGATTCGTCGAAAGAAGAGAGTGGAAAGTATAAGTTGAGAAAGATAGAAGAAAAAGAGATGAAAAGAAACATATGGAGTTTTGTTAAATAGAAACAAGGGATCTGATTATGAGACTTCTTGTCAAACAAATTTAATTGTAAATTAAAATCATCATTTTTAATTGGATTGGACTTCCACTCTTAGATCTTTATCCTCTCTTAATTTATGTTAAAGTCTATTTGTGAAAATTTCTGTTATACCAGCTATTTTAAATTACTATTGTAATGAACTTTTAAATCTTAAAAGACTTTAAAATGATTATTTTATAAAAATTTGGCCCGATCCGTTTAAAATATGGATTTTATCCAAAAATATTTCATGGGCATTTAATTGTTTTAAGACAGAAGTACATACTTCATTTCTGACAATTTTAAATTGAATAAAGTGTCGGGTCTTTACAATTTATAAGTCTTATATAACTAGTATTTATGATAGAAAGTGGTTTTATCATCCAAAATAATTAAAATATGATTGATAATTGATTTAAATGTCCCTATTATTATCAATCTTTTTTCTCTTTACAATCTTGATATTCTATTTGTTCTAGTTTTATAACAAATCTTGATTAATACTTGTTTTGTCAAAAAGATTAATTTTCACTTACAGATTTTACATTAATTATATATTTTGTATTATTTGAAAAAAATTCATCTTAGTTTCGCGCTGACCTAACCCTAATTTTCAAGTGAAAAGCGACGCATCAAGCTAGCGCACGTGGTGGCGACTTTTTCCCACCTGCGAAACGTCGCTAAAATTTTGGTAAGGGAATAGCTCGCGGAAGGCAATAGGACTAATGCTACATCCTCGCACAATTGCGGTGAACTCGGCTCAAAGCGATCGGCTGGCTTGCGTTTTGAGCGATAAGGAGACTTCTTTGTTTTTGATCCGATGTTATCCCTTTTTAGCCAATTTAAAGCCTCTTCACACCCTATGGCAAAATGCTTCTTCCCCTAATGACTTTAGGATTAAAGAAAATTTTAGAAATGGCAATGTTGAAGGTCTATTTTATGTAGAGTGGATGGATTTTTTGTTTGGGTTCTTGATTTTGAAGCCATTTTTTCTAGATTTTTTGCATATTTTATTGTTGAGGCCATAGTCAATAATGATTGTTCATTAATCGATTGCATTGAAATGGAATGATTGCATCAAATAATTGGTTAATTTTTCTAATACAAGTACATGTAGAAAAGAATAGAAATTTGCGATTTATTGAGAAATGGTAGAAGATTCATTGAAAGAATAGTGGAAAATATAAGATGAGAAAGATGGAAGAAAAAAGAAATGAAAAGAAAGATAAGAGAAATAATAACTATACAAAAAAAGGGAAGATTATGAAGATTCTTGTCAAACAAGATTAAAATGTAAATTAAAAATCATCAACATGTATTGTGATCGATGATCAAATCCATAAATCCTTATCCGATCCCTTTGTTAAGTTATATAAATTGAAGGTTATTTCTTTTTAATTTATTTTTCGTTTTATTTCCAAAATTTAAGCCCCCGTTTTTACTAACTATAATTTAATTTTTCCCGGGACATACTTTATTTCATGACAAAATCAAAGGAAATAAACTCGAGTAAGTATTTACAACTGGTGCTTAGGCAATTCTCATGAGCCACAAAATATAAGTTTAAAGACAATAACATATAATGTTTCAACTAGCATTCATGGAATGCCCCAAAATATACATGTAAGTCCATGTCCCGAAAGCCATCCACTCGTGATCAAGCAACACCATCTTCTCCACCTCGTACCCTACTATGAATATTACCTGAAAAAGTTTAAGTGTAGCAACATTAGCATAAAAATGCTAGTGAGAATAAGATGGATGCAAGCACTTCTATGGACCGAATCCCAATCGGAGAATGTGTCCAAAAATCCTAATGTCCTCTTACTACCCATTCAATATTCCCAAGTACTTTACATAAGAAAATCAATCCCATTCTACTATATCGTAATTTCGAAAAGTAAACATTCAAGCTCGTAAATAAAGTACTAAAACAACTAAATCATAACAAAGTAAATAATAAAGTAAATTTCTATCATTTACGTCATTCCACACGTTATTTCACATGGTGACCACATTGTCACATTTCACAATTCAACCGGGACCACTTATCACCATTCACATTCACACCGTGACCATAATGTCACCATTCACATTTCACATCCGTGACCACATTGTCACCAATCACAAACCACACCGTGACCTCACTGTCACCAATCACAAATCATACCGTGACCTCACTGTCACCATTCACAAATCATACTGTGACCTCACTATCACCAATCACAAATCATACAGTGACCTCACTGTCACCATTCACAAATCATATCGTGACCTCACTGTCACCAATCACAAATCATATCGTGACCTCACTGTCACCAAACACAAATCATACCGTGACCTCACTGTCACCAATCACAAATGATACCGTGACCTCACTGTCACCAAACACAAATTATACCGTGACCTCACTATCACCAATCACAAATCATATCGTGACCTCACTGTCACCATTCACAAATCATACCATGACCTCACTGTCACCACACATACCACGCGTATCATAACGCCACATGTACTACTCCCCTTTGGTAGTACTAATTAGGGAATCTCATCGCTATAATTATCACACTAATCACCACAACTCCTTTTCTCCAAATATGTTATAGTCCAACTAAACATGATACTTTCTCTCCAAATTTTCTTTTAACTATCTTATAACCACTCAAATAAACGGAGTATCTAATTCTCTTCTCCAATTTCCGGAATCTAATTCTCCTCGAGAATATAACTTAATCCACCAATAACATCTTACTTTAAAAAAAAACACAAAACTTAACTAGTTCTTTTCTTATGCACTTTCCTTAACTCCCAATTATATATCTTCTTGGATAAGTTCTAAAATCTAATAACCCTCTTAACCTCGATCGAACATAATCGTCAAGCAATTCAAAAACATAAAAGTAATCACAACCATTTTAAACTCACCTTATAAAAGAAGTCAACTCCGAATCACCGGTTGACCGAAATCACGAACGATGCACAAAACCTATAATTTAAATACACCTAAAGTATATTAATTAACCGAAATGAACAACGATCGTCACGATACTAAAATAAAGGACAAAACAGCCCGGGAATTAAGCTCACAAGGCCCACGGCCCAAAGAAGGTGAAAGGTGGAATTGGTTTTCCTGATTTTTAAGCACTTTAAAAGTGTTTCGAGTTGGTTTCGGGCACTTTGGAGGTTGGTAACATCAATGGGTAAACGTGATTTAGGGTTTAGGTCAAAAGTTCAATCCCGAACAATTATGAAAAACATAAAAACATAACATTTGAAAAACCCTAAGCATTACCAAATATGAGAAAAACTAACGGAAATGTCTTTTGGCTCAAACCCGATTCTAGGGTTTAGGAAAAGTTCTAAATATACATAAAACAACTCCCTCGATCTAAATCTCCAGGTTCCAGCAAGAAAAATGGAAGATTAAAACCAAAAACACCATTAAAACACTATTTGAAGCTTTAGGTTTTGAACTTTGACATACCTTAAGGCCCTTAGAAAACGACGAAACCTCGATTGTTGAGATAGGTAGAAATATGTCTCGAGAGCTTTCCAACGATGCTAAGGCCGATGAAACACCCCCACCGAGGTGACAATTTCCTTTCTCTCCTCTTTTTTTTCTCTCTAGCTACGGGTTTGGGGAAAAGAAGAGGAAGTGATGTTTTCTCCCTAATTTGGTGGTTAAAAAGGAGATGATGAATGTGTTTAGATATTTAAGAATTTCGAAAATACCCCCAAACCCTTTTTTTCCCTTTATTTTTTAAAGAAACCCCCCGAACCACTTAAACTAGCCCAATGGTGATTAATAATTATTAATTGGCCTATTAATAATTATTAATACCATCAAAACTCATTTAGGTTAATTAAGCAATTAAAAAGGTTTCCGAACGAAATTAACTATTTAACTCTAAGTAACTAATTCTAGAATTATCTTTAATACTTTAAATAAACAAATAATTAAATAATAAAAAAATTCACCTCATAATACGGGACGTTACAACTATCATGTCATTATATATGCCCTTTTCAAATCACTAAATTACTAAACATGTCATTACATATCTATGGGAAATTTTCCTACATGACCTCCAAAATGAGGGCCCTAATGAAACTTGACCTCACTTTTCAGATTTTATAAATAAAACCTTAAGTTGATGTCACTAAGGTATGAAAAGACAAAAAACCCATTTTTTGTATTGATAGAATTCTCCTTAACCTTACTCCATTTTTTTCTCTCTCTAAACTCTAAATTTTTACCCAAAAACTCACGAATTTCTCTCTCTCTCTCTCTAAACTCTGAACTTGCCACAAATTTAGATTCAATGGATAAATATCGAAAAATTGAATGAAATAGATATCTTATTTTCGTGAAACGGAGTCCAGATGAAGAAGTTAACACCAAAGTACTAAATTTTTAAATAAATAAAAATCTGGAAAAAAATTTACCGTTACCTATGATCTGACCGATCATAAGTAATGATTTGTCAGATCATTGAGTAACAAAATATCCGAAAAGAGTATTTTATTTGTAACTTTTTCTACAAAATTTAGATTACCACGAATTTAGATTCAATAGATAGATATAAAAAAAAACGTATGAAATCGATATCTTATTTGCACGAAACGGAGTCCAGATGAAGAAGTTAACGCCAAAATACTAAATTTTTTAAGAAAGAAAAATCTGGAAATTTAAAATAAGTAAAAAAAAATGATCAGACCGATCTTGGTTTAGGATCGAACCGATCTTGGTTTGGGATCGAACCGATCTTGGTTTGGGATTGGTCAGATCCTATACCACAATTCATATTTTTTTCCTCCAAAAATTTTTCTAGATTTTTCTTTCATAAAAAAAATTAGTATTTTGACGTTAACTTCTTCATCCGATCGAACTCCGTTTCACGCAAATAAGATATTGATTTCATACATTTTTTCGATATCTATCCATTGAATCTAAATTCTTGAAAATCTAAATTTTGTAGAAAAAGTTCCAAGTAAAATACTCTTTTCGAATCTTTTGTTACTCAATTATCTGACCGATCATTGCCTATTGAAAGATCATTGCTTATGATCGGTCAGATTACAGGCAACAATAAAAAAATTTAATATTTTTATTTATTTAAAATTTAGTACTTTGGTGTTAACTTCTTCATCCGGCCGTTTCGTGAAAATAAGATATCGATTCCATTTGATTTTTTGATATCTATCCATTGAATCTAAATTCGTGGAAAGTTCAGAGTTTAGAGAGAGAGTCATGAGTTTTGGGTAAAAATTTAGAGTTTGAAGTTTAGAGAGAGAAAAATATAGAGTGGGGTTAAGGAGAGTTCTATCAATACAAAAAATTGGTTTTTGGTCTTTTCACACTTTAGTGACATCAACGTAAAGTCTTATTTATAAAATCTGAAAAGTGAAGACAAGTTTCATTAGGGCCCTCATTTCGAGGTCATGTAGGCAAATTTCCCAATATTTATATTCCACTATCTATTAAATGACCTTTACTTTTTTAAGACTACTACATCCTTTTTTAAATAATCATAAAAATAATTATTCATTTCATTCAAAAAAATATTTGACTACTACTTACCTAATTTATGAGTATTTTTTTAACATTACATATCTATATTCTACATTTTTATCTTTAACTTTATTATACCCATAATTAAACAATTGTATTCATTTATATATTTAATAATATTTAAGAAACAATTTTGTTTAAATCAGATAGAAAACCTCAATGATAAAAATATAAAACCATTAATTCAACAAAATATAACTTCTTGAATTATAACTAACTTAAAAAAAGAAATATATTTATTTGAAACAAAATGTTTATTAACTTAATTTAGTAGTATAAAATTTTAAAATAAAAAAATGAAAATGAAAATTAATTAATCAATCACATATAAATCATTGAAATAGTGAAATACTAGATAATTTCATTTTTTAAATAAAACCTGATAATAAATTTAAGGGTAAAATGTAAACAAGCCCCCTATGGTTTCAGTCAAATGCATGAACACCCCCTATGGTTTGAAAATGGCAAATCATACCCTTGTGGTTTCAAATTATTCTAATGAGACCCCTCCCCTTCAACGCTATTTATTTTCTTTTAGCCATAACTTCTTCGTTTGAACTATGATTTAGATGATTCAAGATGTTTTGGAATCCTCATTTCGGGCTCTAAGCTATGGTCAATTCAAAACTTAAAAATCATTCATAAATAAAATGGTTTATTATCATCAAAATACTAAGTTTGATTTACATCAATATCGCTTTTGATTACTAATGATTTTGAAGCTTTGAACTGACCATAACTTACAGACCGAAATGAGGATTCCAAACATTTTGAATCATCTAAATCGAAGTTCAAACGAAGAAATTATGGTTAAAAGAAAATTAACGATGTTGAAGGGGAGGGGTCACCATTGAGATAATTTAAAACCACAGGGGTATAATTTACCATTTTCAAACCACGGGGGGTAGAGGTGTAAGTTAAAAACCGAAAAATTGACGAAACTGAAGAAACCGGCCGAAACCGATAACGTAGGTAGGAGAAATCGACCAATTCGGTCGAAGTCGGTTTTGGATTACCCAAAACCGACCAAATTCGATCAGTTTTAAAAATATATATAATGGCCTACTCCGACCGCCTCAATCGACCACCAAGTTAAAACCGACCGATCGATCGGCCGGTGCCAAGCCATTTTTCCAATTCTTCGATCGGCGGTGATGGTGAATGTTTTTTGTGCAAAACAAACTAAAACCGACCGACCAACCGACCCCGACTGATTTACACCCCTAACAGAGGGTGTTTATGCATTTAGTGGAAACCCCAGAGGTCTTTTTTCATTTTACCCTAAATTTAAAACTGAAAAAAAAAATAATAAAATAAAAACACTCACCAAGTATCATAAAACAAAGAAAAACAAAACAATAATATACGTTAAACTTTTAAATAATAGAAAGAAATTCACGTTCGACACACGTGATAAAAGACGAGTATATTAAAAAAAAAGTCTAAATATGTCAATGGCTACTAATAGGAAAAAAAAATTAATGGCTATATAACGAGTTGACATCTCAAAATAGGCTATAAACTTAATTAATCCTTATTTACTTGTTCTTGTTTTGCTTCTTGTTGACTTTTTACCTTATTTTGGTTTGGTTTCTTTTACTTATTTGAGTAGGTAGTTCTTGTTGATTGTGAGACCATCCGTTTTTTATAATACAACCACTCGTGCAAACAAAAACAAAAAAATACATTCAAAATTCATTATAACTACCGACGGATAGAGATGTAATTTACAATTTTTCGATTTACAGAGATGTTAAAAACCATATTCTAAACTACAAAGGCGAGATATAAAAATTAAACAAAATGTATGATTTATACAAAAAAAATTTCAATACAAGTTAATTAAAGTCGTATAGATTAACAAAATAATTTCAATGGTGGAAAAGAAATATCACATGACAGAAAAGATTGAACAAATATTAATACTCTAACTAAATGGCAACTCTGTAGGAAAAAAAATAGCCAAAATGTTGAAATTATAACATAATTTCACATATTTTAGTTTATTACTCTTCAACCTAATTTAAAAAAACTTCTCTCAGTTGGCAGCTCAACTTCTATCAGAGGCATCAAGAAGCAAAAACTGAATCTCAGAAGTAATAAAAATATCAAAGTTGACAATTTAGATATAAACGACAATCTGTAATATGAAAACATAACGAAGATACCACAAGAGTACATAATATAACTAGCAAACACGTCCCAACGCATTTCACGAATTATTTCCAAACTAAGAAGTCTCGAGTCCACCCCAACTTTAAAACTAGCAAATTTCAAAAGACTCCAGTTTCAATCATAACAAAGTGCATAAGAGAACCAGACCCCTTAACCGAGTATAAAGACGATTCATATCAAGAATGTAGTCATCCAAACATGGTTTCAAATGGCACCATCCAATTCAGCCTATGTAGTTTACTCGCAAACAATTCGCCAAAAGTTTTCAGAGAAAACTCATCAAGCAGCATAACATTATCACCTGCCATCGGATACTTGTAAAAGCAATTTTGACAGCTAGACTCGACAGTTACGTAGATTACTGAGTACACCAAACTTATTCCACCAATCCCTTTGAGATAAGCCCAAAAACCGATGAACTTTAAGAAGACCTTCTAACCACCCCAAGCAACCAGACAAGGCATTTACTCTTATACCAACGGCTCATGGAAAGATGTTTCCAATTTTCTCTTCCTCCTTGCTGGAGAGCTCCGCCAATGCGCTGCAGCAAAAATACAAACCAGAATAAGTAAAAATCATATATTATATATTAGATCCAACCACCTCCAAAGCATGACGGAATTGCCAAGAAAATAACAAAAGTCAAAGAAGATATGTTCTAGTTCTATTCAAAGACTTCAGAATTAAAGAATCAAAAGTACCCTGTGATAAACTGATTCAAACATGTGAAGTAATCTTGATAAAAAGGTGCATTTATGATGAAGTTACTCCAATCCCCTATATTTTAAACGGCTGGAAAAATAAGGCATGCAAAAGTTTGTCCTTCAAATATGAAAAGATGCTAAGCATTATTACAATTTTTTCATAATCACTTCGGCTTCTAATTTTTTATGGAAAGATAAACTTTCATTAATCAATAAGGGGCAAACCAAAATACAAGAGGATGAAGGACAAACTTCGGCTTCTAATGTATATAAGACTATTGTTATCATGGCCTATCTTTGATAAAAACATGTGAAGTTTCCATTTATGATGAAGCCTACTTCAATCGCCTAAATTTTAATGGTTGGAGAAACAAGGCATGCAAAAGTTTTTCCTTCAGACATGAAAAAGATGCTAAGCATGATTACAACTTATTGATTAGCACTTCGGCTTCTAATGCATAAGACTATCATCATCATGATCAAGCATCCATAAATTCAACACAAACATGCCTAAAAAAAATCAATACAAGCCTGAATAGTCCTTTCATTTTACTTTACACCATAAACGCAAGGTCTCGTCAAAACATAAAATATTATCATAAAAAAAGAAACCTTAGGCCTAGCAGATTATTAATTCCATGCACATTTTTCTCAGTTCTTTCATTCAAACTAGTAAAATCGAAGTGAAAAAATCACATAAAAAATTATTCTGCAACTCTTTTCTAAAAGGTTATGGTTTTAAAAAAAAACGAAGAAAAAATAATGCTTTGCCAAATTGAACTAACACAAGCATCTGTAACGAAGCACAATTGTTTAAGAGATTTTCTTTTTTCTGAAAAGAGAGGTGAGCAATAAAGATGCAAGTAAACAAGGAAAGAAAAAAAAACATGAACAGTGAAGTACCTGTATGGTAGCAAGTGCCCGCATAAATCCAAGGCCAGAAATGCTCCAACAAATTTTTCAACAATCAGCAAAGTTGGAGTTCAGTTCGCCACCAGGATGCAGTACGTTCACCATAATCATTCTCAAGGACCTCGAGAAAAGAAAATAAGTCAGAATAAAAATAAAAGAAAAAAATTAGCATTCATGATAGGTAAGAATGGCTCATACCATTTATACTCTCATACTGACATCACATGAAGTAACGACCTGTCCATCCTGGATATTGCTCAGGCAGTGGAGTAAAGAGTTGATTACCATTCACAAGCTGTTGATGTGGCTGCAGATGTTGTTCATTGTGCTGTCTAAGTTGCTCAAGCACCTGGAAATCAGGCCAGCCTTTCTGTTTTCCAATTGGAGCCTGCACATTTGGAACTTGTTTTCCAGGAAAAGGGAAGCTGATTGGGGCGTTTAGCATATCACTATTACTAATTTGTTGGGCATTTGAATGAGGTGTATAATGCATAGCATTAGCAGAGTCATTCATAGAAGAGGGCAGCTGATATCCATCCAACCAACTATAATCATCCATTATCTGATTCTCACTTTTAAAGTCTAAACCAGGAAACGATTCATGAACTTGTTTACTAGGAACATGGTTGAACCCAGGTGGAGGTCCAAGGTGCCTAACTGGTCGACCAACTGGGTTTTTTCTCAACCCGATTTGAGAGCCAGAAAACGCACTTATAGACATCGGATCAATAGTACCACCAAAAGGTGCAGATGCATCAACCCTAGATGATATCAGAGCTTCCAGGGGCTTTTTATCACTGTAAAATGCATCATTATTGATGCTAACAGCTGGTTTGATAGGTATCAAATGTGCTACAGAACTGAATATGCCTAGATCATTCTGTAAATCAGATTTCTTCACATGCCCATTCTCCAAGAATCTCAAACTTTGAAAGCCGTTAGTAAGACCAGCTTCCTGCTCAACTGACCACTTTGAAGCATGTGACTGAAATGCATGCCAATGAGGAGAGTTAGTATTAGCAGCAGATACAGGTACTTGGAAATTTGACTCAAAATCATTTGGCTGATGAATTTCATCAGGAGAGGCTGACATGCCACCATGGGATTTAAGATCACCGACAGAAGCATTTTTCCCCAGTTGCAAACCCTCATAACCTGTCCACAATGGATCAGCCACATCAGTTCGCTTCTCAGTAACTAACGGCTTAAAGACAATTACTTCATCCTCCTCTTCCTCTTCCCCTTCCAAAACTAGCTGCGAACTTGACTTCACAACTGACAAATTCTTTGTCTGCTGAGCTTGGTTTTCTTGCATCCCATTGCCTGTAACAGGCATGCTAGGATATGAAGTGACAAAATCATTCGGCACTTGAGGTTCAACACCAGTTAAAAACTTTTTCACCTTCGAATTGTAGTATATGGGTTCTTGATTGATCTTGATTACATTTGCTAAAGCCTTCCCTGCTGCCAGAATCCTTTTAACACGGGCAGCCTTTTCTTTGCTGCCATCACTTCCTGAATGCTTCCTTGAAAAATCCAAAATAGTTTGTGCCGGAAGAAGTGGCAGGAATCCTCTTAATTCAATATCTTCCCATAGAGCAAGCCGATTTTCAGTTTCACCCTCTTCATATTTACTGAGGTTATTAAAGCAAGTTTCATCCTCGTCGTCGTCTAAAGACACAGAACCACTTGACAGAAGCTTATTGAAAAAGGAGATGCAAAGGTTCCAAAATTTTGATCTAGCAGTCGCCTGTTTTTCATCCACATCATTGCTTGCCGCAATTTCTGGGCAACATGCCAACCATTCAACAAGAACTAGAAGTCCAGGCAGAAAGAAACTTGACAAAGGTTCACGCAACTGGGAACATCTTTCCAATATACAACCCATCAACTCAAAAACTGCAATATGTGCATTCTGAAGTAAAACGGCACGCTGCACAATTTCTGCATACGTCTGACCTTCACTCTCTTTATTCACATTGTGAACTGTGAATATAAGGATGGCAACAATTCTAACAACAATGAGACTGTTTTCAACAGCATCTATTCCAAAAGCCAGTTCCTCTTCAACTCCAGAAGACAAAAGTTCACAGAAACTACTATTAACCAATGAGAGAAGTTCTGGAAACGTCTCAAGGCTGAAAGAGAAGGAGAATCAGATTCAAAAAATGATACTCATTGCAAATTCACTCCCCTTTCTCAAAAAAAAAAAGGCAGACACAAATTGTAGGTAAATTATCAAAATAAATACCTTGTACGAGTGAAAAGAATTCCATTCAGACGGACAAATCGAATGCAGAAGGTTTTCAATGTCTCCTCAAGTGACAATGCACTCTCCTTCGAGGGTTCAATGCTAGAATCTTTAATTGCAAGCTTCAACTCCCCCTTCCGTGATTTTCCACTAAACCGGACGGTTGATTCCTTGACCACAGAAGTTTTAGCGCTCCCTGATAGTTGAGAATAGCTCTGACGGTTCTGCAAAATAATAGAAAATAAAGGAATGCACATCCACAAAAAAAAAAATATAACAAGTGAAAAGCTAGAGAAAAAATTATCCACTTAACATAAGGCCTCAATTCTGTCAGATGTCACATAATCAGCAAGAAAGGTTCTATCTAAAATTCCATTGCCTTGTCATTTACACTTTATTAGCTACATAAAAATACAGTCTCCATAAACTTTGTTCTTTCTGGTTATAGCAAACATCGAGAAAACCATCTTATATTCCACTCAAAACATTTACGGACACAGGCATCAACTTAACTGCACAGTTAAACAACTATGCGTTCATATTCATGACATCTACTCAGTGTTTTCAAAGCGCAAGGCGCACTTCAAGGCGACAGGTCTTTTAATCGCCTGAGAGGCGAGAGGCGCATAAAAGGCATCACCTTAGTGAAGTGAGGCGCACTTAAAAAAATATGTGATTAAATATTATATAATACAATAATTTATAAATAAACAAAACATAGAAAATACTAAATATCAATATTTAAGACATAATATGTATAAGATACTCAAATCCTTATAATTTTATCTCATCCACATACCATTTAATAAATAAATTGGTTATTTTAATAATATAATAAAATTCCCAGAAGTGTTCAACTTCCAAGACCCACAAAAACTGTCTAATAAAAAAAAATAGTTTACGAATTCCCAAGTCCCACCTCACACCTACTCCACATAGCTATTACTTTTTCCCTCCTTTATGTAAAAAAAAGACTATAATATGAATATATTTCACTCAAGGGTACAACTTTCAAGATCATCTACTCTATAATAAAAATGATAAAAAGCTTCACGTTTTCCTAATCTCCTTCTCCCCTCTTCTCGAAGCTTTCTCTGCAACGAAAATGGAGGTTTGTTTTCTACTTTTTCCATCGATATTTTAGTGAAAATCGCCGATAATCGACATTTACTTCCTTGGAGCTCGCCTCCTCGCCACTCAGGAAAAGCGATGTAATGGCGGCCAGGCGCTCGCTTTCTGTTTTGGCCTCGCATGAGCCATGGCGAGGCGATGGTGGCGTTGAGCGCCTCGCCTCTCGCCATAGGCGAGCGCCTTGCCTCGCCTCTACATCACTGCATCTACTTCAGCATAAATGGAAGGCTACAATACAAATGATTGTGATAATCTAGATTCTTATAAAAATGTTCGATTTTTTCAAAAAGTATGATAGTAATAATGAGACATCCATGAACCAACTTTGACAACTTATTTAGAATCTCAAACATACAGATTCAAAGCAAGACCATTCAAGGAATTGCCGACATTGAATTAGATGCTCACAAGAATAGACCGGAAACAAGGAACAACAAGACAGCTTGGCAAAATGAAACAGCTGTCTAAATCCAAATAATGTAGGTAAGCTATACTATCTATACCAAACATTTGCTTAATCCAATCAAGTTACGGAATGAAACAATACCTTCAAAACTTCAGTGAAGTTTTTACATTGGATACTACGATCCAAAATTTTAGAAACCAAACTTAAATTACTTTTTTTTATAAAAAAGAGAATCATTTTATTGAACAAATGAAATGTGGATGGCACCATGCCCACAAGGTCCCAAGGAGTTACAAAAAAATCCCCATCTGATGCAAATCAATGATAAAACACAATTTTAAAAGGCCGAATGAAGACAGCTTAAATAAGAACAAGAAGAAACAAAATCTTCATTGCAAAAGACACCATGAAGAGACCTAAAACTTAAATTTCATGAAGTTTCTGAAACAGAGAAGATCTGAATTGAATTAAATGAAATATATAATAAACCAAAAAAATGTAGAAACTTAATTGGACCAGTCATTCAGTGAGATGTAAGTAGAAGCGAGATATTTTGTAGCTTTTTAGAAATATAGCACAGTTCCAAGCAATTAAGCACTAAGTCCTCGCAGTCTAAGATACCTTCTCAAATGCAACAATTAAGTTATCCCTTGCAGTAGAAAAAGGACTATCAACAGCTAGACTTCGGAAATATCGATAAACAGCAACTAACTCATCTCCTGAGTATGAAGCTAATATAGCAAGCTGAGAAATGGAGACAACTAAAAGTAAGTGAAGAGCAGAGAATGATGAAAATGAGAAGCATATAGATCCAAAGAGGAAAAAAAATAAGCAACCAAAAAAATAAGGATTAATAATCAAAATATTCAATAAAGGACCTGATGATGAGGATTTCCACTAGATGGCCAAAGTGATGCTGCTTGCAGGTAATAACTTGAAGCTGCAGTGTACTCCCGGGTTTTGGAGTCACCGTCCCCATATAACCCTTTGTAACGTGCAAGATCACCTAAGTATATCAAACAACGGTGGCAAGATATAAGTCCTTTCTTCATGTCCGCCGACTTCTTTCCATCTTTATCTGTAACCATTCGGTTGTTTGCATCCTCAGAGAAAAAACCCAAAGGAAGTCCATATTTTGCTCTGATTTTCAAAATTAAATCGTGATAAAATCCAGTAGATTCTGAAAGAAAAGTTTTAAACTGCAATCTTATTTTTGAAACTCGATCAGGTCTTGTAGGCACACCCTGAGATGTGTTAGAACCAGCAGAAGATAGCGCAGCACTGAAGTGTCCTCTCAGCTCCTCAATTCGCTTATAATGTAACTGCCACAAAGCATATTCAATGTTATGCTGCTCAGAAAAAGCATAATCCTCGAGGATTATTGCTTCATAATTTTCTCGTATTTGTTGCCATGCATTGGGATCTGAAGGAACTCGAGCCTGAGCTGACCTCCTCCGCCGACTCTCCAACTCAATATTCTGTACAAGAGATAGAAATAAAAATTATTCACATGTTAATAGAACACTTGCACCACATATTCTATTACATATGCATAACATCTTAGTGATATATCTCTCTCACACACAAAAAGCCATCTCACTCTGATTTCTTTTCTTCCAAAAGCATTTTTCTGACCCCCAAACCCAAGAAGAGATAATGATGAATCAAGTTTCTAGGTTACAAACTGGAAAAAAAAAATAGAAGTCGTACAAAGAGGAAACTACCTTTTCATAAAGGCGTTGGGCACGCTCCCACGATGAAGAAGCAGAAGCAGACATCTTAGCCATGTGTATGGTAATCTTCCATCAAATATGTTCAAATGATTACACAATTCACACCATATACATCTGAAGAAGATTCATAAAACCATGAACAAATAATCAAAAGAAATGCACAGAAAAGAAAATAGAGAAGGAAAAGTCCTAAAGATAAGCACAAAAAGCATGCTATACATCATATCATAGATAAATAAATAAAGAGTCACAAAAAAATCATACTTACAAATGTTATGATCCTTAAAAAATAATAGCTTTTTCTCACAATAATTTAGAATGCACCCTTTTAATGGACAGCTACCCCGTGATGAATAAATTCAGAATAAGAACCCCAGCAATGTATGAATGACAAATCACAACATGATAGAACCAAATTTTCAATAATCAAAAATGCAATTTCTAGCTCATATATAAGTTCCATTATTTATTTAATTTTTCATTTTTTAAGAGAACGCACAAGTTGAACTCCCTCCACCCTTTATTACAAAAAAATCAAGTTCAATGGGGAGGAAAAAAAACTGCAAAACACAGAACCTCAACTGGGATGACTGACATACACATAATATTCTAATATAATTTCTCAAAATCCAGAAATTCAGATATCAACATGCAGTCCTCATCATCAGACTTGATGAATTATCCATTTTTACAACTAACTTAAATTCTTCATATTCTTAGCCTATTAGAAAACATATTTTTGAGTTTTAAAAATGAAGAAGAGCAGCAAGCAGAGGCAATCATCTATTGTAAATAAGCATATAATAAATCTTTCTTCAAATTCAAAGGAAAGGTAACACCAGCGTGCTTTCAACAAAATAAAAATGTTATGATGAGTTTTGGGAAGTCCAAAAAACAAACAGCTGAGTCACAATTGACGATTCAAAGCCCTCGCAGACACAAAAATTATCTTAAACCCTAATAAAAACACGATTTCCCAACGAAAAATAACTTTTCCTAAAAGAAAACAAGAAATTATACATAAACACACGCTAAGTTGACCTTCAAATTTCAGCTTTGACTTCAATCAGATTTAAATTTCAAGAATCCAAAAGAAACTAAAAACACCCAGAAAAGATTCGTTAGGTTGCTTTCTTTTACGAACCCTCTACAGAGAGGGAAAAAAAAAAGATCAAATAAATTATTTTTTTAAAAAAAAAAAACCACCGGAAGATTCAAAACGAAATCAGATCTGATGAATCCAACAACGATGTAACAAAAAAAAAAATATAAAAAAATACTCGATTACCAAAACAACAAAAAGGAAGAAAGAAAAAGTAAAATTAAAGAATCGGAATCGTGAATAAAATGTTAGAGTTACCTGAGGAGATGATCGGATCGAGAAAGAGAAGGGAAATCGGGAGAGAAGAAAAGGGAATTGGAAAAATGTATAGTTAGGGTTCGTTTTGGGTTTGGTTTGAATAAGGGGATGAGATTAGATTGGGGATTTCTTTTTCTCTGTATGTTTTTTTCTTTTCTTTTTCTTTCTTTTTCAATTCAATGTGTTTTCGTCGTTTATCTCAATCTCAATTTCATAGGCAAAGAAAGTCTTTTTCATATACCATTTTTTTTATTTTTTTTTTTTATTTTGTTGAAGCGGTCCTTAAAGAACGACGGCGTTTGCCATGACGTTTTTCTTTTTTAGCTATTTTTCCAACTTCTTTCTCTTCCTTTGTGGTATTTTATATATATATAATATATGGGAAATTTACATGAATGTTATAATTGAGTGAAATATTTACAAAAATATTAGAAAAAAAAAATATTTACAAAAATATTATAATTTCAAAAGTCGAGTATATCAATCAATCTATTAGTATATCAGTCATACTTAATTTTTAAAATTCTAACATTTTTGTAAATATTTTCTTTTTCTTAACAAATTTGTAAATATTATAAAAATTTCAAACATATTTAAAAATGCCCCTAAATAAATGTAGGGGAATTTTGATTAATGAAATTTTTTAATCAAAATTAATTGAGAGAATGTTTATTTAGATTAAACTTATCCTCTATCTTTAGTAACAGAATATTTATTTTAAAGATTCAGAATTAAACTCTTTTTTTTTCAAGGGATATATCTTTTAAACTAGTGACTATACCACTAGATTACCTTTTAACATTATATACCTTTTAAATTAATTGATATAATCTTTATAGAATTTATCTCAAATACCATAAATCTGCATACTAATTACTAAAATGTCAGAACTTTTTAAAAAAAAACTACTTAAATAGCATAATTGTAGTTCAATAAATTATTGAACTAATACTTTATTATTTTTCATAGGTATTTTCAATGAATTTGTTTGTTTTTTGCTTTTTAAGTTCAAGTTCAATAATATATTGAACTATTTGATTGTTTTGATTATTATTTCAATAAACTTGTTCATTTTTTTACTTTTTTTTAGTTCAATAAATTATGTTATTTGAGTAATTTTTAAAAAGTTCGACATTTCAATATTTAGTATGTAAAAATATGTTATTTCAATAATTGTCTCCTTGTTTATTTCATTTGAAGGTTATCCACTATTTTTACAACTATTTTTTTTCAAGTGATACACCTTTTAGATTAGTGACTATATCACTAGACTACTTTATTTTAACTGGTCAATAAAAAAAACGTTATTTTTGGACTCCTAATTAAAAAAAAGTTATGGTTTGTTTTCAAGATTGTCTATAACTTGACTCTTAAATTCCTTTTATGATTTAGGATCAAAAACAAGCTTCCTTAAGCATAGAGTTACCGCTATAACTCCATGAACTCTTCTCAACTTCAAAGACAACCTTCCATCTTAGTTGAGTCTTCAAATCTAGGTTTCAATATTAAAATCATGTGTTAAAGGTGTCAAGTTTGTACTTCATTTGTTGCTTAATCAACTTGGTGTTGGCAAGTAATTAGAGGGTCATATTTTGTGGAGCTAAGGAGAAAAGAAGCTTGTCTTAATCACCAATGTTACATCTTCTCTTTAGTTTGTAACTGCTTGACTCAAATGGAAGACTTTAAATTATTAAAATTGTTAGAATAAAAACGAAATAAAGTACTTATTAATAAGCGAAGTCTAATAATAATATTGGTGCCAATCATGAAAACAAAATATGAAAAATAAGCAAGGTTATTGAAAGAGGATGAAGAATTCCCAATGACCCATTAGACACAACACAAAACAATTCAAATACGGAAAAGCAATAAAAATAATAGAAAAATGTAAGGCCACATTATTTAGCGTCATCCTTAAACAACACCTTGATTACAGTAACTAATGATAAAAGATATTAAAGTATTTTCACATAGAAAAACAAAACAAAAATACCTTAAAAAAAGTGTCTCGCATCTCAAAAGTGCTATTTTTTGGTCCTATCCATTCAAATAACCTTGCATGCCCCCTCCTCGTACACCCCTAATTAGAAAATCTCTTTCACATCAGATATATCAAATGGTGAACATTTTTTCCCAAAACACAAAACACGGTAAAAGGTTAAAAAAAGTGATCAAACCAACATAGGTTGGGACTTTTCCTCTTTTGAGTACAAAAGGGAAAGGGTGAAAGTTAAACAAAAAAAATACATCAAACCTCGAACCAACCCAAACCAAAATTGTGAATCCGAGCGCCGGGATGATCTCCCTTCAATCGATCAACCTCCAACGAACTAAAGGACAAGGCCTAGCCACATTAATACTGTAAAACAGAGATGAAGGAAAGAGAATTAAGTTTTGGTATTATTGACTTATGATGAATGAGCTAATTACAAGTATTTATAAGAAGAAAATAACAAACTAACAAACTCTACTAACTAAGAAACAATGTACAGCAATGCTACAACATTCTCTTAAACTCTGATTAAAGCACAAAACTATCTTTTAACATCAATTATTTAACAAAACTCCTCATTGATGTTAAAGTCATCACCATTACAGCAGCTAGACAACTACAATACTTAAACCAGAAATCTAGAATCTTGAACTTGCTACAGAATTGAACCTTCAATCTATCACAGCACAAATCTTCAACAAACTACAACATAAGCTTAACTTCCGCAATGGGACTGGTTTAGTAAGCATATCAGCTGCATTTTCACTCGTATCAACCTTGCCCAATTCAAACAAATCTCTAGCAAAGATCTGTCTCACAAAGTGTAGCTTAATATTTATGTGTTTTGTCCTCTCATGATGAACTTGATTCTTGGACAAATGTATAATACTTGGGCTATCACAATTCACAATCACACCATAGACCGTTCCTGTAACTTCACTGATCAATCCTTGCAACCATAAAGCTTCCATAGTTGTACTAGTTAAGGAATCATATTCTGATTCAGTAGAGCTCAAAGCAACAACATTTTGTAATGAAGACTTCCAACTTACAATATTTCCATGTAATTTGAAAACATAACCAGATCTGGACCTTCTTTTATCAAGATTTGCATCATAATCTGCATCTATAAAGCCTTCTACATTCAATATATATTTGCCTTGAGCTCCTCCATAAACCAAACCAATATCTAAAGTACCTTTCAGATATCTCAGCAGGTGTTTAACAGCATACCAGTGAGCCTTTCTAGGATTTGACATAAACTTGCTGGTTACACTAAGAGCATATGCCAAATCTGGACGTGTGCATATCATACCATACATTAAGCAACCCACCACAGTTGAATAAGGAATTCTATCCATCTTAGTTTGTTCTTCTTTGTCACTGAAGACTGATTCATGAACAACTTGAGATGAGAAGCTAGGGGTATTCGAACAGGATTGCAATCAACCACATTGAATCTCTTTAATACCTTCTTAAAATAATCAGATTGACTCAAGAACAACTTCTTCTTAGACGCGTCTCTTGTAATTTCAATACCTAAAATCTTCTTTGCAAGGCCAAGGTATTTTATGTCAAAATCAGCACTTAATTTCATCTTAAACTTAGCTATTAACTTCTTACTTGTGCAAGTTAGCAGCATATCATTAACATAAAGCAACAAATATAGAAATGGAGATGAAAATACCTTCCTCAAATAGACACAACAGTCAAAGGAACACCTGATAAAGCCTTTAGAACATACAAAAGCATCAAATCGTTTACCATTGTCTTGGTGACTGTTTTAAGCCATACAAAGACTTCTTCAGTAGACATACTTGTTCTTCTTGCCCTTTTTCTACAAAACCAAGAGGTTGACTCATATATATCTCCTCTTTAAGCTCTCCATATAAAAAAGCAGTCTTGACATCCATTTGTTCTAATTCAAGATCAAAACAAGTTGTCAAAGACATCACACCCTGATAGAAGTGTGTCTGACCACTGGGCTGAAGACCTCATTATAATTAACACCATACTCTTGTGTAAACTCTTTAGCAACTAGCCTGGCTTTTAACTTCTTGTCATCTTTGCCATTTGGACCTTGTTTTACCTTAAAGATCCACTTACAATCAATAATCTTGTGATCTTTTGGCTTGTCAACAAGAATTCCATGTATTATTCTTTCTTAAAGATGAAATTTCATCCTTCATTGCTTCAATCCAGTTCTTGTTGTCAATACATTAAATGGCTTGTACATAGCCCCGCACCCGTCATTCTCATGGTTACCTGGTCGAGGCCTCTCCAATGGATCTAAGGTAAGATTAAATTAAAGAACTACTACAGATTGGAAATAAACACATTCTTCAGTGGGGTTGTCTTGACAGGTCGGTGCTAGTTGAAGTTTTGGAACTTCTTGTCTTTCTTGATAAGGCTTTTTCTATAAAATCTATCTTCTAATTAAGATTATAATCTTCATTTTTAGAGCAAGCTAGCACTAGCCCTTGATTGATTGGAATAGGTATCTCTTTTCAATCCAGCCTCGGAGTTCATATTTTTGATTAGCAAACCTGTGTTGTCTTGACATAGGTCGATCTTTGAAAAGTTCATTAGTTGAAGCTTCATTTGTACTTCTTGTCTCAATCTCTTGATAAGGCATTTTGTTCTCATAAAATACCATATCTTTGCTAATTAAACACTTAGCTTGGTTCTTCTTTAAACACCACAACTTGAAACCTTTCACATTTTCTAAATAGCCAAGCATTATGCATCTTAGTGCCCCATCCCCCAAACAGAGTGATAAGAAAGATATTTCCCCGAGGATTAGTGATTTAAAATGGTTTTGACAAATAATTTAAAGAAAATGCAAACAATGATAAATTGGGGTGTTTTTTTTTTATGAAACTAAATAACTAAAATTGTGAATTGCAAACTAAATGACAAAATTCTAAAGATCTTCTGATTTGTCAAGTTTGGTGGTTTTTCAGTCCATGCCTCTCTGGAGTCTTGAAGTTCAAAAGGAAATACACTTTTTATGCAAGCAACTAATTGTTCATATACTTTATCAAGTAATTCTAATTCTTAATCCAACTTGATTCCTATGTCTAGGTTAAATTAGATTAAAAATACGTTTTGATGCTTCAGTTTAGGCCTTTAAGGTGTAAACACATATGTCTATGCATTACCAAAAACAATTTCAAGAATCGTTAACCCCTATCAATCAATATTCTTCCATTCAATTTTAACCTTTTGAATTAAAAATAGCAATGTCTTTAGTAAGGTTATCGAACTATTGATGAGCATAAAATTTGATTTCATTAAGCTTTGAAAACTAATTCCCCCGTTTGGTCCCCCCCCCAACCCAAAAGAAAAGTTCTAGTTCATAATGAAATGTAAATAAACAAAAGTGTTCTTAAAAAAATACCTAAACCTAACATAATTAACAATGGTTGATTAAGAAGTGTAAAAAAAAAAAAAAAAAAAAAAAAAAAAAAAAAAAAAAAAAAAAAAAAACCCCCCAAAACAAAAAACCCCCCCCCCCTCTCGACGTTTTGCCTCTCCCTTTTCACGTGCCTTTTGATGCCATGATTCTTATCTAGGTTAATCTTCTTTTTTTTTTTTTTTTTTTGTTGGGCCCCCCCCCCCCCCCTCCAAATTGCTCCTAAGTTGGACCCTAAGTAGGGGCTTATTTTATCTCAAGTGGATCACGGGCCCAAAAATATGGCTTTTTGGGCCAAAAACGTCGATCCTGGCGTGTGGCAACTCAAGTGGAATTGAAACGCCCAGGCTTTGCCAAATTCATTACTCAAGACTTTTCAGTCCATTTTTCATTGCATGAAATTTGCAATTCTTTTGACTTTCTTTCATTCAAATTTACAAAATTAAATACCAAAGCCGAACAATCCTAAATATATTAATGGTGCTAAAAACCCGAATTTTCCCAAAATAGCTTTAATAAAGAATGATTTAAATGAGTTCAAAGTGCACAAAATATAATGTTCAAAGTCACTTTTTTGTGTATCAATATAAATACATACCTTATTGTTATAGAGTTATCAAACCCCCAACTTTACCCCCCCCCTCCCCCCCGCGGGTAAAAAAAAAATGACTTGAATAAAGATTTAAAGTTAAAACATAAGCCGTCAACAATCATTTTTTTATGTTTTGGTTAGAACTTTTCCATCATGACTTTTGCAATTCTCTTCAAGACAATCCTAAAATAACAAGTACATAAGTGCATTAGATTCCCAAGTGAAAGTGTGTGCATCCCGAATAAACATTCATGGTAAAATCCATCTAGCAAGCAAAGATAGCTATCCTAAGACTCTTTTTCCTAAGCTTAAACTCAACAAATCACAACCTCACCTAGATTCCCTCCATTTGAACTCTTGACTACTTCTTTCATGGGGCTAGCAAACTAATTGACTTCACTTTTATTTTATTTTTCAAATGAAAAGGCACTATGTGCAAGAAAGTTATTGTTTCCCTAATGCCTTTTATTTCTTAGACATTAGTTAACTCAAACCGCAAAAGCATGCTCTTATCCCGACTTACCTCGAGATATTGGAACACTTCTCTTTTCTTTTCTTTTCCTTTTTTTTTTTAGAAAGTTCTTGTGTCCCTAGTGCCTTTTTTTACTTAGCCACTAGATAACTCGAACCGCCGAAGCATACTCTTATCCTGACTTACCTCAAGACATTGGAGTACTTTTTTTTTTTCAAATGGTGGGTAACTATGTCACCCCCAAACTTATGGAGGCACTTATTTGGAAGCTCACTAAGAAGGAATGCAAGAGTTTTCTACTTTGGTTCACTAAGATTAGCCATGCAATGTTTTACTCTCACTTAGTGCTCAGCCTGTCTAAACCGGTTTACCATGAATTGACAAGAACGGGGAAGTGTAGAAGAATCTAAAGCCCAAAACGCACTTAACCAAAATTAGAACTATCCTAAAAATCATGCAAAAGCCAACTATATCATTTGGACCATTCTAACCAAAGAAGCAATGAAGTTCAATAGCAAAAGCATTTGTCATTTAAGGACATGAAAAAAAAATGTACATTAGTGCTCATAAAATGGACAATCACCCCCAAACTTAAAACTTGGTGTGTCCTCACAGCAAAATAGCACAAAACAGCAGGAAATAGAGTCAACAACATACCCAAATCAGTGACAAAATAATATGAAAATAAAGAGCAAAAGTAGTCCAAAATGAAATTAAAAAGAGGAAGTTTAGAGAACTCCCTGTTTGATGACTACATCTTTCCAGTGCTGGTTATTTGAGCAACGTGATCGGTGGGAAAAATGGAGGTTTCAAGAGCAAATTGCAAAACGACAAATCAATCCTCTTCCAACCAAAAATTAGTTGGAAGTTTTGTGGGAAAAAAAAAAAAAAAAAAAAAATTCTCTCTCCCCAAGGAGTCAATATATTCGACACCCAGAAATAGCAGCCAAACATCTAAAAGTAATAACCACGAAGACAAAACCCCGGAAAAAAAAGGGGAAAAAAAAAAAAAAAAAAAAAAAAAAAAAAATTTTTTTTTTTAAAAAAAAAGTTTAAAAATACCCCCCCCTTTCCCTTTCCTGTTTCCCCCTGAAATTTGCAATTCTTTTAGGACTTTCTTTCATTCAAATTGACAAAAACCAAAAAAATCTTTAAACACTTTAAAGTGAACGTGAATTCCCAAAATATTCTTGAGTAGAATCCAATATCCCATTCTTATCTAGAATATTCTCAATGAGATCAACCATTAATGGACCAAATAACTCTATTTTATAGGTTACAATCATTGTAAGTCCCGACACGTATCCCAATTCCCAGCTTCTATTTGTTCAATTCAAGAAGTCCTTCTGCCCAAGTTAGCTCATTGAGGAAGTTTCTTGTTTGATGACTACATTTTCCTCTGTTATTTGAGCACCCACTTGCAAGATGTACAAGCCATTTGTTTAAATACCTGTCAGTTTGGTGTCTCTATCTTTAAACACTTTCAGTGTTCCATTTCTTGAGTAGAATTCATATCCCTTCTTATCTAGAATACTCAATGAGATCAGGTTTCTTGTAAGTCCGGAGAAATAAGCTCTCCTATTTATCTTGAAGTTTCAAAACAACTTTGTCAATGCCTTCAACTTCACGAAGGCTGTTATTTCACATTCGTACTCTCCTTCCATTGTGGGGTTCGAATTCAGAGAAATAACTCCTATTTGATGTCATACGCTACGTGCAACTTGAGTCAAGGACCCACTCTTCATTAGTTTCATCCTCTGAAATTGACAACATTTCTGGTCCTGGATCTTCAGTCACATTCGCATTGTTTCCATTCGAATTTGCTTCATTTCTATCATTCTTGAAGCATTTTCTTGTATTCTCCTAGTAATTTTTGCTCAAATGTCCCACTTAATTGCAAGTGAAACATTTTCTAGTTTCTCTTCTACCTTTATCTTTGTTTCTTGAATTCCAGTTATGATCCCTTTTTTTGCCACAATCCTTCTTGTGAAATTGATTCTCATGTTGGTGTCCCTCTGTTCTTCCTCTCACAAAGAGTGCTTCATCAGGATTCTTCTCTGGCTTCAATGATCAATTCTAGACTCTTTGTTTTCAAATCATTGATTACAAAATCAAGATCTAGTTCATCCCTTGCATATTTGATGGCACTTCTTACATCATTAGAAGTCTCTGGTAGTGAATTTAGAAGGATGATAACTTGAGTTTCATATTCAACCTTTTCTCTTATATTTGATAGATCCAAGGTAATCTTTGAGAATACATCAAGATTCTCTTCTAATGTCTTCGATGAGTCTAATTTGAAAGCAAACGATTTTTCTTTCAAGAAAATCTTGTTAGGTAATGCTTTCTTGACATACATCTTCTCCAACTTTCCCTATAGCTCCACATGATCTTCTTCTTCGGCAACTAGCCTTAGAACATTATCTGCAAGGTGCAGGATAATGGTGCTAAAGGTTAATTCGTTCAATTCTTGCATCTTTTCTGCCGTCATTGTGCCTGGGATTGTGGTAGGATCAAGATCTTTGATGGATTTGTTTTGGATTAGGAGTGCACGCATTTTCATCTTCCATAATCTGAAATCTCATTTTCCATAGTATTGTTCAACTTCGAATTTGTTAGCCATCTTCTTTAGTCGTGAGATGGAGGCTTCAAACAGTTTCTTGAAATCCTCATGCTTGAGTTTCATTGAATGTTCTTCAAAAGATTAATTGGATCTTCAACGAGTTTTCTGCAAATTGAAGTTTCTTTCTTCTTGATTCCAGCTCTGATAACAATTTGTAAAATAGAGATGAAGGAAAGAGAATGAAGTTTTGGAATTATTGACTTGTGATGAATGCGCTAATTACAAGTATTTATAAGAAGAAAATAACAAACTAACAAACTCTACTAACTAAGAAACAATGCTACAACATTCTCTTAAACTCTATGATTAAAACACAAAACTATCTTTTAACATCAATTATTTAACAAATATTATCAAGACATTGATATGATTAAAACTTAAAGAGGCAAATGTCTTACTCTTCCAAAATATTTATTGAATCGTTGGAATGTGGGAGGGATGCATTTCCAAATAGGCAAGTTTTTGGAGCTAAAATATCACCCAAATATTCAATAATTTCACTATCTTGAAATTAAAATCCCCTTCGAGATCTTTGAATGTCTTGACCGATGAGTAGTAATTTCAATCTCCAAGTATATCAAAGTAAATAATATAAGAGGCAACCAATTGCCAGGACATCTAGTTTTTTTTTTATATATATTATATCGAATTGGGGAAAGGGAGATTAACTTTTGAGTTCATGGGAATGGTGAGTTGAGCTATGCTCATATTTGTGTAAATCTCATGAACTCTACTTTCATGAAAAATAACAAAAAAAATTGATAGATGTGTAGAATTTTAGAATAAATTATTATGTTAATAAGATGCAAAATCTATAAATTCACACTCAAATTTTCAAATTAGAATAAACTGTTATGCTAATTTTATATTGTAAATTATTTTGTTTGTTACTTTGATTGATTTAAAACTTGTCTGTATTAAATTATTTTGCATTGATTTTGATATTTAGTTTTGGTTGAATTTATTTTTTGTCCATCTGCTCGCGACCAAGGTCTCTGTTTGGTTCCAATTTAGAAATTAAATATACATTTGTCTTCTAAGTCCCCATTTACTTAGTAGGAATGAAAATGAGAAAGAATCGGAATGAAAAATTATGGAATGGGATTATCATTGATGTTGTTTACTAGAGTCTTGGAATGAGAATGAAATATTAATTCATGTGGGATCTACAAAAAGTAGAAAGAAAATAAAATTAATAAAATAAAAAAGTTGGTGGGACCCACAAATTTGGGGGTGAGAATAGGATTGGGGAAGTTGGATAAGGGAATGAAATTGTTTGAAAATTGGGAATAAGATTGTTAAATTATGTGGTCCCACACTCTCATTCTCATTCCAAATTTTAGGTAAACAAAAACAATGGGAATGAAAGAATTTCATTATCATTCCTTCAAAGTAAACACGCCTAATATATTAGATATGGATCATAGAGATTATACATAGTAGCATTATAAATAATGATGATAAGTACACAAAAAATCTCTTGAGAATATATATAAATGATTGATTAGTGAATAATATCATACAAATGTAGAGATTTTGGAGACTTGTTGTCCTGAACAAGAAAATCTCAGGATCAAAGCCTAATATCTTATTAGAATTACTTAGATCTTACACCTTATGGCTACATATTTTTTACGTCTACCTTGACTCAAAGATGTTTTTATTCTTCATCAACTTGAAATGCTATAAGTGAAAATCCTCATAATTGTAAGAGTTAGTAATCAAAATATAAATTTAAAGCAAATTATATCCTTTTAACTTTTAAGCCATTTTAGAACCATGAAAGGATGATTGTAAATCCACATTTATAAAAATATCATGCTTTTAAAATATTCGTAAATATAACAAATTTTGAGCGGGTCAATCAGTGATCAACATTGAATTATATATTTTTACTATAAGTGAATCACCAATTCACACACTATTCATTGTTAATCACTGATTAACATAGTAAAATTATATTTACAAATAGTTTTAAGCAATAATATATTTATAAATACTACATCAAATTCTGCTAATTGGTGAAATTTCTCAATCGTGAATGTCTTGAATTGTAACCATAATAAAAACCCAGTTTTGGAATTACAACTAAAGAATTTGAAGAATAGTATTTCTCATTGAATATGATGGCTGAAAGCCAATATTTATACAATTACATATTGGTTAAAGAAAAGGAAAAAGCTTTACAAAGATAAACAAGGAAAGAAAATAAAATCTTCAGAAATCGTGTTGTCGTCGCGGCGATGAGAACTTCATCGTCGCGGCAATGAGACAAAAACGCGGAACGCCAAAAAGTTTTTGTTATGGTCGATGCGGTGATAAAGACTCATCGTCCCGGTGACCACTCTTGGCTTTTTGGCTCAAGAATGCCAAAAAACAGTAGGATGCGGCGATGGGACTCATCGCCGTAGCGCGACATGGCCAAAATCAAAAACTTCATTTAGACCCCTTATTCATCAATACTCCCCATCAAGTTGGAGCATGAAGATCATAAATGCTCAACTTGCGAATAAGAATATGAAATTGAGTTTTCCCAAGAGCCTTAGTCAAGACATCTACATGTTGATCCCCAGTACGAATGTGTAAAGGGGAGATAATACCATCTTGAAGTGCATCACGAGCAAAGTGACAGTCCATCTCAATATGTTTTGTTCTCTCATGAAATACCGGGTTTGCTGTTATATGTTGCATCATGACTATCACAATATAAGGAAATTGGTTGAGAGTGATCAATGTCAAAACAAGCCAAAAGATATTTAAGCCATTTTAGCTCACAAGTGGTAGTTGTCATTGATTAGTATTCTGCTTTCGTAGAGATCGGGAAACAGTAACCTGTTTCTTAGTTTTCCAAGATATGGGTGAGGAACCCAACATAGCAAATTATCCCGTCAGCGATCGCCTAATTAGAGGGCATGTGGCCTAATCACTATCACAATATGAAATGAGATGAAAATCACAGTCACTACGAATGAGAATTCCTTGACCAGGACACCCTTTCAAATAACATAAAACACGTCAGCTAGCATCCCAATATTCAATATGGGGGTTTCCTATAAATTGAGCCAATATGTGAACATAGTAGCTCAATTCAGGAGAATGATAGTCAAAAAAATCAGTCATCCTACAAGACGTCGATATTTCTCTGGATCATCAAGAGGTTGACCATCGATAGTAGCGAGGTGATGATTGGAATCCATTGGTGTTGACACATGTTTGGCTCCAAGTAAGCCAGTTTATCCTATAATATCTAAGGCGTATTTACGCTTACTTAGATACAATCCATTCTTTCCACGAGCAACTTCAATACCAAGGAAATATTTTAACATTTCCAAATCTTTCATGTGAAACTTTTCACTAAGTTGCTTCTTGAAAGAAACAATAGCCTTAGATGAGCTCCTGTAACCATCTTTTCCACAGGGGGAAATGTTTCATTGAAATCAATTCCTGCAATTTTTCGATTTTTAAACCACAAGTCGTCCCTTCAATCTTTCCACAGACCCATCGGACTTATATTTTATTTTATAAACCCATTTACATCCAATAGCTCATTTACCCAGGAGGTAATTTCTCAAAGGTCTAGGTGTCATTATGCTCAAGAGCTCATTTTCTTTCTTCATAGCTTTTCTCCAACCAGGATCCTTCACTGCCTCTTGAAAAGAATAAGGTTATCTTTCTGTGGTTATATCAACCAAGAAACAAGTATGTTGTGTAGAGAACCTATCATAATTTACATAATAAGCTAGAGGAAAACGAGTACCTGAAGATGATGAAGGAGCGGGCAGATGTGATGAGACGTGGTTTACAATGCGAATTGTATTGGTAATATAATCTGTCAGTTTGCTTGAAGTCTTCTTCACTCGTTGTCCTCTACCGGTTGCCGGTGGATCATCATTTAACACAATATTTGTCGTTGGCTCTTCAAGAATTTTAAATTCCCTAACTTCCTCCTGAGGACTAGGGAGACTAGCTTCTACCTTCTTAGGAGATGTGAGTAAGATCTCATTAATAATTACATGTTAACTCCCCTATCTTCAATGGTCTCATATAAAGGATGACTATGGAAGTGGAAATAGGGTTTTCACTAGGTGAAGTATCCATGAAAGGGAAACGATCTTCACAGAAAATTACATCTCGTGAAACATGAAACTCTTTAGTTTCAAGATCATAGACACGCCACCCCTTTTTTCCCAAAAGGATTACCCACAAAAATGCATTTACACGATCAAGTGACGAATTTATCTTTGTCACGAGGTCAATTTTTGACAAAACAAAGACAACAAATATTCATAAGGATGTAAAAGGAGGAACTTTGTTATAGAGTGCTTCATAGGGTATTTTATTAGCAAGAATAGGAGTTGGTGTTCGGTTAATCAAATGAACAGCTATCATAATACTCTCACCCAAAAAAGTAGTAGGAAGGTTAGCTTGAAAAAGTAAAGCTCTAACAACATTCAGAATATGACGGTGTTTTTTCCCAACCCTCCCATTTTGTTGAGGTGTATCAACACACGAAGTTTGGTGTATGATACCGTTTTCTCTAAAGAAGCGATGTAGATATGTGAATTCTCCACCATTATCACTATGTAAAATTTTGACTTTCTTGTCCAACTGGGTTTTTACCATCGCACAAAAATTTCTAACTAATTGTTGAACCTTAGACTTAACACTCATAAGAAAAACATATTCTACCCTAGAACAATCATCAACAATAGTTAGAAATTAATGAGCCCCACAACTAGAAGAAATATTGTAAGAACCCCAGATATTTCAGTGAATAAGCTCAAAAAGATCATCAGCTTTATTAATACTTAAAGAAAAAGTACATCTCGTTTGTTTAGCACGAAGACAAATATCACAAGAATCCTTTAAAACAGAAATACTCCTACTCATTCTATTAGACCCAATCAAAGTTGATAAAGACGACTCTACTAGTCTTGAAGGGTGCCCAAGACAACGATGTCATAAACTTGCATTTTCCTCCACAATTATCTGACATGCTCATTGATGTTGTAGAGGGTGAAACCAGTAAACCCCATCACATTGCTCACCCGCTCCAATCATAATCCTCGAAGTACGGTCCTGAATAACACATAGCTTATCAGTAAATGTGATAAAATAAAACAAGACTTTTAAGTAAGTCAAATACAGATAACAAATTGCAAGATAAATCAGGGATATATAAGACACGATGCAGCTTCATATTCTGACTCAACGTGACTGATCCTCGTTGTCTTGCAAATGTTTGCTTCCCATTCAGAAGTCCAACTGAGATAGGCGTGATATTGGTTAAGTCTTCAAAAAGACTTTCATTACCCGACATGTGATTTGAACATCATGTATCGATGATCCATAAATCTATATTCTTTAACTCACCATTCAGTTTATCAGTAAAAGAGGACTGGCCTTTTGAATTCAGCATATGAACAAGAGTAGTCCATTGTTCATCAGATAGACTATGAGGACCACTACGATCTGTGGAGTTGATTTGTCCTTGCGCTTCAGTGTTTGTTGTGATGGCTACATTAGCAATCTGACCACGACCGCCACCATTCCTTCCACCACCTCTACCTGAGCGACCGCCAAAACCAATTGGTAATGAGATGGGTGGCCCTTATACTTTATAAATATTGTTAGGTCCTTTCATCTTTCCTATGTGGGATCCTTAACATGCCCTCTCAAGATGGTGCCTCTTTTGGGCTCACCAATCTTGGGCCGGATCCCTTTTTTAGACCAGATGCTCGTTTGAGCTTTGTTAGGCTCTAATACTGTAAAGAATTTGAAGAATAATATTTCTCATTGAGTATGATGGCGGAAAGCCAATATTTATACAATTACATCTAGGTTAAAGAAAAGAAAAAAGCTTTACAAAGATAAACAAAGAAAGAAAATAAAATCTTCAGAAATCGTGATGTCGTCGCGGCAACGAGACAAAAACGCGGAACGCCAAAAAGATTTCGTTGTGGTCACTGCGGCGACAGACTCATCGCCACGACGACCACTCTCGGCTTTTTGGTTCAAGAATGCAAAAAAGCTGCAGGACGCGGCGATGGGACTCATCGCTGCGGCGACATGGCCAAAAACCAAAAAATTCATTTAGACCCCTTATTCTTCAATAACAACCTCTCTTCATAGTAAAGCTGTAAATTCTTGACGCAAAAACAATAATTTTTCCTTTTACTTATTTTAGAAAATATTTGTTTTTATTTTTTCTGATACATCTTTTGCTTCCATTGTAACTTTCATCTCAAGGTTAATATCCCAGTAAATTGAAATTGTAAAAGTATACTACTTAATCACTTTGCTTTTTCTATTAAATTGATCGCAGAGTAAGTTATCAAATCACAATAGATAAAGTCAACTCCATGCAGGAAAGATATTAATTTAAGTGTTGGGATTTGGCAAGTATATGAAATTAATGATAAAGCCCTAAACTTGCTCAACAAGTTTTCTTGGGGACCAAGTCTTAATTGTGGCCATTGGATTTGCTTGGTGGGTAAGAATGAATTATGATCGTTAGATTATACTTGGTGACCAAGGCTATTTGTATTATAAATAGAGGCAACCTTTGTTGGCAAATATATCCCAAAAATACTGTGAGTATATTTGTATTGGGTTCGGGGAGGGCTTTGATGAGAGTGTGAGAAATATTGTAAAAGAAATGGTTTACTTTCTTAAGGGCTTTTGTAGCGTAATACACGGTTAAGTGTATTGCATATTTTTTACTATAACTCTTGATTCATCATAGTGAAATCCGCAGCGGTAGCAACTGGACGTAGCCAATTTGGGTGAACCAGTATAAATCCTTGTGTCATTTGATTGTGTTTGTTTCCTTATTTTTCTCGGGTTCTTTCTTATATTCCTAGCGGTGAATGTGGGAAAGGTGGTTTTTTCCCACAACTGGTATGAGCTTTAGGTGTAGTTTCTTGAAATTCTTCGTATGCTATATGGTTGCACATCAGAAAAAGATTTCTTGAAACGGGTTATAAATATCCGCTGATTCAAGCTAGGAGTAAGAAGCAAATATGTCAAGATTTATATGTCCGGTGAAGTTTGATGTGGAGAAATTTGATGGAATGATCAATTTTGGCTTGTGGCAAGTGCAAGTCAATGATGTATTGATACAATCTGGGTTACACAAGGCTTTGAAAGGAAGACCAAGCGGTGATGCTCTCAAACAGTTAAGCGGTGATGGTGATTCAGTGAAATCAGATGGCAGTGGTTCTAGTGGAGGTGCTAAGAAGTCCAGTTCGAATGATGAAGATTGGGAGGAGATGGATTTGAGGGCGGCAAGCGCGATAAGACTTTGTTTGGATAAAAATGTTCTTGCAAATGTGCATGGAATTTTGACAGCTAAAGAACTTTGGGAGAAGCTTGAAACTTTGTATCAAGCTAAGGGTATCTCAAATTGGTTGTACCTGAAGGAGCGGCTTCACACACTGCGAATGGATGAAGGTACTAAAATCTCAGATCACTTGAGTGTTCTCAATGGTATCGTTTCAGAACTAGGAAGCAATCGAAGTGAATGTAGATGAGGGGGATAAGGCACTTAGATTTATCTTGTCTCTTCCAACTTCTTATGAGCACATGAAGACGGTTCTAATGTATGGAAAGGATTCTTTGGATTTTGCAGAAACTACAAATAAACTCTTATCAGAGGAGAGGAGGTTGAAGAGTGAAGGGCGCGATTCACATAACAACTCTATGTTGGTAGTTAGCAATGGAAAGAAGAAGAATTTCATACAAAAGAAAGGCTGTTGGGAATGTGGATTATCTGGTCACCTGAAAAGAGATTGTCCAAACAGAGTAGGTTCGGCAAAGGGCTCTGGGTCGGAAGCTAACATTGTCTTTCTTGTTCAGGGAGACGAAGACTTCGTTTGAAGAGAGAATAAATTCATCCTCATGGTATGACCGCTTTACCATGATAGAGGATGTGTTGTTAGCGGATGCACACGAGCATTGACTTGGCAGTTATGCAAGGCATGTGGTGGAATGGTGTCGATGGCTGAAGAACTTCCGGGGAAGCCAAGTAGGTGGAAGTTGCACCATAATTTCAGCAAGGTTTATCGACATGTGCCGAAAAAGGAAAAATCTTGGAAGGTGATATTCCAAGTGGTCTACTTATATGGTGGAGTAGGATAGCTCTCTAGTTTGAGAACTATGATTTTCGGTGAAGACAATGATTGTAGCAGAAGCTATGGATTCTTCATCTATCTTGCCAAGGTGGAATTTCTTGGGATTTGGCAAGTATATGAAATTAATGATAAAGCCCTAAACTTGCTCAACAAGTTTGCTTGGGGACCAAGTCTTAATTATGGCCATTGGATTTGCTTGGTGGGTAAGAATGAATTATGACCGTTAGATTATACTTGGTGACCAAGACTATTTGTATTATAAATAGAGGCAACCTTTGTTGGAAAAATGTATCCCAATAATACTATGAGTGTATTTGTATTGGGTTCGGGGAGGGCTTTGATGAGAGTGAGAAATATTGTAAAAGAAATGGTTTACTTTCTTGAGGGATTTTTGAGCGTACAGTTAAGTGTATTGGATATTTTTCACTGTAACTCTTGATTCATCATAGTGAAATCCGCAGCGGTAGCAACTGGACGTAGCCAATTTGGGTGAACTAGTATAAATCCTTGTGTCATTTGATTGTGTTTGTTTCCTTATTTTTCTCGAATTCTTTCTTATATTCCTAGCAATGAATGTGGGAAAGGTGGTTTTTTCCCAACATTAAGTTCAGTTTCAAAGATAACCTAGTTGTGCATAATCCATGGTTAATTTTAATTCAGATTTACATTGATTACGTCACCAATTATGAGGTGCTTTCAATTGTCATGAAAAGAACATGAAAACTTACGATTGACTTAAATAATTATTTTACAAATCGAATAAATTGGGTTTTCTTTTTTCAGCATTGTATAAAATTTACCTATATTACGATACCATTTTGCATTTTGTGAGAGTATGTTGTTTATACATGGCATCAAATTAAAAAATCAACTTGATGAAAGATGACAATAACATCCTTGATGCTTTGGGGTTCCTCGTTACATAGATGCCAATTCAATGATAATTTTAGTTATTTAAATGGAGAAAGTACGTGGCAGCATACTGAACAGTTTTTTTTTTTATGTAAAAGCATTTTGAAATTTCAAGGTGAATATCTTAACATTTCGAGTAAATTTTATAGGAAAATTCAATGTAAATCACTTCTATAAAAGCATTTATAAATATAGTAGTTTTTTTTTTAAGAATTTGTCTCAAACAGCATAAATCTGCATACTAATTACTAAAATATCCGAACTTTATAAAAATTATTCAAATAGCATAATTATACTTCAATAAATTATTGAACTATAATTCAATTAATTATTGAACTATTTTTCATAGGTATTTTTAATGAATTTGTTTGTTTTTTAAGTTCAAAGTCAATAATTTATTGAACTATTTGATCATTTTTTATTATTATTTTCAATGAATTTGTTAAAAAATTTAATTTTTTTAGTTCAATAAATTATTGAACTATAGTTCAATTAATTATTAAACTATAATTATGCTATTTGAGTAATTTTTGAAAAATTCAAACATTTCAATAATTAGTATGTAAAAATATATTATTTCAGTAATTGCCCATTTTTTCCACATATTAATCAATGCTATTCACTTCAGGTGATAAGCTCAATCATCAATCATAGTTAGTTATTAATTAACACGCTAAAAGTTATTAAATTTACAAAGACTTTCTTTTCAATACTATATTTGCAAAGGATGTTGAATTATTGTTATACATGAAATAAGGTAACTCCATCAGTATTTTGAGTCAAAGAACTGAGTCAAAGAACGCCAAGTCAATATGAATTGCAAGAAAAATGAAACAATATTTTTACTTTACCAGCCAGAAAGGGATCTAAGTCACAATCTCTTTAACTAAATATACATATTGAATGACAAGGCCTCAACTACTATTGATACAACATGAGACACCTTCAGTTCCAGTCTAATCCTCGATCGAGATCGAATACGTGAAATAAAAAAAAAAAAAAAAGAGTGAACTAGAAGATACAAAACCCACCAAATCTTTCATTAGAAAGGAAAAGGTAAAAGACAAGGAAAAAAAAGAAAAGAAATAAAAGATGATAGCCCCATAAAACACCAAAGTTAAATATTGAGAAGGCACACTATAAACTTGCTTACTTGTATATATAGAAGTGTTGGTGGAGGATATACAGCAAATGAATGGGATTATAGACTTGCTCACTCATTTCTATTTATTTCCAAGGCGGAGACGGCGTTTGTTTATAGATTAAGTCTTGAGAAGATGATGCGCCATAATTTAAATCAAGATTATGAAGCTGCTCCATCAGCTGAGAACGTCTTTCCTTGAAAAAATCAAGCCGTGTTGTCAATTCTACCAATGTAGAGGAAGGCACTGCTGCATGTCTCGAGTAATCCAAAATCTGGAGCCATATTTCAAATTTTAACACAAAAATATTCCCAGATCTCAGACAACGAGATTTAAGCGATAGACTTATTATGGAGCAGTAGAGAGAATGGAGAGATGAACTCACCTCTGTTGCTTTCGAAGTAGAAGGCAAGGAATGAGAATCAACAGCTAGCTCATCCACAGACAAGCTAGTTGAAACCTCAGTACTTTTAGAATCACTTGGGCTCATTGAATCCATAAATAGTTTTCGTGGGGTCTGCTTGCTGCTACTATTCACAGATCCTAATACTTGGCCTTTTACATTCCTCCAATCACCTCCCATCAAACTCTCCTGAAACAAAAAATAATAATAACAGATTTCAAATAATGGAGAAAATAACTTGGCGAAGAGCAGACAATAAAGCATCCTACAACGAGTGGAAGTCAGAATTACGGTAATACTAGGCAACTAAAGTATTTGACTAGCGATAAAGTTCGTAAACTCTATACACACTTTGCTAGGCATTTTATCAAGTCCTCTCAACCTAGGTGTGCAGTGTATGTAGGCTGAATTATCGAACATACAGTCAGATATCATAAGCATTTTGACTTTTATTTGTGGGTGTTAGAGAAAAGAAATTTGCATTAAGTGGTGCATCACATTCACAACTGATCTATTGAAAAGATTAATGTATATTCACTTATTAATCATAAAGAAAGTAATTGATTTACTTAGAATGACAATAGCCATGGAAGTCGAAGTACAACCACAAAAAGATACCTCACTCCTTTGTTTCCTTTCATGATTAACAAATGCAAGGGTTGAATCAAAATCTTGCTGAAGAAATCTCCTGTGAAAATTAATAAAATTGAAGAGCAAATACGTAGGAAGTGTAGAACTTTCACGAAGATGAGGAATTTTACATATTCAAAATAAAAATGAGCAAACTAACTTTATGAAATAAAAATATATGTATTCTGATGTATCGAAAAACAGTCCATTTTTATAAGAGAAATACATATAGGAAAAGAAACATAAAGTATTTTTAATACATCTGACACTCCCTCCGATAGGTTTAAAAATGTCTTCAATAGTCTATCAATTAACGTGTTGAATTGGCCTTTTGGTAGTCCCTAGTCAACACATCAAGTTTTTGCTCTGTTGTAGGAAGATAAATATATATATATATAGGGGCAGAGCCATTTTTTGAATTTAAAAAAACCATTTTTTAAAAAAATTGCCCCTCTAGCCTATATGTGCATCTGCCCCTGTATATGTATATATATTATAGGAAAGAAAGATTTCATTAAAAAAGAGGAGTTACAAAAATGGGTGATGAGAAATCAACCCAAGCCAACATGGTTACACTATTTATTTCCAGTTGGCATCAATCAAAAATCAACAAAACTTTTTTTTTTTATACCGTGAGTGTTCGGGCCAGCTTACGCGCACCACGACTAATCTCACGAGACAACCTCATGACCCTACAACACTTGGCGTCGGTTTAATCGTAGAGGGGTTTGAACCTATGACCTCAAGGTTGTAAAACAACCCCTTGACCACTAGGCCAACCCATGTTGCTTATAATTACAAAACAATTTAAAAAGAGACGCAACTAAGCACACTTTAAACTGAATAAGACTCCATAATTCGTTGACCGCAGTGATCGGGTTGTCAAAGATTCTATGGTTTCTCTACAACCATAACCCCCAAGGGAAGGGATAACTTCAACCACCGTCTCCCAAAGCCATTTAGCTTTATCTCTATGAGAGTGCTCAAGCAAAAGAGTTTGAAGGATTTCTTTAGGACAATCCTGTAAGCACCAACTCATATTAAAAGTATGAGAACCTTGAACTAAAGTTGACTGGCATGACTGCAATGAAAGAAAAACTGTCTCTGATTTTCAGAAGCATGGAACATAGGCAGCAACTATTGGGTGAAATGGCAGTAGGATCATATCTGCCGTATTTAAACCTCCCATAAACAGATTCTAGTTGACGAATTTAATCTTTTTAGGGAAACCCAAATTCCAAATCGCTTTAGAAAACTTCTCATCAAGGAGACAAACCTGCTTGGTAAGATAGCGAGTCAGAAAAGATGTGGAAAACCCGTTACTGTCCTTTATCCGGACTATCATGATCATTCAAGCGTTGAGTTGCAGAACTTGGAAGAAGGAAGTAAAGTCAGGAATCTCTATCAAAGCAGTCGTTTAAGCTTAGAGGGAGACATCCCGGATCTCAATCCAATAATCATAAATAACAAACTCCTTATTTTCAGCTAGAGCATAAATTCTAGGGAAAAGTCTTTTGAGGGTAAGATCCCCACCCACTAAGACTCCAAAAACTAATACTTTTACCATTACCAGGATTAAACTGCATCAAATCATCAAGTTTTCCTACGCATCAAATCAACTTCAACGTGAGCTAGTTTTGGTGAATGCATAAACTGATTTACCAGGCTCAGTTCAAAAGCAATATTATAGCGTGTGGGACTAATAAATTAATCTCCCCACAAGTCTCTTGTATCATTCTTTGTCCTTTACAAAAGCCACAATTTTCCACATCGTTAAAAATGTCACATCAACGAGCCACTAACAGTCAATTAACAATAATTACTTCTTTAATTATTCACTTTCCCGCAATAGAAGAGAAACCCTCATTTACAACTCTAATTTTTTCACCGTCTTAAGCGAGCGAATAAGATTAAAAAAGATAGGAAGAGTTATCAAAAGCTCCTGAATCTATAATCCATGGAGAGGAAGTACAATAAGAGAGGGAAGTAGGATAGTTGACTGTTGTTTGTGCAGAGGAAATGCATGACTTACTAGATAATTAATTGGTCTTCAGCAGTTTCAAGAGTAGATCAATGAGCTCCTAAATGAAAAGGCTTGGGGTCCACTACTGAAATCTCATTCGTTGTAGAGGTTACCTCATACATTGCAGCACAATTGAAAAGGGATACATCAAGCCAAAACAGGACAAGCACCAACAGTGGTCCACAGCGACAGAGTTAGACGACTGTAGGGAGGGTATACCGGTCGTTAGGGCAACTAGATTGGATCTTTGAGCAACCTCGTATGAAAAAGATAAAGGAACTTGAGCAGATTTGAAGCCTACCATCTCAAATGGCGAGTGTTAGCAAACAATGGAGGACACAACTGATACCATAATAGCAGCAGTTGTTAACGGATGGAGGATCGATGACGGTCGAGAGGGCGCCCATATGGCTTTAGTGGAGTACCCATACAGCGACAACGACCAAAATCGGTGGAGGGCAACACTACTAGTGAGATCTCGAGTAGTTGCGAGATACTGCACATGTAGTCGCAGACGATTTGACAAATTGAAACATCAACGGCACTATGAACAACAGGCACGAGAGAGTAGGGTTTGATGATGCAGGAAACGATGACAGTTTGAGATCACTGTGTGCATAGATGAACGACAACGAATATGAATGGACGACAGAAGAAAGAGATAAGCAGGTGGATCGAGGTGCAGAGCACGCAAACGAATAGAGAAAATGCATAAAGGCACAAACAGAGAAGATCGACAAGCAGATGAGCGGACCGACGATGGCACAATGAGTGGATAACCAGCGATGAAGAACAGTCTGTGCGAAATGGATCTGAGATTTACAATTAGGATTCTCTGATGGGTCTGCGAAATAGGGTTTCGACAACTAACCTGGCTCCGATACCAAGTAGGTTCATGGAATAGAAAAAATATTGTACTTCAATGTATGAAAAAAATAGGTACAAGGGTTGTCAAAATTGGTGTTCTCTTTGTAAAAATATATTGTACTTCAATGTATCAAATTGGTGTTGTCTTTGCAAAAGATATAATGAAACAACGGAGCATATTATATTTGAGTGTAGCTTCTCTAAAAATAATTGAGAAAAGATGTTGAAGGCTTTTCAAATGAGTTGAGTATTTCACCCAAATCCAAAGGAGAATATCATTGCTCTTCTAAGTTCTAGGTGGTTCCATGCTCTTCGAAAAACAAAATTTTTTTAGGGAGAATGGGATTAGATCAATTGCTTGGAATATTTGGCTTGAAAGAATTAAAAAATTCAAAAAAAATTTCCCATAAAAACACCTCAAAAGGTCATTTCATTAAAATAATGAAAGAAAGAAGAGAAAAACAATACAATACAATAAAATGGAAAAACAAAACCAAAAGCCTAGTATACCGTGTACCCTCTACCCATCACCCCGCAATTACAAATATGCATGACAACTATTTATAATTATACCTAAAGGTTAATTACAAAACAACTTCGAAGTTGACACCCAAAAGGATGCATTTACATGTGCCAACTCTCAAACATAGACCCAAGAACTAATTTCCTCCCTAAAAATCCTTCTATTCCTTTCTAGCCAAACCCCCCCATGTTATAGCACAAAAACCCGTTATCCAAAGCCAATTAATACCCGCCATCGAAAGAATCAGAAGAAGCTTCAAAGACAAGGAAAAGTTTGGGAGGAGGTTTGGGAGTTTAGTTCTCTCAATGCCTCCATTTGGAGTGCTAATTGTAATTATAGTCCTTCTATTATTGCCTCTAATTGGAAGGCTTTTTTGTAACCTCTTTTTGGCTTTTTCATACATGAAAAGCAGTGTATATTATTTTTTAAAAAGGTACAAGGGTACTCCCTTTTTTTAAGAGAAGATTAATACAAATTGAAAAAGAAGCATAAAGTACATATTTTAAATATTCTTTTGATAGAAAGTGAAACTTTCATTAATCAAAGAAAAAAGTCTTAAAAATAATAGTAATATAACTAACATAGGGTATTAATTGAACCACTTAATTACAATTATATGGCTCAATTGTTAAGTATCAACGTGTTCTACGATCCCTCAACACACTGAAAATCCTCGTGTTTCTTTCCAACCGGGGGGGGACCTCCACCATCATTTACCGGCAACTCCTATTTTAATAAGTGGTTTCAATTAATACCGTCAATCTAATGTATTAATTGAACCACATATTAATATTCAAGGTTACGGTTTAAGTTGATGAAATTAAAAGTTTAGGGTTTAAATTGACACATACTAAGTTTAAGGGTATAAATTGTACTTTTCTCCAAAAAAAAATAATTGTGAGCTCCATTCACGAGTCAGCTGAGAAAGTATCTGACCGTAATGTAAATTGGCATGCAATCATCTACAACCTCCCAAGACCTTAAACAAAAAAAAAAACCCAATTAAATAACATTATTACACACTCACAGTTGAGAACCATGATTCTGAACATGCTGATATCGGTCACATGCATCAGATAGGGAACCATAGTTATGTTGTCGTTGCTGATTCAACTGGTGGTGAAGTTCAGCAACTTTCTGCTTCAACCGAGCCACATCTGCTTCAGCAAGAGCAATCTCCTCAAGCTCAGCCCTTGTCTTCACATCAGCATAAGTCATGCCTCATGAGAATATATATGACTAATGAGTGTGGAAGAAAATGAAGCAAATGCCAAAAGATGCAGACAGACCTTTGAATCCATGCCACGTGAACTATTAAATTGTCCGGAAGACATGCTTAGGCCAACTTCCAAAGCAGCTCTAAGATCTCTTTCTGCTTGCAATTGCTCTTGCAATCTGGAGACCTACAAGGCCATTCCATGTCAAGAAATGTATTTAAGTAAGTGAGTGTGCATTTTATTTGCATAGAAAGTTTTTCTTTTTTAAAAGAAAGAGAGAAAGGAACAAAAGGAGATAATTATACAACATGCTAGTGCAGAACTTCCAACCCTACCCTCAACCCCAAACTTGTCAATTTTTTTTGGGATTCAAACCCCTCTAATAGAAGGGTATAACTTGTCAATGTATTTTATTAAATATTATGATTTTTCTTTTTATAGGTAACCACCCCATCTTAAATATTTTGAACTTTGTAGGCAGATTTTACTTGTAGTCACTAGTTTGACACTAAACAGTCCTAAATAATGTTCTTATAGAGTTTGAAATGCTATAAAGCAACTACAAAATTAAAACAGTTATACCCTCCATGATTGTTTGCAGCTAAAATGTATAAAATAAGTATTAGATAAAGCAGGAGCACTCGCCATCCCAGAGGCTTATTGCAATAACTTATTTAAAAAATGGTATGGATTATGTGATACGGTGTGTAATAGAGTTCTACAGGCAAGTCAAACAGAAGATGAACAATTTAATGAAAGATAAACAATAAAAAAATCATTTTCCAATTTTGATCAGAAACTCACATCCTGTTCAAGTGCCAATCGCCGCTCATGCAAAGCCTGTTTCCTTCTTTCTAAGCTGGCTTGTAAAATTGCATTTCCTCTGGCCTATTCAGCATGGGAAATTCTATAATTACAGTAACCAAATACCATAATTCTGAAATAATTAAGTGTTCAAAAGGTGAAGCTACCTCCTTAGCAATCCTCTGTTGTAAATCATTTTTTGTCATCTCAAGCCTCTGAATAGCAAGTCTACACAATAGTTGAAGTTTTTCTTTAAGAAACATCTCAATTGATAGTGAAATAGGATCAAGAAGGGGAGAAAAAAGGCCACGGATGATGAAACAAACCAAACGAAAAGAAATGATCTTATTCCAACCACTATAGTGTCAAAATATCATTTTAACCAGTTTTCCAAACTGTGGCAAGTGCAAAATGGTTCCTAAGCACTTTTCCTAAATTGTATGCCAATCCGCACATCTTCTATCAATTGTACTTCTTTTCTCATCAATAAATAATTAAATCTAACAAAATAACTTAACAAGCACATTTTTATAGTTTGAACTTATAAAGTGTATAACATGCAAAAAGATTCCATATATTAATATGCAAAAGCCAATGCACATCTTACTCTTCTTCTCCAGAAGAATCAACAGACTCTATTGAGGGCGTCTTTCTAGCCTGCATCAAATTAAATCAAGATGATCAGATTTTAATTTTATTAGCTAAGCAAACACTTCTGACCCATTTAGTGGTGTTCTCATTTCCTTTTTTGGCTTATCATTTATTGTTTCATGTTTCTTGATTCTTTTTTGAAAGAGAAATAAAAAGGTCTTTGATAATATATATATATATATATAGAATTAATTACAACAATAACCACTTTAATTCACCCAATTACAATAATGTTGGTTGTTATGATCTTTTATCATTTTTGCCCATAAAACACCATTTTTGGTGGTGATCCGGTGGTTATCATTTTTAATGTTGTCTTTTTTACCCTTTTATCTCTCCTAATAAATATATCTTAATAATTACATTTCATTTCATTTAATTTATAATTTTATTTATTTTATTTATATATATATATAGTTTATAACATTATGGAAGAAAACGAGAGCATTCTCACTTGTTCTAAAATTCTTCAATTTAAAAAAACTAAAACTTACAGTGGTCCTTCCCCAAAAAGTTGTGCGCTTGGTATTGAGAGTAGAGCTTGAAATTTTACCACCTGACTTCCCTGACTCTAGTCCAGAAACAGCAATGGGATTTCCCTGATCCATTGAATTTAAGATATCTCCCATTGATCGGTAAGATTCACCAGCAGAGATATTTGAAGTTTCCATCTCAGTCAAAGAGTTTTCATTTCCTTTCTTTAGTTTGCTTCGTTCCCCAATCAGTTGAACATTGGAATCAGAGTTCAGGTGACGATCAACATATGGATTTGAACTTTCAGCTAAATCATGATTTTCTTTTGGGGATCCAACATCTGAATCATCACCTCCAAATGGCTGTTGATGTAAACAATATCAAAATCATTCGAGGAAGAGATGGGAAGAAAGAGTCTTGAAAAAGAACAGTACAAAGTTACATCAATTCTATCTGTTTTAACCCAACTATAACTTAAGAATAATTAATGAATACTGCAATATTTTTACAACATCCTCATCTTTTCCTAAAGAAGGTTCAAGAGGGAATTACCAAAATAACAATATATATATATGTGTGTGGTTTTTTATATAGCATAACTTTCAATGATTTACCAAAATAACATATTGCTTTGATTTCAATAAATTAATAAATTTAAATGTACAGTTAGCTTTAATACTAGGTATTTTAACTTTTATTTTGGGCTGAATAATCATCATCTAAATGAGTTTTTAGGAACTAAAACTCCCACTTGTTTGGCCTCTTTTTGGCTATTTCATATATCAATGAAAAGCTTTGTTTATTATTAAAAAAAAAAAAAAAACTGCCACTTCATTACAAATTAATTGTCAATTTAATTTTGATAATCTATACCTAGTTTCGATAATTAATTACTTTGATTTCTTTGAAAATAAAATCTAGTATTTAAGTAAAAAACCAATAGTAATTACATAAATAGAAATACATATCTAAATTTTTTTATTTTAGACAATTTCTGTATTTCAAAAGAGAACTGAAGCCCTATAAGTAGCTGGAGAGAATAAAGTGCAATATAATCATGCTCTTTCATTGTTCAAGACACAAAGAGCTTGCTAATGTTAAATGGTGATTATAAAACGTCAACATAAAAAACTCCAAAAGAATCTTCAATTCAAAAAACTATAACTCCAAGTTGGTTGTGAATCTTGTGATTACTGTCTGGCCTTGGTACTCTTATATTTCCAAAGTTCACTGCTCTCATTAGAATAAAAAAAAAATCATTATTGAAATACTTGGAAAAAATTGATGAACAAAGAGTCAGCCAGGAGAAAATGAAAATTACAATACTTGCAGTACTTCAGTAAAAGTAAACATTTCCAAGTTGCTCAAAATTTGATTGAAACAAACCCACACTCTTCAAAAAATGAAAATGTGGACACAGACATGCAGATAGATGCATGCTCCATGCATATGAATTGAGAGAGAGAGAACCTTATAGTCATAAAGATCACTCCCAGCATAACCACTACTTTCACTCAATTTTCCACTGAGTACACGCTCAGGATCATCATCTGTGTCAGGATCTACCGCATTTTCCACATTGTGATAACCATTGCCTTTCATATCCATATTTTCATCATCAGTGGAAACATCACTTCCACTATTTTCAATCTGAGAATCAGCTGAAATAGAGCATCTGTGTAGATTATCATCCTGGAATCACATACACAAGCACAAAAAAGATTGTTAATTATATTAAAGAAACTTTATTAATATGGAATCAGTCTTTTTTATATTGCAGATTGACATGGTTCAGTGTTAATCACATACTGAAAAATTCATACCCACCACACCCTAATACCCTAATAAATATAAAGAATAAACAGCATTGCTCCTAAAGAATAACCTTTTTTAAACTAAAAGATTATTTGACTGCTCATTTCACTATCAGTAGCTGCAGTCAGAGCAGTGACCCACTGTTTTGTGTCAATCCTTGAAGTGACATTTCTTGGCTTCTAATTACCTTTATTCATATCCAACTGCAATTTATTCCTACTGTTTACTTCTTTTGAATAATACAACAGGACTGAGAAGCAAAAGATAAATTAAGATGCTAACTCTAAATATTTTTATCTCCAATACTTTATCAGAATACTGCATTTTGGTTCTTAAATCTTGGATGAATGGAAAGCCAGTTCCTCCCCACCCCCTTTTCTCTGTGGGTGTTAGAAGTCGGACAATAAGAAGAAATCACCAGGTAAATGCAAGACAATAAGCTATCAAGTGCAGATAGGCAAAGAGCAGAAAACATCAGGCTAACAAAATAAACCAATTCTACGTGAATGTATATAACATTGGGCTACTGATAACACTATGGTTTGAATGGGCTTTCAGCTTATTAGGAGACTTAATTTATCATATAATTTTACATAACAAATTATTATGCAGTCCTTTCTCAACAATGAGAAAACTACTAGAGTGAAAGTTTCTTACATCAAAAATATTCTCAAACTCCTCCAAAAGAGTTGTAACGATGGCTTGAGCATTATTAGCTGCATTAGCAGCAGCTAGGAGCTGGGCAGAGTTATCACCATTTACATCAAACTCATCCTCCAACTCACATTCGCCAGCTAATAAAGGCCGTAAGAGCAAAGGTGCCATGCAAGCAGCAACAGCAGATGGCGTCATCCGATTTTCATGAGCATGAGAAGAGATAGTATGCATCATCTTCAAAACTCTGTAGAGAAAACTCAATCCTAAATCAAATGGAAATATGGAGAAGCACAACAATAAAATCCCAAATTTTTAAATGCTAGTTAAAGATAATTAAAGTGAGTGCAACCAAGTACATAGAAAGCTTGTACAATACAAATAATCGGTCAGCTCCTTCTCCACTACCGATTCAACAAAACTATTTGGTCCAATCTATTATCTTTTTTGGGTGTCAGTCAACTTCTTTGCGGACCTCATTTTAAAGGCAAAGCTTCTATTCAGTAGACCAATTCCAATTAGGCAGTCCTTTGGAAGATTTGGCAGGAGAACATCAAAGAATCTCAACGATACCTCTCTTGAAGCCCATGAGCTTTGGCTCTCCATCAAGTTCATCAGTTCTATTGGTGTGTAGACAGCTCTCTACTGTTTCTTTTTTATATATAATAACACCTCAAAAGGCCATTTCATTAAAGTAATGAAAGAAAGAAGAAAAAAAAATGACAATACAATAAACTAGCAAAAACAAACCAAAAGCCACAAAAACATGGTATACCGTATACCCCACTACCCATCACCCCACACCGCACCGCCATCTAATTACAAGTATGCGGGCCAACTATTTATAATTAAATCTAGAGGGTAATTACAAAAAAGTTTTGAAGTTGATACCCAAAAGGATGATTTTATATGTGTCAACTCCCAAACATAGTCCCATGATCTCATTTCCTCCCTAAAGATCCTTCTATTCCTTTCTAACCAAACGCCCATGTTATAACACAAAAACCCGCTATCCAAAGGTATTTCCCCGTCTTTGAAAGGGGGGAAATAGTAACTCCTCCAATGTTTGTCGAAAAGATGTATTACAACTCTCTACTGTTTATGTCAATTGTGGAGCACCTTTTGAACACCGATTATGTTAAATTACCATTAGACCAAAAATCTTAAGTTGTCTTTCAAGGCATTCTCAACATTCCCCACACACGAGCTTGGATATAACAAGGTCCAACATGTGAACAAGAAAACAAATTGGGAGTAAGTAACGATAAAAAAGCTTGAACTTCTGACCTTATGCTCTAATACCATGATTAACACTAGACCCAAAAAAGCTAAGCTATTAAGCTAATAGAAATTAAATAAGGTATTCCCAACAATTCAGTTGAGCCGTACTTTTCAATGATCAATGAAAAATTGTTTGTTATTAAAAAGAATAATATCATGCTTAGAAAAATTGCTAGATTTGAAATTAATTGTTGGAATTTTCTGGTAATTAATCTCTCAATTGCCTTTGGCAGTTAGACTACGTGAATTTCATTGTTTGGCCCTTTTTGGCTATTTCATACCTCAATGAAAAATTGTTGCTTATTATTAAAAAAAAAAAGGCTAGAAAAGTTTGAAAAAAAATTCCTATTATTCGTTTCGATGTAAAAAGTTTAATTACTTGGATTAATTGGGCATAAAATTGAAAAAAATCGTAAATTGACTTTCAACCGCATCTACCCTCCAAGGTTGTCATACCAATTCAACACAAAGGACATTCCCGTCCAAGTATTTGTTGCAACTTGCAATATAGAAATGACACGACAAAGATGCAAAAAGCTTACTAGAAAAAGAGATGCAATAAGAGAACAGCTCACCTTTGCAATAAACGTCGGTTCGGTTCAGGAAAAGTCTCCAATATTGCAGAGCGCATGGCATTAATCCGAGCTTCTTTTCGATCAATTTCTAACAATAAGAAGAATAGGTCAGATTATTAATACCACATGCAAATACTATTCAAAGAAGCCAGAATAATATCCTGAAATTCCTTTCTAAAGGTACATTAGACTTTTTATAGTTTGATTATTTATAGTCCTTGAACAAGGGAATCAACAGAGGCCAGAGTTCTACCTCTCCCAATTAATATAAATATATGATCATTTCATTCTTCTTACGCATACCACCAAAAGCTAAACCTCCTTATCCCAAAGGAGGAGGAATGATGCTCTACTTCTCAAGTGGCTTTGGCGGTTCCCTTTGGAAGCTAATATGCTTTGGCACAAAGTGGTTGTGGGTATTCATGGTATCAAGGAGTTGTGGTGATCTTCTAACATCAAGGTAAATTACATTAATAGAAGCCCATGGAAGCACATCCACAAGCTTAGTGACTTTATTGAAAATAATACTTCTTATACTGTTGGCAAGGGTGAAAAAGTTAAGTTTTGCGATGATAGGTGGATCTTGGAAGTCCCTCTAGCTTCCAAGATTCCTAATCGGTACAATCTCTCAAGACTCAAGAACAAGACTGTTTGTAGCCATTGGGACAGCACTTCAATCTCTTGGTTACTGGATTTGAGAAGAAATTTGAATGATATTGAAGTAGAGGAATGAATTAATATTACTGATCTTTTGAAGCTGATTCAAATCAATGATCTTGAGGATACTAGAATTTGCAACTCAACTCTAAATCAGATGTGGGACACTTCTGTAGCAGATAGCTACGGTTTTCCAAAGCTTTTTTGGGAAAGGTATCTATCCTAACTCCTAAGAAGGTCAAGGTGTTCTCGAGGCTTGTTGGAAATGATGGCATCAGCTCAAATCAAAAGACCCAAGCTAGGAAGCCTTGGATTTGTCTCCAACCTAATTGGTGCACCCTTTGTCAAAAAAGAATTTGTCTCAAATAGCATAAATTTGTATACTAACTACTAAAATGTCAAAACTTTCTAAAAATTACTCAAATAGCATAATTATAGTTCAATAAATTATTGAACTATAATTCAATTAATTATTGAACTATTTTTCATCGGTATTTTTAACAAATTTGTTTGTTTTTTGGTTTTTTAAGTTCAAGATCAATAATTTATTGAACTATTTGATCATTTTTTATTATAATTTTTAATGAATTTGTTAAAAAAATTATTTTTTTTAGTTCAATAAATTATTGAACTATAATTATGCTATTTGAGTAATTTTTGAAAAGTTCAAACATTTTAGTAATTAGTATGTAAAAATATGTTATTTCAATAATTGCCCCTTGTCAAAAAGACTCGAAGACCACTTCCCATATTTTGTTCCATTGTAGCTTCTCAAATAAAATTGAGAGTTCCCTTTTTGGTCTCTTCCATATGAATTGGGTGGAGCATATTGACCTGAATTGCTGTTTATCTTCCCTCTTTGGTGGCTCTAAGTTGAAAGACAAAGAGAGGATAATATGGGATAAAGGAGTTAGATCGATTTGCTAGAACATCTAGCTCGAACGTAATAGACGTATTATTATGAACAAAAGCAAATCTTGGGAAGATTTATGCGAGTTTTCAGTCCTTAAAGCCTCTAAATCGAGTGCTCATTGTAATTCTTTTTGTAACTACTCCTCCTCAACTATTGCGGCAATACTAGTTTGGATTCCTATCAGCGTCTAAGGCTCACGTGCAGTCGGAATCTCTAGAAAAACTTGGTCAGTTGGCGTTCCTCCCTCCTGTATGGGCGGTGACGTCAAAAGGTAACTCCACAAGGCTACCAAAACCCTAAATTCTACTAGGTATAGATCAAAAAACGAATCCTAACAACATATACACACTTGAGAGCGGTTTGGAGGGTTTGAGAGAACACATATCTATCATTCACTTGAGTGAGATATAGCCCTAATTTTATACGAAGTAAATTCACAATAAAGGCATCTTACTAAACTACTTAATGTGCTTTTGTAATACATGTTTTTACAATGATATAAGACTAAAATGCTCATCATGATAAAAACTAATATGGAGAACCATTAAAATCGTTTTAGCAACCTAATTTTTACGCAGTATTTTAAATAAATATAATATAGATATGGAACTTACTATAAGCCTCTAGCAATGCAGTGCAGCACGAAGCTGGAACTGGTGATGATGGAAGCTCTCTTAGAACATGCTAAATTTCAAAATACTCAAATTAAAAAGTAAAAAATAAATAAATAATTGAACATATAAATTAAAGGTCAAGGTTACATTAGTAGTGAAGGAAAGTACCTTAATACAGTCACCAATGACATGGGCATCCTCATCAGAACCAAATTCTGTCTTGCCTAGAAATAATAAAGCAAATTTAAGGCATGTGTGAAACTCTACTCAATGCATTTACTTGACAGCAAGTGCATCATTCATTAAACTTGTAGTTTTCTGGTGATTTAGATAATACCTTGTTCATATTCCTGAACTCTGTGATCTACCTCTTCAACATCTGCAGATTGTCGTAAAATTCCTTCTATCTTGGTGCCTACAGAGAAGTTCAAAACTATGAAGTCGAACCAACAATGTAAAATGTGGAAAACAGATTTGCATAGTCTCCTGCATAAGATCCTTTTTTAAGGAAAATGTCAAAATCTCATTTCATTACAATCATGAAAGAATAACAAAACAAACCTACAATAACGCCACCACCTAATTACAAGAATGAAAACACAATTGTGGATAATCAAAAAAATAATGAAAGAATATTTTTTGCATTTAGAAAAACTGTTTTATTAGCTTCAGCTTAAGGATGACATCTCTCCTAACCTTGTCATGTAATTCTTATTCTATTAATTATCATCGAGTTTCTCTCAATGATATTGGTGGCTCGGGAGGCATAATTATTTTGTGGAATGATCCCAATTTTGAAGTTTTGGAAGTGTACGCTGGGGCATTCTCGCTTTCTATCTTGATGCAGCTGGCAGATAACACTAAAGTTTGGATCTCGAGCATTTAAGTCGCCCCCAAAAAGCTATTGATGCCTTGGGAGGCATAGGGTGGAGAGCCTGATCTTCTCTCAATGCTATTGGTGCCTCGAAAGGCATAATTATTTTGTGGAATGATCCCAATTTTGAAGGTTTGGAAGTGTACATTAGGGCATTCTCGCTTTCTATCTTGATGTTGAATCTCGAGCATTTACGGTTCTGCTTCTCCCTCATATAGGTCTTAATTCTAGCAGGAGCTTAACACTCTTGGGGTCTGGCCCTTGGCTTTTAGGGGGCGACTTTAATGTTACAAGATGGTCCTATGAGAAAACATCTGGGAATAGGCAAACCAGAAGTATGAAGACCTTCAACAAGTTTATTGATAATTATTCTCTTCCTAAAATCCCTCTCACTTATGGGTTGTTCACATGGTCAAGTATGGGAAGCAGCGATTCTCTTTCACTGATTGATCGCTTTCTTTTCTCGGAGGAGTGGATGAATCTGTTTCTCAAAGCTAGGGTGGAGAGATTACATCGTAGTACTTCTGATCATTTCCCTATTTTGTTGCACTCAAGTGGTATTAAATGGGGCCCGATTCCTTTTCGCTTCCAGAATATGTGGCTTTCTCATTCTACCTTCACCTCCTCTCTTAAAGGCTGGTGGGATTCTTTTGTTGTGCAAGAGTGGCGGGATACTCTCTAATGGAGAAGTTAAAGTTGTTGAAATCTGTCTTGAATGCTTGGAATTTAGAAGTTTTCAGCCACATTCAGACCAAGAAAAAACAGATTATCGCTAACCTGGCTTCTCTGGATGGCTTGGAGGAATCCTTGGGTCTTTCCTCTGATCAATGTGCAGTTAGGACTTCTCTGAGAATGGATTTTTTGGATACTACTGCAGAGGAGGCTTTTTGGAGACAAAAATATAAATCTCAGTGGTTGAAAGTGGGTAATTTTAACTCTAGTTTCTTCCATAACTAAATGAATGGTAGGAAGAACAAAGCTATTATTTCTAAAGTGCTATCGCAGGATGGTAGAAACTTGCTCTCCAACGGGGAAATTGAGTAGGAATTTCTCTCCTTCTATCAACTTCTTTATTCCAAAGACAGAGAAGTTAGATTTCTTCCAAGTAGTTTAAATTGGGATCCCATTGATGATATTGAAATCTATTGTGCTAATGCTGCCTTGAGGAGTAATAAAGCTCCAAGGTTTGACGGTTTTACGGCGAGTTCTTTAATAACTCTTGGAACATAATTAAGCATGACATTATGGCTATTATTCAAGAGTTTTTTTAAGAAAGGTATAGTTAATTCCATCTCCAATGCTACTTTTATTTCTTTGATTCCAAAGAAAGTGAATGCTTGTGATGGTGTGACAATCAAACTGCTTTCTATATTGCTTCAAACCCTGTTTTTCATGAGCGTACTAAACACATTGAGGTTGATTGTCACTTTGTTCGGGAAAAGATCCAACTGGAGCTGATTTCTACCGGATGTGTGAAAACCGGAAAACAATTAGACGACATCTTTACAAAAACTTTGAATGGACCACGGATTGACTACCTTTGTAACAAAGGTGGGCATGATTAAAATATATGCTCCAGCTTGAGGGGGAGTGTTAGAGGTACTATTAGGATTTATTATAATGTATAGATACATAGTTAGAGACCCATTACTTTTAAGCCCATTAGGTTAGACTCTAATGTGTATATATATGTGTATGTGATTAGTGAATGATATGAATTTACATTCTCTTCAACTCTTTAGTTTACACTATTAAAAAAAAAAATTAAAGTGAGCAAAATTAATAATTAGAAAGAAACGCAAAAGATACCAAGGGAGAATAGCTAAAGCTAATCACAATGTCAATATAACCTCTCACCAAATGTTTCAATAAACCGAAGTGCTTTCTCAAGGAAGGATGGACCTCCATCAATATCTTCCAATGCAAGTAAAATAGGTCTTCCGACCACCAAAGATTTCACAGGACGTTTATCCCTCCCTGGGTATAATTAAAGAAAAATTGATTGATTAATAAAGCTAAAAAAATTATGTATATATATCAAGTATACAGACAGAGATTGAATATTCTAATAAACGAAAATTGAAAATGATAGCAGTGTACAAACATGGATGGAAAGACCCGTCAATTTTGTCATTTGTGTCATTCCTAAAAATTCCATTATGTCCCATGACAAGAGCGGCACTTGGTGCTTGTGCAAGGGCCTGTTCTAGTGCTGTTTTCCATTCAAATAAATCCTCTGAGGTCTCAGCCTTTTTTTAGTGGGGGAGGGGTTACAAAAATCAGAAAGGTAAGATCAATAAAAACGTTTAGATAATAAAATATTTCTTGGACGTTAGCATATAAATACATTTAGCCAAACTAAAGTACCTTGAGAGTGAAAGCTCGTCCATCACGACCATCAGGAAATAATACAGTCAATAGCTTCTTATCCTCCCTAACAACAACGCTGCATTTAAAAAGTTGCATGCTTAAGTTCTTTAAGTCAGAATTAAATGTATAAAACTTCACATTCATTAAAACTGACGTACCTCCCTGAATTATTCAAGTCGATGCCCCCCAAAGTAAGATTTACTTCACCTCCTCTTTGAGGAAGTGCACTCTGCATACAAAATAAAGAAACATATTTCAGCTGAAATAAATCCATCAGTACATGATGACCTCAATATCAAGTTTATGCCTTTGATAAGAGAATAAAGCTTATATTTTTTTAAATAAGAGTCGCTTGAAAGGCTAAAAGTCAAAAATGCTTTCTAGTTAGTAGCAATAGTAGAGGAGTAATAATTACAAAAAAAAAAAAAAAAAAAAACAAATTACAATTTGCACTCCATACAAGGCATTTTTTCACCAAAAATAACCTCACAAGGCCATTTCATTGATCAAATGAAAGAAAGCAATAAATAAAAATACAATATAAAAGTGGCAAAACAAAACAAAAGCCACAAAAAAGCAAGGTATATTGTATACCCTAAACCCAGAAAAACCCACACCACCACCTAATTACAAGTATGCAGGCCAACTATTAATAATTTGACCAAGCGAATAATTACAAAAGATTTTGGTAGTTTTTTTTTTTTATAAGAACACCTCAAAAGGCCATTTCATTAAAGTAATGAAAGAGAAAAGTAAAAACACTACACTAAAAAGTGGCAAAACAAACCAAAAGCCACAAAAACATGGTATACCCAAAGATTTTGGTAGTTGACACCCAAAATGAAGCATTTACATATGCCAACTCCCAAACATAATCTCAAGATCTAGAAACATCCCTAAAGATCCTATATTTCTTTCTAGACAAATCCCCCAAACGATTGCACAAAGGCCTGGACCCATACGCAATTCCCTTTCTCATTAAAAAAGGGGGGAGCATCTCTTCTTACGATTGGCTAATTGATTCATTATCCACCCAAGATAATCCAAAAGTTCGGAAAAATCTTTACCAAATAAGTCTCGAGAACTCGCACTTTCACATGATGTGATTTAGATCTACTGATTCTTGATTGCATAGACTACACCAATTGGGATTAAGGATGAAGGGTGAAGATCGCTGGAGAAACTCAAAAGTGTTGATCTTTCCCAATACAACATACCAAATGAAAAATTTGACTTTCTTCGGGATCTTCACCTTCCAAAGTTTAGAGAAGAAGGTGGATGAGGAACCCAAAAAGGGAGAAGAAAGGGTGCCAGACTCAAAGAAAGATTTACATGAAAACAAGTTAGAAGAGTTTAAGGACCACGATCTACTATCATAGACACCTTCTCTCACTATAACACCCTCAAGGTTTTCAATGATGGAAGATAATTCCGTCAATTCCCTACCTTGATCAATCTACGAAAATGGAAATTGAACTTTACACTTGTCCCCTCTCTGAATGAAATTTAATATTGGTGAATTTTTTGCGAGGAATATAACAAAGGGTATAGATCTTGAAATGCCCCCTCACCCGACCAAGCATTCTCCAAAAAAAAAACTGGTTTCCGTCCCCAACCTTCCATTTAACACTGTTAAGAAACCAGGGGTAGCATTTGGATATGTTCTTCCACGGATTCCTAGCAATACCTCTAATCACTACTTTTTTTTTTGAATAAAAACACCTCATAAGGCCATTTCATTGATATAATGAAAGAAGAAGAAAAACAATACAAAAAAGAAAGCGATAAAGTGGCAGAAAAAACCAAAAGCCACAAGAAGCACTATTCCGTATACCCCACAAAACTAACAACCCACATCACCATTTAATTACTATTTATAATCAAACCTAAAGGGTAATTACAAAAAACTTTTTAGGTTGACACCCAGGATGCATTTACATGTGCCAACTCCCATATATAGTCTCATGATCTACTTACATCCCTAAATATCCTTCTATTCCTTTCCAACCATATCCCCCATGATATGGCACAAAAGCTGGCTATCCAAAGGCATTTCCCTGTGATCACTACATTAGTATTCCATCCATTTGAATGGATCCATGTTTACTCACAATAATTTTATGCCATAAACTAGTCGTTTCGGTTGGGAATCTCCATAGCCATTTTACAAAAGCCATAATTTTCATATCCAGATTTCCAATACCAAGCCCTCCCTCCTTCAATGGACGTGAGACCATTGTCCAATTAACGAGATGTGAACCCTTTCTTGACTGGAGTCCCTGTCTTGAAAATTACATAAGCCCCAAAATCTTCATTAACACTGGGCTTGAATCTTGGAACATAGAAAAATTAACATCCTTTGAGAAAAAGTTGCATGCATGCTAATCTTTTTGAAACTTGCCTTTCAATTATCTTGCTATTCTTTTGGGGATTATCCAAACGATAGGTTTACCAAGATAATTGAGAAGGCAATTTCAACAATCTTAGCATCCCACTTTCGGCAAAAAGGTATGTTAAAGTTTTTTTTTTCCAAGTTCAAGCCCGTCAATGAACATTTTGCTCTATTTATTTTCAAACCAGAACTCCATTCAAAAAGCTGAATAATGTCTAGGAAATTATGAAAAGACCCCTCTTTCCTATAGCAAAAGATCAACGTGTCGTCAGCGAACTTAAGGTGGTTAACGGAATTCTATCTCTCCCAATTTGAAAACCCTCAATCACTTATCTCTCCAGCCCACGTTCAAAGAGTCTACTTAAGATGTCAGCTACTAACGTAAAGAGGAAAGATGAAAGTGGATCCCCTTGTCTAATCTCATTAGTGGCAGAATTTTTCCTCTTGGTTTTCCATTGATTAAAAAAGAGTAGTTAACCGATCTTGTGCAAGACCACATCCACGATCTCCACGTGTACTCAAACCCCTTTCTCATAATGACTTGATCAAGAAAGTTCCAATCCACATGATCATAGGCTTTTTCAAAATCACTCTTAAAAAGGATTTTCTCTTCCTTTCTGAATCTGAGGATCTCATCCAGGATTTGTCTTCCTTCAACAAAAGCCCCTTGATTAGGTGATATCGTGGATGGGAGGACTTTCTTTAATCTTCCAACCAGCACTTTAGAAATTAGCTTATAGAGGCCTGTACAAGACTGATGGCACGAAAATATTTTAAACTTTCCACTCTCTCCTTTAGGATTAGGCATACAAAAGTCTCATTTGAAGAAGCGTCAATTATGCCCTTTTCAAAAATTCCTTAAAACTTTTTTCCAAATCATCTTTCACCGTTTCCCAATTACTTTGAAAAAACGCCATTGAAAATCTATCCTGGCCCTGGAGCCTCGTTTCCATCACAACTAAAGACTGTGTCCCTAATTTTCTCCAATTTAAAAGGGCAGTCAAGGGATTGACTTTCATATGAACTAATGGGGTGCCAATCAATCCCTTCAATCTTTGCAATAGGGGCAGAGCCAAAAGCATAGAGATCGGAATAGTAAGTAATCACTTTTTTACCAATCTCCTCCGCCATTCTATGAAAGAAAGAATAATTGCAGTCTCCTTCTTTCACCCTTTTAACTTTTGATCTTTTTTTTAATATGAAACGAGACTTATATATTGATAAAAATAAGAGTTTACAAAAAGAGTGATTAGTAAATCACTGAGGCCAAAGGATTACAAAAAACCACTCCAATTGGCATTGATCATAAAACTATCATAATTACAAAAAAAATTATTTAGGAAGCTCCACTGAGAGACTTTGAATTTAGTAACCTCCCAGATATCCGAAACTAGCCTAAACTTGTTGAAAATTCAAGAATTTCTTTCAAGCCATATTTCCCAAACTATGCATTTGACCGCATACTCCCAAAGAACTTTTTCTTTTCTTTTGAAAGGATGACCAAGCAGCAAGTTGTTCATAATCATAGTGGCTTTCTTTGGAAAACAGAAATTCAGATTGAAGGTCTAGGTGAGCAAGTTCCAAAGGCTTGTAGCAAAAGGGCAATGATTAAAGAGATGGTCATGGTTTTCAACATGTCTTAAACAGAGAAGACAAACAGCAGGGGAGGAGATACAAAGATCAGGCCACCTTCTTTGGAGAACATCTGATTGTTTCTAGGCCATATCCTCCCATCTGATTGTTTCTTCCAGATCTCCTTTTAACTTAGCTCTTTCCACTCTACCTTCAGCTAGAAGATCACCATTTTCATCCAACTTATCTTAAAGTTCAATCTATCGATGATATCCTTTTTCTTTTCTTTCAAATTCCCAAAAGATGCCTTACTGCACTCCTTCAATTTTTGTTTTAAGTTTCTCAGTTTCTTCATGAATTTCAACTCTTCCCATTTTCCACTCACACCACCATCCCACCAATTAGAACACTCTCTTTTAAACTTCGGGTGGTTTCTTATTCAAAAAAAAAAAAAAACACTCCAGGTGGGATAACCACATATTTTCAAACCTAAAAGGAGGGTGGCCCACCTCATCTCTCCAATAGTTAAAATTAAAGTCCAGTGATCGAAGTAAGCCTTGGGTTCGTGTATTGTTGTATGTTCATCCTCTTTTCGAACCAATCATCATAAAGTAGAAATCTATCCAATCTTCTTAGTATAATCTTCTCCCTTAAATTTGACCGTGAAAATCTCCCATTTGATAGTGGTGGGTCTCTAAGTCCACAATCCTAAATAACCTTGTTAAAAGTTTTCATTGGCACTCATTGTAAATCTACCTTTCCACAAACTTGAATCAATTCTCGAGGGCAATTAGATCATTTAGTTTCTTGTAAGACAACAATTTTAGAATTAACCTAGCAGATTGTCTCCATAATTAGTCTTCTCTTTTCTCTTCCCCGACCCTCTCACATTTTGAGAGAGGATTAACATCTAGAATTATTAACTCCCTGACCCTCCCCTCGGGTCCTCCTTTTCTCGTAATTCACATTTGAGAATAAACCTCTAATCTCCCTCATACCTTTGAACTAGAGCTCTTCGGTGTTATAGACTCCTTGGTCTCCAAATTTGTACAAACATTGAGCGGTAAAAGGGTCTCACTAGGAAGAACAAACATATCCATTGAACCTGCTAAAAGAGACTCTATCTCATTCATTCTACTTAGCAATGATATCTTCACCAAGAAGAATGAATTCTTCACCCGTAGAAGGTAAAATGCTCTATTGTAAAATGGCTAATTGGTTCCCCGAGGTAATACCATGTTCTACGGCATACAAAGAATGGTTCAACGAAAGACTCCCTTCAAGTTGGTGGACATTAACATTTTGCTCAAAGGCACTGAGATCCAAGTTAGGCACTTGATATCTCAATACTACGCTCTCCCTAATGAAGGACGGGGACAACCCGCTTTTTAAGCCTTGGGAGAAGCAAGAAAGGGGGAGCTGAAAAAGATTCAAAAACCAAATAGAGTTGTTAGGTAATGAATAAAAAGAAGGGATAGAAATACCACACCCAGGGTAACATGGGGTCTTGTCACTATAAGGGACCAAATAATAAAGAATTTGATCCTCCCTTTGAATTTTAGAGCCTGTTAAGTTTCAACATTTCACCCCATCTCCGGTGAACCCACAATAGCGGTCTAAGCAATCCGAATCAGCATGATCTAAATCCCCAATTTTCGTGTCTAAGAAACTGAGACAAACCGGAAGATCCTTTTCCAGAAACCGATTTTCCTCTGCATCAGTCAGAAGCAGACTATCTCGAGTGCTGTTAACAGTCCCATCAACGCAACCATCAACCTCCCTAACCAAGCTCTCAACAGCCAACTCCTTTGAGGACACAAAATTACTCAGAATACTATTTTCAATGGTCCTATCTACCAGATTTGCTTCTTCCCAAAGTATTAAGCATCCCCTCGACAAAATCAGGATTTGAATCATTTTTCAAAGATGTTGCTTCTCCCTCTTTCAGCACAGTATCCCCAACATCCATAAAAGCACCAACCCGTGAGGAGGAAACAAAGGAGTCAATGAGATCGGTAGGAGAATCAAACAAGAGTTAGAAGATCCTCATACGATTGAAAACTTTAGTCAGAAGTAGACACAAACGAGTTTGCCTCGTCATCTGAATTAGAGATTTCTTGGCTAGAATCACCATATCTATCCTCCAAATTAACATCCAGCAAATCATACTCCATCAGATCTCCCTCCAGCAATTTTTCATCGACCAGCCAATATGTCTGAATCCCTTGTTACATTCCTGTCAATAGCTGATTGCTTTGCCCCAGCTGCATCAATCACTTGGGATCCTTCCCCAATTTTTTCCTTGGACATTGACATCATATCATACTTTCCAGACCATGGTCCCTCTTCCCGCTTCCTATTCAGGGTTTTAGCACAATTTAATTGTTCATCCTCCTGCTTTTAAGCCCCTTCCAGATTCTCCCTCATACTAACATCACCTTCCATATCATCCTCAGCCATTAAAGAAAGATTGACTGAGTTTTCTGAAGAGACTTCATCCACCCCCATGCTATTACATCTCAAGAACCTCAAAGTGAAAACTACATTTCCTTGAGTAATAGAACTTCCAACTGGTATAAAGCCATCTTCGAAATTTTTCACTTTCACGAATATATTTTCATGTAAACCACACATTCCTTTGATGTCATCCGACTCCACTAGACCTCCACATATCCCCGCTATCTTGCCAATGATCTCTTCGGTTCTTAGTTAAGGAGGGATACCCAATATTTCCACCCAACCCATTGAAAAAACCAACTTTTTCTTTTCTAAAAGAAATCTTGAATCCCACCATTGAATTTCAACCTCCATTCCTCCCACACAAACCATTTTCTGGCAACATACTTTAACAGCATCTTCCATCGTAGCACATAAGCCTACCGCTAGGTTGCCACAACATGGTCTCAAGTTGACCATAACCCTAAACTTCTCTTCCAGAGCCTGACAAATCAATCACCAATCATCTGAGGCCTTCAATCTTCACACAATGATAGTTTTCTTTGGGTGGGTAAAAGCCAATCCCATCGAAACCCTAGGCTCACTCTCGTCATCATTTCAGAATTAGCAAGCTCTTTCAAGGGAACCCACTTCTTGTTCTCAAGTTTCTTTTCAAGAATGGACATCCAAGCTAACTTAGGCAAAAAGAATTCAAATCTTTTAATGAAATTCTTCCACCTCTCACCATTGTCGCCTTCCGGAATGAAAATAGAGGTCTTCCTACCCCTAAAAGGCTCTTTAGATAGCACACCATAATGACCTTTAGAATTTGAGAAGACTTGAAGTAAAAAAATCACATTTGAGCCACTCCACTTACAGAAAAACTGAGTATTAAACTTTGCAGCTGCCATAGCATCATGGCTCCATCGAAGACAACCTAGCTCCATAATAATCTCTTAATACACCCTCCCTTCTTCTGAAAATTCTACCATCATCCAGCATTTTGAAATAAAAAGTCTTCCTTTCGATAGAGAGAAGCGGAGGAGAATTATAAACTCTTTGATTAATGGGAGCTTGCCTTTTCCAACCAAAGAGAGACAAAGGATCCGGTTAATAACGAAAAGCCCTACCGTGTCTCTTCTTTCTACCCATCACCACAATCGTCAGCTCAGAGAAACCCCAAACACACCACAAACTGCAAAAACCCTCCTAACCAGAAGTCACCGCTAGCTATTCCTCCAAAAAGTAACCGAGAACCGGACAGAAACTGTCGAGAACACTAGAAACCACCAGATCGGATAGTTCTGAGGCTTAGAAGAAAGAAAAGTGATGGGAAACGACTCCAAAAAAAAAAATGAAGGAACAAGTCGTCTCTCCGCCAAAAAGGTCGCTAGAGAGAGGATCACCCCTCAGGTGTCTAGCCCATCGAGGGAGAAGAAGGCTCAACGAAATTAGGGCTAGGCACTCTTTTTTTTTCTCCTTCAAAAATCTAGAGAGAAGCGGGACTCTCTCTCTCTCTAACATATTGGTAAACAAC